>CM028134.1:405840000-407090000 GCA_016271365.2 Neoceratodus forsteri | reverse complement strand
GACTGGTATACATCCCAGACGTTGACATGTCAACAGCGGAGTCCCCTTCAGTGACAACAGTGCCACGTCACTGTAGGGAACCTGATGGCACCCGGCACTGTCTGTAGGGGTCCTGCACCCCTGACTCAGCTTTGACTCAGAGTTGAGAATCCTAAGGGGGGGCCGGGGTCCAGGGCAAAGCCCCCCGAAGAAAACACTTGCTGCTTCTGCAAACCAGCAGCCGACTACAAAATGCAGTCGACCTGCCGGTTTTGCTGTCAGATTGTTTGACAAATATTTTGTTGATGATCCATCGTGGATCCCAGTGACCTACAATGAGACTTTGACCAACTTCAGATGAACCTCCTGCACCTCAAACTGCTCCTGAATGCAAAAAAAAAAAACAATGTTCTTCTCGTACTCAGCCATAGCAGCCCAAACCCCCACCATTGCTACCTTACCCATAATTACTACTCTCTTAGGTGAACTGTTAAAATTTGTGGTAAAATTTAAATATTTGGGCATGTGGGTCGACCAAAAGCTGACCTTTACAGACCATACTGAGCAACTCACAAAAAAGCTCATGCAAAGATTTGGGCTCTTCTTTAGGATCAGGCACTTACTTACTAAGGAAGCAAAAGCCAGATTAGTACAATCCACTTTTATGCCACTGCTAGACTGCACAGACATCCTGTATGCCCAAAGTACTAGTGCTGCCCTTTCTAAATTAGACATCCTCTACCATCGCGCACTACAATTTATTACCGATGCACCCTACTCTACTCCACTCTACTCTACTTTACGCTACGCTACTCTACTGTACTCTACTCTACTCTACTCACCATTGTATCCTCTATTCCCTTGTTGGGTGGACCTCACTTACATTCAGGTAGCAAAAACATGCAGCCATCTGGACATGTACAAAGCAATCACACAAAGGCTACCCCAATATATCACTGATTGCCTGCCTACCTGCATACCTGGAAAGTATGCCCTGAGAAGCCTATCTTATATTTTACTTGCTATCCTCAAAATCAGAACACAGTTTGGCCATGCATCTATAGGTTATGCTCTGCCCACCCTGTGGAACAAACTACAAAAAACTCTGAAATTGGCCATCCCTGTACAGATGCCCACCTTTAAGACATTGTTTAATCAATCCTTCACCAAGACCTGTAAATGCAACTGTTGATAGAGGATTTCTGTCCTTGAGTTCACCATGTTCCCTTATCATCACTTTTCTTTATATACTACCCCCCCTTCTCATGACCTCTCCTTTTTTCCTTTTCCTCTCCATTATTTGTGGTACCTTGCTCTATTAGTAACCCTCCTCCTTAAACTTGTACACTTATTTTTGCCATCCTTAATTTTTCTTGATATTCTCTTTTTTTATTATTTTTCATTAGAATTCCTACTTTCATTTTGATATGTAATCTATTGCTCAGCCTGTTTTGGAGTATAACTAGCTTAGTGCGGTCCTGCTTTACTTTGTCTATATGTTTGTCTTCTGCATAGTGTAAACTGTATTCCTTATTTTGTATGCACTGTATTCTTATGAAACATAGAATTTGAATTTGACGGCAGATAAGGACCGCTTGGCCCACCCAGTCTGCCCATTTCCCTACCTAATGGATTAGCTGCAGATCCTAAATAACCAGCAGCCTACTTCTTCCTACCCCCACCCCCTAGAATTGCCTTATGACTGTCCCATGCATGCTTGAATTCCATCACTGTTGTTGACTCCACAACCTCCTCCGGAAGGCCGTTCCATGCATCCACAACCCTCTCTGTGAAAAAATACTTCCTTAAATTACCTCTGAGCCACCCCCATCTTCAAATTGTGCCCCCTTGTTCTTGCACACCTCTTTTTTATCATTGTCAATTGTCACTTATATCTTTGCCCAGCTCCACCTTACAAATGATTTTTTCTCAATTGTGTTCTACCTGGTATAATAAAGATTGATTGATTGATCCAGAAACAGAGCTCTATCTCCTGCAGCAACTAGAGGCACACTGAAGTGCTGCTGGTAGAAACCATACAGTATTATATACTCCTGGCTGGAATCCCACTGGTCCATTTCAGTGATGTGTTAATAGACCATTGGTCTGCCTCAGTGACGTAATTGCATATTTAGCATATTTTTTACATATCATTAATATATTAAAACAACAGAGGCCTCACAACATCATATATATGCAAAACATTACTCACACAAAACAGTAATTTCCCTTTTCACAATATCAGTTGCTGAAATACAGTTTTACCCACTAACATGTTTATTTTTGTTATACTGGAGCAGAAGGGGGAATAATGAATTGCCTTCCCCCAACTACACCTCCCTCTTCAGTAATCTGCCCCCTCAGGGTAGTATTTAAATGGTAACAGAGAGGTTGGCCAACCCCTAAGGAGAAGAGGCACCGGAGCAGAAAGGGAAAGCGATACAGACCCATGTTTTCAGTAGGTAAGTGCAATACTGAAGAACAACTGGGCTATTAGGAATTGATAATAGATTTGAAAAAAAATATATTTGGTCCTTGGTAGTGCAGCAGCATCTTTCAAAGCAGAACAGCTGATTCCAATTCAGCTACTGACATGCTGCAACCACAGTACAACACATAGGCAGTGTTCTTACATTTTTACAATTAGCAAAACTTCCACATTATCAGGCAGTCTTCTCAAACTCCCTTTAAGGGCATTGCTTTATATTTTAACAAGCAAAACATAAGAGACATTCCCAACAACTCTACCATATACAGATGCACCTTGCATCTTAAGAATGCTTGCCAGCCAATAGTTGTCTGCAAAAACCAGAGCCCAGCACTGTGGAATGGACTTCCAGCAAATACACCATTCTTCCATATTTCTTTAACTGCCCAGAAAAGAAAAACAAACCACCACTATGAAAGATTCAGAATGCACCCTGTGAAAAAGTGAGTGTGTGAGAGAGAGAGAGAGAGTAAGGAGAAAAGAGAGAAAAAAATGAAGGGCTAGAAAAAAGAAAATAGAATGATATACGTGGGCTTATACCGAGGCCCGGCACCATTCTAGCAATGCATGGGGGTGGGGGTCTTCTTGCCAGTGAAGGGGGATATCTTACTTGCTTCACTCCCCTTCACAGTCATTTGTTTCAGTTTTCACACTCTGTTGAATACTCCTGTTACAGTCACTTAATTGATAAGCTCCTTAGTGAGCAAGCCATTCAGCAATCAATTAATTTACACCAACATGTAGTTTTAGTTATTATATTTTATCAATCAATAACATATTCTGATGTAATATTACCTCTACTAGCCAAATCTCTAGTTACTATTATTAAAAACATACAGTACAAGGGGTATATGCCTAATTATCAATATTTTAAAAAGATAAAACATTTATCCAAAAAAAGCATGATATTCATTAAGCAATAAGGCATGATGGGGCATTGGTGGTACTAGGTTTCCCCCATGGTCTGGGGCATAGTGAGGCACAAGGCAAAGCCAAGTGCCTTCAGCCCCTGACCGTGGGGGAAACCTAGTACCACCAACATCCCCAAAGTGCCTTATTGCTTATATAAGATGGGGCCATAGGCAACTGTTAAAAAATGGCACTCCAAAGGTTTTCAAAGCCACAAAAAAATATAATAAAATGTTGCTAAATAATTAAGCAATAAACCATGACAGGGTGTGGGTTATACTGGAATTTACCCATGGCTGGCATGCTTTGGCCATGAGGCCACAAGCTGAGTGATCAAACCAGGTCAGCCATGGGTAAATCCCAGCATAACCCACACCCTGGAGTGGTCTATTGTGATTTTACAAGGCTATCTTCCAGGACTGTTTCTTGACTCAGCAGAGGGGAGAGACCAACTGTGCAGCTGCATGCTATTTCAGGATGCAAGGCAGAGCAGAACTGAGCTGTAAACTGGGTATCAAGGTCACTGTAAGGAGCAGGAGCTCTGAGAGGCTTACCTGAGGCTTATAAAAGGTATTCCACTGTTGCCAGAATTAAGGAGCAGAGGCTGGTTTGGTTTATAAAGAAGCAAAAAGCAGCTTTAATCTTGGAGCTCTTTCCAGATGTTCTTGTACTGCAGATAGTGTACTGTCTTGCCTCCACAGTTTCCGCGTGTCTCCTTCAGTGTTTGGAACTGGAGCAGTGGCCAAGCCTGCTCCAGAGAGGAGAAGCAGGGGCAGTCCTGCAGAGGGCCAGTCACTGCGGAGACACTTTCAGAAAAAAAAAGTAATTTTTTTGTGTCTGTCCCTGCCTATTTTAGTAGATAAAACCAATTAAAATAATTTAAAAATAACAGATAATAGTAGATGTTTATACTGTGCTTTTAAATCTACTTTTTTTTTAACTCTGTTTATGCTCTCTACTCACAGGGAACCCTCTCTGGCATCCACGTTTCTTGTCACTCTACCTCCATGCCTGAAAATCTCAAGCCCCCTGGGCACCAGCCTGGTGATCCCCCTGGCTCTAAGCCCCCCGAGGTAGGGCTACCCTTTCCTCCCAGGGTGCTCTATCTACAAATTGGTAGGCCAGGCTGGGCTCGGCCCGAGGGTGGAAGGAGTCCAGCAGGTGGAGTGTGGTGACGAGCAGTGGTGCCATCACCTATCCTCATGGACGGGGATTTTCTAGCTTTTCGTTGCCCCCTGGGAGGCGATGTGCTATGATGTCTGTGCACTGCTGCCCTGCTGATGTCTGCCACACTCCCGCCCCCTTACAACTCAAGCTGGTGCTCCTGTAGTGTCCCTGATCTCCATCAGGGATCACTAGGACACCAAGCTGCCCCTTGAGCCCTCCCCAGGGAGAAAAGAGCCATCCTCTGGATGCTCGATCCTCTCCCTCCCCAGCCGACCCCAGGCTCCCCGAGCTCATTCCCAAACCCGAGTCGCTGGCGTGGTGTGAGGTTTAGCACTCAGCGCCTCAACCCTCAGCGACACCTGGCCAGCTTAAATCTACTTTTAAAATCTGCTTTTAGAAATAATTAGGTACTTTGCAATCATTTAGGCATGGTTTAGGCATTTGTTTATTTTAGCTATTCTGTAAAATATTGTTGAGCTTCAGACATTATGGGAGTGTAGGCCATTTGGGCTATTTTGGCAGATTTTGTTAAATTATATAAAAATATAGATACTGTAATGTAGGGTTAAGGTAAGGTCATTTCTCCCCCTTTTGAGAGCTGACTGTTGATTATTGATTATTGGTGGGTCCCATATTATAAACATCATTAGAATTCAAGCAAGATAATTGAGATAACTGAGATACATAAGCTGGAAATAATTTAACTCATGCTTTCAAAGTACTGGTGGTCACTAAGCACTAATGTATTCCAAATGAGCTTTTAACAGCACAGAATCTACGGGAGTTATAAGGCTATGAGTGCACGTGTGCAGGCTTACTCAATTTATTAATTGACTATTTGGTAAATGAAGGTGTACTTAGAGTTCTTGCTTATTTGAACACACATCAATTGGGTGAGGCTTGATGGAATTTCTCTGAAGAGAGAAGAAGGGGAATTAATATTTAAATTAAAGAGACATTTTGAATTAAAGAACTAAAGATACCCAATTTACTGCTGTACTAATAAGTTAGTAAGTCAGTTAAATTGCCCACAGGCTCCTCTGGAATTGATTAATTACTTGATTGATCCACTGGAGATAGATTGTGTTCAACTCATGTTCAATTAATTCTGATTAATCTTGGCAGATCTAGAAGGTACTTAAAAGAAGGTCTTCCCAGTTTATTTTGAACACGCACGTTGCAAGGAAGTTGCTCTACTTTGCTTTCGCTAAGGATACTTTATGAGGTTACAATGATATTTTTCTTTTGAAAGCTAAGTTTGAATTTGGCTTTGTCTTGTAGCTAATCATTAGAACTTTGACATCTCTATCAGTTATCCGATGAGAAAAGTAAATAAACAAAACACAAAAGTGCTGAGAAAGGGATAAAGGTATAACAAGCGGCTATATTTCATACTTTTCATTTGATAGAAGTATGAGACCTGTGAGTGCCATGTCCCTGGCTAGTTGAAGTTTGTAAAACTATGTATGCTCTTGTGGAGTGGCTGAGAGCTTAAAAGAATTAAAAAGCTTAAAAGGCCTAAGGATGCAGGTAAATACATTTAATAACAATTGAAATTCTTTGATGTATTGATGTATCTCTCTCTCCAGATAAATTGTAATTATTCCTTTTTTTAGCTAATTTTTTTTTAAAGGAAAATAAGAGCAAATCACTGCGTACTACTGCTTATTTAATGCCAGGTACTTCAAATTTCAATAGCTACTTATAATAGATATAAGTAGTGGAAAACACTGAAACAGGAGGTATAGGGGAAATAACTGGCATATAGCTGGCTCATTTTAGTGTTATAGTTTATTTTCAGAAACATTAGGTAACCCTGTTTGGGAAGGAAGGGGGGCACCAATGCCATTTCAGTATTATTTCCTCTCTTGTTTTATTTTATAATTCCTTCTAGTCTTCCTGAATTACTTATGGGAAAACTCAAAGAAAGGTGAACCACAACAGAAAACTACCTATCCATAGAACGTTGAATATTGAAAATGGCTGGAGTGATCAGGGAGACTTTAATAACTGCTGCTTTTATTCTTGGACTTGTGTCTACTTTGACTTGTTTGTTCAAAAACCTACTTGGATCTGGACCTGAGCCTGAGTAGGTGATCTGAATGTTGACTATGCTAATTGGTACCATTTTTACCTTACCATTGATCCTGATGCATATTTCAAGTATCTGACTTTTTATTATTAAAACAAAGACTAGATCCAGTAACAACTGTATAATTACATAAGACCTACATATCTACAGCCTTTCAAAAAAGAATATAAATGAAGAAAGGGTGTATTTCATCTGCAAGAAGAAGAACTAAGAAGAACTAAAAGGAACTTTGGGCAGGGGGATCTAGATTTGTCTAATTCTGTTAGCTTAATATATATTTTTGTATCTGTTATTTTAATACGGTAGTGATTTTCTGATTTACCTGTTTGTATCTCCTGCTTGGGATACCTGAGCTTGGGAATTAAAATGAATATCAGAAGTGATAAAATAGTAAATGTTCTTCAGAAGATACCACAGAAAGGGGGAAAATCTAAGAGGGGCTGTGTGTTTAAGGGAACACTTGAAATTACTACATCTACCCCAATAGATGAAAAACAAATCTCTAAGGATTTATTTAAAGACTCAAACATAAAGATCAAAACCCCTAGCAGAAATGAGACAAAAATGAGTATAAAAAAATAAAGGAAGTTTACAGATTACAAAAATAGGGAACGATGAAGTAAAGAAAGATCTTGAAAAAGATAATAACAATAAGGATAATAAGGAGGTAAAATGGATCAGATGCAACAGATGCTACAGCCCTTACCAATAGAAGATGAGGGAGTTCTTGATATATGGGTAAAGTGACATGAAGAAGATGGTGCCAAGAGGGGAGAAGAAGAAAAGACACAAAAACTAGTAGAAGGCTCTAAACATAGAACGTCCCAAAAATAATATCTGACTTCTTCCCTTAAAAAGACCAAATTGAACAAATTAAAACCATAAAAACAAGTAAAAACAGTCCCTTTGGGAATAGTAAAGGACACAAGAGAAAGTAGCCAGAATTTACAGATAGAAATTGATTTAGATGAAGTAGGAAAAATAAACAGGGAAGCTACAACACTGGACCCATTTAGCCCATTGGATCTATCAGGGAACTTGGTTATATTGGATACAACAGGAAAATCAAACATCTCTATACTAGCTGGGTCACTAAATACTGTGTTTCAAAATCTGGCTAATGAAGTTGAGAACATAAATTTGGAACATGAATTCCTAGCACAGTGCCCAGATACATTATTAAAATATACAATAAAAGCATTAGATCACTCAGTAATGGCAAACATAGTTTTGCTTGAGGCATTAAATGATATTAAAGGAATATTTTCTGGATTTACAAATCTGATACTTGACCACTTGGATAAACTGGAAAATAAAGTAAATGATCTAGAATCTAAATTAAACAAAGACCATCTTTTTCATCATTGCTTATACCAGATACTCCAAAATAAAATTTGAATATACCAAAAAATAAAAGGGTAAAGGAAAGAAAACAAATCTTAATAAAGGGGGAAAAAAAGAAAAGATCAAAATCAAATGATTTAATAGAAAAGGAGGAAAACAAAACAAGAATCACGCTCTAGTGTGAGACCAATCTCTCTAGAACCTTTAATTATGCAAGGAAAAGGAAAAACACCTGAGATGTCTGAAAATAATACTGAGGAGGAGAAAAACAAAAATAAGATTGAACAAAATTTAACAAAGGGGAGTGCTGACAAACACAAAGAAAGTAAGACATGTGCCTATGCACAAGTTTTAAGGAAGTTAAATGGAAATTAAATAACATTGAGAATAAAAGTAATATATAGGAAAAACTATGAAATTTCAGAAACTCTAAAAGAACTGATTGAATATCTTTTTAATGCAGAACTGGGGGTTAAAATTAGTACTGATGATATAGTTCTAGTGCATAGAGATATACAGGATGAGGAAGTTCCTGTTTATGTCCTGCTAAGTGAAATGGATCTAGCCAAAAAAATATGGCTCAATCAAAACAGAAGTTACATATATTAGGACTTGAGGTGCAACCACCTGTAATGTGGCTAACAATCCAAGGTCAAAATAGAATAGAGGGAAGCTTACTGAGGGAGATATCTCAAGAAACTTTCTCCGCAATATTGACTGAACTAAAATGGGACTTTACTCCACAAAAAAAAAACAGAGCGACTGATGGATGATAAATGTATACTATCACTGTTTGAGATTGATGAAATGCATGGAGAAAACAATGACATGCTTAAGTCATTTGTTACAGCCTTACTAGCCAGTATTGTGAATGTTAATATAGAGAATCACCATATACAGAAGCTTGTGCGGGTGTTTCCTAAAGGGTTGGGTACTCAAATTAACTTAAAATGCAGCTCTGAGTAGATAGCAAATAAACTATTACAGAGTGCAGAAAAATTGGATAAGGCAGGCTTCCTGTTATTGACATGAATGCCCTGAAAAAAGAAGTGATTACATTAGAGCAGTTGCCTCAAGATATATGAGTAGAAAGAAGTAATATGCGACACTCAAGATTGAGTGATAATCATATATTACAAAAGAATCAAGCTAATTTCCTGTCATGGAATATTGCTGAGATATCTGGAAAATGGCTGATAATGAATGGCTACAGTTCATAAATAAATTTGATAGTCCTACAGACTTTCAGGAAACCTGGGTTAGAGAGCAGGTTGACTTGAATGGCTTTTGAGTGTTTCATTCCCTTGCCACCAGAATTAAGAAATTTGGAAGATTCTCTGGGGGTTTAACATCTTCTATTAGAACTGATAAAGATAGAGCTATTGAAGTTTTTAAAATTGACACAAATTATATAATACTATCTTTGAAGTAGGGTAATGACTTGTATATTATATTGAATATTTACATCCCCCATCTAATAAGAAATGTGACACCAAAATATTATGGATTAATCTATCCAAAGACTTGGATGCTTCCATAAAAAAAATATCCACTTGGAATTATCATATCTGCAGGGATAGCTAACTATAATCTAAATATCTTGGAGACTGAATTGAATTTAACAGAATGTAATGTAAGAAAAAGCATGGATAAATCTAAAAATGCTAATGGATTGGAATTACAGAATCTGGTGGAAGATAATCCCCTGTTAATATTATATGAAAGACTCCCTGGACATTTGGATGAAAAGACAACTTTCTTCCCATAATGGCCAGAGTTTATTAAATTATATTCTCTGTAGCCCTGAAAATTATAAAATATTTCAGAATTTAGATATTACTACTAGAGCTGATAGTGGCCATGCTTCTCTTGAACTCACAGTTGTGCTAAATATGGGAGAAGATATTTCTAACGAGGATGTCAATTTTACAGCCACAGCTGGCCATATCTGGGAAGAAAGTACTTCTTTGTTAAAAAATAAATGATGATACAGTGGAGAGGATTTTTATAGACTGGGAAGACAAATTTAATGAGTTAAATAATAGGCAGATCATTAATCATGTCGACACATTTGAGCAATGGCTGGGTCAGTTGAATGATAATGTAATTAAGTTAATATATAAAGAACAAAATACAGAGGAAATTATAAATAATGCTTGGTTCGATAATTCATGTCATGAAGCTAAAAGAGAACTTAATAAACTGATAAGATGGACAAAAAAAAAACAACTGGCCAGGGTAAATTTTTCTAATAATAAAGCCAGAAAATCATACACCAAATTTCTCCAGTTAAAAAGACTTGAAGCCTTAAATAATCAATGGAATGAAATATTTAGGATAATCTAGACAAAAGATAATACTAGATTCTGGAATTTGGTGTCAAAGGGCACTAATTCATATTATTCCTCGCCTATAGTGTATATATCAAAGGATGTCTGGGTGTCACGTTTTCAAAAACATATTTAATAGGGAAGAAGTCTTGGTGATCCCCGACTCCATTAGAGGACTTATGAATAGTGATTATGAACCACTGGTTGTATTTGAGCAAGATCTAGAATATGCAATTGCTAGATTAAAAAATAATGAAGCTCCAGGTCATGATCTTTTTCCACCTGAAATCTATAAAAAATATAGTGATTTTTGGACGCCAATAATCACATCCTTTTTTAATTTATGTCTGCACTACAAATATATACCAAAAGAACGGACAACTAACATCATTGTACCGATACATAAGAAGGGATCTGTATATGATACTAGTAATTTTAGGCCCATTAGTTCATAGAAAATATCCTCTAAAATTTTTGCACAGGTTATTCTGGATAAACTTACATATTGGATAAAAACAGACTCAATACTATTGCCATTTCAAGCTGGATTTAGGGCAAATTTCTCCACAACTAATAATGTATTTTGTTTAGCACACCTAAGTGAAAAATATATATGTATATGCAAGATGAAACTGTATGTATTATATGTAGATTTTTCACATGCTTTTGACTCTATTAATAGAAACATCTTGTAGGAGATACTACTAAATAAGCAGTTACCCCCCACCTCTGCTCCCTATAAATTTACTGTACACAGGTACACATACAGCAGTTAGATACAGTAGAAATGGGGATTTGACTGGGGTTAAAAAGGGATGTCTGTTAGCACCATCCCTGTTTAATATATACATTAATACACTTCTAGAATATGAGGTAGAAGATAACTTGGATGTCCCAAATATAAATAACCAATTAGTGCATTCATTGGCTTATGTGGATGACAAAATTGTGTTGTCTTTATCCAGAACAGGTTTATAAAAATAAATTGACATGTTCTCTCAAAAATGTAAATATTTGGAATTAAAGATAAATTTAAACAAAACTAAAGTAATGGTGATGAGATCTAACTCTACAAATTTTCATAAAACTAGGATTTATATAAACAACCAATTAGTTGAAGTAGTTAAAGAATATGTACACTTAGGAATTAAAATTACATCAGATGCTGAATGGACAAAACATCTAAAAGAACAAAGTACTAAAGCCAAAATAAAAGTTAAAGCTCTATTAAAGTTTAATAGCGAATATGGAGGAAATACTATAGTATCTGCTCTTAAAGGAGGAGATGCAAAAATAAATCCAGTTTTGCTATATGGAGCAGAAGTGTGGGGGTCTAACAATAGAAAAGGTATAATCTTGGAAACTCCTTTACTGTATTATTATAAAACTTTGTTAAATGTCCCAAACTTTATGCCCAATACGATGACCAGGGCAGAATTGGGAAAAATAAAAACAAATAACATAAAAAAATATGCTTATTAAACTATTGGATAAAAATAATCAATAATTCTGATAATATTCTCCCAAAAACAATGCTTGGAAGAAAAAAGAAACTGGAATGATAAAGGGATTAAATCAAATTAGTTAATATATCTTCAAAAGATATTAAATAAGCTTAAACTTCAACATTCATGGAAGATACAGAAAGGAAAATAATAATAGCTCCACAATACAAAGAATTAATTTAAAAAAAATCTATATTTGTTGCTCAGGAAGAGGATATGATGATCATAATAAATCAGAAATGTGCACCATGGTACAAACATAATAAGACTGGCTACTTCTTGAAAGAGTATTTGATCCTTCCAATTACTAGTGAACAAAGGAAAAATATAACATGGACAAGATTTCAGCTGATTACAGCCAAGTATATTTATTTTAATAGAAGCATTGTACCTGGTGTACAACTACAGGATAAATATGCCTGCCCCTGTACAAGGGGATTTCAAGAAGATTTAAGGCATATAATTATTAACTGCCCATTCTATATAAAACTAAGAAATCTATACATTTTCCAGATACTTATGGTTTATGCAAATATACTGTATGATGTGGTCTTTATAATACTACACCCTAGAACCTATGAAGAAGAAGAGGCAACGGCCAACTTGTTTACATCAGTAATAAAGTATAAAAAAAAAGACTTATTGAAATTATATTAGACAACTGAATCGATCAGCCTAAAAAGAGTAGAATCTAAACTGAGCGCTGTATTTATTGTCAGGAGGTTTTAATGAATATCGGAAATTGTGGCATGTTTATGTGTTTCTTTTTTTTCTTTCTATTTTTTATTTATATACAATATTGGATTGTGTTTTTAATCTGATTGCACACATGGGCCCAGATATTCAAAGCAGTTGTACATGGCACAACTGAGTTGCACCGGCGCAAGTGTGGACTTGTACCAAGGAGCGATATTCAGCGGGAGCCAGTGCGCAGCGCAAATCTCATTGCGCCAATGCACAACTATAATGAATGCAGATGCAAGTGCAGGGGGCGTGCCCATGAATATCCAACACTGTGGGATATTCAACCATGAAATCATGGCGCAAGTGAGGAGCAAATCAGAGATATGCTGAGCAGACCTGTTCCTATAAATATAGGGCACAAGCACACAGAAAGCACTTGCGCCAGGTGAGAGGGAGTGTGAGAAAGAAAGAAAGAAAGAAAGAAAGAAAGAAAGAAAGAAAGAAAGAAAGAAAGAAAGAAAGGGAGAGACAGACCAAGGCAGACACAGAGGGAGAGGGACAGATGTGGCAGCGAAGAGGGAGACAGGGGCAGAGAGAGTGAGAGAGACAGGCAGACACAGTGCCAGGCAGTTCACCAGGGTGGCACACAGCCAGCAGCAGCCAGCCACCATGGGGGAAATTGGACAGCAAGGGCCATGGATAGTGCACCCTTCATGATGGTAGCCATAATGAGGTGTGTGAGGGGGAAGGAGGAACAGCAACATGGCCATGGAAGGGCCCATTGGCAGTATGCCCAACACAGGTGGTACCGCACCCACAACACCTTCAAGCAGTACAGTGACATGGAGATTGTGGGCTGATACCACCTGAACAGGGCCATTCTGAGGCAGCTCTGTGAGCTGTGCAGTGAGGAGATGCAGGCACCCACCAGACGGTGCTACACCATGTCCGTGGAGACGAAGGTGACAGCCGTCATGTGCCTGCTTGCCATGGGCACCTTCCAGAGACCAACAGGGGACACCACAGGCATAACCCAGTCAGCCACATCCAGCCTCCTCACACAGTTCCTCAATGCTCTGCTACCATGTGTGTTGGAATACATCTGTTTCCCCAGCACACAGGTGGAGTGTACCTCAACCATGCAGGACTCCACAGGGTACCACATATGCCTGGCATGATTGGGGCCATTGACTGCACCCACATGGGCATCTGCATGCCATCTGGCCCCGAGGGTGTGGTGTACATCAACAGGAAGGGGAGCCCGAGTGTCAACTGCCAGGTGGTGTGTGATGCCATGGGGCGCATAACCAATGTCTGCACCACACACCCTGGGAGTGCACATGATGCATTCATCTGGCACAGCTGTGTGCTGTGCCACAGGTTTGAATGTGGGGACATCACCACGAGCCACCTAGTGGATAAGTTTGGCATGGGCAAGGGGCGATGGGCAGGGCATACCTTGGGATGGGGGAAGGTAGGGTGTGCATGTTGGTGTGGGCACCGGGGACAGACAAGGGGCACAGCATAGAATAGCAGAGGGCTAACCATGTTATTATCCACACAGGGGACAGCGCCTATCCACTGCGGCCCTGGCTGCTCACCCCCTACCAGTGCCAGTCGTCCCCAACAGAGGAACACTACAATAAGGCACATGCCAGCATATGCAACATCATCGAGCGTGTCTTTGGCATGCTGAAAGCACAGTTCCATTGCCTAGACAGGTCAGGCGGTGCCCTACAGTACAGCCCCTCGAAAGCTTGTGGCCTATTCCTGGCCTGCTGCAAACTGCGCAACATGGCAATTGACCATGGGATAGCTGTTGAGGCTGATGAGGGTGACAGTAGTGGGGATGACAGAGGCAATGGGCCAGAGGGAGGTGGGCAGCCACCCCCTGGGGAGAGGGATCCCTGACTGCAGCAGCAGGCAAGGCAACACTGGGACACCATTGCACGAGATCACTATGATGCACACAGGTAGGTGGTGTGATACATATGCATAGGCCACACAAACAGGTACAGCACACATGCAGGGGCATGCATGGCAATGGGCATGCACACACTGAGGCAGGAAGCAGGGGTAAGGGTGACAGGAGCACACAACCACACAGCATCTCACACACACACACACACACACACACACACACACGCACCCACACACACAGGCGTAGGCATGTGGCATAGATTAGATGCATCACACCAGTGCATAGGAGCAAATGGAGCAGGACTGCCATTATCATGCCCACGCCACACAGTCCAGCAGCTGGGCAGGCTCACACTTAGCAGCATGTGGCATGACACACTGGTGCCACACCACTGGTAGGCACACACACACACCACCCATGTGTGCACTCGGCAGCAGCTGCAGATCACAGATGGGGTGGCCCACATATCAGGTCTGCTGCACAGAACCATGGCCACTACAGCCATGGGGGCTACTGCGTCTGGGCCAATCAGCAGCTACAGGCTGCGCATAAGCAATGGGGGGTGCAACAGCCCCCCAGGGGTTGAACCACGGGACCATGACCATGTCCGTGCGGGGGTGTCAAGGCGCCTAAACAGGCCAGCCCCAGGTGTGCCTGGGATGCCGACATCTGAGCCCAGCGTCAACTGCTCTGGGGTCACCCGATGCTGGGATCGTGCAGTAGGCATCACACTGCGAGGCATTATTTGTGCCAGCCATTCCCCGTGGCAGCCAGCAGAGCAAAGCCATCTGAGATCACAGTGGCAATGTGATCCAGGGATGCAGTTGTGGCCTCCTGCATGTGCTGCATCCCTGCCAGGATCTGCACAGTGCCCCCCTCATGCTGCTTGTCTAACTGGCACACCTCCACACGCAGTGCGTGCACCCCAGTGGCAAGCAGCACCTGTTGCTGAATGGATGCCCACAGCAAATGGGTGTGCTCAGCCAGTGGGTCGACATCCTGGGGCACCCGGGCCAGATGCCAATCCCCATGTGGTGACCAGCCACACTGCACAGCCCCCCCTCTCTGGTGGAAGCTGCACAGTGGGGTCTGGTGGGGGAATGGTCACAGCAGGCACACCAGTGGTGGACCCTGTGTCTGGCTGCCCAGTGGCACCTGCAGCCTGCTACTGTCACCCGTCCAGCCACTACACACCACCCAGTGCCTACGCAGCCACACCACCACCGCCGCAGGGCACAGCCAGGGCAGCCCACACCGCTGCACCCACAGTGGTGGCGGAAAGCTGTTCCACCGCTGGTAGAGTGCTAGCCATGCTGCCTGTGTTGGTGGCCAGCAGGGGCATCTCAGACACAAGGTTGGCCATGCTGTCCAGGATTAACATGACGTCATCATCAGTGTTGGACCCTGCCCCAATCTGTGTCTCCACACAGAGGACACCAAGGCTGGCGTCCTGCAGGGATACATCCAGAGCCTCATCTGACCCCAGGTCCAGGACATCCGCCTGCACAGTGGTGGTGAGCTGCAGCCTGTTGGGCCCCCGGATGCCCATGGAGGTGGATGTCTGGTCCTCCGGGGCCGGTCCATCATCCATGGCTGTTGCCGCCGCCGGCACCTCATCATCTGCATGGAGGTGTGCTGGTGCTGCAAGAGAAAGAGAGGCATGTTAGTGATGCATTGCCTACATGTGCCCCCCACACTGCCACTGCATGTGTCCTGCAGCATGGCATGCACGTGGGTGCACACACATGCACATGAGATGCATGCCGGCTGCATGCACACCAGCATAGCCATGTACGCACCCCCCACGCCCCCAGCTGTGCATGGCTGACATACTTACCATGCAGTGATTGGCTGCCACCTGTCTGAAATTCACCACCAGGCACACCCTCCACCGTGCTGCGGTGCATGGTGGCTGCCACCAACTCCTCCTGCACCTTGAGCAGTGGTGCATCTGCAGGCCCCCCTCCGGTGGCATTCTGGGATGCATGGATGGCCGCCACCTTCTCCTTTATGTGCCTCTTGTCCATGCCCACCTTCTTCCTGCACTTCTGCACTGACCGCTGGTGACTGCCCTGTTGGTTGATGCATGCCGCCACCTCCTCCCAGGCCCCAGCCCTGGCCTGTGGTGTGCCCGTGGCACCACTCAACAGGGCTCCCTGTCAAGGTAGGCATCAAACAGGGCTTTTGTCTCCACCTTTGTGAAATTGAGCCTGCACTTGCAAGCAGGCCCATGCTCCTCACCCTCCTCACGTTCCAACATGTCACTTCCCGTGGACATGGACAGTACAGTGTGTCAGTTGTAGCATCACCCTGTTCCATCCCACACTGCTGTGCTGGCTGCTCCCAGTGAGCTGCAGTGGCATGCACAACTTAACCCGAAAGAATGCATTACTGGTCCATGGCCTGTGCTTTTCCATGGCACTTATATAGCGCAACTCATGCAAATGAGCTTTGGCGCAATGGTAATGACATGCTAATGCCCCTAGTGCACCATACATTGGCTGATGAGCTCATTTGCATGTGGCATCTGAATATCACAAGTTTACTCCATGCGCAATGAGATTACTCTGGAGCAAGTTCTGGTGCAATGCGCATGCATGTGCGGTGCATGGGCCCACAGTGCACATGTGCTGAATGGTATCATGATGTCAATTGTGCACTGTTTGCCAATTGTACAATGGGGGCATGGCACATGATGTGCCAGGCCTGCTATAGCGCACGTGCGCACTCCGCTGAGGCAGGTGACCACTGACCCCCTGCTGTGACCCCTGACCCCTGGGTCACTCCCTCCACCCGGTGACCCCACCCAGCCATGCCTATGCCACGCATCTCTGAGACTGCACAATGGGCAGATACAACACATGTTCTCTTGTGTCATGCATCTGGTGCATGTCGTAGCCACGTGTGCTTGCTGGCACCATTTTGCTCACCGGCTTCATTTTACAGCATGGTGAAGTGACGGTCACCGCAGGCACAGAACTGGACACAGGTCAAGCTGGTCACCTGTGTCAATCCCCATGCCCCCCAACTGTTTGGCCAGGTGCCCCTGCAGCAGCCCAGGGTTGCGGTGTGGCAGGAGATTGCTGCCACACTGTAGCTGCAGACTGAGGTGCCCAGGATGGGGGAGCAGTGCTGCCACAGATATGGTGACCTTGCACAGAGGGACCCAGAGCACCTGAGGAGGCTTGAGGCACATGTCAGGCATGGGGCTGTACCACAGCCAGGTGAGTAGGCCCATATTGCATGTGTGCCCTGGTGCTGTACTGTGGTGTTGGCTAGGCTACCTGGCATGCCCTCTAGAGTGGTGAACTGCCATCTTACACATCACGGGGTGGAATTGCCAGCCGCTGCTTGCATTGTGATGCAGCTGTGCAGGACATGTCGGGCAGGGGCTCACCCTGTGCACAGGGGTGGGGGTGGTGGGCAGCTGCTGTGGATGTTTACTGATGTGTACCTATCTATGTTCCATTCCCAGGGCCTGAGAATCACCAGAAGGTGGCGGTAGCAGCAGGGGCAGATCAGCATGCCACAGCGGGCCATGGAAGCAGCAAAGGAGTGATTCCAGCACCAGCGGGGCCACACAGGGCAGGTAGGCACTGTCATTGTCCTTCGCACATTACATGGGGGTGGCAGGGGCATGGGTGCTGGCATGGCCGCCTGTGCCATGGCGGCTGTGTGTGTCGCACTGTGTGTGGTGCTTACCACTGTGGCACATCCATTGGACATGCGTGCCAGCTGTTGGTGGGGTGGGAGTGCGCCCAGCTGCCACTGACATTGCTGTGGTGCTGCCAGTGCACTGTGCCATGTGACTGTCATTGTGCAGTCAGGTGGCCATTGTGCAGTGGGGACCATATCTGTGCACTGTTGTGGTGTGCCACATTGCTGGCAGGCGTTGGCCCACCCCCCTGTGGGTGGCTGGTACAGGCCCTCTGGGGGTGTGTGTTCCCGCTGCCCATTGCACACTGTGGGTGGGTATGGTTTCTTGGAACATTGGACTGATCACCTGTCCTGTCCCTTGTCATAGGTGTCCAGCAATGGAGACGGAGGCCTGTCTACTGCAGGCTGCTCTGGCAGCTGATATTAATCACTTCAACAACTATGGAGGTGGTACTGCTAGCTTGCCACATGCTTCTGGAAGATAGGAGGTGGCAAGGGCACCAAGTGGTGGCATGCCGTGGCCACCGATGAATGGGCCCCAACATTCCCCTGCTGTACCTCCCCCTACAGTCCCCATCCCACTGTACAGTCCCTGTTCCCTGTCCCCTTCCCTCACTTTCCTACTCTTTCCCACCCCCTTGTTGCTGTATATAGTTTATTTGAAATATATCTATTTTGACTTATCTGCCTGTGTCAGTGTCTGCTTTGCAGGTGGTGTGAGAAGCCATGCTGCAGTGGCCCAGTGTCTGTCCATGTTGTGTTTCAATGGTTCACTGCTGTGTGTTGTGGTGTGTCCCACTGTGGTGGTGTCCCTCCCCTCAGTCAGTGGCTGTGCCTTGGGGTGCCCATGGGGCAGATGTCAGGGGTGTGTGGCAGGTGTGTGAGTGGTAATGGCACACGGCCATTGTCTTTGGTTGGGTACTGGCCACACGCTGTGTTGGGGCCCCTGCTTGGCATCATGTGGCCTGTCCCATGTGGTCTGCCATGCTACATGGCTCCCGGCATGTTCTGTGCCTACTGTGTGGGCCACCTGTGTGGCACATGTGTGTGTACTTGGCTGCATGGTCCTGCGTGTGGCCTGCTCTGGTTTGGGTGTGCAGGGAGGGCATGGCCTGCAGCCTCTGCAGGGGGGGTTTTCTCTTGGTGGCCCTCCTTTGGCCACTGGCATCTCCTGTTGCCTACTATCTGTGCCACTGTTGTGTTCTGGAGGGGGGTTCTGGGTGCCTGTGTGTGCCCTGCTGGTGGTGACCTCCTGTGGCCTGTCACTGTGCTTCCCTGGCTCTATCCCTGGGTCTCTTCTCTGTGCGTGCCCCCCTCTGTTGCTCTGCTGTTCTGCTCCCACAGTTGCTGGAGCTTCTCTTTCTGCATCATGGCACAACTGTGCTTGCGCCATGGCGCAACTCTGGTTGTGCCATAGCGCAAGCCTGGTTACGCCATGGTGTGACCGTGCCATATTCAGCCAGGTTGCGCTGGTGCAGTGCGGCAGGTGCAGCCTCTGAATATGGCTCCTGTTGCACCATAGCACATCGGATTTGTGCTGCCCTGGACTTGTGCTGGCCTTTGGCGCATTCCTGACTATCTAGCCCATAATGTATTTATGTTCTATTTGTAAAAATCATGATATTTAACTGTCATGGCTGACCAATAAACTAATTGATTGATTGACTATACAATGGCCCCCTAGTCACTTTTCAAAAAGAAAGAAAGAAAAAAGCAGTTTTTCTTGCACTTTAAATAACTTTAATTTGTTCTTACGCCAGAAAAAGTAGTTTCTTGTTGCTAGATAAACATTAAGGAGACCCTCCCTAAACTGGGTTCGCACACACAAAGCTTCTGTCACTTTCACTGTCCCACACTGCCTCAGACTGTGTTCACCTTATTCAAGAAACTGCCACAATTTCTTATAAAGAAAAAAATAATCTTCAGTATCTTTCATGCCGTTTACTTCTTGCCTTTTTTATCTTCTTTCAGACATCACTCCTAAGCTTCTACAATCCTGAAACACTCATCTGCGACCTTGCTCCACCCCGTCCTTGGGCTGCCTGCTCCCCTTGCTCTCCTGCTCCCTTGCTGCCACTGCCTCCTTCTTCTCAGCCATATAAGACATGCAATTTAATTACTTAAAACAAAATTACCATGGCAAAAGAGCTGTGTAGCGAGCACAACTCGTTCTCTCCCTTTGACAACCTGCAACAGAAAATCCACGCGCTCCAGCAGTTCTCTACTCCCACTTGCCAGCAAAATAATAAAATAAAACACAAAGTAAGTAGCATAATGGGTGCAAGAAGATGAAGTAAACAGATGAGGGACTAAACAGACCTGGGAGCTGGGTGGGCCATGGGTGGGAATTTATTTATTTATTTGAAAAGTTTCATCTAGCTGGTAGCTGTCATTAATTTCTTGAAGTGTAAATGGTATGGGATATATATTTGAGCACTGCTGCAGTCTGCTCACACTACTTGCACAATCCTCATTCAGCTAAATAAATATTTAAAGACTTTGACTAATGCTGAATTGGGGAAAGTGCGTGAATAAAAAAAATGAGGGGTAGAACTTACAGAAATAACGGCCGAAAAGCTGATCTGTGATACTGTATAGGCGCATGCCCAGTATCATGGCTCGATCGGCTTTTCGGCCATTATTTCTGAAACTTCTACCTCTCGTTTTTTATTCAGATACACTTTTTCCAGTTCAGCATTACAGTGGGTACTAAAATATGTGCTTTGCTGAATGAGCATGGCGGGAGGCATGTACGAGCCTTCTGGTGACCACGCTGTCAAGTGGAGAACAAGTGAAAGAGGTGGTGGTGCTTAGCAGCATAATTAATATGGTGCCATTTTTTATATTTTTGAGGGATGGATTAATTGCTGGGCTGATGTGGTTGACTGACACTGTTACCCATTGGTAATGCCAGGATTTACAATGGGTAAATCGATCAGATAGGATGATTTTTTTAAGGCATTGTATAATGTAAAATAGTCCCTCCACAGATGTTTTTCACCTGTCAGTCATCTGTCTTTCTTCACATTCAGTACATTGTGTGATTGTTTACCATGAAATAGAAGCATTCAATGCTCTGCATTATTCCACTAGTAGAATGCTGCCCCCCCCACACACACACACACATGGAATGGTAACATAGAATACATGCATTCAGAATTCTTCAGAGTTCCACTGGCATGCACACACAGACACACACAAACTGGCCTCAAGTGGAGTCAGAACCTCAATGTTATCTGTTGCCAAGTAGCGAGCAGGAAGGTCTCTGGCAAACTGGTAGGGATAGGAGGGGGATATTTCATGGTCATCAAAGAAGCACCAGCAATGGAAACTCTGAATATTACTTGATTTTTTTTTAGATTTGTGTATGTGTGTAAGGAGGGGAGTGAAAATAACGTTAAATTATTTCTTACTTTATTTAATTTAATGGACTTTCATTTTTAGGGCCCAGTTGAAGTTTTCTTATATATGAGTAAAGGTTGCAGCCATGTTTGTAATGGAAATTAGGAAGTAAGTAGCTTATGAATTCTGTGAGTTGCCCTGGTTGGCAAGAACTTGATTTTAGCCATTGGTGGTACTCTCTTACTGCCATAGCTAGAACACAGTCTTGGCCAATCAGAATACAGGGATTTCCTTGCCCATTTTATATTCCCTTTTCCTATACATTTTCAAAATTGCATCCGTACATTTACATAATGCTTCTAAGTTAAAAATCAAGATAAATCCAGCTAGAGCCATTGTATTGAATCATATTGCTTTGAACAATGAGGGCAAAAATCGATAATGTATAACTTACTCTTTAGATAATTCAGTAGGCAGGGATCCTATACAAATCATGGTTGTTTACCAGGTCAGCAATTTGCTTAAAGGGCAACCAAATAACTTAACACCTCACCACAAGTTTTAGGAGTGTTCTCAGCCCTCTGGAGACCCAAGATTTACTTGGCTATGTATTGATCAGGTAATTTAACCAGGGAAGCCTCGGGGGCTTTTAATTTATCAGTTAAGTTACTGTGACAAAAGTAGCTTCAGTGTGGAGTGCTAGAGGTTTGGGATTCTCTCCCACAGGTACAATGTACCACTAATAATGCAGGGTCTTGGCTAAGACCCTGCTGGATCACTGTACTCGGGCTTCTATATGTAGCAATGCTTCCCCCTTGGCTGCTGAATTACACTTCTGTTCATTTGAGGGGTATAAGTACAGGTGCTACGTGCTGACATCAGCTCACTGGAAATACCTCAATGCGATTTGTATTTGTAAAATGCCCAACTTAGAATGCCCAAGTGGAATCAGGAATTCTGTATACTGGAACAACTTATTAATCTTAATTAATATTAAAAATTTTAAATGTTACCCAGGCTTCCTTTCCTTTTTCAAACCCTCCCAATACAACCCCCCAGAGAATTCTGGACCGCCCTTCAAAAAGAGACAAAGAGGTTCATCTGGAACAATAAGCGACCTAGATTAGACAGAAATATACTACAAGTACCCTGGGAGAAAGGAGGCTTGGTCCTCCCGCACTTCTACCTATATTTTGTGGTAGCCAGAGGGGCACAATTATGCACTTGGGCTAAATGCAGGGAGGAACTGGGCTGGTACCTTCTTAAAGAGGAAGCTCTTAAAGGCTGGGCACTTTGGGCCCCTACCAACCAACTCCATACCATTGGGAATACAAGGTTCACTGGTAAACCCCTGGATTACTCAGTCTCCTGAGATCTTGAGAAAACTTAAAAAACTTACCCATACCCCAGAGAGTCCAGGCCATTTATCCCTGATTAGGTTTGAACCCTCCTCCACCCCACCGAGATTGGACTCTGGCTTTAAGGCTTGGGCAGCTTGGTGGCTCACCGCCTTTGCACAGTGTACGGACAACGGACATTGCTTTTCATTCACCCAATTAACAAACAAATTCCACCTTCGCAGGAAGATCATTATAGATACCTTCAGGTACATCATTACATATTATCTTCAAATAAGATGCAACTGCTGAACAGAGATAGACCAGAGCTTGAAAACTTTTTTATTTTACAATCACCCACCCTCTCTCACAGCTATATAAAATACTAGCTAGCAATAATCCACCTGCATTGGATAGGGTAAAACGAAGATGGGAATCAGAGTTATCCATCGCCATAACTCAGACTAACTGGGACAGACGAATGACCAGAGGGTGGCCAGTAACCAACTCTCTTACTTGGTGACAGTTCCACTGGAAAGTTGCACTATGATACTTCCTCACCCCTACTAATGTTAAGCATTTTGGACACCACCAGTCTGATCTGTGCTGGAGGGGATGTGGAGACATAGGAACACAGACGCATATCTTTTGGGCTTGCCCTAAAATTCAGACATTTTGGAGAGCCATATATACCCAGCTACAAAACATCACGTGCTTACAAGTACCCTTTACAGGAGCAGACCTGGTGTTGGGCCTTCTGACTCTACTACATGGGAACAGACGGTTAAACAAATTAGCCCAAATAATAAGGGTTGCATCTTTAAAGTGCATCACCTCAAGATGGTTATCTTCACTCTCCCAAACGGTGCAAGACTGGTCATCCAAGATGACACAACTAGAAGCTATGGAACAGATTACCAGTACCTTGAGACTACAAAGTGAGAACTTTATACAAACCTGGGCCCCCTGGCATCAATATCTTTGAGGGCTGGTTTATGCCTCCTGATAGGATATGAAACCACATCCATATAGTCTATGTTATTGCAAATAGAGGATACGAGTTAGTGCCTGTATGTTACTGAGTTTTGTGTTAGAGATACACTTTCCCAAAGACTAAGCCAGACATGTAAATAAAATGCTTTGGGAAGACATTGATGATGGTTAAGATACCTTGAAACTGAAAATTGAGATCTATATAGAATTATCTGTATCTTTGTTTTTCTGTTTGTTTATCAGATGATAGAATTGTACTAACAGTAAACTGGAACTGTGAAACACATCTGATATCAACTAAAAATGAAGTTTAAAAAATAAAATGTAACAGTGGCTTCACCATCCTCAGTGTTAAGTCCACAATCCACTCTTGTACTCAACAGACACCATCTGTTCCAAGCAAGTTCCCATTCAGCAAACAAAAGGCAGGCAGCAAGCTACAAGATAAAACATACAAGTCTGTTGCCAGAGGAAACAAACTGACAAGATAGCAGAAATGGCTATACCAGTTCCCTTCGATACTCTTTACTAATTCTTTAATAATTCTCCAAGCCCTTCCGCCTTTTATCTACCCAATACCTGCAGTCCTGCTGTCCCATTTCCCAATAACTACCTTCCATTCCCTGCTCATTGTGTAACCATTACCTGTCCGCAACCTACCATAGTAGCTCCTATAATGTTTTCAGAGCAAACAACCAGAACATAAAATAAGATTTAATAAAAGACTAGTACCCAATTATAACATAGGGGTAATATGTAATGAGAGTATTAAAAAAAGCATTCAGAGTCCATACACAGTATATAAATGGAATAATAGCTAGAGATGTGTCTATTACTAGGCAGTAAGACCATCAAGCGGTTTTGGGGACTTGAAACCTCAAGAGGTTCCCAGAGTCCCCAAAACCTCAAGATGGTCTTATTGCCTTGAAATAGACACTTATCTATTTGTTATTTTTTGTAATATATGGATCCAATTTGAAATATTGCGGCTTTTGTTTTGTGCATTCTGTGAGATGGTCTGGCCGACCACCGCACTGAAGATGCACTTGCTGTCGGTCACCCTTCTCACTGGAGAGTCACTCGCTCACCCTCATCCTTCCACTCCTCCCTCTGTGTCTGTTAAGATTTTCTTTCTTACATTTAGTAGTGAATAAGGAGGAAAAACCAGCACCATAACAAAGGCTATACAGAGAAGTCTCTCTCAAAATGCTAGAGTCCTTATAAAAACTCACCGACTCTGGGATCACTGTATTGCAAGACTGTAATATACTTTAATTTTCCAGTGAAATAAAACAAGTAAAATCCAACAGAGGTAGCGTGAAAATCAGCACACAACAATACACTTCCTGGTTCCTGGTTCAGTGTCTCATTACTTGACGTGTTTCGCCCAATCAGAGGCTTTCTCAAAGGTTTAGAGACAATACCATACCAGGACCTTAAAACTGAAAACATTTAAAGACACACTAACACCATACCAATAATACAAACATTTTCAATGGCGAAATTAACTATAATCAGATCAAAAATATGATGTGCATCATTGTAATCTGTTTAGTCATTATTATAGACATCTTTCTGGTATTTATACTCTCCAGTAATTAATCATAGCAGATATATTATGCACAGTACATAAAATGCACAGTATCATAGATCATTTTGCCATTTAACACCAATATACATTATTAAAATCAGACCCGTCAAAGTGAGAAAACATTGTGCTCAGTTTTGTAAACCCAAACAGCACGAAATGCTGGTGCAAATCTGTATAGAAAAAGAAAAAAAGAGAGAATTAAAATAATATCAGTATGTAACTATAACATATTATACAGGTTATGTTTTCAGAAATGGCTTAACCTCAAATCTACCATTCAATCCTTTACCATCAATTGTTTTAAAAATAAAAATCCAGTATTGTTCTCTTTTCAATAATAAGTTGTCGAAGTCCCCACCTCTTCTAGACATAACTAGTTTCTCTAGACCTATATAAGTGAATGTATGTTGATTCTTATTTCTAGTTTTGAACACATGCATAGATAATGCATTTGTCCAATCTTCATTTGGAACAGCTCTTTCATGTTCCCCTAGTCTGGTTTTGAATGCTCTAATGGTCTTTCCAGTGTAGAAGCAGCCACATTTACATAGGGCAAGATATATTATACCCATAGTACTACATGTAATGAAGCCCCTAATCGGAACATCTGTTCCTTTAATGGGGTCCTTTACAGATTTTGTGGTGATTACCTTTTGACAAAATTTACAGTTTCCACATTTATTACAGCTGTTCTCCCTTTTTGGAATCCACATTCTTGGATTATGTTGTGTAGGCTGTAAAGAATGTACAATTTTGTCTTTAATGGTGTTACCCCTATGATATGCAAACTTTGGCCCTTCCTCTTTTACTTTTTTTTTTCCATTCAATTTTTATTGAGTTTTACAATACAGAGAGTGAATCAGTGGGAACCAATAATATAATGAAATGTAGATATCAAAGACATAGAGCTGATACACCCTCTCCCATCCCATCCCCCCATCCCTCCCCATCCCCTATTCCGTCGCAGCAGTTTAACATACAGTTATTTACATATATTTCACAAGGCAATGTTTCACACTTGTAATGAATATAGGGCTTGTAGAGAACCCCATGTTTTATTAAATTTATTAAGCTTGTTAGAAAGACTTGCAATGGTTCTCTCAGTTCTGAGATTTGCGAGAAGCTCCTGGAGCCATTCAAGATAAGACAAGTTGTTGGAGTCTTACCAATGCCTAAGAACCACCTTTTTGACAGACATGGAGATCAATTCCATGTAAAATTTCTTACACCTTACTGTGATAGTAGAAAAGTCACCCAGGAGGCAAATTTCAGGTGTGAATAATTTTGTGAGCCTTAAAAGCGGGTCAGCTTTTTGTTTTATGGCAGCCCAGAGGGGGGGCGACCTTGGGGCACTCCCAAAAAATATGGAGAGAGTCCCCGGCAACAGCCCACATCTGGTACAAAGCGGAGTAGACACTGCTCCAATCTTGGCCAGTTTTAGTGGGGTATAATATATATTGTGCAAAATTTTAAATTGCATTAATCTAAGTCTGTCTTGGGATAAAAATTTATGACAGGTCTTCCAAATAAGTGACCAATCAAACTCCTTGTCTGGGAAAAGGGAAGACCAATAGGAGACAGGAGCAAAATTATCAGGATATGCCCAGGCAAATAAAGTACTATATATTTTTGACACAGCATGGGGCATTCCAGGGAGTTCGAGAAGAGAGGCGTGACAATTAGGGAAAGGAGAAAGGAGAAAGGGAAAGGAGGAGTAGCCCCAAATACCTTTAACATGCAGTGCTGTAGTTGATATATCTTGAAAATACTCATAGCAGGAATCATGAATTTATGTAAAATTTCCAGAGAGGGACACCACTGTCCAGCAGGTGTGGTGAAATCTTTTAACGAAGAGCAATTTATTGGAGGAAGCCAGTTAGGGGATACAGGCTTATTGTCCATCTTTAGACTGGGATTACCAACTACTGGTTGATATAGGTCCTTGGTGTTGTCATACTTTAAAAACACACACAGCTGAGAATGGGACGTAATCGAAACTGCAATAGGAGAATTACACAGGGATAACGGAAGTGCTCCTAATTTAGTGTATAATAATGCAGCTGGAAGAAGACCATGTTTCTTAATACTATCCAGCTCTACTCTAAGCCAGATCGGGGTGTAGAGGGAGTGTGCTAGTCGCTGTTCAGCTGTCATCCATTGTAAATATTTGTTGGCCTGACTGGCCCAGTAATACAACCCCATGTGTGGAAGATTAAGCCCTCCTTTATCTTTGGGGGCAGCCAATTTACGAAAAGCCATTCTTGATTTTTTATACCCCTATATAAAAGAGGAAAATATGCTATGGATTTTTTTAAACCAGGATAGTAGGATATTGATGTTCAGCATGTTAAGAGGGTAGAAAAGGTGGGGAAAAACATTCATTTTTATTAAATTGATTCTACCCCATAAGGAAAGAGGGAGAAGTGTCCATCTATGAAGATCTTGGTCTATTTTCTGAACCAATAAGTGCAAGTTAAGTTGTTTAAAGTGGGTATTACTCCGGGTTAAGGTGATTCCCAGGTATTTAATGGATTTAGGCTGCCAAGCAAGCCCGGTATTGATAATTTCTTGTTTCTACACCCTGTGATTTAGAGGATGAACTAGGGTTTTCCCAGTATTAAGCTTATAATTTGAGACTCTGCTGAATTCCTTTATTATATTAAGGATAGCAGGGATAGATGTGACAGGATTGGCTATATGCAAGAGAAGATCATCTGCATATGCTGCAACCTTGACTACATGACCATCTAAGAGAATACCTGGGACATCTTGGGCTCTTATTAATCTTCGGATGAGAGGCTCCAAATATAAGTTAAAAAGTAGCGGGGACAATGGACACCCCTGCCTTGTTCCCACATGGAGTTTTATCGGGCTGGAAATCATTCCATTACAGGCAATTCTGGTGGAAGGGGATAAATACAGTGAGAGCACCCAACACAGAAATTCATTGGGAAAGCCAAATGCCTTCATTGTCACAAACAGATAATTCCAATAAACTGTGTAGAAGGCCTTCTCGGCATCTAATGAGACCAAGGCCATTGGGGTGTTGGCATACTCAGAAGCCGAGAAGACATGAGCAAGAGTTCATAAATGGTCAGTAGATGATCTTCCCCTCATAAAACCCACCTGCTCCTCTCCAATTATCGAAGGGAGAACCATACTCATGCGGTCCGCCAGTATTTTGGCAAAAATTTTAATATCATGATTAATTAAAGATATGAGTCTGTAGCTTGAGTCTAGGTCCTGCGGTTTATCTGGTTTGGGCAATAAGACAATAAGGGCTTCAAAAAGAGAAAGGTTGGACCCCTGACCAGAGAGAAGGAATTGAAAAAGGGACAACAAAATGAGAGATAGTTGCCTCGAAAATGCTTTATAAAAATTGGAGGAGAAACCATTTATCAGCCGGGAGGGAGTTTATTACGGCAATTATTTCCTCCTCAGTAATAGGAGATATAAGTGCATTTTGTTGAGACTCAGAGAGAGAAGGTAAGTGGGAATCTGTCAGATATCTTTGCACATCATCCTCAGAGGAAGAGTTAGTCATGGGACCGTATAAATCCCGGAAATAGATAGTAAATACATCTACTATCTCGGGGAGTGAAATTTTAAGGGAGTCCCCTTCAGAGAGACAAATAGCTGGAATAAATCGAGCTGATTCAAATTGCTTAACCCGCATTGCTATGCTAACTTCCCTTTTCACCCTGATCCGTGTAAACCGCGTTGGTTTTTAGAATAGCGAATTCAGCTTGCTCTCTTAACAGATCAAGGTAAGCATCTTTTAATTTAATTAGTTCTTGCTTAAAAGGTTTGGAGGCATCTGGGGAAAGGCTATGTTCCATGTTTCTAATTTGGGATAGCAGGGTAAAAACTTTGTTTTCCCGTTCATTTTTCCTCTTCGGAGTTAAGCCTATTAGAATACCCCTAAGGAACACTTCCAGAGCGCCCCATTCCATATCAGGTTGTTGTACAGTATTAGCATTTAGAATCATAAACTGTTGAATTTGGGATGCCATGTAGTCGACCTTGGCAGAATCTTTAAGAATTTGATTACTCAATTTCCATCTTCCCCCTTTTTCCGGAGATGAGAACAGGGATATTGTACATATTACTGAGGAATGATTGGAGAGTGGGCCTGAGATAATTTTGGAATCTATAACCCTAGAGAGCAATGTTTGGGAAATGAGAATGTAATCTATCTGTGAGGACGTACCGTGTACTGGGGAGATGTATGTGTACTCCCTAACACTAGAACGAAGGACACACAATACATCACAGAGCCCTGCAGAGTTGAAAAAGTCCCTAAGTGCTCTCTGGGCAGGAGAAAGGCCATGAGAAGTTAGTCCGGACCTGTCTACTAAAGGGTCGAATATGAGATTGAGTCACCCCCTATAATCATAGGAATAACCAGAAAAGGGTTGAGAACTTCCAGTATTCTCATGAAAAAGCCTGGGGTGTCAGCATTAGGCCCATATACACAACCCAGCACAATATCCAAGCTGTGCAGCTTGCCCTTAACAAAAAGAAACCTCCCTGAGGGATCAGCGATGATTTGGGTAGAACTGAAGGGAATTGATCTATGCAAAAGTACCATGACTCCCCTGCTTTGAGTATTGCCCTGAGCAGCAAAAACCTGTCTCATTTGTTGCCTTCTGAGTTTATCTGCTTCATGATTAAGTAGGTGAGTTTCTTGCAAAAATATGACATGAGCTTTAAGGTGAGTAAGGTATTTTAGGACTTTATATTGTTTGATTTTATGCCTGGCTCCTTTGACGTTCCATGTGGTAAACAAAATATTATTAATCATTACTTTTTAGGACCCTAGATATCAACTTGAGGATCAAACTGTGTTGATAGATGTTTATTTTTAGTACCTGAAATAGAATGTCTGCTGCAGCAGCCCACCTCCCCTTGCCCCCTAAACCATCAAAGAGCAATACCCAGTTCCCAAAAAACACCCCCAAAAAAAAGTAAGAAACCCATCCCCCTTCCTCACCTACCCCATAGTTTCATGGTACATGACAACCAGCTCACTTAGTCATCCCCCTATTACCCTAGCCCCCCACCAGATAACCATAATTGGATTATTTTATAACAATAACTATTAAGCTAATGTGCGCACTAATCTACCATCCTATAGGTACAAATTAGTTAAGATCCATTGTGCACAGTAAACATAAATATTCAAACATTAGAATAGTCTATGCCTTATCCTAATTAGACTGGATCATAAAAAACAAGGAAAATATCCTTAGAGAGGGTACATTATAGTCACTTCTATTATAAAGAAAAAAATGCAAATGTGTAGAGTTAAGGCGTATAGAATTTATTTTGGTGACCCTGTGAATATTTAAGGTTGCACCAAAGAAATATTCCAATAGTAAAGCCATTTATGGAGACCTAGAAAAAAAAAATATCGAGCAATACAGCCACCAAAATCCTTGTTCCAAAAGGACTAAAACAAGAACCGCAGAATGAAAAACCTATAAAAGAAATTACAGTCTCTGGTGTCATCTAGGGAAAATGTGGTCAAAGTGCAGTTACCATCTGGACATAGAAAATCGCTAGATTCATGGAGAGAATAGGAATATGAGATATATTGTAAGTGCCTTCTTACGCCAGGTACGTGTAGAAGACTTGAGTGCTGAAGAAACGGACAGCCAGCATGTCCTTGCGCTAGATTAAAGATGATAAAAGTTTTTATTGAGAGCTGTAGGCATGTACTGTGGCACGAGGAGTCAGATTCATGGTGTAATGAAAGTTGAAAAGTCAGCAGGTACATAAGCGGTGCTAACATGCGATCCGACAAGAAGCTTGTAAAATAAGTCCAGATGCTTGAGATACAAAAATAATAAAGGGGGAATGAGAGAAAAGAGCATATATATCAGCCAGGAAAGGCAAGGCATACTTCCCCGGTAGAAAACCGGTTTAGATATTCAGGGTCATATGTTGCACAATAGAGTTAAGGTTCTCGCTTAAGGCAGATGCTTTTAAATTCAGGTGGCACAGAATAGATCAGGAAATGCTGTTTTGAGCCCAGCAACCGTGGAATCCAAATTCTCATAGGTGATCCAAGAGCCGGAGACCAAAACCTGAAACCTGGCCGGGTAGCCCATCTTAAACTTAATACCGGAGGCAATTAGCTTTGTAACTAGAGGATGATATGTGGCTCATTTTTGACGTACCGAGACAGGTAAGTCCTGTACTATCCTCAGTTTGGCCCCTTCCCAGGAAAGTTCCTTGGCTTCTTGGACTTTAGTTAAGAAGTATTGCTTTTCTTGGAAATTTAAAAAACGGAAGATAAATGACCTGGGGGCAGCGCCTTGAGGCGGGATAGGTCGTAGCGCTCTATGGGCTCTTTCAATAGAGTAATCAGAGCCGAAGGGAAAAGGGCCAGCGATTTTCTTTATGAAGTGCATCATAAACTTGATAGGATCTGTATCTTCCTCACATTCAGGTAAGCCAATTATTACCGCATTATTGCGGTGACTTCTGCCCTCATGATCTTCTACTTTATTTTCCATTCTGCTTAGTCGCTGCCTCAGGGCAACCAGGTCGGGATTGAGTTGCTCTTGTTTACATTCCAGGGAGTAAATTCATGCTTCGTTGTCCGAGGTTCTTTGGGAAAGGGATTCTAAGACATTGGAAATGGTTTTAATTTCTCCGGCAATATTCTGTATTTCTCTTTTGAAGGGTTGGAATTCTTCTAGAAATTTAGCGAGGGTAATAGGCTCCGTATCCATATTTCCAGTGCCAGTAGATTGTGTCTGGAGAGCCGTAGAGGCCTTAGGCCTTTTCGGAAGCTTCTCAGGTGTTGTTGGAGGAGTGCGTTTAGGAGGGTTTTTCTTCATCTCAATTTCCATCCAGTCAACGTCGGGTAGGTACCAATTACTCAGGAAAGTTCCAGCAGCTAGAAAACAGGAAAACAGGTTCTGAAACCTTGCCAAAACAATGTAAAAGCTGACGAGGGGCAGGAGCTCACACAGGAGAGTGCTACTCAGTGAACTGCATCACGTGACTCCGTCCCTTCCTCTTTTAAACTGGTCAGGCCTGAGTCCTGTTTAACTATATGCCAATGTTTGTTAATGATATTGGCTATAGACTTTGACTGAGGGTTGTAAGTACTAACAAAGGTCAGTTGTGGATCTCTTTTTTTAGGATCAACTTGTTTATTAGCCTGAGACAAATCTTTTCTTGGAATCTGGTCCACAACTTTCTTAGTGTTGCTTAATAAGGTCTGTGAATAATCTCTCTCAATCAGTCTACTTATCAATTCATCTGCTCTCAACTGAAATGTGGAATCAGAACCACAATTTCTCTTTGTCCTAATGAATTGTCCCTTAGGTATGGCCTTAATGACATGTTGTGGGTGATTACCACTAGCTAACAGTATAGTATTTCTATCTGTTGGTTTACGGTACATGTCAGTAGTAAGTCCACCCTCTCCATCCTTTTTTATAATCAAATCCAAAAATGGGATTTCCTGTAAATCAACATTTACACTAAACTTTAGATTCTTGTTGCTGTTTTCCAAATACTCGACAAACAACAAGAGTTCAGCCTGTGTACCCTTCCATATGACCAATATGTCATCAATAAAATGTTTCCACAAATCAATCTTTTGAAGAAATGGATTATTGACATCCCATATTGTATCATATTCCCATTTTGCCATATAAAGATTGGCATGATTCAGTGCAAAACTTTTCTCATAGCTGTACCCTTTTCTTGTAAATAAAAATCATTTTTGAAACAAAAGGTATTACAGGTTAAGACAAATTCTGCCAACTGAATAACAATTTCAGTCGAAGGTACAGGGTCACTTCTAGAATTTAGATAGAATTCCATGGCTTCTAATCCTTCCCTATGGGGTATGCTGGCATACAGTGCTGTAACATCTAGAGTCACCAAATACCATTCATCTTGAATGGCTATGTTGTCTAGTATTTCCAAAATAGTGTTAGTATCTTTAATATAAGATGGTACCTCTTTGACCAAATCTGCAATTAAAGAATCCACATACTTAGCCAGTGGTTCTGTCAAAGAATTATTCCCAGAAACAATAGGTCATCCCAGGGGATTACACAAATTTTTATGTATTTTGGGGAGACATAAAAGGCTGGGCGTACTGGAAACTCTACCTTAAGAAAATCAATCACAAACTCTGGTAACCATAGATTTTCTCTAACAACATCTAGAAACCCATCTATGATCTTTTTAAATTCTATAGTACGATCATATCTCAACTTGGTATAGAAATCAACATCCCCAAGTTGTCTCATAACTTCAGCTTCATATTGAGTAGTATCCATAATAACTATAGCTCCTCCCTTGTCAGCTTCCTTGATAGTAATACTCAAATTTTTACCCAGTCCTTCCAATGCTTTACTCTCACTTATACTCATATTATGAAAATATTTTTTATCCAAATTATTAGAGAGATATTCAATATCTCTTTCACAGCTTTTTAGGAAGACTTGTAATGCTGTTGACATGGGGGGGGAGGCAAAAATCAGACTTTGGTTTAAAATAATTGTATGTTGCATCATTCATTATCTCACCTGAATTTTGGATAGTATCTCCACAATTCAATGCTTTCCTTGAAAAGAAGGATTTAAGACTTAGATTACATCCTAGTCTATATAGATCAATTATGGTCCCAAATGTATCAAATCTCCTGGTAGGTGTAAAGGAAAGTCCCTTATTTAAGGCACTAATTTCAAAATCATTTAGTTCATTTCTTGAAACATTTATGATGTTCATTGGTAAAGTCTGCCCCTTCCACATCTCATTCTCCATTGTCTCCCCCATCTTCCGTTTGAATCTCCTCTTGTGTTTAATTACCCCTCTTCTTGTGCGTTTTTTGCACCTGGATTCCAGTGCATAGATATCTGACTGCGCCATGGGCCTGATGGGCCTGATGGTGTCTGTGGAAGCGTGGAGGTAGCACATTTTTTGGCCGGTTCTTCCCCTATAAAAGTTTCTTCTTCCTCTAGGTCTTCTGAATTTGTAACAATTAAGTTATTTGTAAAAGTTGATTGTTCACTGGTAAATTCCTCATCATGTAATTTTGGATTAGTCCACTCAAAAATCATCCCCTCTTTATAATCATGCTCGTCCCTTTCAAACTTTTGTCTTTTGCTTAACTTGATTTTTTCTTCATATTTTTTTATATTTTCAGCAAAGCTTTCCAATAGCTGATCATAGCATGGAGTATGAGCAAAAGTCCTTAATACTTCTTCTTTTTTGTTACTATCAGCTTCCACCTCTTTTTGAATCACTGAATTCTCTTGAAGTATGAGCTCAATATACTCTTTACTAGCTCTTTGGCTGATAGTCTGCCATTTATCCAAAAAGCCCACTCGATTGTTGCCACAATTAGGTTTCTTGGTCACCCTCAAGCCTTGAGGCACCCTTTCCACTTATACGGCTTCAAGCTAATTTCCTCCCATTGCAGTCATTTCAATTTATGTGCTGTTCATTCAAACTGCACAAACACTTGTTTAGCACTGAATGGTACTGTATTTTCAAAGCTGGTATCATTTAGTATACTGGTGTAGCTTGTGCCAATAGTAGAGGTTTTAAAGATTAAATCCTTCAAGGTGCGACTAGCAGTATCGCACTGTACCTGCCGTGATTCAGACATGAAAGAACCACATTGTAGCAGGAGCGCTATTAATACCGAAGAGGTTTGTTTTGTGCTCGAAAGCATGATTCACATGCTGAGGATTGCCTTTAGTTTTTCTAACCTGTGCGTACACAATAAGATATGAATCAACAGTGCACAGAGATCGTGACGCACCTAGGCAGGTCGTGCTCTTGGTTTAAATAACGACAATGAATAAGAAGGAAAAATCAGCACCATAACAAAGGCTATATAGAGAAGACTCTCTCAAAATGCTAGAGTCCTTATAAAAACTCACCGACTCTGGGATCACTGTACTGCAAGACTGCAATATACTTTAATTTTCCAGTGAAATAAAGCAAGTAAAATCCAAGAGAGGTAGCGTGAAAATCAGCACACAACAATACACTTCCTGGTTCCTGGTTCAGTGTCTCATCACCTGATGCGTTTTGCCCAATCAGAGGCTTTCTCAAAGGTTTAGAGACAATACCATACCAGGACCTTAAATCTGAAAAAATTTAAAGACACACTAACACCATACCAATAATACAAACATTTTCAATGGCGAAATGAACTATAATCAGATCAGAAATATAATGTGCATCATTGTAATCTGTTTAGTCATCATTATAGACATCTAGTAGGCAGTCCTACCTTTTAATTGTTTTCATCCTTCCGGAATGCAGGATCAACCAGATAATCCACTGAATGCGAAAAAAAAAAACGAAGAAAAAATGAAGGGGCACGCATTAGTCTCGTTAAGAGAGAGTAAACAGCCACCATGTTTTTAAACTTGTTGTGCCCACCCACAGAGGAAAGCTGCCAATGAAAATGCATGCCATGAGTTTGGCTGTGCAGGAAGGGACTTGGGACCGTGGCAACTGGTTTCTGTGGGAGGCAGACTTGCGCATATGCTGTGGCATTTCTGTGATAATACTATCATTCAGAGCTCTGAACAATAGTATTACGGGCTCTGAAAGATAGTATTATCAGTTAACAATGATGGTATTATCACTGGAGCACCGGTGTATTACTAGAGATGCAGCGAATTTAAATTCCGCTGGCAAAGTGAAAGCGAAGTGGGCACTTCACGGTGCCACTCCGCTACGCGGAGTGGGCAATGCAAAGTGCTCACTCCACCTTGTCATTCATGTTAAGGCAGAATGGCAATGCGAAGTAAGGTGAAGTCATTGTTTTTAATGGACTTCGCATTCCTCATTATGATTCTAAGTGATCCACTTGGTGTTTCAGATTTGGCAGCCCCCCCACACACACACATCATATGCTGTTTAGATAGGCAGGAAGGAAGTGAGTCATACAAGCAGACACTTTACTTTCTCCTGTGCAGATGGAGAGAGAGGAGTGTGTTTTGTGACTGCTGATACTTTGAGATCAGAGCGAGAAGGAGATTTAAACTTTGATTTAGACCCAACAGCTTTTTTAAAAGCTACATTTTTTGTCTTTTCTGTCTGTACTCTTTTTTACTTAATTTGTTCTTTCTGTAAATTTTATTTTTCTTACCTTTATAAGTAGTTGGTTGTTTGTCTGTGTGACTGCGTGTGAGTTGTGTGACAGCGTGAGTAGTGATTGCTCAGACTGAGGGAGCTCAGTAGGAGAGATGGACCAGGGTAAGGGAATGTCTGGTGTGCGGGCCGCTCTGGGAGAGCATGGTAGTGGTAAGCGTCGTACCGTGCACATGCATGGGGGGCATGGGCGCCCATTCCTGTTGGACCACTCGAAACTTGTGAGTGTCTCCCCCCCTTGGAAGCAGGACCAGCACCGCCTCCTGTCTTGACACTAAAGCAGTTAAACCACCACCACCAAGTCCAGCATCAGGTCCTCTGGAGCAGGATGTGCCTGTTCCCCTGGGCCCAGGTGTGGATCCCATCCCTGTTCAGCACTGTGTCCAGCCAGCTGCCAGTTCATCTGGCCCTCCCCTGCTTGTGCCTGGTCGTCCCCACATCTCCGTTGTTTGGCAGTTGTTTGACTGTGTTGGGGGGACAGCAGTGTGGTCAGGTGCCACCTATGTGAGGTGGAGATGTGTCATGGCCCCCGGGGGACTCACCTGGGGACTGGGGGTCAGCACACCCATATGCTCAATCACCACCAGTTGGAGTGGCAGGCTGCCACAGAACAGACCATTCCTGCACCTGCTGGCCATTCTGTGGTAGAGGGTGCAGTTGTTCATGGCAGCATCCCTATGAAGAAGAAGGCCACAGCAGCACCTGCTACTCCACCAGCACCCCCACCACCACCACCACCAGCAGGTCCACCTGTAGAACCTGTGGACCCCAGAGAACTGTGTGTAACACAGGCTGACTTGGCAGTTCTCTGGAGTGCTGTTGACAAGAACAACAAGATGGTGAGTGCTGTGGAGCGGCAGCTGGATCACATAGAGGGACATCAGTTGCAAATTATGTCCATGCTGGAACTGCTGCTGGATCACCAATGGGATCCCACATTAGTTTTTCCTCACACCATGTGCCCCCCACCTTCCTTGCTGTGTTATAAAATGTATTCCTCCACCATCCGACCCTTGTATGTAATTATGCCCTTTTTTTGTTGTCTTCCATGTGTATTCTGAGCAGTGCAAGTATAATGTGCTAAACTGCATGGGTGCAGTCTTCTTTCCGGTCTGTGTATGTACTGCAGACACTGCCCAACTCCCTGACTTAAAAACACTTATTAATGAGTACAATGATGTGATGGTGAAGCCTGGAGAGATACTATAAAACAGACTTACAATACATCCAAGTAACTAGTAAAAAAATGAATGTTGTGATTCATGACGTAATCGTAAATCGTGATTTGTGACTGCATTTGTGACAATGATGATGAAGAAACGCGAATGCCTATGCCTGTACTTCCCCAGGCCCCTATGAGCTGTAGCACAAAACTCCCCGACTTAAAAACGCTCATTAATGAGTACAATGGTGGGGTGGTGAAGCATGAGAGATACTATAAAACAGGCTTACAATACATCCAAGTAACTATTAAAAAAATTTATGTTGTGATTAGTGACATGATTGTAAATTGTGATTTGTGACTGCATTTGTGATCGCTGATGATGAAGAAATGTGAATGCCTACTGCTGTACTTCCAGACTGAATGATGTGTGGCACAAACTCCCACTTAAAAACACTCATTAATGAGTACAATGGTGGGGTGGTGAAGCATGAGAGATACTACAAAACAGGCTTACAATACACCCAAGTAACTAGTAAAAAAAATTAATGTTGTGATTTGTGACGTGATCGTAAATCGTGATTTGTGACTGCATTTGTGACCGTGATGAAGAAGAACATGATTTGTATCACGAGTGACTCGTGACGATGGTCGTGACTTAAAAACACATATTAATGAGTACAATGTTCATGCAGAATTATGCACCACACCTGTCCAGTACTCTGAAGGGAAGCCAAAGAAACAACTGTGACTTAAGTTAGTGATGGAGATTGGGCCCTAAAGAGCTGCAAATGCACAGACAGATTAAGATTGCACTGCACACTGAAGAGATGCAGATGCAAAGGCACAACACCTAACCAGTGCTCACCATCAGAAATTCAAATCTGGAAAAGAATAGCTTTGCCGCTTGGGGAGGGCCACGGGGGGGCAGTGTACTGCACTGCTGCAGTAACAGTCACTAGTACTAGTACCAGTAAAGATACCACAAAGAAGTACAAAAATTACACAGCTGCAGTGGATAGCAGGTTCACAATGTTGAAATTATGTGGCACAATAAAAGGTGTCTGATTTGATGACACGCATCACACACATACTCACACACACACACTAAGTAATGCGTAGCAAATTGAAAACTTCAGTAATATAACCACATATTTTAAACAAACTAAAATTATGCACTGCTGTACCACAACAGTCATCAAAAGATGGCAAGAATTATTGAAAATATTACTGTGTGTACATTAACACAGTTATACAAGAAAAATATCACCAAAACAGAAAGCACTGTCTTTTCTCCAAGTTAATCTACCCACACCACAGATACGCCCTCCCCCAAAGCACACTTACACTGTCTCCGGTACACAGACTGAATGTTGTACATTAACATTCAAAATCCACACACAAACAATAAACGCCAATGATATGAGCACAGGAGGGTTTTCTATAATCGATGAACTAAAGTTTCAGCAAAAAAATGACTCAAAAGGCTTTTTAACAGCTTTTAGAAGGTTTGAATTGCAGAGAGCTCTCAGAGCAGATTGTTTCCTACAGCTTCCTACACACACTACCCCAAATGGAGCTGTGCTGAACAATCTAGAGCCCATGTGACCTGAAATCCCATGAATCACTGCAAAATTCAGCCTTTGGAGCTTAAAAACAAGTCGTGCAAAGTACATTGTTTTCAATGTACTTCACCTTAGAATTGGTGGAGTAGTGGTTTGGAAGGCGGAGTAACGCAGAGTCATTGTTTTCAATGGACTTTATACATTTCCATTATAACGCAGTACTCCGCTTATGCCATGGAGCACTTTAATTGCTTACTCTATGCTCCACTTCACGGAGCTTAATTGGGGCTACTTACCCATCTCTGTGTATTACCAGGAATTGTCTGTATGCATTGTGATGGTATTATTTTCAGTATTCATATATTACAAAATATAAACATAGAAGCATAAAAATAAGATACAAAGCCACTTCAGCTTGTCTCTGCTCTGCTCCCAGCTCAACTGCTTCTCTACCTAGCAGATTCTCAGATGGAACATGCAGCAGTACTGCTCACCATACTGCAGGCTAGACATCATCTGTAATGTAAGTGTCTACCATAAATTCTGGAACCTAACAGCTAACATCCTCCTTCAAGTCCTCAGTACACACCAGTGATAAATAAGGAATACATAATGAATTGCAGTGGAATAACACATTTATCTCCACTAGTGAGTGGTAAGACCCATAGCTCACTAGTTGCGAGGCCATGAATTAGTTATAAAGGTCTTACCACTCATGTGGAGATAAATGTGTTATTCTATTGCAACCCATTATGTATCTGATAAATATAACACACAATTTGTAATGTTTTTACTGGTGTTTTACCTTGTTTTAGCTTAAAACTGCCTTTCTTTCCACTGTAAGTTCTCTATCTGGCCCACTGTTCTCTGTGTTCTTTTTCCAGATTCTAAGTGGAAATAACATGTTCTAAGTTAAATAAATTGTGTTCTAAGTAGCAATAACCCACTCCAGGTGTGTGGTTACTGAGGATTAATCAACACCTGGGTGCATTGTGAGGCACGTGTGCGAGCCCAAGTGTCCTCACAGCACCCAGGGTGTTGATTAATCCCAGGAAATCTACACACCCTGGAGTGGGTTATTGCATTTATAACATGGGCTTAATAGAGGTTTTTAAATATTAAGAGAAACAATTGAAAATTGTATAAATCTATGGTTTTCAAGAAGTGTCCTTCCATTTCATAATGTAGTTTCTATTCATATAAAGCATGTGCGTGATTCTTTCACTTACTTTTGGCTCTTTCTTTTACTTTTTTGTTGCTGTCACTATGAAATAATGCTTAATTGGCTTCCCCTTGTAACAATAGTACACTGACTCGTTTGCAATAACAACATCATATTTTATCTCTGAACAAACTGAGAAGCGTTGCATTCAAGAGCCACGTACCTGTGGTGCGCACAGTTTGTGATGACATATACATTTTGGTTTATTCTGTCCAGCTACATTACTTTTAACATTCTTATACAACTGTTGCAAATAACGATTAACAATCTCTTCTGTAAAAAAAAGAAAATACAATTCTGCACTGGTACACATTCACGGACATAGTACTACAGAGGCATTTTAACTCATACATAAGTGCCACAAGACAACAGGTTTGCTGGAAATTATACTATTTATAAACGTTCCAGTTTGAGACGGAGATCACTGTACGACATAACAAGATAACAGAAATGCTGTACTAAACTGGCACAGTAAACTGACAAGTATACATTTATTATATCACAATTCTATCAGTCGTCAGTGTGTATGCATTTCCAAAAAAGAATTTGGGTAAATATAGGAATATTCCTACAGGGTGCACAGCTCATAACTACTTAACAGCAACTGTAACTGGCATATGATTACACTGTAAATACAACAATATTCCTGCAGTTATATGGTAGTGTACTGCAACTCCTTATAACAAACAGTAACTTCTGTTGCTGACTGTGACTGTGCTCATGATCTGTGTTTAGTATGACTAGGACACACTTCCTCTGGATGCGTGGATGGGAAAACATAATGCCACTTCAAACGGCACTTTTTTGTAACGCATTAGCTACTGATGTGCTCCAAAATATATGAGGCAACACATATCTACAGTAAATAGTACTTGGTCAGTATGCAATTGTGAGAACGATGACAGAAAACATGAAACTTAAAGTAAAAAACGCTTCTCCTTTGCGACGCAGAACTGTGATAATGTAAACAAGTTCCGAATGAATCATATGCATGTACAAAGTTTCAGATAAGTGTACTGATTTCTCTAATGAACTGGTAACACTCAGCATGCGTATAGCACACATTAATGTATGGACAACTGACTGTTGGTAGCCAATCATTTCACTTACTTTTCCAGCCCATGTTATAAGTGAAATAAATGGTGTTCTAGGCGAACATAAATATTTATGCCAAAATAAAATGATTTATTTACCCAGTTTATTCACCACTGGTGTGGTGTATTACTGAATATAGAAGGGTAGGATTTCTACTAGTGTGGCCTTTAAAGGTGGTGATAGTGGTGTCCATTGATGTGTCAGAATCAGGACTGAGAAAATGTTCAAATGGACATGATTATTTTTGGGAGGAGGGGATTATTCCATCCTTTGTTTAGCCATCATTGTTTTCTGTTGTTGTGCATGAAATGTTTTACACAAGTGATCCTTCACTTTTGAAATACATCCTGGCCTGCCCACTGGCTTCCTAAAGTACACAGATGGTAATGTACAGCAGCCCACATTGTAGGTTGTTATGTTTCCAGTGATTATGCCTGTCTGACATGTAATGCAGTACGTTTAATGCCTTCATGAAGTATACAGACTGCTAATATAATAGCCCACATTTTATGCAATTGTGTTTTCAGAAATTATGCTGATCGGACATTTATAAAAGTAACATTTATGCTGGTAGAAAGGCAGTACAGCAGCCCATGGCTGTAGGCTATCAAGAGTTCCAGAACATTATGCATGTCTGACATGTAAAGCTGTGTGTTATGCTGGTTTCATGAGGTGTACAGAAGGTTCCCAGTACTAAAGTGTTAGGGGAAGGAGTAGGATGTGTTTCCATTGTGCTTTAAACAAAACTGGTGACTGAAAATTATTCTAGGTTGAGACTCATATCTTTACTGCCAGATGAGGTATACAGGAAGGACATGTCCTGTAAGGAAGAGGAGGCTTATAGTTACTGAGGCTAGATGCAGTGAAGTAGGTACTGGGAAACAAGAGAGGTCTTAGAGTGACTGAAGTTAGGCTTACAGCTTTCTTTACTGCCATGCATATGCTCAGTCATGTACAAAGTTGAATATCATGGGCCCAATTTTCAAAGGGGCTTGAATGACGCAAGGGACATGCAACATAAGATTTTGACACAAGGGGTGATTTGAGTCACAACTTGCGTCAGTTGCAATTTTCTAACACAGCCTGCATCAAATCCTGATGCATCTGTGCCAAAGCCCCCTTGCGACAAGGTTGCATCTAACAACCCAGTGCGCCAGGTCACAAGGGGGTTTGCACAACAGTGGGGCTGCAACATCCCCTTTTTGGGGATTTTGCAAGCCCCACCATGGATGCAACAAGGGACTCTACCTAGACCAGCCAGGAGGAGATCTAAGTGACATGTGCTAGTGCCTCACACTGTGGGGATTGGGGAAGAGTTCTAACACCGGATTGCTAGGGGCAGAGGGGGCATGGGAGGTGGCATGGGGGAGTCAGGGGAACAGCTAGGCATAAGAAGGAGTGATGTAGCACCCTATGGGGTGCATTTCCTTTTGTATTTATACTGTGAATGTCCATCACTCCACACTAAAATATCACATAGTACTGTACTTATTATGTATACTGTAACTATATATACAGAGCAATGCCAACACATCCAAAGTGGAGGAGGCAAGGGATATGTCCGAATAACATGTCATCATATTGAAATGTAATGTAGCAGAGCTCAAAACTGTTAAGTTATAAAGACCATAACATATATTTTAAATGTTAATTATACATTATTTATGTTGATTTGGGCCAGTTGGCTGTATATTGTTCTTCCTTTTCTTCAACAGTCACACCAAGCTGGTTTTGTCTGCCAGCAACAGACAGCAGATAACATCAGAAGGGTCCTTTTGTTAATGGAGTATATTTCCCAAAGATCCATCCCAGCTGCCTTTCTTAGTCTCAGTGCCTTTTGAAAGAGTATCCTAGAGCTTTCTCTAGGGCACCCTGGCAGCCTTTGGCTTTCCCCCTGATTTTCTAACCTGGCTTCAAAATCTTTATACCAACCCTCAGGCCTATCTCCATGTGAAAGGCTCTTATGCCCCTCCTATACATTTATCCTGGGGCACCAGAAAAGGTTGTCCATTATCTCCGCTTTATTTATGTTAGAACCACTGGCCATAGCTCCATGTGGTCACCCAGGGGTGGAAGGTATTCCACTAGATGGGCAGTTTATAAACTTACTGACTATGCAGACGACAGTCTGCTTTCCCTGTTGAATCCAGAAGAAACATACATAGAAACACAGAATCTGTCAGCAGATAAGGACCATACAGCCCACCTAGTCTGCCCATTTCCCTACTTGGTTTGGCAATCCCTACTCTTATCTGGACTGCCTTTCCCCTGCTCCGCTGTACAGCAGGGTACCTTTATGCTTATCCCATGCACTTTTGAATCCCTGTACTGTTTTCACTTCCACCACATCCGCTGGTAGGCTGTTCCATGGAAGACTCCATCTCTGTGGCTTGGTCCAGTCTTGAACATTACAGCTCCTTAGTCAGCTTTTCACTGAACATACACAAGACCGAACTTCTTCTTCTCACTTAGTTCCCCATGGATGGGCTCAGGCATCAGCCCTCTTAGAAGGAGGGGTACAAAGTTCAAGTATCTCAGCATTTAAATTCCAAAAGATTTGGATAACCTAGAGGTTTTAAATTATGAGTTATTAACAGTAACCCTGATGGATGATTTCTCACAGTGGAACATGTTGATGCTTTCCTTTTTCTCTATTATAGTGGTGGTCCATATGAATATATTCTCCTGTAAACTCTACCTCTTGCAGACTCTCCCATTTCTTCCTGCCCCCTGTTATTTCACTTCATGGAGCACACAGATTTCTTAATTTATCTGGGGTGGCTATCTACCCAGACTCAGGTTTTCCTTACTTAAACTACATACCTCCCAAGGTGGGGTTAATCTCCTAAACCTCCTTAATTGTGCCTGGGCATGCCATCTCTGTACAAATTTATATTGGCTTCATGCACAATTCAATCCTCCTGGAAAAGTTCATCCTCCATGATTTATATGACACATTTTTCTCCTGCTCTGAATCAGCACCAGTTGGCTGACTTTACTAAATTACGATGAATGCACTGAGGATCTGGTTTCAGTTGCAACAGCTTTCACATTTATCTTTGATATTTTACTTTTGTCAGTTACTATCCATTGATCCAGAATTCTTTCCCCCAACTTGATGTTACTTTCACGCGATAGCAATGGCTTGGACTTTCTCATATTTTTCAATTTTTGGATACATGAGGGTAGTTTCCTTTGAAACTCTGCAGGTAGCATATGGTCTTATAGGATGAGAATATTTTCAGTACCTCCAACATTTCGGTACCTTCAGGTCTGAACATACCTTCTCCATAAAATGGGTGACCATGCAAAACTCCTGGATCTGGAACTGCATCTCTTCACTTTGTCGAGGGGGGGGGCACTTAGTGGCATAGACTAGGGCCACTTAATTGACCACTTGTCTAGGGGATTCCAAGAACTTCTGGGAGAGTCCATCAGGTCAGTTCTAGATAAATGGGATCAGGAACTTGGCATGGCAATTACTTATGAGGCATGGCTTCACCATGCTCTCTAGCTCTGAAAATTACAGTTTCTAATAAGTGGTGGAGTTTGCATTTAAACTGCAAAACAGATTTTTTCAGACCCTTGTGTTGGTGGTACAATATCTACTGCCTGAATATGGAATCTGCTGGTGTAACTGTGGCCAAAAAAACTGTAACACACACGCATATTTTTTGGTCATGACCAGCTTTATTAGCATTCTAGCATGATATTGCTGAGCAGTTCCAAGAACTTTCCTTGTCACAGGACCTGGTTTCCCCTACATGGTACTGCTGTTGATGCCTTCCACAGGTGCCAACCTCCATAGGTGATCACTTCCTTATCTGTACATTCTTGCAGCCAAAAGCAATAACTCCTCCATGGATGCAGGTGGTACTCCCCACGATGGAGTCCGGAGAACCATCATTTGGGAAATCTGTCACATGGAAACTCTCACGCAACATTACATGGCCGCTGGAACCATCACAGAATACAGTGGCAAGCCTGGACTCGATTATTATAGGGTGATCTACAGCTCCTTTGTACCCCAAAGAAAAAAGTTGTTCAATCTGTTTGGGATGACATTATATTCCAATCACATTCCATTAGGACTGGGGATAGCCTCTGACAATATTTTTATTCCCCCTCTGGCTGTGTAGCTCTGGGTTTCATACAGTACCAATCAGTTGCATTTGGATTATGTATGCTATGTGCTTTCTATGAAATTTTTTTTTCACTTTTGTTTACCGGGTGGACCCAATGAGCCAAAGGCCTGTTTTCATGCATGACCCAGGACCATAAAGTACAGTCAAGATGTTACATATAAACATAATGAAACACTGAACAATACAGAAAGAAAAGTCAGAGCACACTAAAACATAAACAACTTTACAGACAATTACAGTACAATTGATCAAACAAATAATTTCTCAATTTAACCTTAAGGGTTTGATGACTCATATTGCCAGAGAATAATTTAGGCAACTTGTTCCAAATTGAGGCGGCACTAAAAGAAAAGGATCGATTTCCCATTTTTGTTTTGGTTCTTGATACCATAAGTCTAGTCATATAATTTGAATGAAGATCCCTGATATTATTGCTTATATGAAATACTTGAGAACAATGCAGAATTTTCTGTTGATGAAAAATATTATCAATCAAGCAACACAAACTATATAGACTACTTAGTCTTGGGGAAGCCACCAGAGGTACTATACAAAACACAATGGTGAGTGGAATATGATAATTTACAGTATAAATAAATCGACAAATAGTATGAAATTCTGAAGTAAGAATAGCAAGATCTTGTTTTGCCAAATTAGAAAAAATAAAATAATTATAATTTAAAATTGGGAGGCATATACCCTTTGCAATGGCCATCCGTGCCTGAACAGTAAGCATAGATTGCAGTTTAAATAAAGGACCCAATCTGAAGTTAACCTGACGGCTAATAGATCTAATATAAGGGAAAAAGTTAAATTTGCATTCAGAAGAATGCCCAGATATTTAAACTGGGTAACAGATTTAATTTATGACCATGAGAATCAATTATCATGAGATCAGAGGACTTAGCCAATTTCTGTTTTGAACCAAGAAGCATGCATTTAGTCTTCTTACTGTTCAGGGAAAGATGTTTTTCCACTAACCAATCACCTAAAACACAAACATCTTCATTTAGACTCATATTTATGTCTGCTACCAAGTCTGAACTACAAAACAAAATAATATCATCAGCATATAATAAACAACGCATCTGTTACATTAAAGAAGGGATGGCATCAATGAACAATGTATACAGGAGGGGCCCAAGGATTGAGCCCTGGGGCACCCCCGCCCCTGTTCCAATCCCCTACAATTAGATACCATGTAAACCAACTCTCAATGGCCGCTGTGATAAATAGCTATTAAACCGCTGTGATAAATAGCTATTAAACCATTGAAGAAGAGAATCCGCCAGTCTGATGTCCCTAAGGCTCCCGAGCAGAAGATGGTGATCAACTAAATCAAAGGCCTTGGACAGGTCCAAAAAGGTACATGATCTGTATTATTGGTCATGATGTTACTGACATGTTACTGACACATTGCACTGCTTGAGTCTGCTGTCTCAACAAACTTTACATATTAAAAAAAAAGAAACCCAGCTGCCACTCCCTAGATCAATCCTCTTGTTTCCATATGTCTCTCTGCCACCTCCTGGGTGTCCACCCTGTTGCAGATTTTGTGTCATCTGCAAAGAGACACACTTTCCACTCCAATTCCTCAGCAATGTCACTTATGAAGACATCGAAGAGGACAAAACCCAGTACCGATCCCTGTGGTGCTCCACTGGTCACTCTCTCATCCTCCAAGTGACTGTCATTTGTATCCAATCAAAAGGGTGCCTGAGATTGAGCAACTCAAATATAAGTGACTCAATCTCAGCACCTGTGTTGTGGGCTACCCTGAAAGGGTAGCAACAAGAAAGTGCAGGGTGATGGAACAGCGACTGGATACCGGAAGATATCCTTAAGGTATGTGAGGGGTGGCAAGAGGGGAAGCTGCCAAGCTGGCCTAGTGGTGCAGTGGGTAGGGAGGCGGGCTCTGGTGGGGAGGGTTCAGGGCTGGGGTGGAGCACAATATTTTTGTGCTCTTCTGTACCCATTTTTTTGGGGAGGGCTATTGTCCTGGTTCCCCCCTCCCCAACATGCACCCCGAGTTAGTTATTTTAGCAAATAGGTGTGGAGGGCACAGCCCCATTGAGGTGTGTGGGGTGAAGCCCCCATATAAACACTTAACTTTGTTTTGCCACTGTAAATGTACATCGCCATTCTTGTTTTCTGCAATGTACATTCACTGTAATGGTGATCGCCAACCACTGACATTTACCACCACCTCTGCCTCCTATCCTTCCAACCAGTTAGATTCCCAGATCACCACCTTTCTCACCCAATAGCCTCCTTGTATTGTACAGTGTCAAAGGCCTTACTGAAGTTCAGATAGGCCTGCATCCACTGCCCTCCCTGATCCACCTCCTAATTACCAAATCAAAGAAATCTGTGAGATGTGTTTGACATGAACCACCCCACACACCTATGAAGCATTGTTGCTGGTGGCCCTGCAGCCCATTTGTCTCCAGGTACTTGATCAGTCTCTCCTTCAGCAGGAACTCTATTAATTCCCCACTAATGATGCGAGACTGACTGGTCTTTAATTGCTAGCCTCTTCCCTGCTGCTGCTGTTGTGCAGAGTGACCACATCGACTCTCCTCCAGTCCTCTGGAACCACCACCATCCCCATTGAGGTGCTAAATAGTATTGTCAGAGGCATGGCCAGCACCATGCTCAGCTCCTTTAATACCTTTGGGTGGATCCTGTCCGGTCCCATCACCCAGTTTTCCTTTAGGGCTTCCAACACCTGATGGACTTTTCTTCTGTTAGTGGACTTATGTCCACACCCACCAAGTGCTATTAATAAATGTTAGCCTTTCCTCCCCTTCCACTGTGAAGAACGAGCAGAAGTATTCATTTAAAATTTTAGCTTTTTCATAGTCTTCCTCAGCACAGTCCCCCATCTCCTGATCCTCACTATATCACTCCTCACCTTCTTCTTTTTGCTCACGTACCTAAAGAATGTCTTATCCCCATTCCTGACCTCCTGAGGATCCTCTCCTAAGTGTGAACCTTTGCTGCCCTCTCCCTCCTTCCTGACTCCCTTTGTTTCTCTAGAAATACCCTTGTCCACCTCCGTTTGAGTCTCCTTGCACTTCCTGAAAGCTGTTTTTTTTTTTCTCCCATACCGCCTTGTCCACATCCTTTAAGCAACACAGTGGCCTCTTTCTCCTTTTACCCTTGCTTACTACCTTTAAACAGTTTGCAGTTACCGAAGTTATTCCTTCCCTTATTCTTTTCCACTGTGGCTCCATTCCCCAGCTATTTCCCCCTGCAGGGTGTGAATGCGATGCTTAATTTTTAAAGGTGGTGGGTACATACAATTCTGAAATGTGGCAAGGACTAGCAATTTCAGAATAAAATGGTTTGTCCTGTCATATGCCAATAGTGTGCCTCCCCACTAAATTCTGAAATTGTCAGTCACGGACACATCCCTAGTTGTGTGTCCCTCTCACATTCTGAGACTGGTGCCCTACATTTTAAAGATTGTACTTCCTGTTACATTCTGAGCTTGCATGTCCCCGAACATTACTGAAATTGTGCACCACCTTGACCTTCTATAGCTTTGTTTAGTACTGCATTCTAAAACCACCTTCTGCCACATTCTAAATTACAATACCTTTCATCTGAACATTCTGGCTATGTATGCACTGCACCATATCCTGTGTCAGTTTTTTTTTTTTTTATTTCATCGAGTGATTATTACAACTACATCTTCAGTTTCTTAAAGTTTGGAGAAATGAATACTGTAAGTATGCTGACAGAGAGAACTAGGGCATGAGTTCTGGTTATATCATCAGTAGCTCTTCACTCTTCACTGAAACTGGATTTTTGAATAGGGAGTGAATCAGAATTAAAAAATGGCTCGTAACTTTTAAACGAAGTGATTAAGAACTATAATTTTTTGTTTGAGGCTTATTGTGGATATACAGATTTTAATTCTGCATTGCAGTACTTTTGGATGGATTCCCTCTTTAACTACCAGTCTGGTATGAGCAACAGGGACTGTTGGTACCACACCATCAACAGCCCTGCTCTCGAGTTTTGCCCAGATCCCAACAGGACTGTTTGTGTTTGAGTGTGCTACCCACCAATAAGATGTGACCCCTTTGTTCTATGGCTGACATGTAGCTGGCATAATTGTCTTATTACCCAACTCTGATCAGAAGCTCACAGCATAGAAAACATGACAACATGAAAAACTAGATTGTGATAAATACTGTTTACTGTTACAAAAACTCTAACATTCATTGCAGATTGTTACATCTCCCACTGCTGCAGCCCTGCTCTGATGTCAGCTGCTGGAGATTCTGGGATTTGTAATTACAGAAAATGCCACCTTGCGAGTTAGCAGAATCAGTCTGATACAATCTGTTATACTGCAGTGAACAGTAAGTAAAAAAAATGTTGCACACAAAGTGAAAATTGGAACCAGCCCCACACGTGTGTGTGGGACTCTTAGGGCTGAGTGTTCCCCTTTAATTAAAAGAGATGCAAAATAAGATTGTCACACTGAAATAAGCCTCTCCTCCAGCCTCAACTCACAGATGCACAAAGAATGAGCACAGTGAAAACTATAAAAATATCCATTACTGTTTTCTGTGAATAAAAAAGCTTTTCAAATCACAACTCAGCACAAAGCAGACCAAATATTTCTGCACAAATTGCACTTTTCCAATTAATTACACTGATATTGTACAGAGCATAAAAGTAACAGCTCTACTCTTTCTCATAAGGCTGTAGGACTGCACACTGTGTGTGTGTGTGTGTGTGTGGTGAATGTTCCGCTGCAGTGTACTATATGACCATGTTTTTGCATAGCAAATCAATCATGTGAGCTGCACTTCATGAAGTGTCATAGACATCACTGGCGAAATGTCACCCTGAGGAGATTTTGTAAGCTAACTCCTATGCTTCATAATGAAAATTATAGCCACATTTGCATTTTTACTTTGTTGCAAATACTACGTGGCGTATACTATATTGCTAGCCTTTGCTTTGTATAAAAATCAGCCTGCTTAAAATTCTTGTTGTGTGTATTCTAAAATGTTGTGCACATGCCAAAGTGTTGTCGTGCACATTCTGAACAGTTTTTCTGCATAGTACTCACAAAAGTTCACCTTCACAGCTTTGGATATGAGAAGAATACATGCTGAACTCCTGAGAAAGCACCCATTCATGGCGCAAAAACATCTGACTGTTGGTGGTAGGGAGAGCACGTGTAGTTTGTTGTTATTTAAATAAAGCCATTTGGGGTATTATCCTGCAGCATAGTGTGTGTTCTTTTCTCATCTGAAGCTGTGAAGCTGGGCTGTTTGTAGTACTAATTGGTCTGTGCCTGCTTGAACACCAGCAATTTGACCTGAGACGCCTATGGATTTGAACTGCAATTGTTCTGCATAGTTCACATGTCATACAATTTTAAATTCATCTTTCACTTCACTCCCAGCTGCTTACTAACCACCCAGAGCACAAAGTTGTTAATTTCTACTTATAAATATCTGCAAATTTAATTTTGATCATAGAACTGAAGAAAGAAATGGCAATCTTTTTAATTTTTTTTTTCACTTTGGGGAGGGGCTTCTTCTGTGACTTCTGTATGGGCAACTGCACACAACTCGGCAAGTGTTTTCATCTTGGGGTTGTGATTACAGCATGGGACTCCTGAGCTTTGCTCTCCAGATTCATATGCTATCATTTCAACACCTCAGCAGACACATAGCTTTGCTGTGTATGGTTGCTCATACACTGTGTGGTGACTGGACTCTGCCTATTCATACTGGCAACATAATGAATGTCTGTAAGTAATAATTTTAGCAATGTATTAGGGATAAGCGTATTGAGCTAAACAGAGCTAAGTGGCAAAATGAGTTAACAAAAATCTGTTAAATTTAATGTTTTTGAAAACATATGTCTTAAACCTGATTCTAAATATTGAAGCTGTTTCATAGAAGGAATCATCACAAGACTAAGCTTTTCAGATATTTCTCAGCGTTATTACTTCAAGCAGCATTAACTGTTACAGGGACATTTTTAACCTATAGTTATTATTCTATTATTCCATTTTAGATCGCTCTTGTTCTCTTGCCAAGGAGGATGTTCTTTCCTCCATGTGAGTAGCTTTGGCCCTTTATGTTTGCTTGCATGCATGCTGAAAACATTATTTGACAACAGGAGGAAGCGGGTTGTGGAGGCAGCGGCACTGTTACAGCCAAGGAGGCACTGCATTTGGGGGCCCAGCAGTGGTGCACCAATGGAGTACAGTGTCCAATGAGCGCTGGTCTCCAAAAGTGCACCAGTACAAACGTTTTTGCCACAGCAATCAGGGGCCGCCTCATCATTGCAGCATCAGTTATTGTGCTGCAATGAGGGAATGACCCGTCATTGCAGGGCAGAATGTTGGGTAGACTAATACTGTTTGTGAATGTGGCGGGCGACTTGCCGCCATGTTCACAAACAGTATTATGCAGCCCCCATGCCAAGGGGGTGCCCAATCCCCCTCAGCAGAGTGTGCCCCCCAAAAGTCTTTGCTTGCCGACGGGGGCCCCAATCCCTGCCGGCATCAGTTCCTCCGAGTGTCCAATGTGCCGACAGGGGAGCCCATTCCCTGTCAGCATAATCCCCCCACACACACACACACACACACACACACACAGAAAACCTATGTTTGTGCGAGTGCCCAATCCCCCAGCTTTTGTGTCCCCTATTGCAGCCGAGGGGTGCCCAATCCCCCATCGGCTACAGTCCCCCCAACAAAACAGTAGGTTGGCATGCTGGGAGCCCACCCAGTGTGCCAAATGTCCAGTTAATGTCCCTGTAAAACAAAAAAGTCCCGCAATGTTGTGTTTTTTTTTCTGTAAAGAAGGAAATGGTCCTTGGCGGTCTCCCTGCCCCCCACAACCCACCCACCCACTGCGCACCTTGCCTCCCCACCCCCCACCATACTTACTTCTGAGTCTGGCATGACAATCTTCGGTGGACTGGGAACACGTCTGCACTCTTCAAAGCCAACCGCGAACTGAGGAAATGCCAGTAAGCTGTATAATGGAATGAATAGGGCTTTTTTCAACTTTGATGCATATCTCGGGCATTTTTTGGAATTTTGGCACTAAATTTTCAACATGGGGTTTTGGGACCCTCCTCTTGAATTCTTTCACTGTCATGGTGTTACTCAGCCCGAAAGGTGATTTCGCGTCCTCGCGCAGGAGTCACCTTTTGAGACTGATTAACAAAATGACAGTGCCAGCGTTCATGGTGGGCTCTCAAAAGTCTATGTTGCAAATTTGGTGGCAAAATCCAAAAATGTTTTATGAGCATGCATTGCGCAGTTGCTAGTACGCCTGTAACTTCACAAATTTGCAATATTTTCACTCCAGATTTTCAACATTGGTATTTTTATGCATCTCCTTAAGAACAGTGTAGCTGTCATTTTTCACAACCTGGCTGAAATGTGTTTTCATGGTTCCGGCGCAGAATAGCACAGTCACTGTGGGAAATCCATGTTTGGGACACATTACAAAAATCACAGTGACACTGTTCATTAGCAGAGGTCCTAAAATGTCTGTGTTGAAAATTTGGTTAAAAAAAGTCCATAAAATGACTGTGTTACGAGCATGCGTTGCGCAGTTTCTACGCATGCTCGTAGCTTCACAAATTTGCAATATTTTCACTCCAGATTGTCAACACTGCTATTTGTCTGCACCTCCTTATGAACAGTACAGCTGTCATTTGTCACATCCTGGCCAAAATGTGTTTTTGCACTTCTGGCGCAGAACAGCGTGCTTGCTGTGGGAAATCCATGTTTGGGACACATTAGGAAAATCGCACTGATGCTGTTCATTAGCAGAGGTCCTAAAATGCCTATGTTGAAAATTTGGTGACAAAAGTTCATAAAATGAATGTGTTATGAATGTACATTGCGCAGTTTCCGCCTGCGCTCGTTACTTTGCACATTGCAATATTTTCCTCCATATTTTCAACATTGCCATTTTCGACACCTCCTTATGAACAGTGCAGCTGTCATTTTTCACATCCTGGCTGAAATGTGTTCTCGCACTTCTGGCACACAATAGTGCGGTCGCTGTGGGAAATCACTGTTCAGTACACGTAACAAAAATCACAGTGACACCGTTCATGAGCACAGGTCGTAAAATGCCTATGTTGAAAATCTGGTGACAAAACTCCGTAAAGTGACTGTGTTATGCGCATGTGTTGCACAGTTTCCACGTATGCTCGGAAGTGCGAGCATTTTTAATATTCCCACTACAGATTTTCAACACTGCCATCTCTTCATACCTCCCTATGGATGGTACAGCTGTCATTCACATCCTGCCCAATCTGTGTTTTCGTACATGTGGTGCAGAATGGCACTGTCGCTGTTGGAAGTCAGTTTTCAGGACACATTGACAAAATTACACTGCCACTCTTCATGAGAAGAGGTCCCAAATGCTTTCCTGAGGTGGGGTCACAAAAAGGCCATGTTGAAAATGTGTACTGTAAATACCAACAAATGCCCGAGGCCTTTGGGTTTCTAACCATAATGTCCTACCCTGTACAGACAGACAGGCATCGGGGTGTGCCTTTGGATTGCCAACTGTACTGCTCATGCCATCCCACCCCACCCCTGCCACTGACAGGCATCGAGGTGTACCTTGGACCTTCTCGCCCAACACTTCACCCCACTGTCCTATGCTGCACCCATTTTACCATATGTCCTTATGGAATGGGATGACTGTAAAGCCAAACACCCTAAGGCACACCTCAACACGTGTTGAAGTCTGCAGAATAGGGTAAGGTGACATGGCTTGACCGTCATGGGCGATGACCCAAACACTTACCCCAAATCCTGTCCGTCTCTGTAGGATGGAGGTGGGGTTCACATGAAGTTCAATACTTCACTGCCATTCCTATTCTGCATCTGTCTAACTCCTGCATTTCCAATGCCAATACCAGCAAGCAAACATTCGGCATTGACAAATGCTTGTCTACACTTGAAATAATAAAATGAGTGCTTCTTTTAATATGGCTATCCCCAGGTTTTCATCAGCACTCTCAGCTGTTTTTGAGTACTCATTATCCTGTATGGTAAGGGAGCAGTGTCTTTGCATGCTAGTTCATCCTACTCACTCAAGAAAATTATAGAAACATAGATGTTGGCAAAAAAGGACCTCCTGGCCCACCTAGTCTGCCCTAAAGTCCCTACCTACTATGCTACCACAGACCCTAATTAATCTCTTGCATTACCCCCTCCCCCCCAGTCCTGCTAAAGTCCCCCTGTGTCAGTCCCATGCATGTTTGAAACCTGTTACCATTTCTGTATCCAACACCTCTGCTGCGAGGCTGTTCCAGGCATCCACCACCCTTTCCATAAAAAAAATTTCCTAACATCCCCTCTAAGTTCCCCCCCTTCCAGCTTCATATCATGCCCTCTTGTCCTTGAATATCTCTTTCTCTGCAATATGTCACCCTCCTGTACCTTATTGAAGCCCTTGAGGTATTTGAATGTTTCTGTCATATCACCCTTTCTCTCCTTTCTTCCAGTGAGTACATATTTAACTCCTAAGTCTTTCCTCATAGGGCTTTTGATGCAGGCCTAGTACCATTTTGGTTGCAATCCTCTGTACCGCCTCCAACTGATCTATGTCCTTCCTGAGATGGAGCCTCCAGAACTGTACACAGCACTCCAGATGTGGCCTCACCATAGATCCCTACAGGGGTAACCTACCTCCTTTTTTCTGCTGGTGTTACAGCTCCCAATACACCCAACATCCTACTAGCCTTTCCTACTGCCTTCACACTGCTTTGCTACCTTCAGGTCATCAGATATGATGACACCCAGGTCCCTTTCCTGTTTTGTGGTTGTTAACACCTCCCCCCATCTGATACATTGCCTTTGGGTTTCTGTGACCCATGTGCATAATTTTACATTTTTCGGCATTGAAGCCCAGTTGCCAAACCTTTGACCAGTCTTCCAGCTGTTTTAGATCTTCCTTCATTTTTTCCACCCCCCTGGTGTGTTCACTGTGTTGTAGATTCTTGTGTCATCTTCAAACAGGCATACCTTTCCTTCAAGCACCTCTGCAATATCATTAATAAAGATATTAAAGAGGACCGGTCCCAGTACTGACCCCTGAGGCATCCCGCTGGTTACCTTACCTTCCTCCGAGTGAACTCCATTTACCACCACCCTCTGAGTTCTGTTACTTAGCCAACTTCATACCCATTTTATTATCTTTGAAAGTATCATCAGGCTGCCTAGCTTGTTTGCCTGTCTTCTGTTTGGGACAGTGTCAAAGGCCATACTGAAATCCAGGTAGGTCACATTCACCACTCCTCCTAATCCACCTCCCAGGTAACCCAGTCAAAAACTCTTGTCAGGTTAGTCTGGCAAGATCTCCCCATCAACCCATGCTGCCTGAATCCTGCAATCCACTGTTTTATTTTTTTTTTTTTTTACAGTTACTTATTTTCTCCCCCTTGGAGTCCTCTGCTGCCCCTCTGATGTCCCCCCACACAGACACCAGGTATGAGGCCCCCTTCCCTGAACCCCTGACTTACCCTTCATGGCAGGGGATGGGGAGTGACTTGACCCACCAGACCGGCTGAGTATTTGGAGAGATGCCTTCTTGAGCCATTGCAGTGGGGAACCATCATCATCCTGCAGAGGATTCCCAATTTTCACTTTTTCCTGGCTTTCCCCGAGGACTGCAGCATGCAATGGTGCCAGCGGCAGCAGTGCGCACACTCCCGTGCACACCTTCACCAAACGCCTGCCGCAGTCACTTGCCCTTCTTCTCTAGCACTGACGTGCCACTTCCCAGCCTCCGCTAGGGGTCAGGCAATCACTGTGCATTGCTGACCCCCTCCTGGAAAGGACAGCAGTCCTGGGGACACTCAGTCTTTCTCCCTGCCAACCCCAGTGGCCCATGCTTGTTCCCAAACATGGGTCACTGGCGTGACGAAAGGTAAGGCACCCAGCACTTCAGCCTTCAGCACCACCGGGGCGGCCAATCCACTGGTTTTAAGCTATTCTCCAACCTTTCTTTCAGTAGTGTTTCCATAACCTTACCCACCACAGAAGTCAGGCTTATGGGTCAGTAGTTTCTGCCTCCTCCCTGTTCCCACTTTTGTGCAGTGGGACCATATCTGCCCTCTTCCAGTCCCTGGGACTTCCCCCTATCCAGTGATAGATTGAACAGGGCCATCAGAGGCACAGACATTTCTTCTTTTAGTTCCTTCGGTAACCTGAGGTGAACCACGTCTGGCCCCATTGCCTTGTCTAGCTTTAGCTTTGCTAGTTCCCTGAGAACTCTCTCCTCCATAAAAGAGCTAATGTCCACCTCTCTTCCCTTTATGTCCTTCTCCACTAACTGTGGCCCATCACTTACCCCTTCCTTCATGAGTACTGAACAAAAATACTTATTCAGAATGTTGGCTTTCTTCTGACCCTCTTCCACTATCCCCTCCCTCTTGGTCTTACTATCCCTGCCTTGCTTTTCTTCTTTTCGCTTATGTACCTGAAGAATATTTTAACCCCTTTTTGTTGATTTAGCAATGTTTTCCTTGGTTAGTGTTTTAGCTCTCAAAATGCCTTCCCTGCTTCCTTGTTTTCTCATTATCACTCTCCCTATCCTCTTCCTTCTGGGTTATCTTGCATCATTTGAATGCCTGATTCTTTTCCTTTACCATCTCTACCACTTCCTTGGAGAACCATAGTGGTCTCTTTCTTCTCTTGCTCTTTTTAACCTGCTTGACACAGAGGTTTGTTGCCTTCTCAGTGGCTTTCCTTATGTTTTCCCAGTTTTCGTCTGCCCTGCCCTTTTTCCCCTATTCCTGCTAGGGCTTCCCAGAGGCACTCCTCCATTTTTTTTAAAGATCAGCCCTCCTGAAGTCCAGGACCCTTGTTTTAGTGTGGTTATGTTCTGGCTCAGTCCTTATGCTGAACCACAATATACGATGGTCACTGGGCCCCAGGTGACTTCCCACAGTGACGTCAGCAACACTGTCCCTGTTTGACAGTACCAGGACTAGTATTGCCCATTCCTGAGTGGGTTCTTTAACCAGTTGTCTGAGAAATGCCCCCTGCAGGGAGTCTAGGATTTCTCTACTTTTAACTGCGATGCTGCTGGGTGAAACCACTTAACATCAGGTAGATTGAAGTCCCCACCAGCAGCACCTGCCCTTGTTAGTCATCCTTAGATTTTCTACCATAATCTTATCTCCCTCCTTTCCCTTTGCTGGAGGTCTGTAGAGCACCCTAACCTAATAGCAGCCCCTCTCCCTGACTCTAGGGTGACCCACAGTACCTCCACTTTGCTCAGTCTCCCTTGTAATTCCATGACCTTTATGTTCTCCCTCATGTAAAGAGCCTCCCCTCCTCCCTTTTTTCCAACCCTGTTCCTCCTGAATAGCACATACCCTGGTATGGCTACCTCCCAGTCTTGGTTTTCATTGCACCAGGTTAGATTAGTCTTGATGTAGCATATCTTTAACTGTACATTTGGAATTCCTCTTATTAGAAACCATTTAGATATCTGTAGTAGAATTATCATTTAATGATGCACCATTACCACAGACTTACAGATTATACATTGATACTTACACATAAGACTTACCTCGTGATCTCTTGTGTAAAATAATGGTGTTCAAAAACAGATGAGATTAGTGATGAAAACCTGGAGACAGTCATATTAAAAGGATCTCTTCTTTAAATTCTTCAAATTCTCTCAAACTGGTAAAAAGGGGTTTCTTGCAAGACAGGAGTAAAAGGGTGATGTAAAATTAAATAAAATTATTCAAGTTCAGAGTTTTCAGCTAACATACTGCTGCTTTAAAATGGAAAAATATTTATTTTTCCATAGAGCTGTTTCTTTTAATGCCCAGGGTGCTGCCTAGCTCTTCAGCACCTCTCCAACCAGACACCATCTTCTCCCCGAATCATCTCCTTAGATGCCCCCGCTTACCTCCCACCCATGATGGAGCTGGATGAGGAAGGCCATCCTCCCAACCCCTGAAGTCTGGATCTGGTTCCAGCAGGGTCCTGATGTGATGGCACAGGCCAAGCCAGGCGAGTGGGGCTTCCTGTTGCACCGCCCCCTGACTTTTCCCATTTTTCTTTCCCATCCCCAAAGTCAGCACACATGCACTGGGTGTGTGGTATATGGTGTGAAGACATCACATGTACTCATACGCATGTGCCCAGCCCTCTGAGATATGGACACATGCTATGCCACCCAGCCTTCACTGCACAGCACTCAAGCAGTGGCTCAATCTCGCCTGTCTCCCTGAAGGTGAAACACTGCCTATAGATGCTCAATTTTCATTCCTCAGCCAGCCCCCACATGACACTGGTCTGTTTCTGAACCTGGGTTGCCGATATGGCAGGTGGTGAGGTGCCCAGCACCTGAGCCCTCCATGCCATTGCCCGATGAAAGGAAAGATTATTTCAGCTTTGTCTCACATTAGCACACTATTAAGAATTCTTCTTGAAAAGAACACCGACAGGTACTGTGGTAATTCATCCAAACAATGCTTTAATGAAAAAAAGGAAAATGTGATGCAAGCATTAGTCATGAAATATTTCGATGTTGCTTTTTCTGTAAAAGCCTAAGCTGATATAAGATCATTCTGCTGGTGTGGGAACTGTCCTGGTACAGGCCCCCTCCCCATGTATACAGTTCTAAAGCCTTAACAAACAAGTCAGGAAAACAATTCTTAAAAAAATGAGCTACTTGCGACAGTGTATGGTTATGAAAAATGTAACACATTTATGTATATCCAACAATTTGTGGGAGTTGAGAGAAATCATAAGTTCTTACACTCAATTCTTAAAAAACTATTTTATGAAGCGCCTCCAAGATTGTAAAGAATACACATGAGATTGCAAAAATACTCCTTTAGTGTTAAATACTACATGGGAAAGGAACTTCTTATGGTAGACACCCTTTCAGAGCTGCTAAACAGAATGTAATTTAAGTAGTAATGCACAACAAGGTGATTGGGCACAATGCTATGGGCCGAGTTCATCCAACACCCAAGAAGTGACGTTCTCCCACCATGACATACACCTTGGAGTGCATTATTGTGATTATACAATGGATCATTTGTAAAAACAAAAAAAAATAAAAAAAAGATTACAAAGTATATTTAAAACTAGATTTGTTTTCTACTTTGCTCATGGGGATGTACACTTACAAAAAAAGTAGTGCCGATTTATTTTATGGGCCCCTCATCCCCCTGACAGATTTTTCTGCATGCCATCTGAAAGCTGCTGACCTCTCCAGTACCCTTCTGCTGGAATTCTCTACACTGCTGATCTCTCTGGTTCCCTCTTCTGCTCAAACTCTCTATAGTCCCCATCACCATGGTCCATCTGGTGTGCCATGCTGAGCTGTGTCTGGTTTCCTGGTACATTCAGTGTTTGTACCAGGAGAAGAAGGAAGAGTGATGGTCCATTACTATACAGTGCTGCATGCGCTGAGAGGCGACACATTATGGGTCAGGACTTTAGACCAAGAATGGGGACTGCACTCACTGGTGTGACTGAAGTTGATCACAGTGATGATTTCGTTTTGTTTCTTTTTAAATTAGATTGCAAAACAGTGCTGAATTAATGTAAGAAATGCATTTAGGGATTGTGGGAGGCTGTTTGGTGTGTGCTACATGTGCCAAAGATGATGTGGTATGGGACAGGTCTTCAGGGCAGAATAGGGACAATGCTTGCCATTGTGAGTGAAACCACTCACAGTGATCGCTTTCTTTTCATTTGTTGCTTATTTTTTTGTGCAAAACAGTGCTATATTAATGTAAGGAAGTGCATTTGAGTATTGTGGGAGGGCATTTAGTGTGGGGCAGAACACATCTTTGTGTTGTGAGTGGGAACAATGAAAACAAACAATGAAGTACTGGCAAAATTAACTTCAGCCATGCTATGTGAGTAACTTTGACATGGGCTGTGGAATGATTCATTTAACATTTACTTTTGTCATGTGTGTGTGCTGGGACTAAATCCATGATGCTGTGCTGGGATAACAGCATGGGCCATAACTGAGGGATTTTCTTGCCATTCTACAATCAACGTTTAAGAACACTGACTGATTTTGCTGTTAATATTCAGTTTAGTTTTATTAAAACACACAATTATAATTTGAAGGTTGAGGATAGCACAATATTCTTCATACATAGATATAAAAATAAATACATGTAAAAAGGACGCAAACAGCATACAACAAATTATATCATAAAATTATTATAAATAACACTTCTGCATCATCTACAAAAGGTCTTCAAAGCCAAGGGTATAAAATTGTTTCTTTACCTGGATAATGGATATTCTAGTTTTCCATTGATGCCAAAGACTACTTCTTCTTAAGAAAAAGTAAAAACTAGTTGCGAGACAAGAAAATTATTTAATTTATGGCCAGGCTTTTGCATTTCATTATGACAGTGTCAGTGGCTCAGTAGGTAGTACACTCACCTCTGAGGCCAGGTGATCAGAGGGCTGTGGGTTCAGTTCCCACATCTGGCACTTGGTTTAATATCCAGTACTGACACTGTAGTGCAGCATGAGGAGGGTGCTGCGCTTCTGAGGTGCCGTCTTTCGGATGAGACGTTAAACCGAGGTCCCATCTGCCTGGATTGGTGGTAGCTCAGGTGGATGTTAAAGATCCCATGGCACTTATCAAAAAGAATAGTGGAAGTTTTTTATTGAATCATAACAAAATATATACAGATCAGTATTAAACATACAAATTCATTGAAAGAAAAATCAAACATAAATAAGTATAAATTCATACAAAACCTCTATACCTACTATAAACATTTTAATATATATAACCACATAAACTACCCCTCCTCAATCCACTAAAAGAGTAGGTGGGAATTTTTTTTTTTTCAATGAAAGAACAAAACTGAAAAGTTTTCCTGCATACAAATTCATAATAAACAGAAACAAATACCGAAAAAAAAAGTATTCCAACATACTAACATTTCAAGATCATATCAAAGAAAAACATTTCTACCTTACGGCCCTTTCCCCTTTTTTTTTCCAATATATTATTTTACAGAAATATAAAAAGGAAAAAAAACCAAGAATTTCCATATAATATACAAAAATGTTAACAAATAACCTTTTAATCTGTAACTTCTTCCTTATTCTTATAAATATTATCAATTTACTCTAATAATTCTAACTTTATTTATGTCTTGCACGTAAATAATTAGTTCTTTCATTTTTAAAGAAAAATCAAATTTATCCCATTTTATTTTCCAAGTATCAAAATCTAAGTGATACAGTTCTTCTTTTTTCCATCGACTTAATTCTGTATTTATAATATAAAATAATTCCTATTCAGAAATAAATGTTTGCTGTAACACTAAACGGCATCGACAAATTCATATCCAACATACCACTAGCAAAGTATTAATATCATACTGATGTGCTGTATGAACAAGGAACAATTCCATAAATCAATAAATTTTCATTCATAGGTATTGCTATATTATGCTTCCATCTGTTTTTTACTATGTGCCAAAAGCAGATTATAAATGGACATCCATAATACAAATGACTTAAACATAGAAACATAGAAACATAGAAACATAGACTTTGACGGCAGATAAGGACCACTAGGCCCATCTAGTCTGCCCATTTCCCTACCTACAGGATAGGCCGCAGATCCTAGTTAACCAACAGCCTATTTCTTCCTACCCCCCACAAGAATTGCCTTATGCCTGTCCCATGCATTCTTGAATTCTCCCACAGTTTTAGACCCCACAACCTCCTCAGGAAGGCTGTTCCATGCATCCACTACCCTCTCTGTGAAATAATACTTCCTCACATTGCCCCTGAACCGCCCTCCTTCTATCTTTAAATTGTGTCCCCTTGTTCTTGCACGTCTCTTTTTCTGAAAGATGCTACCCTCTTGGACTTTGTTAATTCCATTGAGGTACTAAAAAGTTTCTATCATGTCCCCCTCTCCTTCTTTCCTCAAGAGTATACATATTAAGCTCCCTAGTCTTTCCTCATACGGCTTCTCTTGCAGACCCTGCACCATTTTAGTTGCCCTCCTCTGGACTGCCTCTATCCTGTCTATGTTCTTGCGGAGATGGGGTCTCCAGAACTGGACACAGTACTCCAGATGGGGTCTCACCAACTGTCTGTACAGAGGGATAACAATTTCCTGTTTTCTGCTGATGATGCCTCTCCCTATACATCCCAGTATACCCCCAGCCCTCCCTACTGCCTTCTCACATTGCTTGCTAATCTTAAGGTCATCTGATATGATTACCTCCAGGTCCCTTTCCTTTTTGTTGTTGTTACTACCTCCCCACCATTGTGTATTCTTCCCTGGGTTCTTGTTTTCCCAGATGCATTATTTTGCACTTCTTTGCATTGAATCCTAGCTGGCATACTTCTGACCATTCCTCCAACCTTGCCAAATCTCTTTCATCCTTTCCATGCCTCCTTGTATTAACCCTGTTGCAGATCTTTGTGTCATCTGCAAAAGGCATACTTTCCTTCCAGTCCCTCTGCAATGTCACTGATGAAGACATTAAAAGGACTGGACCAATAGTGAACCCTGCAGTACCCACTAGTAACCCCCTTTCTTCAGAGTGGACTCCATTTACAATTACCTTCTGTGTCCTGTTGTCCAGCCAATGTTTTACCAGGCTACCACCCTGGGACCCACTCCCAGGCTGGTTAATTTGACTATTAATCTTTTGTGTGGGACTGTGTCAAATGCCTTCTAAAGTCTAGGTAGGCCATGTCACAGCCCTCCCTGGTCTACTACTTTGGTCACCCAGTCAAGAAATCTATTAGATTTGTCTGACATGACCTTCCGCTGTGAACCCATGCTGCCTTGGGTCCTGTGCTCCACTGGCCTCTAGGTACTCACCTATTCTTTCCTTCAAGTGACTCCATCACTTTTCCTACCACAGAGGTCAGACTGACAGGTCTGTAGTTTCCTGCCTCTGTCTTGGTCCCACTTTTGTGAAGGAGAATCACATCCGCCTTCCTCCAGTCCTCGGGTACCACACCATCCTCCCATGATTTATTAAAAGAGTAGCCAGTGGTTTTACTAGTTCCTCCTTAATTCTTTTAGAATTCTGGGGTGAATTCCATCAGGACCCATTGCTTTGTCCACCTTCAGTTTTAGGAGTTCTTGCAGAACCCTTTCTTCTGTGAAAGGACTGGGATCAACCCCTATCAAGAGTGCTTCTGTTAATTGGATTAGGCACTTCCCCTCCTCTTTTGTGAATACTGAGCAGAAATATTCATTCAGTATTCCTGCTTTTCACTGTCCCCTCTGCCCACCACCGTTCATTCTATTCAGCCTCACTATCCCTCCTTTGTCTTTCATTCGCTGATGTACCTATAAAGGTTTTATCCCCTTCTTAACTGAGTTGGCTATCTTTTCCTCAGTTTGGGCCTTTGCTATTCTGCTTCCCTCTGCTTCCTTCTGCCTTAACTGGTACAGCTCTCTGTCCTGCTCCTTCTTTGTTTCCTTATACTTCCGGAATGCTATCTTTTCTTCCTGACTTTCACAGTCACCTCTTTTGAGAACCATAGTGGCTTTTTCTTTCATTTTGATTTGTTTATTTGCTTCACACAAAGGCTTGTTGCTTCTGTGATGGCAGTTTTGATAATTCCCCATTGTTGCTCCACACCTCCTTCTAGCCTGTTTGCTAGTGCTTTTCTGAGGCACTCTCCCATCTTGCCAAAGTCAGCCCTCCTAGAGTCCAGTACCATCACTTTTGTATGGCTTGACTCTGTAGCTGAGTTTAAAGTGAACCACACTGTTTGATGGTCACTTGTCCCCAGATGGCAACCCACTTCTAGATCCGAGATCCTCTCACGGCCTCCATTTGAGAGTATGAGGTCTAAGATTGCTCCCTCATGAGTGGGTTCCAAAACTAGCTGTCTAATGCCTGCCACCTGTAGGGCATCAAGAATGGCCCTGCTCTTGGATGTGGCTGCAGCAAATGTGCTCCAGTTAACATCTGGCATATTCAGGTCTCCCATCAACAGTATCTCCCCTTTCTCTGCCATTCTAAGAATGCCTTCTATCATATCCTTGTCCATTCCTTCCCCCTGACATGGGGGTCTGTACACAACCCCTGTGCAGATTGTGGTGCCCTTTCCAGTCTCCAAGGTGACCCACAGTGCCTCCTCTGCTCCCTGTTTACTCTTTTGTTCAATTGCTTTTATCCCTTCCTTTACATAGAGAGCTACTCCTCCCCCTCTTCTCCCCTGCCTGTCTCTCCTGTAGGTTATGTACCCTGGTATGTTAACATCCCAGTCATGGTTCTCTGTGTACCATGTTTCTGTGACTGCTATGATATCCAGGCATCCCTCTTCCATTAAGGCCACCAGCTCAGGGAGCTTGTTGCCCAGACTACGGGCATTGGTACTCATTACCCTCCATTTCCTGATGGCCTTACTCCCTTTTGCCCCATCCCTGTCCTTCTTGCCTTTGTCACTTTCTCCATTTACCCCTGCCCTTCTCCCTATTGACACCTCTATGTTGGTGTTTGCCACACTTATTGTATCTAATGCCAATCCACATCCTTCCCTGGGACAATATCTTTCTTGTACCACTTTGTGTTTTTGATTATTTTTTACATTAATTCGTGAATGTACCCCGAACCAAACCATATCCCACATTTGTTCCAGTAATCTCTCATCTGTAATATACTGTGCAATCAAATCTTGATCTTTTATAGAAAATCTCATAAAGGGATGTTCTACATAATGCACTGTCATTGTTTCCAAATACAATTGTTTCCTAGTACAGCACAATACCGCATTATAATCAATACTCCATTTCTTAATTTCATCAAACACTTGTTCCCATTTCTTAATTAATCGAGGTTTTCTTTTATTTTTATGTAGAAATGTATTTTCTTTCCATTCTTGCATTATTCCCTGCAATAATGTTAACCCTCTATCTCCCCATCCCCATACTGCACCTTTCATTAATGGGAGTAAATTAGATTAAAGATAGATTGTAAAATAAAATAATAAGGGTTGTATCATATTAACCCCCCCCCCCATTTTTATATCATTATATAAATAATCTCTCTTCATAGGGTTTAATCTGCTTCCCCAAAAGCAGGAGAAAAAACACCTCATTAAGGCTACTTCTAACTTTTTGGAATCAAAAATATCGCACTTATATAAAGAAAAATTGGTACTAAATAGGTTTTGATTAGAAAAACTGTTTTTTCTTAGAAACTTTCCAGCGATTCCATCTTCCTACTAATTCATTCCCCTTTATAAGTGCTTTTTCCCAATTGTACGATGCCATTTCCTCTCCTCCAAAATATATGCCTAGCACCTTTATTGGGACATTTTCTACCTGACAGTCACCTAACATTTTTGTATTTCCCTGAAAACCTCTTAAATCAATACATTTTGTTTTATTTATATGTAAACTAGCCCCTGTAATCTTCCCTACTGTTTGTATAAGTTTATTTACTAACTTAAAGGAACCTGTATCTTTCAAAATCAAACACAAATCATCAGTGTAAGCAATAATCTTATTATTTTGAGAAATATCTCCATCTATTCCATAAATATTTGGAGATCGTTGTATTATTCTGATTAACGGATCAATTACAAAAACATATAATAAGGGGCTTAGGGGGACAACCTTGATGTACCCCCTTCTTACTCGATATCGTGCACCATAATTCCCATTTTCATAAGGGATCACATATGCTAAATCATAACATAATTTAATCCAACCTATGAATTTATTCAGAATACAATACATAGCTAAACAATTCCATAAAAAAATATGTGAAACCTTATCGAAAGCTTTTGCCTAGTCTAAACTCACCAAAAACCCCTTTTGTCTGCCTCCCAACTTTGCCTCTACCACTTCTCTAATAATTATTAATGCCTCTGTAATCCGTCTCTTTGGCACTGAACAATATTGCTGCAGGCTTATTAATTCCCCCATTACTCGTGACAATGTGTTGCCCAATAATTTTACAAAAATCTTAAAGTCTGTATTGAGCAGCATAATAGGACACCAATTATTTATATGTGTATTATCCCCTGATTTATATAAAAAAATCATTAGTCCCTCATACATAGAAGTTGGTAAATAATTGTCTTGAAGAAAATAATTATACACCAACAAAAACTCATACGGAATAATACTCCATAAAAGTTTATAAATTTCCCCTGGTAAACCATCTGAACCTGGGGATACCCCTTTCCGTAGTCCTTGTATCACTGTACTAATTTCTAGTTCTGTGAAAGGGACAATCATAAGGTTACCTAACTGCTCAGTTAATCTAGGAGGTGCTGCTGCTTTTAAAAGTTTAGCTGTAAAAGGGCTATTGTCTACTGGATTTTCAAATGTACTACTAACATGACGTCCTATTACTCCTAATATTCCCTCATTATCCTTTACCAGTGTCCCATTTTGTGAAAAAAGACCCAACATTTGTTTTATTTTCCTTCTTTGTGAACAACTATCAAACGGATTGATACTTTCTGTTTTACCTTGAGTCCCATAAGTCTGTTCTCTTTGCGGGGAGCTGAGACGGTCATATTGATATTTCCTCATAACATATTTAGTTTCAGCAATATCCTCAGTTAAATCTGACTTCTCCATGCTTTGCTTTGTCAGTAATTCTCCTAATTTCTGTCTTAATATCAAATATTCCTTATAAGATGACCCTACCTTTGATTTCCCGATATGCTAAAAATAGCTTCTAATCAGGTCTTTCAAATCTTCTCACCACTGTTCTATGTTGTCATATAAAATCAAAGTAGTAGCTTTATCCAAAACTAATGTTTTAAAGGTTTAGGTTATTTTTGTATCATTCAAAAGAGCTACATTAATTCTCCAGAGTCCTCGACCTGCTTCTCTTTTTATGGGAATTGTTATATGTATTCCTATTAAATTATGATCACAGGTTTCCATTGGTATATTAAAAGTTTTAGCTATTGGTAACATATTTTTCATGAAAAGAAAATCTATTTTTGAGGACAAAACCCCCCTATGATATGTGGGTATCTTTGTTCTTTTACCACTCTCAAATGCATCTTTTAAACCAGCTAAAACCAACACTTGCTTCAAAAAAGTTTTGTCACAATACTGTTTACCTCCTTCATTATCTTGCTTAAAATTTATATTGAAATCCCCTTCCCAGAAAATCTGTCTACTTGTATATAGATAGGGTTGAACCAACTTCAATAATGCAATCCTTAGTGCCTTTGTTTGAGGGCCATAAATATTCAACAAATGATAAACTGATGTATTTATTTTCACATCAAGCATAAATGCCCAACCTGGGTCAATATCCATTAATCTTAATACTGAGATTTCTAATCAGTGGAAACAGAAACCTACTCCACTACATGTCTCAGTCCCTGGTGACTAATATGAAACACTCCATTTCCAATCATTTATCGCCTGTGCTATTTCTATCTGTGTAATTAATCTTGTGTCTTGTAAAAAAAAACCATCAAAATCTAACTGCTGCAAGATCCCAAAGGTTGTCAAACATTTAACAGAAGTTTGAATACTATTAACATTTACACTAGCTACTTTCAGATTTAATAACTCGGGGGGGAGGGTTAATAATTTTTGTATTTGATCTTGTCATTCTCTTCTGGGGCCCATCTACTGATTATTTTTTTCTTTTGATTCAATTGTTTTGTATGTTTGTTCCTCAGTTACTTCACTTTCTTCCATCGGCTGTTCTACATCAACCTGATCTCCCCAAGTGGAGAATAGTGCAAACCGATTTGAAAGTGGAAGAGGGGATAAAGTAGGATCTGTACTGGAAAAATCTAGGTTTGTCTCTATCTCAGCTGAAAGTGCTGTGCTTGACATAGCAATCAGTATACCAGAATTTACTCTTGTTTCAAAACCCTCTTTTATAGTAATATTTTGGGCTTCCAAATTTGTAGTAGTCTGTGCTACTGTCTGTTTTGGTGAACCTAAAGGGGTAACATATGGGGTTTCTGTTCCTTCTACTGAATCCTCAGGCAGTCTAATCCATGTGTTAGAGGAGAAAGGAGTCTGATTAACTGACAAACCCTTTCTAGATTTCTGTTCATCCATTCTGTTGACTGAGACCCTCCTCCCCCCGACCTCTACCCTGTCGCCTTGGCTGGAAAGGGGGATCATCTGACCATGTATTTTGCCCTCTCTGTTATCTTGCTTTAGTTAAAATTACATCATGATCAGATACCTCATCTGAGTTATGAGCTGCCCATGGAAAATTTTGAAAAGCATGGTCATCATCCCCACACAAATTACACACTGGTGAAGCTGTACACTGTGATACTGCATGTCCTAAAACCCACATTGAAAACATTTTATAGTATCATAATCGTTATTCAAATGATTTAAGGATCCACACTTATAACAGCTCTTGGGCTTCCCTATGTAAAATAGTATACCCCATCCCTCCCCCCAAAAAAGGAACTTGGTAAATGTTGAATCCCTGTCTCTGTTTGTTTTAATTGTACATGGATATACCACCCAGTCCAGAAGCCATTTTCATCCATGATAGGCATAGGATGGTCAAAAATCATGCATCTTTTTTCCTACTAATATATAATATTGGAGACATCTACCCCTTCATTTTGGAATAGCACTGTCACAGTTTTAATTGTAGGGTTTGTGATAGGTATTGCTGCAGATTTAGTCCAATGTTCTTGATTTTTCACCTCATATTACAGTTTCCAAAATTTGTCCAGTAACATCATTGAACAAAAGCTTATATCATACATTCTGTCCCCAGGAGCATGTATAAATGCATATATTTCCGTAGGTTGAAAACCCAAAGAATCCTTAATTAGTGTTTTTTCCTACCCACAGTCTGTCAGGAGGGATTGGAGCTTGACCTTTATATAGAAGACATACTAAATACCTTCTTTTAGCTGCTTCAGGTGATTTTTGAAAAAGGCCTACGAAAATCCTTATGTGGAGAGGCTGGTGTTTTACTAGTAGGCCACTCCCTTGTACCTTGAACCTCTAATACTTTCTGTAAATCTTTTCTTATCATTTGATCAGTCTCATCAGTTTGTAAGTCTTGAAATTTACCATTAAAGTTACCTACTTCAAAATTCTGGTTTCATTGGGTCCTTTCTGTCCGTTGTGCTAAAACCTCTGACCCATCCTGCATAGGTACTTTGGGTGTATGTAAAGCTCCTGTTTCTAAATTTCATTCAGGTGTCCTCACATCTTGTGAAAGGGAAAACCCGGTGGTTGGGGAACCTGGCTGAGGAACTATAGGATCCAGAATCCATTCCTCCCCTCTCATAATCCATCCCGCCCTTTGCAAAGCCGTCTCAGGTGTCCAATCTTTTGAATCAATAACCAAGTAATTTTCTATTAAATCTGTGCTTCTAGTCTGGATAGAACAAGTTTCTGTATTTACCAAATGAGTAGGTAAATCTATAGGCATTCTTTTGTGCTTGCCTTGCAAGGGACTTACCCCTGTTCGTTTACGCTTCTTTTTTTCTTCATCCAACTTTGTTCTACTTATTTCAAATTCTCTTTCTGCCACAGAAATTATGGACAGCAATTGTTGTTTTTTCTTTTCTAAATCCTGTTTAAGCCGCTCCTCCTCAGCTTCAGTACAGGCTTCTTTACTAGATGAATTTAAAGTTGCAGCTTTTTGCTCTATTTGTCCATCTGGAGATTGGTCTGTATTCTCGGCTAAAACCTCCACATTCTGCTCTAAAGTTTCTGCTGGAGCTCCTTCAGCACAACCATCCCCGTCGGTCTCTCGGAGTCTACCGAGGTCCCTCATCTCTGTAGACAGACGGACAGCACCACCCATCTATGGAATAGGGGACTTTCCCCAGTGTCCTGGCCAAATTTCCCTCATTCACTAAAAATACCACCAACAGCTTAATCTGTATCTCCCTTCCCCAGGTCATGCCTGCAAATAGGCAGGATTTGTCTAGTGCACTTACCCAGTCAACAAAAACTAAATAAAAGTAAAATAAACATGTTGTAGGCCTTACCCTTCCTAACAGTTAAGGGTACTAGCTCCAGAGATTGCATTAAAGCATCCACATCTGCATCATAACCAAAGATTAACCAAATGGCCCATCTCTTCAGAGATTCTAAGGCATTGCTATCCTGTTAGATAAGTGGAGTATGCCATATTAGACTACCATACTCCAAAATCAATTGACAAATAGCTTTTTATATAGTCAGAAGGTCAGATGAGTTGAGACCTGGGGCTCAGTTTTCAAAGAGCCATAGATCACCACAGTTTGTGGCAATCTAGGGCTGCAGCAAACTCCAGGTGCAACAGGGACCCTGCACCCAATTTTATAAAAAGCAGGGTCCTGGCATCAAAGTCCCCAGGTTTGCTGCAAGCCGGCAGCTGTGGCAAAGACCTGCTGCACCTGATAGGAATGCCGCAAGCCATGGGACAGGCTTATGGCACCCATGACAGTGATGGCAATCAGCCAGCCAGTCACCCTGGTGGCTGACAGATCATCTTAGGCATGCCTAGGCTCCTGGGGGGTGGGATGGGTCAGGCAGGGAGGAGGGGTGACAACTGCCTCTGACTGGGCAACAGCGGGACATCATGGACAGATGGGGGGAACACCAGTACCACCATGGGAGGGGGACTGTGGAGTCTGACTTGCAACAGACCACTGGCAACTCCACTGGTGGTCTGGCAGGTGTCGCGGATGTATGGGTGCCTTCCCCAGGGGCCACAGTATCACACCCCCCACCCAGCTAAGGCTGCAGCTTTGGCATGCAGCAGGTTAGAGCAGCTCTGGGCTGGCCTAATGGCAGGCTCCATGCACTCATGGGGGGGCTTCTAGAATCCCATATTGGGTGATATGGCATCCCTTTCATGGTGCAAACCCCCTAGTGCCATTGTGCACCCCCACGTTTAGTGCAACCCCAGTGCAGGGCTAGTTCTGATGAAGAGTCTGGTGTTGGACACAGCCCGCATTAGAAAAACAGGCTTGGCACAACTTCTGACACAAGGAGCCACTTGCATCAATTCTGTTTGACTCAGGCTCCTTGCGTCACCATTTGGGCTTTGAAAATTGAGCCCCTGCACTTTTCAAAATTAAAAAATACTGTATACAAACACAGATTTTGCAGAAGAAGGAGACCAAAGTCCATTGACTCTGCTCTTGTACTGCCACCTCATGCCACTGACCTACTGTGCTGGTGGACTGTATTCTCCCCCCCCCCCCCACTACCACATCCTTCAAAGCCTTGCTGCCCCCCCTTGCAAACTTTGAGTCCCCTTGACCTGTCCCAACCGTGTTTAAACCCATTAAGGATAGCTGCCCCCACCACATCTGATGGCAGTCATTTCCATGGTTCCACCACATTCTCAGTGAAGTAGAACTTCCTCAACATTCTCCTGAATCCCTCCCACCAACCTCAAGTCATGACTCATGCCTCCTAGTGGCTGCATCCCTATTTTGTACAAATATATCCTCACTGTTTATCTTGTTTATTCCTCTGAGTTACCTACTTATGTTTCAGCCATGCCCCCCCTCCCCTGGCCTGGCTTTCAGTGAATACATGTTTAGGGCCCCCAGTCTTCCCTCTTATTGATCTGTCCTGCTGGCCCTGGATCATCTTGGTGAGCCTTTGCTGTATGGACTCTTGTCTGTTGATGCCCTTCCTCAGGTAAGGGCTCCGGAACTGGGCACAGTATTCCACGTGAGGTTTCACTAGGGCTTTATACAGGGACAGTATCACCCCCCTCTTTTCCTACTGTCAAATCCCTCTCTATACAACCAAGCATCCTCAATGCCTCGCTGTATGTGCATGAAAGAGTCACTAATATGACCCCCCAGATCTCTTTCCTCTGTTGAAGTGGCCCATCTAACTCCTTCTATCCAGTTTTCTGTGCATGGATTCCTTATACCTAAGAACATTACTTTGTTTTTCCTAGCACAGAATCACAACTGCAACACCTTAAGTTATGTCTCTAGTTTCTCTAGGTCCTTCTGGGGTTCATGCACCCCTTCTTAAGGATCAATCCTGCAACATAGCTTTGTATCTTCAGCAAAGAGACAAAACTTTGCCTGGATACCCTCCCCAATGTCAGTTATGAACATAATAAATAGGAAAGGTCCCAGGACCAATTCCTACGACACTCTGCTTGTGACCTCTCAGTCCCCTTATTTAGCCCCATTAACCAGTACTCTCTATTGCATCCCCCCATAGCCAATTTCCTACCCTCCTAACTAAACCTGTCTCCACTCCCAAGTCCTCCAACTTCTTCAGCAGCCTTCCGTGTGGTACCAAATCTAAGGCCTTTCTATGGTCGAAGTAAAGCAGAAGTACTACCTGTCTCCTGCCTATTGCCTCAGTGACCCAGTCTAAATACAGTCTCAAGTTGGTCTGACAAGACTTCCCTTACACAAACCCATGCCACTTTTCATTGTGTAGTCCATGCTTCTCAAGGTAGGCTACCAAACTCTCCTTTGCCATGGTCTCCATTAGCTTACCTACAATGGAGGTAAGGCTAATAAGTCTGTACTTGCCTGAATCCTCCCTATCCTTCCCTTGTGAAGTGTTACTAAGTTGGGTGGCTCTCCAAGCTATTGGCACCATTCCAAACTGCAGTGAGTCATTGAATAGATGGGTTAAGAATACTGCCAATACTGTGGCCAGTTACTTTAACACTCACAGGTGAAGGCCATTTAGAACTGGTGCCATGTCTACCCTGAGAGCTTCTAGTCCATCTTGTACCCTGTTCACTAAGATCTGTACTCTGCTCATTTCCTGGGGCCTTGATACCACTCCTCAGCAGAGGAGCACCGTTCTCCACCATGAATACTAAGCCAAAGCAATTGTTAAGTACATCTGTCTTCTGCTCATCATCCTTCACCACCCTCCTTCAATTGGGTAGCCTAACAATCCTCCCGCAAACAGTTATGAGTTCAGTAGATCAGTTCATTAACATAAAGAACCACTTTATGTTACTAGGAAGGCTGATGACCAACACAGAAATAGATTGCTTCCTTACAAACTCCACCCTATCCAAGGACTATTACATTCGTTTTAGTACACTTTGAAATATCCAATAAGGCTTGCATGGTACTACCATAATTATTTTCAATCTTTTCCAACACAGTAGTATCGTTTATGTATTTTATCAATTCACAGTTCAAGAAACCTTAATTTCTCAAATCATTTATATTTTCTTGCAAATGTAACCATTGCCTGACACCAGGTTCATTGGAATTTCAAATGGTGACCTTGAAAGGTCTAACTTTTAAAAAAGTTGGCCTAAAGAACATGCAAAATCATCAGATGGGACTAGATCACAGTGATGCTTTCTAAATGAAATGTCAACATATGATGATCTTTTGTGCAAAGGTGATGAAGCCTATTATTCCTGCATCTATGAGGTCCTCAATGTTACAGTTGCTTCAAAATACTCAGTTCAGCATTGGACGAGGTAACCAGTGAAATAGAGATGTAATCTTTTGACTTAGAATGAATGCTGAAATTGCAGACATGGAGGATTTTTAAATGGGGAAGATGCCAATGTAAATGCATTCTCCCCCCTGCATCTTTATCCACCTGGTTGAACCAAAACTTGGGAGCCCTATTTTAATTTTTTTACTTACAGTTTATGTACCCTTTCTCTTACTTTGGCTCCCGCTCTCTCGGAGAGTCCATGGCATGGACTGGCTATGCTTCATGTCTCACACCTGGTGCTGCTCCCTCTACGTAGCCATGGTTATGACTCCCCTTGATAGGATCAAGGGCAGGAGGAGTTACCCCAAATATTCCCAGGTTTTATCAGGTACATTGCCAACAGACAGGAAGGCCTGGATGTACCAGTGGTTGCTGTGCCTTGGAAACCAGGGCCATCCATTAACCTAGTTTGTCCCCCCAGCAGTCAGCATGCTAGGGAGCTCAAGCATGCACATGCATGATGGTGTGCAGCACATGACCTCCAGCCGACAGCCAACCCTAATCAACCTAACTCTGCTGCGTTGCTACCAGTGATCACCTAGTTGACAACAATACAATGAAGGCAGCAATCCTCCCTCCCTCCCTCCCTCCCCAGAGAGGAAAGCATCTTCTTAATGCTCAATCATCTTTCCCCCCTGGCCAGCCCCCAATTACCTGGGCTCGCTACTGAACCTGGGTCACCAGCGTCGTGAGCAGTAATGCTGCTGCTGCACTGATAGACAGCCCACAAGAGCACTATTTTCAAAGGACCCCTTATATTTGTGGGAGTTTACATGATTTGCAGCAGGTTGCATGAAAAATGGTGCATACATTACATTTTTTTTTTTTAGTCTTTGGTAACCGGGTAAGGCCCACTAGGCACACGTGCCTGTTTTCAGGGGCGACCTGGGAGCACTGGGCAGTTAAGTGACTTGCTCAGAGTCACACAGTATGCAAGTGGAGGTTGTGAGAATCAAACTCAGGTCTGGTCTGCTGGATGTATCAAGCTCATTCACACCTCATTCCTCTAACCTCTAGGCTATACTGCCAGCCACACAAACACACCATAAATGGTGTGTTAGTCATTTTTATGTGTAAGCTCTACATTTTGCATCCAAACTATTGAACCATCTATTAGGTGGTTGAACAGTGCAGATGGAAGTTGGTTTGACTACCCTGTCCATGGTCTCCAAATATGATGTGTGATAGGCACAGAACAACAAAGTGACAAATTTACCCTAAGAAGTGTCTAATTGTCTATGGTCCAAGATAGGAGATGGTTGTCCTGTAAATAGACAATCAGTTCCTATCTTGGACCAGGACAAAATTGGAGATGGTTGTCCTGTACATCGGCAGTCATTTCCTATCTTGGACCAGGAGATGATTGGAGCTGATTGTCCTGTATCTACACAATCAGATCTTATCTTGGACTAAGACAACACAGGTGCTGGCTCCTGCATACAGAGAAATTGTTTGTGTGTAGTTTCAGGCTACACACATACAGTAACCAATGGTTTGTAACTTTATGTGTACCTTTCTCAAGGTACAGTGGCGTGAAAAAGTATTTGCCCCCTTCCTGATTTTCTCTATTATTGCATATTTGTCACACTGGATGTTTTCAGGTCTTTAGAGAAAATGTAATATTAGATAAAGGGAACCTGAGTGAACAAATAACACTTGTTTTTTTTTTTAATTTCACTTATTTAATGAAAAAAAGTTAACCAACACCAACTGGCACTGTGTGAAAAAGTAATTGCCCCCTTACACTTAATAACTGGTTATGCCACATTTAGCTGTAATGACTGCAACCAAACACTTCCTATAATTCAATATCAGTCTTTCACATCGCTGTGGAGGAATTTTAACCCACTCTTCCTCGCAGAACTGCTTTAATTCAGTAACATTTGGTAGGTTTTCGAGCATGAACTGCTCGTTTCGGAGTCTACCACAGCATCTCTATTGGATTTAAGTCTGGACTTTGACTAGGCCACTCCAAAACTTTAATTTTACTTCTTTTAGCCATTCTGATGTGGACTTGCTTTTGTGTTTTGGATCATTGTCTTGCTGCATGACCAACTATGCTTCAGCTTCAGCTGACGGAAGGATGACTGGACATTCTCCTTAGAATTTTCGGTACAGAGCAAATTCATGGTTCCTTTAATTATGGCAAGTCATCCAGGTCCTTAGGCAGCAAAGCATCCCCACACCATCACACTACCACCACCATGTTTGACTGTTGGTATGGTGTTCTTACCGTGGAATGCTGTGTTTGCTTACGCGAGACATTATGGGATCCATGTTGTCCAAAAGTTCCACTTTGGACTCATCTGTCCATAGAACATTTTCCCAAAAGGCTTGTGGATCATCCAGGTGCTTCTTGGCAAATGAGAGATGAGCATTTATGTTCTTCTTGGTTAGCAGTGGTTTCGCCTTGCTACTCTCACATGAAGCCCATTTTGCCCAGTCTCTTTCTGATTGTGGAGTCATGAACACTGGCCTTAGCTGAGGCAAGAGAAGCCTGCAGTTCTTTGGATGTTGTTTTAGGATCCTTTGAGACTTCTTGGATGATTTTACACTCGCCCTTGGAGTAATTTTGGCAGGCCGCCCACTCCTGGAAGGTTCACTACTGTTCCAAGTGTTCTCCATTTGGAGATTATGGCTCTCACTGTGGTTCGATGGAGTCCCAGAGCCTTAGAAATAGCTTTGTAACCCTTTCCAGACTGATAGAGGGCAACAAATTTTTTCTGATCTTTTCAGGAACTTCCTTTGATCATGGCATAATGTGCTTGTTGAATCTTTGTGCTGCAGCGTGACTCTGGCGGTGAGGCCAAAATAAGTGGGTTTATATTGAGCAGGGCTGGCTGTAATCAAGCCTGGCTGTGTTCAATCGGCTGACTCTAATTATCCTTTAATTGGGTTGATTTAACTAGGGGCAATTACTTTTCACACAGTGCCAGTTGGTGTTGGTTAACTTTTTTCATTAAATAAATGAAATAAGTAAAAAAAAAAAAGTGTTATTTGTTCACTTAGGTTCCCTTTATCTAATATTATATTTTGTCTAAAGACCTGAAAACATACAGTGTGACAAATATGCAATAATAGAGAAAATCAGGAAGGGGGCAAATACTTTTTCACGCCACTGTATGTGGGCATATAAACTGATTCAGAATTAATCTGAATGTATCTTACCTCCCAAACCTTTCATACTACATTTTTTGTATTTTGTCCTCACAGGTGCCTCATGTTCCTCTCCCATAAATTTCAAACACATTAAAATGGATAGTGACAGAAATGAAAGGAATTAAAATTAAAACAAATGTCTCTCAATCTCTACCTTGTTGTAGTATATTATGTATTCAAATGATTGTTATCCAGTTTGTTGCACTTTCTTAATAATGTACATCCTCTGTGCTGGATTTCATCAATTCCATTTAGAAAGATAAAACATCATCTTATTGTTCCTACCACCTAATATACATTTAAATGATTTACATATTCATAAAGATAGATAGATAGATAGATAGATAGATAGATAGATAGATAGATAGATAGATAGATAGATGGATGGATGGATGGATGGATGGATGGATGGATGGACGGACGGACGGACGGACGGACAGACAGACAGACAGACAGACAGACAGATAGATAGATAGATAGATGCAAAGCCATGGATAATACCTGGATTTTGTATTCTGTGCTTGACTGCCAGCTTCTATAATTTCATCAATATGCTCTATTTGTTGGGAAAAGTATAATACACATATATTTGTCATTACCTTGCATTTTTGCTGTAGGCATATGGCTATTATATAACCCAATGTCTAACTGATTAAGCACAAGATCGCAAATTCATTTAAGTTACTGTTTATAAACAACCTCTGGAGAATAATGGAATAAGTGTCATGCTCAAGAAATAGAAAGGCTGGCAGCCCACAGCTGCCTCATGTATACCAGATGTGTTAAGATCCTACACTGTTATAACAATAAATGGTCACATATATTGAAGGAACAAGCATCACTGTGCAGGAGTAATGTACCAGTCCCCTTGCCTACTACCTGTAAATAGAAATCTTACTTTGAGGATAAGTACTGCAGCAGGCCACATCGGTAGGACTAAGCTGCCAAGTGCCAGGACCCCATGAAAAACTTCTAGCCAGCAGTATACAGTGGGGGACCACCCCCTGATGTTGGCCCACCCCCAGCATCAGCCAATGGTATATAATGGGTGGTCCCCCAGCCCTACCTTGGTTCTTTTCCCACTGTCGACCCACGCACATCGGCTCTGCAGATGCCTTCTTGCTAACAGTCAACCGCCTTTTCATTGCATGTTACCAGTGCTTTTTTATTTTTGTCTTTCCAGTGTTTAGCTTGTTCCTGCATGACTTCTTCATTATCATCTTCATATCCAGAGCAGCGGATGAACAAGTGTGCCTGTGGCAAGCAGATTCCTCACTCCGATGGACATTTGGCCTGCCTTTTCTGCTTGGGCCCCAATCACGACACCAAGGCCTACCACCACTGCCACAACTTCATTTGGAGGACTAGAATCTGCCACCTGAAGGCCCTAAAGAGTCATCCACTCAGGCAACAACTAGCCATCATGGAATCTTCTAGACTCACCAGGTCATCATCCTCCTTGAGCTTTCACCAAAAGAAGAAGTCTCATGGGAAGCACCCTCCCCAGGAACAGGGCAAGGAGAGGTCCCGGTTGAGCTCCTATCCTCAGTCCCTACACCATGCGGCAACCAACTCTAGTTCTTCCTCCTGCAGGAGGTCAGATTCCCCTCTCTGGCATCCCTCTTTTCCAACAGGTAGCGATTGGTTAGGCACCCCGCTCTGGTGCTGTCATACGGCGGGGGGCCTTCAGGGCCAGGATCATCTTTGGCCCTAATTCCCCTGTGCCTTCGGTCCTATGTCCAACCTACTGGACCAAAGCCAGGAGGCCCAGCCGGTGCTGCCTCTTCTGACATTGGATCCCTACCCACTGCCTGCCCAGCTGGGGTGCCAACTCCATCTGACAATCTGTCAGGATCCAATGGCCCTCCCTGGTGCCAGGAGTGAGACCACTGGTCAGATGCCTGCTCTCCTGGGCAGACGCTGCCTTAGCTGCCACTGGCCAGTACCACAGCTGGTTCTCAGAAGCCTTCCACCAGTTCATCTCTGGCTATATCAGACTTGAACTCTGCTACCCCCAGGTCACCTAATCCTTAATCGCTGGCCAGTCCTTCAACCCTTGCAGGGCCAATGCCCAAGGAGCTGCCACCTGTAGACCTGACAGCGCCTGGCAATTCAAAGCCTGGCACCCCAACACCTGGCAACCTGCCATCAGGCAACCCAACACTGGATAACCCTGATGCTGGGCACCCTGACGCCTGACCTCTCAAGGCCCACAGACCCAACACCACCTAATAACCCGATGCCGGGTCCATCAGGGAATGTTCCTCAGGTTCCAGGTACCCCCCCAGATTCCCCTGTCAGAGATGGGAGCCCTTTTTACTTCATGGTGGAACATCATCAAGAGGAACTTGTTGCCTAAGGGGCCTGAATTGCCCCCCCCCAAGGAACCTCAGCCAAGAGCTCCTACTCTTCCAACTAGGCAACCGACTCCTCCATGGAAACCTTCTCCTACACTGGAGCCCAATCAGCCTAAGTCCCCAGAAACAAGAAAAGGCGTGCCTCCTCTATGTCCACCTGCAGATGCCACCACAGCACCTGTGACAATCAGAGGCACAGGTCCTATTCCAGGTCCTCGGAGTCAGGGAGCTATAGTGGATGCCCCCATTATGACACGGAATCTTCAGAGTATGTGTTTTCTCCCACCCCTGTCCATCCTTTGGACACACCTCGGTCTCCTCCTGACAACCCCAGTTTCATAGATGTCATGAAGCACATACAGGCACTAAATGGCTGGGATTCTGAGGACCTTGATCCAGAGAGGCACCAGCTGGCAGAACACTTGGAGTTGCAGGACCCCAAGTAAGTAGTCCTGCTTCCTTTAGTTCCTTCCTACCAGGATGTCACCATGTTGGCATGGAAGCACCCTTCTTCAGCCTCCGCAGTTCTGAGGAAGACTGACAGGCTCTATAAAGCCCCCAAGACCAAGCCTTTCCTGGCACAGCAGCCCAGAGGCAATTCCATGATCCTCACGGCTGCTCATGGGAGGTCCCAGCAACCACGACATCTTCGTTCCCAGCCCCCAGACAAGGAGTCCAAGTGGCTGGATCAGCTAGATTGTAAAGTTCACTCTTCAGTCACATGCAGCATCCATTCACTCAACTTCCTGTCCCACATGGTGAAGTACCAGAACACCCTGACGAAGAAAGCCTTAGAACTGGCCAGGAGTCAACCATAATCCCCACAGACTAAGAAGCTACTGGATATCCTCCCATCGGGGGCCAACATAGGTAAGCATGTCCTGCGCTGTGCTTATGACTCTATTGACACTTCAGCTTGGGCTGCTGCTACGGGTGTCTGTTTATGGCATTACTTGTAGCTCAGGGTCTCCAGCTTTCGGCAAGATCTCCAGAAGGACATTTTGGATGCTCCTTTCCAAGGCCCAGTGCTTTTTGAAGAACTCATCGAAAAGATTATCCTGGGGCTCCAGGATTCTGGGGAAGTGGTCCAATATGTGTACAGGATGTACTGCTCAGAGCCAGCCCTCAACAAGCGTTGGCCTTTTCGTCGCTCCAAGGGCCAACAATTTCAGGGGCAGAAACCTAGAGAGGCTGTCAGGAGAAAGGCCACCTCTCAATCAGGAGGAGGCTCCAGTCCAAGAACTCCTAAGAACCCTCAGCTGCCCCGCCCCACTCTCAGTACCTCTGCCTGGCTCCTTGCCCGACCCCTTCCTCCGGCGGAGCACTGGGGGAGTCAGTAGGGGGTCACTGGAGAAGCATTACATTGGATCAGTGGGTCCTAGATCTTATCGAACAGGGCCATGTTCTGTAGTTTACAGAGGTCTATCCAGAAAAAACCCTGATACCCTCTTATTACCCTCTCTCTCAGCTTCCTGTGATTCGAGAGGAGAGCCAGTCCCTGCTGTACAAACGGGCAATAGAGCCTATTCCTCGTGACCAAAGGGGAACAAGCTACTACTCCCATTTCTTCCTAGTCCCCCAGAAAACAGGGGATCTATGGCCCATTCTAGACCTGAGTCAGCTCAACCAGTTTGTGGATTACAAACAGTTCAGAATGGTCACCCTGCCAGGCCTGCTTAGCCTTCTCCATCGGGAGGACTGGCTTTGTTCTCTGGACATGCTGGATGCGTATCTGCATATTTGAATCTTCCAGCCCCACAGAGGTTCTTGCAGGTCCACTTTCAGGAGGGTTATTATCAGTTCTGAGACCTTCCCTTTGGTTGTCCTCGGTCCCCTCACATTTTCACCAAGTGCCTAGCCATGGTGACTGTGGCCCTGAAAAGAAAAGGACACTATGTCTATCCTTACCTTGATGACTGGCTGCTGGCAGCTTCCATTGAAAGTCAACTTGTGAGGACTCTGGCAGATACCTTCACCCTCTTCTGTTCTCTGGGTATCACCCTAAATCTTCCCAAGTCCTCTCTAAGGCCTAGGCACAGACTTCAGTGTATAGACACTGTTCTGGACACCGAACAGGGACAGGCTTTTCTCCCGGAAGACAGAACGGAGAGGCTTCAATGATTGGCCCACCAGGTCTCTTTCTTGCACCAGATTTCAGTTCTGATGTACCTCAGCCTTCTGGGCCACATGGTGGACACCATTCCCCACTGTCCTTTGGCACATCTTCATATGACGGTACCCCAATGGAACATTTGAGTTCAATGGGACCAGTGATGGGATGACCTGGATCAGAAGGTGCTTGTCCTACAGGCAGTCCAGAAGACTCTTGGGTGGTGGCTTGATTTCCCCAATTTGATGAAGGGAGTCCCTTTTATCAGGACCCCCCTTCTCAGATCCTGACCGCAGATGCCTCCAACCAGGGCAGGGGAGCCCATCTGACCTGCAAGCAGACTCAGAGGACGTGGTCTCCACTGGAACAAAACCTCCACATCAATGTGCTGGAGATGAGGATGATCCTTTATGCCATGCAGGCTTTCCAATTGGATCTCCTTCCAGGTCCCTTGTTGATTCAGACAGACAACATGCCCATGATCATTTACATCAACAAACAGGGGCACCCATTTATATCCTGTTTGCAGAGTGGCCATGAGGGTTTGGTATTGGGCCATAGATCACAGCCTGGAACTCATGGCTGTCTATGTTCCAGGCATCCAGAACACCTTTGCCAACAGCCTAAGCAGGTCTCGGTCCAAAGCCCATGAGTGGGAGCTGCTGCAGACACCCAGAGTTGGACCTGTTTGTGTCCCCATTCAATGCCAAACTGCCCAATTTCTGAGCACTCATTCCAGGGCCTGGTGTTTTCTGGTGAGACACGTTGTGCCTTTGCTGGACAGGGAGGTTTCTTTATGCCTTCCTTCCCTTACCTCTGTTGCAGTGAGTTCTTCTCAAGTTTCAGGCAAAAGGAGCGGACAAGATCCTCATTGCTCCTTACTGGCCAAGGCAGATTTGGTTTCCTCTGCTCCAGCAGCTAGCAGCAGAGCCTCCAGTTCTTCTGCCCCTGAGCTCGCGCTTGCTCTTCCAGGATAGGGGCACCTTGATTCATCCGGACCTCAGGTCTCTGCATCTACAAGTGTGGGTCCTGCAGACCTAAGTATTTCCCATTTCATGGTCTCTCAGAGGGTGGGGAAGGCCTGGTAGCCACTAGGAACCCTTCCACATGATCCATCTATGCTATGAAGTGGAAAATGTTCTGCCTGTGGGCTTCCGCACGATCCTTCAAACCTTTCACTTGTCCAGCAACCTCAGTGTTGGAGTACCTCTTTGCCCTGTCAGATTCCAGCCTGGATTATTCCTCCATTAAGGTGCACTTGTCAGCCATCTCTGTGTAAAATGCATCTATCGAGGGTAGTACCCTTGCCCAGCCGGACCTATCCCATTCCTTTTTGAGAGGCATCCTGCACCTCAAACCTCCCATTCAGGAACCTGCCCTTCCTTGGGACCTATTGTTTATGTTAGAGAAATTTACTTTGCCTCCCTTTGAATCAGCAGCAGATTGCAAGCTACGCTTTCTGTCGTGGACAGCGTTATTTTTAGTTGCCGTTACTTCTGCTCAAAGGATTTCTGAGCTTTAAGCTTTGATGTGTAAAGAGCCTTATTTCATTTTCCAGAAAGGCAAGGTGTCTTTGTGGACCAATCCTAAGTTTCTGCCAAAGGTGGTGTCTGAATTTACACTGAGCCGGGACATCCACTTGTCTATTTATTACCTAGACTACTCAAATCAAGGGGAGGCTTTACTTCACACTCTGGATGTCCATTGGGTGCTCTGTTATTATCAGAATCACACCCATTCTTTCAAAAAATCAGATCAGTTATTTATTTCTTTTGCCCCGAGGACCCTAGGGGCTCTGGTTTCTAAGCAAAAATTATCCAAATGGTTGGTTAACTGCATCGTGTTCTGCTACCAGAAATATGACAAGCCTTTACTGGGCCTGGTTAAAGGCCATTTCATAAGGGAAGCATCTGCCCCCTTCGCTTTGCTGCAGAGGGTCTCAGTGGCAGATATTTGTGCAGCTGCCACTTGGAGTTCCATCTACACGTCCAAGTACTACAGCTTGAACATTGCTTCCAGACGCAGAACAGGCTTTAGCCTTGTGGTCCTGCAGGGTCTCCTTTCCTGAAGGATTGACTCCAGTGTTTCATTCCTCCTCCCAGTTGCCGGGACTTGTTTCTGGGTACTGCTTGGGACTCAGTCCTACCGGTGTTGCCTGCTGCCGGAGCTATCCTCGAAGTAAGATAGTACAGTTATGTAAGAACTTACTGTAACAGAAGATCTTTGAGAGAAGCTCCTGTATTAGGCGTTGCTTTCTCTGCCTCACTCCTTCCCCCTGTGAGTGCTCTTTCCTAGTTCCCTCCTTGGTCTCCTATCTGTGCTTGCTGGGTCTCCAGTGGGAGAACTGAGGTAGAGCTGGGGGACAGCCCCTTATATACCGTTGGCCGACGTTGGGGTGGGCCGAAGTCAGGGCAGTCCCCCACTGTATGCTGCTGGCTAGAAGTTTTCCGTGGGGTCCTGGCACCTGGCGGCTTAGTCCTACCAGTGTTGCCTGCTGCAGGAGCTTTTCTTGAAGATCTACTGTTATGGTAAGTTCTTACGTAACTGTACTTTATGAGTTCTGTATACCTTCAGATGGGACCACCACACTGCTAACAAAAGAACAGTAAGCCTTCCTGGCACGACAGTATTTAAGTACCCAGAACATTCAGCTGTTGAACCACTAGGGTAGAAGTTTGGAAAGATTGTGATTCTGATGAAAATGTTTACACAGCAACTGAATCCAGCTTTGAAAGTTTGTATTCTCTAGTTAACTCATACTCATATAGGAAGAGTCATCAAGAAACCTGAAAGATACAGAGAGTAGAATGGACTTTTAAGTAGTGGACTAATTGCAGACCATAAACAGTTGTTCATTGTTTTACATGTCTAAATTTAGTTAGTTCTTTTTTTTTACAGAGGTATATATCCTGGCCATACTCCACTTTAGGGCTATACCCTGGTCCAAGGGATATACCCTGCTTCAGGCTTGACCTCCAAAGCACCAGCCAGGTCCCACTCTGACCAACATCCTCATAGCTTTCACTCTGAGATAGGGGCTCCTGGGGGAGAGCCATCCTCCCCCTAAAGTGGTCCACCTGAGTGGACAGGATCCATTGGTGGTCAGTACTAAGACCCAGCTGTCACACAGCAGCCTGGGCAGCATATAAAAGGTGCACAGGAGTTCCTCTGTTTGGTCCCTTCCTCCCTCCTTCTCTTGGCATGGGCAGTGCTCCTGAGACCTTGGCTGCATGCAATAACACCCTGTGGAGGGAACAAGGTCCCTTGGCCCACTGCAGGAGTTGGTGAGGCACCAGTTGCCCAGTACTATCCTTCCTGACTGCAGTGCAGTGCCAAGCCGAAGCTGCTGCAGTCTGTTCTGCCTCCCAACCCTTCACCCTGAGCTTGCTCCCAAAATCAGTTGCCTGCATGGCAGCCCGATGCACTGCCACTGGGCAAGCAGGATGACCCTAGTTAGTTCTTTGTGAAAATAAAAGGAGGTATAAAGTAGTAAAGCTGCAAGCTATACAAATACTACCTTACCCTTTAAAAAGCCCCTAACACTATTGTAGCAACTTTGAAAAGAAAACATAATATTTAGACATAATTCAGAATATATTTAATATTTTTTTTCTATAATTCTCAACCTTACTTCTTTATTACTAAGGACATTTGCATGTAAACAGGATCACTATCTGTTCTGACTTCTTGCCTACACCTGACATCACAGTTTTGTTTATGACATCACAGTCTGTTGCTGTAGAGATAATTACGATGCCATAAACAGGGGATTATAATGTCAGGTGTAGGCAACCAGAAAGAGCAGATAAAGGCTAAGGGGTAATAATCATTTTTCATACAACGGTCCTCAGTAATAAAGAAACAAAGGAAAGATTATAGAAAATGTATGAAATACAAACTGTACTGTGTTTTAATCTCACTTTTTTTGCTTGAGTTTTTTTAATGCTGTTAGGGTCTCTTAAAGTAAGGGATAAGACACAATAGAGTGTACAGTCTCCTAATGTGGATCCATTAGGAAGGTGTAAGCACACATTCCTGATGGTAGACAGCAAAGCACCACACGAAAAGATTTAATTTAATCATTGCATGCTGTGGCCAGGGAGTAGGGACTTTTATAAACTTTAAGACCCCCATATCTTAGCTCAGGAGTGAAATGCAATGAAAATAAAAATGGATATATTGATGTTTTTGCTAGAAATACTTTATTACAAAAAAAAAATGATGACATTTTTTTCCATTAACGAATAGAATCTGTCAGCAGATAAGGACCTTCTGGTCCACCCAGTCTGCCCTGCTTTCCCAGTCTAAAGCACACCACAGACCCTACTCAGTCTCTGGTTTTCCCACCCCCAACCCCTTATCTCTAAGAACCCTCTATGTCTATCCCATGCATTCTTGAATACTGTAACCATTTCAGCCCCCACCACTACCTCTTGGAGGCTGTTCCATGCATCCACTACCCTCTCTGTGAAGAAGTTCTTCCTCCCATTTCATCTGAGACTCCCCCCTTCTATCTTCATAGTGTGTCCCCTTGTCCTTGAGCATCTTTTACTTTTAAATATGCTTCCTTCTTGTACCTTGTTTTTACCTGTGAGGTATTTGAATGTTTCTATCATATGCCCCCTTCCCCCCCTTTCCTCAAGGGAGTACATATTTAATTCCATAAGCCTCTTCCCATAGGGCCTTTTGATGCAGGCCCTGCACCATTTTGGTTGCCCTCCTTTGTACCACCTCCACTCTATCTATGGCCTTGTGAAGTGGAGTTAGGACTTTTATAGTATGATTGCATGTAGATTGTGGATGAGTGCAGTATAGAGTTGTGAAAAGAAGGCTGGAGAAAAAAGTATCAAAGGGAGGACAGAGGCTCAAGATGTTACATGAAAGCATGATGACAGACCAGGGCCAAGGAGGAGACAAGCACTAGAAGTAATTCATTCATGGTTAAATAAATGGTACAGGTTAGCATGATGACAATTTATGGTCATGGGAAACAGTTGCACTGATCATTTCTGAGAAGTGAATATAAAAGCTTGAAAGATGAGATGCCCGTGGGTGACCTCAGTTTCAGTTTTTTTGCAATTTATTCCACAAGGAGGACAGTGTAAAGCTTATAGCAGCCCTGACAAAGCAAGAGCTAACTTTGGGAACCATCAGTAGGAGAGATTTGCAACTTCTCAGGGTGTAATTGCCTATTGGTTTTATAGGAAGACAGTCTGTAATGTATTGGGGCAGTTTTATGGAGATGGCTCTCAGGGTCCATAAAGCTGCATTTTTATTACGTCTGAATTGAAGAGGACTCCACCCCACTGATTGATATAGGGAGCAGTGGTGAGTGGAATAAGGCAGGCCTGTGATGAACCTCAAAGCTCTATGATATAATGTGTCAAGTTTGGTGAGGTAGGAAATGGGACAGTGACTGTAGAGGATGCCAGCATAATCTATCAAGGATAGAAAGGTTGATTGTACCAGCTGTAGTTTGGCATCTCTAGTTAAGAAGCAGGCTATCCTAAAGGACAGGCCAAGTCTCTGTCGTAATTTTTTGAGTAATTCTTCAACATGCTCTATAAAGGAGAGCCTATGGTCTAACCATAATCCCAGGTATTTCATTTTAGGGACAAATTCCAACTCCTCGCCAAGAATTGTAGTAACCTGTGACACAGGATCTGATAGGGCTGAATTTACCATTTGGGCAGAGGGAGAAAAGAGCATTGCTTTTGTTTTTTTGGCGTTAAGTAATAGTTTTTTGTTTAGGAGTTGGTGTTGCAGCAAGTTGAACTCGGATTGAAGGCCATTACATGCAGATTGTAATGACGGGCAGCTTACATAAAGAACTGTATCATCTGCAAACAGATGAATGTTGGCCTTAGTTATGCTTTCATCAATATTGTTGATGTATATTGCAAATAAGATCAGTCCTAAGATAGAACCCTGGGGAACACCTCTTAGGAGAGGTTTAAGAGTTGAGAGATCTCCTTCTGCTTTCACCTGCTGGAAATGATCAGAGAGGTAGTTGTTGAACCACTGTAAAGATAATGGGTCAGCACCCAGTGAGGTCAGGGAAGAGAGTAGCAGAGAATGGTCAACAGTGTCAAAGGCCTTGCTCAGGTCCAAGAATACGGCACAGGTGTAATTCCTGTTGTCTAGCTCTCTTTGCCAGTCATTAGTCACTTTAGTCACTTTGGCAAGTGCTGTGATGGTGCTATGTTTAGCTCTAAACCCTGATTGAACTGGATTAAGCAGGTTATTAGCTTCTAGATACTGCCTCAGCTGGTTACTTACAACTTTTTCCAGTAATTTTGACAAGACCGGGAGAATCGAAATTGGTCTGTAATTATTTAGATCACAGGGATTTCCGGACTTGAACAGGGGTATGATGTGCACTGTTTTCCATATCAAAGGAATGGATCCTTGAGTTAATGATAGGTTAAATAAATGGGTTATGGGCACGGCTAACACATGGATGGCCACCTTCAAAAAATATGGGTCGAGGTTATCCGCACCAGCACTTTTTTTTCCATCGAGTTTTAGCAATAGGTCTTCAACTTCTTTCAGAGTAATAGGACGCAAGGAGAAGACTGAATTGGTGGCGCTAGGATCTGCACCTTGATTATCCACCTGACAGCGTATCAGATTTGCAGGGAAATTGTCAAAGGCTAAGCCTGCAGTCGCAAAGTGATTATTGAAGGCATCCAGAACTTCCAGTCTGTCACTAATGGTGTTATTGTTTAAGGAGATTTCATCAGGTAGTGAGCCACCGGACGTGTGACCAGACAAGTCCTTGATGGTTTTCCAAAATTCTGTAGGATTTTTGGCCCTGATCTGTCATCATGCTTTCATGTAACACCTTGATGCCTCTGTCCTCCCTTTGATACTGGTCTATCTTCCCGCTTTCTCCAGCATTCTTTTCACAACTCTATACTGCACTCATCCACAATCTACACGTAATCATACTATAAAAGTCCTAACTCCCCTTTCCCTCTCCCCGTAGGCCCCCACCGCCGCATCAGTTCTACCAACCTATCCTTGGGACTTCACTTCTCACAATGTTTATCCTTCGCTTACATATTATATACCCTTCTTGGTACCCCATCTACCATTAGTTGGTGGTTCTCCAAGCCATTTTCATGGCTAGTACTAGTGACTGCCCCTGGTAAATGAACTAACTGGTACTTCTATACAGAGAACATGGTTTATATACAGTTGCATGGTTCAATGGTGACCTGCCCCCTTGTATTTGAATCCTCCTCTATTATGGCTTGCCTCGTCTTCCTTTTATCATTTGACTCCCCTATTACTGCACCATTGTGTTTGTGTTGATATACTTATTTACATGTATTTATATGTTTTTATGATGGATGTTACCCGACCCTGTTCTAACCAGGTCCATCTTGTAAAGGAGCTCTGCTCAATGATGTTCGCCTGGATAAATAAAGATTTTGATTGATTGATTGTGAAGATGGGGCCTCCAGAGCTGTACACAGTACTCGAGGTGTGGTTTCACCAGTGATCTATACAGTGGTATTATTACTTCCCTCTTTCTGCCAGTGATTCCCCTGTCTATGCAACCCAGCATCCCACCAGCCTTCCCCACTGTCTTGTCACATTGCTTCACTACCTTCAGGTCATCAGAAATGATCACCCTCAGGTCTCTTTCCTGCTTTGTGACTGTTATTACCACCCCTCCCAGTTGGTAAGTTGCCTCCAGGCTCCTGCGCCCCACGTGCATGATTTTGCACTTTTTTGCATTAAAACCCAGCTGCCAAACCCTTGAACACTCCTCCAGTCACTTTAGATTGTTCCTCATTCTTTCCACACACACCCCCAGTGTATCCACTCTTTTGCAAAGTTTTGTGTCGTCTGTGAACAGGCATACTTTTCCTTCCAGCCCCTCTGCAATGTCACTAATAAAGACATTAAAAAGGGCCAGCCCCAGCACTGATCTGTGTGGCACCCTACTGCTGTTGTAAATCATTAAATCAGGGGAAGGGGCACATACTATCCGTTTAAACATAATGGGCCCAATTTTCAAAGAGTTTAGAGGAACACAAGGGACTTGCGTTCAAAGAGTTTGACGCAAGAGGTGACTTGCGTCAGAACTTGCATCAAACATGATTTTCTAAGGCAGCCTGTGTCCAGTCCAGAGGCAGTTGCATTGAAGTCTCCTTGCATCACAGGTTGTACCAAAGAATCAGATGTGCCAGGTCACAAGGGGGCTTGCACTACGGCGGGGCTGCAACATCTTCTTTTCTGGGATTTTCAAAGCCCCACCATGGGTGTAGCAAGGGGCACCAGTTGGACCAGCCTGGAGGTGGTCTAACTGGGTCGCACCAGTGGGGTGCTGAAATACAGGGGGCAGGAGGTGTGCACTAGGGACACCAGAGGTGGCAGATGGGGGTGTCAGGGAAAAGCTGGCCATCACCAGCAGTGACATGGTACCTGGACGGTGCCACTGACATGTCTTGAGCTATTATAATTGTTGACAACCCCCGTAATGTACTTGCATCCTTGTTAGTCTAGTGCCCCCCCCCATGATCCCCCAGTGTCATATAATCCCTGGTGGTATAGTGGCCTCCCGTGCTCCCTGATCTCCCTCAAGTATGTGCAGAAAAATGCCCTGGTCTTATCGCACCTATCCCGAATCTCTGATCTGACCTGGTAAAACTGAATAACAGTCCCTGGTAGTCTAGTGGAGCCCCACCCTCCACACCTCGTCTGGCACCACCCAACCTCCCTGCTCCCCCCACTCACTCACACTAGCATGGTCCTGCGACTGGCACAGCCCTCCGCACATCAAAATGGCCAGCCACAAAATGCATTCCCAAGTACTGATACAGTACAAAGTACTTGAGAACACATTCTGCATCTGGCCGCGGTGGTGTGTGGAGGGCTGTGCCAGTTGCAGGATCCTGCTGGTGTCAGCGAGGGGGGGAAGGGGAGGTTAGGCGATGCCAGATGGGGTGGGGAGTGTAGGGGCTCCACTAGACCACTGGGGACTATTATGCAGTTTTACCGGTCAGACCAGAGATTGGGGTGGCATGAGGACTTGGGAATTTTTTTGCACATACTGGGGAGATCAGGAAGCACTGGGAGCACTATACCACTGGAATTATATGACACTGGGGAGATAGTAGGGGAAGGCACTAGACTACCAGGGATGAAAGTATATTATGGACAGCTGCTGTCAACAATTACAATAATATTTACACACACAGCCGGCCTGGTGGCACTGAGGGTTGAGGCGCTAGACACCACACCTCATGCCACGCCGGCAACCCGGGTTCAGGAGCGAGCTCAGGTCATCGGAGGTCAGCAGGGAAAGGAGAGGATTGGGCATCTGGAGGACTGCTCTCCTCTCCTGGGGAGGGAGGGTTGTGTCACCTGCAGCTGCAGCGGCCCCCAGTGCAGGATGGAGGCATCACAGCATGTGGTGACATGCTGAGGGGTATGGAGGCAACAGCAGCCATCCTGTGGGGGGGCAGTGCACCCTTCATGTGCTGGACATCACTGCACATCCACACCTCTGGGACCATGAAAAATGGAAAACCCTGGCACCCAGGAAGGCAATGACAGAACCAGGGGATGACCCCACATGTTCAGCACTGGATCTGCTTAGCCAGCCTCTGGTTCTCCCCTGCAGCCCGACTGCACTCTAGATTGTAGATAGAGTGCCAGTCAGAAGTTGGCGGCCCCACCTCGGGGGTTCAGAGCCAGGGAGATGGAGAGTCAAGGAGGCAGAGGGGGAATGTCCAGTGACAGAGGCAAGGTGTGGAGGTCTCAGGTAGGTGATTAAAAGGGTTAGCACCCAGTGTCTTGTCTGAGAGAGTCCTATGGGGCCAGTGCAGGAGCATAAAGACAGTTGGAAAAAAATATATATTTCCACACACATCAGTGGCACCCAGCTGGGTGCCATGTCACTGCTGGCAATGGCCAGCTTTGCCCTGATGCCACACCTGCAGCCTCACATGCCACTTATGCCCTGGCCCTGTCCTAGCATGGTGTTTCCTCCATACAACACTATTCCGGCCACTTAGATGTTGCATCGGGAGGGGGGGTAGATCACTGTGGGCAAAGTCTGCAGATGTGCCACCTGTTTGGCGCAGATATTAGCTAGGGGCAAACCCAGGGAGTTTGGTGCAGGGATCTTGCTTTTTGTAAAATTGGGCACAGGGTCTCTGGTGCACCCCGAATTTGCCACAACCCTTAGAGCGACACAATTTGCATCACTCTAAAGGTGCTTTGAAAATCGGGCTCGGTGTGTGCTGTTTAATCAACAGTTTCAGTTTAGAAGTGTTTCATGAAAAGTGCAGCAGAACTGGACTGTGATGTCATAAAGCACTGTTCAAGTTACCTTGCATTTGCTTTTGACTACACCTATATGCAAAGGAGTGGAGTGTGCAGTCATTGGGTATTATACTTTCTGGAGTCACATCAGCCAGTCACTTTACTCAAATTGATGCCCATTCCTGAACTGACTGTATAAGAATAGTTACTGCAGCTGCAGTAGAAGCTCCTCCCTCAGATAGCTGTGTATGCGTTAGTGCTGTGTGACAATAAGATGGTTTATGTGAGTAGCTGTAAGTTTTTCTGACCAGTCTTATTTTCTTATTTATAAAAAGACAACTATTACACATATCAGTAATCTCACAAACCAACAGCAAATGAAAATCCCAGGTTGCTTGAGAAGCTGGTATCGGTTTCAGAATTTCTGAGGAAGTTACAAAAAACATTATGCAGTTAAAACAGTGCCATACAACTTTGTATGGGCTAAAATCTGACCTTAACATACTTTTTTTGCTACTGCAAAAGATTTCAGGGATACCATACCCAGTTGCTATTTGCTGATGGAAAGCGGTTGCAAGGACCCCTTTGTACTACTTTATCACCTTGCACCCCTTTTGCTATACACAAAGGGGTCAAAAGTACATGCCTGCACTAGCGCATTGGTCAGTGAGCTAGTGCAGGAAAAAGAGGTGGACAGATCCCCGGTAATGAGGGAGATGGTATCACAACGGCTCGCTGGCACCTTTAGCTCATGTTGCAAGGCACAGTGATCCCAGGCCCAAAAGATCTCCTGAAAGCTGTTCTTCAAGGAGTCACTTGCTTGTGACCTGGAAAATTTGTTACAGCAGGGGGAAGGTTTAGGTGGTGCACAGCACTGCCAAACTCTAATTAGAATGGGCTAGGAGGAGGGGATCCACTGAATGCCAGGGAAGAACTGGAGCAGCAGAGCACCACTGAACTACCAATGTTGACCAGCACGGGCCATTACATATGACAACTAACTCAGTCCACAAGCGGGCCTTGAGGTGTGGGCAGGAGGGTTGGGGGACAATATTGGCAGTAGTGTGCAGGCTATCTCATGGTGCCAGGCTGAGGGCCAACCCCTGCAGCAGCTGCAGTTCCAAAATGGTAGTGGTCACATTGCTTATTTTTGATCACTAACATCTGGAACGGCAATCTGCATAATGTAATGCAGCACCCCTGTCACACAGGATGTTCTGCCCCTGCAGACAGAGGCTCCATTTTGTTTATGGCAGTTTTGGTGAGTGGCAGTGTTGGGAGTCCAGTACTCCCCCCAAAATACTGCCACTTACCACTGTGACTGTGTACAGCACCGCAGACATCATCCAATTTCATCTGCTGTGCTTGATCCTCCCACGCCATGTATGTTGCAGTACTTTGAAAATTTTTTTTTTTTTGATATATACCTTTTCCCTCCTGATGGCCCCAGTCCCGGTGGCATCCCACCAACACCAACACTGACCAGTCTCAGGGATTTACAGGTTAATCACCCCTTGCAACCTTTTTAGGCCAGTTCACGTGGTGCCTGTAGGGGGCGCCAAGCAGGCCAAGGCATTTTCTCCTGTCAGTTTTTTTGTTTCCCCTATGACATGATCTGTGCAATGATGCATATGCAAGCACATCCACATCGGTGCATATACATGCCATGTATGTTGACACCCTGCCCCAAACAGCTGCTTCCACCATCGCTGCCATCAGGCTTCTTCCAGGTGCAAACAAGTGATGCTGGTGGTGGTGGGACACAAGAATCTCCCTCCCCCCCAACAGCTATCATGGGATGTTCAAGCCTCCTCCTTCTTCTGGCTGGTCAAGCCTAGTCCATTTCTGAACTCAGACTGCCGATGTGGTAGACAGCGTGAAGGCCAGTGCCTCAACCCGCCACACCTCTGGGTGGAAAATGCTTGCATTGATATTTTATCAGTAAGAAATATAGCTTATCCTTGTCTTTTTTATTTTATCTCTGTCCTGCTGCCATGCCAGTTGGCCAACCTTAGTTTCCACACTCACCCATCACACAGGACAGAGCAATTTAGATGCCCCTACAGCTATAACCTGTCACAATTTGACTCTGAAATGCTGTAGTACAGATGGCAATGGAGCAGGGTTAAGAAAATATGTAAAAAATATTGTCCAGTAGAGGAACCACTTGAAAAGTAAATCTTTCTGATACATTGGCATTTTACTTATTCAAGCTACCAAGTGATTTTGTTTATGTTACGTTGCTGATTTAAAGGGCATACTTTGAGCTTTAAAATTTGTGATGGTTTACAACCTGATTTAGAGAAATGGGACTAATATAATGGTTAGTCAGTCATATAGGTAACTAACCATCAATCTATGCTTTATCAGAGCCTGAGATCAAGTAGGGTCTGTGGTGATACTGTAGGTAGAGAAAAATGGGCAGACTGGGTGGGCCAAGCAGTCCTTATCTGCCAGCAAATTCTATGCTTCTATGTTTCTATGTTTCTATTATCTGACAGGTGTGTGATCAACAGCACTATTAATATCAGGTCTAGTCATGATGGGAGAGACTCTTGTAGCTTTAAAAAATGCATCATCAACATAAAGGGACAGCCTGGATGAAAGAGACTCATGCATTGAAATATTAAATCACGGCTACCCTAGGGCAGTAACAATGAGGATTTAAAGCTCTGTCATGAAAGCCAGCCACTTATGTCTATCATCAGCCTGAATTCTGTATAAAGCCAGCAATCTCTCTGAATTAGTAGGAATGGTTCTACACGCTGATTGTAGCAGGTACGGAGAAATGGCAAGATGCTAATTTATTTTTTAGCATTTTTATTACAATACCCTAATGTTTAGAAGACTGGAAGCTATTCCTATTCATTAGGACCTGCTGTCAGACTTTATTTTAGTTTGACAAGTTATTTTACTTACCCAAGATAACTGGACTAGGATTCCACATCTTGTTTTCAGTGAGGTATTGCTTTTACATAGTATGAAAGCCAAGCTACTTGACCAAGGAATTACACTGGGTCACTGACCGTGGTGAGATTTGTACTTGTGAGCTCCCTTTTTCACAATTCAGGGCGGTAAACGTCTAGACCTACAGTCTTTCCACATACATAATAATATGTAGTGTTAAAACGGCAAGGGACAAATTAACACAATGCTTAACCTGAAAAACAAATAATGGTTTTCTATATGTCATGCAAAGCATTTTCAAAGTACCAAAACTGAAAACTTTTTAGTGTCTTTAAAATATATGGGGGGGTGTAAGAGTTGGGCTATCCTGTGTTAATACATTCTTAACAAAATGATAATGAGGGTGATAGATTCTAGGGAAGTAGAAGACAGTCTACAAATGAACTTGACCTTTCTACTGGAGGAGTGGGCCAACAAGTGGAAAATGAAATTCCATTTGAATCAGTGCAAGATCCTCACCCTATGCCCTATGCATTCAGCTCAGGGATAGTAAAACACTTGAAGGAACAGACCAACAAAAGGACTTGGAAGTCATCTATTTTTATGCTTCACATGTTTTGAAGTTTTGTAAGTTATACAAGCTTAAATGATGGAAGTACTGTATACATGGACAGTAGTGTGGGGGGGGGGGAGGAGGGGAGGAGTCTGAGCCTGAGGAACCAGGGCTGTAAACCAGCAATAGGTATACCATATTGCAGCAAGAAGTATTCCAGTCTCCTCCACAAGAGAAGAGGGAACCACTTTGCCTAGCAAGCAAGCAGTGCTGAAGAGCAAGCAAAGGGGTGGGGCAGAGCCCCAAAGGAGGCACAAGAAAGGTACATGGAGTGATCTAAGTTTGGGAATAATCCTGGGCCATTGGAGGGTCAGCTGGGAGGGGGGAGGCATGATCATCTCACAAAATGCTCTCCTCCTCCGGAGAGGGAGGGTGTCACACCCTGCTACATTACAGTCACCTCGGTGACCATAGGTGGTGGTGCAGGGATTTCATGATTTACACCAAGGGACCCTTGAATTGAGCATGTAGGTTGGCTGTACAAGGCTTGCCAGCAGCCAATCACAGTGCACACTCCTAGAGGGTAGGTGGGACAAAAGAGTGGAAAACTGAGGTGCAGGACTGAGAGGATGAAGCCTCTGCCTGTTTACCATGTCCGCCACTGGATCTGAGCCACCTTCCACCGGGGATACCACTAGTCTTCAACTCCATCATGGGTGGTCAGATGTATGTGGGGAAGAAATGGCAAGGGAGTTGAAGGCATACCTGGCCCTGGGGGGTAGATGGGGCAGCACATTGCATCGCGAGTGGGCTGGCAGTGCCAAACAGACAGATGGCAGGATCTCACTAGGATGGGATAAGGCATCTGACAGTAAATGGAAGGAGGTCCTTGCCTAGCCCAGAGCAGAGGATAAAATATGTGCAATAAAAAAAAAGAAAGAAAGATACATGGAGTGGAGGATTCAATTGTGAGGGGCACAGGGGGAATCTGGATCTCACGTCTGACAGTAAAGAGGTGGTCTGCTGTTTCCCTGGAGTGACAGTAGACAGACTTTTAGCCAGGGTTATGGAACTCATGGGAGAGGGGGTGAGAAGGCCATATTTAATTGTCCATGTGGGCACAAGTATCTGAGCAGGGGAGCACGGAACAAGTAAAGTCAGAATTCCATGCTCTAGGGAGCAAAGGCGATGGTAGGGGTAGTAACATTTTGCGGTGCTACTACAGTCATGCCTGAATCAGAGGGAAGAATTGCATGTGTTCTTATTCAATACATGGCTAAAGGAGTGGTGCAGGGAGGAGGGATTTCTGTTCCTTGAGGGCTGGGGTGTATCTTGGCAGGATTTTAGGCTGTTTAAAAAGGACAGCTGGCTTCCCAATGAGATGGACAGGAGGGTACTGATAGAAAGGGAGGCACTGCATATAGCTCATTTTAACTAGTGAGGGGGGATTCAAAATGACAAACTACACAAGATGTCCTAAACAGGGGAAGGCTTGCCAGTGTACTCCCATTGATCAATACAAAAGAATCCCACATACTCAGGGTAAAAGGAAAGAGAAGGGGCTGGGATAAATGTTGGAAGATGTGTACTAAGTCAACAAAATGCCAGAGCTTCAGATAATGGTCACGGAAGGGGGCATTGACCTGGTGGCTGTCACAGAGATACCTACAACCTCAAACCACAAATGAGACATGACCATATCAGGGTACTCACTGTTCAGGAAAGACAGAGCAAAGGTCAGGGGAAGGGTAGTAGCACAGAATATAAAAAAGGGATTATAGGCAACTTAAAGAGCTAGTGTACTGCCTGGAATTAATAGTAACTTTCTGATGTAGTCAGCTATCACTTCCAATATCTGAAGCATTTTTTTATTTTCTGTTTGCTAATTAGAAGATTTTCCACCTGGCAGTACTGGGCTGATGTGTGGAGCAGCACTCTGTTTGGAGGCAAAAAACGTCAGTTCTGTTCCTCCCACTACATCCTCAGAAATGTGACCAAACACCGTGAGGCACCACAATCCATGCAGTCTGAGCAATGACTTTCACAAGGTACCAATCAAAATGCAGGAAATTGTGACATCACTAGTAACCAAGAAGAGCCAATCCCTCCTGCTTCATGTGAAGGACAATAATCTGGCAGTAAGAAACGGTTCTCATTGGTTACTCGTGATGTCACAGTCGGTGTGGTCTCAGCGTTGATGTAATGGGAGGAACAGAACTGACTTTTTTTTAGCCTCCAGACAGAGTGCTGCTCCACAGATCACCCCAGTGCTGCCAGGTGGAAAATCTTCTAATTAGCATACAGAAAAGAAAATATATTTGAGATATAAGAAGTAATAGCTGACTACATCTGAAAGTTACAATTAATTCCAGGCAGTTTCCAGCCAGTACACTTGCTCTTTAAATAGACAGCCTAGAGAAGTCAGGTAAACTAGAAACCCTCTGGGTGCTAGCAGCAACAGGAAAGGGGAAACTAATCAGGATTAGGGTTGTCTAAAGTCCACTGGGCAAGAATCAGGATGCAGATAAGGAACTGGTAGAGATACTTAAAATGGTGTCCAATTTATGGGGGGTGGTGGTAGTAGGAGACTTTAATATGCTGGATATGGACTGGAAGGTACCAACTGTGGCAAGCACTAGAACTTGCTGCCTGGTGGATGTATGCCAAGATGCATTCCTAGTTCAGCTGGTCCAGGGCTCTGCAAAGGAATGGGTTATGCTGGATCTGGTACTCACCAATGAAGACAGGATCCAAAATGTAAGAGTTCTGGAACCACTCGTTTCCAGTGACCACAGAACAGTGGTGCTGGAGGTCCAGATAGGGACCACCAACAGGGCAAACACAGTTAGAGTATGAGACTTTAAAACAGTGGATTTTGGTAAGATGAGGGAACAGCTGTAAAAAAGCACAAGAAATATAGAGCAAGCTGAGGGGGCAGAATAAAAATGGGAAGAAATTAAAAAAAGCAATGAAACAAGCAGCAGAAAGCTTAATTGCAACAGTATCAAAGAGAAAAAAGGCAAGGGCAGGAGTCAAAAGGAGTGCATTCTTAAAGTATAAGGGAAGCCAATGAGAGAAGGATAAGCAGATGTGCCTGGAGATGACAAAGGTAGCCAGCAGGAAGGTGAAGGAGGCCAGGGCAGAGACAAAACTCCAACTGTAAAAGAAAGTGAAGCAAGGGGAAAGGACATTCTTCTGGTACATCTAGGAGAAGTGTAAGATCAAAGGGGATATTGTGAGACTGACGAGGGAAGAAGGATTGGAGGAAGGGACAAAGGGAAAGCAAAGATACTGAACAAATATTTTTGTTCTTTATTTCCTAGGGGAAATGATGGGCTACTGCCAGAATGTGGGGTTAAGGGAAGGGAAGGGAGGAGAGCATGGCCTCAAGTGACATGGTCAAAATAACAGAGCAAAGGGTGTTGGAAAAGCTTTTACAGGGTTGAAAGTAGATACATCTATGGGACTTGATCACTTACATGGACTTTGGCACAGGGGGCCCACCTGGAAAGTGGATACAGGTGCCCACCTGGAAAATCAATAGCAGATGGTCCATATGACAAACTCATATCAGAATTTCACTTAAATTGGTTACAGACCTGCTCTATGTTTTCATCTTACATTAATTTGCAGTGTCCAAAGTACCCCATTTATTTAGAAAATGGATGATAAATACAAATATTTTCACAGATTAGAAGATGGCCAGGTACCCAACAGAGGGGGCCCACCTGGAAATTTCCAGGTATCCTGGTAGGCTAGTCCGACTAAGGAAGCTGACAAAGGAAGTAGAAGTGATAGCAAGGCCACTTGCAGACATATTCAACTGCTCACTGGCCATGGGGGTGGCCCCTAGTGACTAGAGGACAGCAGATGTGGTCCCTCTATAACAAGAGCGGATGAAAGAATGAGTCAGAGAATGATAGACCAGTCAGCTTGATGTCTATAGTCAAAATAAGTTATGGAGTGTTTACTAAGGGAGGAACTGGTGGACTTCCTGGAGGGAAATGGGCTACAGGACCCCAGACAGCATGGGTTCATGATGGGGAAGGTTTTGCCAGGAAAATCTGGTCAACTTCTTCAACTGGGTGACCAGGGCAGCAGCTAGAGGACAGGAAGTAGATGTGATATACTTGGATTTCAACAAGACCTTTGACTCAATCCACCACAAGAGGCTGGTCAAGAAGATAAGGGACTTAAGGGTGGGGAGGGAAATTGGCGACTTAGGTGGTGAACTGACTGAGAAGAAGAAAACAAATAGTATGGAGGATAGTGGAGGATGACAACAGTAAATCTGACATATTGAACAGGTATTTCTGCTCAGTCTTTACTGAGGAAGAGGAGGGTAATGGGTCTGAAGGGAGTACAAGGGGTGAGAATGGTGCAGAAATGGACACAAGTCCCTTTACACGAGAAACGGTCCTGAAGGAACTGGAAGTAATAAGAGTTGATAAAGCAATGGGGCCAGATGGGTGCACCCCAGGTCCTTAAAGAACTAAGAGAGGTGGTGGCTGAACCTCTGGCTATCCTGTTTAGCAGATCACTGGAAACAGGAGAGGTACCCAAAGACTGGAGGACAGCAGATGTAGTCCCCTTATACAAAAGTGGGAACAAAGAGGAAGCAGGGAACTACAGACCAGTCAGCCTCACCTCAGTAGTGGGGAAGATCATGGAAGCACTAGTGAAGGAGAGATTGGTGGAACATCTGGTTGTCAATGGACTACAGGACCCAAGGCAGCATGGTTTCACCAGGGAGAGGTCATGTTAGACCAACCTTGTTGAATTTTTTGATGGGTGACTAGGGAGGTGCATCAGGGGAGGGCAGTGGACATGGCCTATCTGGACTTCAGCAAGGCCTTTGACACTGTGCCACATAGAAGACTATTACACAAACTGGGGAATAAGGGTGTGGGCAGGACAGTAGTGTGGTGGGTAGGTAACTGGCTGGGTGGCAGGACACAGAGGGTGGTGGTAAATGGCTGTCACTCCACAGAGGGAAGAGTAACCAGTGGGTACCACAGGATCAGTGCTGGGACCGGTCCTATTCAACATCTTCATCAGTGACATTGCACAGACCTAGAAGGCAGAATTTCACTGTTCGCTGATGACACAAAGCTCTATAACAGAGTAGACACACCAGAGGGTGTAGACAGAATGAGAAGGACCTGCAGAAACTTGATGAATGGTCAGGGTTTGGCAGTTGAAATTAATGCAATGAAGTGCAAGATAATGCATAGGCACAAAACCCCTGGCACAGTATACCAGTTGGGGTGAGGATATAGCATGCACCAAGCAGGAAAGGGATCTTGGGGTTATCATCTCTGATGACCTCAAGGTAGGGAAACAGTGTAACAAGGCAGCAGGTAAAGCAAATAGGATGCTGGGATGTATAGGCAGGGGCATCACCAGCAAGAAAAGGGAGGTCATAATTCCGCTATACAAGACACTAGTGAGGCCCCACCTGGAGTACAGTGTACAGTTCTGGAGACCATACCTACGCAAGGACATAGACAGGGTAGAGAAGGTTCAGAGGAGGGCAACAAAGATGGTGCATGGATTGCATCACAAGTCCTATGAAGACAGGTTGAAGGAACTGAACATGTACTCCCTGGAGGAGAGGAGGAGAGAGGGGATATGATAGAGATATACAAGTATCTTACAGAGAGGAACAGGGTGCAGGAATAGACTATTTTTAAGCAAAAAAGATGTTCCAGGACTAGAGGGCATGGGATGAAGTTGGAGGGAGGACGATTCAGAGGAAACATGAGGAAGAATTTCTTCACAGAACGGGTGGTGGACAAGTGGAACACCCTGCCAGAGGAAGTGGTGGGGGCTGAAACAATCACGGGATTTAAGAATGCATGGGATAGACATAAAGGAATTCTGTAGGTCATGGGTAAGGGGCAACAGACTTCTAGGAAAACATAAACTGAACTTACAAGCTCAAATGGGCAGACTGGGTGGCGTCATAGGCCCTTATCTGCCGACACTGTCTATGTATCTATGTATCTATGTATTAGTTAATAGGAAGTTTTCAGAACTAAAGGACATAACAAGTGGAATACCTAGGGGGTTGGTGCTGAGCCTTGTCCTTTTCAATGTATTCATTTGTTGCATACAGTAAGGGAAGGCATCAGGGCAAGATCTGCCTCTTCACAGATGACACAAATGTAACCCCCAGTGGCGCTAAACTGAGGAGACTACTACCCCTGCCTGTGTAGCTATGGACAGGTTGAGGGGCCTAGGTCCTTTGACGTGGTGCCACCATTTTTATAACTTGAAATTTGGGGAGAAAGGTGTCACTTGGCATGGTGACTAGGTTTGGCTAATCTGCACAGGGGCACCCAAATTAACTCCAGACACAGGAAGCAATAACTGTAATGTCCAATACCAGGAGTTGGGATTCTAAAGTGTGGCTTTTATTCACATCCAACAGAATAACAAAGCATAGATGGACCCCCACGGGCTACACTCCTGGTAATGCAGATTTAGGGAGATCAGAACACATCATCTTTACACTGAAACCCTCAGGTTTAGAAACACTCTGGGCACTCAGCCCTAACTCAGCTCTTTTTCGGTTTCCATGGTTCGACTCCCTTGATTGCCCTTTGGACTGTTTCCATATAGCATGGATATTTGTTGGTGGCTCCCTAAACCACCTACAAGCACTTCTGGCTCCATCAGGGAATCTTCTTCATCAATCCCATATCAGGGTACTTTCTTCAGGCACTGGCCAAGTACCTGAGAGAAAGCAACAGGTGTCCCAAAGCAAACCTGTGGAGGTGAATTTGGTTACTACTGATGGGGGGGGTCTCTCACCTTTTGCTCCCATAATCCATACCCGGCCATTTCTCTGGACTTTAACACCTCATCGACTGAAAACTCTTTACTGTGTAGATACTCTTTAAATGTATGTCACATTTAATCTGTTTCTTTCATCCCACTTGTGCTGAAGTTGAAACATACTTAATGAGTGGCTGTGTCCATTTCTCTAGACCACCACAAAGTTAACCAGTCCAGTTCCCACAAATCTTAAAACTGTACTTGCCTGTCTTTTTCCTGACCCCACAGTAACAGTCCCTTAACTTCATCTTGTCTCAGGTGAAAACATGTTGGCCCTTTATCAGAGCAGACTCACCCCTTGGTTGCAGGTGCCCCACAGGCTTTTTCTTCTTCAAAGAAATCTCCACAAACTTCTGGTGCCTCAGCACAAACTAAGATTTAGGCAGCGTCTTCTTCACCTAGCCGGACCAGGGGATTGCCCCTGGAAGTAGGTGAAATCCTTGCCCCATCCCCACAGGAATGGGGCCCTGAACCTTTATAAGTGGTCTCTACCACTTCACTTAGTTCTTCTTGTGTTCCTCTTCAGGTGAGAACACACACCTCAATAAAAAATATAGCTCTTTGTCAGAGCTTAGGGCTCTGATGGCCTGCAGCTGCAGCACACCTCCTCCCTCTTCAGCACTCTACTACAGACTACTACTGAACTGACTTCAAATTCCCCAACATTCTATCCTAACCTCCAGCTGCAAAATTCCAGTGTGGCTTATGCAGCTGTGACAGTTCTAAAATGATGTCATCCCTCAGTCTCAGCTGAGACTGAGAACAGAGTGAGACAGTGTGAAATCCATTTAAATGGAGTTTCACAAGCTGCCTTCCCTGCCTGCCATTAGGTCTAACTGGGATTCTTGTAACCCCGTGTAACAGGGGGGTTACACTCACCCTGAGCCAGGAAAATGACTGTCGGCAGTCATTAGTTACCCAGCCTAGGCCATCCTACCCCATGTGCTACCTACAGAGAGGGGTGATCAGGCCCCCTCCTACCATGTGCTAGGCTCAGGCAGGCAACACTAAGGGCCCAGAGACCATCGGCTGACACATTAGCCTCTACTCTACCCGCTGACTATGGGTACCCAGTGGGTCTAGAAGAACTGTCCAGAGCATAGCCCTAATAGATCAGTACTGCAGCCCCTACTGCAGGTCAGGACTACAGCCTGTCTATCCCCCCAGCCCTCTAGGGAAAATCTATCTGCCTTTAACCAAAGACCCAAAAACAAAACACACAGGGGACCTCCCCTCAACCCTGGACACCATGCAACCACACACCAGGAGCTACCATACACAATGCATTACTCCCACACTCCCCTACAACCATACCTGTAGAAGGAAAAGTTACACACAGTAACCACAACAACAACAGTACTTTAAACATTAAACACTAAAGTACTACTGAGGAACTCCGATGAGTCCCTCCTATCCTTCTTGTCTTCTCTTCTTGTATTCTTCAGGAACACCTGCAAGAAAAAGAAAGACAACACACACTCCTAATCTGCATACACAGTCTATCTAAACCCCTACCATCAAAACACTGGAGAATCCCAAAAAATATTTTTTTAGAAAAGTAGAAAAAACAGTACAAACATTAGAAAACAGTAGAAAACAATGACATTATTTACAATACAAGATATCTGGGGGGATGGAGTGCCCTAAAAGTCCCATCTAGTAACCACAGTGCCCGTAGGCAAGTCAATTAAAGAGTCTCTCCTGGGCCGGAGCCCAGTGAAGCACAGTTCTAGCAGGCCAAAGTCCCAAAGGGGAAAAGTTTTTGAGGACAGTTCAAACATCTGGAGTCTGCTATTGTAAGGTGTGTACTGCAATGTCATAAGAATAAAAAAGTCTGGACTTACCAGTCCCTTGTAGAACGAAAATGGTACCACACCTGTTCCTCGGCCCAAGACTCTCCTTGGCAACGTTCTTCTGATACGGCTGGGCGGACATCTTCCTGGAAACGACAGAAGGGCACATCTGGAAACTGCTGGGCTGATGTAATCTCTGGAGATGAAACCTCGGAAACAGGAACAAAAGAAAAACACAGCTGGTCTGAAGTCATCCGATACCCAGGTGATGAGTCAGGATACAGCTGGGCTGGTGTCCTCTCTGGATCTGAAGTCATCTGGTGGGCCAGTCAATGGATTCTGGAAAGCCAGTACACTGTAAAACTGATGAATGTGGGGCACCTGAGTCCTGGAACGCCAGTCTGGCGGAACAACATAGGTATGGCAACTGCTGGATGGCAGCACTGGCTACCACTGCTCTGCTCGCCATTTTGGTAGGCATGGGCACATTCACAGGGAGGTCTTTGCATTGTGGCCAATAGCACAATGGGTCAGGTGCTGGAATTATTACCCCGTCTGGGTGCTCATAATCCACACTGTGAAAGGTTTCATGTCCTTCTCCATCCACAATTCGAACAGTGTCCTGCCTCTTTACCATTGGCTGTATTTGTCTTGAAACATTCTGTTCTTGACATGCTTGTTTGCACCAGGATGCACACATTTCATTGCCTCTTCCCAAATCCAGGATTTCCTGCTTTTTTTAATCTCCTCCCAGACTCTCCGAGGAAAGGTAGGAAAGGACATCCCATAGATTTCATTCACTTTCCTACGAACCAGTCTTTCCTCTTTACTAGCTTTGGTCAACTTGAGACCTCTGGCCTGGCTTGGGGGTGGCCAGTCCTGGTTCTGCCAGCTGTGCATACTCAATCCGACATAGAATGGATCTCTAACTCTTCCTGGTGGAGACAAAGCTGCAGAGTCACCACTCTCTTCTACCATTGGTTCCTCTGAGGCAAGAGCTTGAGGCTGTGGACCAGTTCCTTCTTCACAAGGGCACATAGGTTCCCCCTCTTCTTCTTCCTCACTAAGAATCTGTGCCCAGGAGTGAGCAGTCGTCCTCACTCCTGAGACTGTTCACTCTTCGCTGGGTGCAGAGGTCGAAACCTCTTATTCAAAGGCCTCCCTCATCTCGTCTTCACCTATGAGATGTGGGCTAGACCCCTCTCTCCAAGGGTCTACTGATGCTCTTCCCGATGTGTCTCTCTGCAACTCAGACTCTGAAACATCAGCACATTGTTCTGTCTGTAAATCTGCACCCTCTTGCTTCGTGCCACACTCTGAGGGACCTTCTCCAACAGGCTCCGCCTGGTGCTGTGTGCTGCCAACTGCAGATTCTTGAACTTTTGTCCATGTGGGAGCCAAATGAATCTTGGGCACTTTAAATAAACCATATTTCCCTAGGCACCCAGAACAGTGAGGTACCATGAAGACGTCCCTTCCAGCATTTAAGCACATCACACATACTTGCACTGGATATCCATGAATCACCACATGAGGAGGCAGTCATCCCCTGTAGTAACACTTCTCAATGTCCCTCGACTTGTTAACTTCTACTGCTATCACAGCTCGGGCATGATCTGGGCAACAGGCTGGTCCTGAAGCCATGACTGCAGAGAAAAACAAACAACAATCACTGTTATTGCAAGTCCCACATCATTGAAAACTTTCAAAATGGCTCCTCTGCTACTGTGTTTACATTACTACCCCACCCTGTAATGGCGGCAGCAGCACTCCTGATGGATCAATGTTCTGTAAATGGGTCAAGCCACTGCGCATCCTATTTACACACACTACTGATAACTTTGCTCAAACTGCACAAACTTGTACTGTTCTCTCTCTCTCAGCACATTTATATGATTTACCAAGGACTTTTTACTTGCTGAAGACACTGCTCTAGCTTACAATCAAATAAAGCCTCAGTATTTCGTAGCACAGGATTGCCTGTATTTCTTGCTGCATATCTCATACAACTCACAGTCTCTCACATGGCTCTGAAAATTATACTGTTGCTGAACCTATAATTATGCTCACAGGCCCAGATATTCAAAAGGTTAGCATGGCATAACAGTTGTTATGTCATTGTAATCCACTAGTAAGCCCAGTGATATTCAAAGGGAAAAGTGCGCTGCACAACCCGATGCGCCAGAGCGCATCAGTAATGTATGCTGGCACAGGTGGGGGGGGCGTGCCCATGCATAACCTGCACAGCCCAATATTCAGCCCAAGATGTGCAGAGCCATGCATGCACAACTCCTACCTGCGCCAGCACAAAGTTAAGCCAAAAAAAAAGGAACAACTGATGGCCACCCGCAGGTGAGCTGCCGCATTGCAGGGTGCGACACAGCAGCTGCCACCTGTGGGTGGCGACCCAAGTTCCGGCTGCACCTGGCAGCGCCCCCCCATGCCTGATCACGGGCATCTGTTTAAACCCCCCCAATATCCCTGGTGGTCAGTGGACGCTATGGCCCAATCACGGGCATGTGTAATGAAAAGACTTCCCGTCCAATACCTTGTGAGCAGTGTACCACACTCTGCCCTGATTGCTGGTATCTGTAAAACATAAAATATCCTATTACCTGGTGGTCTAGGGTGCCCTCCCCACCAGCCCACTGGAGCCCCCACCACCCGCTCCCCTCCGTGGTCAGCTGGCGGTGGCAGCACTCCCCCACCTGGCCCGCCGCCCTCCGACTGACAGCTCGGTAGGGCTGCATGCCCGATGGTACACAGCGTGAGCCAATGGGCATGCAGCCCCTACTGTACTACACATTCGAGATATGTGAATGAGTCATTCACATATCTGGAATGTGTAGTACGGTATGAGCTGAACGCCCATTGGCTCATACTGTGAACCAATGGGCATGCAGCCCTACTGAGCTGTCAGTCGGCGGGCAGTGGGGCGGCAGGCGGGTGGGGTGCTGCCGCCCACCGGCTGACTGGGAGGGAGTGGTGGGGCTCAGTGGGCGGTGGGGAGGCGGTACCCCAGACCACCAGGGCAATAGGATATTTTATGTTTTACAGATGCCCACGATCGGGCAGAGTGTGGTCCACTGGTCCACCAGGGATATTGGCCAGGGGGGTTATTTAAACAGATGCCCATGATCAGGCAGCAATCGGTCCAGTGGACCACCAAGGATATTGGACGTGGAAGTCTTTCATTACACATGCCCGTGATTGGGCACATAGCGGCCCACTGGACCACCAGGGATATTGGATGGGGAATATATTTTTAAACATATGCCCGCGATCGGGCTGCAGGGGGCGTTGGTCCCCAATGGCTGCTGCCTGGCAGGGCGCCAGGCACAAGTCATCAGAGAGCGGCGCACCTGCATGCAAATGGAATGCAAATGGGGCCATAATGACATGCAAATGGCCCCATGCGCGCCTTGCATAAATTATGGCCCCATTTGCATGTCACCTTTTGAATATTGTGGGTGCTGTGAATGGCGCAATGGCACTTGCGCTAGCGCATCTCCATGCTCCACTCTGGCCACTTGCGCTGGTGCAGTGCCACTGTGCCATGCACAGTGGGGGTGGCCAGGGTGCAATATTCAAAGCTGCTGAGCCATGGCGTAGCTTCTTTGAATATCGCCCAGGCCACACCCCTGTGCAGCCAAGTTGAACTGCGCCCAAGCTTGCGCCACAGCCTGGTGCAGTTTGACTATCCAGGCCACAGTCTATTGCTTAGAATTCTTGTTTTAGCTTCTTTCAAACTTGGCACAGTTCTTCTTTGCAAAGCGACTAAACTGCTACACACAGATTCAGCTGGCTTTTTGGTCAAATCCACAGTTTAAGCTATTTCATTTGGATGGTACTCATTGTTATCAGTAGCTGTTTTGCTGTGATGGAAAAATGGCCTGCAGCCAGTCTTGGAGACCTCTGGAAGGAAGTGGGTTGGCAGCCCTGCCGATTGTCCCTCGGAACACCACACTCACAGTCCAGACGATCAAGATGTGGGTTGAGCCCGATTTTAAACTGAAAAGTCAGTTTTTAAACTGTTTACAGTGCTTTCAGTTACCGCGATGCTCCTCCTGGCAAGCTAGTTCGCACACTCCACTCACTCTCCCTCTCAAATGCTGTGCAGTCGCTCTAGAGCTGGCTTGTGGGCTGGACTGATTGCAGTCTCACCAATCACTCGACACCATGCTAATGAGCCTCTTTCCTCTTGAATGCTCTTTTCCTCATGGCGATCATTGAGCAGGCAAAATTTAAACTGCAAACCACACTTTCTTTTTTTTTTTTTCAGCTGACTCCATGGCGGGAGCCCATTTTAACCATTTATCATGCCATTAAGCACAAGTCTCTCAGTCCACACAGAAAGCATTTCCAATGTTTAGGGCACAATTTTCCTTTTGCTACCCACAGTTTTCCACACTTTTCTTTGTCACAAGCACTTTTAAAAGCTGGCAAACACTGTAATTTGATGCAGGACAAGGGCATACACACTCGCGCTTTACTGCTCCTTGGTAACAGTTGGCAGTATCACAACAGCACATAGACAGCAGCACACAGCGGCACATTCAGTTGGCATTGCTTCAGACTTTTTGGGCTACCTACTGCCAGATAGTCAAAATGCCAGCCACCATCCAATCAACCTTTCTTGTTCCTTCTCCCAAATTTCAACAGAATCCCAGCAGTAACCTCCAAGTTGTAACCCCCAGTGGAGCTAAACTGAGGGGGCTACTACCCCTGCCTGTGTAGCTATGGACAGGTTGAGGGGCCTAGGTCCTATGATGCGGTGCCTTCATTTTTATAACTTGAATTTTGGGGAGAAAGGTTTCACTCAGCATGGTGACTAGGTTTGGCTACTCTGCACGGGGGCACCCAAATTAACTCCGGACACAGAAAGCAATAACTGTAATGTCCAATACCAGAAGTTGGGATTCTAAAGTGTGGCTTTTATTCACATCCAACAGAATAACAAAGCATAGATGGACTCCCACGGGGTTATTCTCCTGGTAATGCAGATTTATGGAGATCAGAACACATCCCCTTTACACTGAAACCCTCAGGTTTAGAAACACTCTGGGCATTTAGCCCTAACTCAACTCTTTTTCAGTTTCCCTGGCTCAGCTCACTTGCCAGCCCTTTGGACTCTTTCCATATAGCATGGATATTTGTTGGTGGCTCCCTAAACCACCTACGAGCACTTCTGGCTCCATCAGGGAATCTTCTTCATCAATCCCATGTCAGGGTGCTTTCTTCAGGTACTGGCCAAGTACCTGAGAGAAAGCAACAGGTGTCCCAAAGCAAACCTGTGGAGGTGAATTTGGTTACTACTGATGGGGGGGTCTCCCACCACTTGCTCCCATAATCCATACCCAGCCATTTCTCTGGACTTTAACACCTCATCCACTAAAAACACTTTACCGTGTAGATATTCTTTAAATGTATGTCACATTTAATCTACTGTTTCTTTCATCCCATATGTGCTGAACTTGAAGCATACTTAATGAGTGGCTGTGTCCATTTCTCTAGACCCCCACAAAGTTAAGCAGTCCAATTCCCACAAATCTTAAAACTGTACTTGCCTGTCTTTTTCCTGACCCCACAGTAACAGTCCCTTAACTTCACCTTGTCTCAGGTGAAAACATGTTGGCCCTTTATCAGAGCAGACTCACCCCTTGGTTGCAGGTGCCCCACAGGCTTTTTCTTCTTCAAAGAAATCTCCACAAACTTCTGGTACCTCAGCACAAACTTAGATTTAGGCAGCTTCTTCTTCTTCTTCCCCTAGCCAGACCAGGGGATTGCCCCTGGAAGTAGGTGAAATCCTTCCCCCCATCCCCACAGGGATGGGGCCCTGAACCTTTGTAAGCGGTCTCTACCACTTCACTTAGTTCTTCTTGTGTTCCTCTTCAGGTGAGAACACACACCTCAGCAAAAATATAGCTTTTTGTCAGAGCTTAGGGCTCTGATGGCCTGCAGCTGCAGCACACCTCCTCCCTCTTCAGCACTCTACTACAGACTACTATTGAACTGACTTCAAATTCCCCAACATTCTATCCTAACCTCCAGCTGCAACATTCCAGTGTGGCTTATGCAGCTGCGACAGTTCTAAAATGATGTCATCCCTCATTCTCAGCTGAGACTGAGAACAGAGTGAGACAGTGTGAAATCCATTTAACTGGAGTTTCACAAGCTGTCTTCCCTGCCTGTCACTAGGTCTAACTAGGATTCTTATAACCCCGGGTAACAGGGAGTTACACAAAGATCTGCATAAGAGTGGACACAGAAGAAGGGATAAGGGAACTTTGGATGGATCTTGGCAGGTTGGAAAACTGGTAAAAGATCTGACCACTGGGCTTCAATGCAAAAAAATATAGTGATGCACATTGGGAAAAGGAACCCAAGAGTGCAATATGAAATGGAGGGAGTAGTGCTAGAAAGTATTACAGAAGATGAGGACCTAGGGGCCATGACATCTGAAAGCCCAAAAGCAACAGCACACTGTAATAGAGCTGTGGGCAAGGCAAACAGGATGCTGAGTTGCAAAGGGAGAGAGATAAGCAGTAGGTGATCCTCCCCATTTTATATCACTGGTGCGACCACACTTGTAATACTGAACAAGATACTGCAGTCCACACCTGAGAAGAGACTGCAAGAATCTGGAATCAGTACAGTGCAGGACAACCAAGGTGGTCCACAGACATAGGTGGCAAGACATATGAGGAGAGGCTGCAAGACTTGAACATTTACGGGAGCACGTCAATTTGCTTCTGGCAATTTGTGTCCAAAAATCCGATCACGACAATTTACTCCCACGTCATTACACTCCTCCAATAATCTGCTCCCCGTCAACCCGCCCCCATGAATTTGTCCCTTAGACTCACCACTTATGCCAGTAATTAATCAAATAAACACTTTCGGCTGCAAGTAGTGAGATAGTGCCTGCGTGTCAACCATAAAACCAGCACATACAGCACATCAACATAACAGGCTGCAGGGTGTAGTGCATTTTACTACTAATGTTCTTATCCCTTATCCCAAATAACTGCTGCTACTAGTGTGCTATGTAGTCCCCACACTTATTTCTGATATCGCTCCCCACCCCCCGTTAATCTCCACATTTGATTTAGCGGCACAACTGAGATTCACTTATAGGAGCAGAAGGAGTGTATTGAGGTAGGAGCTCGACATTAGCATCTGGAGCCCAACTGAATTGGTCGGATGGCAGCCGGGGTCACTATTAAATCCAGGAGCAGATATGACAGGCACTTTTCTAAGCAGCAGTTTTGAAGTTTCAGTCAGTCTTCAGTTTGCAAAATTGCCACTGGCTGAGTGAGAACATCAGGTGCAGCACCAGAGAAACAAACAGAGAAAAAGCTCATTTTTAAAAAGGTCTTTTATTATTCAAATGAAATAAACTTTAGTTGTTGGCACCACTAGTTGCTTATAGTCAAAAATCAATGTGTCTTGTGCAGGAGCTGGGCAACACTGGCAGCAGGAGCGCTAGTCTCTTGTCTCTTTAACAGGATGCTGTACCCGGAGTGGGTCTGTACAGCAGCTCAGCAGTAGTTGGATTTTGGAGACTGTTACAGGAATGGACTGGGAGAAGTGACAGTTTGACAGCCTTGAATTAAAGGCTATTCTTGGAAGGCAGAGTCTACCAACTCATCTGTTATGTCAGATTGGTTGTGATAGGGGAGTGAATTTAACAGATGAGATGAGATGAGAGTGTATTGTCGCAGAGTGAAATGACGAGAGTGAATTGACATAGACTCAACATTTACACTCTTGAGAAAAGGAGGGAAAGGGGCAACATGTCTGAGACATACAAGCATCTGCATGGGATAAATAGGATAGATTACACAGAAATTTTCTCCTTGAGTCCAACTACAGGGATGAGTGCGAACACACTTAAACTCACGAGGAGGATTTCAAAGGGACGACTGTAAGAACTTTTTCACAGAAAGACAGGTGGACAAGTGGAACAAGTTGCTAGAGAAAGTGGTACAGATCAAATCAGTGAACTGCTTCAGTCAGGGATGGGACAGGCACATAAGAGTTAGTTAGAAAAGTGGGGACAGAAACAAAGTAAGGGGGCCGGCCCGTTGGTGCAGAGGCATGGCTGCCATCTGCGACGTCGACGACCGGGGTTCAGGAACAGATCCGGGAGTCAGAGGGCTGGCCAGGATAGAGTATCTGCTGGACTGCTGTCCTATTCTGGAGGGAGGTGGGCTTGAGTGTTCGACGCAATGCAGACCCATAGCAGAGGCCAGGGGTACCACAGTGATCGACGCCAGCACGTACGGGGCGGGGTGGACACGGGGCGGCATTGCCTGTCCCCACCTCCAAGGGAATCACAACACCAAAAATATGCCTGCCCCTGCTAATGAGCCAGCTCTGGCGCCGTCCCCTCTAGCCACCTAATTCCACCGCTGGTGGCCCCACTCAGGGAGGCCAGAAAAACAGTATGAGGGGGCAGGTTGCCGGAGCTTTGCGAGCCCATTCATGGGGCTAGGAGATACCCGGCAAAAAAAAAAAAAAGAAACAAAGTAAGGTATGGCCATGAAAACCAATGCAAGTAGTTAGATGGGGTGGGCAGAGGGGATAGGCCAATGGGCCTTCTTATGCTGTAATTGTCTATCTATCTATGTAAATTATATGGCCTTCCCTGCCCAAAACAGTACATATTTACAGTAAATACAAACATTTTATGGACAAGGAGCATCTGCTAGCCTTATGATTGATTGATTGACTGATTGATTGATCGATTGATTGATTGACTGACTGACTGATTTAAAGACCTCATCCAGGAAATGCCTACTGAGCTGTAAGCAGCTTATTTCCAGAGATGTCCTGGGGAAAGGGGTACATGGGGAAGCATGAAATACAGTAAAAATGTAGCAACACAAGTCAAAATTACAGCAATCAAGTTGATGGTCATACAGTGCCAAGGGAGCAGTGGAAAACTGCGATGAATACTGACAACATGGTAATTATGCAAAATGGCTAGCGAGCATAACATTGGCGAAAGGGAGGTCATGGGTGCTAGGATGGAGTTAGGTGTAGTGCAGACATGGGAAATGAGGGCCTCAAGTAGTGCTTTCAGGAAGTATGAGGCGGATACAGAGCAGACAGAGGGAGGGACATTGGCCCAGAGAAGGGGAAATCTATGAGAAAAGGCAGACTGCCCAGCTAAGATTTTTGCCTGGTGATGGAAAACAAGCCAGGATCAGCAGAGTAGAGGGAGTAAGAAAAGGGCTGGGGGCAGGACATAAGGGAGCTGAGACAGCAGGGGAGAGATGTAGACCAGAATTTGCATATGAGGAGTGAGGCACAGTGACAGAGTGATGGCATTCAAAAGAGGAGGGAGAGAGAGAGAGAGAGAGAGAGAGAGAGAGAGAGAGAGAGAGAGAGGAGTACAGGGATCAGTAATAGATCAGCGAGGGCAGTCCATGATAAAAGGGCAGAAGGAATGAAACAGGGGTCTTGCCAAGCTAGATTGAGCTTAGATGCAGTGCTATAGATCATATCCCTTAGTCAAAAGCAGGGAGGACCATTTTTGTAATATTTACTTGCCTGACAGGTGGAGGAATACAGGATTCATTCCTGTATACTGCACTTAAAGGGACACTGTCAACCTTTTTCTGCATCAAATTATTTCTAGTTGAAACCCTACATTTTGTGATTGCTTGCCTTCTTTAAAATTCATTGATGTTGCTGGTTGCTTTACCTTCTCCCTTTCTTAGTAGAATTGAAATGCATGCTAGTGGTATAGTTGTAAATAACCGTGTTTTATTTCAAATCCTTGATCTACTCTTACTGTATACTACCTGGAAACTAGGAACACCCCCTTAATCTGCAGCCACTCATGATGCAATTGTTTACTGTCCTCCTAATGCATATTAGTGGCTAAACTGTGTTGGAGTGTTCCCAAGTCCAGGAAAGATGCAATGGGAACTGATCAAGGAATGTAAACAGACATGTCTTGGTATGGTAACACCAGCATGGGGGGCAATCTGTTTTTCACTATTTAAAAGAAAAAAAGAATCAGAATCAAACTGCCAGCTACATCAGCAGTCTCTACAGAATGTGAGCAAGCATAACCTGTGTTTTTTTAAATGAAGTACACTTTGAGCCCTTAGGGGGTTGACACTGTCCCTTTAAAGTAGCATGGGGAGGAGTTTATTGTGGATGATATCAGTATGAGCTGAGTAGTCAAGACAATGACAATCACTGTTATTACAAGGGTAACCCCACTCCTATTTAGGACCTTGCATTTTTTGTGCCTGGCAGTGGGCTACTGCCTGCAGGAGCCACAACCACAGTTCCTTATTCCTAGCCCCATGGGATTACAAGGGTGACAAAAGCAACAACCAGTAGATGTATCTTTCTTCATCTGAAAAGGGAAACACTGGCACCATCCAAATCCAAAGTGCAAAAGGCTTTATTTTTATCAAACATGCCGAACAGTTCAGGTAGTGAACACCTCTACCAGTTTCGTCGTAATCACAGCATCATCAGGAGGCTATGACACATCAGCAGCTAGTCTCCATTAAAAAAATAAAAATTTAAGTGTAAGGGATGGGAGGGTCTCGGCATCCAACTAAGGATCTAGGTTCGAGCAGACTCGATAGACCGTAAGGCCTAATCTGCTGGCAAATAGTATGTTAGTATGTAAGTGATAGTACTTACATAAAATGTCAAAATACATATCTGTATCACTTAGAGCCCTATATACATATTATAATTAGCAATATACAGTACATAAATTATTGAATTCTGTAATGCAAACTAATAGTAAAAAACAGCAGGAGAAAGGCAGCACCAAGGGTAACACCTTTTGATTTCTCCAAAAATCCAATTGGGATGATAGCCAAGAAGTTTTGAAAGAGCTGCACAGTCCTGTTAACGGTAATAAACATATAGTTAATGACTGAGTACATATTAATTTTAAAACAATCATTACAATTACCTATTCAGGTGGACATTAAATTCCCATGTCATTATTTAATATTTCTTCTTATTTTTTCTAATGAGGGGCAAGATATTAGTTTTATCATTCAGACTAGGCATTGTGAGGGCTCCCAAAGAATATGTCCAGTATGTTTCTCTTTCCAAAAGTTTTGCTTCGAAATCCCCCTTACCGCCCGGCCAAGTACCACATTCTCTATCCCACAAAATGTAAAATTGTGGGTACCATTTCCTGTTTCTCCCCCTTTATTTTTAATACAATGTACTGCCAAGGCATTCGTGACATCCCCTCCCATAATACTCCTTAGGTGTTCTCCAGTTCTAAGTTTAAACAGTCGTGAGGTCCTTCCAATATACAGTAGAAGGCCTCACAGGAAGACGTTGACAGATAAACCAAATTGTCTGTGACACAACTGAAAAACACCCCCATTTCATAGGTTTTGGTAGCATTCACAGTGGTGAGGGTTTTACTCCTCAAGACTGAACTGCAAAATTTGCAGTTTCCACACAGATATGTCCCATGTGGACATATTGGCAACCAGGTATTGCCAGTAGATAGGGATTCTCTCTGTAAACTATGGACCAATTTGCCCTTCAAATTTGTGCCTTTCCTATAGGCCATACATGGAGGTGCCATCGTGGCCTCCTTGAAATGAGGATCTGATCTCAGGGTATTCCAGTTTGATAGAATAATCCCTTCAATTGCCTTTGACTGTCTACTGTAGGTACTTACAAAATGTAATCTGTTAGGACCTTGTTCCCTTGATGTTGCATCATTAATAGATTCTCCCTGGGAGTGTTTATGGTTTCAACCAGAGATTTTTCCACAACTTAATCATTATAGCCTCTTGTCCTAAATCTGTCACACATGTCTGATCCATGTAAAAGAAACTCCACATCACTACTGCAGTTCCGTCTAGTTGTTAAGAACTGGGACTTGAGAATATTTTTCACCACATGGCATGGGTGGCAACTGGAAACTAATAACAGTGAATTTCTATCAGTATCCTTATGGAACAATGTAATTTGTATACTACCATCCATGTTTTTAGTAATCTCCAAGTTCAAAAAGTTGACCATTGTCTTGTCACATTGTACCATAAATTTGAGATTAGGATTACTGGATTCAAGGTAGTTAACAAATTCTGTAAATTTGCCCAGTGTGCCACGCCACACCATAAAAATGTCATTAATAAAGCGATGCCACAAGTCTATCCCATGGAGAAAAAAATTGACCTCAGCATCATAGACTGTTAATATTTCCCAATGGCCCAGATGGGGGTTGGCATAACTGAGTGCAATAGTGGCTCCCATAGCCATCCCCTTGTCTATAGAAAGTAGTTTCCCTGGAATAGAAAATAGTTACTTTTAAGTACAAATTCAGCACAATTGAGAAAGAAACTGTTTCTGAGCTGTTTCCAAGGTTTAATCCTGTTCAAGCCAGAATTCTAGGCCCATAAACCCTCCTTCTTGGGGTATATTGTTGTTTAGTGATATAATATCCATCAACACCAAATACCATTCTGGTTCCAATTCTAGATTCTCCAGGACACCCAATATATCAGTATATGTCTCTAACAAAAGATTTTAACCCCTGAACATAGACTTCTATGTGGACATCAACAAAAAGGGACAAAGGCTCTGTCAAAGAGCCTATCCCAGCTACAATTCGGCATCATGGAGGATTTTCTAAATTCTTATTAAGCTTGGGGAGAATATAAATACTAGCCCTAGTGGGATGGGGGACAGTGAGAAAGTTCAGTTCATCAGGTGTAATGCACCCTCCCAGACAGGAGTCATGAAGGAAGGTATCGATTTCCACTTTATATATACTAGTGGGGTCCCTCCTCAATCTCTTATAAAACAGGGTCCTAACAGATTACATTTTTTAAGTACCTAAAGTTGACAGTCAAAGGCAATTGAAGGCCAGACCGGTGGCACTGAGGGTTGAGGCACTGGATACCACACCTCACACCGTACCGGTGACCTGAGTTCGGGAACGAGCTCGGGTTGGCAGGGGTTGGCAGGGGAGGACTGGGATTGAGCATCCATAGGACTGCTCTCCATGTCCTGGGGAGGGTTCAGGATTCCTCCGCTGCACTGGTGACCCCTGGCAGAGGCTGGGGCTTCTGCAGTGCATGGTAGCAGCAGCTTGGGGATTGGAGTGCAGCGGACTTCTGGGTGCGTGCGGGAGTGTGTGCACACTGGGCGGGATGTCATTGCATGTCCACGCTCCGGGGAGAAAAATCAAGAATCTCCCTCTGCCTTTGGGTGAGGTGACGGCAAACATAGGCATGCCGACCCACCACATGCCCAATGTTGTTTGACTCTCCAGAACTCCCTGAGGTCTGGGGCCTCTCCATGAGACCAAGAGAGCCCCAGACCTCACTTACCTGATGTAGCCCCAGAGTCATTGGTTAAGGCAGGCGGTTGAGTGAGGTGACTGCAGATGGGACTCTGAGAGATGCCCCGAGGTAGGGTGCATAAATAAAGCATAAAAAATGGCAATTGAAGGGATTATTCTATCAAATTAGAATATCCTGAGATCAGATCTTCTTCTTAAGGAGGCCATGAAGGCACCTCTACATATGGGCTGCACAAATTTGAAGGACAAATTGATCCATAGTTTACAAACAGAACCCCTATCTACTGGCAATACTTGGTTGCCAATACGTCCACATGGGACGTATCCCTGTGGAAACTGCATATTTTGCAGTTCAGTCTTGAAAAGCAAAACCTTCACTACTGTGAACACTACCAAGACCTATGAAATGGGGGCATTTTTCAGTTATGTCACAGACAATGTGGTTTATCTGGCAGTATGTTCCTGTGGGGCCTTCTATATTGGAAAGACCTCACAACTGTTTAAACTTAGAATTGAGGAACACCTAAGGAGTATTATGGGAGTTGATGTCACGAATGCCTTGGCAGTACAAGGGAGAGAAACAGGAAATGGTACCCGTAACTTCAAATTTTGTGCGATGGAGAATGTGGTACTTGGGGGGGGGGCAGATTTGGAAGTAAAATGTTTGGAATGAGAAGCATACTGGATATATACTTTGTGAGCCCTCAAAATGCCTGGTCTAAATGATAAAATTGATATCATGCCACTCATTAGAAAAGATAAGAAATATTAAATGATAAAATGGGGCATTTAATGCCCATCTGAATAGGTAAGTGTAATGATTGTTTTAAAACAAATATGTACTTAATCATTAACTATATAATTATTACCTTTTACAGGACTGTGAAGCTCTGGAAACATTTTGGATTTCAACATAATTGGATTTTTGGAGAAATCAAAAGGTGTTACCCTTAGTGCTGCCTTTCTCCTGCTGCTTTTTACTATTTGTTTGCATTATAGAATTTAGTAATTTTTGTTCTGTATATTGTTAATTAAAATACGTATATAGGGCTGTAAGTGATACAGATATGCATTTTAACATTTTATGTAAGGATCTAAATTTTAAGTGTCATCACTTTAATTTGGCTCTTTTTAATGGAGACTAGCTGCTAATGTGTCACATCCTCCTGAAGACGCCGTGATTTCAGTGAAACTGGCAGAGGTGTTTACTACCTGTTTACTACCTGAGCTGTTTGGCATGTTTGATAAAAATAAAGCCTTTTGTACTTTGGATTTTGATGTTGCCAGCGTTTGCTTTTTCAGATTGTATTTGGATTTATGCTGAGCACATCTTTAGTGGATGGAGCAGGATTGAAGCTGTAGACTATATCTTTCTTCACGCCTACCTGACACACATTATGGCTAAAGTTTTGGTCACCAACAAAGACTAAGATTGGGCTGAGTCAACCACAGTTTGGTACTGGTTTAAAATATAAAGACTTTGGCTCCCTACCAGAGCCAGCAGGGAGTTCACTGTGCAGAGTACATAGTCACCCAACCCTGACAGATAGACAAGGATGTCAGCAATCCATAGACTGGTAACATTTGTGTGTTGGTGCCAGTAGTCACCAGAGAAATGGCCAGAAGCCAATACAAGGGAGAGAAAGTTATAAATAAAATAAAACGCCCTAGCAAGAAATGAGGCTACCATTCTGTGATCCTCTGTTGCCATATACTTGAGGGAAGGAATGGGACCAGAGGTCTCCTCCAAACCCAGGAAAGTGTGGAACCAATCAGAAGGCTGCCATGCCTAGTGTGACCTACCCTGTCCAATGCAAGTAAAGTGGCATGCAAAGAGAGAGAGAGACAGAGGGGTCAAGAATGCAACAGAGGGCCAGCTCAGTGGCACAGCAATAGCGCTACCATCTGCCACTCTGGGAGTGAACTCAAGTCACTGGGGGCTAGTCAGGTGGGAAAGGATTGAGCATCCAGATGACTGCTCTCCTCTCCAGGGAAGGGTGAGTTGTGCCTCCCACAGTGCACCTGACACCCAGCAGAGGCTAGGGTCCTGATTTTAGAAAGATTTGTGGCACCGCAGGGGACTTGCAGCAGGGCGTTTGATGCAAGTTGTGACTTGCATCAAACATTGTGGCAAGTGCCAAAACCCTGTTGCAAGTCCAGAATGCAGGATGCAGGGAGTTAGGTCATCTTCTCCCTGATCTAAGTTTGCATCTGGGGTCTTGGCACTTGCACCAACCCTTTGGCACAAGCAGCCATAAAATGGGGAAAATGTAAATGTGCCAGCCCTTTGAGAATTGGATCGCTCTGCATCTGAGAGGCTTTGGCACATCTGCATTCCCTTTTGTTTTGGGCACAGTGTTTTTTCACAAGCCTTGCATCCCCCTTCTGGAATTGAGCCCTAGATGTCTTGGTAGACAGGAAGCCCAGAAGGGTGAGGGACAGGGATGGATGCTCTGAATGAATGCACATTGACAGCCTTGGACACAAAAACAAAGGAAAAACAGCCTGCAGATGCAAGATGAAAGATGGCCATCCCACAGGACTGGCACCACCAACTGGGCATCACTGAATTCTGCCTCACAGGGACATGGATACGTCCCTCTGATCTCACCATGAGGAGCAAGTTGTGGGGTGTTTGAGTGACTCCACAAGATGGAGGGTGAGAGGGCTGAGGATAGTGACCAGATGGGGCTAGCAGACAGCACAAGAGACAGAAACAAAGTGCAACAGAGAATGGACACATCAATGGACCAGCTGTAGTTTTTTGTTTTGTTTTGTTTTTTGCCAGAGAACCTCTCCTTGAGACTGTATCAACCAACAGACACTGTTAGTTGAAGACATAGGACTGCTACAGAGAGCCCTGTCAGCTCAAATCTGCCAAAATGACAGAGTGATGGAAAGATGCGGACAAAGAGAGTCAGATATGCTGTTTTCTGCACAGCCCCTGCGCTAAGTGTTGCCAGAGTTCAATGGCTGAGATTCTGCCAAGCAGAATCATAGTCTGATATCTACGGCACACACCCTGGACTTCAATCACTACAGTAGGGATTGACTTTCAATACTCCATTTCTGTGGGAGGAGTCAGTATGCTTTGCTTAGGAAATCCTGCTGCAAGGATCCTTTTAGAGGGCTCATATACCTAAGGCCCTGACTCACTGCCTTCTTTCTGAAGGATTAAGAGGATAGCCCCTTCAACAGTTAAGTGGACCAACCATGACCTGGACTTCAGCATAAATTTTAGAAAGTACATAGAATACTTCATGCTGGGGCTAGGGAATGACATTTGTGGTAAATAATGACAATGGCTTAAATGGCAATAATCTGTGTGATTTCCTTTAACATCAAAGTATCAGAGATACTGACAGGCCCCAAAGGAAGTGATTCATGTTATAACAATAAAATATATCTGACTTGTTTTGTAATGTGAGTAAATGGGGCTCAGGAGAAGTCTTTGGCTACTCAAGAGTGTCTCCACAAGTCCTCTAAGGGCTGAGAACCGAGAATGAAGCTGTGTGGTTCTGGTACCCCAAAAAGTTACAGTGGAAGTCTTTTAACTAGCCAAGAGACATCTCCAGAACCCCATTTACTTCTAATTAAATATTTTTTTCAGCTTAAACTTGATTCCAATAAGAAACACTTTCACTTTGGTGTAAATAACCAAAAAAGTAATGTCAAATCAAGTCAAATTTATTTATAAAATGTAAAGGTAGATAACAGATACACCTGAAGGGGTGGATTATGTTTACTGATCACTTTCCTGGCTGGGTTTCATTTTGTGTTAATGATTTAGCCATTTATATTGCAATGTTTTAGCCATCCAAGTTATGTGTTATAAGTACTCTTTATCTTCCGTATACAATCTTATCTATGCCACGCAGTCCTGCTGCACATCAGCCTCTCTATAGTATGACTACTGTTTTCTCTATTTTGTGCAACTTGCAATTATCTTTGGTTCTCTGTATTGCTGACTGTCCTAACCAGCACCTCCTTGTAAATGAACACTGCCCAACGGAACTTTTTTTCCTGGTAAAACAAACAAATATAAATACAATACAATGTTTATTAAGTACACTATTGTTTGTTTGTTTAAGAACACTCAACACATTTTAAGTTTCCAGTCACTCTAGCTGAACACCCATGCCTTGCAATATGCATGCACTAGAGGTGTAGGTCAAATATTCTGACATGGCCATTTGTACCACGCAAAACATAGCAGCTTGCACAAGATAGCATTTGTTCATGAGGGAGACATATTCATACAGTAAGTTGGTGGTAGGTACATTTTTTATTGTTGACAAGTTATGTCATTACAAAAGATAAAAACATATGAATAAATGGTTACATAATAAAAACACAGCAAATACACTGATATTCATTTCACATCATTTATTTTGTACACTTTTGGTAAGCATACTTCGTATACTCTTATTAAAATGTTTAAGTTCTTATGTGCAATTTTTGGCTTTCCACAACTTTTTAAAATTTATATCACTTTCTCAAGTGTTTGTACAGAATGTAAATTCAATAAAAATGTCACTATTTCATCCTTGGGCGTATATAATCGTCCCAATATTTCTTCCAGTATCTTCCTCCTAGTGACCTTATAGAAGGGGCATACAAGCAGTAAATGATTTATATTATCTTCCCCAAGGTTACAGCGGCACCTACCACTGGAGCCTTTCCGCCCTTAATTATATTTTCCATGCGTTCACTCTTATAATATTCAAAGTGATATTTTGATAGTATTCACCTTCTTTTTGGATGTTTAATTAACTTTAAGTATTTCTGCAACCCAAACACCCTTTTATTTTGAGCTAGTCATTTGCTTATTTTATATCAAGCGCAAAGTTCTAAATCTCTTTGTTGTGCTATATCTTAAATCCTATTTTTAATATAATATTGAATCTTCTCAAAAGGTATAATTGGGGGATACGTTATGCAATGTAATAGGCCATAAGGTTTTATTATATTTTCAGCTGTTTTAAGATTATGAAATGCCTCTAGTCTTCAATGCACTTACATCTCTAAACCAGGCCAAAATCAGCCCAGATGGCTTGCACCCTAGACTGCTCTGTATCTTGACCTCAGCCATAGCAGCACCCTTGACGCATATACTCAACCTCTCCCTTGCCACCGCCACAGTTCCTTCTGCTGGGAAACTGTAGGCCCATATCACTCCTTCCCTCCCTCCCTCGCCAAAATCCAAGAATCCCTCACGCTGTCCAAACTGTCTGATTTTGTCTCCTCCAAAAGCTCCCTCTCTCCTTTTCAGTCAGGATTTAGAAAACACCATTCTACCATCACCACTTTGTTGCATATAACAGACTCTATCCTCTCGGCCATGGACAGCAGCCAGATCACTATCACCATATTCATTGATCTCGCAAAAGCTTTTGACTCAGTCTCCCATCTTCTGCTGCTCCGCAAACTCAGCTCCTTTGGCCTCGCCCAACCTGCCATAAATTGGTTCCACTCTTATGTCCAGAATAGGCAGCAATCAGTGCAAATAGATGACACTCTCTCCCCCCCTTCCCATCCTATCAGGTGTCCCCCCAAGGCTCTATCCTTGGCCCCATCCTCTTATTCATAAACAACCTCCCCTCCATCTGTCTCTCCACTAGCATGCACCTGTACACCGACGATACAATCATTTTTGCCTCAGGCCTCTCCCATGACAGTGTCCTCCCAGATATTCAAAACGACTTCAATAGAGTCCAGTCCTGGTTCTTGAAAAAATTGTTCACACTTAATGACAAAAAAACTGTTACCATGGTCTTCAGATCTAGACAAAAGCTTTCCTCCCTACCTGCCCACCCCCCCCCCTGTAATCTCCACCCTGGATGGCTCTCCCCTTGAGCTGGTCCCCACTTTCAAATACCTGGAGTCTGGCTAGACAGCCACCTCAAGTTCTTCACCCACATAGAGGCAGTATGCACCAAACTCCGGCCCAAGCTTGCTATCCTCTATCGCCACAAAGCCTGCCTTCCCCTTTCCACCCGCAGTGAACTAGTACATAAAACAATCTTGCCTGTTCTAGACTACACAGACATCATACACAGTACGGCCCCAACCTCATCCCTCCCCAAACTTGACATCCTACTCAATTCATTCTGTTGTTTTGCCACTGCCTTCCCCCCTTACTCATCATTGCCCCCTCTACACTACTGTCTCCCCCTGGCCCCACTCTCCCACAGGAGAACCATCCATAGAGCCTCCCTCATGCCTAAATACTGGTTGGGCTCCATGCCCCCTACCTCACCTACCATCTTGTACCAGCCAACTCCCTAGGCTACTCCCTCTGCCACAGGGACGACCGCACCTTCAACCTCCCTCGCCCCCACACTGCTCCGGTCAAGCCACCTTTTCATACCATCTCCCCCACCTATGGAACAGCCTCCCACCCATCCTTCACTAGGCCTTCTCCCTCCCAACATTTAAACAACTCCTCAGGCTCCTTCCATCCCCTCCTTGCTTAAGATGTGCCGTGGGTCCCACCCCGACACAGGACTAATCCTGCTCTAGGAGGCCTCTGATGATCAATATTGTTATAAGCTAATCTCAAACTGAAACAAACTCCTGCAGCTCTACTGTACAATTCCTATACTTGTTTATACCATACCGCAAGAAAATAGTTTGTATTGTAAGTTCTAGATGTGTACCGACTGTCTGTAACCAAGAAGAGTTGTATATACTGTCTGTAAAAATGATTTTGTTGTACTTTTCTCTGCATAACTTCTCTGTACACCTTTGTACCTGGGTCGCACCTGGAAATGAGCCTCAGCTCAGTGTGCCTTTCCTGGTCACCAAATTTTAAATAAATAAATAGTAGTCTAAAGTTTCACCCAGACACATTTGTGGCAGTCTCTCAAGTCCCATTGTGTACACTTTAATCCAGTATGCGACCACCCTTTGTTCTATTAAACGTTTTAGTGATAGTTCTCCCAATTCTGCTCATACTAATGCAGTCGGCATCCCCTGAGGTAAACCCATTATCCTTTTATAGAAAGTGTCAATACATTTTTCTATATTATTTGTACTGTCTGATCCCAAAATTTCACACTCATATAGTATCTGGGCCCCGATTTTTGCGTTAATTACTTGGATGCAGCTTTCTATTGAACTCCTTCCATGTTTGTAAGCAAAGCTAATTATGGCTGGAATGGAGTTATTTGATTGTATTTCAATGTCCCTAATATGGGCCTTCCATGTTAGATTGCTGCTCACTATTATACCAAGATACTTAAATTCTGATACCTGATCTATTGTTTCCTTATGTACCTTTATACATATTTTCTTTCTGATGTTATTCTGGCCAAAGATTAACAATTTTGTTTTGTCATAGTTTATTTTTAGGTCAGCTTCTTTACATTTACTTTGGAATCCAGATATTAATCTTTTGATTCCTAACATACTGGTAGACATCAGTACGACATCATCAGCAAAGGCTAAATAGTGTGTCACTCTTTTTTCAGGTTTTGGCATATGGTTTTCTCCTTTATACATGTGAACTAGAATTCAATTAATAAATAGATTAAATAGCATTGGTGACAGTACGCAACATTGCCTTACACCTCTGTTATTTTGGATGTCCTCAGTCATATTGCCTTGATTGTTGTATCTACATAAGTTAGTGCATTTTGCCCAGTGTGACTGCCTGCATGAATATCAAACTGTGGTAACTCTGTGCATTGTATCTATACGTAGTGACCTTAGCATCCTGCTAGGAACAGATACCTAGAAGCAAAGGGGACATATTTTACCTCATTGTAAAGTCGTTAGCCATTATGTAACCTTGATTTCACTACCTGTTCAAAAAAACACCTGTATCAGTGAACAGCTGCTGATGATGTCATCTAGGGACCTCACAATCTAGTGTTCCCTGTCGGCAAGCTTATAGGATCTGTTTCTCCAAAGTTGTAATGATCATGTGCAATGGTTTTCACAAGTAAAACAGGCAGCATCAGCCAGCAAACTATGTGGGCTCTTTTGTTTTCCACTTGGTCTATGACAGTTTTTTTCCCTCAGTGGCTCAATTCAGTACATTTGGAAATTGATCTAAATTTGGCTGTAGCATTGTTTTACAGCCATCTGTTGGCCTGCCAAGGGAACTGCAGGAACAACTTCCAGAGCTGAAATCTCCTGTGCACTTTAATATATAGTATGCATTTCCCATAATGCACAGCAGCCAAATCTCAAACAGCAAACACAGCAGAAAAACAAAGATGAATCCACAATTCACAAACGTAAGTCAGCCACAATGAATATATATGCTAATATGTTGATCACATCTGCATGTAATCAGTACTTGGGTGACTGTTCAACATTGCACCCACAATATACAACATGCAGTTAAATATACAGGTATACATTTCCCATAATACACAACAGTCAAGTCTCAAACAGCAAACACAGCAGAACAACAGAAATGATTCTTCTGTGTCTGTGTCTGTGTCTGTATCTGTATCTGTGTCTGTGTCTGTGTCTGTGTCTGTGTTTTATTGTGCTTGCTAATATAGGATGTCATGTTACAATCTCTAATTAAGAAATAAGGCACTCCAAGATGTGTGTTATCATGTAATAACATCACTCATGGGGTGGGTTGAAGCACGAGGTGAAGCTGAGTGCTTCCACCACCCTAGGAGTGATTTTATTACACAATAACACACACCTTGTAGTGCCTTATTACAATTATACAATGGTTCGATGTTATACAAAATAAAAAAAAATTAAATGTTTTTAGCAGATGTTCAGTGAGGCAGTATATCCTTGTTTCTTAAGATAAAAATGGTGGCTAAATATCATCAGTGACAGTGATGTTATTGTGTAATAACATCACTGTCTCAGGCATACACTGACCAATCAGAGTCCAGGATTCTTTCTTGCCATTGTATAATAAAGCATAACTCCCTGTTTCTGCACTTGCCATGTTATAAGCGCATTGAACCACTCCAAAGCATTGTTCTACTGTAGAATTAACTTTGCAACAGAACCTGACACTCAAATTGTTTTTATAGCAATGTTTTTGGAATGATGCTGCTTTTTTCACATGTGAAAACCATTGCACATGATCTTTACAACTTTGGAGACACAGGTCCTGTAAGCTTGCTGACAGGGAATACTAGACTGTGAGATCCCTAAATGACATCATCGGCAGCTCTTCAGTGAAACAGAATTTTTTTGTACAGGTAGTGTAATCAGGGTTATAAAATAGATAATACCTTTAAAATTAAATAATGTAGAAATCTAGTTTTTGGTATGAAATTTATTGGGGATATGCTTATTCGAATTCTGCAATGTAGCACTTTTGGAGTCAGTGGCTCTTTAAGTCACTGTAGGTTTTATTCTCTGCTCAGTGTTCTCTCCTCCTGTAACACTGGGCTATAGGTCCTGGGATAGTAGCAGTTTGACATGGAAGATCTACTGCAATGGGGAGGTGCATCATTGCCTATACATACAGTATAAATTTTAATGTTTCTCTTTATCCTTCCCAGAGCCCACCTATAATTTCTGTAAGTGTGAGCGATGTCTTTAAATTAAAATTCAGCTATGCCTACTGAGAGTCAGGGGAGCTGGCCACTCATGATAACTGGAGAAATCTGGGGGCTGGTGGGACACCACTTCTTTTACCATCTGCACTACTTAATATACCCTAGTTGGGACATGTATTTCACCCTTGGTATTGATATAGCATTGGCTATAAGGGATTTGTTTCATACCAGCACTTGCTACTTGATGACTACTCAGCTATATGTACTACTGGTGTACATAACCAGACCTGGGCTACTCACAGGGTGCAACTTCTGATGCATGTTGCATCTTTTACTTCCATTTTAGAAGGATTGATGTCTTAGTTTGTTTTGCCTTCCCCTGAAGCTACGGTTGCTTATTTTAACCCAGGTCCATTTCCCTATCTACTTTCATATATTTGCTCTGAGAGGGGGACTGTGCTCCTGTACTGCATACGTAATGATATGAGAGGGGGTACTACTTTTTAGTAGTGCTCCTGTTTATTATGTCTCAGGGTGTTGACATTTTCTACCCTTTCCCTGATTTCTTCCAGCCTATTCCCATTCAGTCCAACTTGGAGAGTTGGTACTATGGAGGCCAGATGCTTCCACAGCATTCACCATTCCTCCAGATGGAGGTGTACTGTTGTTCCATCTGTTTGACTACTCAATCACCTAGAGGGTCCCACAGTGGGCTATCATGCCTTGGAAGCCAGTTTGACTGTTTGCTTTTTGGTCAGCCCCTGTTGGGCAACATGGAGCCTGTTGCATCCTCTAATACATAACCACATGAATGTAAATAAGAGCACAAACATTCTCTCCAGGTTGCCCTGTGTTATTAATAGTACCCTGCATTGGAAATATAGTGGAAGGAAAGTTGACTTATTGACATTATATAGGAACTTCTGTTCCAATTTAAATTATGTTCCACAAGATACTTACAAGTAATGTATAAAATGGTGTTAAAAACAAAAAAGCAAAAAAACAAGCTTTCAATGAGACCTGTTTTAAAACTGTTCTGATATGGTGTAGGTGTAAGAATATTTGTGTATACACATTTTTTTCACTGGTGTTGCTACACTAATTAAATTGAGGTTGGCATCTAAATAGGTGCAATGGCCCAGATATTCAAACTGTGCCAGACTGTGGCGCAAGCTTGGGCGCAGCGCAACTTGGCTGCGCAGGGGTGTGGAATGGGCGATACTCAACGGAGCTGCACCATGGCACAGCATCATTGAATATCACACCCTGGCCACCTGCAGTGTGCATGGTACAGTGGCACTGTGCCAGTGCAAGTGGCCAGAGTGGAGCAGGGTAGCACAAGTTCCATTGCGCTATGTGCAGCAATCATGATATTCAAAAGTGCACACGCAAATGGGGCCATAATGTATGCAAGGCACAAATGGTCCCATTTGCATGTCAGTATGGCCCCATTTGCATGCAGGTGCACCGATCCCCGGTGACTTGCGCCTGGCGCCCTGCCAAGCAGCAGCCATCGGGGACCGACGCCCCATGCAGCCAGCAATCTGCTCCACAGCCCGATCACGGGCTGCAGTACAAAAAGGAAAATCAGAAATCCCTGGTGGTTCAGTGGACCACTGCCCACCCTATCGTGGGCATTTGTAATAAAAAGGAAGAATTCCGTCCAATATCATTGGTGGTCCAGTGGATCGCTGTCTGCCTGATCACGGGCATTTGTAATAAAAAAGATATTCCGTCCAATATCCCAGGTGGTCCAGTGGACCGCTGTCTGCCCGATCATGGGCATTTGTAATAAAAAAGATATTCTGTCCAATATCCTTGGTGGTCCAGTGGACCGCTGTCTGCCTGATCACGGGCATTTGTAATAAAAAAGATATTCTGTCCAATATCCCTGGTAGTCTAGTGGTACCCCCTCCCACCCACCCACTGGAGCCCACCGCCCACTCTCCCTGGTCAGCCGGTCGTGGCAGCACCCACCCGCCTGCTGCCCCTGCCTGCCGACTGACACCATCAGGGCTATACGCCCATTGCTCCACAGCATGCGCCACGGCGTAGCCCATAATATATTGATACATTCCAGATATGTGAATGGATCCCATTCACATATCTGAATGTGTAGTATGGTATGGGCTGCATGCCCATTGGCTCACGCTGTGGACAAATGGGCATACAGCCCTACCAATGGTGTCAGTCGGTGGCCGGCGGGGTGGCAGGCGGGGGTGCTGCCATCAGCCAGGTGACCGGGGGGAGCAGTTGGTGGGGCTCAGTGGGTGGGTGGGGAGGAGGTATCGCTAGACCACCAGGCATATTGGACAGAATATCTTTTTTATTACAAATGCCCACGGTCGGGCAGACAGCAGTCCACTGGACCACCAGGGATATAGGGGTTCTTTTAATTTACAAATGCCCATGATTGGACATGGCAGGCACCGCCAGGTGTAGCCATAGCTCAGGTGGCCACCCACAGGTGGCAGCTGCCTTGTTGTGCCTGCAATGCGGCAGCTCACCTGTGGGTGGCCATCCATTGTTCCTTTTTTGGGATCAAATTGTGCTGGTGCAGGTAGGGATTGGCATGCATGGCTCTGCACATCCCGGCTGTGCAGGTATGCATGGGCATGCCTCCTCCTGCGCGCCAGACATACTGATGTACTCTTGCAGATTGGGATTTGTGCCATGACTTTTCCCGCTTTGAAATGTTGTCGTGCCTGGTGCATCAATGGGTTGGCGATGGCACAACACTGTTGCACCATGTGCAACCCTTTGAATATCTGGGCCCTGTATACGAATTTAAACTAACCAATGCAACACAGTATTTTCCACATGATCACTTTCTTGTGTAATATATATTTAGAATGCACCAGTGGGTAGTATCTTGTTAAAGCCTAAGATTAGGTGAAACGTAAGAAGGTTCTTGCTCTGTTTCTTTTCTGAACCTGAATCTGAGAAGGATGTAATCACTTGGCACAGCACTTCAAATAAAAGGACTTACAAGTGGTGAATTAAGCTCAAGTCTTCTTGGAAATTATTGTGTGCTGGGTGTCCATGATTTTTGCTACATATGTGTATGGACTACATCACAGAGCACCCCATACCTTGTGTGGCTCTGTTTGCTCTTAATTGAGCAATTGGTGTCCTGTTTCTTTGGGTAGAATTTATTCATTGTTGCTGGCTTCACTAGCTGCAAAGTTTTGAGTGGGAGAAGGGTGCTAATTGTCTGACTAGAGGCCTCAGCTACCTGATTGTTCCGAGGACTTGGCTTGTCCCACCCACCCAAACCCCTCACCCCACCCACCCCGGTCAATTATTCCCTTTGTACTAGGGGTTCTGACATCACTTCCTCAAACAGGCAAAGGATTTGCACCTGTCATAACAGAAGCAGACATCCAGGAAAGGAACTGCAGCAAGTGAAGAGGTACTCTCTCAGTGGAAGGAAGTAAATGCAAATCTAGGCGCTTTCATTATTACTACTTCACATAGTTATTGCATTGGGTAAAGGGGGAGTAGGAGTTGAAGGTGTGCAATGGCTACTTAAAGTATTTTTGAGTGTGGATAGGAATATACAAAGCAGTTGCTCAACATATCTAAACGTGTGCAACAAAGGAGGTAAGGGACATAAAGAATGTTTTGCACTGATAGAGGGGGGAGAGTGGGGACTTGGGGGAGTGTTTGGTATCCTGCATCTGGAAGGGTGGGGGGTCGCTGGTGGGCAACGACAGCAATGGGTGGGTGGCTGCAACAATCGAGTGTACCAATCTTTCTAAACATTGCCTGGAGAGTGGGAGGATGTTTAGTGTGCAACCACATAGAAAAACTTAAAAAGAGATTGAGGGTCTGCAGGAGGAACTAAGACAGGCAAGGCAGATTGGGGTGGGTTAGCCCAATACTGGAGGGAGGAGGAAGGGAGATGAGGGAGGGTGATTAAGCCAACAGTGGTGAGGAGAGGCTCAGAAGAAGGGAAGCAGAGACAAAGGGCCAGGCCAGGAAGAAACGATTGCCGGGAAACCAGGTCAGGAGACAAAAGTCAAATGGAAGGAGGCAATAGGGACTTGTGAGGGAGGCGAAGAAGTGGCAAAAGTCATGGAGTGGAAAGGAGAGAACAGGTTACTATGCAGAGAGGGAGCAGGCATTTGTGAAGGATCTTCAGAAAATAGTTTTGCACTGCTAGAGAGGAAGAAGGTGGAGGAGGGAAGTGATGAAATTAGAGAGAGTAATTGATAAATGCCTGGACCAAACTGGAGCGGGGGGAAGTTCTGCTGGGAGAACTGCAACAGGGGTAAAAGGGCATAATAATGTGCAGGAGGAAGAAGAGGAGCTGGAAATGAGGGAGGGAGATGAAAGGAAGCAAGCAGGGAGTAAGAGTGGTGGAATTTTAGTGCTGGGGGACTCAATACTAAGAGGAGTTAGGTGGGGTAGCAAGGCGGAGAGGCATAGTCACATTTGGGTGGAGGCCTTGCCAGGAATGACAGCGGAAAGGGTGGGACAGTCTGTTCTGAAATATGCTAGAAGGGGTAGGGACAAGCCTCATTTAATTATACATCTTGGGACAAACGACCTGGCTGACAAGACAGTGGATATAGTCCAGAGGAGGTTTGAGGAACTAGCACAATTATGTGAGGGGCAGGAAGATCAGTAACTTTTTCCAGAGATACTTCCGGTGCCAAAGGTGTGGCCAACAAGAAAGCTGAGAATAGAGGAATTTAACAGATGGCTAAGAACCTGGTGTTGTGCTAAAGGGTTATGGGCTGTTGGGGGGTGGGAGGGACCTGGGAGGACAGTAGTCTCTATGCCAAGGACAGACTACACTTGGAGTGAGGAAGGAAAGAAAGTGTTGAAGCAGAGGATGGAAGAATATATAGAGGAAGTTTGGAGTTTAAACTAGGAGTGGGGTGGCAGTTGGGGAAGAGATATGCAGGGACCACAGGTTGGGAAATCATATGAGCTTACCCCCCATAACAGTGACAAAGGACAAATGGCAAGTACTGTTGGTGATGCTAGGAAAGGAGGGCAGGATGGGAGGAGGGGAAAAGGGTGGAAGGTGGTTACCCTTAACTGCTAGGAGCCTTGGGAGGAGAAAACTGCAGAGTTGCAGGTTCTCATGGCAGAGGGAGAGGTGGACATTGCAGCCATCACGGAAACATGGGCCACCCAATATAATGACTGGGACCTGTCTGTACCAGGGTACAGGTTATTTCGTAGGGACAGGGTGACTGGGAAAGGAGGGGGGGTGGCACTATATGTGAAGGAAGGACTGAAGTGTGTAAGGGAGGAAGGGGAGGAGGGCAGTACAGAGTCACTTTGGGTGCAAATCCAGGATTCCAAGAATAGGAGTCTTAGAATGGGAGTGGTGTACAGGCCACCATCTCAGATGGAGGAGTTAGACAGGGAACTAGCGGGACAGATCAGGAGGACCTCGAGAGAAGGGTAGTGTGGTGATTGTGGGGACTCAACATGCCAGAAGTGGACTGGAGCACCCCAACAACCAGGAACAGAAGGGAGCAGGTACTGCTGGATGCCTTCCAGGACAGCTTCCTGCTGCAAATGGTCAGTGAACCAACCAGGTTAGGGAATACCCTTGACCTTGTGCTGGCAAATGAGGACTTTGTGAGAGAACTTACAGTGGAGGAACCGCTGTCAGGGAGTGACCACCACTCAGTATGGCTCACATTGGATATGGGCAAGGAAGGAGTGGAATCTGGCACAAGAGTGCTGGACTTCAGGAGGGCTGACTTTGGGAGGATGGGGAAGTGGTAAAGGGTACCTGGCCAGAATTCAATCTAGTATGGATACTAACCAGAGATGGGAGCTCATAAAGTTGGGGATAGTGGAGGCAACCAAAACCTGCTGCAAAGCCCAGAGCAAGAAGGCTAGAGCTAAGAAACCGAGCTGGTTGAGCAAAGAGGTCATGGAAAAGGTAAGGAGGAAAAGAGCTGCCTTTAGGAAATACAAGAAAACAGGGAGGGGGAGGACAGAGAGGAGTACTCTGACAGAACGAAGGAGGTGACAGGGCAGTAAGGGAGCCAAAGATCTACGGAACTCAGGCTGGCACAAGGCATTAAGAAGGGGAGAAGGATTCTTTAAGTACATCAGGGAGAAAAGGAGCTGTAAGGACCACATAGTAAGGATTAGGAAGGAGGGGTTGGGTGAAGCAGGGTATGATAAGGCGGAAGCACTAAATGAGTACTCTGCTCAGTATTTACTAAAGAGAAGAGGGGGTGACACCCAAGATGGGTGAAATGGCAGGACGAGGGGGGAAGTGGTGACAGATGGGGAAATCATGGAGGACAGAGTTCGAGAGGGTTTGAAGGCACTGAGGTGGACAAGGCACCAGGCCCAGATGGCATCACCCAGGGTACTGAAAGGAGCTGGCAGAGGTCCTTGCAGGACCTTTGGCAGACCTATTTAATGCCTCACTACATTCGGGGTGTGTACCTAGGACTGGAGGATGGCTCATGGTGCCCTCCACAAGAGTGGCCCCAAGGATGAACCGGGAAACTACAGACCAGTGAGCCTCACATCCATCGGGGGTAAGCTAATGGAGACTATCCTGAAGGAGAGGCTGGTGGCCCTCTAGAGGCCAAGGACTACAGGACAGCAGACAGCATGGCTTCACACGGGCCGATCCTGCCAAACCAATCTGGTCGGGTTCTATGACTGGGTAACTAGGCAACTGGACGGGGACATGCAGTGGATGTCCTGTATCTGGACTTCAGTAAGGCATTAGACTCAGTGCCACATGGAAGGCTGGGAAGGAAGTTAGTAGGCACAGGGGCAGGTGCAATGCTGGTGAGATGGGTAGGAAACTGGCTGCAGGGAAGGCAACAGAGGGTGGTGGGTGGGAGCTCTCACACCCAAGGGCAGTGACAGTGGTGTCCCACAGGGCTCGGTGTTGGGACCAGTGTTGTTTGGGATATTCATTGCAGACATATCATGGGACATCAAGAGCAAGATCAGTCTGTTTGCTGATGATACCAAGGTTGGCGCGGTGGTGGATGACCTAGGGGATGGCAGGGTTGCAGGATGATCTGGCAAAGCTTGAAACCTGGTCAGACACCTGGCAACTGGGCTTTAATGCCAAAAGTGCAAGGTGATGCATTTTGGGATGAAGAACCCAAGGAGGACTTACCAGCTAGGGGAGTGCAGCTAGCCCAGACAGAGGAGGAGAAGGATCTGGGTGTGCTCATCACAGGGTCAATGAACAACTCGGCACAGTGTAGGAAGGCAGCTGCAAAGGCCAACAAAATGCTGGGTTGTATTGCAAGGGGTATATCCTCAAGGAGGGAGGAGGGATTCTGCCACTGTATAGGTCATTAGTTAGACCACACCTGGAGTACTGCGTGCAGTTCTGGCGTCCGTATCTGAAAAGGGACATTAAGTTACTGGAGGGAGTGCAGCGCAAGGCGACAAAGATGATCAAGGGTCTGGGGGACTTATCATATGAGAGGAGGTTGAAGGAGTTGAACATGTACTCACTGGAGGAGAGGAGAGACAGGGGGGACATGATTGAAACCTTTAAATACATGAAAGGAATAAACAAGACAGGTACAGAGGGGCTGTTCAAAGTAAGGGAGGGGAGGGCCACCAGGGGCCATGATATGAGACTGGAGCGAGGAAGGTTCAGGAGGGAGATGAGGAGACACTTTTTTACAGAGAGGGTGGTGGCTGGGTGAAATGCATTACCTGCAGAAGTGGTATGCAGTAGAACAGTGGACTGCTTCAAACGAGGATGGGACAGGACAAGGGGGAAGGTTAATGAAGGGGAAGGGTGGAAGGGAGGGGCAGCTGCAGAATAAGGGGTGCTAGCTGCACATTCGAGCAGACTTGATAGACCTCTAGGCCTTTATCTGCTGGCAAATTTCGTATGTTCGTATGTTCGTATGAGTTTGGGGGCTGGTTTTCTGTCCACTTTTCTACCCAGTTCTGTAATCAGAATGCTGTTTGGATGCTTCTACTTGTTTTATGTCTTTTCTTCTATTCTGTGAGAGTGGAAATGTAACCCTTAAATTGGTATCTATGTTTACTCTGGGAGGTATGGCACATTGTTTTGATAGTCCATGTTATTTGTCATCCTGTTTTACATGATCACACTATTCTATCTGAAGAGAGGTGGAAAGTCAGGGACTGTTTTTATACAGTGCTGGAACTGGCTCTTGTCATTTCCTTCTGGTCACTTCTGGGTGTTCAATGTGACATTTTTCTTTACCCAATGCAGTGACCCCCCAAGGCAACACAGTTATTTATTCTCATAATGTTAACAGTTTAAATAAACCTGTTAAGAGAGCAAAGATACTCACCTCCATAAAAAAGATTAAATCATCATTTATTTTCTTGCAGGAAACGCATCTGTCTAGCTCTGAGCACGTAAAACTGGAACAGTTTGTTTTTTTACAGTGTAATTGCTGCCTCATTTCAGAAGTGTAAGAGATAAGGTATGGAGGTTTTGGTGCTTAGACAGGTGTTATTCCAGCCCACTTCACATTATTCTGATACACTGGGCAGATGAGTACCAATGCTCGCAGTCTGTGTAACAAGCTTCCTGAACTAGTGGCCTTGATGGAAGAGGGATGCCTGGATATTGTGGCAGTCACTGAAACATGGTACACAGAGAACCATGACTGGGATGTCAACATACCAGGATACACAATCTACAGGAGGGACAGGGTGGGTAAAAGAGGAGGAGGAGTAGCTCTCTATAAAAGGGAAGGGATTAAAGCAACAGAATTAAAGAGTAAACAGGAAGTTGATGAGTCACTATGGGGCACCCTGGAGACAGGAAATGGCACCGCAATCCGCATGGGGGTTGTGTACAGACCCCCATCTCAGGGGGAGGGAATGGACAAGGAAATGATGGAAGGCATCCTTAAAATGGCAGAAAAAGGGGAGATATTGTTGATGGGGGACCTGAATATGCCAGATGTTAACTGGAGCACCTTTGCTGCAGGCACATCAAAGAGCAGGGTCATTCTTGATGTCCTACAGGAGGCATGCCTCAGGCAGCTAGTGTTGGAACCCACTCGGGAGGGAGGGAGCAATCTTAGACCTGGTACTCTCAAATGGGGCCAGAGAAAGGATCTCAGATTTAGAAGTGGGTAGCCATCTTGGAACAAGTGACCACCAAACAGTGTGGTTCACAATAAACACTGCCATAGAGTCAAGCCATACAAAAACAAGAGCATTGGACTTCAGGAGGGCTGACTTTGGGAGAATGAGAGAGTGTCTCAGAAAAGCACTAGCAAACGGGAAAGAAGGAGGGGTGGAGGAGCAGTGAGGAATAATCAGAACAGCCATCACAGAGGCAACAAGTTTTTGTGTGAAGCAAATCAACAAAACAAAATGATGGAAAAACCACTATGGTTCTCAAAAGAGGTAGAAGGGAAGGTTAAGGAGAAAAGGATAGCATTCAGGAAATATAAGGAAGCACAGAAGGAGCAGGACAGATAACTTTATCAGTTAAAGTAGAAGGGGGCAAGGAAGGCAGTCAGAATAGCAAAGGCACAAACTGAGGAAAAGATAGCCAACTCTGTTAAGAAGGGGGATAAAACCTTTTATAGGTACATTAGGGAGCAAAGAAAGACCAAGAGAGGGATACAGAGACTTAATAAAGGGGAAGGAATGTGGGCAGAGGCTGACATTGAAAAAGCAGGGCTACTGAACAAATACTTCTGCTCAGTATTCACAATGGAAGAGGAGGGGGGGTACCTAAACCAAACAAGAGAAACACTCTGGATAGGGGGGTTGATACCAGTCCATTCACAGAAGAAAGGGTTTTGAAAGAACTCTTGAAACTGAGGGTGGACAAAGCAATGGGGCCTGATGGGATTCACCCCAGAATTCAAAAAGAACTAAGGGTAGAACTAGTAACACCACTGACTACTTTCTTTAACAAATCATGGGAGGATGGAGTGGTACAGTACCTGAGGACTGGAGTAGGGCGGATGTGATTCAACTTCACAAAAGTGGGAGCAGGGCAGAGGCAGGAAACTACAGACCAGTTAGTTTGACCTCAGTGGTAGGGAAAATGATGGAATCTCTTCTCAAGGAAAGAATTGTTGAGTACCTAGAGGCCAGTGGGGCACAGGACCCAAGGCAGCATGGTTTCGCAGCAGGAAGGTCATGTCAGAAGACCCTAATAGATTTCTTTGACTGGGTGACCAAAGTAGAAGACCAGGGTGGGGCTGTGGATATGGCCTACCGAGATTTTAGCAAGGCATTTGACACAGTCTCACACAAAAGATTAATATACAAGTTAGCCAGCCTTGGAGTGGGTCCCAAGGTGGTAGCCTGGATAGAAAACTGGCTGGATAACAGGATGCAAATGGTAATAGTAAATGGAGTCCACAGTGAAGAAAGGAGGGTAACTAGTGGGATACCGCAGGGTTCGGTGCTGGGACCAGTCCTCTTTAATGTCTTTATAAATGACATTGGAGAGCACCTGGAAGGAAAAGTATGTCTCTTTGCAGACGACACAAAGATCTGCAACAGGGCTGATACACAAGGTGGGGTGGAAAGGATGAAAAGGAACTTGGCAAGGTTGGAGGAATGGTCAAATATATGACAGCTCAGATTCAATGCAAAGAAGTGCAAGGTAATGCACCTGGGAAACAAACACCCAAGGGAAGAGTACACAATGGGGGGGTGAGATAATAATAACTAAATTTGAAAGAGACCTAGGAGTAATTATATCAGATGACCTAAAGGTGGACAAGCAATATGAGAAGGCAGTAAGGAAGGCTGGGGGGATACTGGGATGCATAGGGAGAGGCATCAACAGTAGAAAACAGGAAGTTGTTATCCCTCTGTACAGACAGTCGGTGAGACCCCATCTGGAGTACTGCCGTGCAGTTCTGGAGACCCCATCTCCGCAAAGACATAGACAGAGTGGAGGCTATTCAGAGGAGGGCAACCAAAATGGTGCAGGGTCTGCACCAGAAGACATATGAGGAGAGACAAAAGCAGCTTAATATTTATACCCTTGAGGAAAGGAGGGAGAGGGGGGACATGATAGAAACTTTCAAGTATCTCAAGGGAATTAATCAATCAATCAATCAATCAAAAATCAATCAATCAAAATCTTTATTTATCCAGGTGAAACATCATTGAGCAAGCTCATTTGCAAGATGAACCTGGTTAAGTCCAGATTGTATTACAAAACAAACATCAATATTTACAGTGGTAAAAACATAATGGAAGTGCAAAACAAGAAGCGCACATGCAATGGGAATAATAGCATAATGGCAGCGCAAATCAACAACACACATACATAGCAATACTGGTGGCACAATAGCCATTAACCAGTGAGAAGTTGGAATAGGCAGACCTGAGATATACAGAGATGGATCACATTACAGTGATTTTCATAGGAAAAGGATAGGCTAGCCCCAGGTAATGCTATCAGGACAGGCAGACGTAAGTGATACAGTTTTTCTTGACCAGTTCACAAATGGGTAGGACAGGTAAGTCTATGCTTGAAGGGAGCAAGATGCCAGCAGCCTGCTAGGTGCTAATACCACAATCCCATGGAGTGCTTACAATGGGGCTGTGGCCGGCTGAACTGTGGCATGCTGGAGAGGGTGTGAGCGAGGTACTGGGCATGGGTGGAATAGCATCTACTGCATATTTAGTCCAGTACTAGGTGCTATCACTATTTGCCAGGTCCAACATATAGTACCATCAGACCACGGGAAAAGTCACAGGACAGGGATAGGATGTGTATGCTGTGGCTCTTGTGGTTAGTCATGGTCAACGATTCAAAGGAAGGCTTAAGCACTTATACTTCCAATGAGAGCACTTTAGCCATGTGGAGGGATTACATCGGACAGGGATGAAACGGTGACAGCTGTATAAGCGGAGTGTGGCAGACCAATTAATATTTTTCACCGGCATCAGAGGATCACCAAAGAGAATTGCAGGAGCCAATCAGGAGCAGTGGCCAGAAGGCGCTCGCGATCCGATTGGTTGGTGACCTTAGTGGTAATTTGTTGGAGAAGAGACCAGGCAGGAGAACTCAGAAGGCGGCTTGCAAAGGTGCAACCACCCCGGGGGTATAGCATATGACTTTGGGTTCAGATAACTCAGAAGGATTAATAAAGACTTACCTATAATATGCTAGGGGTACAGGGACTAGAAGTAGTGAATATATGTGGATTAATAACTCATGCACAAAAATGACTTAGGGTATGGCTGGACATATTTAGGGCCAAACTCTGAGGGCAATCTAATGGTAATTAGTGATTAACAAAGTACAAGAGGGTAGCATCTTTCAGAAAAAGAAATGTGCAAGAACAAGGGGGCACAATTTGAAGATAGAGGGGGGACAGCACAGAGGTAATGTTAAAAAGTATTTTTTCACAGAGAGGGTTTTGGATGCATGGAATAGCCTTCCTGAGGAGGTTGTGGAGTCAGGAACAGTGAGAGAATTCAAGAATGCATGGGACAGACATAAGGCAATCCTAGTGGGGGGGTAGGAGGAAGTAAGCTGTTGATTAACTAGAATCTGCAGCTTATCCATCAGGTAGGGAAATGGGCAGACTAGGTGAGCCAAGCGGTCTTTATCTACCATCAAATTCCATATTTCTATATTTCTATTAGCGTTGGTAGCAAGCTGTTATTGTGACATGGTGGTCACATTGGCTAGCCTTTTTTTGCCTTCTGGCACTGACTCAGCCCAAGTAAAGTTTTTACTTGGGAAAGTCATGGAACATGCACAGTGAGTCCTAGTAATTGGAGGTGACTATAATGTGACGTTAGATCCCCGAGACTACTAATTGGACCCCCCCACACCGAATGTCAGCAGTCCAGAAACACCAGCCATGTTTTAAAAGAGGTGGGTTGGTTGGATACCTGGCAGTACCTGAATCCCTCAGGCCAACATTTTTCACAGTATTAAGCCCCTCATGATATTTGTGCTGGGACTGATTGCTTACATGTCACAAAGGAACATGCTCATACCATACAGGATTGCTAATGCTTGCCAGTCCTTTTATCTGACCATGCCCCTGTTTTGTTAACTGTCCAGTGTGGATATAAAAGAGGCCAAACACTTCGATGCTTCAACAACTCCCTTTTGCATATCCCTAGTTGCAAAACCTTTATTGAGGATAGGATCTCACAAATACTTCAGGACAATGCACACCCTGATGTCGCAGTCACCACATTGTGGGATATGTCAAAAGTAGTCCTGCATGGGAAACTGATTAGTTTAGCTGTAAAGTATAAGAAGGAGAGGGAAGTAAAACTGGCTCTCCTCCAACAACAGCTGGCGGGTGCACAGATTATGCAAGGTACTTTATCCCAGCGAGCAACTATGGCCAAATTATTGCAGGAGATTCAAGAAATCTTAAATGTCAGAACTGAAATAGTCCTCTGGTATTTAAAGCAATGCTTCTATGGTGGTGGGGGCCACAGCCTTCAAGGTCCTGGCCCACCATCTGCATTACCAGGTTCTGCAAAATGCAATCACTCAGATCCATGATCCTACCTCAGGGTTAGTACACTCAGACCCTGAAAAGATTTTGGAGGCTTTTTTATGTTTGCTTGCGCGCATGCACAAGAAACATTATGCGGCAGCTTAGGAGAGAAGTGGGTTGTGGAGGTGCGGCACTGTGGCAGCCAACAGTGGCACTGCATTTGGGGGCTTGGTACTGGTGGACCAATGCAGGCACACTGTGCTGATGACATTGGTTTCCAAAAGTGCCACCAAGCTGAAACAATTTCACCGCTGCAATGAGGGGCTGCCTCGTCACTGCAGCGTCAGCCATTCCACTGCAATGAGGGAGTGACCCGTCATTGCAGGGTGGTACCTTGTCTAGTGTAACATTTTTTGTAAACATGGTGGCAGCTTGTCGCTGCCTCACAGTCCCATGAAAGCCGACGGGGGTGGCCAATCCCTCTATCGGCATGCCCCAACCCAGTTCATTTGCCAATGGGGGAGCCCACTCCCCGTTGGCATAATGTAACCCCCTCCACATTTGTTGTGTTCTTAGGGGGTGTCCAATTCCCCTTGGCATCATGCTCCCCCAAACAGCCATTCTTTGCCAATGGGGGGCCCAATTCCCATCGGCTTAAGTCTCCCCACTCCAAAAAAGGCAGGTGGCACATTAGGAGCCCACCCAGTGTGCTGAAAAAAAAAACTTTCCCACGATGTCTTTTTTTTTTTTTTCTCCCTGAAAGAAAGGAAACGGTCCCACACCGGTCACTGTCCCCTCCACCAACTCACACCCACCCACTGCGCATCCTACCTCCCCACACACACCCTCACTCCATACTTACCTCCGCAGCCTGGTGCGACGATCTTCGGTGGGCCGGGAACATGTCTGCACTCTTCAAAGCCGACCGCGAACTGAAGAAATGCCAGTAAGCTGTATAATAGCATAAATAGGGTTTTTTCAACTTTGGTGCATATCTCAGGCATTTTTGGGAATTTTGGCACCAAATTTTCAACATGGGGTTATTGGGACCTCTCCTCATGAATTCAGCCAATGTCATGGCGTTATTCAGTCCCCAAAAGGTGATTTCACGGTCACTGTGCGGAATAACCTTTCAGGACCAATTAATGGAACAACAGTGCCAGTGTTCATGAGGTGGGCTCTCAAAAAGCCTATGTTGCAAATTTGGTGAAAAATACAGAAAATGACTGTTTTACGAGCGTGCATTGCGCAGTTTCCATGCACACTCGTAACTTTGCAAATTTGTAATATTTTCACTCCAGATTTTCAACATTGGCATTTTTACACACCTCCTTGTGAACAGTACAGCTGTCATTTTTCACATCCTGACTGAAATTTGTTTTCGCTCTTCCGGCACAGAATAGCATGGTCACTGTGGAAATCAGTGTTCGGGACACATTAAAAAAAATCACAGTGACACTGTTCATGAGCAGAGGTCCTAAAATGCCTATGTTGAAAATCTGGTGATGTTTTTGTATCTTCTTGTTGCTTTATTTTAAGCACAGTAAAATGATTTATTTTATTTACCTCCTGAGTACTGGCTTATCTATTTTATGAATTCTCTCTCTTTCTTTTGCCTAGCACCAAGTCTTTAATGTGATAGCTGCTGATTCTTTACACAGGCTCGTTGCAAAGCCCAGGTCCAGATGGGTACACCAGGGAATTTTTCAGACTTTTTCAGGAAACACCACACCACATTTTAAATTTTGGTAGTTGGTTAGGTTTTGCAGTCATCTTTTCCATTCAATAAATGCATATATATATATATATATATATATATATATATCCTGCCATTAGTGTATGGACAGTATTACATTTGACAGCCAACTTTTTGATAATTGCTAATAACAATTGTGTTTTTTCTTTTGAGGAGAGCAGGAGAACTACTTCAAGTCACAGGTACAGTGGTAGTTCACTGGTTATACAGAAGTTGACCAGTATTGCCATATAATGCGTGGTATCTGTGGCCACAAATAAGGTGCGGCATTGCATTAACACTTGAATAACATATTTACTGTTGCGAACACTGTGATTTGCTAATAGCAAATACCACTTGTACCGTAGAACTGGTCAACTCTTGTACTGTATAAGTACCACTGTAGAAATCTGCCGCTGTTATTTAACCCCCAGTACTGTATGTGAGTTCTCAGTGCAGATCCCTCCTTTTCTATGTATAGCAACACAGATGGTTTGGAGTTCGTAATTAACAACACTGCAGTCTGAATGATTCCTGCTAGGCTACATTCACGCCCCAGCTGGAACTATTTTGGATTGACTTTCTGAACTCTACACACCATTCTAATGCTATCACTGGGTCTGACATCAGCAAAACCAAATCATTCAGACTGAATGCAACACTAATCTTTAGTAAATGCAGAAAAGACTAGGCATGACTTCAAGGGGTGTTACAAGCTACACCTAAAAACTGCAGTAAGTTATTTGCTGTTTCTCTATCTTTACTAGACTGTGTACCATTTTTGTAGTACTGGGAGGGGGCAGGCCAGAGTGGAAAATTCCCTAAACTGTGAAGGCTACAAATAAAGGAGAAAGAGTTGCTGATTAGGCACTTGCTAGGCGCCAGTTATAAAAGTTCAGAAAAATTAACTTTTTTAGAAACCTCAGTGTTGATGTGGCCCTCGGAGGAACAATAGCCACATAGGTTGGACCCTAGTGAAAATTTGATGAGTACCACTGTTGTCAGTGGAGTAACCAACCTTTAAAAAAGTGTACATACAAGTGGAAAAACCTAAGAAATTGGCTAGGGGTGTGGAAGCTACCTAGGCCCCCAGAAAAGCTTTTGCATTTTTAGTTCATTTTGGTATATTTTTGGGATCATTTGTGGGAGTATTCAGTGCCCTGCTGCAACACTTTTTCATACACTTGTTTACCTGACTGGTCCCTGGTGACTGATCACAGACTGCACATTTTGATGTTGATGACTACTATAGCATAGCAACATACTGATGTCACTACTGGAGCACCACAGCTCCATTCTACCCAGGCATGTATTGCTCCCACCCCCGGCTCAGGCAATAGGTCACCTTAGTACACCCCCCAATCAACAACACATAGACTCACACGTTCATCACATAACTGTATTATGTTGATAAACAGAATGCAAGGCAACAAGAAGATGAGCATTCTTTTTACTAGCAGCCACCTTTGGAGCCGACTGTTTCAGGCTCTTGGTCTGCCCAGAATATAATTACAGTTATGTGCTGTAGCTAAAACATGGATGCAAAAGCCAACTATCTCCTGCCACCAATGAAAAAAGATTCATTTGAACATAATAAATTGCATGAATTGGCTTCACTGGCTTAGAGACAATGAAACATTACATAGTGACAAAAAATGGACAAAGGCTCATCCAGTCCTTCCTTCCTGACCCTACCTACTGATCCTCAAGACTACCTGGCTATATTCAAGATCAGGTTTCTCTGACCAGCCCAACAGCAGAAAAATTTAATGGTCGAACAGAAGAATAAAGTAACACATGATGCATCTGTTTTTACCATACCAGTTCTTGTTCTGATTTATTGTGAATAATGCCCTCATTTCAGCAGCCTCCAGTCAATAAGTTACTTCAAGCGACCCTAGTTAGCAAAAACAATGCATACATGCACAGGCTGCACCAGTAACCAGTCAGCTCTGTGCTTCTTTTGCAGCCTCCTCCTGCTGCCATGTGCCAGTGCATTGATTAACCACTGTTAATTAAGGTGCCCAGTCCCACTCTGACCCACACCCACCTACCCGACCTGCGCTGCCATCCTGCCCCACGCACTACTAGCCTACCTGCTGCAATGGATGTGGTGAGTCCACAGAAAGGACAGGTGCAAATTCTCCACTGACTTTCTCTCAGCTTGACAATCCTGCTCGCCTCACCACTCAAAGACCAATTGCACTTTGCGTGAGTGGTGAGCATGAAAAGAAAAGCTGTTGGTTGGTGGCGTCAGCAAACATGTGGCCAGTCAATGTCCAATTGGCCAATGGATCCCGCTCACTTCATGCACAACGCGTGGGAGAGATTGGTTGCTAGTCAACAGATGAGCCTCATACCCCTCCACTGATGACTCCAAGCCAGACCTCCTCCGATGACTGAAAATGCTGAATTGAAAGGGGGGGTATAAAAATTTCTGTATGCAGGAAGTATGCATGGTTATACCACTTACTGTTGTAAGCAGGCATCAGAATTTTCAAAGAACATTTATTCTTCTTGTCACAGGTTCAGACAGGATATGAAAGTCTGCAGTCATACTTGGAACAAACCCCAGAATAAGGGAAAATTCTTAAAGACAGAAATTAGCATGTGTGTATATATGTAAATACTGTAGTACCAATAATTGTACATAAAATTCTTAAAATCCAAACTATATTGAGAATCACGCTGTGAATTTGTTCTTTATATCCTCACAGTGTTTATGTTTATGCACCACTAGGTTTATAAAGACCTTAAAAATGTATAATAACTGGCCAGCAACTTTTTTTGTGCTGAGCCAGTTGATATTCACTATAATAGCCCGTGGGTTATTACAGCGAGCATGCACACTGTCACTCAAAGGCAGGTGCTCCCTTGTTGGCTCTCCAACTTCTTGTGGGCAGGTGGACCAGTTCCGCAAACATGGCAGCTTCATATCCTGGTAGCGAAGGACCGAGGAGCCTCCGGAGCAAGAGTCCTCTTGTCTGTTTAATTTTTTGTTTTTAAATTAAATATCTTCTTCCTCCCACTAAGTGAAAGAAAAACTCTATCTGGTTAATCCTGCTTATCGCCAGACTCAAAACGTAGTGGCAACTCACTGCCGACAGACAAAGGTGAGCATGATCACTCAATGGAACATGTCACATTGGGGGTAAAATAAACTAAAAATTAAAAAACTAAAAATCCTGACAGTAATAAAACAGAGCCACACAGCAGGCAGAGGCACACTACCATGAAGCAGGCATAGGCAGTGTGTGTGTGTGTGTGTGTGTGTGTGTGTGTGTGTGTGTGTGTGTCACAGACAGGAGTCCAGGCTGGAAAGAAATTGATGTCCAGATATTATATCAAATAAAAGAATGGGGAAGTGTGTGACACTCAAATTTAATGCACACCCTTGATGTGGAATGCTTTAATAAACCCCTCGGGCTTCGCTCTCGGGGTTAAGTAGCATCCGACACCTCAGGTGTGCAATCAGTTCTCATATCACACACTTCCTCATCCTTTATTCTATATTTAATAACTGGCCATCAATTTTTTTGAATGGAGATGACCAATTATTATTTGCCATACTATCTGGCTGGTTATTATGGCATTCACGTGCACAGACAATGATGTGCACTCTCTCAAGAGAGTCTCAAGCAGCATTTTCCATTTCAAATTTGCAGTTAAAAACACACCTTCAAACAGTAATTTCTGCCTTCACACTGCTGTAAATCATCATTTTACACATAAAATGTACTTTTCAAGGTGCTTTTTCTTCTTTGCACTCTTGATTTTAATACAAAAAATAAAGAAAAGACAGCTTCTCAGTGATCGCACACCCATGAGTCTTGTGAGATCATTGTTATGGCAACCCAATTGGTAAGTCAAAAATGGGCATCTCAAATAAACTAATTTCAAACTTTATCTTCTTATCTTTATTTAATCCTTTAAAGAGCATCTGATGCCTTCGGTATAACTTAAACAAAACATAATATTTAAACACAGTTCCATTTATATTTCACATTTGTTCTGTATTTTTCCTCCCCATTATTTTAATACTGAGACCAGTTGCATGAAAAGAGGATCTCTGCTCCTGAAGAGTTCATCTAGTCCTGTTGCCTTCTCCCCACCTGAGGTCATAATGCACTGCTTGTGACATCACAGTTACTCCCATGGTAACAGATTGTGATGTCACTACAGAGGATTATGACTTGAAGTAGGGAGTAAGCTATAGAAGCAAATGAACTTTAGGGGATAAAGATCATGTATTCATGCAAATTTTCTCCGTAATATAAGATGGGGTGAAGAAATCTTCAGAATATATTTGGAATGCAAGCTGAATTGTATCTAATTATTATGTTTTTCAACATTTTCTTTGAGGTGTCAGCAGCTCTTTTAACTAATTATAAAAGTTTAAGTATGAATCACACTTTGGTGGGTGAAGGGATCAAAACAAGACACACTCACAGAAAGAGTGGAGGAAAAAATTGATGGCCAGAAATTATTTAAAAAATGGGGTGGTGTATATACTTAAGCAATAAGACACAACGGGGTGTGGTTTATTGGGGGGTTTACCCACACCTTGTGTGGTGTGTCACGAGGTGCAGTTGAGTGACTTAACCATACAAGAAGTGGGTAAATCCCCAATAACTCACACCCTGGAGTGCCTTATTATGACTATACAATGGACCCATGTATAAAATAAATGTAAAATGCAGTTGTGTTTTTTATAAATGCAATTCCTCAGCCTTGGGTAATGCAGGATTTACCCACGATCAAGTGACAAGTTTTGACCAATGAGGTTATAGGATTTTCACACACACCATTGTATAATCGAATCTTGATAACCTGCGAGTTATCCTTCCTCTGTCTCCCAGTTCGCACCGGGAGACGAGCTCTTGCTGCTCAGTGTACCTTTCCTGGTGAAACATTTAAATAAAAAAATTAATTAATTAATACACACCCTCAGTGTTTATGAAGCATCATACACCTCGAGTGTGTATTATATTCTTGTAATGCACACCACCCTGTGAATTATTTTCTATTCCATGTATAATAGGGATTAAAAGAAAGAAAGATGCATTTCTAGGCAGATAGATGGACCACATGGTCTCTTTTTTTTTTTTTTAGTTGTTTAATCAGGATTAGCACACTAAGCTGAAAGCTTTTTTTACAGGTGTGACCTGAGAGCACAAGGAAGTTAAGTGACTTGTTCAGGGTCACACAGTATGCAAGTGGAAGCTGTGGGATTCAAACCCAGGTCTTGTCTGCTGGATATCACCAGATTTACAGCTCAGAGCCTTAAACCACTGCACTATACTGCCTCCCTTCTGCTGTCACTTTCTATGTTTCTATGATTTATTGATAGGTATCAGTCTTATTTTTACATTGATGAAGTACGTTTGACAACAAATAGGATATTGATGACAAAGATACTTCATGACAGTGGGTATACAAATTATACATTATATTAATGTGTGTTATTTGTAGGATCACAGACTTTGAAAAGATCACCTGTTGAGACCTTGAAATGTTAGTTTGGACCCTCTGTGACCAGACACTACAAAAAAAAAATTTTTTGCACAAATATAGTAGTGAGTGTTGCAGTTCTTACACACTGTCCTGGATTTAATTTAAATGTTAAATATTTAAATTTTTTTTAAATATATAGTATTATTATGCTAAGTTGGCACCATTTGGTTTGCCCCTCTTTAGTGACCTTGATTAAAGTGTTACCCTATATTTTTAAAAATCTTACTTAGCTGACCCAGTGATGCAGTGGGCTGAGACACTGGGGGCCACACCACCCACCACACCAGCGACTTGGGTTTGGGAACAGATCAGGGTTATCGAGGGCCAGCTGGAAGAAAGAAGGAGGAGCATCTGCAGATGACTCTTCTCCTTCATAGAGTGGGGACAGGGCATGCCACCGCTTGCCTGACACCCAAAGGAGGCTCGGTGACACAGCATCCGCAGTTGTCTCTTAAAGGGTCAGGGTCAGGCACTAAGTGTATCTGTCATCTTCACACCCTCCGTCTGTGTTATGGCATGTGCTGCTGACCCCATGAGCTATGGAAGAAAAAACAAGGAAACACCCCGAGCAGCAGGATGATGGCCAGTGACCCCGCAGGCTCTGCTCCACCACCTGGGGCACCCACCCACCCACTGCGGTATGTAAGTAGCTGGGGTAAGGCCCAGGATGGTGGGTAACGTGGCTGGGGATCGCTGCCAAAAGGGGGCTGCTCAGTGTTAGGGAATAAACAAATAACTGTAAAAAGGGCAAAAATCTTACTTAAATATCTATGGTCTGTGATCTAAGGTTCAGTGAGTGGCAGTGTACTGCCCGGAGTTAAAAGTTTATTGGATAGGGCCTGTCTATTTATGATGGAGCTTAAGCTTGATACTCACACGTGTCCTCTGTGATTGTATATGATGGGTTACATGAGCAATTTCATTCTGTGATTATGGGTAGAAAGGCTATGCTTGGTTTGCTTACTCCAGGGCTGCAGTCCGAATTTACACTAATTGAAAATAAATATTCAACAAGGAGTATCATATATAACTCTTTATTGTTACCACTAAGAAAATCGGCACTAGGTCAGAACTCATTCATCTATAGAGTTGATAAATACTGTTATGCCTCATCTGGTTTCTTAAAGGACTGAGATTATATCTCCTCTTTCAGAAGTCAATTGCTGGATGTACTTACTGCCGCTAAAATTTGCAATTGCTTCTAGATTGTGCTAATCTTTTTTTTATTTAAACTTTATTGAAATAAAAAGAACAATCAGAACAACACACAAATATAACACTCAAACATCTATGAAGCAAATCTATAAAGCGTACCATCAAGCAGATCAACAGGCATTTACACCCCCTCACGCTAAGCCCCCAACTCCCAAACTAAACACTGAGTAAGTCAAACACAATGCACAAGATACCTATTTAACAACCCCTCCTCCCAGCCCTCGACCCAACCCAGAGCACCTACAACCAAGACAAACAATCCAGAGTGTCCATAAAGTGAGGCACCCTATATACAGCTAGGGAGCAAACAGAACAGAAGGGAAGAAAAAACAAAAAAAGGAGGGGAGAAGCGGAAAGATGAAAAAAGGGGAGGGACCATAAACAAAAATGCCTGAAGGGGAAAGCAAGGGGACCCAAATAAAAAAATAAGGAAAACCAACCTTCCAGTTGCTAATCTTGACAAAATATCCGTTATACTGTTTGTATGTCCTTGTCTTTAATATAACTTGCTCTCACGTAATCCTCCATAATTTGTAGAAACATAGAAACATAGAAATTGTCAGCAGATAAGGACTGCTAGGCCCATCCAGTCTGCCCTTAAGCCCTACACTTGTATGTGGCCTATGACTCTACCTGGTCAATGGCTTTTCACCACTCCTTCTCATCTCTAAGGTTCCCTTATGCCTGTCCCAGGCATGTTTACATCCCTCCACCGTCCTTGCTCTCACCACCTCCTGTGGCAGGCTATTCCATGCGTCCACCACCCTCTCCAAGAAGAAAAACTTCCTCACATTTCCCCTCAACCTGCCTCTTTCCAATTTCATATCATGCCCCCTCATTCTTGTACTCCTCCAATATTGGAAGATGTCCCCCCCCCACACTCTGTTTATGCCCTTAAGGTACTTGAATGTTTCTATTATGTCATCCGATCCTTCCTCTACTCCAACGAGTACATATTGAGGTCCCTTAATCTCTCCTTCTATGTTTTCTGGTGCAAGCCCTGTACCATCTTTGTTGCCCTTCTCTTGACCGCCTCCACCTTGTCGATGTCCTTACAAAGATGTGGCCTCCAGAACTGCACACAGCACTTCAGGTGAGGCCTCACCAGTGTTTTATACAATGGCATCACCATCTCCCACCTTCTGCTAGTGATACCGCTACCTATGCACCCCAGCATGCCACTGGCCCTCCCTTCCACCTTTGTACTATGCTTAGACACCTTTAGATCATCTGAAATGATAACCCCCAGGTCCCTTTCTTCCATGGTGATCATCAACAGCCCCCCCATCCTGTAACTCGTTCCAGGGTTCCCTCATCCCAGGTGCATTATTTTGCACTTCTTTGAATTAAACCTCAGTTGCCACACCTCAGACCATTTTTCTAGCTTCCTCAGGCCCTCCTCATTTTGTCCACCCTGTCTGGTATATACACCCTGTTGCAGATCTTGGTGTCATCTGCAAATAAGCAGATCTTTCCCTCCAGCCCTTCTGCAATGTCACTAATGAAGACAATAAACAAGACTGGCCCAGGGACCGATCCCTGAGGTACCCTGCTGGTCACCCCCTCTCCCTGGATTAGATCCCATTTACCACCACCGTCTGCCTTGTGTCTGTTAGCCAGTTTCTAATCCAGTTTACCACCTTGTGCCCCATGCCCAGACTACCCATCTTGTTTACCAGCCTTCTATGTGAGACGGTGTTGAAGGTCTTGATGAAATCGAGGTAAGCGATGTCCTCTGCCCCCCCCCCAATTTATTTCCTTCATCACCCAGTTAAACAAATCTATCAGATTTGTTTGACTTCACCTTCCTGCTGTGAATCCATGTTCTCTTGGATCCTGGGCACCGATGGATTCCAAGTGCACCACTATTCTTTCTTTAAGCAGTGCCGCCATGATCTTCCCCACTACTGAGGTGAGGCTGACAGGCCTATAGTTCCCTGACTCTTTTCTACTACCACTTTTGTGTAGATGGACTACATGTGCCCTTTCCAGTCCTCCAGAACCACTCCTGTGCTAAGTGACTCAGTGAACATAGCTGCCAGAGGGGCTACTAGCTCCCTACACAGCTCCCTTAATATTCACGGGTGTATGCCATTTGGCCCCATTGCTTTGTCCACCATTGGTTTTGCGAGCTCTTTCTTATGCATGACTCCAGAACCTATGAAAATAGGTTCTGACCTAAAGGAATATTTCCTAATAAAAACCAAAAGAAAATGAAATAGCAACACTAGAGCAAGCAGGATAGAAATACCCATGAACCAACCAGAGCACAAAATGTACAGATCAGGCATTTATTCAAATATAATTTAAAAAAATTCTTATCACTGTGCAGAGCTATATAGTATAGTGCCCAAAACAAAACCTGCAACACAGCAAAGAATGGGGGCAAAAGGCATCCCAAATAGGACGCACCTACAGTGCCCACATTCTAACATTTTCATGAGTCCCACTGAGGTGCTTTCTCAAAGGTGAGTTGCCACCTCCTGCTTAGACGTTTTATAGCTAAAAAAATATCAGAATCTTAATATAGTCAGATTCATCACATTCCTTATGTCAATATAGTTTCATACTTTAATACTGCAACTGAAATGTACTCATACCCATCTGGAGTACTGTGTTCAGTTCTGGAGACCCAATCTCTGCCAGGACATAGACAGGATAGAAACTGTCCAGAGGAGGGCAACTAAAATGGTGCAGGGTCTGCACCAGAAGACATATGAAGAGAGACTAAAGGAGCTTAATATGTATAGCCTCGAGGAAAGGAGGGAGAGGGGAGGACATGATAGAAACTTTCAAGTACCTCAAGGGAATCAACAAAGTCCAAGAGGGTAGCATCTTTCAAAAAAAAGAGGTGTACAAGAACAAGGGGGCACAATTTGAAGATAGAGGGGGTGCAGCTCAGAGGCAATGTAAGGAAGTATTTTTTCACAGAGAGGGTTGTGGATGCATGGAACAGCCTTCCAGAGGAGGTTGTAGAGTCAAAAACAGTGGTTGAATTCAAGCATGCATGGGACAATCACAAGGCAATTCTAGGGGGTTGGGGTAGAAAGAAGTAGGCTGCTGGTTAACTAGGATCTGCAGCTTATCCATTAGGTAGGAAAATGGGCAGACTGGGTGGGCCAAGTGGTCCTTATCTGCCATCAAATTCTATGTTTGTATGTTTCTATACTAGTGCAATGTGCTAACATTTAAACGTTACCCATGAATAAATGGGTACAGTACAGAAACTTGAAACCCATCAAAAGGAGCAAGTTACAGTTTCAAACAGATCAGACACTGTTAACACAGCTTGCTGGCCTTCCTTGATGGCCTAGCAATCTTGGAATCGTGTGAACTGGTTGTCCATTTCCTGGACATCCAGGGGATCACCACTCCATAACCTTGTTTCCATCCATTACTGTTGTCAGTGGTACCTAACCCTTCTCCCTGGTGGAATGAATATTCTGGCTCATATTGTATACTTCACAAGAAAATGTAAAAGCAGCCATTGCTGGATGTAGCCAACTCTTGTTTCATTTTGCATTTTTTATGTTCCTAAAATGTTTCTCACCTTCAGGGGCTGGTCCCCTTTACCCCATCACATGCTCAATCTCCAAAATAGTGTTACCAGATATTGACAGATGTTAGCATCATAAAGTCAACCAACATTTTGAGAAATGCTTAGCAATTTTGCAAGATAATGGTGATTTGTCAACAGACAGTTACATTTTCTGCCTGGTGCATGAAAGAAAGTCATTTATTGACAAATCACTATGATTTACCTAGCTCATTTTCCTCACCTCACCGCAGCTTGAATGATTTATGACAGTGGTGGTGTATGCCACAACTAAAATGCTGAAAGCTTCTTGGCATAAGAAAACAGCTTGGTTCTTAAGAAGGTATTATAAAGGGAAATGAGGAAAAGCAAATGTATTAAAGGGGAATAAAGTAACAGAGGTACGCAGATATGGGGAGGGAAGAAATGAAAGGATTAAAAAAGTTGTAAAAAAATGAAAATGTGTAATAGAAGAGCATGGCTAAAGAAATCTAAACTTAAAAGAAATGAATGCTAAACAATGCTGTTTAGAATTGCAGTTTTCTGTAAGATACAACCTACCTTGATGAGTCACTTTGGTGCTCATAAATGCACTGGATTCTGAGTAGTTGTAGAGTAGTGATGGTGGTGTCTTAGATGATCATTTCAGTGGATTATCTTTTTTTCTTTATATTTTGATATTGAAGGTAAGACAATGCAAACTATGATATATATATATATATATATATATATACAGTATATATATATATATATATATATATATATATATATATATATATATATGTACAATCAACACACAGAAAAGGCACACCCTGGAGGGCATGACAAGGGAAGCATGTCAATATACAAAATACAGTAACTGCTGTATACCTGGTCCCAAATCAAACAGTTCTGTTCTAATGCTAATTTATTTTGAATATCAGACCCAAAACCAGTTAGAGAAGCTTGAGATCTTCAAACCAGCATCTATTTGCTGTCCCTGGTCCTGCAGTAACTTCTGATATGGTGAAAATAGTGTTTTCCTCATTTGCATCTAAATTTTGGAATCATCTTTCTGATTACCTGAGACAGTCACCCACCCATTTAAAATTTAAATTTAAATTGAGACAATACTTATAAGAATTAGCTTGCTGCAGTTATTATTATTTAACTTTTATATTTATGAACATTACTTGTCTTTGGCCCAAGGGCCCTGTGTCATTCCTGAAAATAGATCTTTGGATCAGTGTACTCACCTGATTATCAAGATAAAAATGAAAATGAAATGAGTAACTGAATCAATACTTGTGGAAAAACCACTCCCTCTCTTAAGAGGTTTAATAAAATGAAGCAAGGGGAACTTACCTACTATTCAAATTAAAAAGACACCATGCAGGAGCGCAACAACTGTCATAGTCAACTATAAACAGAATGTATCCTCCATCACCACCACCATACCTCCAGTGTGTACCCATTACTACCATTAGGGAATATAAAATCAAAATAAGATATATTTCAATAGAGTAAAGCAGGCCGCAGAGACCAAGCAAACATAATCATAAACAGCAAAAGAATAAGCCAAGTGCAACCACTCCAGAGATTTGTAGATTTGGTGTTAAAAATCAACTGGAATAATAGGAAAAGAAGACAACAAAGGTCATATTATATCAAAAGGAACAGCCAGAGCAGACTTACTGTATGCCCTCAATCTGTCAGTAATCTGTGAACATCCAAAGACCTAAGGTCCAAAGAATATATACAGATATTGTTTACCAAATACCAGAACGAGGGGGCATGATATGAAATTGGAGGGGGAGGATTAAGAGGTAACATGAGGACATTTTTCTACACAGAAAGGGTGGTGAACACTTGGAATAGTCTGCCACAAGAGGTGGTAGGGGAAAGCAAAGTGGAGGGGTTTAAACATGCCTGGGACAAGCACAGGGGAACCTTGGGAGGGAAGGGAGTGATGAAAAACCTTTGACCACTTAGGGTGAGTGGATGCACACATGTATAGGGCATACAGACAGACTGGATGGGCCTAGCAGTCCTTATCTACCAACAATTTCTATGTTTCTATGGTTGACATAACCCTGGTAAGTAAGTGCAGCCCAAGCCCCTAATCTGGGGCTACAGGTTTGAGCATGCCCAGGTCTCTCCCATTGGGGGACTGGCAGAAAGGAAATGGATGTTCCAGCCTGGGTATAAACGCGGGGACACTAGAGGATGGGGGTCATGGATGGTCTTAGGCCTAGGCATCCAAAAGGGGATGGGCCTAATCTGGAGGGCCCCCATCTGTGAAGCAATGTCTCTAGGAGTCTTGTGCCCCACCAGTGATGGAATGTCTCTAGGAGCCTTGCACCCTCTCTTGGCCCAGAAAGCCAAGAGGGTATACAGTCCTACTGAAGGAGCAAAGCAAGTCTGGAATGGATCTAAGTGCCTAGCCTCATAATGAATTGGGCTATTTGAGACTGTTCTTTTTGGGACTGAACTCACAGTTAGATGCAACTATTTGTCGAGGAAATGGATACAAAAAGGTAAAATTATGAAACAGAGGCTTTGATCTTAAGCAATGGATTTCTGAACAGGTTCAGAAAGTAGGGTGGTACAGTAGAAATATCTTAAACACATACCATATTTGCCCGCTGTAAGTATATATTTAAGCGTGGGATGCATTAAAAAGATCATGTATATGGTCTATCGGAAAAACAAAGCTGACTGAATTTACATTGTTAAAAATTGGGTCATTTGGGATGCAATTGTCTTGATTAGGTTACTGACTTTGAGTGATTAGGAGTGATTGTGTGCTTTAATGGCACTGCACTAATCACCTATAACTGCTATTAATGAATCAGGTCATGAAGTACTAGTTTGAGCATTGGCATATTGAGCTAGATCTATGCATTTAAATGGTCTGTCAAATGCATTTAACAGATCAAATTAACATTAAGGAGATACAAATGGAATTGAAATTTAAAAAACATATTCAGTGAAGTGGGCTGTGTTTAAGCGGTATGGGTTTAAGTGGACTTCCTTTTACCTAAGGACAGTGCTGATGGGTAGCAGGCAGGAGATCACTGTTTCTCTCCTTGGGATGCTGGCAGGAAAGAAACAGAGTGCCCGTGATTTTGTTTACCTTGAGCATCTCACAGAAAATCATTATTCATGGCAAGGAGATTGGATTTTATTTTATTTATTAAACTGTAATTGCAACCAAACTAGAATCCTGGGAGGCTGAAGTTCAGTACATAAATTGCATATAGCACATCAAATATATTACATCATAACATGAAAAAGGAAGTGCTAAAAGCACTATCACATATAAAGTTATGACATAAAATTATATATACATTGCTTGCCCCTTTTTTTCTTAAAATGAAATCTCATATAGACAAGCTATTCATTCATTTATTCATTCATTCATTCACTGTTCTCAAAAACAGTAGCAGAAAAGGTCACAGCCAAAAGATTGGCCTTCAGGAAATATAAGGGAACACAACGGGACGAAGATAGGGAGGCATACCAAACTTCCCTAAGGGAAGCAGGGAAGATAGTAAGGCAGGCAAAGGCCCAAACGGAGGAAACACTAGCACGAACAGTAAAACAAGGGACAAGACTTTCTATAGATACATTAGTGAAAGGAGAAAGTCCAGACGGGGCATTGTTAAGATCAAAGGGGATAAGTGGGACTGTGTGGAGGAGGACCAAGGAAAAGCATCTATCCTAAATTGATACTTCTGCTCAGTATTTACTGAGGAGAAGGTTGGGCAGGGCCCACAGCTCAGCACCATGGACACAGGGAGAGGGAGGTATGCACAAGTCTCTTCACAAAAGAAAAGGTCCTACAAGAGCTCGCTAAGCTCAGGGTAGACAAGGCAATGGGACTGGATGGCATACATCCCAGAGTACTAGAGGAGCTAAGGGTGGAACTAGCAGAGCCATTATTAGAACTGTTTAGTGAGTCTCTGAGCACAGGAGAGGTCCCAGAAGACTGGAGAAGGGCTCATGTGATCCCGCTCCACAAGAGTGGTAGCAGGGAGGAGGCAGGGAACTACAGACCAGTCAGTCTTACCTCAGTAGTGGGCAAGATTATGGAGGCACTCCTTAAGGAAAGGATAGTGCAACACCTGGAATCCATAGAACACAGGATCCAAGATAGCATGGGTTTAAAACAGGAAGGTTCTGTCAAACTAATCTCATAAATTTATTTGACTGCGTAACCAGAGTGGTGGACCAAGGGAGTGCACTTGATGTCGCCTACCTTGACTTCAGCAAAGCTTTTGATACTGTTCCACATAGAAGATTGATTAATAAGATGGGTAGGCTAGGAGTGGGTCAGAAGTTGGTCAACTGGGTGGCAAACTGGTTGGCGGGCAGAAAACAGAGAGTGGTGGTAAATGGTATACAGTCAGAAGAGATGCAAGTCACAGGTGGGGTACCTCAGGGATCAGTTCTGGGGACAGTCCTCATCAATATCTTCATCAGTGACACTGCAGATGGGCTGGAGGGTAAGGTTTGTCTGTTTGCAGATGACACCAAGATCTGCAACAGAGTAGGTGATCCAGATAGGATGGGCAGAATGAGAAGAGATCTGGATAAACTGTCAAAATGGTCGGAAGAGTGGCAACTGGGTTTTAACACAAAGAAGTGCAAGATCATGCACATAGGGAAGAGAAACCCTGAAGCCACCTAAAGGTGGGGAGGGGAGTTGCTGGCAATCACAAGGGAAGAAAAAGACTTGTGCATCATCATCACAGATGACCAGAAATCATCCAAGCAGATCACTAAAGCAGTAGGTAAGACTAGGGGGATGTTGTGGTGTATCAGTAAGAGTATCACAAGTCATAAGAGGGAGGTAATAATCCCTCTTTACAAGACACTGATTAGGCCCCATCTGGAGTACTGCATGCTGTACTGGAGGCCACACCTTCACAAGGACATTAACAAAATGGAGGCAGTCCAGAGAAGGGCAACGAAAATGGTACCGGGATTGCATCAGAAAACATATGAGAACAGATTAACAGAGCTCAATATGTATATCCTACAGCAAAGGAGGGAGAGAGGTGATATGGTCGAATCATTCAAACACCTTAAGGGCATTAGCAAGGTGAAAGAGGCTAACATGTTTCAATATAAGAAAAATAGCAAGACAAGAGGACACAACATGAGATTAGAGGGAGGCCAATTAAGGGGTAATGTGAGGAAGTTATTTTTCACAGAAAGAGTGGTGGATGCATGGAACAGCCTACCTGAGGAAGTGGTGGATATAAATACAGTGCAGGACTTCAAACAGGCATGAGATAGGCATAAGGGAGCAATTCAGATGAGTATGAATAGATCGGCCATTGACAGAGTAAAGGCCTATGGCACATTCATAAGGTAGAAAAAGAAACGAGAAGACTGGATGGGCCTTGAGGTCCTTATCTGCTGTCAACTTCTATGTTTCTATGTTTCACATAGATTCATCAAGGTATCTTGTAAATAGAATAATAACTGAACATCCATTGGCATGTTGCTTAATATGGATGCTAGAATCAAGAATAGAAATGAGTGCAAATGGAACTGTGGACTCACAGAATGATCCAGTGGCACCCTGGGAACATGAACAGAATTGTTTGGGTATTTACTGTTAGTAACAGAAGTTGGAATTGCATATATGTGTCCTTTTCAGGGACCATCAACATTAAGAGTAAGTGCATCTCTGTTTCCAGGTGAGACATGGGTTACATCCTTAGTGGGTCAGAATAAAAGAGCAGTTCAGCTGTTTTTTCTGTAACTGTATGTGGACAGTGTTATTTGCTGACAGGAGCGCTGCTGAAAGCCATCAAATATTAGCCTTGAATGTCATAATGCAAAAGGTCTGTGAGAGTGCAATATGACTGCAAAAAACTCAGAGAACTCCCAGTGAAAAACTTTTACTCCCTGCTTGTTACACACTGTTAGCCTAATAAGTTTTGTTGTTTGTTTTTCTCAAATCCCTTCAGCCTTGCTTCCTGTGACGATCTGAGCATCACAGCTTCAGGTAACCAGGGGCACCTGGATCCAGTATCCTGGAAAAAATCAATAAAAGTTCTATCAACTACTACTAGTGCTGCAAGGCACACTGTAAACATGCCATATAGTGTGGCAGAATGCTGCCATACATGAAATTCCATGTCTGGAATATGCTTGTTCTGCTGCAGTAGTGACATCAGTAAGTTGTTCTGCTGCAGTAGTGATGTCACTACTGCAGCAGAACAACTTGGAATGCTACCACATATAGAGGATTGTGTATGAGCAAGCATACACAACAAGGCAGTTGTGATCGAGAGGTTTCCGTGGTAACCAGAGACCTCCAGAGCGCAGCTCGAGAGGTCCATTACCACGGAAACCTCAAGATCTCACAACTGCCTTGTTTGTGTATGGTTGCTCATACACAATCTTTTACAGTGTGTGGGCAACCATAAGCAGTACTCCGTGAACCCCAGAACAAGTCTATGGCCAAAAAAAAGACTTACTACGGTGTCTGCCGCCGCATGCTTGCTTCCGCGTTGCTGTGGGCCGCTCAATGCACATGCGCGAATGTGTTCAATCTTGTTGTGCTGCACCAGTGACGTACTCGGTGCAGCACAACAAGATCGTGACGCATCAAGTGCAGCACAACAACGCTGTTCCAGGCATAGATTTCCATGCGGAACAGCGTTCCACCATACACTATATAGAGGGTTGTGTATGAGCAGGCATACACAACAAGGGTATGCTTGCATCAAGAGGTTTCCTTGGTGACAGTAGACCTCGAGAGCGCAGCTCAAGAGGTGTCCTGTCACCAAGGAAACCTCAAGATTTCAAGCATACTTTTGTCTGTGTATGCCTGCTCATACACAATCTTTTATAGGGTGTGAGAAGGCATTCACATACAGCGGCATCGCGATTATACGAGAATGCTTTTTTTTTTTCAAATAAACAAGTAACCTAGGGAGAGAGACACGTAAAATTGTCTTATCTGTTGTTGTTTTCAGGGCATCCACTCAGAGGTCTGCTTACTAGGCGACAGCTCTGGCAATGGTCAGCATGACTGAGAAGATTTCAGCGCAAGCACTGATTCGATGTTGTTGTGTGTTAGTAGTGACGTCTTCAGTGAAGCACAACAGGAGTTTGACGTCACTACTAACACACAACAGACTGATTCCAGTCATCGATTTCTATATACAACAGCACTCTCTTATGCACTATATGCTTGTTCTGCTGCAGTAGTGACATCAGTATGTTGTTCTGCTGCAGTAGTGATGTCACTACTGCAGCAGAACAACTTGGAATGCTACCACATAATTGATTTCCTCTATCCAGTTAAACTGGACGTTTTTTTTTTTTAATTTGAACTTGCAGAAACATCTGCAGCACACTGTGTCAGTTAAAAGAAAAGGAAAAATTTTAAAATTTCGGTTCTCCATTGTCTTCACTAGCTGGTTTTGTGTGATTTTCTATGCTGTGACTGCCCATACACTATAAAAGATTGTGTATGTGCAGTCATACATAAACATGGATATTGTTGTATCTCGAGGTTCCCTTGGTAACAGAGCACCTCTCGAGCTGTGCTTTCGAGGTCATTTGTTGCCAAGGAAACTTCTCGATACAACAATATCTTTGTTGTGTATGACTGCTCATACACAATCCTTTTTTGTGTCTCAAATGAGTGTGCATCCTCTATATTTAGTACGAGCCACACAACTAATAGGTGATTAAGGGAAGTGATGAATGGTTAACACTGTTGAGTCAGGCTATCTCATTTTAAGGTGCATAGAACATTTAAAGTACATCTGCATTAGACAACATTGTGATCCAAACTCTAGGAGGGCTTGAGCAGCAGGCTTGGGGGGACAGCAAGTCCCTTCATTCAGATTTATTTATATAGCTAGAACCAAATATAACCTTATGCTAATTCTTATAAAACATTAGGGTTCTGCAAAGAATTTGAAAGTTTTCAAACAAGGGTACTGCTCATCTCAATGGGGGTGGGGGCTTTCTCACTATGTAAGGTGAGTATTGTGAAAGTACTGCCTTCAAAAAGAATTGGTGCTCAAAGTGTAGACTCAACTCAGTGTATTGTGTTCTTACTGAGTACATCCTAAAGTAATTTAAAGCGTAGATACACCACAATTTAGGTAATGAAAATAGGCCTGTGTTCGCTCCAAATGGAAATATGATAAGATGCCAGCAGGAATGTTATTATACATCTATTATGCTCGGAGAGCCTCTTATGGATATGAGTGTCACCTCACATGTTCCTAGGGCAAGAGAACTGCAAAGCAATGATGAGCAGTTCTGGTGCCCTAAGGACACAAGAGATGACACTCTTAGATCCATAAGAGGCCCTCCTAGCATCGTATAAACTTTATTTAGATCATGTGCTATTGTTTTCTTAAATTATCTTTCTATCTGTACAACAGTCTTGGGCTGTGCAGCGTGAGTGGTACTGCAAAAACCCCATTGGTTCAGTTCTGCATGTGACATACTCTTATAGAAATTACAGTTATGTAAGAACTTACCATAACAGTAGATCTTTGAGGGAATCTCTTTCATCAGGTCACACTTATGGAACTTAGCCATCAGGCACTATGATCCCATGGAAGCCTTTTTCTGTAGCAGTCTATTAGGGCCGCCCATGTCAGCATCACCTGCTAACATCATCAGCCCTATATAGGCATAGGCGGCCCTGCTCCCTCTTCAGTTCTTTCCCACCGGAGACATTTACCCTCTGGCTATCTCTGAGGAAACAAGGGGAGAGAGATAGAGTGCCTACTCCTGTATAAGGTTGGAACACTAACTAACCAATCTCGAACAGATGAGACTCCCAAGGGGGCTAGAGGGAGGGATGGCATGACCTGATGAACGAGATTCCCTCAAAGATCTACTGTTACAGTAAGTTCTTACGTAACTGTACTATCTTCATTTGGGATATCTCTTTCATCAGGTCCCACCTAAGGAAGAGTCCCAAACAGTGCTGAGAGCAAGGACAGTCTGGGTGGCTGGATGCCAGGGGCCCTAAGAAAGAAGGCCCTGAAGCACCACTAGGCCAAAGCCTGCCCTTCTTCTGGAAGCAATATCAAGACTGTAGTGCTTGGTGAAAGTGTGGTCAGTACTCCAAGTGGCAGCAACGCAGATCTCAGCTGCAGACACAACCCTGAAACAGGCAACAGAAGTGGCGATACCCCTGGTTTAATGGCCCTTCTACAGTCCCAGGAAGTTCCTTATAGTACTTCCTATAACAAAAAGGATTACAGTTGGCCATCCATTTGGACAAACACTGTTTTAAAACTGTGATGCACTCTTTTCCAGGGGCAAAAGAAACAAACAATTGCTTGGACTTTCTGCAGTCATTCATATGGTGTGTATAGTAACGCAGAATTCTATACACATCCAAAGTATGGAGCAATGCTTTCCCTGGATTGGCATGCTCTGGATAATAAACAGGCAGGTGGATGGATTGATTTAAGGTAAACTCAGACACCACCTTAGGAACAAACTTATGGGTTAGTACATAAAGAGACCCTGTCTTTGTGGAAAATCAAATAAGGCTGCTCACACATGAGAGCCTGTAGCTCTGAAATTCTTTGAGCAGAAGTAATGGCAACTAAAAATAACACTTTCCATGACAGAAAGCTTAGCTCACAGGACATGGCCAGTTCAAACGGAGGCAGAGTCAGTTTCTCCAACACAAAATTAAATTCCCAAGCCATGACGCGACTATGAACAGGAGGCTTCACGTGAAGGATGCCCCTCAAAAACGTATGAGCCACCTCTAACTGGGTGACCAGACAGCCATCCACAGGCACATGGAAGGCAGAGATGTGCACCTTAATGGATGAGTATTTAAGCTCAGAATCTGATAGGGACAACTGGCATTCCAAAACCTGGCGCACCAGACAGGAGAAAGGGTCTAAGCGGCGAGTGAGGCCCAAATGGCAAAGCATTTCTACTTCATGGAATATGTGGTTCTGGTGGAGGGTTTCCTGGCAGCCACCAGGACATCAGCTACCCTCTGAGATACCTCAAAGTGGACTATGGCTACATCCTCAGGAGCCAAGTGTGCAGCCAAAGGGATTTGAGATCTGGATGGACCAGGTTCCACTGAGCCTGCATCAACAGGTCCTGACGGAGTGGGAGAGGAACTGGACATTCCACCGCCAGCTGTTGCAATAACAGAAACCAAATTTGCTGAGGCTAGAATGGCATCACTTGTATGAGGGAGGCCCACTCCATCTGCAATTTGAGGAGCTCCCTCTGTATCAGTGGAAAAGGGGGAAGGCGTAGACGAATCTCCCTTTCTAGGAGAGGGACAACATGTCTTGCCAGAAAATGCCAGGCCCTGGATCTAATGAGCAGAAAAGCAGCAGTTTTGTGTTGAGTGGGGACACAAAAATATCTCATTCTGGTGTCCCCATCTTTCTAATGGTTCCTCAGCCACTGTAGACAGCAGCTCCCATTCATGTTTCCGGGACTGTGACCTGCTTAGACTGTCTGCTAAGACATTTTGGTTTCCTGTGACATGGACAGCTGACAACTCATGGCCATGGTCCAGAGCTCAATACCAGACTTTCATTGCCTCCTGGTATAGGGGGTAAGAATGTGTTTCCCCCTGTTTGTTGAGATAGTATACAACCCTGAGGTTATCTGACTGCACCAGCAGGTGGCCTAGGGAAAAGTGGCTCTGAAAGGCCTGGAGGGCGTACAGGACACTCTCATCTTGAGCACATTTATGTGGACAGTGGCCTCCACTGGAGACAAGGATCCCTGAGTCCGAAGAGGACCCAGGTGGGCTTCTCCTCATCTGGTGCCCAAGGCATCCATAGTCAGGACTTGCTCAGAAGAGGGGATGAAGAAGGGGACTCCCCGCAATACATTGAGAGGCTTCTGCCATCACTGCTGTACCTTGCAAACTGGAGAGGAGACGAGTACCATTTGATCCAAGTCATCAGAGCGCTGGTCCAATTGAACATGCAGGTTCCACTGGGGCACTCACATATGGAGTCAAGCCAATGACACTATGGCTATAGCCAATGCCCTAAGGCCTAGGAGCCGGAGGTAGGACCTGGTCATAACATACCAGTCCCGAGCCACAAGGGAGGCCATTGCCATCAGGTGGTCCACCCTGTCCTGGGGTAGAAAAGCCTTGCCCTGGGAAGAGTCCATAACTGCACCTATATAGTGAAGGTGTTGAGATGGAAAGAGGGCGGACTTGGGCAAGTTCACCGTGACACCCAGGGAGTGGAACAGCTGCAGAGTCCTGTGCAGGGTGGTTAGCAAGAGGTTCCTGGATGGGGCTTTTAATAGCCAATCATCCAGATATGGGAACACATACAGACCGTCATGATTGAGGGTTGCAGCCACCACTGCTAAGCACTTGGTAAAGACCCACGGCACAGAATACAAGCCAAAAGAGCAAAACTCTGAACTGAAAGTGGTCCCCCTGGAATGAGAACCAGAGGTACCTCCAATGAAGGAGATAAACAAAGATATGCAGGTATGCATCATCATGTCCAGAGAGCAAAGCCAGTCACCTTGCTTGATCAAAGACAACAGGCCTTGTCGAGTGACCATGCGAAATCGCTTGTACTGAATGTACTGATTTAGCCCCTTTAAGTCCAGGATGGGACGAAGATCTCTCATCCACTTGGGCACCAGAAAAAAACTGGAGTAGAAGCCCCTGTTTCTCTGTCCCTGTGGAACTGGCTGTATGGCCTGTTTGCACAGGAGAAAGTGAACTTCCTCCCTTAAGAGCAGAACGTGGTCTGGAGGAAAATCAGCAGGTCCCAGAAGGACCATCAGGGGTCTCTCCCTCCAGAAGCTCCAGAATGTGGCCTCTTTGCATGAGTTGCAAAATCCAAGCATCCAAACTGATTTCTCTCAACCATTCTAAATGGAGGGAAAAGCGACCCCCTACCGCCTCCTCCTGGCTTTGAACAAGAGGAAAGAGGTCAAGCAAGGAATCAGACTGAAGCAGGGCCAGGGGCTTGACCAGCGGCTCTGACGCTGAGGACTTTGGCAGAGATTTCAGAGATGGAGGAATGGGTTGGCAGAGAAGAACTAGCTCTGTTCTTGCCCTGTGGACAGTTGCCAGAGCAGGATTTCTGAGGGACTTTCCAAAAGGAAACGCTTGGGTGGCTTTTGGACTGGGTATGGTACAGGGAGCACACAGATTTAAGAGCCCTGTCTGAGGCCTGCAACTCATTAATAATGTCCTGAACCTCTGGGCCAGACAATTTGGAGACCACCAAAGGACCTTCTGCTGTGCAGCAGCAGGGAACCCAGAACCAGGAGTGCCTCCTAAGGCAAATGCCTGAGGCAGCTACCCTGGCCATAATTTCAGACATATCATAAATGGCATGGAGAAGATGTTTAATAACATCCTCAGCAGCCTGAAGGGTCTTGAGGATTGCTTCCCTTTGTGGCCCCTCTGGATGGTCCTGAGCCACAGCCTTGCCTTTTTCCAGAGGGTATTCTGGTATTTAATTAAGTGAGAGAGGTAGTTTGAAATCCTGAGGCCTAAAGTGGCTGGAGCAAATGTCCTCTTGTGCCATAAGTCCAACCTCCTGGACTCTTTATCGGGGGGGGGGAGAACTGAGGTGCGTAGGGGCCTTGGAGCAGTCATGGGCAGCTTTAATGACCACAGAGTCCATCTCAGGCTGGGTGGAGCTCAGGCTGGGTGGAGTAAAATGGCTTCCCCAATGGGGCATGGTAAAGCTTGTCTGCATTCCTAGGCATGGCATGCACTGAGTGGGGCCTGTGCCAGACCACCTGGGCAGTTCATCTAGTACTGGGTGGGTGCAAAGGAGGGATGACCTTCAGAGGAGATTCAGGGATCTCCAGGAAGTTTACCAGGTCCCCCCAGTGGCATCCTCTTCCTCAGTCTGGAACCCCATGGCAGACTGCAGCTGCTTCATGATATTATAAAAACTGGGGTCCTCAAGGGGGGACTGGGGAGTCTGATGCTCCGAGCCCCCACTCCTAAAGGAGACAGTAGACCTATTTGAGGAGTAGACCCCTTCTTTCCCTTCCTCCTCTTCTTCCTCCTCCTCCTCATGCAGGAGGAGATCAGGGTGATATTCCCCTTCGACGTCGACCTGGCCTGAGCCACAGGCCAACACCATGGATGCTGATGACATCTGAGAGAGTGCTGGGTGAAGGGACTGAACCAGTGACAAAGCCAGGGGAGGGACTGAAGAAGGCACCAATGGCAGGGTAAGTGCAGGAGTAGGCTGCTTGACCAGCACTATGGTAAGGGAAGTCAAAATAGTATCAGGGTTGATGATGGGTTGAAGAATAACTGTAGTGATCAGGAGTGAAGGTGAGAAGCCCACAGTTGATGGCCCCAAGGGTCCAGAGAGTGGCAAAGCTGGAAGAAGTCCAGCCATCAATGGCCCTGCAGAAGCAGTGTGTGATGGGGGCTGAAGGAACTCCAGTCATCAATGGTCCACTGCCCTGGGAGGGAACAGCAGCACCTAGCACTGGAGGAGCCTGCAGAGAGGCTGATAAGGCCAGTGGGGCAGTGGCCAACGACCTGACGATCGATGGCCAGAACACCAGCGAAGTCAGAGGAGAGCCCCTGCCCCAATTAGCCTGGAAGAGCCCAAGACTGAGGCACCAGAGAGGGTTGGTCCCGGAGGAGCTGACGAAGCAGTCCCAGATGACTAGCAGGGAGCACCTGGGGATCAGGACCAGTGGCCTGGATAACGATCATTTTAATGGTCCTTGTCCTTATGCTTCCCCAAGGATTTTTCTCAGGCCGTAGCTGCCTGTGACCCAAAAAAGTGCGCTGGAGATGGGGAGGAAGAAGCCCCTGAGTCACCCTGTTCCAAACTGGCTAGTTGCTGCTCCATGAAAAAAAATAAGGGCTTTCTTATGACACCGAAGAGTTGTAAGGTGAAACTTCTTATGCAGAGAATGCAGACATTGGGATTGTGAGAAGGCCCCAGACAGCAGACACAGAAATCGTGGTTGTCCTCCCTAAGAATCTTCTTTCCACAGTGGCAGCTATGGAAAAGAGAGGGCAAATCAATGGTTCTAGACATACTAAGCAGAGAATATAAAGAAAATAAAGAAATACAACATGTTGGTGGTCAGTTGAATGATGAGGCTTCCGAAGGAGACCGTGCGGTGAAGTTGAAAGAAAGTTGTGAAAGAACTGAGAAAGAAGCAAGGCCGCCTACCCCTATATAGGGATGATGACATCGGCAGGTGATGTCAGCATGGGTAGCCCTAATAGACTGCTACAGAAAAAGGCTTCCATGGGATACTAGTGTCTGTTGGCAATATTCCATAGGTGTGACCTGATGAAAGAGATATTCCCAATGAAGATATAAGAGTATCACACACAACTAAAAGAAGCACTGTGAAGGACTGGGGCACTACATAACATTTCCATGATCTATAATTACTGTTACCAATATTATCTATTATATTATCTAAAAAAACAGCTAACCATTACTGTACCTACCATAAGGAAACTAACGACAGTTCAAACTTATCAAACAAATGAAAATTCTGAAATAGCTAACTTATCTTAGATACACATGTGGCCAGCATCAGAATGAATTTTAATGTGTCAGGTGATGCGGTGGAGCATAGCAGAAATCATCACAGAGCAATTACCTGAATAAAAGTAACTTTTCTCTTTCTTTTGTCATGGTAATTGCCTGGCGCGTTGCCTGTGACACAATCTGCCGCACTGCACCATGCCTAAAAGCAACGTGATGCTGACCTTAACTGAACTGTTAGATCTGTGGTCTATATACTCTGTGTAAGAAATTAAACTCTGAGTGTTGCTTTCCAAATGAGGCATCCATATACAGTAGCTATAGGTATTTAGTATAGCCTAAATGATATTTCAGTTTTTTATCTGTACAAATATTTGTGTTCATGTAACATTCATCTTTTTGCGGAATGTTACTTGCTCGTTCCTTTTTTAGGTATATAAATGTACATTACTGTGTAGTGTTAAACAGCCCCAAACACCAATAGAAGAACTTGAAAAAAAATGTGAGATTTAGACACACAATTCAGTTTTTATTTCATGCATTTTCTGTAATTTCCTTTTTTCCTTTATTACTGAGGACAGTTGTATGAAAGAGGATTACTGTCCCTTAGACTTTATGTACTGTTTTCTGCTTGTCTATACCTGTCGTCATAATCCCCTGTTTATGGCATCAAAATTATCTCCATAGCAACAGATTGTGATGACATACACAGAAATATGATGTCAGGTGTAGGGAAGCAGCCAGAGCCAATAGGGCAGCAGTCCCGTTTATATGCAAATATCCTTAGTAATAAAGAAGTAAAGGTGAGAATTACAAAAAAAAAAAATATAAACTGAATTGCATCTAAATATTACATTTTTTTAAAATTGTCACAACAGTGTCAGGGGCCTTTTAAAGCAATAAGTTTCAATAATACATATGAGTAGTCATTATTCTTACGTTACAATCTTTCTAAGTACAATGCCTAATGGATGCTATCATCACAACTAGTCATTTGAATATGCAGTAAATATTTTATTAATATGGAACTGGGTGAGAGAATTGATGGTCTAATATTAACTGCCATGTATCAGACCACAACTAGGACATGGCTTGTCTTATGGAGTTATTTTACTCCATTTTAGAATTCATGTGTAATGTTGACTTAATTTTAGTGGGGAGAATTCGGGTAGGCACACTAACATATAATGCATATTTAGGAACAAGTAATCTTAACTGCTTAGTTAGTGTTATCATAGGGGTGGGTTTAAGAAAGAATCATTAGGATATTTCTGGTACACCTCACTGGAGAACAATAACTGTGAACTGCATTATAATAGCTATGTAGCATTGTACACATCTTGGTTTGATGAATATGGATAGAAATGGAACACTAATTGATATATGGAATGTTAAGGGTTCCACCCACTAAGCTTAGAGTTGCAAAATATTAGCTTACCTAAAGAAAATGTGTGCTTACATAGCCCTCCTGTAGGAAACCAACCTAAGACCTAGTTGCATCAAATTATTTCATAGAGAGTGGCTGAAAGAGATTTCTGAAGCAGGTTATAATTCATGAGCAGCAGCCGGCCCAGTGGTGCTGAAGGTGAGGCGCTGGACACCACACCTCACACCACATTGATGACCCAGGCTTGGGAGCAAGCTTGGGTTGCCAGGGGTTAGCAGGGGTTAGCAGGGGGAGGGAGAGGATCAAGCATCCAACAGACTTCTCTCCTTTCTTGGGGAGGAAGGGAAGGTCATCCTGCTCCTTGGCTGCCTCCTGGTTGAGGTCAGAGAGCAGCAATGAAGTTAGGGAGGAAAAGAGTGTGGCTACGTGGCGCACACACTTCTCCATGTACTTACGTTCATGGCTACGAAGGGTTAGGGACAGAAAAAGGGAGGTGACGAGAGGCTATGTGAAACCCTGCCTGCCAACCAGCATCCCGCTTCACTCCGGGATCGCTGGAAGCCCCAATCTGGATGATGAATCATGGGTGGGGGGAGGATGGCCATCCCCTTCCTGGCCCCTGGGGGAAATCTGTGGGGGACAAGGGGCTATGCAGTACTGGGGGAGAACGGTGGATGGACATAGGTGGCAGAGCAGGGGTGGTAGTACCTGCCTGCAGTTGCCTGGAGGAAGAAAACACCTATGAAAAAAAAAAAAAATAATTCATGAACAGCAGGTACTGCAATTCAAATGTGATCTAGAACCCACAAACATCTGACGCTGATCCTAACAGTAGATACAGTACATTGTAATCTCTGGTACATCAAATCTTACCCAACAATTTCTATTAGTGTATATGGCCCAAACAAATCAGATGTAATTCATCTTATACATCTCCTTCCTAAGCTTCTAACCTAACAGGCACCAATTTGATACTCAGAGGTGTCTGGATCATTGTTCTAGCTAATTTATAGAATAAATCAGAAGATAAGGCAATTAAAGATCAAAAAATGAAGCTAGCAGGCATGGTGGTGTGGAGATCTGAAGCACTCATGCCTTACCTGCTGCCATGCCAGTGATCCAGGGGAGAGGAGGATCGAGGTTCCAATAGATGCTCCCCTCCTTGAGGGTGGGAGAGCAGACTGCACTGCCACAATACCACCACCTAGGTGACAATGGATGGCAATGCAGGTCAAAGCAGCAGTTCTGGGTGGGGGATGCTCTTTGACGGAAGACATTGGCACATTCTACGACATGCAAATGTCAGGCCATCACCTCCATGGAGTATCCATGGGTGGGGGAGAAACCAGAACCTGGAAAATACCACAACTGGCAGGATGATGCCCTGTGGCACTTCACAGCCCCCACATCACCTACCAGGCACAGGGACAACTGAACCGAGTAAGGCCACCCAGAGGGGGACTGTGTGCCCCCCTGATGGCCCCGCCACAGGGGTGATCTGTGGAGGAACAGGTGGCCCCCACAGGTAAGTCCTGGAGACTGCAGGTGATGGGGTTGGGGGTGCCACAAGGGCTGAAGGGAGCTTGCCTGGTGAGGAGGGGGGAAAAAACAATAAAAAAAAATGTAACTAGCCATTAGAGGCCTTATGGATTCATTAGGTTTGCAAGATCCATGGGGAGTACTTCACTCACTTATATTGAAGAATATATTTTTTACTCAAATTGTAGGAAGTCTTTGTCATGGCTAGATTATGTCCTTTTTCCTACAAAGTATTTACATATCATTCAGATGTGGAAATTAAGTCTCCAGTTAATTTCAGATCCTACGTCGGTGTTGCTGTCTCATGAATCTAATTGCTTTCTAAACAGAGATAAGAAGTGAAGAATAAATTAGCAACCTCTAATTGCAAAGAGGTTGTTAATTGACTAGTTAATTGTACTAAAGATTTTTAACAACAGGCAGTCAGTTACACCCCAACTCACAGTTTGAGAAACCTTAAACAATAAGAGGAGAACTGATCAGTAAAAGCACAAAACTTAACAAAGGAAGAAGCAAGTCAACAAGTGACCTCTTGAAGATGACAAGTCACTAGAAAGAGAAGGGACAGAGAAGGATGTAGGCAAAAAAGGTTTATATCTAAATACCTTGTATAATGACCAAACTACTTTCTCATTGTATTGCATGAATTATTTATTGTTTCATTGCGGATTTTCACTCTCTGTATAAGTGTATCGTTTTGATATCATGAGGCTGCATTGTCAACTGTGACAAGATCCTGACCTATTTCTGGGTGCTTCAAACCCTCTTGTGAGACAGCTTCTTGTAAGGGGAGGAGGTTGTCAACAATGAATAGGCCAGAGACGTCCTGGCCCAGATTCATAAAGGTTGATGCAGGGCTTGAGCCAAGTCCTATGTCAAACCTGGTGGCCAGCTGAGCTCAATGAAAAGTTTGTTGCAGAATGCACCTGGATGAAGAAGGTCGGATGCATTTACAACATTTCACTTGTTTTACGGCAGCTTTCACCAAATATTTAGTCCAAGCCCTGTAAAACAGGTACCTGACATTACCACAAGCTAGACCAGAAAAAGCCAGTTGAACTTTCAGCAATTAGAGCACAGGAACAAGAATCCTGGTCATTGGTCTGGGAATGCCACAAGCCCAATGTGCCATATGTTCAGTGATCCAGGGGCTTGAGGCATTATGGGGGGGTTGTGAATTGCCCTCACCCCCATCTGGACCTAGCCCTGTTAAGTTCTTTGCTATGCTAATACTCTTCAAGAGGAAGTAGCCTTCCTGGACACAGGTTTGTCAGATAGTACTGCTGGGTAGGCAGCCCCAAATTTTAGGTCCATGTCAGCTTCAGCCAATCGAATAAAAACATAGAAACATAGAATTTAACGGCAGATAAAAAACGCTTGGCCCCACCTAGTCTGCCCATGTCCCTACCTAACGGATAAGCTGCAGATCCTAGTTAACCAACAGCCTACTTATTCCTACCCCCACTAGAATTGCTTTACGTCTGAATTTGGATAGAGAGAAATGATGCCTCAGCCTTGCTCCACCTAGGCACTAAGGGCAGAGAAAGAAACGAAGGAAGGAAGGAAGGAAGGAAGAAAGGAAGGAAGAAAGAAAGAAAGAAAGAAAGAAAGAAAGAAAGAAAGAAAGAAAGAAAGAAAGAAAGAAAGAAAGAAATTCTTTGACACAACTCCTGTCTTCCTCTATTACTAGGGAAATGCTGAGTGAACATCAGAGGTGACAGCTACATTCACAGTATGAATGCAGCCAAGTTTAGTACATGATAATGAGCTTAGAAGAGACATTGTAACTGGTACTGTCGGGAAGATAGAAGTGTTTACCTGCACAAGACTATAATCTTTAGTTTTTGTAATCCTGTATGTCTGTTGTTATTTGACTATGTGTAAATAGGGTATATACCTGAATATCACTGCTGTATTTGAACAACCAATGTGCAGTAATAAATAAGTTACTTTCTTAAGAAAGGAATAACTGGCTGTTTGTGACTATGTGTCTGAGAGAAAGGTACCTGAATAAGTTGTGCATACTAAAGGGTCTCCAAGCAGTAGAGTGCATCCTACCCCAGAGCAGAGACCCTCACTATGCATAGTCTAAAAGGTAGAAGGTGTTAAGAAAAGGTTTATCAGAGCACCAGGGTCTGCAATTCTGCTAAAGCTGGGACCTTGACAGTAGTGATGCTGATCCAGCCTCAGTTGCAAAGGCCTGAGAGACAGGGCCACTTGGAACTGCAGGGTGCTTAGATCATAATATATGGTGGCAGCAGTGGTGACTGCACAAAATACTGTTTCAATGTTCAATACCTAAGGGGGCTGTCACAAAAATGTAAGTAGTATTAACAAGTATACATACAACAGTAAACACTACAACGCTATCTTCTCTCACTTCCAAAAATTTTTCTATTTTTCACAAAATGTTTAGAGAGATAAATGCCAGGCAAGTACAATGCAGTGAGATTGCTGGAGCAGCAGCAGCTGTGTGTGGAGAGAAGCATACCGTATGAAGATTTGAACGGAGTCAAGATGATAACTACAGTGGCTTAAGTGAGAAGTTTGAGACAGCCTTTCAAGCTTAGTTGAAATTAGTATATATTGCGGAAAGGCAGAAGGACAGAAAGATAGAACTTGCCAGGTTGAAAATTGAAGCAGATGAGCTACATGCAGCCCAATAGCAGACCAGACAGAGGTCAAAGAGAGATCAAAGAAAGGCACCGATGGGCAGATGCACTCTGAGAGAAGGCCAAGATAGAGGCAGAAGAAAGACTATAGTAGTGCAGGGTTTTAAATAATTGATTAGCAGTTTTTTTTCCTGGGACATTACTAACTGTACAGAAAGTATCTATATAGGTTTTCTAGAAGCGTTATGTTTGTTAAACACGGTGAGGTAAGTGCTATGCATTTTCACAATGTTTTAGCATTTTTATGAGCAAAACGCTAATCAATTTTTAGAGTTAAATAAAACCCTGTAGTGAGTGCCTGGTCAGGAAAAAAACTCTGGTGTAGCATGAAACATCGGGAGTTTGTGTGTCTCACTAGTCACTGTTCTGATGTAAGTAATAAAGTAAGCACTGAATTTATCAGGCTCTGAATCCTACACTCATTTTAGTGTTGTAGTGGGGTGACAAGTGCCCATTTGTTTTTCAGTTTGCCTCATCATTTCACTGACAGCAATGTTAATACAGGCTAGCAGCCTTCTGTTGATGTTTGCCTAGTTGGGGAAGAGGAAAAGCATAGAGGGACAAGGAAGAGAACTAGACAAGGAAAGAGAAACATACTGGTGATGGTAGTAGCTAAGTAAGGTAGTGAAGGAGAGAGAGAAGAGAGATTAGGTGAAGGAAGAGAAGCAAACAGAGGGTACAGGAGGGTTTGGGGGAGGAAGAAGGAGAAGAGAACAGGAGAAGGGGAGAATGGGCTACAGGAGAGATGGAAGAAGAAGAGAATTTACAGGAGAAAGTTAGCCATCACAGGGGAAGAGGCTGAGAGATGAGATGACGGGTGGCTGGTGGAGGCCAGTGGAGGCAGCAAGTAGAGCGCGGAGTTAAAACTAGCATCAGTTAAGAGTCTTAGTCTGGGTTGCAATGAGTTACAGGAGATTAAAATATTTTATAACCTGCCAGCCCACTCATGCAGCAGTAGCAATACCACTTGTGACGCCGACAACCCAAGTTCGGAAGTGAGCTCGAGGTATTAGGTGGACGGCCAGGGTGAGGAGGAGGATTGACCATCTGTGGGGCCAGTCTCCTCCTCTGGGGGGCAGGGTGGGGAACAGCTTGGTGCTCACCAGGCCCCTCACAGAAGCCAGGGGAGAGGCAGCCTGTACTGAAAGATGGGGGAGGTGTGGCAGATGCTAGTGCACGCACCTTGACATGATTGCATGCCATGTCTCCCATGGGGGAAAGAGGAAAATGTCCAGCTACACAAGATGACTGCCAGCCTCCGCAGGCCCTGCACATAGTGACTCAGACTCCTCCCAGAATCTGGATCCAGTCCTGGCAGGTTGAGGGACTCCCCACCACCCTGCACAGTGGGAAAACCATAGAGGACTACAGGAGAGGTAAGCCCTGGGGGAAACCGGGGTGGTAGGGCTAGAAGGACTGGTAGGAAAGAGGGCTGGCTAGGACAGGCAGCAAAAAAAAAATTCACAGCCTAACCAAAATAAAAATACAGTAAAATATAAATTAAGCAAATGGCAAACATGTAAAAATAAGAAGTTCAGGAATAGTGAAAATGTGTAAATTATTACAGAACAGCTGAGTGAGAGAACAATAAACCATCACTGGGGAATGGGGGGATAACTTAAACTGAAGAGGTGCTCAGAAATAGTGAAGACAATGCAAAATAGTCCAAAATAACATTACCAAACTGTGCTACGGGAGATAAATAAAATCACAACCAAACATGGAACAGGAACCCTTGCAAATACAATCAGTACATCTTTTTTAATTTTATTTTATTCTTTTTGGTAACCGAGTAAGAGCCTCAAGGCACAAGTGCCTGTTTTCAAGGGCCACCTGGGAGCACTGGGATGGTTAAGTGACTTGTTCAGAGTCACACAGTATGCAAATGGAGGTTGTGAGACTCAAACCCAGGTCTGCTTAATGTACCAAGCTCATTCACAGCTTGTTACTTTAACCTCTAGGCTATACCACCAGCCCCATCATGATAGGCAAGCTGGAAAGCTTACTACTTAAGAGAGGGGGAAGCAGGTATGGTTACCCAGCTGAGAGAAATTGGAGGGTGAAGGGCAACATGGCATACAAACACCCCAAGTACACACCCTCCTGCTGTAGCCCTCATGCTAGGGACCATTATGCTGGGAAATTGCTTGACTGGGAAGTCTTTAAAAATTGAGACTGTGCAGCCCAGTTGTCTGGTCCGATGTCACATGATCTGGAGAGTCACAGCTCCAAGCATCATTGTGGCAGTGTCCTAGTGTTTGTTAGTGGGAGAGAGGGCAAGAAAGAGAACCCCTGCCCCTTCCTGGTTCCAAAGGGTAGCAGAAAGACACAAAAGATGGTTCAGTGCAGTCCAAGCAGGTGTAGTAGTCTACCAGGCAAATTAGGTGCCCCTGGGAATAGGGGCAGACTCCCAGTCTCCTGCCTGAATGCTGCTGCCCAACTGACCAGTCCTGTGTCATGGGATGTGGAGGGTCACTGCCCCTGGTGTCATTATGCTGGGATTCTAGAGACTGTTTGGGGGAAGAGGGATCTAATAAGACAGCCCCTTCCCCTCACTGGTCCCCACAGTCAGTGGAAAGTTGCAGAAGAGCATCTTATGTGGACTGAGTAAATGAAGGAGTCTTCCAGACAAAGGAGGTGCCTTTAGCAATAGAGGGTGAAGTCCACACCTCCTACCTGGATACTGCAGCACAACTGGTTGATCCTGGGTCATATAACCTGGAAGGTCACAGCCACTAGTGTTTTCATAGTGGCATTCAAGTGATCATTAGTGGGACGGGGCTTTGGAAGACAGCCCCTACCACTCATTGGTCCCCATGGGTTGCATAAAGCTGCAGACTGTTCAATTAGAGTGATTTGCAAGTTTCCCACATAAATGTTACTGTTAGCAATGGCAGGATACAAGTCTGAGAACTGTAACCTCCTTTACACAATTAGAGATTAAATTGTTCTGCACAAACATGTCACTTTCGCAGGTACGTAGGTAGGGGCTAAAGCTTACAACTCTCAGTTCTTGCAGACCCCTGGTGTTGCAAATGCAGGCTACTTGTAGCTAGAGCTCATCTGTCCCAGGAAAGGAATGCAGGGGCAGAATGCTTAGTGTTCTTTTCCTTTTGCAAATAACAAGCAAACAAGTGGCTCCAAGGTAAGAGATGGGGTGCTATGGCCACATGAGGTATCAAAGGAAACCCTAGAAAATAGAAGTGGCGATTGAATGGCAAATGAGTCAGGAGAGATGGCGCCAGGACCATCCTCACTCAAGCAGACTGGCCTGTGGACAGTGAGGCCTAGCACCAGCTTCCCAGAAGATATCTAATGCTCCACACCATAGCAGTTTTCCAGGTTCCACATTTAAACATCCCCTTAAGTTTTGGACCCAACCATGTATGCTGTTGTTTATTTAGTTGCACTCTACTATGTACTAGCTTGTCTCTAATGCTAGGGCCTCTGGAAAATGAAATCCTTGGTGTAACACCTACTACTGTTGCCAGTTATCTATCTGTCCGTAGTAACTGCCAGTTTCTTGCTAAGCCATTTGTGCTTTATGATGTGAAAAGGAATTAAGTTATTGAACTGAAGGAAATTACAGATAGCTGTACAGTGAAAAATGTACATTGTTAAATAAATTCCTTTAATAGAAACTGTACATGTGTAATAGGATTGTTGAGCTTGAAATGTTATGAGATTGACTCCGAATACCTGCATATAGCACATTTTGTATGTTATTTGTATTTTGTATTTATAGTTCATGTATGTAGCACTTTTTTGCACTGTGTCACTTTTTGATGATGTCATAGCCCATTGTGTATTTGAATGGGCTTGCTTGCTGTATTGCCACACCCCCAATTGAAGGCATAATTGCCGAAGCGCAGGAGTATTGCTTGTGCAGCTCCTAACTGTGAATAAGTGCATTGTATTTGCTCTTAATTTTGTGACTGACAGTCAATTTTTTACCTGAGTGCTGTGATTTGAAATTGTAGTCGTTGCTAGGGTTTGCTGCCCTCTCGCAGCACCCGCTTCATTCGCTAGTAGCGCAGCTTCCATTTGGATTTATTTTCCTCAGCAAGACTGGGACAGCTTGTTCCTTGGCTGGATGGGGCATAGGTCCAAGTTACCACGGAAGGATGTAGCCCATGTAGGGTAGCCATGGGTGGTCCTAAGAGCCATAGTGAGTGTGACCTGAACAATGATTAAAGTTCTGATGATTTTGGTGTACCATACTGGGAAAAATGTAATTCCAATAGGTTTCTGCTTGCACCTGGGAGTGAGAACTCCAAGAGGCCACTAGAGGTGACAGCTCCAGTGGTAAGGCTTTGCAATCTAAAGTAACCATTTACTATGGGTACTTCAGGTTAGGAGGGGAGAGAAGGTTGTAGAAATGTTGACCATCAAATGGTAAGATCCCCTCATGGGATCTTCACATAGGCCATTGTGGATCTGGCTCTGGGTTCCACTGAGGAAAGCGTACAGGTGTTTTAAAGGGTAGCTGACTGAAGGGAAGGGCAAAGAGAAATCCTCCATGTCTAGCATGCAGGAATGCTAGCTCAAAATCACCACATGTGCACACTGTAGCTTCTCTTACGAGATTATTTTCTTTCCCCATGAACTCCCAAGAAAGGTTGCCTGTCCAGTGAGAGGGATGAGGGAGAGTTGCACAGGGACTGGAGGCCATGTTCAACAACTGAGTACTAGTTGGGGCCCAAAAAGACATGTTAGGCCAGAGTTGCCTTGAGGCTAATCAGGATCCTTTGTAAGGAAGAAGCCCATGGGGTAGGCTGATCTCCATCCTTCCTGTATTGTCTAAATTACTGGAGAAAATGGTGAATGCACAGCTGTGATCCTATCTTGAAACAATGAAGCTACAAAACCCAATGCAGTCTGGCTTCAGAGCTAACCATAGCACTATCACAGCCCTTGCCAAAGTGACTAACGATTGGCAGAGGGAGTTAGATATCAAGAATTATGTCTGTGCTGTATTTCTGGATCTAAGGAAGGCTTTTGACACTGTTGATCATAGCCTGCTCCTCCTCTTCCTGCAAACTATAGGCATGAACTCTTCATCGTTGCATTGGTTCTCTGACTATCTAACAGGACGCCTTCAGCAAGTCAAAGCCGAAGGCGAAGTGTCACCTCTTAAACCTGTCCAGAGGGGCGTGCCTCAGGGATCTATCTTAGGTCCCTTACTGTTTCTATATACATTAACAATATCAACAATTGTATAAACAAGGCCAATATTCATCTGTTTTGCAGATGATACTGTCTTGTACTTAAGCCGTCCAATGCCAGAAGCGGCCTGTGAAGACCTATAATCCAAATTCAATCTACTCCAGAACTAACTAATCCATACAAAACTCCTCCTTAACGCCAAAAAAACGAAAATGATGCTCCTCTCTCCATTTTTCCTTTCAACCAACCCTGCAACTATTGGTTCAGTCCCCCAGATTACCACCTTGTTAGGAGGAAAAGCTGGAATATGTCACAAAATTCAAGTACTTGGGAGTGTGACTAGACCACAGACTTTCCTTCACTGAACACGTTGAAGATCTACTAAAAAGACTAAGGCAGAGGCTGGGAATTTTCTTCAGAATTAGTCAATTCCTAATCAGAGATGGTAAGATACATCTGGTCCAATCCACGTTTCTATCGTTGGTAGACTACGTGGACTTCCTATACAGCCAGTGTCCTACCTATTGCTTAACAAAATTGGACACACTTTATCACAGAGCTCTGAGGTTCATAACGGGTCTCCCATTCGGCATGCACCACTGTTCTCTGTATGAGGCTGTAGGATGGACCTCCCTTTGGACTTTCAGAGCTATTTCAGAAAAACTGCCACATTACATTACCAACTGTCTTCCATTAAGTGCAATAGGTAACTACGCACTACGAAGTTACTCATCTATCTCAATCAAGGTACCTATAGCTACATCTCACTTTGGAAGAGCAGCCGTAAGCTTCATGCTGCCCGCACTATGGAACAAAATTCAAAAAATTCTTAAATTGTGCACCCCTGTCTGCCTCTCTGCCTTTAAGACCTTATATTCCCACTCAGTCAAAGAAGTATGCTATTGTTTTTCCCTCCCACGACCTAGATCAGTGTCTTTCTTAGTACTTCAGCCTGCCCTGCACAGTAATCAAATATCAAAAACTCCTAGTACTGTCCACTGCCCTCCCAAGCCCTAGACGTTCCATCACCTCCTTTCCCACCTCTCCCCTCACTTGCTTCCAACCTTATCCTCCGTCTATGTCTCCCATCTTCAGGGTAGGAATCACTTGTACCCTCTGGTTGAGACTACCTCCATGCCCCTTCCCTTGCTACTCTCTCACCTCCCATATGGTCTCCACCACAACCCCTCGCATACACCCTTCTCCTACCCCACCTGTTCTCCCCCTTCACCCCATTTATCTCCTCTTCCCTCCACTCCCCTCTATTCTGACTTCCTGCTGTTTAAGCTGCCTCTCATTCTACTATACTACTCCAATCATGCTTTTCCTTTCTCCTCCTCCTCCTCCTCCTCTCTCTTCCCTTTTCCTCTCCCCCATTACTGTGTCCTGGTTGAATATATGTACATGCTCCCTCTTTTGCACTACTGCTTCAAATTGCTACATGCTTGTATGTTCTATTGTTTCTTGTTGACCTGTTTTCAATATTTATCTGTATTCAATTGCACTACTTTGTATTGTTATGTTCACTATGTTATCGATTGTTTGATATCACATTTGTAAATAATGTATCTGTATGCCTAACCATGTTTGTTGTATGTTGCCTTGTAAATTGGAAAACTTCATGTTATACCTTGTCTGGTTATATATATACACATGTAACAGCCTATTCTAACCAGGTCCATCTTGCAAATGAGCTCTGCTCAACGATGTTCACCTGCATAAATAAAGATTTTGATTGATTGATTGACATCCCCATTCGCCAGGGTAGCCATGTGGCAGGTACAGGTTTTGAGGGTATGGCTTGTTCCCATAGGGTAAATCCCCATGTATAACAGTGGCCACAAGATAAATTTATATTAACAACCAAAAGGAGGTAGGCTCAAGATGGCTGCTGCATGCTATGCTATCTGAGGAGGAGCTGCAGGAGCAGGAATTGTATAAGGTGCTTTTTTGCTTAAAACAAGTTTACCACCATTGCCTGAATAGGTACATTTGTATACAAATCTCATTTATTGGACTAACATGTGTGGCATCATGGGTAGTACTCTGTATTTTCTGTACCCAAGGCCTGGCACATGAGGAATCTGAGCAGTGGAGGATCCTCCCCCTGAACCTGGTGGGCAGAGAGCCCTGCGGAGTGTTTTAACTGCATAGCACAGAGTTTTCAAATGACTGGCGCTTGAACAGAACTTGAATGTTGGATTTTAGATCAGCTAACTAAGAAGATTTACTGGTTTACCAGTTAAAATATTTATGACAATTTACTAACCTCAGAGGAAAGTTAGTATTAATTTGGAGATTTGGACTTCAGCAAGACTTTTGATTCGGTGCCTCATGTGCAGTTGAGAGGAAAGTTGGAGTATGTAGGGGCGATGACAAAGATGGTGAAGTGGACCGTGAACTGGCTGAAGAGGAGGCAGCAAAGGGTGGTGGGGGGGAACTCTAAATCCCCAAGGACTATGACGAGCAGAGTTCCATGAGGATCAGTACTGGCACGGTGCTGTTTGGGATTTTCATATCGGATATCTCACATGACAACAGGAGTAAGATCAGTCTGTTCACTGATGATATCAAGATTGGGGCAGTGGTGGATGACATTGTAGGGTGGCAAGGGCTACAGGACAACTTAACTAAACTGGAGGAGTGGTCAGAAACATTGCAGTTGGAGTTCAATGCTAAGAAAAGAGGTACTGCACTTTGGAGCAAGAAACCCTGGGAGGAGCTACCAGTTGGGAGGGGTTCAGTTAGGTACCATCGAGGAAGAAAAGGATCTAGGGGTGGTTATAACGGGGAATATGAACAACTCAGCTCAGTGCAGGAAGGCATCAGCTAAAGCCAACAGGATGCTGGGGTGTATTGTGAGAGGAATCTCCTCCAGAAGGCAGGAGGTGATCCTGCCTCTGTACAGGTCACTGGTCAGACCACACCTGGAGTACTGCGTGCAGTTCTGGCACACATTTCTGAATAAGGATGTCAGATTACTGGAGGGGGAGCAGCACAGGACAATAAAGATGATCCAGGGTTTGGAGGACAGATCCTACGAGGACAGGCTGAGGGAGTTAAATATGTATTCACTGGAGGAGTGAAGGGATCAGGGGGATATGACTGAGACCTTTAAATACATGACAGGGATAAACAAGACAGGTACAGAAGGGGTATTCAAGTTGAGAAGGGGGAGGGACATGAGAGGGCATGGTCTCAGATTGGAGGGGGAAGATATAGGAGAGAGAGATGAGGAGACATTTTTTCCCAGAGAGGGTGGTGGCTAAGTGGAACGCTCTACCTGAGGAGGTGGTATCCTGTAGGACAGCAGGTAGTTTTAAAAGGGGACGGGACAGGGTGAGGGGAGGTAAACATGAGGGGAGGGGAGGGGGCAGCTGCAATGTAAAGGGCTAGCTGCACATTCGAGTAGACTTGATAGACCATGAGGCTTGTTTCTGCTGGCAAATTTCTATGTTCGGATGTTCGTAAACCAACTAGGACAATTCTGGAGCAGGTGTTTATGTTACCTTCACCAGAATGAAAAATAGCCTGACAAAGAGAACAGTTTGAAGAATCCAATAGAGCCAGCGAAGTAAATACATACGAACACACAAAATTGCCCTCAGAAAAAGGCTCAAAGGTCTATCAAGTCTGCCCGATTGTGCAGCTCTCAGTTTAATACCACTGCAGCGGCCCCCCCCCCGCACTCACTCCCTTCCCTCCATCCCCTCTCCTGGTCCTTCACCTGATTGTGTTCTTGTCTGTACTAACCCTGCCCCGACTCTATCCCACTCCTGCTTTAAAGTTATCCACTGTCCTCAATTTGATAACTCCTCCAGCAGTGAGTACCATCCCGCCACCACTCTCTCTGTGAAGTAGTGCCTCCTCATTTCCTTCTTGAACCTTCCCCTTCCAATTTCAGACTGTACCCTCTAGTGACCCTACCCCTTTAAGCAGAACAATCCCCCCCTCTGACTTTGTTTATGCCTTTCAAGTACTTCAAGGTCTCTATTATGTCCCCCCTTTCCCTTCTGTTCTCCAGCGAGTACATGTTGAGCTCCCTCAGTCTTTCCTTAAAAGGCAACTCCCCTAGTCCCATGATCATTTTTGTAGCACTACGCTGCACCCCCTCCAGTAATCTCACATCCATCTTGAGCTATGGGCACCAGTACTGCACACAGTACTCCAAGTGTGGCCTCACCAATGTTCTATACAAGGGCAGGATGATCTCCTTCTCCTTTCCAGAGCTGATCCCTCTGGCAACTCATCCCAGCATCCAATTTGCCCTTGCTGCCACCCTCCTACACTGTGCTGATACCTTCATGTCTCTTGTGACTAGTACCCCAAGGTCCTTTTCCCCCTCTGAAGCTGCTACCTGCACTCCTCCAGCCAGTAGCTGCTCCTGGGATTTCTGGCTCCGAGGTGCATGACCTTGCACTTCTTAATGTTAAACCCCAACTGCCACTCCTTTGACCAGTGTTTGAGTTTAGCTAGATCCTCCCTGAGTGCCTGCCTCCAATCCTCACTATCCACTTTTGCACAAATCTTAGTGTCATTGGTGAGTAGGCTGATCTTACTCTTGACCCCTCTGCATTGTCTCCAATGAAGACATTGAACAAAACAAGGCCCAGCATTGAACCCTGCGGTACTCCACTAGTTACTGGCCTTGGCTTGGATGTCTCCCCCCTTATGACTACCCCCTGTTGTCTTCCCTGCAGCTAACTCTCAACCCACCCCACCAGTTTCTCCCCCACCCCAAGTCCCTCAGCTTGCTCAGTAACATCCCGTCTGACACGGAGTTGAAAGCCTTGCTGAAGTCGAGGTGCAAGATGTCCACAGCATGGCCTTCGTCAACCCTTCTAGTGACCCAGTCAAAGAAGTCAATTAGGTTAGTCTGGCATGATCTTTCCAAGACAAACCCATGCTGTCTGTCATCCTATAGACCATTACTATCGAGACAGGTTATCAACCTGTCCTTCAGAATGGTCTCCATCAACTTCCCCACTATTGAAGTCAAGCTCACCGGTCTGTAATTGCCCGGTTCATCCTTGGGTCCACTCTTGTGGAGGGGCACCATGTGAGCCATTCTGCAGTCTCTGGGTACATTCCCCATCTCCTAGAAGGTGTTAAACAGGTCTGTCAGAGGGCCTGCCAACACCTCTGCCAGTTCCTTCAGGACCCTTGGGTGTACACTGTCCAGTCCTGGTGCCTTGTCCACCTGCAAGGCTTTGAGGCCCTTCAGAACTCTATCCTCTTGGATGACCCCATCTGTTATCTCTGCCCCTCCTCCACCCTTGCCCCCTTTCCCTTGTGGTATTGGGCCATCCCTTTCTTTTGTGAACACCAAGCAGAAGTACTTGTTGAGTGCCTCTGCCTGGTCTTCCCCTTTTTCTGCCCACCCCAACCCTTTTGTTTCTAACAATGTCATCCCTACAACTCCTCTTCTCCCATATGTATTTAAAGAACCCCTTTTTCCCCGCTCTGATCCGCTGAGCCTATAAAAGCTTACCCTAAGCTTCCCTAAGGATTTCACCAAGGACAATGTTCTGTTGAGACAAAGCTGAAAGGAAATAATGTGCTGATGGTCAAGCAAACACATGGACAACTAAAAATTTTATCTGGAAGGTGGACAATTTATGAAGTAAAACTTGGTCCCATTTGTCGGTGGCCATATTTGTGTGCACTTTATGCACTGTATGTACTTGAATACATAAAGTAAAGAGAACAGAGCCTATATGCATATGATGTGTACTGGAATGCACCTTAATATATAGAGACAAGAAACAGGAGATAAGAAACCAGTGACAATCTCACTTCTGCACTTTATTTCATAGAGACAGAAGACTGTTAATTATTACCTATTTATTGCTTAGTTATCTGATTTATAGTAAGTTGCAGTAAGTTGCTGTCTAGAATTGCTAAGATGTTTTGACAAAATTAGTATTTATTAGGTCAACTATTTAAGAGTCATTGATTTCAGTGAGTCATGACGATGCCTACCACTCATAATTTCACCAGAATGAAAAATAGCCTGACAAAGAGAACAGTTTGAAGAATGCGGCAGAGAAACAAAGACAATACAGCAGCAACAAGCTAATGAACAAATAGAAGGGGATACAAAGTGCAATCCGAAATCATTTAAACAACTTGCACTAATCACTTTAAATAAAATGCAAATTAATAATACTAAGGTAAAGAGGACTGGGAGGGGTAAAATGTGCAGGAGAAAACAGGCTCCACAAGGAAAGAGTTCACAAAAACAGACTTAGCTACTCAAAACCCCTTAAAACACTTCAATGATGTAAACCCCAAATTTGAAACCAGACACAAGAGATAATTTAGAAAGATCACTTATAGAACCTCCCCCCGAGAATTAGAAAACCCACAATATGATAAATTAAATAGGAAGACAGATCCAGACAAGCACAATATGGGTGTCAACAAGAAACTACTGGAGCAGATATAGTTATAGGTTTTTCAGATGTCTCTGAACATTTTGAACACCCTACATAAAACAATTCAGGGAATCAGAGAAACATTTAGGGAAGAGAAGAATAAAGGAATGGATAATAGCAATAAATAGACAAAAGCATCAGAGGAAACCAGTAATGAGACCAGAAAGCTACCAATTCTAGCACATGCTAATGTTACTGAAGAAATGGCAATTGCATTAGCAAATCCAATAACAGCAAATCTCCTTCTATAGGAACAATTAGTAACGATTAAGCAAGATCTAGCGTTTATCAAAGAAATGTGTCTCTATAACAGGAAAAAGATAACAGAGATATCTGAAAACGACCAAAACACAGCAAGAAATATTATAAACCTTTAACAGAGAGCATACACTGAGGAAAGCAGTGACGAATTAACATCAGAAGAACTAATCATGTTACCTCATCCAGAACACAGAAAGGATATCGTAGCAAGAGAATTAAAGGAACAGCATTAGGCACTGTGGGGAAAAAGCAGAAGATAAGGAAAGGAAAGGACAAGAACATGATACAACATAAAGGGAAATAAAGTGAGAGGAAATAAGGGAAGCAAATTAGGAAATAATAAATTGAAACCACAGCAGCAAACCGCACATATGGAAGCAGAGACACAAATAACATCTAGACAAAATATCACAAGGAAAATGGGAGACAGCACCACCCCTAAACATGAATTTATAAGTAAAGAAGAAATCACTCTAAAATCACAGGCTGGAAATAGGGTAAGAAAAGGGAATGGAAATGAATGTATAAAAGGCCATTTTCAGAACGTAGGCAAAGGCAAATATTCTAATAAAAACAGCCAGAAATTGTAACAAAACAAAAAGAGGAGGGTGCTTGAAAAAGGACGAAAGATCACAACTGAAACAGAAACACAAACAATTCAAAATCTTAACAGAATAGAGGGGGAGAAAGGTGGAGATTAAAGAGGGAATCAGAATTAAAAGTATATACAAATAGCATGGCAAACACAACTCAAAGTAGAAAGATAGAGGAAAATGAGGGAAGCAATACTCATCTAGGAATGCAAAGGAGCTACAGTGCAAGCCATTTATAACAGGCATATCTGTGCAAGATAATTTTGCGCATTATACAGAGTGGGCGCTATAATCAAAAGCCTTTTTTTTTATTAAAACGCGAACACAGTGAGTACGACTAGTGGATGCAGAGCTTCTACATCTACAGTATTTATGTATTTCACTTCTCTCCTTAGGACAAATGGTATTCGCGGACAGAGAGCTTCTACATTTATTTATGTACAGTATGGTAGCATACTTCACTTCCTTCTTTCAGACAAATAGTACTGTGCTGTATTTGTACCAGCAGCAAGAGCAGGAGGAGTAATGTAATGAGCTTGCATTCACCCAAGATAATGCTCCCACTTCCCCGATTCCTTCTTGCACTCACCCACGATAATGCTCCCACTCCCCGATTCCTTCTTGCACTCACCCAAGATAATGCTCCCACTCCCCTGATTCCTTCTTGCACTCACCCACGATAATGCTCCCACTCCCCGATTCCTTCTTGCACTCGCCCAAGATAATGCTCCTCCCCCAATTCCTTCTTTTTCATGAATAATGCTCCACTCGATTCCTTCTTGCACTCTGCCCAAGATAATGCTCCCACTCCTCGATTCCTTCTGTACCAAGATAATGCTGCTCCCACTCCCCAATTCCTTCTTGCACTCGGACCCAAGATAATGCTCCCACTCCCTGATTCCTTCTTGCACCTCGCCAAGATAATGCTCCCACTCCCCGATTCCTTCTTGCACTCGCCCAAGATAATGCTCCCACTCCCCCAATTCCTTCTTGCACTCGCCCAAGATAATGCTCCCACTCCCCGATTCCTTCTTGCACTCACCCAAAATAATGCTCCCGCTCCCCGATTCCTTCTTGCACTCACCCAAGATAATGCTCCCATTCTCCCAATACTTTCTTGCACTCACCCAAGATAATGCTCCCATTCCATTGAGTCCTTCTTCTGCAATTGTGGCATATTCGAACCGGCAGCAGGAGGTGGGTGAATCCCCTGATTCCTTCTTGCACTCACCCAAGATTCTGATCTGACACTGCAGTATATAGTCATGCTCGCCTTCTACAGTGTTTTGGACAGGTTAGCTGCTAATTAATGTCAGTTCACACTTTGGCTAGCTCGACAAACTTGACATTAACTGACACTAGCTAGCAGCTAATCTGCCCGCAATAGAAGGCATACATGGAACGTTATAACTGCCGTTCTTAACATTACAGCCTATGGAATTGGCAAATGGTAAATTAAATTTGCCTGTTAAAGCCAATTGCCCACCATAGCCACAGGTGGTATAAGTGGAGTTGGCTGTACTTAGGAGCTTACAATAAGTATGCTAAGGAGACCTCAGAAAAAGCTTAAAAGGAAAGTAAAGAAGATAACCGTTTCAAAACATTTTTAAGGACATTCAATGGTACAGATTTTCTACTACTGTACCTATATGTAATGCTTGTAGAATACAAATGAAGGTTAGGAAATACTCAACCAAACCTTGTTGACCACATCACAATAATACATCATGTGAATACCTTAGAGTTAGTTCTTTTGGCATCTACACAATTTTATATACTCAATGCTCTTTTGGGGGAAAAGGGAATTAAATTACTGTATAGCAGGAAATATTAACTTTCAGTTTATTTTTGCAATATTAGCTTAACTGACAAAAACACTAAAATAAGCTGATCGCTAATATTACAGGGAGCATAGTGCTGTAACTGGACATGAAGCTGATGCCTTAATTCAATAGGGCACTAAACAGTACTGCACCCCGTTAAAATAAGCTGCTATACAATATATTGGTCTGGAAATTGGCACCATATGGAAAATGAGAATGGAAGAAATTTACAAAGTAACGTCAACACAGAATTACAACTCTTGCTGAGAATACCAATGGAAAGAAAACAGATTACCAAAGCTGTCAGATGTGAAAGAAATAGACAGATTATGCTGTGGTTGAATAATGCTTCTTTGTATGACAAACTACTGTCTGGGTATTTATAAAGTAGAAGAAATAGATTGTAAAAAAAAACAAATTCTTAAAGGTGGCAATGCCTCTAATGACATCTCTGTTCCCTTGCAATTTACAGTGAATATTTCTAATAGATTCTCAGTATTGGGCGCTGAGTGCAATACAAGCTGATATTTCTTAGGCAGCAATATAAAAGGACTAAAGATTCCAGAAACTCAATCCCATTACACATATGAGAATAAACAAGCTATTAACAGGGAATATAACAGGATTGAAAGATAAATTGGAAGACCCAGAAAACACTTAGGGCCAGATATTCAAACAATTGCCCCCAGCGCAAAACCATAGTGCTGGAATAGCGCTGGATTTGCGCAAGGCTGCAATATTCAAAAGCCCTGTTAGTGCCAGCACTGTGTGGTAGCACTGAAGCTAATAGTTAATAGTATGCAGGGGCAGGGTTAGCAGAGCACCCATGAATGCCAGCAGCACAGCATATTCAAAGGTCTAGCGCTGTGTTACAGGCATTAGCGTGACCTGTAGCGTGGTGCTAAATACTGCTGAGAAAAGGCTGGTAGTAATGTGGCGGCACCCACACCATGACTCCCGACCCCCGGTAGCCCTCTATATCAAAGAAGAACCTGGTTGTCTAGTGGTCCCCCCCCCTGTGCAGATCCTGACCCATAAAATGTACATAAAGCATTTTCCCTGGTAGTCTAGTGGCCCCCACCCACTCCATGAATCCGACCGTAAAATGTACATAAAGCATTTTCACTGGTAGTCTAGTGGTCCCCCCACCCCCTTGCACAACTCTCGACCTGTAAAATGTCATTCATACCTCAGTCAGCTGCCAGCCGTGGTGGTGAGAGGAGGGCTGAGCCAGTCGCCAGCTCTGTTCGTGGGAGATTGTATTGCTGAGCGGGGGCATCACTGCTAGGTGGGGGGACCACTAGACTACCAGGGAAAAATGATTTATGTAGGTTTTCTTGGTTGGGATTGGTGCAGAGGGGTGGGGGGCTGCTAGAGTACCAGGGACAAATGATTTCTGAATGTTTTGCTGGTCAGGATTCATGCATGGGGGCACTAGACTACCAGGGAAAATGCTTTATGTACATTTTACAGGTCAGGATTACACAGGGGTGGGGAGCCACTACACTACCAGGGAAAATGCTTTATGTATGTTGTATTGTTCGGGAGTTACGCAGGGCAGTGGGGGGGCCACTAGACTACCAGAGACAAATGATTTCTGAATGTTTTACTGGTCAGGATTCCAGCGGGGGGTTGGGGACCACTAGACTACCATGGCAAAATGATTTCCAATATTATACTGGTCAGAATTCATGTAGGGGTGGGGTGACCACTAAACTACCAGGGAATATTACGTTGCATTATGTGGAAAGGGGGTCGGGATTCATTGGGGGGATCCATACTGTACCTCCAACTGTCCATAATGTTCAGGGACATCCCTGAATTTGCCTCACATCTGTCCTCTGCCCCTCGTGTAATGTGTGTTGTTATGACTGAACAGTGGAGATTGTCAGCATAACATAATGTCACACATTAACGTTACAGATGGTATAGTCTTCAGGCAATACATCTTACACTGATCCTCTTATTCTATCTTCATTCTGGGTGAATAGTATCACTTTGTGAGATGTGCCCCTGATGTGGGGTCTTTGTTCCTGTTCTTGTAAGCCCTGTCCCTGATTCAGGAGGCATGGGGCTGGGAGGCCTGTATGCACCAACTGTGTTCCTGCTGCTTCCAACCTATCCTTCCATTCCGACCAACAGGGGATGCTGTGGGCATGCCTTGGCTGCAGCATCCAGCCTGTACTTCCATTCTGACCAAAAGATGGAGCTGTGTGCACCATGCAGTAGCACCGGGCAAACTGCATGGTAATGTATGCTAGGCAGCACATAATGAGATGCAAATGTGCCTGTTTGCCCACGGATTACCTAAGTAGGTTCATTTGCATGGAAGCTGTGAATATAGCTCCCGTTTGCCCCGGGCTAACCAGTTTGCACTGGGCTAATGTGTTAGCACTGTGCAATCAGGTCAGCCCTGGGCAAACCTCACTTCAGCATAGCACAGTTCTGCAGTGTGTGGCTTACATTGTTGTTTGCAGTCATATCTCTCAACTGTCCTTGATTTTCAGGGACGTCCCTGATGTTACTTCAAAGGTTTATTTTGTCCCTCCTAGAAATTGTGTTTCCATGACCAAACAGTGGGGATTGTAAGCATAAAATAATGTCAAACATTAATGTTATAGACGTGTTCTTCCTTAGAAAATGCATGTTACACTAAACCACTTATTCTACCAGCTTCCTGAGTGGATATCATCAATTTGTAAGATCTGTCCCTGGTTTTAAACCTTTATCCCTGATTTTTTTAAGCCTTGTCCCTGATTTATGAGGCAGGAGGTTGAGAGGTGTTTTGCAGTAGATGTGAGACATCTCTGTGCAATCACACACAATGTTCTCCACCTGCAACACTGGCTTGCTACAGAGTCTAATGAGCTGCAGTTGCAGTTTGCACTTCCCTGTTGCTGTATTCAGTGCTGTCTTATTCCCAGGCTATTTTTGCCCTGCACTCCCAGACCTGTTTGCCCGGCTTCCTTAGACTGCAATATTCAGCAGGATTAGCAGCGGGCTATTTCCTTTTCAATATAGCTTGTTTGTGCTCCGGGCTAGGTTTGCCCGCCAGGCAGTGCTAATTTAGCCCCAGGGCAAAGTTTTGAATATCTGGCCCTTAATATTTTAACAGCTTCCAATGCATTTGTTTACAAGAAACATGGGTAAGAGAACAAAATATTAATCTTAATGGATTTAAGACATATTTGGAACTGCCCAAAAGCATAAAAGAAATTAGCAGAAATATAGGAGGACTTGCAATCTTTTGAAAAAATGCAGAGAATATTCAAACCATTGAATTAGATATTAAAATGATGTTCTACTGGGATTGTTTATTAAGGAGAAAAATAAGGAAGACTGCATTATTCTGAATATATACAACCCGCCCAGTAATACCAAACATTATAAAGACAGCTTCTGGAAAGAGTTAGGTAATATCTTGGATGATGTTACTGGAAGATTCCCCACCATAATAATCATACTAGTAGAAGATTTTAATACAGGAGTTGGTAAATTCCTAGATTTAGATGAAGGTTACATTGATGTACTTAGGGCTATTAATAATGATAATTTAGTTTTAGAAAACACTCAAAAGGACATCTCTTCAGGAGGTTACGGAAAAAGAATATATTAAACCTTAAATGTGAAGAATTACATACTTTTTAATGTATATCATTATGCAAACAATGCAATTAGGGCACCACAATCAGTTTGCCTGTCATGCTGGCAAACTGGATTTTGCAGTGCTCAGCAGGGACGGAGCTGTCCAGGTGGTGTGCCCCTTGCCCCATACACCTCCGACCTGGAGAAGATTATATTAAAGTGCAGGGGCAAAGCACCCCGCAAACAGCCAGAATGTGCCCCAGGGCGCTGGGCATGATGAGGGTCAGGTGGCACAACCGCCGAGCAGGATGTTCACCATCAGCATTGTGCTGGCACCCTAATAGCAGTCATGGATTTTCTTGTCACAGCAAAATGGTGGAACTCTTTTTAATGGAAGAACTAGGTCAGATAAAGATGGCGATTTCACTAAAATTCGTATATTGAGATTATCAATAACTGATTTAGTGTGAATGAGCTTTAATGCCATTCCCTTTCTTATAGATTTGACTATCAGTAGCCAAGCAGACAGTCTACATTGCCCAGTAGAAATTGGTGTTAACTTATGGCCTAGGCAAATTAAAATTAACAGCTTGAATATTCCAGTTAGGATAAATAATAAAAAATATATGTGCTAGGAATTAATTTACAGTAAGATATTTTGAGAAAAACTACAGAATGTTGACATGATAGAACAAATTCCAAATAAAAGAGTCAAACTAGAAGGAACAAATTTTTATCTTGGGTTTTGAGAAGACAATCAAACAAATAGCTAACCATATTTCTAAAGAAGAAGGCATCTATAACCAGAAAGGAGCAATATGGTATAATAAGGAATGTAAAGAAGCTAACCAGAAATTGAACCGACAAATGACGTTAGTAAGATCAGTGCTCAGTATATAAAACAAGAAAAAAATCAACAAACTAAGAAAATCAAATAATACCATAATAGAAATAGAGAAAAACATAGTTATTTACTTTGTAAAGAGCAAGAAGAAACAGTGATTAATAACAACAGCAAAATATTCTCGACCATAGTTGCCAAAGGTACAGGAAAACTTCTAGAGGATCCAGAAGTGAATATTGAACCAGACACATGGGTTAAACACTTCCAAGGTTCATTCAGTAACTTAAATATAGATTATATGGAAACTCTTGACTATAATCAACATTCAGAGCAAATACCAGTAGACCCCCAGTTCTCCACAGAGGAGATCAGTCAAACTATTAAATCATTTGACAATCAAAGAGACCCTTGTCCTGATGGGGTACCATTAGATGTAATCTTAAATCAAATGGACTTATGGTTGCCAAATTTACAAAAACTATTTCAGTATATCACTAAATGCAGGACAAATCCAGATGTGATGGAGGAAAAATATAATTGTACCAATTTTTAAGAAAGATAATAAAAAAAGACCCGGACTGTTATGGACCAATCGGTCTTATTGAGTGTACACAAAAGATCTTCTCCAGAGTCATATATGATAGATTATTATCAAGGACAAACAGAAACAACACTCAGGATCATCTCCAGGCAGGATTCCAACAAGGTTATTCAACTACAGATCAATGTTTCCTTCTCTCCCATTTAGTACATAAAGTTATTAAAAAGCAGAAATTATATTGCATTTATATGGACCTGAAGGCAGCATTCAATCACATAAACAGAAACCTTCTATGACAGACAATAGAGAGCTTGGGAACAGAAAGATCTTTATGGAATATGATAGACATTGGGTTGGATTCACAAAAGGTTTTGGGACTAAGTCCCACACCACAACTCCAGTTGTGGACCAAAATCTCCGCAGCTGCAGAGATTGTTATTCTCATCTGTAGCAGTTGTGGAAGATGATACTGCTGGTCCCACCAGCTGTACATTTTTTCTGCAGCTGCAGGGATTTCTATAGCAACACCATCTACAAACCAACATACATCATAGAGCTGGCCATAAACCATCTCCACTTTTGAGAATACCGTAGCTGCGGGAGAAACTGCAGTTCCACAACTGCCAACCCACTTGAGCCAAGTGGTTCCCACAGCTGCAGGATTTTAAAGAGTTTTGAGAATCCAGCCCATTGTATTCAGATAATTCAACTCAAGTAAGCTGTGATACTAAAGGAAATAAAAGCAAAGAATTCATAACAAATATAGGAGTCAAACATGGCTTTCATCATTACTATTTAATTTATACTTGGACACACTATTGAAAAAACTCTATGACAACAACTTTCATCCCCACAAAACTGCAAACAATATCTGCCCGTATCTGGCCTACACAGATGACATAGTATTACTACAAATTACCTTGGCATCAAAAGAATGCTTGAGAAATTCTTAACTGAAAGTAGCAAAGCAGAACTGCAATTTAATTATGTCAAAACTAAGGTCATGTTATTCGGCAGAAACAATAAGTCATATAAGCATAAAATAAATGGTTATAATTTGTAAGTGGTTAGAACCTTCTGTTGCCTGAGAATAATGTTTCCTGATACATTTACATGGACAAAGCAAATTGATCAATTATCCAAGGAAGCAAAGAAATTTTCTCCTGAGCTCCCCAGTTTCATCTATAAATATGGAGGAATCTCAGTGAAAGGTTGCCTGAGAGTAATTAATGCAAACATGAGAAGTCAAATTTTATACAGATCAGAAATTTGGGGCTGCTCAGACCTATAAACTATAGAAAAAACACTTAACTCATAAGAAACTCTTGGGATTACCTCAAAGTGTTTCATCTGCACTAGCATGAGTTGAATTAAGTTAGATACCTATAGAATATATAGTTAGAGAAAGAATGTGTACTGTACATACTGGTTGAGGGCTTACATAATGCAGTAAGAAAGACTCCACAGAAAATGTATAGAGGAAGCAATAAGTTATCTAGATCAAGGTCTACACCTCCCTAGCATAAACTCTATTATAGAGCACGTTAGACCAAATGGACTACTACGCTATCTTACTGAGGTATGTACAAAACCCTTCTCTGAAATAAAACTTTATATTAAACAAAGATCTATAGACATCTATGTGCAGAAGGGAATCAGCAAATGTTCACAATATAAAATAAGCAAAAGATTAGCTACGAACAAAAGAAATACATTTTTAGACCTTACTTGAATTTGACCTGGAATCCACAAAATAGGAAACTTTTTAGTAAATATTGATTTTGAGTATTACAGAAGTCAAAGACTTAAACTTTATAAAAAATGATGAGAATGAAGCTCTTTGTAAATGCCATCTAGATTCAGACAGTCTTACTCACATCCTTATTTTTATATCCTTTGTACTGCATAATGTTTACAGCAATAAATATTAAGGTACTATACTGGTAGAGTAAAGCTAGAACCTAAAAATCCAGTTACATACTTACTGAAGTCCCAGTCAGTCTTCATACTGCAATCTTTTGCCTCCTTTTATAAAATTGTTGATAAACTGAAGTTACATTATGATGTCAAATATTCACCCTAATGGTTGTTATGCATAATAAAACAAGATAGAATATGATAATGAATCTGTTTTAAAACATACGTTTATTTGGTATTATTGTATGATTTTTGATACACAAGTTTTTAAACTGCTAGGACCACTGGTTATTTTATGTATTTTATGCCAAACATAATGAATGAACTGTACATCTTTGAGTTGTTAAATTGTAATGGCATTATTTGCTGATACTGTGAAGGAAGGTAGTTATCAGGTTCTATCAGTGCCGTATAAGACTACTGCAGAGTTTGGTACTGGTTCATGCAGTTACTTGATCATAAGGGAAAGCAGGACAAGAGTCAAGGTTGCTGGTCTATAGTTGCAGTTTTTATTTATTAAGCACCCATTCCCAGGGTCTCCAGGTGCTGTACAGAATAAAATGTCAAAATAGTTAAAATTCATACCTTAAAATGAAAAAATAAGTAATAAATGATATATAAAAGTTACAGTGCAGGTTATCTGGGGAAGGCAGGAAAATGCCAGCAGAGCTCAGCAGGAACTACACAGTACCAAAAGCCTCCTGAAACAGGAAGAATTTCAGGCCCCTCTTAAAAGTCTCCATCAAGGGGACTTGCCTTAGTGACCTGGAAGTCTGTTCAACAGGGTTGGCACTACTAGTGCAAATGCTGTCTCCAGACAATTTTAGCCTCACCCTGGGAATAGCTACTGTGGGTGGTCCAGTAGGAAATCAAGAGGTCACGCAGGTAACCAGGGCCCAATTCATATATGTCTGGGAGATGGCAGATGCCCCAACTCTCTCAATGAGTAAGGACATAAAGGTGCTTGTGTAATTTAGTCTACAGACTGAAGAGAGAAGTGCCAATGATGCAAGCTACTGCAAAACTGGTATGAAATAGCTCAATCTGAGTAACTGGGCTCAAGTGCTGCTACAGTAGGTCATTGGGTTTCACTGCAGAAGCTGCAAGCTGTAACCCCTAATGGGCATGGCAATGTTTAGTTTTGCCATCAAGATGCATGAATAGTGAAAGGGTTCTATGTCCAAAATGGTTCTATGTCTGTACTGAGCCAGGGACAGAGGTTCAGAACAGATATCTACTAAAACGTCAACAGTAGCACCAAGCAGAAAGGATAGGTAACTCTCAGATCAGAGGCTAGCCAAGATTCCTATGGCAAGAGGGTACAGTGAATGACATCAAATATGTTAACTGCATGCCACCTGTGCAATGATGATATCTAAAGACCTGTATATGAAAATTGTAAATAAACCGGTGCTTGTATCATTGCAAGTTAAGATTTGTGTACCATGTTGCATAATGCTGCAAATGGAGATTCAGTGGTGCTAAGGAATGCATTGATGATCTGAATCAGCTGGGAACCATTGTTAACTGAAGTTTAAAGCCAGTCACCATAAGCGAGAGAGTACCCGGCCATGTAACAGACACTGTAGTTTTCATATGTGACACAGGATTTATGTGTCTGATGTTATTGAGATATGCCAACTTTGCTAGCGGGATTTCTCACTAAATGGTAAATACTTAACTTTAAAGAAGTTTACTGCACTTTGTGGTTTTTCTTTTCCCTTTTTTATATGCACAGGATCTTATTGGAGAGACTTGTAAAAGGAGGAAGTACCAACTTGGTCAGACCTGTCAAGGGGATGAGCGAGAGCCCGGGGGAGCCTTGTATGGAAGAGGATCCCGAACTAAGGATTGAGTGGATTGAGATTCCTACTGAATGCCTGATCCTGAATGACCTCTTCCTCACAATGATGGAGACAGAGGTGGAGACAGGAGCTGCCCCTGTGAAACAGTCTGGTGGATTTGTGAATTTATGGGAACACTGACTGTAGTGTTAGATTATAAAAAGGGAGTTTTTAATACGTAGACTTTATGGTGGAGCATTGCTTTCAGTTTTGGAATTTGCTCCAGTCTAATTTATTAACATAGCAAGCACTTCCAATATTTATTTTGTGTATTTTAATCTGCAAAGGAAAAATTCATGTAGTTTAGTCTGCAAAGAAACGTTAACTTAAACTAGGCTCTCTATTAGCTATACAGTTTTTTTCTTTTTTTTTCTAAAATGATAGCTATGAACCATGGAGTGTTCTGAAATTTAATGATAACAGATACTTATGCTAGTGTTGCAGCTTAAGGTTTTATAAAAAATCTTTTTATATTATAAAGTTGTAAAAGCTCAACTTTTCAAATATTTTCAAAACACCCAGCCAGAGGGCTGATTTGGCACGCTGCTGATCTTGCTGTTGGTCACATTGAGCATGTTTCCTGCATTTTTGCTCTAAGCTATAAAAGACCACTGCCCACATGCTCACTCTGAAGCCAGAATCATGAAGCTTAGAGATGGGTACGCTTTAGGCATGGGTCCGATTCCAAGTCGGGCTACGCCGGTGTAAGGCAGGATATGCCACTGTGCATGGCGTATCCCGTGACTTATGCCATGCAATATAACCAGTGCCATTCCAAGAGGTACTGTACACCAGTGCATCTGAGGGCCATGACAATCACAAGTTCAGACACCACTTATGCCACAGCCTGCAACACCTGGTGCAACTGCGGGTTACGACATGCACATAGCCCAATTCCAGGTGGGTGGCTGTCGTAACCCGCAGTTGCAATTCCCAAAGTCACAGTGGTGTAGGAAAACTCCAACAGCTCAGAGCTGTCCTAAGTGGCATCCAATGGCTGGCACCATTGGATGCCACCATGCAGAGCCCTGGCAATGGTGCCATAGGGATCCCTAGCCCCCTGCAGCACACATGCCCTCCAACCCCCCCAATCGTCAGGGACCCCAGGGGTATGATATTGGTGCACACCCCCAGGATAACTGTGCCGTATGTCCAGCCCCCATGCCCCCTGGTGTCTGCCGAGGTGGTCCGGGGCTAGGGGCTTTGGGGGGCTGCCTGTCGCTCACCATGATTTGTGACATGCAGCTGCAATACGCCATGCATGGGCTACAGCCACATGCATGGCGTATCTCGCATGTTGCAAGTGCTGGGACCCTGCCGCTTCTGGAATGTAGCGTAGGATCCCTGGCATAGAGGTGACTGGCATAACTCGCAACTGCGTGCAGGTTACACAGGCTGTCTTGGAATCAGCCCCCTAGTTTCTACAACCCTGACCTAGTCATAATTTACAAATTTACCTTTGTGGCCCTTACTAAAGCAAGCATTTTCTTGGGATTAGTTTTTTTTTTTTTCAGTAAAGCAGTGCACTAATCTAAGGAAAATTAGAAAATGGGCTAAAATTTCCTGGTCTCTGATTGGGGGGTACATTGATTTTCAATTCAGACCAGGAAGTAAAAAGTGCAGTCCAGGCTGCCTCACTAGCAAACTGGTATCACTGTGCCACTTTTGATTTCAAACATCAGTAGCTGCCATGTTTTTCCACTCACTAAGCAACAGGAGTGAGCAAGTCAGCCCCCCCTCACACTCACATGTAAACTGCACTATAAGTAAAGGAACCCTACCCATTTTAACACAAACCATGCATTTTCTTTTTTTTCCCACTAAAATTAAAGTGCTAGCACATTGTTAAGTACATGTACTCCTGCCTACTTCTCCAGCCACTGGCCTACTTTACAGCCACAAGGAAGCAGCATGTCTTTCCCTTCGGTACACAAAATTATCAAAGTACTGCTTCTCTGACCGTACATGTAATACTACACTATTCCTGCCCCTCTTCATCCACTGAACTGATAGAATCCGTTACTCGTCTCTGGCTGTCCAGGTCCTACTGCCAGCACAGAAACAGTCAGATCTCCATCCCCTGGTCGCATTCGCCAAACAAAAAGAGAAAAAAATTAATCTGACTTGCACTCCCTGATCGACCTCAGGTGGTTGCCCCACTCACTGACCGACAATGCTCCCTCATCGCTCCCTGTCTGCAGTCAATCTACATATGGGAGTATTACTTTATCCTAATAGTCATTTCCCTGACACACAACATCCCAAAGCCACGATCCCGACACCCATTTGCCCGACACCTCAATTTTGCCTGCAGCGGAGTTTGTAATCCTATATACTGGGGTGTGGGAAGCGAAGCCCCCTGAAACATAAAAAAAACTCTGCCACAGGCAACTTCATAACTGATGGGCAAACGGATGTCAGGACTGTGGCTTCAGGATGTTGGGTGTTGAGGAAATGACTGTCAGAATAACGTAGTATATCCTTACATATTCACATTATTCCTTTCAGATGACCATTAAACTTAATACCTTTAAACTTCAATAGCAGCAGGGCACAGCAGGCAGCAGTAGGGAAAATAAACAGCAATAAAAGTTAAAGTTAGCTTCCCAGTAAAACAACCGTAATACACTGCAGTGCCCTCTACTGGCAAGTATACCAGTAGAGGTGCTACTTTAGCAGCAAAATAACTTTCTATCTACTTTAGTAGTGTTTTAATAATTGTTTTTATTGTATCAATCCTGCACAAGGATGCCACATGTAGTCCATTTTCAAAGCACAATAATGCCCTCCAGGGTGGACAGTATGGGCAATACCAGACCTTCCAGAAACTATAAGGCCATCCGTCTGTGACATCGGGTCTCATTACCCCCCTGGGCAGTCCAGTATTGCCCAATATCCCCCACCCTCTCAGATACTATTGCTTGCTTAAGATCCACTAGCAAGTGGTACTCGCTGATACAATGCCATCCTGAGAGTGCGATAAAATGAGATTCCTGGTATCCGCCCAAATGTAAGTCATATACCTCATTTTTCTGAGAAGAGAATTATTTTAGAAAGTATGTTATATTCTTACTGCTCTACCTCAAATCTATACTTTTAAGAGCTTTTTATTGGATGAGTATTTATTCTATTTTAGGAAACGTGCTTATCAGAGGATCTACCACTTTAGGCTGCAGTGTCTGAAATTCAAAAGTGGAAGAAGCAGCTACACAGAATGCACTTTACCTACTCTTATTCGAAGCATGAACTTTGCAAAGCAATTTTAATGGATTATTTCTTATTGCAACTGAGCTGATCTACTTGGTTTTATGTCCAAGGATCTTTAAAGACAAGTTGGAGTTTTCCTTTTCAAGACTGAACATAAAAAATTGCTATTTCAGCAAAAGGAATCAGTATTTTTTTTACCCAACTTTATTTCAGACTTACAGATTACCTTCCTAGTGCTACCAATTATCTTTCCTTTATACTTTTGTGCTACATATTTATCACTAATGGGATTTGTGGTGAATTAAGAGCTTACACAAAGGTTCTTTAATACAGAAGATGTTTACACAGAGTGGACAGCAATCAGCTGATATAAATCTACTCAAAGGGCAAAACGTTTTAAAGTCATGTTAAAAAAAAATCTTGCAAAACACCAAGGGCCCAATATTCAGAAGGGCACAAAGCAGAGTGCAAAGTTTTGCACTCTGCTTTGCAATTGCCCAGGAGTACAAGGCTGATATTTTCAGTTGGACAGCACACTGCCACTGTCCGACTGAATATATGGACATGTCGGTGCAGCGCTGTCAGGTAGTTTCTCCCAGACATGGATACCAGAGTGTATCTCAAGAATGAATAGTACCAGAGCGCTATCCACAATTTTCAAAGCTGCCCATGAAAATGAGCCCATTGGGCATGCAAAGCGCTAAGAGGCCATATGCATGCCCATTACGGGCTAATTTGCATGGGGAGTGCAGCAGGTTAGCGCAGTGCATCCCCCCACCAAGTGCCCGGTCCCACAACTTTGAAGATATTCCTGGTGCCTAGGGCCCCCCCCCCACCTACTGATCACCAACTCATAAGAAATAAAAGAAGCTTCCTGGTGGCCAGTGTTCCCTCCCATCTGATCGCCAGCCCAATTAAAAGTAAGTACCTCCCCGGTGGCTAGTATATCCCTCTCCCTCTGATTGCCAGCCCAATTAAAAGTAAGTACCTCCCTGGTGGCTAGTATATCCCTCTCTCTCTGATCGCCAGCCTGACTATAAGTCAGTACCTCACTGGTGCCTAGTGGTCCCCCTCCCCGCACTTGCCAACCAGCACACAAAACAATATCATGGTCCTGGTGGCTTGTGTTCCCCCTTCCCCTGGATTTCCAGCCCATAAGCAAATCAACATCACTGCCCTGGTGGCTAGTGTTCCCCCTCCCCAGATTGCCAGCCCTTAAGCAAAACTACACCACCTCCCTGGTGGCTAGTGTTCCCCTCCAATTGCTAGCCCAGAATGAGAACAATACCACCCCCTGATGGCTAGTGTTCCCCCCTCCCCCTAGACAGCCGTCTGACCCCCTCAAACCATAAGGACGCCCGGTGTAGTGGTTCCAAACCCTTCCCAGTAACCCAACTCCAGCCTACACTTACACATGTGCCCTGCTGTAAAATGAAACTGTCAAGTGGTGGCCCCAGGGTTAAGTGAGTGACACATTGCAACAGGCACAACCCTCCTGTATGACTCACCACCCCCCCTGATGTGCATAACCAAAGCCCCACCACAGTCCTTGGTGTCTAGTGGCCCCCTTCCAAGCATGGCACTGACCACCCAGCCATCCATCCCATCCCCCTTACCTGGCATTCAGTGTCGTGGGACTCGATGGCAACCAGCACAGCCCTCCACTCAGCACCTCAGCCAGTCATCTTCTAAACAGGCAGGGAGCGTACATTCTATTTTTAGGAAAGGGGTCCCATAAATAGGATGCATGCTCCCTGCCTGTTCAGACAGCGACCAGTTGAGGTGGTGAGCAGAGGGCTGTGCCAGTTGCCATGGTGTCTCATGGCACCAAATGCCAGGTAAGGGGGAATATGGGAATTGGATGGGTGGGTGGTCAGTTCTACAGCTGGATGAAGGGCCACTAGACACCAGGGACTATAGTGGGGCTGTGATTATGTGCATCAAGAGGTGGAAGGCCATACAGGAGGGCTGTGCCTGTTGCAAAGTGTCACTCACATGATCTTGGGGCCACCACTTGACAGCTTAATTTTATAGCAGAGCACATGCGTGAGTGTACCAGGGCTGGGGATGGGTTATTGGGTGGGATGGGACTCTTCCACTGGGTGTCCTTATGGTTGGACAGGGTTGGGAGTCAGATGGCTGTGGAGGAGGAGGGGCTACCACTAGCAACCAGACAGGTGGTTTTGTTCTCATTCTGTGCTGTTGATCAGAGGGAGGGTGGAACACTAGCCATCATGGTAGTGGGTTTGTCATCATTCTGGAGTGGTGATCAGAGGGTGGAGGGAACACTAGCCACCAGGGTGGTGGGGTTGAGTTTATTATGGGCAAGTGATCCAGGGGAAGGGGAGCACTAGCCACCAGGGCAGTGGTGTTGACTTGTGTATGGACTGTTGATCGGTGGGGACCACTAAGCACCAGGGAGGTATTGACTTGTAGTCAGGCTGGGGATCAGAGGGAGGGGGTCCATTAGCCACAGGGCAGTTCTGTAATAAACTAGGGCAAGTGATCAGAAGGGGGCACACTAGGCACTAGAGGGATCCATCTGCTACTATCAGCTGGTGAGCAGAGGGTAGGTAAGACCACTGGGCATGATGGAGTGGGTAATGTTGCTGATAGGCTGCCGCTAGGAGGGAGGGGGACCTCTAGGCACCAGGAAGGTATGTTTGCTCTGCCAGGCTGGCAGTCAGGGGGGTCACTGGACCACAGAGGACAGGTGTGCTTCCCCACCAGTCAACAAGCTCATTGGCTGCATTACCTCCAGCAGCTACTAGGGTTGCATGGAGTAAGAGGAGGTTTTGATCAGCAGTACTTGTGCAGTGCAAAAAGACCATGCTAAACCCTTTTGCACAGCACAAATCCACTGAATATTGACCTGTGCAGATATTCCTGAAACACTGGCAAAACATTCTACTAATCTCACAAAGGAATTGATTACAATGATGGCAGTCCCTCGTGTGGCTCATGTGTTGTTAGTGGAGACTATTGTAGCAATAAAAGAGGAGATGGAGCAAACTAAAAGTTATTTGGAACAGTCTGAAACAGTGGATGAAGTACTCAGAGAATTGGACATGTATAAACTATCTAAAAAGAATCACTTCTTCTCAGAAATAGAAATCCCAGTTACTCCAAGAGGGTTAAAAAATTAAAATAAACATCAAGAAAAAAAGAAGAAAACTATAAACAAAAATAAAAAAAGAAGAACAAACTCAGTTAATCAGGAAGTAATAGAAACAACCATTAAATATCAAGCAGTACAAGTAACTTCAGATACTAGGGGGTCCAAGAAATTCAGAAAAAATCTTGACTCTGTTATAGGGATTCTATACCTTTTACCTTATATTCCCCCAGAAAGACCTAATGAACAATTATTATTTATTGAACAATGTTCTGCCCAGCAAGTTAATGTTCCTATAGATCATGTGAGCCTGTAGTTCAGTTACACAGTCATACTGAAAATGGTATGAGAAAAATCACACTTACGGGTAACAAAATGGTATTACATATAAGTATATTTAAGAAACCAAATGAAAACCCAGATACTATAAAGGCTTTGATTCAACATTTTCTAATATCCTAACTTGAAATCACACAGGGCAAAGATAAAGTAATTTATACTTTTAGAATCACAGCAAGTACTTCAGATCCTGTTTTTGTTTTGTTACATTATCTTGGAACAGCAAATTTGGTCTGGAGGTCATTTGTCAGATTAGAAGCGCTACGTTTAAAAATGACCCTCTAGTTTCTTGGTAACCAATAGCTAGAAGCAATATAAGGGACCATAATACAACATAAAAATGTTTGAATGTGTAGTTCGTTGTTGAAACTGTCTGTTTATTTGACAGGGACTACTTGAATATGAACTTAAACCAGAGAAATGTAAATGCTATTAACGAGCCAAATGAATCTGTTTGATTTGGAGCCAAAATAAATGAAAACTACAAGCACATAATGTCTTCCATTTGTTTTCTAATTTCCAAAGTGCTTGCAGTAAGCTAGCAGTAAAATTGTGTTGCACAGGAATCAAATGAGTATATAGACTTAAAGGTGAATACACTAACTATCGAGTTGATTTGGGGGTCAGAGACAGAATGCTGGACACACAAATTCTAACCCTGGCAAATAAGCTTGACTATCTTGCTATTCATATAATTGATTTAAACTGTCTTTCTTGTTTATATCAAAATATTTGTGACAGGGTTGGGTAAGACCCTGTCCATTTGTTATGCAGAGAGAGAGTTAAAAGCAAGGATCTATTTTGTCCTTTCCTATTCTGCCTCTTGTCTGTCTCTTGCCTGTCTGATTGTACAATCAAATTTTCTTGTGGCACCTAGGCACTGGGCACTCCAATGGTCCCACAATTTTCCCCCTGCTATCTCCTTTCCTTCACTTGCTGTTTCTATTCTTTCTTTCTGCTCCTGCCTCTCTGTGGTTAAAAAAATATGCAAATCTTTATGTGAAACTGGGATCTCTTGGTTTGCAAATGTATATACTTATATAGGTGAAATGATTGCAGAAAACTATTTGAATTTCTTAAAAAAAAATAATCTAATACAAAGGGCTGACCTTGAGATGTATTTTGACCTTCACAAGTTTGTTACAGAACAGTCAACAGGAGACCAGCTCTGGGACAGAAGGTTCTATTTTCTTGCACTTGTTAAGACTAGATGTGTTCTCCAGTCTGGCCTCAGGAAAGAAATTTACTCAGTTCTGATATATTTTGTGAAAAACAGGGGATGTAACTTAACAACAATCAGGATACAGAGTTTGAACTGTCAGGAAAAGACATCTTATAAAAAGAGAGAAATGTTTTGTTTAGAGAGAGACTAGACTCTCAGATGCAGGACTTTTTTTGTTTGTACTGCCTATATGAAGAGCTATCCTCTCCAATTTTCTTTTTAATTTTTTTATTGTTACTGATAATAATAAAACATTACTTGCACATTTTGTAACTTCTCCTAGTCTGTCTATGCTTCCTGATTTGTGCCTCTACAACAATATTCACTTGCTATTGCCTTTCCAACAATATACACTTGGTATCAGGAGTCCCTCAACAGAATAGTACTTTGGAAAATCAGGTGTCTACTCAAAGATACATTATTAATAATACACAGGGAACAGTATCCCCAAGCCAACTAAAAAGTGCTTTTTTTTACAATGACTGTCTCCTACTGCTATTTGTCCCATAGAAGAACTTGATAGTGCTATTACCCCCTCAGATACCTGCATGTATCAGGATTATTATAAAATTGCTTCATGGCACATTGCCGGTTTATCATTAAAGTTGGCGGACTCTGAATGGTTAAAATGTATCAGTAATTTTCAAATAATCTGTTTAAGTGAGACTTGGTTATGTAATGAGATAAAGCTTAATGGTTTTCAAGGCTTTTTTTCACTAGCTAGAAAAGTTAACATAAATGGTAGGCCCATTGGAAGTCACACAATATTTATTAAAATATCTCCTATTCTAAGGTGAGTTGAATTATTGGAACAAGGTCATAAATGTCAAATATTAAAAATGGTTATGGAAAACTAATACTATCCAGCTGAATGTGTATGTTCCACTGGGTTCAATCAATTATTACACTGTTGATATATGGAATAATCTTGACATTAATAATTTTGAAGTTAAAAATCTTAGAGGTTCTGGAGAAAAGTGATAGGGAAAATGTTGATATTTGGGGATTTCAACTCAAGGGTTGCTTCTTATAATACCTCAGTTGACTCTTCTATATCTATACCATCACACAAGATAAGCATATGAACAAGAATGGAACTAGATAAAAAATATTTTGGATAATTGTAATTTAGTTATAGTGAATGGTCACTCAAACACTGATGTCATGGGCAAATTCACTTATTTCTCTAGTAATGGAAGGAGTGTTATAGATTATACTATCACTTCAATTTTAGATGTTGATGCTATTTTAGATTAAACTTCTGGAAAATTGTCTGACTCACATAAAAAAACAGTATTTAGAGGTCCATGCAAAGATGTGTCTTCATCTAAATATAATATCCTAGCAACGGTTTGAGAATTTGTTCTTTTCTGCACAAAATAGACAATCAATTGAAAATGTAAAGAGCATTGAGTCCCGCAAATCTTTAAATGCCTGCCAAATTTATTTGCAAGATTTTATCTGTTATGTATGTACATAGAAAGTCTTCAGTAAACAACAGAACATGGTGCAATCAGACATGTCAAATTGCAGAAAAAGAATTATCAAAATTGATGAGGTCTACTAAGAAAAATCCTTGTAGAGAAAGGTTAATGGAAGTTAATTGGAAACATAAGAAATATGATAATATTCTAGTAGAGGAAAGGAAAAAACGTCAAGTGAAATTATGGAGTCCAATGAATGAGGCTATAGCCAATTGAGACAAATGTTTATTTTGGCAATTGGCTAAGGCAACAAATAATTATGAGAGTAGTCTTTCCAACTAATTTTTTTTTTTTTACTTTTGTAAAATTTCTTATGCTCCCTTGATTAATGGTACTACAATTCCCTTAAAAATGATTATGAATTTGGACTCTGAACCCTTACATTTTTCTTTCCTTGAGGTGGAAGATGTCATAAATACATGTGAACTGAATAAAGCCCCTCACCTTGTTGGCACCCCTGTGGATGTCTATAAACTACATTTAAATATCTGAGCTCTGACATTAGCTAACCTTTTTAATAAGTGTCTCAAACATTTTTTTTTAACCCTGAAAGTTGGATGATCAATGTTATTGTCTCTGTACATAAGAAAGGAGACACTAGGGGCCCCATATTCAGAGCCAGATGGCTGCATGCGCAAAAATAGGGCTGGCTGGCTCTGGCACCATATTCAAACAGATAGCATGATCAGAACTGACCATGATATCTGTTTTAATATCAGTCTCTGGTAGCACAGTGCACAGCAAGCTGTCGCTATCCTTGGTGCAGTGCTATGAGAGGGCAGGACTGAAAACCACCCATACTGGTAAAGTGTGGCACTAACTGGATTGCGCCACTACCCCTATGGGTGATATTCAGCCCAAACATGCAAGGCAACTTTTATTTATATGGCATCCATTCCCAGGGGCTCTGGGTTCCTAACAATAAAACAATCAGAAAGAAGCAGTAAATAAAATAAAACTAGATAAAATTCAAAGATAATAAAAATTCAGAAATTCAGTATTATAATAAATATTTTCAAAATAACTTAGAAGAATAGGGTTGGAGCACCTAGTCCATAAAGGCATGGCTGAAGACGTGGGCCTTCAGCCTCAATTTAAATACCCCAGTCGAGGAGACCTGCTGGACTGCAGGTGGTAGTGAGTTCCACAGGGTCGGCCTGGTGACAGTAAAGGTGTAGTTGCCCGATGTCTTGAGCTGAACCCTGGGAACATCCAGGAGGCCCCTCGAAGAGGAGCAGAGGGAGCAGACAAAGGTTGCAGGTTTCAGGAGCTCAGATAGGTAGCCCAGACTCAGCCCATATAGGGCCTTAAAGGTGAGCAAGCCTACCTTGAAAAGAACCCTCCACCTGACAGGCAGCCAGTGCAGAGCATGCAGGTTAGGGGTCACATGACTGGACCTGGACAGGCCAGACAGCAACTGGGCCACCATGTTCTGCATCAGCTGAAGTCTGCAGAGAGTCCCTCCCAATGCAGATGAGCCCATTGGGAAGGCACTGTGCTGGCAGGCCATTTGCATGCCCATTGTGGGCTCATCTGCATGCCAGTACTGCTGTGGAATGCGCCGGGCTAGGTCTCCTCCCAGTCCCGATCTGTGTAGTAATAAAACACACCTGGGTCCATGTCTAGTGCCCGATCCACGATCTGTGTAAATATGTACATATCCTCGTTCCCTGGTAGTCTAGTGGCCCCTCTCCCTGAGCTCTGATCTGTGTAAATATGTACATATCCCAATTCCCTGGTAGGCTAGTGGTCCCTCCTCCCTGAGCCCCAATCCGTGTTGTACTACTAAAAAACATATTCCCTGGTAGTCTAGTGCCTCCCCAAGCCCTGATCCCATTCATAAAATGGTAAAGGAGCCAACCAGGGTGAGGTAACATTCTGGACCTCATGTTGATGAATGAAGAGCTTGTCATGGAACTGGGGGTGGAGGATCCATTGTCAGGGAGTGACCACCACACAGTGTGGTTCTCACTTAGTAAAGGTAAGGAGAAGACCAAGACCAGAACAAAGGTGTTGGACTTCAGGTAGGCTGACTTTGGCAGGATGAAGGACATAATGGCGCAGCACCTAGCCAGCATCCGCCCATGCATGGATGCGAACCAGAAATGGGAAATTATCAAACTCGGGCTAGCGGAGGCCACCAGCTCATACACAAAGATCCAAAGCAAAAAGGACAGGTCCCAGAAGCCAAGCTTGTTTAGCAGGGAGGTGTCAAAAAAGGTGAGGGATAAAAGAGCAGCCTTCAGGAAATTTATAAGATCCAAACATGGGGATGATAAGAAGGAGTACACGAAGAAATCAAGAGAGGTAAGCAGGACAGTCAGGGCTGCCAAGGCTTCAAGGGAGCGTAGGCTGGCACAAGGTATCAGAGAAGGGGAGAAGGATTTCTTCAAGTACATAAGGGAGAGAAGGAGCTGCAAAGATCACATTTTAAGAATCAGGGAAGGTGAAGGGTGGGTGGAAAAGGGGGCAGACGAGGCAGACGAGCTCAATCAATACTTCTGCTCTGTGTTTACTAGAGAGAAGTATGGGCCAATGCCATAGGGGATGGGGGGTGGAGTTAACAGATGGGGAAATACTGGTGAGCAGGGTGCTGGAAAGACTAAGGGCCCTGTGAGTAGATAAGACACCCGGACTAGAGGGCATACACCCCAGGGTTCTGAAGAAGTTGGTGGAGGTCCTGGCAGAGCCACTAGCAGACCTGCTCAATACCTCTCTGGGAACTGGATGCTTGCCCCAGAACTGGCGGATGGCACACGTGGCACCCCTCCACAAGAGCGGTCCCAAGGATTAACCAGGCAACCATAGACAAGTCAGCCTTACAGCCATTGTGGGGAAGCTGATGGAGACTATCCTTAAGGAAAGGTTGGTAAACTTTCTGGAAGAGAATGTTCTCCAGGACAATAGGCAACATGGGTTTGTCTCTGGCAGGTCCTGTCAGACCAACCTGGTTGACTTTTATGACTGGGTGACTAGGGCACTAGAAGCCAAGCAGTTGATGTCCTGTATCTGGATTTCAGCAAGGCCTTTGATTCAGTGCTACATGGGAGGATGATTAGCAAGTTGAGATACCAGGAAGCAGGGGAAAAAAATGGTGGTTTGGGTCAGGAACTGGCTGCAACACAGGCAGCAGAGGGTAGCTGTAGGAGGGGGAACTCTCAACTCCAAGAGCTGTAACCAATGGAGTACCACAAGGCTCAGTACTGGGTCCAGTGTTGTTTGGCATTTTTATTGCAGACATCTCACATGGGATTAAGAAAAAGATCAGCCTTTTTGTGGATGACACAAAGACCAGGGTGGTGGTGGACGACACAGCAGGGTTGAAGGGGCTACAGGGTGAGCTGGCTAAATGGTATCACATCAAAACAGCAAACCAAATTTAGCAACTAACAAGTGAACAACTCAATTTGGTCGAAAGGAGGTACAGTGATGGGGAGGATTTAGCGAGGGTTGGAAATAGCGATGGTGGTGGGTAATAAGGGTGACGGAAGGGAATAGCGATGGAGGAGGGAGGGAATGAGGGAGGGACTAGGGAAGATAAGGAAGGAAGTGTAGCCTGTTGCTGCCAAGCTGCCCACTAGCATGGTGGGTGAGGACACTGCTAGCAGGTATACTTTTGTTTGGTTTTACAGGGTGTTGTGTTTTTTTTGTTGTATGGCATTCCTGTCATTGGTCCCCCTCCTCTAAATTCTTTTTCCCCAGTGTCCTCCCCCCTCAGAGATATCTTTTTTTAGTATGGAGGGATGCGGGGGGGTGTAGTCTCCCACATTAAACATTAATTTACATTTACACTCAGTTTGTGTTTGGCGCTGTATGCTATGTGATCATTAGGTTTTTCGACAAAATACACTCGCTGTTTTGGGAGTCGCCAAAATGTATTCACTCTTATGACATGGAACCGGCTAAACTTGAGCACTGGTCAGACACATGGCAGGTGGGGTTCAATGCAAAGAAGTGCAAGGTCATGCACTTGGGAGCAAGAAACCCAAGAAATTGTTATTGGATGGGGGAGTACAGTTGTTCACTATGGAGGAGGAGGAGAAGGATCTTGGGGTGCTAATAACAGGACAAATGAACCACTCAGCACAGTGCAGGAAAGCAGTAGCTAAAGCTAATAAGATGCTGGAGAGTATTGCCAGAGGAATCACCTCCAGGAGAGGGGAAGTCATCCTACCACTGTACAGGTCATTAGTGAGACCGCACCTCGTGTGCTGCTTTCAGTTCTGGTGTCCCTACTTAAAAAAAGATGTCAAATTGCTGGAGGGTGTCCAGCGCAGAGCAACCAGGATGATCCTTGGATTGGAGGACAAACCCTACAAGGCGAGGCTGAGGGAGCTCAACATGTACTCCCTGGAGGAATGGAGGGATAGAGGGGACATGATAGAAACCTTCAAATATATGAAAGGCTTAAATAAGGCCAGTACAGGGGGTATATTTGGATTGAAGGGAAGGAGAGACACTAGGGGGCCCGGTCTGAAATTGGAGGGAGGTAGATTCATGAGGGAAATGAGAAGGCATTACTTTATGGAAAGAGTGATGACAGGGTGGAATGCACTGCCAAAAGAGGTGGTATCCATAAAGTCAGTGAACAGTTTTAAGTGGGGATGGGATAAGGTCAGGGGGAAGGTCACCAGGAGGACACTGGGGGGAAGGGTGTCGGCAAGTAAGGGCATGAATTTGGATATTTGGGTAGGAGATGGAAGGGCAGCTGCAGTGTAACTGGCTGCAAGCTGCACACTCAAGCAGACTTGATAGACTGTAGGGCCTGTATCTGCTGGCAGTTTTTGTATGTTCGTAAAATTACCCGTACATCTGGTACTGCAGTGGTCCCCCCTACCTAACACTGACCTGTCCCAATCAGTCTATCAAGACTGTCCCTGGTGGGCTAGTGGCTCCCCCCACCCAGGTAGGCAGTGATCCACCACCCCACTCACCACCCAACCCAACCTGAGTCATCGACTGGCACAGCCCTCTTCACACTGCCACAGCCAGCTGCCAACTGAAATGTACCAGCACACATGCAGTATACAGTACATGCTCAGGGATTTGGGGGCAATGTATGAGATTGGGGATCAGGGCCAGGAAAAGACTGCTGAACCACAAGGTTACCTAGCCTTTAACAGTATATAGATGGGTCTGCACACTGTTAAGGGCTGGGTTTCAGAAGCATTAAATGGCACCGCAGCTGGCGGCTGTTTAGCACTTCTGAAATCTTTCAATATTGTGCTGCACCGCATATGCATGAGGGAACCCTCATTTGCATAGGCACAGCACAACATTGTGCAGGATGGTGTTGTCGGGGGAGCATCACGCATCTGTGCCCTTTGAATATAGGCACACCCTCAACAGCTGACACTATTCCCAGTTAGCGTGGCACAATCTGGGTTTGTGCCACACTAACTCTTTTAAAAATGGAGCCCAAGACTCCAAAAAACTTTAGACCACTAAGCCTTTTAGATGTCATTCCTAAAATTTATGCTAAGATACTTTTGAATATGTTACACTCATGGGTTGATTATAAATCCCTTATTTCTAACTTACAAGCAGGATTTAGACATACTGTAATTAGGTGGCTAGTGAATTCCACTCACCAAGTATTCTAGGAAAAACATGCCCTGCCTTGGTTTATGCCAATGACGTGGTACAGTACCATTTGTTTTATCTCCTATTAGACTACACCATAAACTGAATTAATTTTATGAAGTATGCATAACACATAAACTCCAGCTGAATTTCAATGAAACAAAGATATTAACTTTTTATGGGGGGAAAATCATACTTTTCATATTAACAACAATAAACTAGAAATAGTATGCAAATGTACCTACTTAGGAATAACTTTTATGTCAAATGGCAAATTTGTCAAAACATCTTAAAACACAAACACATATGATTAGACAAAATACTTGATTACTTTTAAAACTGAATACACTTTATGGGGGTATAACTGTTTTCCCAGCCCTACAGGCTGGTGAAGCCAAACTCAATTCTATAATACTATACAGTACAGAAACAGGGTTCTATACGCCAATTGCCCCCATTCTATTGAGGTTCAATTTTCTCTGTTATGTCACTCACTATTAAAAATAAATAGATCTTGGCCTCAACAATATGTTAGAGCTGGATTGGGGCGAGTCCCTACAGAGACCTTAATGAGGCCAAGAATAATTTCTTATTGGCTATGTATAATGAACAATAATAAAAAACCCTGGACTATGCTATGTTTATCAGAGAAAACCAAATGATTATATTTATATCTGATTTTTCCTTGGTTAGATATGCTACAAAATGTTCTGAAAAGTATTAAATTGTTTGACCTATGGAATAACTTTACAAGAGGCATTATTATCTCTTCTTGTTATGAAATCTATTTTTAAAATATTTACAGATTATATGGATAAAGATTTGGTGGTAATAACATCTAAATTGTCTTCACTGTATGCAAGACATAAGATTTGGTATGGTTGTGAGCCATATTTGTTACTACCCCTAGCACCAAAGGAAAGACGTCTGCCACCACATGTTCATTTGAGTCTATTTCTGTGAAATGCGTTTGAAATCAGATTTTCCAGAAATTATAATATGTCAAGGGATATGAAATGCTTCTGTAAAAAAAGAAAATCTTTTCCATGTTTTATTTCAGTATCCCCTGTAAGAAAAATGGAGATCCTATTATATTAGTGATTTTATCTGAGCATATAGTCTTTCACTTTCTGATTGTATGGAAATCCTTCTGAATTCACTGAACATATGTGAGTCAAAGATTATTGAATATGTTAATGCTGCATTGAGGTAAAGGAAGAAATATGCGGTAACTCTCAGCTCAGTAGTGTAAAGCTTTTGATGCTGCTGTATTATCCCTGCTCTTTGCACTCATATTTATATAAATGTAAGATATGTATAAACTATGTTTTTATATTTATTTTGAAATGACCTACAGTTGCTCAAATAAAGAACTGAACTATATGGAACTATATACAGTATGTGTGCCACAGGGTCCCCCACCCCCAAGAATACAACACCAAGCACTACTGCAAGCACAGTACGTTTAACTGAGGAGTAGTAGGGGAGTACTTCTGGGTCCACCCTATATAAGAAGCTACCTCAGATGGAGAACCCACGTGTCTTTTAAATCTGAGAAATGTTACATCCAGAAACTCGCAAGGCCAGAACAGCTAAGCCATGTTTCCATGTTTCCAGACTAGACTGCCATGGTTTAGTGCCAGCTTAGTGGGCAGGGTGATGAGCACATAATATTCAAAAACAAATTTTAATTTCAAGACATTCTATTGTTTGTCTATTACTGATAGCAACTGACCCTTTTCTCTGATCATGTGCTGAGAAATATGGACCAAGAAAAAGCCACAGGAGCTGTCTTCATAGACCTATGGAAGGCTTTTGACCTTGTTGACCACCACCTCCTCCACTCAACCCTGTCTCTCTCTGGCTGCTCTGGGGGAACTGCAGGCTGGTTCTGCAGCTATCTATCCAGTCGATCTCAGTCTGTCGTCATCAACAATGCCTCCTCTGCTGCTCTCCCTGTACGCACTGGAGTCCCCCAAGGTTCCATACTCAGACCTCTGCTCTTCTTCATTTTCATTGACTCACTCCTGAGGGATAGCCTCAGCTGTCAAGCGCTCCTTTATGCAGATGACCTGGTCCTCTACCACAGCAACAAATCCAGCGAGCTCATCTCCTCCATCCTCACACACAACTATGGCTCTGCTTATAAATGGTTCCTTGCCAACAAGCTGCTAGTCAATGAAAAGAAGACTAAGTCCATACTCTTTGGTTCCAAGCCTTTCCTCGCCAAAGCTGCCAAATCCAACTCCTCCCTCCTTGGTCACACCCCAGCAGGCCCCACTCTTGAGAACGTCCCATCTTTTAAATACCTAGGTGTCACTCTTGACCCCTCTCTCTCCTTCACTGAGCATGTCAACAACACTGTGCAGAGGATCCACCAAAAACTTGACTCAAAAACCTTCTATCAGATGAAGCACACCTTGCCATTGCCCAGGGCAACCTACTGCCTGTACTTGACTACTGCTCCACCCGTCTACTCCCTCGTATCTCCCACCTTGAAATCAACACTAAACACTGCCTATAACTCTATCTGTCGTTTCGTCCTTCAAGCTCCCCACCAGACCCACCACTGCACTCTCTGCCAGTCACTGGGTTGGCTCCCTGTACAAGGTCATTTTGACTATGCGATGGACTGTCTAGTGGACAATGCACTAAGATACCGACACCTATGCCCTTACTCTCTCCTCTTGACAGACAGAGTGGCTCCTAGGACACTTAGGGCATCCTCAGTCCCCCCATCGGAGACACCCCGCGTCTCCACAGCTATGGGAACTAGAGCTTTCTCTGTCTCTGCCCCCTCTCTATGGAACAAGCTCCCACAGTCCATCCGTGCATCCCCCTCACACCTTGCCTTCAAACAGGCTTTGAAAACCTGGCTCCTAGCAGCTGCTGACTGTCACTGCACTCAGTAAGTAACTCTAAGGCACCCTAATGCCCATATCTCCTTTCTTCCCCTGCCTTTCTGTTCATCCCTTCCCTCATCACTGTAGTTCTATATAACCCTCCTTCCCTCGCTACCTCAAATCCATGAACTGACATGAAACTCTAATTTTATGAACCCATTCAACTCTACTGATGACTGTACTAAACTGATCTTCACGTCTTACTTATAATTTATAATGCTACGTATGCTCTCCTGCAGCATGAAATGTGGCTCCAGTATCTCAGGTTATTTCTATTGCAATGTATGGCACACTTTCACACTGTGTGTGCCTGGCCATTGCCTTGTACAATTATGTTATTTGTATTTCTTTTTTTCCACGCCACCTCGTGCCTTTGGTGTGAATCTACAGTACAGATTGAAGTTTCCCTGTGTGTGTTGCTGTGTTTCTCTCTGCTGCCTGCCACCCTGTGGCCTGGGTCATGACTGAAAACAGTCCTCTAGATCAGTGCACTTACCCGGTAATCAAAGACGTAAATAAATAAATAAATAGATAATCAGACTTTGCCCCTTAGACTTTATCTGTCCTGGTTTATTTATTTTCCCCCGAATTCAAAATCCTCATTGTGACAGCAGAATCATGTCCATAACAACATGTTGTGATGTCACAAACAGAAGAATGTGATTTCATGGCAAGAATAAGCAACATAAACAGATGAAGTCTAAGAGGAAAAGATCCTGTTTTAATGAAAATGTCTTCAGTAATAAAAAAGCCTTCGCTCCCTAGGTGGCCCGAAGGAGTGGCCAGCCAGGGAGCCAAGGAGGAGCAAAAAAAAAAGTCTTCACAAAAGACAAGTCAGCAGAGTAAACATACAAAACTGACTTCAGGTTCATCTTCCAAAAAGAGGGTACTCTTGCCAAGGGACCACTTGTTAGATTTGCCCTGCATACTTCTGGAATGGGGGAAGCTGAACCACCCACAGTGGTTGGTTCAGGAGTGTTTCCACCCCCACCTGCTCCACGAAGTGTGTTACCTGGAGCCTCATCAGGTGTGACATCCAAACAAGCTAAAACTACTATATCTTTGGATTTAGAACATGTGAATGAGACTTACCAAGCACTGCAGGCTGTTTTCTCTTGTTCAGAGGATAAAGTCAGGCACTTCAAATAACTAAGTTGAAAAGGAGATAACTTGACTCTGCTACACATGCTAAGCTTCTTACTGAAGAACTGGGTTCGGAATGTTACACTAGAGGCATTGACAGCTGCTTTTATGGAGGGTAAGGGTCTTAAAATTTAGAAGGTTAGCACATCACTAATCATGTTACATCTCTAATCATGTTAGAGACCCACCAACCGTGCTGCACACATTCGGATGGTGTTGGAGCCATAGTCAGCAGTCCCCAGTGTACAGCATACAGTGGACAGCACTTACACACAAAATATACTGTACCACTGTAGCCATACAGTTGAGGGAGCCCTCTTACATGCCGGGCACAGTGGTATATTTAGAGGTTTTTAAAGCACTAAAAGGTTGCTGTGGTACCACTGATAATGTCCCCCATGCCACAAACGGGATAAGGGAGTAACAGCAAGAACTGTGAGTCCCTGTCTAACTAGTGGACCCCCACTCTCCAATGCCAGTCAGATGCAATCTACTTTTATTCCTACTATCCCTGGTTATCTAGTGGTCCACCTGCCCCCAATCATTGCCACAAGCTGTGAAAATAGGAGCCATGACAATCTAGTTGACAATGCAACCCTGATGGCCATCCCCCTTCCCCAGCCCCTACCCTTGTGACCCAAGGCCAAGCTTTAGGTACAACACAATGCCTTATGGGTCTGCTGCTTCAAGCAGCAGGTCCAGAGCTGTGGCCCACAACAAGGACAACTAGTCTTGGGCCTAGGGCTCCTGTCTGCCAGGGGGCCCACAATCTCCAAAAGAGTGATCACATTTGGAGCAAGGTTCAGATTTTTGCCTTGTTTTTTGTTTGTTTGTTTTTTTTGTTTGTTTTTGTTGTTTTATAGTAGACTCTGTCATGCTAAGCAGGCTGAATCACATAAATGTATTTATTTATTTATTCATTTATTCATTCATTCATTCTTGGATTACAATACCTTTGAGCACAGACAGCTCATTTACAAAGGTTCCACGTCAGTGGTGAGGGGAGACAAAACATACAAAGGGGTAAAAGTACAATGTTTCCAAAACAGTAAAATAAAGTGAGCAAATATATATGTATCTATTTTATCACTCTAATAGGAGGAAAGCATAGCTGAGAGGGGGAAGGATAAAGATGGGAGAAAGAAAGAAAGGTAGGAAGTGGCAGCCATAGGCCTTGTCAAGCTGGTGTGGGGGGGTAGGGTCAGAGGGTGAGGTAGGCAGGGGGTAAGAAAGGTAGGAAGTGGCAGCCATAGGCCTTGTCAAGCTGTTGTGGGTGGGGTATGGGCAGGGGGTGAGGTGGACGTGGTGATAAGAAAGGTAGGAAGTAGTAGTCATAGGACTTGTCAAGCTGGTGTGGGGGGGTAGGGGCAGGGGGGTAAGGTGGACAGTGGGTAGCCAGGGGCCTTGTCAAAGTGTGAAATGGGGGGACAGCCTTGGAATTCCAGAGGTAACAGCAGAGATACAGGGTTGTCCAGTTGTGAGGAGAAGATTGAATACTAGTAGATAGGAGTCTCTGGTGAAGCAGTCACAAGAACTGTTAGCCGCGAGATGTTGGCGTACTTCAATTTGAATGGTCCCAATTAGGTAGGGTAGTTATATCACTATGAAGAGTATTAAACCGGTGAAGCACTCTGTAGGCAAATGAGCGTTGACCCTGGGCTGTCCGGCATCTAGGAACGTGGAGATGATGACTGTTCAAGCTTCGCGTATGCTGTGAACTACAATGTGGGCTTAGCAGGTTTGCAGTGCCTGGTGGCAGGAGGCCTGTGAAGTGCTTTTTTGGCTAAAAGACAGGTTTGGTATTGAATCCTCCCAGAAAGCTGTAGCCAACCAGTCTCAGCATAAAGATCACAGGTATGGGTGAAACGTATGGACCCTATGAGTAGTCTGCATGCCTTGTTCAGAGCAATGGATGTCCTGTGCAACAAAGACATGGGGCTGCTCCATAGATTACAAAACCATAGTCTACAGTGGATATGATGGAATTATATATAGCCAGTTGGAGGGCTTTTGGAGTAAGGCAGTGTTTATGTCTATGTAGAAGACCAATCTTGATGTTGACAGCCCTGGCTACATTATCTATATGTTTAGCACAGGATAGACAGTTGTCTATGGTGACCCCCAGGTATTTGAAATCTGGTATTTGTTCAAGAGGGACTCCAAGCCACTTTCTGATGGTAAGTATATGGGATTTGTGTCTGTTTCAGGTGCTGATGAACATCATTACTTTGGTTTTCTTGTAGTTGAGAATCAGTTTATGTTTAGAGAACCAGTCTTCCATTTCCGCAAACCCACTCTGAAGGTGAAGTTCCAGTTGCTTGGGGTCATGGCTGCTTGAGTAGATGACTGCATCATCTGCATAGGGGAGGATCCTTTGGTGGCAGAAACAAGGTAGGTTATTAAGGAAGATGCTGAATTAGAGTGGCCCCAGGATTAAGCCCTGTGGCATGCCAGAGTGGACGGGCTGTCGGTCAGATACAAAATTGGCTATTTTCATCCATTGAGAGCAGTCTTCAAGATAGTTTTTGAACCAAAGTGTTTTGTCAGAGGAGAGGCCAGCAGTGGTAAGCTGTTGGAGGAGTAGTGAGTGACGGACTGTATCGAACACCTTAGTAAAGTCTATGAAGGCAGCTCCTACTAAGATGCCCTGATCCAGAGACTGATGAATAAAGCCAGTGAACTCCATCTGGGCTGAGGTGGTGCTCTGCCCCTTCCAGAACTCGTGTTGATGCGGGCATTGGATAGTCTATTTTTCAACGTAGTCCACCAGTTGATCAGCAACAATGCGCTCAAGTGCTTTGGATATTGGTGGGAGGATAGGTAATAAAGCTACAGGCTGATTCACACAAAGGTGATAATGTGGCTTGCCATTTCCTTTGTCTTCCCCCCCCCACTCTCCCACCTGGGGAAGGAGCTGTTGACACAGATGGCACAGATGTGTTCTTCAATCAGGTCAATTGACAGTTTCATGGGCCTAGATGTAGTTCATGATTGGGGGTGTGGATAGCACTAAACTCAAAAGGAGGCCCTCTGCAGTAGTCTATCTGCTGCTGGTTTGTGCTTTATGCATTTGTGTTCGCCCCTATCTTCTAGTATGGAAGGTTTCAGATTTACCAGAGGTTCAGAATCACAGAGAACATTAGGCCACAGCACGGATTAAGGATTCATTCAGCGACTGGAGATGAAGTGCCAGGATTTGGAGCACAGGACTGAACTGATAGTTTTGGAGAACTGAGATGAGGAGTAGAGAGTTGTGCCTGCTGCTTTTCAGCTTTCAACAAATGCACACGAGAACAGAACCAAGAGGACAAGATCGGAAGCTGTTGCAGATATACACATGGAGAAAAAGGAGACTGTACATGGACTGTACCACAGGCACACAACAGTCATGAGCTGCTGGCCACACATTATAGCACCCTAAGAGTCGAAGTAAGGCAGGGAGATAGTAGGCAGCATCAACTAATGGTCAGTCAGAGAAAGTATCTGGTAAATAGTTACTTTTTTTATTCCTCATTTGTGTCCCTCAATTTTTTTAAGTGACAAACTGAATAAAATGCTATTTGTGGGGTTGAGTTTGAAGAAGTGGCAGCTGGGAGTGGGCACGCTGGTACAGGGTATTTAAACTGATGGTAAAAGGGGTCCTAATCTGTGCTAAAACAACTAGCATCTATCTTCCTTGTGCTAAAACTACTAGCAAATATCTTCCTGTGGTTTTGCAATCCTAAAACCTGAAAATCTGAAGTATTACTACATTAACTGTAATAATAAGTTTGCCAGTCAATGCAGCAAGGTAAATCAGGAGACTGGGACCCCTTTTACAATCCTTTGTCTGTTAAGTTTTCTGGTTCACAAAATATCTCACTTGCTGATGTCTTTATTCAAGTATACTGTAGAAAGGGGTCTGATCTTTGTTTATTGTATAAGAAATCTAGATGCCCCTCCTTAAGAAATAGAGTCAAGATTAGTCTAGGATCCCTATTATTTAAAGTTACCAAGGGTTCTTTCCCTGCTTTCTTTAATTCCCCAAAAGCTCTATTACACGTACAACTAGATCCCAGTATATATATATATGTTTTCCAACTCCCACTGTGTAAAAAAGCCTATGGTCAAAGATCTTTATTATATTATGCTCCCCACTTTTTTAATTCTATTCCAAGTGATCTATTGAATTGTAATGTGATCCATATTTTTAAATCTCGACTTAAATTATGGTTGGATTCCTCTAACGATTGTGCATGCAATTCTTCATAACTGTTTATTGTATGATCTGTTATGTATATTGTTGAATTATGTCTTGTCTATTTGTGTTTTTTTTTACACTTGATGCTTGTGAAAAAGGGCACTTGTGCTCATCTTGCTTTCAAGTATAAAAAATAAAAAATGAAAATGAAAATGATTTCCTGATTTCCCTCACAAAATTGACGTACCAGGTGAGAAGAGCAAAGTGAGAATAGCTCAGGTCAAAACCATGCTGTAGCAATAGTGAAGTCTAATACAGCTACAGGGCTAGAATGCGCAGGTTAGGTTAACACTATCCCTGTACCTGTATTGCTGTGTGGGAGAGGAGAAGAAAGGGATGAAACCTTTGCTGGGAGGTGTTCTGCCAAGTAGCTGCCAAGGCGCAGAGGACAGAGCCACAGGCAGGGAATACGGTGGCACGTTGGTGGCCCAGGGATGTCTTCTGTTTTTGTTTTTGTCCCCCCCACTCCTGTTTTATGTTTTTTTTTCCTTCTCCTGGTCAACAATCCCCCCCCAAGGATTCTTAGTTTCCTGGAGTTAGTTATTTTTAGTAGGGGGGTTCTGGGTGAAGCCCCCGTAACAGCGTGTGCCCCCTGCAAAAAATGAAATTAGTGTGTATTTTGGTGTGCCATGGTAACATAGAAACATAGAAATTGTTGGCAGAAAAGAACCACTAGGCCCATCCAGTCTACCCGTAAGCCCTATACTTGTTTGTGGCCTCTGACCCTATCTGGTCAGTGGCTTTTCATCACTCCTTCCCACCTCAGGGTTCCCTTGTGCCTGTCCTAGGCATGTTTAAAACCCCCCACTGTGCTCGCTCCCACCACCTCTTGTGGCAGACTATTCCATGTGTTCACCACCTTCTTCTTGAAGAAAAACTTTCCCGCATTTCCTCTTAACCTGCTCCCCTTCAATTTCATATCATGCTCCCTCATTCTTGTACTCCTTCTACATTGGAAGACATCTCTCCTTTGCACCTTGTTTATGCCCTTGAAGTACTTGAATGTTTCTATCAGGTCCCCCACTCCATCCTGTCCTCCAATGAGTACATACTGAGGTTCTTTAATCTCTCCTCATATATTTTGTGGTACAAGCCCTGTACTATCTTGGTTGCCCTTCTCTGGACCATCTCCAGCCTGTCAATGTCCTTGTGAAGGTGTGGCCTCCAGAATTGCACACAGTACTCTAGGTGAGGCCTCACTAGTGTTTCATACAATGGCATCAGCATCTCCTACCTTCTGCTAGTGATAGCGCTGCCTATGCACCCCAGAATGCCACTGGCCCTCCCTGCAGCCTTTGTGCGCTGCTTTGACACCTCTAGGTCATCTGAAATGATAACATCCAGGTCCTTTTCTTCCTTGGTGATAGTCAGCACCTTCCCCCCCATCCTGTAGCTCTCCCCAGGGTTCCCTCTTCCCAGGGGCATTATTTTTCACTTCTTTGCATTGAACCCCAGTTGGTACATCTCATATCATTTTTTCAGCTTCCCTAGGTCCCTCTTTATTCTCTCCACCCCCTTCGGGCGTATCCACCTTGTTATAGATCTTGGTGTCATCTGCACACATGCAAACCTTTCTCTCCAGCCCTTCTGCAATGTCACTAATGAAGACATTGAACAGGACTGGCCCAAGGACTGATCCCTGAGCTACCCCGCTGGCCATCCACCTTTGTATGGATTGGATCTCATTTACCACCACCCTCTGCCTCCTGTCCGTTAGCCAGTTTCTAACTCAGTTTACCACTTTGTGCCCCATGCCCAGACTACCCATCTTGTTAACCAGCCTTTTATATGGGACAGTGTCGAAGGCCTTTCTAAATCGAGGTAGATGGCGTCCACTGCCCCCGATTTATTTCCTTTGTCACCAAATCAAAAAAATCTATCAGATTTGTTTGACACGACCATCCTGCTGCGAATCCATGTTGCCTTGGATCCTGGGCACTGTTGGATTCTAGGTGTACCACTATTCTTTCTTTCAGCAGTGCCTCCATGATCTTCCCCACCACTGAGGTGAGGTGGGCCAGTCTGTAGTTCCCCGCCTACTACCGCTTTTATGTCCAGAAGCTACATGTGCCCTCTTCCAGTCCTCTAAAACCACTCCTGTGTCGAGTGGCTCGGTGTTGCTGTGTTCATGGACCACTACCACTGGCACTATTGTTACCATTGGTGTTTTGGGGTGGGTGCTGTTATTGAAAGCACCATTTTGGTGTTGCTGTTTTGTACTGCTCTGTTGTGGTTTTTGCTGTGTTGACCTAGTGCCCACAACTGACTGGTAAACATCTTACAGACAGTACGGTTATACTTCCATTTTTCAGTTTGTGAAGAATATAAATGGCATATCTAAATTTTCTTTATGTGCCAGAGCTGTGGGTAAGTGGACATGTTCAACCACTAAGCATGTTTGTCAGAGCCCAAAACAACATTGCCTCACTCCATCTGAATGGTTTAAAAACTGATAGAGAATTTGGCTGCCAAGAATAGATGTGACCTTCCTTTATTTCTTATAGTGTACTGCTGAAGGGATTATTCATTCACAGGGAAGAACTGTATTTTTTTTAATAAAATCTCAATGAGGATGTTCCTACTATTAAACAAACTTTTGAGCAGTCTATTTTGTCTCCCAGGCACAAGAAACAAGCAGCAACAGCAGCAGCACTCAGTGTAAGTCCTCTCCCAGTTTGTGAACAATAAATATTCCCATTCCTGACAACCAAGTCTGCAGTCTTATGAGTTATTTAAAGGTCCTTACCTGCTAATAAAACAAATGTGAAAAAGTCCCACCAGACTGAAATCCAAATCCACACATATGAACTAATAGAACCCATCTTAGAAATGTAACTGTGATGTTATTCGGCTAAGTAATGGAAACAAATGATACAGTATATTGGAGTTAAAGTACTTGTTTAGCTTGTTTAAACATAATGCTCTGAAGCTTTTGCAGGTGAATTCCACACAGAAGTGAGTAAGTTCATTGGATCTATGAGCAGACTAGAGTTTTGGGCTATGCGGGGGTAGCATGTAATGTCTATGGAATAGATAAGGAAGTAATATGTAACAGCTGAAGTGTGCTCACAGTTACTGCTGTTGAGATTCAGTCATTTTCCTACAGACTTCCAACAGCTCCCCTTGAAGTCCCACCATTATTTTCTCAACCTTGAAACAAAATGGACGCCAGGTGAGATAATTTTGGTTGTTCTTCCTCCATAGGTTTGCATTATTAGGAATAGTCTCTGTCTTTTCCTTTCTTTTTAATGAAGTTCTTTGTTAGGGAGGAAATAAGTATTATTTGCCTACAGCATATCTTTTTGACTATTCAGGGACAGTGATGCAATGAAGTTACAAATAACTGGAACAACCTCTTTAAAATAAAGGCTGAAAAGTAAGGGTTCACCCATGTTGTAGCAACAAACATGTTGTCAACACCAATTACGGCATTACGTTTCCTGGGACTTACAGTGCCAAAACACCTTCCCGGGAAACAGTCACCCCCTGTGCCCCCCAAAATGAAATATAACCTCCTCCTGGGTGGGCATGCCCTGGAGTGGGTAGAAACTGTGTGGGGGCAAAGGGCAACAGGAGTGAGGGGTGATCTAAAATCAAGATCGCCCCTTTCACTGTCACCCTTGTTGCAGCAATGTAATTGAGGCAACAAAATTCAATCACCATCCTAATGGTATATCAAAAGTAAGCACTAGTATCCAGGAGACAACTGTTATCCCTCCTCAACCTAACACCAGTGTTAAAAATTAAATAGATTATGTCATCAGTTATGAAAAAGCACTAACACTCATCTTACCAATGCTAGTCATTACACAAGCATTGGTCAATGCCAATCATGTCTGTTTGCTTGAATTTGTGTGTAGCTGTTGTGTATAGATAGCATAGCAGTTACAATAAAAAAAAACTATTTTCAATAGTGAAAAGATCATGACTGGGAAATGTAGTTCACACATAATTTTGCTGTTTCCTTAGACTGTGACCCCAAGTTTTTAATATAGTATTTTTATGACCCCAGCATATGAATATGATAAGTGTTATTTAGTAAATCCCACTTGAAACATGATTTTATGGAACAACCATGAAAACAGGCTATCAACGATAGCACTGGGTTAATAACTGGGAGGGGGTCTAGGCTTGATTCCCAGTTGTGAACATTTTTTCTCTCACACAAATTATGTTGTTAGCATGTATCTCTCTAGAAATTTCTGTCTCACCATGTGGAGTAATAGCACACTGGCAGAGCATCAAAACAGTAGTTGGGAGAGGGACTGGTTTTGATTCCCAGTGGGAAACACTTTTCTTTCTCTCTACTGTTTATGATGTTAGCATGCCTATAGAATATTGTTCCTTGTTTTGTGCTCCAACTTTACTTGGTGACAAAGCTCTGGCTGAAAAGGTCCAAAGGAGAAGCACCAGGCACGTAAGTAATCTGTCCAATTTAGAGTATTCCAACAGATTAAAATCTCTAGGGTTATACTCCTTAGAATGTAGATCCCTAAGGGGAGAATTATGTCTAGCTTATAGGGCATATCATGACCCCGTCATGTTGGAAACATATTGTTTGGAAAAACACGAAACATCTAACAACACCCAGTCACACAAACTTAAATTGGCCACCAACCTTAATAGAACAGAGAAATGAAAGAATTTCATAACACAGAGATTGCCACCAATATGGAATCATCTTCCTCTTTTTATAGTCTCTAGTGATAATATTAACCAATTTAAATTCAGACTTGACCAACATATGGGTGAAAAAAAATTTCCTTCCGCCATTAGGACAAATAGTAGCGAGTTCATAGTGGGCTTGCCCTCAAACTTGTAAGAACCTATGAACCTATGCATCTCTGTCTAAAAATCATGTGTCTCATCATGCAGAATTATAGCACAGTGGCACAGCACCAGGGCAGTAGTTGGGAAGGGAACATGGTTCAGTTCTAAGGGGGTGAACATTTTTCCTTCCTCACAACAGTTTTTGTTGTTAGCATCCATCTCTGTCTCTCTAGAAACCTTCGGTCTTACCATATGGAACAATAGCACAATATCAGAGCACCATGACAGTAGTTTGGGGGGGCTTGGTTCGATTCCCATGGGGAGTATTTTTTTTTTCTCACTACAATTTGTGTTGTTAGTATGCATCACTCTCTAGAAACTCTCTATCTCACCATGTGTAACATGGTGGCAGAGCTCCTGGACAGTAGTTGGGAGAGGGCTTGGGTTTGATTCCCAATGGAGAACATTTTTTTCTTTCTCACTACAATTTAAATTGTTAGCATGCTTCTCTTCTAGAAACGTTTTGTCTCACCATGTGGAATGATAGCACAGTGGCAGAGCACCAGTACAGTAGTAGGAAGGGGCCTGAGTTTGATTCTTAGTTAGGAACATTTTTTCTTTCTTACTCCAATTTAAGTTGTTAGCATGCATGTCTCTCTAGAAATCCTTTGCCTTATCATGTGGAATGATAGCACAGTGACAGAGCACCAGAACAGTAATTGGGAGGGTCCCTGGGTTTCATTCCTAGTAGAGAGCAGGTTTTTCTTTCTCATCGCCATTTATGTTGTTATTATGTGAAGTGTATGTGTTTGAATGTATTTATGTGTCTGTATTGTACTGCATCTGCCTATACATTGTCTAGCATGTACATGTGCATTTTACTATACAAAAAGGTCAAATCCATACTCTGGCACTGCCTAGTACTGTTAGCACTATGTTGTTGATTTGTAAGGAAGGGAAGTTGAGAAGTATTACACTGTTGGAAAGGAAAGAGAATGGTGTTACCACTGTTACTAATATGATGGTATTGGGAGAGATGTAGGGTAGGAATCTGGATTTCTATACTGCAGCTGTTTATATAAAAACTGTATCCCAACATCTGTATATACAGAAATTCCTGAGTTGCCTTATAGTCTATGAGAGGATCCATTTTTGAGCACTAGTTGATTGGGTGGGTGTTGGTGGGTGACTGGGCCACCCTGACAAGGCTCCCCCCTATCAGTTCAGGTTAAAATAAAAGAAAAATTCACTTACCTTATAAAATGGATCTTATGGTGTGATGTCCAGACTAGTGTATGGAGGTTGGGGTCCAAGGAACCAGGGAGGGGCTCTGGCTTCTGCATTAGCTGGGTGGTTGCCTTAGGCACAAGGAGGTCCTCCTGAGGGGGTTATGGCTTTAAGGATAATGGATGTCCAGGTTAGGGGCACTAGAGGTTACAGGGGCTGGAGAGGACCTGTAATAGTGTTTGTAGTTCATTGGTGTGACCTACCGATTTTTGTAAGTGATACATTTTCTGTGATGGAATTCTGTAGATGGGTGGACTGTTAGTTGTTTGCTGAAAATGATAAGTGAGTTTCATTTGTGTACATTCCCTCATAGGTTTCTTAATTTTGTATTGTAAATAATGAAGATAGTCAGAAGATGGAGTTAGCATCAGCACGCAAGCATCTCAGTGGATCCCAGAAATGTAAACATACCAGGAATCAATAGGTAAAAGAGAGAGATATCAGCAAAGGTTCCAAAATTGACAGATTTGTTTTTCAGGTAGTAGTCTTAAAAGTAAAGAAGCACTGGGTCAATGTTCTCAGGCCCTGCTGAAGTGCAGCTATGCTCAGGAAAAATTGGTTGCTGACACACTCTAGGAGTGTTCACTATATGTGTATGATAAATAAAAAATATAAATGCCTAATGACTCTCCCAGTGAGTGGATCTTTTCTCCATATCTAGTTCCTAGCAGCCCAGTAATAATTGTTTTTCTAATAGCTCAGGAGCAAAAGAAATCTGATCAGTTTGCCTTCCATCACAGACTCCCACAGGTTTGGAACAACCATGTCTTGGGTAGCTGTCCACCCACCAGTATCCCTTCTGTTTAGTAATCCCTCAAGCTTCTGCTTGTATCCCATTGTAATTGCAATGGACTGCTCATTATAAAGTGTCTTTGAATCTGTCAGTATGTACACTGGTATATAATCCCCCTGCAGGTTCTGTACTTCTTATTGCAATTATGTAAAGTTTCCATACAGCATGTAGATTCTTGATCTGAATTTTATCTGACTGTAATTATGTTTCCACCTTTTTAATATGTATGTACCTTTTCCATCTCCCCCCATGGTCACGTCTGTAAATTAGATTCTTATTGTGTCTCTGAATGTTTACTTGGTAAAAATTTTCAATAAATAAGTATTCCATTTTCCTAGGGAGCTTTACAGATCTGTAACTCCTGGGGCCCAATATTGAAATCTGAGCAAAGTCAACAGTAAAACTTTGTACTGCCCCCTGTAGTTGCCAAGATGCCCAAAACTGATATATACAGTGAAGCAGTGCATCACACTATTCCATTGAATATAGTGCCAGTGAGACCTGGTGCTAGTACTGGGCAGACATGGTCCCCACAAGATAGTGGCACAGGTGGCAAAAATCCATATATTCAAAGGGACCTATGCAAATGAGCCCACTGGGCATGCAAAGTGATAAGGGGCCATTTGCATGCTCATTTGCATAGGGAGTGCAGTTGTACTGTGTGGCACTGCCCCCCAATTGCCCGTTTCCCTAGATCTATCCGTGGTACTAGTGGTGTCCCCCCTCCACCAATCACTGTCCCATTAACAAAACAATACCTCTCCCTAGTAGTCTAGTGGTCCCTCCCCCTTGCCATTTGCCATGCCATTAATAAAAAAGTGCATCTCCCTGGTAGTCTAGTGGTTCCATTCCCCTTCCCGATCACTGTCCCTTTGTAATAATAACTATGCCCTGGTAGTTTAGTGGTCCTTCCCCCCTCCCCCATTCTCTGATCACCATCCCTGCATAGAAAAATATATTCCTTGGAAATCTAATGGTCCCACCCTCTTCCCCGATTGCCATCCCTGTATAGAAAAATAAATTCTCTGGTAGTCTAGTGGACCCTCCCTCATTCTCCGATTGCCATCCTCGTATAAAAAAATGAATTCCCTAGTAGTCTAGTGGTCCCTCCCCCCTTCCCCAATCTCTGATCACTGGCCTGTTTTAATTATAATATTTCCCTGGTAGTCTAGTAGTCCCTCCCCACTCCCCAATCATTGATCGCCGTCCCCATATAGGAAAATAAATTCCCTGGTAGTGCAATGGTCCATCCCCCCTCCCAATCTCCCAATCACCATCCTGTTATGTATTCCTGAAAATTTGCCTGGTAGTCCAGTGGTCCCTCCCCATCCCCAAATGCCATCCTGTGAATTACTAATGAACCTATCCCTGGTGGTCTGGTGGACCCCCCACCCCAGCAGGTAGTGCCTCACCACCCCACTACCCCATCCCAAAACTGAGCCGTCGACTGGCATAGCCTTTCTCACACCACCATGGCCAGCCACCGACTGAGCTGTCCTGGAGTATGTACTATATACAGAACACACCTATTGACTGACAGCTCACTGTCAATCAATGGACATGTACTGTATACAATATGCTGTCCAGGACAGCTCAGTCGGTGGTTGGCTATGGTGGTGAGAGAAGGGCCGGGCCAGTTGCCGGCTCAGTTTTGGGATGGGGAGTGGGGTAGTGGGGCACTACCTGCCGGGGTGGGGAGGTGGGGAGGTCCACTAGACCACCAGGGATATGTTCATGAGTAATTCACGGGAAGGCGATCAGGGATGGGAGGCCACTGAACCACCAAGAGGCATTTTCAGGAGTACATAACCAGATGGCGATTGGTGATTAGGGAGGAGGAGACCACTACTACCAGAATTTGTTTTCTATAAGAGTCAGCGATGGGTGATGAGGAGGGACCAATAGTCTGCCAGGTGCAATTATAACAGGCCAGTGATCAGAGAATGGGAGGTGACCACTAGACTATCAGGGAGATCTTATAATTATAAAGGGCTGGTGATCGGAGATCTAGGAAGGGAAGAGGAACCTCTAGACTTCTTGGGAGCAGTATTATTTTATTAATGGGATAATGATTGTCGAGGAGGCCCACTAGACCACCAGGGACCACTGTGTTGGGGATCAGGTGGGCCGCACTTCTTCCTCCAACTGGGAGGCAGTATAGCGTGGTGGTTTAAGGCTCTGAGCTGCAAATCTGAAGACCTGGGTTTGAATTCCATAGCCCCCACTTGCATACTGTGTGACCCTAAGCAAGTCACTTAACTTCCCTGTGCTCCCAGGTTGCACCTGTAAACAAGCTTTCAGCTTAGTGTGTCTCACCTGGTTAAAAAATTGGAAAAAAAAACCTGCTAGGGTTGCACTGGAGTAAGTTGGGATTTCAATCAATGATATGTGCACTGCACAAGGGGAGCATGCAAAATGGCTTTCCGCGGCACACATACTCTGAATATTGGACTGCGCCAATATTCAGGTACTTCATTTACATTGCGCCTCCCCCCGTCCTTTGCTCAGGTACAAACTGATTTTGCCCGTGCTAACTGAGCTTTTCAACATCACAGGTCTGGGCAAAGCCCTGTCTGAGCAAGCAAACTCGGTTCTGCACCCTGGCAATGTTTTGAATATCAGGCCCCTGATGTCTAGAACTTCCACAAGAACAAAAAGTGGTCTAGGCCCAAATCCCAGAAGCCCTTTAGAGTTTGTCTAGTACCCAGTGTTGTGTCCCGCTATAGTGAGGGAAGGGGTGTCAGGCAGTGACTCATGCATCCTGCTGTGCCAGCAGCATTCCCAGGGATGCAACACACTGACATACTGATGAAGATTGTGGCCCAACATACTACCAGTGCATAAAGTACAGTGAGCTCCACATTCTTGAAAGCCCTGATTTTCTCCTTTATTCATCTTACAAATAGCATGACTGCTCATAAGGTAGCAAAGACCTTATTTAGGCATATCCAAAATCATGCACATATCTAAATGGGTCCTGATGTTGATAAAATACTCTCCAGATTAGTCCAGGTCTAAGCAAAATCCTCTATTTTTCTGCTCCTGTGCTTATCATCTCCTCTCCCTCTCTCTCCCTCTCCCCTCTCCCTCCCTCTCTCCTCCTCTCCCTCTCTGCCTCTCTCTCTCTCTCCCCTCCCTCTCCCTCCCTCTCTCCCTCTCCTCCTCTCTCCCCTCCTCTCTCTCTCTCCCTCTCCCCCTCCTCTCTCTCCCTCCCTCTCCCTCCCTCTCCCTCTCTCTCTCCCTCTCTCCCTCTCTCTCCCTCCCTCTCCCTCTCCCCTCTCCCTCTCTCTCCTCTCCTCTCTCTCTCCCCTCTCTCTCTCCCTCTCTCTCCTCCCTCTCCCTCCTCCCTCTCTCCTCTCCTCTCTCTCTCCTCTCCCTCTCCTCTCCCTCTCCTCTCCTCTCTCTCCTCTCCCTCTCTCTCTCCCTTTCCCTCCCTCTCCCTCTCTCTCTCTCCCTCTCTCTCTCCCTCTCTCTCCCTCCCTCTCCCTCCTCTCCTCTCTCTCCCTCTCCTCTCTCTCTCTCCCTCTCTCTCTCTCCTTCCCTCTCCCTCTCCCTCTCTCTCTCCCTCTCCCTCTCTCTCCCTCTCCCTCTCCTCCTCTCCTCTCTCCCTCCTCCCTCTCTCTCTCCCTCTCCCTCCCTCTCCTCTCTCTCCCCCTCTCCTCTCCCCTCTTTCCCTCTCCCTCTCTCTCTCCTTTCCTCTCCTCTCCCTCTCTCTCTCTCCTCTCTCTCTCCCTCTCTCCTCTCCTCTCTCTCTCCCTCTCTCTCCTCTCCCTCTCTCTCCTCCTCTCTCTCTCTCTCTCTCCTCTCCTCTCCTCCCTCTCTCCCTCTCTCTCCCTCTCTCCTCTCCCTCTCTCTCTCTCTCCCTCTCCCTCTCCCTCTCCTCTCTCTCCCTCTCCTCTCTCCCTCTCCCTCCCTCTCCCTCTCTCTCCCTCTCTCTTCCTCTCCCTCTCCCTCTCCTCTCCCTCTCTCTCCTCTCCCTCTCCTCTCTCTCTCTCTCTCTCTCTCTCTCCCCTTTCCTCTCCTCTCTCTCCCCATTTACTTTTCTGAATATGGACCACCAGCGGGGCCCCAGCTGAAGCTATAGGCTGGAGTTTCTGTTAGTGAGTTGCATTGATTTTATTGAGTAAGATGTGTCTGGTTCATGGCTTCAGCTCCCTTCAAGCCATTCAAATGTAGAGTGGCTCATGTCTCAGCAAGTTGTTTTAGCCTAGCTCTCATTTTCCTCAGTTATACTCAAACTGCAATACCTACATCCCTTTTAATGAGTGAGGTGCACAGCATAAGTGAATTCTATAACCAAAGCATAAATCCTTATATTTACTAAGGAGGATGTATGTGGCTTTCTTTGTTAATAATGATAAAGTGCATAGTTTTCCACTAGTCAATTTCTGCTGATATCAGCTATCCAAAGTGTATGTAATGGAACTTGTGTGATCAAATGTAGCAGATAGAAGAGTGCATTACTGTGTGGCTCTGGTCCCGATTCTTGTGTGTATGTATATATAGATAGATAGATAGATAGATAGATAGATAGATAGATAGATAGATAGATAGATAGATATAGATGTAGATATAGATATAGATACACATAGAGGCGGTCAGCCACTAGCATAGGCTAGGAACCCCCCCCCCCCAAAAAAAAGGGCTAGCAGACAGGGAGAGGGTTGATCAGAGCTATTGACAGGGCAATATAGAGTGGCAATAATACTGGTACTGTGACTCATCTGTTGAATGGTTGCATTGTCCCCGAACTGTGTGATTTACCCTCTACAACTGGCAATTGCCCCAAACCATATGTTTCGCCTCCTGCAACTGGCCATTACCCCCCCAACTGTGTGATTTGCCCCCTGAAACTGGCAGCTTCCCAAAACTGTGTGATCTGCCCTCTGCAACCAGCAATTGCCCACAGACTATGTGCTCTGTGCCCTGCAACCTGCATTTTTTTCTGAACTGGGTGCTCTGTATCCTACAACCTGCAATTGCCCCCGGACTGTGTGTTCTGTGCCCTGCAAACTAGCAATTGCCCCCAAATTCTGTGTTCTATGCCCTGTAACTGGCCCCTGAACTGTGTGTGCTGTGCTCTGCAACTGGCAAATTGCACCCAAACTGTGTGTTCTGTGCCCTACAACTGGCAATTGCCCCTGAACTGCCCCTAACTTAAGCAAACAAGCTACTCAAATAAACCAGTACACTTTCTCTTACAGCAAAACTGACCAACCTAATGTATTATATAAAATAAAAGATGGCAAATTCAGCATACTTGTAAAATAATACCATCTTGGGGTTGAACAAGCTCATAAAGACCACTCGCCCTTCAGGCCTATGGCTTTATGGATTGTTCAAGCCCTTGATGGTATTATTTCCTCATATACCACACTCCACACTTTGCCATCATCTATTCTCTCTCTCCCTCTATATATATTTACATATATATATATATATATGTGTATATATATATATATATATATATATATTTGACACTCCTACCTTCTGAGAAGTGCACCAGCCCCATCACCCTGACATCTACTGGGACTTACTTGCCAGCCATCTTTCCCCAGGGCTTGCCCCCCCCCATGTGGGGTCGGCAGGGTTCTCTAAGCCCAGCAACAGAACAGATCCACTTCTGGTCGGCATGCCAAACTGGTTAGGTACGAGGCCTATGGGTGCTCCTTGTCATCTTGCCACTGGCATTTTTCCTTTGGTTTTCAGCCCTGGGAGACATGACGTGCAGTTACATCATGGTGAACACCACACGCTCCCACATGACATGCACTGACATCTGCCATGTCTCCTGACCTTCTTGGCCAGAGCTCTTTTTCCCCCAGCTTCCACCAGGGGCTAGGCAAGCTTTTGGCTCTGCCCACCCTCCCCCTGGGGGAGGAGAGCAACCCTGTGAATGCTGGATCCTCCTCCCACCAGCTCACTTCCAAACCTAAGTCGTCGGCATTGCAAGTGGTAGCACTACCACTGCGCCAGCTGGTCAGTCCATATATTGTATGATCTGTATGTATTATTTGCACACATTAGTAACTTGTAATGTTCAATTTATATTCACTCCTGCATTTGACTTGTCTGTTCCCTGTGATTGTAGAAACCTCCTAGGTCATGCCTGAAAATAGGCATTAATTTGTCTAGTGCATTTACCTGGATAATAAACTACATAAAACAAAGAGGAAAAATCAGGCTTTGAACATATCATCTGGCTTAACTTGCCACCAAAGAAAGAAAGACGATAAGCATTGAGGCAAGGTTTCTATAAATCTGCAGAATGTAATTCTTATTAATTGAAAATCTTTTAGAAACTCAATGATCTGCAGTTTGTAGAATGTCTGCAAAAACACCCTCATAATTTGCAGAGGCAAGCCATAAAATCTAAGTGATAACAACGCTTGAAAATTAGGTCTGATTTTAATGATCTTGATGTTGTTATTCTTAGTCTGACACCCCCCCCCAAACTGAGTCAACATTTTTCCAGACCTTGTGGTGAACTTGCCTCAAAGCTAAATGATTTTGTCAACTCGTGTTTGATTTTTATTGCCCAAATGTTAGTCTACCCAGCTCACTGAGCTCTTTTTCAATGCAGTACAGCTTCCCTTTATTAAATCTGAAGAATCGCATCTCTTGTCTCTTGCAGACTGCAGTTGCTTTGGCTCAAGGAACCCATTTCCATGATCAAACTGCCTACCTTTTTGACTATTAAAGTTTATTACAACATTGCACAAATTGGTTAGGGCCATTGGGTTTCTTACATTCTTAAAGATCAACTGCCACTGAGAGTCATGTTGCCTTGTTTTTTCTGTTAAGGACAGAGTCACAGTACATATATTTGTAACAAACTATTCTGCAGTATGTGAACCCGATAGTCACCGTGCCCGGGTTCACACCCCTTCCCGGTGACTGTAAAGGGCCAACATGGTTGCGGGACTTGGGTTCATTCTTTCTCCTGGGGGGGGGGCAGGGTTCATCCCTGAGCAAATAATAAATAGTGTGGTGCCTCCACCCAGAGAAAATAAGTGCGCCAGATGCTGTGTGTAGTACCACCACCTGCGATGCAGTACCTACCTACATCCCTACACTGGACTGGACCACCTCTTGGGGGCCAGTGAGGCAGTTGTTGCCTTCACCAATAAACACTTCAATCAGGTTAAACCAACTGAGCATACACACAGAAGTAAAATTCAACAAATTAATAGTGCATTTATTTAAGAACCCAGGCCTGGAAACTGGAGTAAAAGAGAGGGTTAGACAATTGTAGGTCACTTTCAACACTCCCACACTATAGCAATATCCTCTGGGAGCCACTGTACTGTGGGTCACTACCACCCTCTCAGATTCCACACAGTCTATGAAGCACCCACCAATCAAGGGGCATAAAAAGAGGAATTATACTACACAGGGTGTGGTAACTCTTCAGCTGGTACCAGTAGTAAAACTGCAATTTCAAGTATGACAAAATAACCAATGACTCTGAGTACACAGAAATTACACTGGAGTCCTGCAGCAGGCCTGGTAGCTACATTGCCCAGGTTCTTTCAGTGGTGCACTTGATGAAAATTAGCAAGCTTGCAATTTAAACCCCCAACAGGCCATAGTGTGCTAGCACAATTTAAAGAACTGAAAATCCAAATAGAAAATGCTTGAAAACCAATTTGCAATCCAACTGCAGTAGTTGTAATCCAAAACTGGAAAAGTACAATAGACGCCAACCAGCAATGCCAGCACTCACGTGACCCATGAATGCAGCAGTTCAGTTGAGGCAGGGGACAGTACATAGTAACAGGGTGAACAGCAGTCAGGAACAGGGCCCAGCAGCCTGGGGATGAAGCACTCAGAGTCTGTCAGACATTCTGTAGCAGCACAGCTCTTCTGGCTCACATGTCTCAACACACAGTCCTTCTGTCTCAGCTCTCAGTCACAGGAGCACTATACAGTGGCTTATCAGTTCCCAAGGAACCCAGAACCCCAGAAGTGACCTCCATCATCCAACTCCCTTCCGAATCAAGAGTACCCATGTATTCGGGGCACATACCCATGGCTCCCTGTTCCCTGATCCACCCCACTAGACAAGGGCTAGCAGACCCCTTACCAGGTTCTGAAGCAATACAGGTAGGATTTACGTCTTTGTACTGTACAGCTCAGCAGCTCTGGTATGCAGCAATGCCCCACAGGCTCAAACTCTCAGTAGTTCCTTCCAACAGGTGGTCATCTGGCACAGCTTTCACTACACAGGGGCTTTCCCTTGGCACAGAACAGGTTAAACCCAGGATAAAGCTCACAGTGAATATGCAGGATGAATCCTGGGGAGAGCTCAGAGGATTGTTGGCCTGGCTAAGCTTCTTGCTTGGTCACACCAGCAGCAGGTCTGAAAATCTCAGTCTCTCTGCCAGACTGCCATGAGCTCCTCAAGACCCAGAAACTTCTTTCACAGCTTCAGTGTCTTGTAGGACAGGCATAGCTGTCCATCAGTCCTTCTGCCCTGTCCTGCCCTCTGAATGGTCCTTATAGCCCACAATCCTTGACTGTATCATCCTCCTCCAACAATTCCCCTGGCTGCTTGCTGAGCATCTGATCCCAGCTCTTTGATTTGCTGGCTGGCAGGGTTAGAAATTATAGGAATGGTTGCCCCCATGTCCTGGATGAAGCCTTGGCTCTAAAGTTGTATAATTTATTATTTTGGTGCTCCTTTAATGTGCATTGGGCAGGAACTCACAAGAAGTCAGTTCCACCTCCTCTGACATCTTTCTCCATTGAATATTATTGGAGAGTTCCACCTCCTATGGATGACAGTTCCACCTCCTACAAATGTACAGATTAGAGTTCTACCTCCTAAACATTTTCCACTGGTGCAAACCATTAGTGTGTGAGGGACTGGAGATCTGAGGGTGTCAAGTAGTGGAGGTCTCCAGAAAATCAGTCCAAACTCTCAACAAATGAGAGTCCTCCCTTTCAGCACATGAGGGTGTGCCGCTCCATCCACCTCAGCTGTTTCTCCATGAGCAGCCCTTCAGAGAAAGTTAAACCATATTCAGGTTGAACTGAGGGACAGAGTTCCCACAGCAGGGGGCAAGCTGCAGCCAGAGAGCTGGCTAATAGGATACCCTGGGGATAGTAATGGAGGGGACAGGATGGCTCCTCCAGTGGGATGGGGTTGGAAGAGACAGCAGTTCCAGTAAAACAAATGGCAGCAAGAAGAAAGTTAAAATAATCTCAATTAAACAGTAAACAATGTGGAACTGTACCACTGTATACTATTGTTGTACCTGCCCTGAGCTTTCACCACTGCAACATTCTGTGGGATACAGCATGTCATGTAAGTCACAGCACTGTTTCTCTTCCAGTAAAATTAAACATATTGAACTCCTTAGCTTAAAAGGCAGTTAGTCCTGTCACTCTATATTTATATCGCTGGTTGCAACAACAATAATTAGTTTACCTAAATGACATTGGAAGAGCAGGCATCTGAAAGATCAGGAAAAGGGAAGCAAAACAACATATTAGCACAGTCCTAAGGCAAGTGTGAACAATTCTGCTTTGGACAAAAACATGAAATTTATTACTGCTGCATGTAATTCAGTTTTATTAAAACAACATTTTTAATATGTTGCTGTTGATCTTTAAACTAGTACAGCTAATATGTAAAACTATTTTGCAACTGAAAAAGTGTTTATTGAGAAAATAACTCTGGTCCACTCGCAATTAACCAAACATTAATTTGAAAAGATGTTATATTTTAGTTTATTTATTTGTAATTTTTGGCCAGGAAAGGCACATTAAGCTATGATAGCTTGTTTCCAGGTGCGTCCTGGGGAGTTGGTTGTATGCACTTGTTTTATTGACAGGGAGAATGTTGACCATGGCACAGTGAAACTTTATCAGACTTCCCATATTTTTTTTCTGTTAGTTCCAGCATTGTCAATGGGATTAGTCAGAACTGTTAGGGAATTATGTCACCTGGCCAGACAGACTGACATAGAAACAAAGCTGTGACATTATCATGAACCGCTGCCTCTCCCAGTTTTCATTAACAGTTAGAAGCTACTGCAGTTGACAGTATTGCCACGCAGTACATGAAGCATTATACTTACAAAATCACAATACAAAAGGTTCAATAGCTATAGTAAGAGGATCTGAGCGTTGACAAATAGCCATTGATTCTAAAGTCTTAGTTAGTATCTCTGATCCAAATGAAGATTATTTAAATAACCTGTTCACCAAAACAGGTGGAAAAATATGTGAATGAAACAAGGGTGCATCACAATTTTTATGCCACTAGAACACGGAAACATGTATTAAGCATTGTATATCTTACCAAATCTTAAAGTGATTTTCTGAGGTTTGCCATAGCAAATGGGAGTAGTAACCTGTAGGAGTTGTGAATCAGTCTCCTACCATTCAAACAGCCAAATCGTGCAGTTTTCCACGAAAAAAATGCTTTTATTTCTGTGCTTTGCTTCATTTGCATAACCTTGCCCCTTTTTTCTCAGTGCCGCAATTCCCAACTGTGACATCATGCAAGGGAAACAAAGTTTTTAAAAGGAAACTGTCAGTTTTTAGCTAACTCTTTACATTGTTTGCAATTAGCTGTATCTAGTATTATAACATATGTAGAAGAATTCTTGTGATTTGATTGGCTGAAAGCAGCTCAAAGCCATTTAATCATTGACCCATATTTACACTCCTGAACTACTTACAGTCATTCAGGCCCTATAACATAAACACAGAAAAGTATTATCATGCTCCCACATTCTGACAGGATCTGCCACTTTAGACCTGTCACTTCACCAGCAGGCAGTTAAAATGAAACAACATCTACACAGAATGGCAAATGATTTTTTTGGCCTACCTGCATCACAAACATTTTCCAGAAACTTTTCTACAGACTGTACTGCTGTAAATACTGCTGAAATAGGAGACTGCACTTTGATTAGGGAGACAGAAAAATTATCTATTTACTGTACCCACAATGCCTCACTATGTAAATTGGTATAAAGGCTATTATATTTCTGTGATCACTACAGAAATAGGAGACTACATCTCTCAGTAAAGAAATCTTGTCAGCTAGATACTATATGTACAATGCCTTGTATTGAAAATAAACATATGAGAAGAGCTTTTATTGTTGAAGCCTATACAGAAATCTAAGACTGCACCACACAGTAAGGAAACTAGGAAACAACTTCTTATTGTACTTGCAATGCCTTGCTATGTACAGCTACATATTAGGTGCTATACTGCAGTCACCACCACCAAAATAAGGGACTGAACCTCTGAGTAATGAACATTTAAGTCAACTGTATAATTTACCCAGAATTCCTTGTTGCTGTATGTAAAACATTGAAAGATCCCTTGCATAACGTCATTCTGGGGGCATGGCCACATACAGAAAACTGGAGGGCACGCAGAAACAAAGTGCTGATAAAACATAAAAAAAATGACTATGACAGATTTCTTAACAAAACAAATTGCAGCTTCAACATCTGAAGCATGGGTGACAATGACATACTATGTTTGAAAAAGGCATTTGCGGAATCTTAATAAATCACTTTAATCTCATATTGCTGGGAAAAAAAAATATTCTAGAAAGTAAAAAACTAGAAACTAGAATAGAACTAAAAAACTAGAACTAGATCTCTCAAGTGGGGTCCAGTGACAAGGTTACCAAAGACTAAATAAACATTGGCACTAACAGGAAAACAACTCTTTCTGTTTCATCCCATGTTATTACTGGGATTCGTTATAACTGCTGGAATATAATAAGTAGTAGGGGATATTTGTTTCCCAATGAATTTCTTTTATCTTTTGATCATCACTTGGAATGATTTGCGCCAGTGTTCCAAATGGGAGCGGCCAACTGCTGAGGCTGGAGAGCTGAAGCAGACGGCATAATTCTGAAGGGAGCTGCATGCCTGACAAGGAGTGCCAGTGCTCCCTCCTGTGAAGTACTTTTTCCAGACAGTGAGACCAACTTTAATTCCTCAGGAAGTCATGGCGGCTACCGTTGATGGATGCCCTCATGGGGGCTGACCCCCCAGAACAGAAAAGAAAGAGGAAGCTGAGGAGGAATTTTGCTTCAAGGAAGAGAAAGAGAGAAAAACAAGAAGAATGGACTGTATGTAGCAGGAGAAACATCTTTTATTCTGAACTGAGAGACTGTTTTAGGCACCTAACAGGGCCCTCCTCCCTGCAGGTAATTTATTTATTCATTTATTTATTTATTTATTCATTACAAATCGGGTTTACAACCTTTGAGTCAGAGACTCATTTACAAAGGCACCTCGTTGCGGGGGGGGGCAAACATCAAGATAGTTATAACAGTGCAGATTAAACCAGAGGATAACATTACAAGTGCAGTAAAAGGAACATTTAACATAGATACACTTACGTTACATAATGTAATAGTTTGTATGTTACTTAGGTTACATAATGTTACAAAATTGTGAGTTACACTCATGGATATAGTAGGTCCTCAAAGAAGAAAGTGGGTTACATCCCTGTTTGGACCTAGTAGGGAAGGGGTAGGTCTGGGGAGGGAGTGGCTGTCCAGTGGATGTTGTCGAGCCAGGGGGGCAAGGCGGGCAGGAACCACAGGTTACAACAGGCAGGAGGTTGTCATCTAAAATACTTTGAGTAAATTTTGGTGGAGGTCCTGTTCCCTGAGTGCATACAGGACTTGTGGTGTGGTAATGTAGGCCTAAGGGCTGGGGCCCCTGCTGTTTACCCATTGCAGAGGGACAGGTATTGGGTGCCTGGTACCATATCTTGGGGAAGTGAGCAGGCATCTCCCTGGCAGTGTTGTGGCATGAAATGCCCCCTGCCATGCCTGAATTGCTTGCACACTTTGGGGGACTGGGCCAAGGTAACAGTTGGTTGTTTAGAATGTGGAACACCGGTCCCTATAGGCTGATTTACATCTGTGAGCATATCAGTACCATAAACCAGCACAGTCGGAGGGCCCCATTTATGGGTAAGAAGACAGACTGATACCTCAGGTGGAGTAATTTAAGAAAAAGAGAATGTGTGCCCCACTGGGTTGCTTGCAGCCCCCAAATTAATTTTGGACTGCCAAGGTCTGGGTACTGAGGATTTAAAGCAGGTTGGCAGTATTACAAATTGCCACCCCTGTGGATAAACCAAAGGTTTTTTTAAGGCAAATTGATTGATTTGATTTGATTTTTATTTGTATACAGATAAGCACACTGGGATACAATCCCTTTTACAGGTACGACCCATGATCAGTCAAACACATACAGAAATTACATCAAACAAGATTATGCTTAATACAAAACATTAATAGGAATACATATCCCACGTCTAAGTAAAATCCCAATTAAACTTAAATTTAAAAGCCCTAATACAGTTTAAGCTGTTTTACAAATCTGTGTCACAAGAACTGTGGCTCCTTAGCTAATATATACATTCAATGAGTATCAATCCAAAAAAACAGCTGCACTTAGACAAATCCATAAAATGTGTTGAAATGTGTACCTGGTAAGGACTTTCAAGATTCGAACAGAGACTATTACAACAGTTTTCCCTCGGGAAAGAGGCTTATGTGCTTTCAGATTAAGTAACAAGTACTTGTCAATGCCGAATGTTTGCTTGGTGGTGTTAGCATTGGAAATGCAGGAGTTAGACAGATGCAGAATAGGAATGGCAGTGAAGTGTTGAACTGATGCCAACCCCAACTCCATCCTGTAGAGATGGACAGACATTGGGGTAAGTGTTTGGGTCATCACCCATGATGGTCATAACATGTCACCTCACCCTATTCTGCAGACACCAATATGTGTTGAGGTGTGCCTTGGGGTGTTTGGCTTTACAGTCACCCCATTCCATAAGGACATACACTGAAAGGGTGCAGCATAGGACAATGGGGTGAGTCTGGGGCCAAAGAGTCTAAGGTACACCTCGATGCCTGTCAGTGGCTGGGGGGGGGTGGAATAGCATGAGCAGTACAGTCAGCAATGCAAAGGCACACCCTGATGCCAGTCAGTCTGTACAGGGTGGGACGTTACGGTTAGAAATCCTAACACCCCGGCGTTTGTTGGTATTTGCACTATAAATTTTCAACATGGCCTTTTTGTGATCCCATCTCATGAAAGTATTTGGGACCTCTTCTCATGAAGAGTGGCAGTGTGATTTTGTCAATGTGTCCAGAACTTTGAGTTCCAACAGCGACCGTGCCATTCTGCGCCACATGTACGACAACACAGATCAAGCAGGATGTGAAGAATGACAGCTGTACCATCCATAGGGAGATGTGAAGAGATGGCAATGTTGAAATTGTCGTGGGAATATTAAAAATGCTTGCATTTCCGAGCATATGAGGAAACTGCACAACGCATGCTAGTAACACAGTCATTTTATGGACTTTCTTCACCAAATTTTCAACATAGGCATTTTAGGACCTATGCTCATGAACAATGTCACTGTGATTTTCTTAATGTGTCCCAAACACTGATTTCCCACAGCGACCGCACTATTCTGCACTGGAAGTGCAACAACACATTTTGGCCAGGATGTGAAAATTGACAGCTGTACTGTTCATAAGGAGATGCGGAAAATGGCAATGTTGAAAATCTGGAGTGAAAATATTACAAATGTGTGAAGTTAAGGGCGTGCGTGGAAACTGTGCAATGCTCGCTCGTAACACAATCATTTTATGGACTTTCATCACAATATTGTCAACATAGGCATTTTAGGACCTCTGCTAATGAACAGTGTCACTGTGATTTTCTTAATGTGTCCCGAACACTGATTTGCCAAGTGGCTGTGCTATTCTGCGCCAGAACTGCGAAAACACATTTCAGCCAGGATGTGAAAATGACAGCTATACTGTTCAAAAGGAGGTGTGGAAAAATTGTAATGTTGAAAATCTGGAGTGAAAATATTACACATGTGCAAAGTTACGAGCATGCGTACCAACTGAGCAACGCATACTCGTAAAACAGTTATTTCTTGGATTTGTTCCACCAAATTTGCAACATAGACTTTTTGAGAGGCCACCTCATGAGCACTGCCACTGTCATTTTGTTAATTGGTCCTGACATGCGATTCCATGCAGTGACAGCGAAATCACCTTTCGGGACCGAATAATGCCAAGACAGTGGCTAAATTCATGAGGAGGGGTTCCAATAACCCCATGTTGAAAATTTGGTGCCAAAATTCCCAAAAATGCCTGAGATATGCAACAATGTTGAAAAAACCCTATTTATGCCATTATACAGCTTACCAGCATTTCTTCAGTTCACGGTTGGCTTTGAAGAGTGCAGACATGTTCCGGTCCACGAAGATCGTTGTGCTGGGCTCCAGAGGTAAGTATAGGGGTGAGGGGTGTGGGAGGCAGGTTGCACAGAGGGTGGGGGCGGGTCGGGGGTCAGGGCCACCGGACTCAACGAGGGACCATGTTCTGATTTACAAGAGGAAAAAAAACATTGTAGGACGGTTTTTTTTCTTCACAGGTACATTTGGCATGCTGGGGTGGGCTCCCAGCATGCCACCAGAGTGTTTTTGTTGGGGGGGCTGTAGCTGACAGGGTATTGGGCAGCCCCATCGGCAAATGGGTGGGGACAAGAGCCAAGGGGGATTGGGCACCCTCTCGGCACAAAAACAATGTTTTTTGTGGGGGCATTATGCTGATGGGGAGTGGGCTCCCCCATTGGCAAATTACACTGGGGGGGGAATGAAGCTGATGGGGATTGGGCCCCCATCGGCAAACAAAAACTGTTTTGGGGGTGGCACATGATGCTGAGGGGGATTGGGCACCCCCTCAGCACTAGGGACGTTTAATATTGTTTGTGAACTTGTTGGCAGCTTGCCACCACATTCACAAACAATATTGCACTAGGCAACATTCCGCCCAGCAATGACCAGTCACTCCTTCATTGCAGCGGAATGGCTGACACTACAATGACGCGGTGGCCCCTGATTGCTGCTGTGAAAATGTTACAACTTGGTGGCACTTTTGGAAGCCAGTGTCATCAGCACACTGTGCCTCCATTGGTCCACCAGTGCCAAGCCCCCAAATGCAGTGCCTCCGTTGGCTGTCACGGTGCCGCACCTCCACAACCCTCTTCTCTCCGAAGCTGCCACGTAATGTTTCTTGCGCATGCGCGCAAGCAAACATAAAAAGGATCCTGATTAGGCTTTATGTTTGGTGTGAATCTCTGTTTACTGTTTGAAGACTTCTTTGTTGCTAACCCCTTTGAATTGCAGTTCTGACTGACCCAAAAGCATCTGGGTGCTCTGCAGGTCATCCCAACTCTAGAGAGGTCATGTAAGCACATATTATTGTTTGTATGCTCCCCTTCCCTTTGTTACCATCTGCAATACCCTAGATGTGGACGGGGGGCTACACCAGCTCTACGCAGTCCAGTATACTGAAGTTTCTGTTCTTTCGCCCATGATGCTGCCAATACCCCACCAGAATGTGCCTTAACAAAGGATGATTGCTTCAATTTAATTGCCACATAAACTTTTGCTATGCACAGTCTGATCAGTTTAGCCACCGTGGCCTCAGAAGTTTTTTCTGAACAATTTTTGTTGTGCCATACTGAACACAAAGGTTATCTGAACATTGAAATACCTGTGTTCTAACAAGGTCCATTCTGACTGGTCCATGAACATCCAGCTTGTGGAGCTGCTTCTCCTTCTCAGTAATCAGTTTGATGCCAAAGGAGGGTAACCTAACCTTGTGGCAGACAGGAAAACTGTCGGAACATTTAGGAGCAATGAAGAGACACTATAAATAATGACTTTGTCCTGGTGGAGGAAGACAAGGTAAGGATCTTTAGAGAAAAAGTATGAAACTCAGTAACACTTCATGCTGAGAAGATACAGCAGCTACCAAAAGGCACAGTTTGATAGAAGGAGATTCCTCTGACACATTAAACTTGCGCTTAGAGCATTCTGGGAGAAAAGCCCTCATCCATACTCACTTGGCAAGAATGCATGATGTGCACTAGTAAAGATTTTCTAGGATAGATCAATAATCAGTTGACCCATCATTAAAGGTTACTCCAACTCCAGAAAAGAGTATAGATGTAGACTATTTTCTGGATGGTACTCCAGATTTTCTGGATTCCAGATTCACTTAGGTCCAATGTAAAACCTTTTTTTATCTTCTATTTTTGCCTCCTGCTCCTCCCCACCAACTCACATCTGCTGGCAACCCACAGCCCCATCACCCACCTCACCCAGAACTTACCACCATCTACTTTCTTATACTATAGGTGAGTGGGTACCTTGGTAGGTGGTGTGGAGTCTGCAGGGTTGCCAATGTCGTCCTGCTGGTGGAGATGCTTTCTCATTTTCTTCCTTGACCCGAGTCACCATGCAAGCAGTGACGTGCATGTACTGCATAAAGGTGCAGCATGCCTCTTTGCCAGTACCTGGCCAACTAGGTAGAAAACTGCTGCTGCACCATGTAGCCTCCACTAGGTGGCAGCCAAGCAATGGTATGCATTGTCCCCCCTCCCCAAAGGAAGAAAGTCATCTTTGGATGCTCAGTGCTGCTCCCCAGATGGCTCCTGAGCAACCCTGGTCCATTCCCAAACCCTGTTCACTGGTGTGGCAGGCTGTGACACCACACACCATGCCATTGGGCAAGTCCCTCAATGTAGACCCTTATATGGCTAATTTACCATTATTTCACTTCTTCTACCATCTTGCTTGTTTATGCAGGAAGCTGTGACCATGTTGAACTTTCATCAGCTGATATCTGATCTGGTTTGGAAGTGAATCAAAGCCGGCAAGATGAGTACAACATGTTAATTGGAGATTCCATTATTCATGACCCCATAATCGCTGTACCAGAATCCTATCTGGAACTGCTCTTTAGCCTGTTAAGCTGCTGTTGGTTGTTAGAACCATCCCCACTGGGAGAGTCAATAGTAAACCTCTCAGGAGGATATGTGTGTTCTCCCACCATTCCAAGAACCAGTAAATATAATGCAGAATCCACAGTGCAACATAGATACATAGATATAGAGATGTTGACAGTAAATAAGGGCCAACGGCCCACCTAGTCTGCCCATACGCGTAGCTACTTTGCTTCTTCAAGTTTCTCTAGAACTAGGTTGTCCCCTTCCCCCAACTACCAGGATCCCCTGATATCTATCCCATGCATTCTTAAATCCTGAAATCATTTCGGTCCCCACAACCTCTTCCGGCAGGGTGTTCCATTTGTCCACCACCCTCTCCATGAAGAAATTCTTCCTCACGTTCCCTCTGAACCTCCCTCCCCCCAGTTTCATCCCATGTCCTCTAGTTCTGGAATATCTTTTCCTATGAAAAATTGTGCTTTCCTCCACCTTGTTTCGCCCCGTGAGGTACTTATATGTCTCAATCATATCCCCCCTCTCCCTTCTCTCCTGCAGGGAATACTTATTTAAGTCTTTCAGCCTGTCCTCATATGTTTTGTGATGTAATCCTTGCACCATCTTGGTTGCCCTGCTCTGAACTGCGTCCACCCAATCTATGTCCTTTCGTAGGTAAGGCCTCCAGAACTGGACACTGTACTCGAGGTGTGGCCTCACTAGTGTTTTGTATTGTGGAATTATGACTTCCCTTTTCCTGATGGTGATACCCCTGCCTATGCAACCCAACATCTTGTTTGCTTTTCCTGCCACCTTGCCGCACTGACTCCCTACCTTGAGGTCATCAGAGATGATAACCCCTAGGTCCCTTTCTATAGCCCCCCCAGTTGATATTTTGTTCCTGGGTTTTGTGCCCCATGTGCATTATCATGCATTTCTTTGCATTAAATCTCAACTGTCACTCCCTTGACCAGTTCTCAAGTTCTGAAGATCTCTCCTCATTCTATCCACATCCTCCAGTGACTTAAAACTGCTCTTATATTGATGACCAGTGAGGTAGAAAATGGACCTGGAAAGGCCTCATTCGCAGTCTGTTATAGAGAGCCATTTCTACTGTAGCTGTCATCAAACCCAAAATGTAGCTGCGTTAGTGAGCTGATATTGAATAAACTGATGAATTTCTAAAATAAGAGCCTCCAGTCTCTGATGGGAAAGGAATATTTGAGCAAGGTCTGTCTGAAAATTCACTCACAAGTGCTCCAAGCTCTGAGCAAACTGAACTGAACTCTTCTCCTTGTTCACTACGCAGCTGTGGTCCATTAGGGCCTGCAAGGTCCTTGGCATCAACCTGCATGCCAGAGACTCTGATGATGCTGTAATAATGTAGCCACTATCACAGTTATGATTTCTGTGAATACCCTTGGAGCTTAGGCCATTCCACAGCGGAGGGGCTGGTACTGAGAGTGTTGCCTTTGGATACTGAATCTCAAGACTTTCTGATGGGAGCATAAGATCAGAATGTACAGGCACAAATCCAACAGATTAATGGAAGCCAACACTGTCTTGGATGAACTGAACTGAAATCAAACTAAGTGATTAAACCTTGAACCTGTAATGTTCTTGCCAGATTAAAACTTTTAAGGTGAGCATCAGGCAACCCCCCTCCCCCCTCCCCCCCCCGAATTCTGTTACTGACCACAAAATAAAATGAGTAGAGGTCTGTTTCCCTCTCTTGAGGTGGATTGGATTTATCAGTTCTATGAAGTAAATTATCTATAAATGATTCTGTTCTGTAAGTGAGTATATGTTCGCGTAGCAAGGATTTTTTTTCTTCAGCCACAAATTAGAATAAAACAGTCTCTTGAGGGTAGTGTAGAGAACTGTATTGTGTAACCTGAGACAATGATTTCCAACACTCCAATATCTGTCATGGTCTGGAACCATTTATATTACAATCTCTGGAGACCTCACACACACAAACATGTACATGCATGCAGATGTTTGGGCAAAGGATGGACCAACAAAACTGATAGGGAGTAACCACCCTTGTGGTTAGCTCCTCCAAATCATCTGCAAATATAGAATCCCCCTTTTCTGCTGATATTTGCCATTGTGAAAGGATCCTCAATTGTGCAGCCCTCTGCATTAACAAAAGGAGTGAAAACTACCACTACAATGAGTGGTTTTGATTTAAACCTCTACTCCAATGCTTCCTATTCAAAGAATACTGACCATGGCTACTACCAGGGTACAGTAGTTAGAGGGTCGTCAGATACCAGAAAGCCTTTAAGTGGAAGATGTCTGCATGAAAAATTCATTACAGAATCTGACGTGGCTGGGCATACCTAGCATACAGTATTTATTCATGATCTAAACGATTCATACCTCACCAAATAGGTATGTGTGCATCTCTAACATTTAGCTTCCAGTTTACCATGGGTGCTGTGAAGTGCCGCCCTTGGCCACAAAATGTTGGCCAGGAGATATTTGGTGTCATATGCAGTATTACAGTATGACAATAAATATTTGTTAAAATTCTAGAAATTTCGGAGTTTTCCTCTTCAAAATTGCAATCTTCTCTGACTTTTTCTGCTTACAGAGGAAGACCTCTCCAACTTATCAATAGTTCTTTTTTGGCCAACAGTAGTTAGGCCAGGTGAGCTTCCAGGACCTGTCCCCCTCCCAATACATTACTGATCCTTAGCCCCTGGCATTGAGACCTTCTTATCTTGCATAAATTTTAATATGTCATACACAGTAACCTGGAATCGCATAACCATTTACGTTTAAATGGAAACTTAAGATGATGGTTTATAGAGACTTGGTTAAAAATACAAATAAAGAGGAACACTCAGCACTGAGAGTACCACATCCAAGTGTGGGACTGTTCCCAATTTGCACTTTGTGTGCAGAAACTTCTTTATTTACTTGCTGTTCACTGTAGCGTAGTAGATTGTATCAGACTGATTCTGCTTATTTCCTAGCTGACATTTTCTGTAACTACAAATCCCAACATCCCCTCCAGCTGACATTACAGCAAGGCTGTAGGAGGGGGAGATTAAACAGCCTGCAGTGCATATTTATAACTCAGATCACTTGTTTGCTTGCCCCATTGTCCTCACTGAGGACTGTACTTAGCCCTGAGAGTACAGCAGGACTGGCAAACATCTGACCTGAGCTTGTAAAATCTCTAACATACACTACAGGTTATTGAACCTCCCGCTGCTGCAGCACTCCTCTGACATCAGCTGCAGGGGATTCTAGGATTTGTAGTTACAAAAAAAGATAGCTTGAAAGTCAGTAGAATCAGACAGATACAATCTACCATACTGCAGCAAACAGTAAGTGAAAAAAAAAACAGTCTTTGCATACAAAGTGTGAATCGGGACCAGCCCCAAACTTGGGTGTGGGCTCTTAGTGCTAACTGTTCCCCTTTCTACATTAGGTTTTACTTGCCCAAGCAGAAGATGCTGAGCTGCTTGCACACAGCTGCAGGAGGTCTACTTGAGAATATCCTAGAAAGAAAGCAGGCATCTGTACTAAGTGTCTGGGAAATAAAGATATACCGTGAAGTCTTTCAGTGGACCATTTGCCAATCAGTTAGCCCTTTCACATAAAGCTTGTGCTACCAAAGCTGAAGCTGACAAGACTCTCAAAGCCACACCTGGGACTGAAAAGATCCAATGGCACAATGGATCTACTCACTCACTCATTATTTATTAAGCAATAAGGCATGATGGGGCAGCATTATAAGAGCACTACCACACAAACTAGGCAGTGTGATAACTGGCCAGTGATGTATAATGTCTGTTTCCTGTTAAACCGTAACTTGTAAAATGATACCCTGTACTAATTTACTCTGACCCTGTTGCTGCTTCCTCCTGCCTATAGGAGTGTGTGCTGAAATGTTTTGAAGTGTAGTCGCAAGTGTCTAGACCTTTGGATTCACCATGATTGTACCCAAAACTTGTCTTGTAGACACAAGTGTTTAGACCTCTTGATTCACCATGATTGTACCCTAAACTTATCTTGTTTCAACAAAATGTTCTGTACCATGATTGTACCCAAAACTTGTCTTGTATCACCGAAATGTTCTGTACCCAGTAGGATTCGATGTAACTAATTCTGGGTCGCCTCTGAAAAAGTGAACTTTTGGGCCCATGGGCTTACCCGGATAACAAAATGAAATAAATAAAATTGGTCGTACTAGGTTTTCCATATGCCTACAGGCGTAATAAGGCACAGGGCCACAGGCTGAGTGCCTTCAGCACCTGGGTGTGTGGTAAACCTAGTACAACAAGTGCCCCCAGAGTGCCGTATTGCTTATTTAAAATGGGTCTTTGCTGGAATAAAAAAGTAAAAGAAAAAATGAAATGTATTTAAAAAATAAATAAATAAAACAGTTCCCTTGCCGGTTTGCTGCCACCAGAGGTTATTATGCTTTGTAAAACCTGTATATGACTGATGAGCTACATCTATTTCCTTAGTAAAATCAGGTATCTTTATTTTATTTTATCTATAATATGTTTGATTATTTAGTGAGTTTTCCAGTATAGCTTCTGTTTTATAACTCTAATCGCATTTGAAATCAGATTTTATTTAGCTTTTTGTTGACCGGGTAAGTGCACTAGACAAATCCTGCCTATTTTCAGGCACAACCCGGGAGAGGGGGATACAGATGAATGCCAACTGACCTTGAACCAGATTAAGCTGTTGGTGGTATTTTATTTTTAGTGAATGAGGGAAATTTGGCCAGGACACTGGGAAACTCCCTACTCTGCTGCTGCATTGCTGCCAGTAGGGGCCAGGCCATTTCAAGATGGCTGCTCCAAGTGAACCAAGGAAGGTGGAGGAAGCAAGTGGAGTAGGAGAGCCAGCCTCAACTCTTACTCCAGGCTTAGTAGAGGCTTCAGCCGTGGATATGGCTGAGAGAGATTCGGATGCAGATTTTCAAGATGCCTTTGTGGAATGGGAACAAGCTGTAGTGGATTATAAAAAGAAGAAAGTGGTCAAGTTATTGTTTCTTTACAAACTGAAATGGAATCGGTGAGATTTGAACCTGAGTCTGGGAGCAAACCAGTTCTTCCGAGCAAGCAGGCTGGTGCTCCTATTCGTGGAGACTCTGGAACTGTTTCAAACTCTAAAAATAAAGAAGAGTTTATTCTTTTAAACGAGCCTGTGGGCGTGTTGTTTCAGCGAACAGAGGACTTCAAGCGGAGAAAATGCGACAAAGGATCACAGGATGTCGGCTCAAAATGAAAGAGCTTCTGGAAGGTACTGTGCCTGTGTCTAAAATCATTTCCACTGCTACTGTTAGTGTTGGGGAAGCGAATCCCTTTGATTTTAAAATACAGACTTGTTCCGGTCTTTGAAGCTCAAAAGTAGCGTTGAGCTTGTTAATGATGCCGAGTGCGCTAATGACAGCACTGATAGCTCTAAGGCTGAGCGGGTTTGCTTTTAGCCCGCAGCAGAAAGAAAATTTCAGCAGGGCTTGAGATGTGGCGACAAAAGCAGGAGTACCTTTAAATCAAATAGCGGCTGGCAGTGTTTTCGTGGTTAATAGCGAGTGCCTTGTAGCCCAGCTCAATTACAGAGGACACAAATTGCAAAGGTGGAAAATCTGGCGACCTGAGTAATGATTCAGTTTTGTTTTCCCCTTTGGAGACAAAGAGGAACCACACCTAAACAAAATGACTGGTTTTGTCTTTAAACACCAGAATAAGGAGAACTCTTTATCTGACCCAACAGTAACTTATCAGTCGTCTGCAGGTTCTGAGGGTTACTAATTTTTCTCTAATAATAAAAAAAAAAAAAGAAGAAGAGAGTCAAATCCAAATATTCCAATGACTGCTTCCCTCAGGTACAAAATGAAGGAACACATGTTACTTGGTCACCACAAAAAGCTTTATGTGAGGCTGGGTGGAAACAAACAGTCTCAGGGAATGGAAGCCTGACCCTGCATGGATTTGAACTCAACCTTATCGCAGCACTCTCCAGAATGGTTTCCAGTTTGTCAACAGCAGAAAGGGTCAGAGTGTGAGATGAATAATAAATTAGAGAAAGAATCTTTACATCCTCCTTCTGGTACTTCTAGCCTGAACAATCATTCTGCTTTACTATTACAACGGCAGGAACCTATGCAGAAGAATTCAATTGCGGTTAATGTGCAGCCCCCCCCTTCTTCTGCTCAGAAACCTTTGATGTCCGAACTATTTTCAAATTCCCATAGGGAAGCTGCTCCAAGGCGTAATGCCATAAGATTGAGATATAAAGGAGGGTTGGAAGTAAGGCCCGATAGGTATTATGTGGGCAAAACCTTACTAAGAGACTCATTAAAGTTTACACCGCAGGATGTTTATGCTTTCATAAATATTTCAGGGAAAGACAATTATGACATCAGTTTTCATTCTCAACATGCTTTAGACCTGTTTTGGGTTAGGTACAACCAAGTTAAGTTTTCACCTGTTTGGGCGCCTCTTTATTGTTATTCCCTATCTAAACCACTACTTAAATTTCTCACAATCATGTTTGGAACGAGGGAGTTTGGGTAGAGGATATAACATTTTGGTTAAAGAAAAATGTGAGGTATTAAGTGAGCCAGAGCCTATCTTAGATATAGAGGTTTCTGGACTGGTGGATGGAAGTATAAAGTTAAACTAAGGCAGTCAGAGACAAGGGATTGAACATATTCTAATTCTTTTCTTTTGGGGAAAGATAGAGGGTATGTTTTATAGTGGACAACCTCGTGCATGCTACAAATGTGGTGCTAGAACACATCTTTCAAGTGTCTGTGACAAACCTCGCTGTGACAATTGTGGAGAGATAGGGCATTTAACTATGTTTTGCAATAACCAAGCTAGCTGTGAGTTATGTGAAGCTAAAGGTCATACATTTAAAATGTGTCCATGGGCTGCTCAAAGGACAGCACAATGTTCTAATTCGAGGTTTTCATACAGAAAGCACAAGACACCATAGCTAAAGCTTCCTCACAGTGAGAGCATTCCCACCCCAGGCTACTACTCAGGCTAAAAAGACAACTGACTCAAAAGAGGGGTTAAAGATAAGGGCTTGATAAGGTGGGGATAGGAAAGCTATTTCAGCAGGTAGGGCGGTAGGCTGGAATCACCTTCAGATGGGGAAGGATTAAAGAAGGATAGCATGGTTCTTCATAGCCTTTCAGAATTTCCCCGGTTTGTTATGAGGAAGGGGCAGTTAAGGAGGTGGGTTCTGTAGCCACAGTAAGTAAATCAGCGGTGAGGTTGCCCCAGAGAAGATCTACTAGAAATCTACTCTAAAACTCCCCCTCCTTACGTAGTTCAGATTGAAACTAGTAACTCTTATGCAGCTCTGTTCTCTTCATGGGGTAATACTGAGATAGAGGTTGAAGACTCGATTCTCAAAATCCTCCTTTTCATCTAGGTCTCAAATTTTGATAACTATAAGGACAAGAAAAAGAAAAGAGGAAAAATAATGATTGGCTTCTTTAAAAATGGCTATGAGTTTGGCATGGGGTTCTTTAAATGTTCATAGTTTATTAAATAAGGTCAAAAGACAAGCCCTTTTTATTACATTCACGACTTTCCAATTTCTGTATGCTTCTTGCAGGAAACATGGATGTACCCATAGAACAGTCGGTATCTTTTAAAGAGAGTGGTTCTGGGGCCCTCATTTTGGTCTTTTGGAGAGGACTCTGCTGATGGTATAGGAATTGTATTTAACTCATTTGACTTTCAACTGCATAATCTAATTGATTTAATACCAGGAAGGGTTCTGATCGTGGATGGGAAGTGGCAAGGGTTATGTTTTAGGTTCATTAATATCTATAATCCCCAAACGAAAGCGGGTAGGGTAAATTGCTTAAAAATGGTCCAGCCTTTTTTACTAACAACTGTTAGAATATTATGGGGAGGTGACTTTAATTGTCCTATTTCAGCTCATTCTAAATCTAAAACTAAAAAAACATACTGTGATACTAATGCTTTAGAGAAAATTATTAAGGAGGCTGGTCTTTTGAATTGTAATAATGGTATGCAGGCAGGGGGTAGCTTTTCCTTTAAAAAGGGGACATGTTTTACTTTAATTGATCATATGTTTGTATCAGCTAATATGCAATTAGAGTCCTTTAAAATATTTCCTTGTGAGTTTTCTGATCATTCCCTTTTATTTAGTATTTTTTGTCTTTCGGATGTGAAAGAGTGTAGGCATACTAGATGGAAACTTAATAATTCTTCTTTGGATCTTCCTTTTATTCAAGCAGGAGTAAAATACCTTTTAAGTGCTAGATTATTGGTGGCCTTCTTATATTCAGACCTAGGAGATTGGTGGTTGGAAACAAAAGCTGATTTAAGAAATTGGTTCAAATCTCAAGGAGTTAAAACAAAAATCACAATTTTCTACGTTACTTAGGCATTAGGCAACAATTACGGAGGCTCATGACCATAGCTTATACGTCTAGGTATGACTATTCTGAACAAATTGCTAACCTAAAACTAAGATGAGAGATTTTCAATATGACAGAGGAAAACCATGCAAGCCATTTTAACTAATGGAATTAAAAATCACCTATTGGAGATCCTTTTGTGATGTGTAAACAACTAAGAGAAGCTACAAGAATGGAGTTACTTAAGAACGCGGATGGTAGTATGGCTTCTTCTGTATCTCATTTACTAGAAGTGATTGTAGACCACTATCGCTTTAGAACCCCTAGAAAAGATTTCAATCTCTTCTATGGATGCTTACTAAGGAGATTGTGATCCCAGGTGATCAGTTAAGGAGACAGGAAGTATGGGGCCCAATTACACAGATAGAAATCTTGAGCTCCATTAGGCTTTTGAAATTGAATATTTCACCAGGATAGATGGGATTTCTAATAATCTTTATAAAAATTTGCTGAACAATTAAGTCAGTGCCTTTTCTACTGTTCAAATTTTTTCTAGATAAAGCCATTATTTTTCCTTCCTTTTCAGAAGGATTATTAATTTACATTTTAAATCAGGAGACAAGCAAAACATTGCTAACTGGAGACCAATTACTCTTTTAAATTCAGATTATAAAATATTTACTTGTATTTTAAATAATAGATTAAAAATTATCGAAAGGAGTTATTTCACCTTACCAATATTGTGGATTACCTGATAGGCGGGTTCAGTCTGCTCTTATGTTAATTAGGGATGTTATTGAGCATCTCTCTGATATAGGATCGACGAGATGTTTAATGACTGCAGACTTGGATAAAGCCTTTGATAGAGTCTATTTGCCCTTTCTCTTCCTCACACTTAAACACTATGGGGTGCCAAACCAATTAGTGGATATCATAGAGAAATTGTATGATAGTTATTTTGTGTTTCCATATTTAAAAGGTTATAAGGCAGAATGTTTTAGATTAAATACAGGCGTTCGTCAAGGGTGCCCGTTAGCCCTCTTCTTTATATTTTTGCTTTAGATCCCTTTCTACAAATTATAGCTTCAAGTCAGAAATGGAAGGGTATGACAGTCAATAATAGATCAGATTTGCAATTAAGAATCCAGGCCTATGCTGATGACTTAGTAGTATACCTTGAGGATTATGCTTCAGTAACCTATTTTGTGTCAGCCTTCAAGGACTTTTCAAGGTATCTAATGCAAAATTAAATTTAAATAAAACTAAGGGATTATTAATGGTGCAACAGGGATTAATGAGGTATGGCAGGAGGGCATTTATATTTCTAGGATTCCTCTTAAAATATTAGGAATTAAGTTTGGTTCCCAGAACATACCTATTGAGAATTGGGAAAGTGTCATTACAAAAGTAGAGTCTAAAGTGAATAGGTGGAAACAGTGGAAACTATCCAAATTGAAAAGGGTGCAAGTCATTAAGCAATTTCTTCTCCCTATGGTACAATATGTAGCCATGATTTTTCCCCTTCCAGTGCTTTTTGAATCAAAGTTATACAGTTTGTTTTTTCAAATGTTATGGGGCAATCGTTTAAATCCCGTTAAAAGGGGTTACATGTACTTGATGAAAAATAAGGGTGGATTGGGTATGGTTGATCCAGTTATTTTGTGCATGCATTATTTCTTGCTAATTCGTTAAAGAAGGATTAAAAGCAGACTCAAGTGCTGAGGAGACTTGGTATTTAAAAACAATGGGTAAATATTTTAAGAACTGGCTTAATTTGGCTCCCAAACTAAATCGTCATTTAGCTGTACCTTTATATTTTAGGTCTTCAGCACAGAAATTGTTTAAATGGCAGATACAAAAACAGATAATTTTGAATAACAACATGAAAGGGCTTTACCGTTATCTAATGTCAACTGTGCGTCCCTTGGAACCAGGATTTAAAAATTTCCCTACAGTATTAAATGATAAAGTTTTGGTACAATTAAACAATATTAGGATGCCTCAGAAACAATGGGAAACACAGTGGTTAATTTTCTATGGGAGATTAAATGTCAAAGGTCATGCGAAATATAAATCTTTACAGGAGAGAATGTGTCCATACCTAGAATGTATTAATGTGGAGGAATCCATGGAGCATTTTTTTCTCAGATGTTCATATGCTATTGGTCTATGGAAGTATTTAGCTAACTTATGGGGATTTAGATGGTTATGTAATATGACTTATGATTTATTGATTTTAGGTTGTTATCCAGTTAATTTATCAGAATTCCATGAAGAGACTTTGTCTTTATTCTTGGGGTGTTTAAGATATTATTTATGGCAAGCCAGGGTACAATGGGTTCTTTATCAAAAGAAAATGCCTTATTTTAAGGTTAGTGAATTGATAATTAAGGAGTTAATTCAAATTTATTCTCTAGATGCTTTAAGAGTTACCTCAGGAACCCTGCGGAAATGGTGGAAAGGGTTTTTTCACTTTATTAAATTTAAGTAAAATGTGTGGATGTTATAGAAAAGTGTATTTAGCGATAGCCATGAGGGTAAAAGTTGGCACAAGTTCTGTTAAATCTACAGTTTCTTATGAATGCTTTGTTTTTGTGGTATTTAAGTAATTATGTTTAATTGTTTTTCTCTCTGTTATTGAGATATTATTTGTTCTAAAATGTGTTATTGTCTTTATGTTATTTTGCCAATAAAAACACCGCTACTCTTTTCGATAAGTGCCATGGGATCTTTAACATCCACCTGAACTACCACCAATCCAGGCAGATGGGACCTCGGTTTAACGTCTCATCCAAAAGACGGCACCTCAGAAATGCAGCACCCCTCTCATGCTGCATTACAGTGTCAGTAATGGGATATTAACCCAAGTGCCAGATGTGGGAACTGAACCCACAGCCCTCTGATCTCCCGGCCTCAGAGGCGAGTGTTCTACCTACTGAGCCACTGACACTGCTACGGTATGGTACTGCTATGGTAAAGGCCTTGTTAGTTGAGCAATGTCCTTCATTAATCTCCAACTGGCCATCAAATGGTATTAAATCCACATGCAAAGTGGAGCGTCATTCATTTCAATGGGTCATGTCCCCACACTCTCCCTTGCTCAATGTCATAGCGCAGGGGCACGTTCACCAGTAAAGAACTAAAGGAATTGGCTGGAAAGGTTTATCAGAGGGAAAATGTGCTTGCTGTGCTTTGCTTTTATTTGATATAGTTGATAAATTGTACTTTTTTCATTGTGCAGTTCTGTATAATGAAAGGTGTGTTGGTTGTCTCATTTGTGAAGCTTTGGAAGATGTTAAGGTTTTCTGTCATGTAATTCTCATTTCTGTGTGATTGTCTTCTCTGTCTTCTCGTGTCTCACAGGATTTGCTGGTCTTTGGAGGTGCCATTGCAGTGTTTGGAGGAAGGATGCACTCATGGATGACTATCATGGAGAGGAGCTTGCTTGGGTATTTTTCTTTTGGTTGTTATGTTTCTTTGAGGGCTAGTATGATGTTCCATTTGTGATGATCTTCTGTTGTTGCCGCCCAATACTGCCTCAGGCTACATCCATTTTTGTGTCCTGTCACGGCCATTTTCTCATGGGCTTCTAGACTCGATTCTGATAAGAGCTGTGTGGCTGTAGCCCAAACACTGTGGTTAGTATATCTGGCAGAAAGAGAAGCTTCTTTGCTAATTTTAGGCATAAGGTTTGCCAGATAATTTATCCCAAGTGGTTCTCGGGTGTACCAGATGTCAGTTGTCTGGTAATCTGTGGGTTGTAGGTGCCTCGGGTGTAAGTAGAAGGCAGCAGGGTCAGGCGGTAGCTTTGATAGGTATATTGTAAATGAGCCCAGGGGCAAAGAGGGTTACCAGGAAGTGCATAGATGAAGTTACAATGTTGCTGCATGTCTTTTATTGAATTTGTTAAACGTTAGTGTTGTAAATTCAGACCCATCATCTGATCTTTTATTTCGAAGTGCTATGGCTTTAATTGGTGAAGGCCTTCCCTGCCACAGCACACCATACAAAGTTGTATGTCTAGCCACACTTTGAGTAGCAGTCCCCTTGGTGTGTTTGCTGAGAGTATTGGGACGTTTTTAGGATTTCCAGGTCTGCTTTGGATATGGGTGGATGGTGGTGCAAGGTGTCTTTGCCTTCTCAGCGATACCTTTTACACACAACCCTAAATATGTTATTGGCTGGTTGGAGCTGAGGGTCAGTGTGTAGATTAAGGTTCCTGTTCACTGGTGGGCTATTTAAAAAACAATTTAGGTCAGCTTGTATTGATAGAAGGCTTGACAGACTGTATTCGGTCCCATCATTTTGATGCACTTCAGCGTAAAACTGCCTTAATGTTTGGCATACGTCAGGGACACTGGCTATTACTAAATAGATTGTGACTTGTCTAGTTTGACGCCAGTTATTGAATACTGTTACTGCCCATATCATCATTTCTTGAGTGTTTAACTCATTCTTTTCAGTCTCTAGTTTATCTGTTTCTTCAGAGGTTAGTTCAGCAAACTGACTCACCACAACTCTTTTGGCTTTTCCTTTTTTTAGGTTTTGGCTAGTTCTCGTCAGCGGGAGGTGTTGGTTCCTCAAGATGGATGAGTACCTCTTGAATTTTTAGCTCAAAGGGCACATCTGACACTTTTCTGCCACAGGTTTTTTTCGTTTCTGTGGTTTTGAAGTGTACCATCATTTTACTGTACATCGAGGTGCTTCAGGTGCCACGGCTGTGAGGAGACGCATTGCAAATGTGCGATCCCATTTGACAACCCGCACAGCTGCTTGCTCTGTCAGAAAGTGACAGTGCGGGCACAACAATATGCCCGCTGTGCTGCAGTGGGTCTCTTTGAAGTAGTGCAGTTTGGCACAATATGGCACTATAAGGACACGGCTCTGAGAGGCTCTTAACCAATCTGAGTACTGGGAATTTTTTGCCCATTTTCTAACATTTAACATGGGAACACTTTTAGAGCAGTATTCAAGATTGCCACAGTAACATAACAAGTTATGGTAAATAAACAACCAGTTAAACTGGTGTGCTAAAGCGTACTACCTTGTTCTTCAGTCTTCAGTGTCCAAGTTATTGTGCCGAGTTTCTTTAGCTAGGAAATCTTGTCTAATCTTTTCCAGTCTCTTTTCAGCTTCTTTAGGGTCACTGAACATATATTGCTTCTCTCCATAGGAAATTTTAAGCCTCTCTGGAAGTTGGTGCAAATGTGCAATTCCTAGGTCATGAAGCCCCACAAGGACTCCGTTGAATGTTCTTCTGCACTCCTGGGCGGAGTAATTCAGATCCGGAAAACAAAGAGTCATCCCTGAATCTGGGATCTGTAGAATTTTATCTCTTTGATGAGACCCTCCTGTGATTGCTAGGAGCATTCGAGGTATCTCCATGTTGGCCAGTCTGTTCCGTGGGACTATCTGATAGGCTTGCTGCACCACAATCCCTGGTAAATCACCAAACCAAGTGAGAAAAAGATTTTGAACAAAATTCACTGGGTCTTGTCCTTCCAAACCCTCTGCTATACCCAAGATGCAAACATTAGAGGCTCTGGCTGAATTCTACAGGTGTTACAAGCAGTACTGTAAGTTGTAAGCCTTGCCTCATTGTCGAGCTATGGTGCTGTGACCTGGCCATATTTGTCTTTTCATCTACAGTGACTTGGAGCCAGGAACTGCTGGAGGCCTGGTAACCCCTAGATCGGGCCCAAGAGTGACTATTGGCCTACCTGTAGTGGTAATAAGAAATAAGGAGCTCCCACCAAATAAGTCACAGTTGCAGATGGAGACTGATGTTCACTGTTTCTTTATTTATCCATCCAAATTCATGATCACATCATCACCTTAAGCATTAAGAGTTGTTCACAGAATTTGCAACATGGTTGGAAACCACCAGTCCTTGTTTTCGGTTCAAATATACCCTGGATCAGAATGAATTATTTTTTCTGGATTTACATTTGTACAAGGATGGTGATGGTAATGTCTGTACAACTTTATACCAAAAAGAAACAGACAGAAATAGCCTATTAGTGGCTAATAGTTGCCACCCCCATCATGTTACCCAGAATATTCCTAAGGATAATTTAATAAGTACATTACGTAACTATACTAAGGGAGAGGAGTTTCAGAAAAAGAAAATTGAACAAGCATACAGGTTTAAGCAGCAGGGGTATGGCAACAGAAATATTGTACAGGCAGTATAGAGTGTGGACAACATGGATAAAAGATGGCCCTTGTACTCAAAGAACATGGTAGTAGGGATTTTCCTTCCTGCCCTTTTGTTACCACTTTTTTCTGCCAGAGCTAATGCTGTAGTAGAGGTAATTAAAAATAACTGGGACATTTTGAAGTTAGAACCCAAATTGGCACACATAACCTCAGCAGACCCACATGTTGCATTTCGATGTCCAAAAATCATTTAGGAAATTATATTATCGCCTAGCATGCTGCTGACCATTAATAAAAAGAACAGTTCATGCCCCCCCCCCACACACACACACACTTGGGTCACATAATTGTGGGAAATGCATGTACAGTACGGTGGCTATATTCAACAATGTAAGGAGTTTACCAGCCCAGTTGATGGTAAAATATACAAAATCAAACTGCTGATAACTTGCAGTAGTAAAGGAGTGCTATGTATTTACTAAATTGTCAATGTGGTAGTTACTACATTGGTAGAAACACACGTATGCTGAAAATACGTTTAGGAAAACATATTAGAGCCACACAGAAAGGAGATACTACCTATGTCATTGTAAAACATATACAAGAGAATTCCAATATTTGCCATAATATTAAATTTATAGGTATAGAAAATGCTGATTGTGGCATAAGAGGAAGAGACTTGAATAAACTTGTGAGACAAAGGGAAAGTTACTGGATACACACAATGAAGGCAAGATCTGAGAGAGGCTTAAATGACAAAGTAGATTTAGCAGCTTTTCTTGAGAAGTTCAAGTGAGGAAATATGTATAAAAGAATATGTCCCTGACCTCCCTGACCTCCCATTAAGGCATTGAACAAAAATGTACTTATTGTTATTTATGGTTAGGTCTGAGAGAGGCTTGAATGATAATTTGGATCTAGCAGTATTTCTTGGGAACTTCAAGTGAAGAAATATATAAATAAAAACATTTCTTCGTGGCCTCCTGCTAAGATATCAATATGCTAAGGGGAAATTACATTATGGCACTAATGGCACTTTGTATCAAATGTTTTTGGAGTTTTTATTATGAAATCCAGGTAAAATATGTATAAATAAAAAAACGTTTTTCTTTTGACTTCTCTGACCTCCATTTCATTTCATTTTATTGAAGGGTTAGACCATTGAGAATTAACTCATTTAAAATGGTGACCCATGGCATAACATAACACCATGGCATAACCCCCCACTAAGATAGCATATAAGAATTGTATTACTCCTGACATCTTATATTTATGAGGAGCCATATAGGCAATATATACTGATGCTAATTGATATTTAAGATCTTCTCTAAAGTCCTGATGAATTTGGTATCCCTGACCTCCTTGACTGCCTGCATGTACTGAATTTAAAAGTAGTAGTGATGTCTAATTGGTGAAAACAATAGATTTACCACATCATTCAATTCAGGAATGTCCTGCTTAGCATTGATTGAAACACACATTTCTACCTCATTAAGTTTGTGCCTGGGTAATATGTGTAAGTGTATTTATTCCCATGAGCACTAATTTAATTAACTTATGCAATCATTTCCCATGTGTTTTTAATCAAGTAATACCGCGGGTTTCCCGGCTACCAGGAGGTCAGCGCCCCTCTAGCTGATGCTCGAGACCGCAGACACGGACCCTAGGCCCTACAAGGTACGGCAACTGCCGCAACTTTTTCGACCGCCCCCCCCACCTCTGCTGATTATTAAATACAGTAGCTCCTGCCAAAATATTAGTCCACGTCCCCTGGTGCAGTGCCCCACAATAGAGACTTAGCTCGTGATCCCCCTCTTCTCTGTCCAGCATACGGGATCCAACTCTCAGGGCCTCACCTTACTAAAATGCATAGGCACTCCTTGGCTGTGCCTTCACCACTAAGTATTTTTAATGCTATCAAATTTGGGTCGACCTGGATTGGAAAGCTACTGATAAGCTGCATTAATCCAGCAACCCCACTGGCCCTTGGGCTAATTGAGTGGCTCCTTTTTGAGGTACCATCATGTCAGGCCCTATATGGCTCCTTATACTGCCCCTTCTTCTGCTGATACCAGCTGCCCAGCATCGGACACCTGAACTACCATCATGGTTGGTCTACAACGGCACCTTGTGCTGTATACCACATGGCAACTTATCCTTTAATTGCCTCCATGATTCCAAGTATCAATACCTCGAACCCTGCTCTTGGACAACACATACCAGTAGTACTTATAACACTCCCCCACCACAAGGCCCACCTCCCACCATGCAGACTTCTATCTCCTCCCCGCCTATTGTGGTAGGGGTACTAGCTCTTGCTACAACAGATCAGCTCTTCTATGGTGGCTACTTTCCAGTCCCTAAAAACATCAGATCTACTAGACGGGAGAAAGGCAGGAATTACAAGCTTATAATTAGCGCTCTTAGAAAAATCCTACTTATCCTCATGCTATGATCAGGCAACGTAGAACTCAACCCTGGCCCCACAGAAGCTATTGCTTTGCCAGCAGAACTAGAAAATTTAAAAGGAATAAGCTTCTTGCATATTAACATATGTAGCCTCCTTAAAAAGATAACCTTAATACAAACCTGGGTAAATCATACCTCTCCTGACATACTTGTGATTTCCGAAACTTGTCTTAAACCCAGCACCACTGATAGAGAAGTAAACATACCCAACTATGCCTTGTTCAGAGCTGATAGGCATGCCAGAGGAGATGGGGTAGCTATCTACGTTAAAGACAAATTTTCTGCCTTCTGCTTATCCTCGGCATCTGTCACCAGCGAATTTGAATGCCTAATTCTCAAAGTGGAAATTACACAGACTACTGCGCTCTGTGTAATAGGATGCTACAGACCACCATCTGCTGGCCTACAGCTTGTGTCATATCTAAGTGACAAGTTGGGACAGGGCTGCCAGAAACTATTATTTTAGGAGACCTCAACTTTGACTGGCTCTCTAACACAGCTGCCCCCCTTGCATCCTTCTGTGATGAACATGGGCTGAGGCAACTTATTACTGAACCAACACGCCCAAACATGAAGAACCCCAGTAAAAGTACACTTTTGAATGTGCTAATGGTGAGCAAACCTCATCTCTTCTCCCACGCTGATGTCTTCTTCTCAGACGCCAGCGACCATTGTTTTATTGTGGAGTAAGATCCACCAACAACCCAGCACCCATCAGCAAGTTCTCTATGAAGAGATCCAGGTGCAACTTCAATGAACATGCCTACCTAAATGAGCTTAAGTACTCCCTGAGTGACAAGATTTCTACCTGGCCAAAATGATTACGCTAGCTACAATATCTTCCACAACATTCTATCAAGGGCCCTTAATAAGTATGCTCCCCTGATTAAAGTTTGAACTAGGACCAAAACCTGTAAATGGTTCACCCCTCAGATCAAGTTCTTGCTTCTAGAAAGAGATAAACTCTGGAAAAAAGCACGCAGACTGAACACTGCAGAGGATTGGAACCAGTTCAGGAGACTATGAAATGTATGTACAGAAACAAGCAGAGAATCGAAGGCCATTTTCTTCAAATCTGAACTCGACTCTGCCACAAAGAGCCCAATCAAGCTCTAGAACACAATCAATGATCTGCTAGGCCACTCCCCAGGAAATTCACTCCCGACCAAGGTTACCTCTGGCAACTTGACTATAACCGAAAAGATGGATATACTTGAAGCATTCAATAACCACTTTGCTACTGCAGGCATGGCATTTGATAACTCCTCTGCAAACATACTTCGCTCCCAGACTGCCAGCCAACTGCCTGAAACTCCGATAGCTTCGCCACCTTTCTCGCTTCAACCTGCCCCACTGAAAGAGGTAGAGAACCTCTGCTTCAGTTGGATACTAGAAAAGTATGCAACCTACAATTCTTGACCTTACTTCCTAAAAATTGCCCACCACGTACTCAGCAATACCCACCCACCTTTTAACTTATCCTGTCTCAGGGCACCTTACCACCTATATGGAAGACAGCACGTCATACCACTGTTCAAATCAGGTGACCCTGGCGATCTCAATAACTACAGGCCAATTTCCCTCCTTCTGGTCCTGTCCAAGCTCCTAGAGAAAATTGTAAATGCACAGCTAAGGACTCACCTTGAGTCTAGGGAACTGCTAAATCCTATGCAGTCCGAGTCAGAGCTAAACATAGCACTATCTCAGCCCTCGCCAAAGTTACTAATGACTGGCAGTGTAATCTTGAGAGCAAAAACTTTATTTGTGCTGTTTTCCTTGATCTAAGCAAGGCTTTTGACACCGTTGACCATAGTCTGCTCCTCTCCTCCCTTCAAATCATAGGTGTGGACCCCTCCTCTCTGCGTTGGTTTACTGACTATCATACAGTGCGCCTTCAACAAGTTAAAGCCGAAGGAGGCCTGTCCCCTTTTAAAAACTCTGCAAAGAGGGGTACCTCAAGGTTCTATATTAGGGCCCTTACTTTTTGCAATCAACATTAATAACATTGACTACTGTATAAAAGAAGCCAACATCCATCTGTTTGCAGATGATACAGTTCTCTCACGTGAGTCGCCCAACACCTGAAGCTGCCTGCAATGACCTACAGTCAGAATTCAACCTTTGCAAAGCCAACTCCTCCAAAAAGCTACTCCTTAATGCCAAAAAAACTAAAGTGATGGTCCTCTCTCCTTTTATCCATACAGCTAACCCTGTGTCCAGTGGACAGTTCCCAAATTACCACAGTTCTAGGTGAAAAACTAGAATTTGTTACGAAATTCAAGTATCTGGGAGTTTGGATAGACCAAAGACTCTCCTTCATTGAACATATCGAGGACTTGCTAAAACGACTTCCGCAAAGGCTTGGACTGTTTTTTAGAATCAACCAATTTCTCACCAGAGATGCCAAGAAACAACTGGTCCAATCCATTTTCCTATCATTGGTTGATTACACTGACTTCCTCTACAGCCAATACCCCAACTCTTACATGGCTAAACTGGACACACTCTACTATCGAGCACTGAGGTTTATAATGGGACTCCCCTTCGACACGCATCACTGCACCCTATATGCGGCAGTGGGGTGGACATCACTAAAGTTCAGATGCCACAGAAACACCACTCTCTGGACCTATAGAGCCATCTCTAATAAGCTGCCTTACTATATCTCCTGCTGTCTTCCCCTGAGTATAATTGGGAAATACGCATTAAAAAGTTACTCAGCTATTACACTTAAAGTACCCAAAGCAAACTCCGCCTGCAGGGCAGCCATAAGCTTCCGTGCTACCAACACCTTATGGAACCATCTACAAAACCCTCAAATTAAGCACTCTAATCGGTATAAATGCCTTCAAAAGATGCTTTATTTCCGTACAATCAGAGAAGTATGTAACTGCTTCACCCACTCAGACCCAGTACCAGTGTCCGCACTGGTATATAGCCACGCCTAGACCCAGTTTTAAGTACTGACCCCCCCCAGCTTGCTCCCCACCAGCCTAATTGTTCTCTCTCTCTTATTCCCTGTCTTATCAACACTAGGCCCGTCCATCCCCTTATTCTTCCTTTCCCAACCTCGGATAGGAGCTCACTACCCTGGGTTGTGACATCCTACCATGTCCGTACTTTATAGCATTCAATCCCGGGGTTCACACATACTCCTTTTCTCCATCCACCTTCTCTACATCCCGTTTTACCAACTCCTTTCTGTGCACCGTGCCCTCCTAGCCTTTCTCCCCCTACCTCCCTCCCTTCCCCCCTACCTTCACCTCTACCTGATATATATTTTTATTTTTATTTTTTTTCTTCCGTTACTTCCTCCTGCAATCTTAGATAACCTGCTTTATCTTCCTATAGACACTTCTATGTATGCAAATACCGTGTAATCTGTACAATATCTGTATAAATTCTATGTACATATGAACTTCTTTTTCTTCCTCTTTGTAAAGAGTATTATCTGTATTGCCATGTAAATACCTGTGTTGACCTGTATATACAATTGTTCATGCTTCACCCAGGTCCATCTTGCAAATGAGCTTCTGCTCAACGATGAACGCCTGGTTAAATAAAGACTTGATTGATTGATTGATTGATTGATAATACAACTTGAATTAATCATTTTGCATGTTGTGTGATGCACTATGGGATACTTTATATTGGTTTAGAAAATGGGTCCAAGAATCCTAGCTTTCTGACTGGCTAGGGTATCGATATCAGCGGGCGGGTATTTTTCAATAAAGCCCGCTGTATAACTAGATCCTCATCGGGGTGCCCCATCACTGTATGAATTCTTGGGCACCCCGAATGTTCAGCTCGGTAAGCCACCATTTCTCTCTGCTCACTAATAAACATGCAAACAATAGCGGCTTGGCCATTTTCCTCCCATGACTCAAAGAACAAAAAAAAAATGTTTTGCCAGTAAATAGCATGGGGTAGTAAACGTTCCACTCCGATTGTAAAAGTGATGACTATAGTCAGACAGAGAGAGTGCTATCACTGAAACAGTGACTGAGTACAAGAGCAGTGGTATTTCCTTGACTTTCCATACCACACATGGACGTCCAGCTGCGGTAACAAAAATGAAGGAAATACCGGTCTTCTCATGCAGAGTAGCAGTGCTGGAGATACCACAGTCTCTGCTCTTCACCACAGTGAACATTTTCAAAATCGGAAGGCATTTCTCAAGCTACTAGTTTTAATGGACAGCAAAACAAAATACAAATAAACCCACATAATTAAAGCAAGTTAATTACCATATGGTGAAAAATCATAAGCAGTTCCAAGCTGAGTTGTGTCACGGTCCACTTAGTTGTGAGAGAGATACATAAAGGGGAAATAAAAAAAGAAACTAGACAGTGAAAAAAAGTGCTGTAAAACTAAACAGGGGAGAGAGGGTCAGGGGCAGTAACTGCATACAACTGACTTTTTTATTAAGCTACATTTTTCATAATAATGAAGGTGTAGGAACTATTGTATCACAAAACTTAACTTTAAATTCATTTTCTATTAACAATTTTTTTGCAACTTTTTTTTTTTTACACAACCCATTTTCTAAGCACAGTAATATCCTCCAGGGTGGGTGTTATTGGGAAATACCAGACCTTCCAGGGGCTATAAGGCCCTGGGTGGTCCGGTATTTCCCAATAATGCCCACTCTGTCGGGTATCATTGCTTACATATTTTAAGTACCAAAGTGAATGTGATGTTTGTCTGATGAAGCTCAGAGTATCCTAAGAAAAACTTAATTCTTGTGGCATCAGCCACACTGAAACTGTTGCTATACCTGCACTAGCAAGCTTAAGGTGACGATGTGACCGTGAATTTGGATGGATGGATAAATAAAGACACGGTGATCATCAGTCTCCATCTGCAACTGTGACTTATTTGGTGCGTGCTCCTTATTTCTTATTAAGACTTTCCTGTTTTATTGGAGCACCACCTATACCTCAGTGCTCATTATTTTTGTTTTTGGCCTACCTGTAGTACAGCTGGACTAACTTTTGGAAGGTGAAGCAGGGGATTATTGGTGATTGTTCTAGCACCAAGGATTCCTTTGGTGGCTGTTGTGGACTCTTGCCATCGCCTGTGAGGACTTCTATTGCTGAGACTTGCAGGGCTGGTAAGCGCTGTGTGTCCCCCCCCCCGCTCCATACCTGACGACAATTTGGTTAAGTACTGCTACTAGTGATTGGTGCTGAGAGCTCCACTCACTAAATCTAGTTTGGCTTGGTAAAAGAGTGGATGGTGGTATGAGCACCATCCTAAAGCACCAACTGGAAATTGCACTTCTTTGATCAGTGTTGGGAGCACTGATACTGCTGTTGCCTTGGTAGACCCCCACTGGAACTATTGCACCATAACTCTCCCATCTCAGGCTTGAACCATTATAGGACTCTCCTTTTCTGTGGATTATTTGTTATTTATTATTTACATTTGGGGCTGGCTGTGGTTTAGGTAGTGAATAAGTGAGTTAGTTTGAATGTGTAGTGGGGTTATACTGTATTAAACTGCTTGGATGGTGACTGAATGCTTAGTTTTAATTTATTGTTTGGTTATTGATCTAGCTGCTTAGTTATGTGTAGGAGACTTGGGCCTCTCCAAATCAGCTACCTGGCAGCCCTGTCGCATGAAGTCCACCCCTTTTGTGATCTCCCACTTTCTGCTGTCAATGTTAGGCTTTGCAGGGAGGTGGGTATCTGTAGGAGGAGTGGGGTCTGTGGCAGAGCACCGGGGGCTCAGCAAAGGTAAGGGGAATTGGGGCAGTTATTGGCAGGAGCAGCCCTGGGATTAAACGGAGCCTTGAGAGAGGCCCGATGTGTTTGGTTTCCATTCCCAGAGTTCCCACTGGACCATGTTGGCAGGTAGATAGAGGGCCTACAGCCTCCACTGATCCCATCTGGGCAGTGTTGTGCAATGCCAGGTCAATGAGGAACAAGACCGTGATTATGTTGGACTTGGTTTCCTAGGTCAACCTGGTGTGCATCATGGAGACCTGGCTGGGGGACGATACTGGTCCAATTTGGGAGGCATCAGTTCCTACCAAGTACTCTGTGGTTCACTGCGTGAGAAGAGATCACAGGAGCAGGGGCGGGGCCATCTGCTTTAGATCCAGCCTGAATTTCCCCATACATCCAGTGGGTTCTACCTCATCATTTGAATGTGTGGCAGTGCATGGGGGTTGCAGAATTTTCTTGGTCTACAGTTCTCCATGGTCAGGTGGAGAATTTCTGCAGGAGGTTGCGGATTTCATCGCCAACACGGTGTTGGAGTCACTCAGATGATTGATTCTGGGGGACTTCAATGCCTGGATGAATGATGAATCCTCTCAATTTGGTTGTGTAACTGGTTAATAAAATTACATTTCTCAGGTTCTTGTTGGGACTGCACAAAAGTGAAGAAACAACAGACTAGTGGTGTCCAGCACATAAAGTGATTTATTTCTGGTATATAAAGCAGGCTTACAACCAAATACAGTGATAAACACCTTGGAGAACACCTCCAATCTTTCTTATCTATAGGCAGCAATAAGTTTCTTCTTCTTCTCAGAGAAAAAGGTGCAATGCAAAGGGTCTTAAACCCCAGATAATAACCATAGCAACTACTAAAAAGATATATAAAAGTCTCATCATTGGATAATAACAAATAACCTAACTTCTTACTAGCCTGGGAAAGCATGCTGAGCTAGCAGAAAGACAAGATAACTAAACAAAGGACCGGTATTCATGAAGGTCACTTGTGGTTACACACATAATTATAGTACATAGATAGTTGCTGTTCTACACTAGAACTAAAGATGGTAGTATTGTCTAGCTAATGATTATACAATGATATAAGCAGAGGTGTCTTCCAAGTGGTACAATTAGAATAATAGTAAATGCATTATAATTCTCAGTATACATACAGTAGAACCCAGATCCTGACACTTATGCTTGTATGATAAGTGCCTGCTCCCTAAGTATTACTGTCTGCCAGGTAGGGGACCAATCAGGGGTGCTGGTCCATGGATAACATTCCCCCTTGTTGCCTCAGAAGGGACAACAATCCCGAGTAAGCTGGAAGGGATGGAGCTAAAAAGTCATTTACAGGATTGACGCACAAGCCTTGTAAAGGAATTCGAGTTGTTCTCGATGTTGTTTGAGGGTACATCGCAGGCAGCATAGAGTAAAAATTAGGAAAGCAATCAAGAATGCTTGAATAATAACAAAAACTTTGAAGCTAAGTTCTACCCATTAGTTGCCAATGACAATACTTAAATCACCATCATGAATCAGATCATTATGTATATTATTTGCTTTAGACATATTATTGCTAATATGAATCAAGTGAGCATCTTTTCTAGCTAAAAGAGATCGCAAGGAGAGAGTCAAGGGACCAATGTGCACATTAAAAATAGGCAACTATTGAGACAGGGCAAGCAAGTATTGGAGATCAGTATCAATAACACCTGGTTCAGGGAGAGAAATAGGCGTGATCACAGTGTGACCAATTACAGTCTTCTGCTGTGGAGTAAAACAAAAATTAGGCTTATCAATATTGCATGTACGAGCACCATAAGAGAAAGAAGGATAATTAGTAACCACACAAAACTGTCCTTCAGAGGTATAGGTGACTCTGAGTGTTGGTACGCGCCAGCGATGTAAGCGAACAGGGCAGGTGAAAGTCTGATTTGTCAGCCAAGTGGTGAAGCAATGTATCTCTTCAAGATAGCTTCTGGATGGTGCTGTTTCAGCATTGAACGCTGAAGATGCAGCAGGAGGGATGTCCTCTGGATCAGCGTCAGTAAGATTGGTCGGCAGTTCTTCACCCAATGTCAAAGCCCAGTCAAGATGTTCTGGCAAGTAGCCCCAAACTGGTTTTACAATGTCAAAAACATCACAGCGGCACAAGAAGTAGAATCCTTTCTTAGCACAACAGTTCATGTGAGGAGCCACCCAAGCTTGGAGAATGGGGCGGTAAACCAGCATAGAAGGAAGTTCAGTTCATTCACAGAAAATGTCATTTTCAAGATGTCCAATGGAGTAGATATTTGCCAGCTTGTCAAAGACAGATGTAGCTGGATCAAAGCGTGGTAAGGAGACAGTAAAGGTCACAAACATGTTGTCCTTAATTGAACAAGATTTGGTCAGGTAACAGGGTGCTCTGTTAGGAAATCTGGAAATGTAACCAATACTACGCACTGTAGACATAAAAATGTTAAGAGAATTCTTTAAACACATAGAAATGCAACCTGTGTTTGCACAATGTGGGCAATACCATTGACCCAATCTGAGATCATGAATAACATCAGGAATTTTGCCTGATTCCAAGTCCCTGAAGAGAGCGTTAACAGTAGAAATAACATAAGAACCATAAGCAGAACATAGAATTTCAGGCCCAATATGTTGCTTGTCTGCCTCACAGTTATTCTGAAAAATAAGATCATTAAGTTTCTGTCTCGTATCATTGAACTCTTGAGCAATCTCCTTCATATTATACACTGTATAACATTCTTCCTCGCTAAGAGAATTAACACCTTGCAAAATAGGGGGCATAACATCATTGCCAAGTGTTTGTTGGAATTTAAGTGTCTGTGCCTTAATGGAGGCAATATCTGCTCTATTCCAAATAGACATTCCTGAGCCAAAAAGGCCAGTAACAGTGCTGACCACTCTGGTTATACCAGAGACAGAACCAGCTGCACCAGTGACGTCTGAGGCTGTGTCCCACTTGGTGTGTTTTGGTCTGGGTTTAGCATATTTACAAGCTGGTCTAAAAACACCAATATGGTCAGTAGTGTGAGGTCCACCAATAGGATCATTTGTGCATGTTTGGTACGCAGCTACCAGATCAGTAAGCATCACACTGTGAAAGTTAGAAGTATTAGTTTGTTGACATAAGCCAGATTCAGCCATATTCCAATGTGATAAATTGAAAATAACTGGGACATGCATAAATTGCTCATTGTTTATCAGAGCTCCCAGGAGTGATGTGGCAGTCAAACCACTAGGAGGGCCATCCTCCATACAAGGACAGGCAAGCAGTTCTTCCTGACTGGGTGGGACTACAGAGAGATAGAGAGAAGAAGATGCAGCATAGTTTTGAAGGCAGAAGTCAGTAGCCTACTGCGAAGGGAGTGTCTCATAAAAGGTAGAATCAATAAGTGCAGTAAGATTATACTGACCAGTGTGTTGTGGAGAAGCTTGTCTAATAGAGAATGTACCATTTTGAGATATGTCAGTGTTAGGCCAGCCATGGAATGTACCTTTGGCCAGGTGAGCTACGGGGATTGTGTAGTCCATTGCATTAGTTTGCCATTGAATTGAAAGTGAAGATTTTTCCGGGGCAACAACTACAGCATTCAGAAAGGTGTATTTGCCTTGAATAACCTTAATGTTTTTGTTTGGAATATTAATCCGAACACCCATGGGAGCTGAATGTTCCATTTGACCAAGCAAGTGATCCAAGCGGTCCTTGTAAGTCTGTGCGGGATTGAGTGGAGGTGCTATAGTGGTTAGAGGCAGTAGTCCCACCAGCAGAAGAGGGTGCAAGATAGCCATTTTGCCGATATCTGAATGAGATAAAAAAAAGGATTAGTTAGCCGTAAGTACTATTCTGCCCTATGGGGTTAGGAAAAGTAAGTTTTTAGTCACCTTTATATAGTCTGAGTTGGTTAGCATGGAACCACTTGTCAGCAGTCTTTTTCTGCTGGTGTATTCTGACCTGATACACAGCAGGGCTGAGCTTGTTGACAATGGGATAGGGATCTTCCCGTTTACTGGCAAATGAGTGTGTGGGTTGTCTGTATTGGAGAAGCATTACTTGGTCTCCAACTTGCCAGTTGACTTCTTTGACATGCTTGTCAAAATGAACTTTAGTTTGTTGTTGAGCCTTGCTTATTTGCTTGGCAGTGAACAGGTGCATCTTCATGATGTCATCATGAAGCTTTTCCACATACTTGTCTACAAATACTCTATCTGCAGTAGGAGTGTGGAGATCAATTAACAGGTGTTCAGGTAGTCTCATGGCTCTACCAGTCATAACCTCATAAGGTGTACACTGAGTGGTAGCTGCAGGTGTAACCCTAATTGCCATCAGTAGTAGTGGCAAAAGAGAATCCCAATCCTTGGGTTTATCATCAATGAATTTGCATAACATCTGTTTTATGCATCTGTTAACTCTTTCTACCTGACCTGATGATTGAGCATGGTAAGAAATGTGGAATTTCTGATCAACTCCAAGAAGTTGGAGTGTCTGTTGCATCAGTTCAGCTGTAAAGCTGGTTCCCTGATCTGAGTCTGCCTTTAAAGGTAGGCCCCACCTGGAGAACAGTTGATCCACCAGGATCTTGGCAGTTGTCTTTGCCATTTTGTTCTTAGTGGGAAATGCCTCTACCCACTTGGAGAACAAATCTGTGACAAGTGCATACTTGTTTTTTTTACTGGAATTAGTAGGAGGGCCAATGAAATTGATCTGTATCACATTTATCACATTCCATGGTCCAGACTGCCTTTGGGGCAGTAACTTGGCATTTTTTTTCACTGTAATGGGATTGTTCTGAGCACACACTATGCAGTTGTTTACATAGTGTTCCACATCTTTGTCCATGCCAGGCCACCAGACGACTGTCATGAGTACCTGGAGAGTATTCTCTGTCCCCTGGTGTCCACCAGTGGGAGTGTCATGAACCATATAAATGAATTTGGTTCACAGAGATTGTGGTGCAACCCACAATTTGTCACCTGTATCCTGTTTGTGATACCAGATGAGTTTTTGATCACTGGACAGTTGTAGATTGTCCGAGTGTCTTTTGTAGGGACTGCCAATAGGCAGTGACTGTTCAGTTCTTTTATCTAGGAATTTGAATACATCTCTGATCTCTGGATCTGCTTTCTGTGCAGCAGAAAGATCCAGTGGGGGTTCTGGTACTGGTTTCTTGGTGGTAGTAATCATAGATGTCACAATTGCTGCTATGAACTGTGGGTGAGTCATTTCCCATGTCTTCCCCCATCGAGTGCCTACTTTGGCAAGTGAGTCCACTCGTTCATTGAATTCATGGTAAGGGTGAGATTTGCAGTGAGCCTTTACCTTGTGAATGTACAACTTGTTAGTGAACTTTTGTGTCAGGGTGTGTATATACACAAACAGTTCTCTACACTTGACAGGGGTACCATCAGATGAGATAAAGTTGTTCTTTTGCCAGAATGGAAAGAACTCAGTTAGGGATGAGCATACCCAATTTGAGTCTGCAAAGATGATGTCATCCTTGTCACCATGCAGCATGATCTCCAGTGCACAGGCCACAGCTGCCAGTTCAGCATACTGTGAAGAGATAACAGTGCATTTCCTAGCAATGCACCTGAAATCACCTGCATGACCCCTAATGAGCACTCCAAGTCCTGCTGCCTGTTCCCCATCCACATAGGATGCAGATCCATCTGTGAAGATGCAGAACACTGCATTGTCTTCCAGGACCTCAGGTGTGGCTGGCAGGAAAGGTCCTGGGTCAGGTACGTCAGGTGGTTGGAGGGCACAGTTATGGGGCTTACCTGTGTACAGCAGACCATGGGCCAGAATTGATGGCATTTTGGCAGGCAATACTTTGATGTCTCTATCCTGCAAACGCAAAGACCAATGGGTGAGTCTGGTGTTAGAGACTAATCCATCTTTTACTTTGTCTGAAAGCAAAAAGTTTGTTGGAGTGTGACAGGTATGCAAAATGATTGGAGCATACCCAATGATGCAGAGAAAATGTTTGACAGCCCAGAAGGTTGCCAAGAGTGTCCTTTCACAGAGACTGTATTTACTCCCAACTGGAGATAGCATGTGAGATGCATAGGCAATGGGCCAGTAGTGCCCATTGTATTTTTGTGCCAGCACTGCAGACATGGCCACATCAGAGGTGGCAGTTTCTAAATGGAAAGGTAATCTTGGATTTGGGTTGATCAGTGCTGGGGCAGAGGCCAAGGCCTGTTTGAGCTGGGCCACAGCTTCAGTGTGTGTGGGGCCCCATGTCCATGGGACATCCTTTTTCAGCAGGTCATACAGGGGAGCAGCCTTCAAGGCAAAATCAGGGATAAAATCCCTAGAGTAGTTTATCATTCCCAAAAAGCATCCCAGTGTTGCTACGCTAGTGGGAAATGACAGATCTTGTAAGCTAAGCCCTGGATCTTCTTGACAGCCGGGCTTCAGTCTTGGTCTGTGATGCATAGGCCAAGGAACATAATCTCCTTCTGACACAACTGTGCCTTAGAGGGGTTGCACTTGAGGCACACTCTCCTGAGGAGGGTCAGCAGTTCATCCAAAAGGATTAGGTGTTCCTGTTTGGTGGAAGTTGCTAGAAGCAAGTCATCCACATACTGCAGGAGGCACTGGGGAGTGGGAAACCCCATGCAGGGCATCCATCATATGGAGATGAAAGAGGGAAGGGCTGTTGCGAAAGCCCTGGGGCAGCCAGGTCCAGGTGTACTGGCAAAGGTAAAAGCAAATTTGTATCAGCTTCCCTGTGCTAATGGGAGTGACCAAAACCCATTAGAGATGTCAAGAGCTGAAAACCACTTTTTGTTAGGTGTCAGCAGCTTGAGCACATCAGGAGCTGATGCCACAGTTGGGACACAGCTGAGGGTAACTTGGTTAAGCTTCCTATAGACTATTGTAAGTCTCCAAGCTCCATTTGACTTTTTTACAGCCAAATGGGTGAATTCACAGTGGAAACACAAGTCCTAATCACTCTTTGTTGTAGCAGTGATTGGATGGTCTCCCTCAATGAGGATAAGGCTTCAGCAGGAAATGGATACTGCTTCTGCCTCACAGGATTAGGTCCTGGGATTTCAATGGTGGTGTGCATCCTACCACAATATTGCTTGGTAGCAAACACATCAATATGTTCCTGTAGCAATGGTTGTAGTTCAGGAAATAAATCATGACTTTCAAATAGAGCCATGATGTCATACTTGCTGGTGTTATGAGAGATAGCTGCCACCGCATGGGAGTCTGGTATGGTGACAGCATGACATTGTCCCTTGATCTGTAGAAATAGCCTGTTAGCTAGGTCCACCACACAGCCATGCTGTACAAGAAAATCAATTCCCATAACATGGATGCTTTTAATAACAAATGGGGCAAATTATATGCACTATATCTACACTAATCCTCAGGTTCCACAGGTCTCTACCCAGTATCATAAAGAATAGTATGATTTATGTATTTTTTTGTCGTTGCATTAAATTTTAATTTCAGTTGGCACACCCTAGGGAGGGAGGGGGTGGAGATAGAGGGGTTTTTGGTTGGTGGGGGAGAGGGATTAAGGTTTTTTTTTACTTTGCATTAGTTATCCATATACAGATTGTGATGGACAAATCGATGACATGTATGTTGGCTGGTTGTATGATAAAACAATAACGATGTTGAATTTCAAAAAAAAAAAGAAAATCAATTCCCAGTATGCTGGGGTGATAACGTAATACCATAAAGTCAAAAACAAAATGTGTTTTGCGATGGCCTACCTGTACAGGCAGAGACACAGATTGATAAGTTTACAGTTGAGTGCCATCTACACCCTGTGCACTGGTCTTCCAGCTGGTAGACCAGGCAGATGTGTCTGGGTTCTCATCATGGAGAACAGACATAGCTACTCCTGTACCCAGAAGCATGTCCATTTGGCAGCCCCCGACCATGGCCCTTACACAAGGCTATCCATTTGTGTTGATGAGCAGATCACTCATAATCAAGACTGGGGCTTGTAATTGTCAATCGGTACTACTCCCTGCTTCTTCCTCATCCTCCTGTCCCTGCAACCTAAGGCCTCTGTAGGGTTATTGGGCCTCCTCTCAGTGCTTCACAGGGCACAAATGTTGTACCTCTGACATCAGAGCTGCAATCTCAAACTGCTCAATGGGTGGTTCCTGAATCACCACATCAACCTGGCCAGTGCCCGATGCCATGAAAGGATTTTTTCCTCTGCTGCTCGGTTGTTCAGTAGCTGAAGACCAGAAAGAGTTGACGCCATTACCAGCCGGTGACAGAGCCACCGCAGAACATGTGAATGTGGCCTCCCTTGCAGCACAGGCCTCCTCCAGCTGTTTGTGGAGGGTCTCGTTTTTGTTCTTTAGATCCCGATAGCTAGGCCCATTATGGTACTTGCCATCGGAATTTGATTTCCCATCCCTGTTGTAGTTGTTACTGTTCCAGTTATTCTTGTAGTTCCAGGTCCCCCCCTTGTGTGACTGTTGGTCCTCAGAAGGAGTGTCCTGTTTATTGTTGGTGCCTTCCACTACATAGTGGGTTGGGGCAGAGCCTACCACAGTGACTTGGGCCGTGGTGGCCTGGGCCATTGAAGTTTGGATGGTAGCGGCCTTGTTGGTGTTTTTGCCAGAAGCTAGGTTGCGGAGGTAGACCTGGAAGGCCTGCTCCATCTTGGTAAGGATCTCCTCAAAGGTGTCGGTCTGTGGGTAGACGTTGAGTTCAACCTTCTCCTGGACAGCTGGGGTCATGTTCTGGAAGTATAAATCCTTGTACTCACTCTGGTTTTTGTTAGCGTTCTCACCCACTAGGCCTTTGCCAGCCTTGTAGGCAAGCCACAATCGTTTATGGTAAGCCGCTGAGCTTTCCTTCACATTTTGTTTGACCTTATAGGCCAAGCAGGCTCCAACAATACCTGGGGAGTTGGCAGCAAGGAGTGCCTGTATGATATCATTGTAGTCAAGCATCTCGCAATTGTGGACAGCCTTTGGGAGTTTGGCCCAGAGGGTAGGCTCAATGGTTTGTCTTAGGACTTGGATCTGGTACTCGGGTTGGTGAGAAAGCTTCTCACAGAGGGTGTGCACCTTCTCCAAATGACAGCTGAGGTTCTCAGTTGGGCCCATCTGTCCAATGCCTTGGGCAATTTGCTGAACAGAATGAGCAACCTGTAGGGGATTGGAAGTGGGCGAGTGGTGAGCAGTGTTTAGTTCCTCTCGACCCAAAGCACCATGAAGGGCAGCTTCTGCCACCACATCAGTGACTGCTTTGAATACATTTTCCTGGGTTACAGCATTTTCAAACATGCGTCCGATCTGCTCCTGCGTGGAGGAGCTTCCCTCAGGGGTTGATAGTCTAGTCAAGACATCCTGTACAATGCCTCGCACTTCTGCACCATCTTTCTGGGAAAGGGGAGCCAGTGGAAGTGGGCTCCTACTTTGAGGTGGGTGGCCTCCCGTATCATGGGGGCCACCATGTTTGTGTTGACGTGGCAGCATAGAAGGCATACCAACGTGACATGGGGGGCAGGCTATAACAACTGCCATCTTGGAATGGCTGGTGAAGGCACGGCCCTGTGGGGCGGGGGTCTTAGATGTGATGAGGCACCCTAAATCCTCGTAATCAGAGTCATCATCACCTGATGAGGTAATGTCAATGGGTGTGTACTGAAAACCATTCATGGCTTTTGCATGACCATCGAGAATATCTCACTGATGGCAGATTCTCACCATCTTGTCTCTACATTTCTTGTGACAAACTTTAGCAGTGCCCTGCTCAATACCCTTCTCAACCTCACACTGCAATACTCTGTACATGGCACCCAATTCAATGTTTTCCCTAAGCTCTTTGTCTAGCTCATGCATCAATCTCACATTCTCTTCCTTCAATTCAACACTATCCTCTCTCAGACTCTCATTTGCATCACTCAAAATGTCATTCAAATAAGATAGCTGTTTCTTATCACATTTTAACCTTTCATTGTCATCCCTTAACATACACAATTCACGCTCAGGGTCTTGAGCAGTGCAGTGCAACAGTCTGTTATTATGATTATGGAGTAACTGTGTCTCCTCCATGAGTTTCTGTTCCCTTTTCAGTAACTCCGATGCCTGCAAGCCGATCTCTTTTTTTAGAAAAGCGTTTTGCAACTGAAGGGAGGTACATCGTGCTAGTAAACTTTCAATGGCTGTATGTAAAGCCATGACCAAAAGACCTTTGCTGTGTTATTGCTTGGCTTTTTGCTTGGCCTCGATATATTGTTCAGAGATTGAAAGCAAGGGGTCTTCAGCTGATCTCGCATCCAGCACAAAATCAGTCCATCCTCCATGGGAGGTGAGGTAGTTAGAGACATCGAGTCTCAGTTCTGTGCACAGTTCAGACATAACAAACAAAGGGACAAACAGACAAACAAAGAAAGCAGTCAAAAGACTGGAATAAAATCCTTGGTGCCATCACCCAATGGCTTTCTGGTCCTCCGTGGGCAAACGGTGGTGCAAAGGTTGTACATTGCTACTCACAAAGGGAGTGTACCTGTGGTTCAGTGTGGGTCTGCCATGCCTGAAACTGAAACAGAACAAGTCCATAAAGGAACAACCACAGTAAGTTCGAGTAGGTCCAATGGGCAAAAATGCACCACACTGCTCAACATTAAGTTCAAAGAACTCGAATGGAATCCTCACTCTATACATTCCAACCTGCTCGCGGTCACCAAATGTAACTGGGTAATAAAACTGCCATTCTCAGGTTCCTGTTGGAACTGCACAAAGGTGAAGAAATGACAGACAATTGGTGTCCAGCACATAAAGTGATTTATTTCTGGTATAGAAAGCAGGCTTACAACCAAATCACAGTGATAAACACTGGGGAGAACACCTCCAATCTTTCTTACCTATAGGCAGCAATTAGGTTTTTCTTCTTCTCAGACAAAAAGGTGCAATGCAAAGGGTCTTATACCCTGATAATAACCATAGCAACTACTAAAAAGATGTATAAATGTCTCATTATTGGATAATAACAAATAACCTAACTTCTTACTAGCCTGGGAAAGCATGATGAGCTAGCACAAAGACAAGGTAACTAAACAAAGGACCTGTATTCATGAAGGCCACTTGTGGTTACACACATAATTACATACAGTAGATAGTTGCTGTTCTGCACTAGAACTAAAGATGGCAGTATTGTCTAACTAATGATTATACAAAGGTATAAACAGAGGTGTCTCCCAAGTGGTACAATTAGAATAATAGCAAATGCATTATAATTCTCAGTATATGTACAGTAGAACTCAAATCCTGACACTTATGCTTGTATGATAAGTGCCTGCACCCTAAGTATTACTGTCTGCAAGGTGGGGGGGGGGATCAGGGGTGCTGGTCCATGGATAACAGTTTTTTTTTTTGTTTGTTTTTTTTATTTATTTATTAATGTAACACCCTTTTTACCCGGGGTTACTAGAATCCCAGTAAGACCTAGTGGTAGGCAGGGAAGGCAGCTTGTGAAACTCCAGTTAGATGGGTTTCACACTGTCTCACTCTGTTCTCAGTCTCAGTCTCAGCTGAGACTGAGGGATGACATCACCAATAGAACTTTTGCAGCTACATAAGCCACTTTGGAATCTGCAGCAAAGGGAGTTAGATAGAACATTGGGAATTTTAAAGTGAGAGTCTGCAGTTTGACTGGAGTGAGTGAAGTTGTACTCAAGTGGTGGAGACCGCTGTTTTCGGGTCTTAGTGCCCCCTCCCTCCGTGGGGGAATGAGGAGGATTCCCAGAAGATTCCTGGGGCAATCCCCTTAATTCTGCTAGTGTTAGGAAAAGCTGCCTGTTTAGTCCAGGATTTATTTTGGAAGATGGAAGATTTGTGAGTCGCCTGTGGGGCACCTGCAACTTAAGGGTGAGTGTCTGCTCTGGCTAAAAGGGCATATGTTTTCTTCACCCTGGGACTTGTGTGAAAATCTAGGATTGAACTACATATTGGGAAGCCTAGAGAAATGGGCCAAGCAAGTAAAAGTAGTGTCAAATCCCAGAGTTTTGTGAGATGCAAATAATACGTAGAGGAGATGTGACAGACGTCTACCCTTAATCTACATTTAGAAGTTTCAGCAAAGGAATTGTTCAGTTTTCCAGAGAAATGGCCGGATATGGGCTGTGGGAGCTGGAGGTGGGTGGCCCCCCATCTTTAGTGACCAGGTCCACTTCTACGGATTTCTTCTGTGGTTTCTACTTTGCCTCAGGCACTTGACCAGTGATGGGGGAAGTACCCAGACGTGGGATTGTAAGGAAAATTCTCTCTAAGAGTCGCAGACTCTAGTGTGGTGTGGGGAGCCACAAATAGGATAATTGGTTCATTCCTCAAATGGACTGCAAATGGGGTAATTGGTTCATTCCTCACATGGACCGTGGATCAAGTGGCTGGCGGGGGAGCCGGGCCAGTGGGGAAAACCCAAGTGTGTACAAGTCGGGCTGTGTACCCAAAGCTGCATGCAAGTCTGGGCTGTGTGCCTGGTGGGTTCAGAGCCTGAGGGCTGGAAATGATAATTGGTTCATTCTTCCAATGGACTGTGGATCAACTGGCCGGCGGGGGAGCCGGGCCCATGGGAAAAACCGTGAGTACAAGTCAGGCTGTGTACCCAAAGCTGCGTGCAAGTCCGGCTGTGTGCCTGGTGGGTTCAGAGCCTGAGGGCTGGAAATGGTGGTAAAGTGTTCTGTAGTCTCTAATCTGCATTACCAGGAAATGTAGCCCCATGGGGGTCCGTCTATGCTTTGTTTGTTCAGTTAGTATGTGAATAAAAGCCGCACTGAAGAATCCCATTCCTAGTTCTGGACATTACAGTTATTGCTTCCTGTGTTCAGATTTACTTGGATGCCCCTGTACAGAATAGCCAAACCTAGGCTCCCCTGTGCCAAGTAACCTCATCCTCCCCGAACCCAGTCCCCACCAGGTACTGCTGTCAGCTTCAACAGCATGCCACCTGTCGTTTTGGCAAAAAGGCAGGGGTGAGGGGTTACATTAATCTCTAGGATTACAAGTACCTTTGAGCAGGGACTGCTCATTTATAAAGGCTCCACGTCAGAGGATGGGGGTGACATAACACAAAGGTGAACAAAGATTACAAACGTAACGTCGATTACTAAGGCCTAAATAGTACAGTCAATAAGTTGAAAGTTGTAACCTCCTCCAGTTGATGAGATCACTAGGCCTTGCACAGGCAGTTGCCTCTGTGATCCATCATCATGGGCATACCTTGGACTTGGTATTTTCACCGGGTCTTGGAGTCACTGACCTTGAGATTGATTGGGTCATCTGGTCCAATCACTATATGGTGAAATTCTCATTTGGGGGCCTCCTCAATAGTCTCTCCCCCGTTGAGATGATCAACTATTGTCCTTTAAGGGGATTGTCCCCAGAGGGACTGATAGTGGTAGCTGATTTTTCCAGTATGAGTGGTGCATGTGCAGTTGGCTTGGGTGAGGCAGTGGCAGCCTATAATGGGGCTGTGTCCAGTGCACTCAATGCTATTGCACTGGTCTGTATATGACCCAGGTCCTCTAACCTAAGACCCTTGTGGTTTGACGAGGCTCTCAAGGCAGTGAAGACCATGGGTCGGAGATTGGAGCACTGCTGGAGGAGGACTCGGTCAGAGGAGGATAAACTGGCTTTGAGGAATCACTATGCTGATTGTCAAAGGGCAATTGACTGTAAGAAGGCAGAGTTCCTGTCCAGGGAGATTGCCGCAGGGAGGAACAGACCAGCTCAGCTCTTTTGGACTGTGGACAGATTGCTCCATCCAGTCTGTCTACAGCCAAAAAGAGCCTTTTCAGTAGCTCTTTGTAAAGAGTTTGCTCTGTTATTCTCTGACAGGGTATCCTCTATTCAGGCTGGGATCTCACCAGTGGGTCTAGTTCAGTCCCACTTGGTGGTGCCTGGGTGGAGCAGAGATACTTCAATTGTTTGGGGGCTGTTTTGGCCAGTGGAGGTGTCCAAGGTCTCCAAGGTGATTTTGAAGCTGCAGCCCACTTGTTGTGAACTGGACCCTGGCCTGACTCATCCCTTAGTGGGCTGCATCAAGGCCATTGGTCCAGTGTTCATCACAATAGTCGGATGTTTGCTTTCGGAGGGGGGATTTCCCGATGCCTTGAAGGAGGTGCTGGTGAAGTGGAAGTTCACTGAACCACCAGAGGCCCTAACTGGATTGATGTACTGGGTGGGGGGAGGACAACCCTCCCCCTTCCCATCGCCGTCACATGGGGGTGAATCCATGGGAGTACTAGGGGTTCGGTGGTGCTGGGGGAGCACTGAACAGTCATAGGTGGCAAGGCAGATTCCAGGGGGAGAAACAGAATATGAAAACAAATCCTAAAATGCACACCTGTCATGGCTTATTACTTATTTATTGTGGCTTTAAAAGCATCCCAGATATCTGTAATCTTTTGTGTACCATTAAAATTTAAATGCCAAAACTCTGTTATCGTTTCATTAATATGAACCACAAAATCTTCACATCTCAGAAGAGCATTAACAAACCTCCAGTGTGGAGTCCATGATTATTACCAAGGTGGAATAAAGGAAATCTGTACCTCTGCATGGTCTGAGATGAGAAAAGTTTTTATATCCGTAGCAAGGAGGTTTTTGTGCAGAAAATGTGACCATGATATATAGCCTAATCTTGAGGAAGCTCCTGTTGGACAGGAAAAAAATGTATGTTGTCTACTTTTGGGATGAGCTAGACACCACATATTTATAAACTGGTCATTATGTAGAAAATTATTATACAGTCTAGAGATGTTTTTATCATTGCTATGTGAATTGGATGACTTATCCATTGCTGGCTCAAGACAGAAATGCAAATCTTTCACTCCAGTCAATATTCCATTTCCCATTTGTATTAATCCCTGGGTTATAACACTAAAACATTCCTGATGTGCTGTACAGGATGTCTATAATGAGAAAATAATATATTTTCCCCCAAATCTAACACTTACCCATTATTATCCTGCCCTCTTGGTCTTTATATTGTGAAATGTATTTGAAGTCTGCTTTTTAGTTTATTAATATGGCTATACTTCTACTTTTAGTTGTATCTCTTGAAAAATACACCTTCTTCACCCAGGTTGTTTTTAACTACTGTATGTCCCTCTCAGAAGGATGGGTCTCTTGTATCATGAGAACAGAAATGTTGTCATGTCTCACATATGATATTATCCTTTTTATGGGAGAATGTATTCCATGGACATGCCATGATGCCATGTCTAATATTCAGGAGTCACATTCACCATAAATTCCCTATTTTTTCATAGGCTTCTAGGATTGCATAGCTGCTTCTTCTTAATATGTCACTTACTGGATTTTTGACATATGCCTTGCCTAGTCCCTTACATACCACAGTGCACAACCACAACTCTACACCCATGAAAAAAAGAATTAGTATCCATATTCAAGATAGCGAGTAACACCCGTAAACTATTTGGTTCATGCAAGAAAATAAAAAAGCCCCCCCTCCCTTATACATTCAAATCCTGCTATACATATTTTATCATATTATATTTACCCTATATTTTCCTTTGTTTCCAAATAGGTAAGCTGTAATAATTAACATTCCCTCGGGGGGTGTGTGTGTGTGTGTGTGCACGTGTGTGTGTCCCCCCCCAGACATTACCAACCCCATGAAAAGACAACATTCATCATTGCATAAAGTTCAGTATTGCTACAAAGGAAACTTACTTATCCTGCAAGAAACATCTGAGGCATGTGTATCCATAAGTCTGAAGTAGCTTGGTCTAATGTGTCGTATGACATTTGTCCATTTAAGTAGGCTCTGAGTTTAACAGGACGTACGAAAGAAGTTCTCACATGTGTTTTGCTTTCCAAAGCATTGTTCTCAGATTTTAAACTGTTTCCTAGCTTGCATGATTTCATATGGTAAATTGTGGTATATAGTGATAGTTGCACCATCCACATCTATATATATTTTTCTATTAACTGCTTGCAAGAGTTAATCTTTGTTCGCATGTCTTACAAATTTTGCCACTATCACTCTGGGTGGAAGTCCACCTTCCTGTCTTTTTTGTAATGAACAGTGGGCTCTGTCTAACTCCATGTTTTCAGTTCTTAAATATAGAAAATACCTTTTGTAATGTTTGGGTTATAGGGGTTTTCTGGTACTGTTGTTCTGGAACACACATTATTCTGATGTATTTCCTTCTTTGTCTAGATTCTAAGGGCCAGATATTCAAAGCTTTGCGCCGGGCAAAAAAGATTTGCACGGGTTTAGCGCAGGACTAGCGTGGGTCTGCTATATTCAAAAGGCCAAATAGCATGCACAAACCACATTAGCGCCAGGCAAATCATAAGTATATGCAAGGGGGCAAAGTGAACATGAATACAGGTGCAATGAGATATTCAGCGACTAGTGCCGCACTAAGGTGTTTAGCATGACCTATCACGACCCATAGTGCAGTACAAATTACCTCCCAGAAAAAGCTGGTCTTAACCCTGGGCAAACAGCTTTGTGTGACATTGTTGCTTTGTGCGCTGATAGCGCGGCATTAGCGTGGCTTGCGTGGCCCTAACATATATGAGTATGGCACTTAGAAACTGCCAGAGATGGAGGACACATGCCACTCACTGATGGCACTACCATGATGCCAACAGCTACCATAGGTCCCAGCCATGCACAGGCAGTAAGGGGAGATCGGGCCCACACAGGTTATCATGGTAGTGTGGCAATACAGCACATACCTGCAGACCATATGTCTGTAGTGCCCAACAGATGTCAGCACACACAGGCAGCACTGTGGGCATGGTGGCCATTGAGGAGAGGGTGTACGGGTGGCCAGACCTCACCACAGCCCAAGTGTGGCCACAAGACTGGGGCACAGCACGCAGTGCACATGGGCCAGTAGTGTGAATACCCCACCGCCTGTGTGTCTGTCGGATCCTACATGCCCCTGCCACATACAGCACAACTCTACAGATGCCACAGCACACACAGCTGGCCATGCGTTATGTCACTGTGTGCATCCCATGCCACAGGTGCAGCATCTGTGGATCACACAACAGCGTAACGGTAATGTCCACAGTCAGTAAACACCTGCACGTTGGGCCTGTCACTGTGAACAGTGCAGTCAGCATCACTGCCCTACACACCATAGGTAGTGCTGTGTCCCTCACACTACTGGCCCCCTTGCTACTGTAGTGTCTGCTGTGCACTGTAGCATGCCCTACAGTGTGACAGTTGCATGCAGCACCAACACCACCTGTGCCTATGCTGTGTTGTCCCCTGGGGTACAATATGCTATGCTATGCTGTACTGATTACATGTAGCCTGCAGCTATCATCATGCACTGCTAGACTGATCTTCAGGTGGAGCTGCAGTCAGACCTGGCCAGCCCCTGTACTTCCAGACTGACCTACAGATGGCTCTGTGGGACCCTGCAGTAACGCTGGACAAACTGCATGCAAATCAGGGCATAATGGGATGCTAGTCTGGATGTTTGCCCAGAGACTACCTAAGTAGGCTCATTTGCATGTCCCTATTGAATATGGCAAAGTTTAGCATGGCGCAAACATGTTTGCACTGGGCAAACAGCTTAGCTCCGCGCTAATCCCGTGCAAACATGTTAGCTCTGCACTAACGGTTTGGGGAATATTACACTGTTTTGCACACTGTATTTTCCCATAGGCTGCTCCTTGCAGCTGTACTGGGTCCACGCATTTGCTGGAACACACATTGGCCACATAGGTCGCCTCTAGCTACCTTCACGTCGCTGTGCTCTGTGTTGCTGTTGTGGTCTGCACTTCCTGGTTGCTATATTCAGAGCTGTTTTATTCCAGGGCTAAGGTTGCCCTGCACTCCTAGCCCAGTTTGCCCCGCCTCATTCCCATGCTATATTCAGAAGCTGTTTGCCCTGGGCTATTCCTTTTGAATATAGCTTGCTTTGTGCTTCGGGCTAAGTTTGCCCACTGGGCAGTGCTAATTTAGCCCAGGGGCAAAGTTTTGAATATCTGGCCCTCAGTCTACCATTTTGTTTTTAAGTTCTAAGAAGTCATTTTCCTGCGCCACATTAGTTTTTTTAGTTATTGTCATATCACCTTCTAGTTGTGAAACTGGTTTCTCTGCTGCCCCAGTTCTTTCAATCACTTCCTTTATTGTAACAGCCATTTGTGTGATTTTTTTATTATTATTTAATGTGTGTAATTCTTCCTTGACTGCCATAATGGGCGTTATTTCTTTTTAAGGTCTTTGATCTCATTCAGTGTTAATTTTGCCCATAATGGGATTGTGTGTTCTTCCTCCTTCGTGTCCTAATACTGCTCTCTATCACTTTTTTGGTTAGATGGATTGGATTCCTTTTCAGAATTAATTTCAGAGTCTAGCCCCATGTTCTATTCATCCATTTCAGAATTTTCTGATAGTTTGTCTCTTCCCCTTCAACCCCCATTACAATTATAGCCAGTATTTCTGAACCAGATATTTAACTTTTATTTGTGACATATTAATTAAAATGTTTTGTAAATCTGTTTTTAATCATTGCCCATCTGTAATATTTGTTTTTATTTTCTGAAATGGCCTTTCCTTCAACTCAGCACCAAGACCCACTAATCTTTTTTCCATTAGCTGTTTCTGGTTTTTTTTTTTCATTACATTCATTTTTGGTGTTTGAAAAATTTCAAACATAGCTTTTGTTTCTTCCAGCTGCTCGTTCTGTGTAGTTGTTATCTGTGTAGGTCCCTCTTTCTATTTCTATACACTTTGCTACAGGCTCTGCAGACTTCACTTTTTGTTTCTTCAGTTTGCTGGAAATCTTGTTTTGCTTTGTCAGTCTGTCCAGGCCTATTGGTCTCGCAGTACTTCCTGCATTTGCATCTTTCTTCATTTCTCCCAGTTCTGGTAACTATAGCTCTTTCTCTTCATGGTATGTCTGTTGTTGTGATACAGTTCCTTCCTGGACTCCTGCATGTCCACATTCTTTCTTCTCCAGCACTATGTTTTTATGTTTGCTTGCACACATGTGCAAGAAACATAGTGCCACCACAAGAGAATTCATAGGTGTGCCTCCCCCACTTCCAATGTCCTGCTGCCTTTTGCAGGCGCAGCCACACCCCGCCAATGAATGTCGGAGCTGTCTATGACAACCCTTCAAATGCAGTGGCGTACAGTTGAAGGCAAAAAAATGCTGCAATCAATGGTGGTAATGTAGGCAATTTGCATACTGCTGCATCAGCAGTATGCAAAGTGCCTACACGTCGGCACTGCACTGAATCAGTTGTCATAGACAGCTCCGTCCCCCATAACAAGTAGCACACTGGGAGCCCACCCCAGTGTGCTCATGTGCTCCCCCCCCCACACACACTGTATGGCTGACAGGGGTGCCCAATCCCCTGTAGGCTCTGCTCCCCCCCAGCAGAGTTCCAGGTGCCACGCTGGGAGCCCACCCCAGCATGGCAACAGTTCCGTAAGGCCAATGGGGGAGCCCAATCCCAGTTGGCTCCACTGTATCCCCCCCCAAACAGCCTTCCAGCTGACACACTGGGAGCACACCCCAGTGTGGCAAAAGTCCTGTGTCATCTTTAAAAAATACATGCCCTGTAAGAAAAAACAGTCCCTCGCTGACTGTCTTGACCCCCACCCACACTCACCGTCTGCACACCCTACCTCTCCACACCCCCACCTCACCCCATACTTACCTCCGGAGGCTGATGCAATGATCATCGGAGGACCGGGAACATGTCTGCACTCTTCAAAGCCGACCGCAAACTGAGGAAATGCCGGTAAGCTGTATAATGGAATAAATAGGGTTTTTTCAACTTTGATGCATATCTCAGGCATTTTTTGGGATTTTGGCACCAAATTTTTAACACGGGGTTTCTGAGATCCCTCCTCATAAATTCTGGCACTGTCATGGCTTTAATCAGCCCCGGAATGTGATTTTGTGGTTACTGCGTGGAACCACCTTTCGGGACTGATTTATGAAACAACAGTGCCACAGTTCATGAGGTATGCCTCCCAAAACCCTATGTTTAAAATTTGGTGAAAAAATTCCCAAAAATTACTGATTTACGAGCGTGCGTTGCGCAGTTCCTATGCACGCTCGTAAGTTGGCAAATTTTTTATAATTTCACTCCAGATTTTCAACATTGCCATTTTACCACACCTCCTTATGAGCAGCACAGCTGTCATTTTTCACATCTCACCCAAAATGTGTTTCCACGCATGTAGCGCACAATGTCGGTATCGGTGTGCGAAATCAATGTTTGGGACAGATTAAGGAAATCACAGTGACACTGTTCATGAGCAGAGGTCTTAAAATGGCTATGTTAAAAATTTGGTGACAAAAGTCCATAAAATGACTGTGCTACAAGCGAGCATTGCGCAGTTTCCACGCACTCTCGGACGTTCATGAATTTGTAATATTTTCAGTCCAGATTTTCATCACTGGCATTTTTCCACACTTCCTTATGAACAGTACAGCTGTCATTTTTCACACCATGGCCAAAATGTGTTTTCACACTTCCAGCACAGAAATGCGTGGTCGCTGTGGGAAATCACTGTTCGGGACAGATTAAGAAAATCACAGTGATACTGTTCATGAGCTGAGGTCCCAAAATGCCTGTGTTGACAATCTGCTGTAAAAAATTCCCAAACTAATTACACTACAGGTGTGCGTTGCACAGTTTCTATGCACCCTCGTGACTTCACCTGTTTTTTTTTAATATTTTCACTGCAGATTTTCAACATTGCCATTTTTTACACCTCCCCATGAACAGTACAGCTGTCATTTTTCAAATCCTGTTCGAAATGTGTTTTCGCACCAGTGGTGCCAAATGGTGTAGTCGCTGAGCAAAATCAGCTTTCGGCTAACGAACTGATATTGCCACTGTTCATAAGGTGGGGTCACAAAAAACATGCTGAAAATTTGGAGTGAAAATACCAATGAACTTGAGGCATTAGGGTTTCTGACCATAATGCCCTACCCTGTAGAGACTGACAGACATCAGGGGTGTGACTTGGGATTGTCGCCTGTAATGCTCATACCATTCCACCCCCACCCACACCCTGCAGCCAGTGAGAGGCATCGAGGTGTGCCTTGGACTCTTTGGCCCCAAAGTTCACCCCATTCTCCTATACTACACCCATCTCACCATATTTCCTGATGGAATGGGTGGAACATAAGGGCCAAAGACCCCAAGGCACACCGTGACACTTGTCGGTGTCTGCAGTGTAGGGTGTGGTGAAATGGCATGGCCGTTATGCCTGATGACCCAAAGATACACCCCAATGCCTGTCAGTATCTGCAGGGTGGTGGTGGGGTTGGCTTCAGTTCAATACTTCACTGCCATTCCTACTATGCAGCTCTGTAACTCCTACACTGCCAATGCCAATGCCAGCAAGCAAACATTCGGCATTGACAAATGCTTGTTAAATGTTGGCATCTCATTTCATTGGCAGTTGCTAGATTATAAGTCCTGCCCTCAACTGCAGTCTCAATAACTGCCTTATAATCATGAATTCTTCACAAGGGCTCTCCAGAGTTCGGATTGGGCTCAGCAATGCCTGCAAAATAATTAGAGGAGAGTGCTGCTCTAACAAATGCATTTCTCTTCCTTTTAGCCCCACATTTTCTGTTTTCTCTGCTTTCTATAATGATGTTAATTCTTTTAGATCCTTGTCTTCTTTTTTCTTAAGCAATCCTGCAACAGAGGTTTTAGCTGTTGCAGGGTAAGGTGATGTCTCTGTGCTGCTCTCATGTTCCGTTGTTGCTCTGACATGTTGTCTGTCAGGGAGCAGCACACACTGAGAAGATTGTATGCGCATGTAAACTGCAGGGATTAAATAGCCAAGTTCTGTACAAGTGCTAGTGGTGCACGTGGATTCCCAGAAAACACTCTTAATTTGCTATGGAAACAAGTACCTAATTCAAAAGGCTTGCTATAATCTAAGTCATGTCCCTTTCCTCTAGACTTTGGGCATAAACAGCTCGAGCATTTGCAGCGCACAAGTTCAGGAGGGAGAAAACCTGAGTGACAGCTTTCCATAGCAACTCACTCCTCGCTACCACCCAGCCCATCTTGGAGAACTATGCCTGTTTAATCTTAATTAGAGAAGGGGAGGGAAAATAGTAGGCAAATTTAGCATACTGGTGGGAAAAATGGAAAATGCAACTGGTGAGGGAAATGCTCCAGTAAGCAAGCAGGTAGGTTGATGAGAAAACCAAGGTTTAAAAAATACACAGCAGGTAGGCGGAAGGGCAGTTGGAGACCAACCAGTTAAAAAAAGTCAACTAAATACCACAGCAGGAAAATTTGCTATTTAAAGATTTTTTTGTTACTGAAAAGAACATGGTTGTTATTTAAAACATAAAAATCCCAAGCCAATGACATATTAATATGGAATACACTGTGCCTAGGTTGGTGGGGACTTGTTTTAGCCATTGGTAGTGCTCTCTAAAGGCAATTGCTAGAATCAAGTCTCCACCAATCTAGATGTAGGGACTTCCTTACCCATTTTATATATATTATCAACCAGTGTAGTTCTTTTCTCTATGGGGATTGTTGTTGATGTGACCTCTGCTGAGATCACAGCATCTGTCACTTGAAGAACCCTTACATTTCTTAAAGGTGATAGGAAACAGTTTTTACCGCTCTCGATGCCCTATAATTGTTCTTTCGTTGACTACCCAGTATTCTAATATGTTTATGCCCTTTTTGTTACATTAAATAATCTAATTTTGTTGCCTTTGTAACTACCCTGAATCCCTCTCCTCAGCAGTTGCTGCTCTCTATTTTCATGCTACCTGAACTTTGTATGACATCAGAAACACCTGTTCCAGTCCATTCCAATGAATAGCAAGGAATGGGAGTTTCTGATGTCATAGAATGTCTTAGAAATATGAAAATCAAGAGCAGTAGCTGGTGAGGAGAGTGGAACTCTATGTAGATCTGAGGGCACCACAAAGATAGATTGTTTATCAAAAAAAATCATCAAAGCAAATCAGAATACATAACTGACATGGAAAGGAAGCTGGAAGGGCAGTTAACTATGACAAAATAGTTTCCTATCTCCTTTAATAAGCACCACTTAGAATGGATAGTGCTTGGCTGCTGCAATGTTCAGAAACTGTTTTCTTGTTAGACTCATCCCATTCCTTCTGTATGATTTGTGCAAAGTGCTCAAACTTAGGAAAAACACTTAGTCATGTGATCTTGTTCACCTGAAGAGTAGTGGAGGACTGGACTTCCAATAGCTGTAAAGTCCTTCTTGTCTTCAACAGTGGGCTAGGTATGAGGCCACCCTTGACTTTGTTCTCAGCAGTGGGGATGGCATTATCTCCATTGTCAACTATGTACATCAAGGACCAATGGAAGATGTCTGGCCACAACTATATAAAAGTGGGGAAGCCTGATTTGAAGCAGTTGCTTTAGCTGGCTGACATCTTAGAGTCTCAGACATTGTTTTTTTTTTTTTTTCTTTTCTGCCTGTTTGTTATTTAATTTGAAAAATCACTTGAGATTCAGTAGCTTAGAAGGGACCATAGGAATCATAGAAATCATAGGGACAGTACAAGCTATGTTAGGCAAGTGAGACCATTTTTACATGTAACTCACTACTTCTCAATGGAGGTATCCATCTGTCTTCATCAAACACTTGTCCAAGTTTCTCTTGAATGATTCCATTGTCTCACATTCCACCACAGCTTCAGGCAAAGTATTCCTAACTGCCACCACTCTCTGAATTATCCAAGTGCCCTCATGTTTGTCTTGTACAAGTCTCCTATCAACTGTTTCCCATGACCCATATTTTCATCTGTTGTCCTTTATTTCTAGTTCTAATAAATCCTACCTATCCTTATCATTAAAAGCATAATACACTAGGAACAGGTCTCCCCTCATCCTTCATAGCTCCAATGTATACAAATTCAGAGCGTTCCTGCTTTATTCATGATATATCCTTCATACCCACAACCATGCTGTAGCCCTCTGCTGGACCCCCTATGATAACTTTATGCCCCTTTTATTTTGTGGAGCCCAGAACTGCCCACAGTACTCCAGGTGCAGCCTCACCAAAGCTCTATAAAGTGGCATCAAGACCCCACCCCTCTCCTGACTAATGTAACTATTACTGCCACTGCCAAAAGTAAAGCCAGATGTGCCTTCTCTTTGTACACCAGAGAACTGGGTATTGAGAGCTCAGAAACAAACAGTAGTTCTTCATGCACAGAATTGACAGAAAATATAATGTAAAGACTGTCTGACTTGTGTAACAACCATTGCAATTCTTGTTAAAGGAAAAGTGTCTGCAGAAAGCCATAGGGCCTGATTCTGAAAGGGATATGCCTGGTGTAACTTGTCTTATGCCCAAAACAATGGCACAAGTAGCAAGTAATGCCAGCAGTTGCGACAATTGTTATATTGCAAAGCAGCCTGTGACATGCCACAGGCTGCTTGTGCTAAAGCGGACTTGAGCTACCAGGTACACCGTAAACCCCCTGCAATGTGGTGCTAGGGGGTTTACGGCATCTGTTGTGCCCTATTCAGGAAGGGCAGCAACAATAATCCCAAGGGTGCTATTCTCTAACAACCCCCAAGGGACATCCAACAACGTAAATTACACCAGCATATAGATGGCATAACTGTACCTATGCCCACGGGGGTTGCCTGTATGTACAGCTGGCCCATCCCCCAATGGTATGCCATCCTCCCCATCACCACTGCCTCGATCCCAAAGTCATGGTTACAGCCCCACAGGGCTTTTACTGCCCCCAATGCCCCAATGCCCAAAGTGCCAGTCAAAGCCCAGCAGGGCTATTCCCATCCCTCCCTGAATGCCCCAACCCCAGTATATGCACATAACCACCCCACAGGGCTATTCATGTCCCCTCTCCCAATGCCCCAATCCCTGTACTGCCACCACCTGCAAACCACAACCCCATATGTCTTCTGCTGCACCCCATAACCCTGGTAGTCTAGTGGCCCCCACCCAGCAGTGGAAGACCACCCCACTCCCCCCACCCCTACCCAGCTGGTGACTGGCACAGACCCAACTCTCACCACCATGGCCAGCCACCAACTGAGCTCTACCAGAGCATGTACTACTGTATATAGTATGCACTCTAATGAATATTCATTGAGCATGTACTATGTACAGTAGTACATGCTCCAGTGGAGCTCAGTTGGCAGCCAGCTGTGGTGGTGAGAGGTGAGTCTGTGCCAGTTGCCAGCTGGGTAGGGGTGGGAGAGGAGCAGAGTGGTCTTCCACCGCCAGGTGGAGGGGTTGGGGCCACTAGACTACCAGGGTTATGGGGTGTGGTGGAACACATATGGGGCTGCAGTTTGTGGGTGGTGGCAGTATGGGGATCAGTGCATTGGGAGGGGCATGAATAGCCCTGTGGGGTGGTTATGTGCATATACTGGGGTTGAGACATTCAGAGAGGGATGGGGATAGGCCTGCTGGGCTCTGACTGGCACTTTGGGGGTCAGGGCATGGGAGGGACAGTAATAGCTCTGCGGGGCTTAGGTCCACAAGAGGAGTGGGCATGAGGGGGCACTTGGGCATGTCAGATCCAGGGGATGCAGCTTGCGGCAATCCCTACAGGTATGTCCTTTGTTTGGCATACATGAGGGATTGTCACAAATTGCATGACATAGCTGCAGGGACCCTGCCCCTTCCTGAATTGGGCACAAGGTCCATGTCACACCTGCACCCCTAGCATGTCACAACTTGCGACATGCATGGGGTGCTTCTAGAATCGGGCCCATGGTGTCTAAATTGGTGTCCAATTAGTGGCCGAGTCTGACTGTTGTATACTGTACTGTAGGTTAGGATCACTTTAACTGGAGATTGTGGAAGAAAATTTGTGCAGGTTGAAAACTTCATCAAATCAGCACATTGCATCAAATATCAGTGAATGTGTGTCAGAAAAGATGCAATTTAGAAATTGTGGCAAACTTCACAAAATTGCACCAGAATTGTTGTAGAGACAAAAGTATGTCAAAAATTCCTGATGATACCACTGTACCACCTCTGCCTCATGGTTGTTTGTTCCTTCACTTGCTCCGTTATTCATATTACAGCACAAGGGGCATACTGTGGAGTAGACTGGCAGAGGGCCCGCTGAGGGATGGGGGCAGACTGTGTAGCTGGGTTTCATTGACACTAACCAACCCCCCGATAAAAAAATCAGGGATCTGGTCAAGGGGAGCTGAAATATGAAACATATTTGGTGGGATGTAGGAGTCAGGCAAGAGTGGGGATGTAATTTAAAAGGTACTGTTGTATCATGCTAAAAGCTAGCAGTTTGGAGAACTTCATTCTTGAGTCTCTGAGGCATCACAGAAGGGGGAAGTTGGTATGAAAAGACTGGAATTGGTAGAGGGCGGTCAGGAGACTAGTCCTGGCCTTCTGAGGAGTAACAAATCCTTTCCCAACTAAATTGTCAATTATTTGGGCACCTGCATATAATATTCAGGCTAAATATTTGAAAAAAAGGTATTCACACAGCCCTAAATTTCAGAAGGTGCTTGCCATGGGATAAAGGTACTTCCAGATGCTGAAAGCCATTGGTGTTTACAACACACTTGGTTGTGTACTGACCCCATGACAACCACCTCCCTGTTGCATTCTATTACTTACATAGCAGTAGAGTTCGGCATGGCAGCTAACACTAGCTAGTGAAGCAAGTCAGAATCCCATTGGTTCACAGGCTCACACACAGGCACTACCTCCACAAGGAGCATAGGCCAACATCATATAAACATGGACCGTGACGACAGAAGAAGATTTTAAGTCCACTGAGTCTGAGTTGAGGCCCTTCCTTACTCTAGTCCCCAGCACTACTACTCTTCTTCCCCAAGACTCTTCCACCAGTGATTACCCCACCCCCATTCTGATGATCTCCTTGAAATTGTCCCACTGTGTTTTGAAACCATTTATGGTCCATTCATTAACCACATTGCTGGGGAAGCTGCATGAAAATAAAGCTTACTGGTGTTTTTCCTACCCCCCGCCTGCCTGAGATTGTGACACCCTAGTGGTTCGACTATTCTTCATTATGAACAAGGCTGTATGTCTTACCCTATTGAACCCCTGAATGTATTTATAAATCTCCATCATATCCCCCATATGCAGTTATTCATTGTACCTTTCTTTAAAGTTCATCTCCAATCCTCAGGTTCACATTGCAACCTGGGATCCTTGGTGAGGGGGACTTTGAAGAGATGGAAAACACCATGTCAGCTGTGCAGAATCAAGCAATTATTGTATCTTGGGAGAAATAAAACTCCTGCTGTTCCTACCTGGAGCATTCTCTCAGTCATGAAATGTGACTCTGCTAACTCAACTGACTATATATGTGATTGCTTTAGTTTATTTTCACTGTTCATACTAGTTCCTGTAACTATCCTGTGGGTCTCCATTTTTAGATTGTTGAAATCTCATTGCCCCTGACAGCTGCATTAGCATATAAGAATATAATATGTCCGCACCCTTTAGACTCCGCAATATACCTGTCTGCTTAAATAGGGTTCAACAAAGAATCTTGCAGCAAGCTATGAAATACCGCATTTACCTTCAGTAGGCTTTGCAAACTGTCTGAGTTGTAATGTTGGGTTTTCCCTTTAAACTGACATAAGGCAATTCTGGTGTGGGTAGGAAGAAGTAGGCTGTTGGTTAACTAGGATCTATAGCTTATCCAATAGGTAGGGAAATGGGCAGACTGGGTGGGCTAAGTGGTCCTTTTCTGCCGTCAAAGTAAATGTTTCTAGTTTGCATGTTTCCAGAGAGTTTTTTCAGGATATTTGTACTTTCAGCATCAAGATACATGGTATAAATGGTTGCAGTGGCATCGTGTTCTTATATGCTAATGCAGCTCTTATGGACTATGAGATTTCAACAACCTTAAAATGGAGACTTCCAGGATAGTTACAGGGGACTAGCATGGACAGTGAAAACAAAGTAAAGCAAGCACATATATCCATAACAGCTACAGGAAGAGTTGCCTTTTGACATGGAAACAAAATGTACAAGATGTGAGGGTGTAGTTTTCCTTTAAAGAGATGTTTTACTCTGCTAGCCATTCAAAATGAAGTGGGACTATGTCCCACTCTGCAACTGCAGTTGCAGTTCGAAATCTCTAGCTGCAGAGATTTTTATTTTCAGTCCCCCACAGCTGCAGGAAATGTTATGCCTGGTCCCACTGGGCATAACATTTTACCGCAGCTGTGGGGAGAAAACAGCTGCAAGCTGCCAGAAATCCTGGAGCTGGTCATAAATGGTTCCACCTTTGAAAATACCACAACTGTGGGAAAAACTGAGTCTCCATAAGTGGCAACCCACTTCCATTGGGTTTTCCCACAACTGCAGGAATGTCAAGGGCTCTGAAAATCTAGCCCCATGTCCCTACTCAAACCTCATCACAGCCAACTCACACACACTAAACATAACAAGAATATTTAAATCTTCACGAAAGAGTATTCCTGATGACAATAGGCAAAACCTATTGCTTGCCACCTAAAAACAAAATATTTTTGTGTTTACAATCCCCGTTGTGGTGGGCTGGCAGTGTTAACTGTTTAACCAATTACCTGGTATCTCATTTAGGTAACAGAGAAATACTGTTAATGGGGAATTTTAATTTGGACTGCAGCACCTGTAAATTGAAACATTCTGAGTCAACTATTAATTAATAAACTACATTTGGCTCAACTGATCACGATTTCTACCAGCAGAATAATAAAAGTAGACATCAACTCTTACTGGATCAGTTATTATCAAATAGAAACTATGAAATTATCTATGCAGGCATTTTCTCTGATTCTATTCATCATCACACCCTGATTTATTGTGCTTAGAGTGCACATTCTGCTAGAGTTCCTCCTTAAGTTTTACACATAAGGGACTACCCAAAAAATGAATCATAACAACCTAGTCAATTCATTTCATCAAACTGATATGTCCTCTTCAAGTGTTTATCTCCACTATAACGTGTAACCTCTTCCTTGACCTATTTTATAGATAACTTTAAGAACATTCAGAATAAACTTGCTCCATTACTTAAATGCAAACTTTATGGGACTGTGACAAATTGGTTAAATGGGCACCTCACAGTTCTCATAAAAACTAGGAACAAGCACTGGAATTTTTTTAAATCTAACATACAGGCTGATTGGTTTGAATACAGAAAATGGAGGAATAACTAACAAAATGGTTCAGGCTAGAAAAAGTTTATTTTGTAGGGAAGAGTTAAGTACTTGTGCTGGAGATCTAAAAAGATTCTGGAACAATATAAAAGGTTTAATGGGTTTTAAATTGCGTAATTATTTAAATTACATTGCATAAATGGAGAAAACTGCAAGGATCAGGTTATAGTTGTGAATGTCTTCAAATTCTTTGACTTATCAGCAGATACTCTACCTTCAGTTTTAATAACCCAACTGAATGTGTTACTATTGCTATACCTGTTAATACAGTACCTTTCCTGTACTGTCTTCTTCTCCTGTCTATTAAAGGGTGGTCAGTGCTGGTAAAGTATATTGATTACTAAAAAGGTTAACCCCTGATAAAAGTTCAGACTTTCATGGCTTGGAATCCAAGGCTCAGGTTGTGCCTGAAAATAGGTATCTTTTTGCCTAGTGTCCTTACCTGGTGAACATTAAAAATAAATTGTTACAAATGTTTGCATTAGTCAGATCTGCCCCATTAGTGTAGATTTTCAGTATATTGTTGTGTCTGGGGTTCTCACTGATATTTGGAAAATATGTAACGCTATGCCTGTATTTAAATCAGGGGACCCAAAACTCATACACTAATTCCTGTCCAATTGCTATGCTGTCCTCTCTAGAGAAACTGCTTGAAAAAGAATTATTTCTAGCCAGCTCAATTAACATATTCCACAATACAATGTACTGTTGTGACTGGGTTGAATAAGGTCCTGTCCCATTTGTTATGCAGAAAGAGTTAAACACAATGATCTGTTCTATCCTCTCCTTTTCTGTCTCTTGTCGATCTGGTTACTCAACCAAATGTTCTCATGAGACCTAGGAACTGATCACTCTAATGGTCTCGCGATTCTCCGCCTCTCGCTATCTCTCTACCTTCGCTCGCTGTTTCTGTCTTTTCTTCTCTTCTCCCTTGCATATCTGCAGTTATAAAAATATATGTGAATCTTTGTGTGAAACTGTAAGTGATACTGGGGTCCCTTGATTTGAAAATGTATATAGTTATACCATTGAAATGATTGCAAAAAGCTATTTGGAATTTAGGGAGTTAACCTGAGATGCAGTTTGAGCTCCTCTCAGGTTTGTTTGCAACCTCTTTTGCAGAGCTGTCAACAAGAGGCCAGTTCTGGGTCATCATGTTCTATTTGTTGCACCTGCAAAGAAACTGCCAAGAACATTTTGTGAGAAACAGGATATTCCTTAATGAGGTTGGGATGCAAAAGTTAATTGCCATGCAATGACTTCTTATAAAAACAGCAGCAATCTCTTGTAAAAGAGGGAGAGTCTGAAGCTTGGAATTAGAGATACCCTCAGATGAAGGACTTTATTTTCTCTGTTTGTACTGCCTTTATACTGTTATACTGAAAAAGTTTATTTTTTATTTTACTGTTATTGATAATAAAAATGCTACCTAAGAATTTTATAACTGCTCCTGGTTTTCCTATGTTTCCTGACCTGTGCCTCGATGACAGATGATGTCAGTAGTGGGATTTACACTGTGCATATTCTAAGCCAGGAGTTTTGTGCATGGGTGCTGGACCTGGTACCAGGGAAGCATAGCAGAAAGGTTTGGATTCTGCAGCAGCAAGCCCAGGAGTCATTACCAGAATGGTAGTCAAACTAGCAGATACAGAAATCCAAGCTGAGACTGTACTGCCAGCACAAGTGATGGAAAAAAAAGAACAGGCAGTGATAGAACCTGAAAGCCTGACTGCCTTTTTCAAATGGTGGGCTTTACAACAAGAAGAGACAATGAAACAGAGAAGAAAGGAGATACAGCAGAGAGAGAAAAACAGATTCAGCATTTAGAGGCACAGAGAAAAGAAGAAATGCAGCAACACAAAAAGCAGAGAAAAGAAGAGATACAGCAACAGGAGCAGCAAAGAACAGAAGAGATGTAGCGATGGATGGATGGATGCCTTGCAAGTTATCAGAGCTGGAGGATCTGGCACAGGTCCAGCAGAGCAACAAGACACAAGCAACTTAAAGTACATTAAACTTAGAAAGATGTGTCCCTTGGATGATATTGAAGCATACCTGACAACTTTTGAAAGGGTTGCCACAGCCTGCCAATGACCAAAACAGCGATGGGCAATTAGGTTGGTACCTTACCTGACAGCTAAAGCCCAACTTGCCTACAGCAGTATGGACACTGCACCAGTCAGAAAACTATGACCTGGTGAATAGATAAATCCTGGAAAGATATAACATCTCAGAAGAGACCTACAGGCAAAGATTCCAGTCTCTGAAGTACAACTTAGTGGACAATCCTCGAAAAGCCTTCACCTGACTCAGAGAACTCCTTATTAAATGGTTCCAACCAGAGGGCAAAACAGTCCCACAGATCGTCAACACAGTTGCAATGGAGCAGTTCATCAACATCCTGCCTACAGCCTTGCAGCTTTGGGTAAAAGAGCACCAACCAGAAAGTGGGGAAAAGGAAATTTCTTTGGCTGAAGACTACCAGATGGCCAGACAGATGCCACAGCAGCGAGATAACACCCACTTAGCTTCAAGTACCTTGGAGTCACCAATGACAACACATTGTCTTTCACTCAGCATATCAATCAGGTGGTAAAAGCAGTAAATATCAAACTAGGTGTCCTACATAGACATAAATAATATCTCACGCCCTCTACCCTATGGCTGTCTGTCACCAGCTCCATCCTGTCAGTCATTGATTATGGGTTGGTGGTGTATGGTGCGGCTTCAGACACTGCACTCAAGTGGGTACAAACTGCACTCAGTAAGGCATGCAGACTTACTACTGGAGCAGACAACCGTACTCTCTCATGCCAACTCTATGAGCGAACTGGCTGGCTTCATCTAAATAACAGGATTAAGTTTAAGTCGTGCCTCCTGGCTAAGAAAGCTCTTCTTGGGAAAGTCACACCCTGCATCATGGACATTCAATACCCTAGTCACTCGAGCTACCAAACTAGGGATGCGACCCAGGGCTCACTTGCTGTTCCTTTTAGGAAAACTGCTCTTGGACAACGATCCTTCGCCTACAGGGTGCCTCTTTGGCTAAATGAGATCCTTGCACATATACTAAACAACAACAGTCTCCCATCCTTTAAAACTGAACTAAAGCTACACTTATCTATCTCTGGTTCCTGTGTGTGCAGGTTACTGACTTGATCAGCAGAAACTGCCACTGCCCAGTACTCAGCCTCCCTCTCTTTTGTGACTTACTTCAATGAATGGTGGATACTGCCCTCATCCACCCCCTGGTTTCAGCTCTATACCCTGATTTTTGCACTTCTATGCTTTCCCCTATTGTGTATCCCACAAAACTACACCTCATTATAGCCATGGACTGCTCTGCTCCTGACTAAGGTGCACCCCTGTCCTGCGCTTATTCCATGGCCTATCCTGTTTACCCCACCTCCATTATCCTTACTATACAAGCCCCCCCCCATTCCTCCCCAGTCTGGCTCCGTTCTGGCCCTTGTACCCCTAAAATACATGCCCCAACCTCTTTTTACCTTTAATTACCCACTTCCTCCCATGTTCCACCCCCTTCTCTGTTTTCTTTGACATCACCTATTATCTTAGCTGTTTCACCCTCTACTCTTTCTTTTTTGCTGTTTAGCACACTGCGCCCCTCTTTTAACAGGATGTGAATGACATGTACTTTTACTAGTCTGAACATAGATCTAATGCAATTGTAATTTTATTTTAGTGTATAGTTATTTAATCTTTATACTGTTCTGTGCCTCTGCAAAATGTAACTAAACATGTAATGTACTTTTGTGTATAATCTACTTGTCTTGACATGGAACCTTTGAAAAAGAGCACTTTGCTCAAAGGTTATTTCCGAATGCTGAAATAAATAAAAATAAATAACAGCCAGTCACCGGTAAGACCTTCTTTTTCCTGATTTACAGTTGGACCTGCTTATAACAGACACATTGGTACATCATGTTTATGTCCATTATAAGTGATGTCTGATATATCTGTAACACAGTTTACCCATGACTTGCTACGGTGCCGAAGATCGTGGTTGCCCTTTGCAGTTTATGTTGTGCACAGATGAGGATAATAGCTTTTGAAATTGCCCTGTTTAATGTTGCTCACCAGTAAATTCCTATATGTGTACTGTTCAGAAATGTTTTGAAATGCTATACACTATTTGCCTTATTTAGTGCAGAGTCTGATTCAGTGGCTGTGGATTTCAGAACAAGCGGTGGATGTGATGGATGTTTTAAAACGTAACTTTTATTATTTTTTAGTTTTAAAAACTTCATTCTAGTGCTTCTCTTCAGTGTTTGTGTAACTGAAATGTTAACCTTTACTGTTTTGAGCTCAGAGGAGTGTTAAGTGTTGGGGTTTGGGCTGCTTGTGCAGTAGTCAGTTATGATTCACTGGTGCAATTTAGACTGGGCATATTGTGCCCACATGCATTCGGTAGCAGCAAGATTTTCCCTCTTCAGCTAGATATCTGGACACTGCTCCATAGCCCTTCTTAAAGTGAGAATAGTGGCCAGCCCAGTGGCACTGAGGGTTGAGGCACTGGACGCCTCACCTCGCGCCATGCCGGCGACCCGGGTTCGGGGACAGACTCGGGGAGCTGGAGGTCGGCAGGGGAGGGAGATGATCGAGCATCAGGAGGACAGCCCTCCTCTCCCTGGCAGGGATCCTGGGGCTGCTCGGTGCCCTCGCAACCCCCGATGGAGATCAGGAGTACAGCAGGGATCACCAGCCAGACAAAGGGGTGGGAGTGCAGCAGACGTCAGCAGACAGCCTTGCACAGATGTCATGGCATGCTGCACTCCTGGGGGAAAACATAACATTAAATCCCTGACCCAGGATAGGCAACGGCACACTCGTCCACCCAGCCACACTCCACCGCCGGTTGTCCTCCATTCCTGGGCCGAGCCCAACCTGGCCCAAATTAAGAGATAGAGCGCCCTGGGCAGATAGGGCAGCCCTACCTCGGGGGGCTCAGAGCCGGGAGGATAGCCAGGTTGGTGCCAGGAATCCGGAGACCTCTCGAGCACGGAGGTAGAGCAGGGTAAAACGGAAGATGCCCGAGAGAGTTTCCCGGGTTGGTGCAAAAATAGAGTTAAAAAAAAAGTGAGATTAGCATTTCTCACATCAGTGGTTGTCACCAGCACATCTGGTTCTCCCTCTTCAGCATTGATCTCATCTGTCTCTTCATCAGATGCCTCTGGGTTTTCAGCAGTTGCCATCTGACTTAGGACCTCTTCAACATCGCTTAGCTGTGCTTCTCCATCTGGTAGCATACTGTCTCCAAGGTGGCAGAGCTCAAGGAACTCGTTGTCAGTCATACCCAGTGGAGTGATTACTTCTTGTTCTTCTTTGCCAGTGGCATACTCTGGGGTGCATCTGAACAGAAACCAGATTTAATGAAGCAGCGGACCATTGTTTTTTGTGTGATGTTATCCCAAGCTTGCTTCATGAGCCGCACTGCATTAAGCAATGTGATTTTTTTTTAAACAGATGGCAGCTGCGAGCTTATCTGAGTTGTCAAGCATCTCTGTAACCCGGGATCTCATAATACGCACATAGTGCTGCTTAAATAAGTAAATTATGCCCTGATCTAAGGGCTGGATGTTGCATGTGATGTTCAGGGGGAGGAAAACCAGGTCAATATTTTTTAGCTAGGGACAGCCAGATGGCCAGCGAAGTTGTCAAGGATTAAGGTGATTTTCTGATGCCTAAATTGTTTATTCCAGGCTCTCACCCACTTGGTGAATAGATCAGTCATCATCCAAAATTAACAGTTTTCTCTGTATATAACCAGCAGGTGCTGAACACCTCTGAAGCACCTCAGCATTACAGACTTTTTTAAAAAAAAAGGAGATCCTTTTTCTCGGTGCCTGCCATATTACAGCAGCACAAAACTGAAAGTCACTCTTTAACTTTTTTGTGCCCCATCACTGTTTCAGTCTTGAAAGTAATGGTGCCCTGGCCGATACACCAAACAATAAAAAAACAGTTTCTTCTGCACTAAAGGGAAACATCCGCGTAACAATGGGCCCCACTTCAGTGTGAGGCAGGGCCTGATTAGGACATTCAGAAAAAGTAGTATTTTTTTTTTACCTTTGGTGATGTTATGAATTTATAATTTTATCTGGTTGATCCTGCCTCCCTCTCCACCCGGCATTTTAAAATCCAGCACCAGGGCTGCCAGTCTATACCTGGTCTCTGCAAAGCACAGAGATATGTGGGTTCCAAACCAGAGTTATCAGAAGCTCTGAGTATATAGAAATCTAATATATGGACCCACGGCTGCTGCCCACATGACACGTCATTCTAGGGATAGCCGTGGGTGGTTGTGTGCATGCTGCTCAGGGCACTAGATTTTAAAATGCAAAGTGGAGATGGAGGTAGGATCAACAAGATAAATTATAAATACATAACATCACCAATGGTAAAAAAAATACTACTTCTTCTGAAAGTCCTAATCGGGCCCTGCCTCACACTGAGGTGGGGCCCATTGTTATGTGGACGTTTCCCTTTAAAGATGTCATGTACTGCATCCCCCCCAAAACTGTTGGCAGCACTTCTTTTACCCATTGTTCTGCCCCACCACATCCGCGTTCTGTTTCTCGTTGTGTACTTTCTTGAATCCGATGTTGTTCCTTGCTTTTCATCTATGCAGCAACCCACAGATGGAGAAAAGTCAGGCTTGTCCCTTGCTGTAGCAAGCTGTGCTGCCTTTTGAAGGAGCAGCATTCCACTTATCATCACCTCACAACTGCGAGCATTGACAAACCAGCAAAGCAGTGCTTCCTCGATGTCTCCCCCTTTTCCTTCCCATTTTCTCTTGCACTCGGGATTTTGATTCTGATGCCACTCCTACAAACGTTTTTCTTTGTTATTTAATAGGTCAGAAAATTTTGACTTCGGCAGATCAAAGTGAAACGCTAGTTCATGTTTGCTCGTTTTTGGCATCTTGTCAGTTTCATTTAGGATTTCAACCTTATGGGCAAGAGTTAGTGCTGAACACTTGGATGACATTCTGTCACATAACAGATGATTGATAACTAACTTCTGGAAGGTTTAAATACAGTGGATGTTTGATAAACTGGCTGCTAGAACAGGTTAGCACATCATTACACTTGGGCTGAAGAACCATAATGATGGGCAAAGTGTCCGCTATACAGGGGCTGTAATGTATGGTGTATATGTGATTTTTTTGTATGCTGCACATTGGAAACGGCATTTGACTTTAAGTACACGTCCGTTATAAGCAGGGCCACTGGAAAATTGTGGAAAATGTTACCCAAAAATGCGGGGACTTTTTTGCAGAAATTGAGGGAAAATTGAGGGGGTTCACTATACATCCTCACTGCCCCTAATAAATCTTTTATTGTTTGCTGCAGCTTGTATTGACCAACATGAATTGTTAGATAAATGTATTGCCACTTGTAAATGCTTTTAATAAGAAGAAATGTGTGTGTTTTCAAAATGCACTGCAAATGAATCATTATGTAGCATATCTTCTAAAAATCAAGACATCCAAGTCATGCAGTGCTAACTAGATTGTATTCAGTAATACAGTTAGTCTGTACTGAATACATCCTGAAATAACATATTTTTCCAGTTTCTAGATGTTAAATAATGAAGCCTGTTTAAACTACTTGTTTTGGTGCAAGAAAAAAATAAACAGATAGCCAGGGTGCCTAATAAAGGTATAGTAAGAAAATGTTTATTTTGTTAAAATAATTACTGTTCTTAATCAGCACTGTAAGTACATTTTGAAATCACATGATAAAAGTATCAAATCATGCCAGTAGCTTTTCATTACATCATACAATAATTCTCAATACATTGTACTTTTGTTCTACTCCATTTGCAGTGATTTTACTTGGCTTGCAATTATTTTGTCTAGTTGAAGGTAACTGTTTAACTATACTTAACCTGTACAGCATGTTTTCAGAAATGTTTGCCTTTTGTAGGCTTTGTATGTGAGTATGCAGTTGTGGCAGATTGACATATAAGGAATCACTGTCACCAGCCCCCTCAGAAGCACATTCAGGTTTATAATCAGCAGGGCTGCCCAAACTCTTGACACATCTGAATCAAAATCCTTTCAGATTGAAAGTATTTATACAAGGAAAATCTACCCTACCATTCAAAAACAAGCATTGTGGTCAATGCTTCATTTAGGTGAATGGGGCACTTTGCACCTTTTCTCACACCTATTGTTTCAGTCTCTGTGTCAGCAAAAAGTTATCTGATTGTCTGCTTTAACATATATTTCAAGTGTTCAAGTCTATTTATGCATGACCAGAGGATTTTGAAATCAAAGCAGGGAAGTGAATCACATGAAAGCAGAGTCACATTTGACCCCTTCTCACCTCACACCGTACTGTTTTGGTCAAATCCAAGTCTGTGTACTAAATTGTCAGCATATCTGAGTTGATTTCCTTGAGAATTTAAATATTTTGATACAATTTCAGTCATAAATTCCATAAATGTAATAAACTGCAATAAACCATGGATTTTGTGTGGAGAAGGGTGAAAATTGTGGAAACTGTGGAAAAATTGTGCCCGCAATTTTCCAGTGGCCCTGGTTATAAGCGGGCGTCCATTATAATTGTGTTTTTTATAACTGGGCTGGACTGTAACTCCAAGACTGATAAGAACTATGGTGGAGGTAAAACATCTGCACCCAAAGACTTTATTTGCTATAACTGTAACAAGTCAGGCCATATTGCAAGAAATTGATGTAGTAAGGAGGGCAACACTGGAGTAGATTTGTCCTTAGTAAAGAGGGTTAAGCATTTAACAGATGTCAAGGTGGGAGATAAAACTGTGAAGAGACTTATTGATTCAGGAAACAGACAGACTCGAGTACATGTTGAAGTGCTGGGAAAACACTGTGCAAAAGAACTAGATACTGGTGTTATCTGCATCCACGTGGACACTTGATACTATCCCACCACCCAAGTGACTCTGAATATTAATGGGGTATCACACCAAATAAAAATCGGGGTAGTACCAAAGTTACCTATACCTGTGATTTTTGGAAATTAATTTCCAGGATTTACTAAGTTAATCACAGAGAAAGTAAATCCTGATGTTTCAGCAGCTATGATTACAAGAGCACAGGCAAAGAAAATCTCAGATGGTGGCGACTGCTTTCCTTTCAGTGATTTTGATTTGGACTTGTTTGCGCATAGCTCCAAGATCCAGACGTCCAGGAAAGAAAGAAGACACCTGAAGAAACAGTGGCAACAAAAGACTAATGGACATAAGGAGTTAATATATGAAAATGCTGAAACTAAACTGATAACTGATTGTGATTTTGTTTTAGAGAAAGCTAACAATGTTTCTGTCCATGGTTATTTTAAGCAGGTGGGGTGAAACAAAAACAGGGTGAACCAATGTTTAAAAAATGTAATGGGTTGCTGTACAGAGTCTGGGTTAAACCTCATGCACAGGAACAGATAGAACAATTGGTCATACCACAAAAGTATAAATCTGAGTTGTTAAAGATAGCACATGATAGTTCTATGACTGGTCACTTGGGGAGGGATCGCACCCTTGCCAGATTGCTGTACAGAGTTTACTGGCCTGGAATTCAAGAAGATGTTGCTGCCTTTTGCAGTGCATGTGCTGAATGTCAGAGAGTAACCCCAGTGACTAAAAAAGACAAGGTGCCTCTGGTGCCCCTACTCTTCATAGATGTGCCTTTTGAGAGAATTGCAATGGATGTGGTTGGCCCCTTAGACAAAAGTAAAAAGGGTAAGCAATTCATTTTGGTAGTATGTGACTATGCTACACGATACCCAGAGGCAGTTCCTATGTGTACTGTCACAGCCCCAAAAGTGGCAGCAGAGCTTGCCAAAATTTTTCAGCAGGGTGGGCATACCTAAAGAGATTATTACTGATCAGGATAGTAATTTTTGTGCTGCATTACTGAAGGAGCTATACCGATTACTAGGTATTACTGTTATAAAAACCTCCCCTTATCACCCTCAGACAGACAGTCTTGTTGAGCATTTTAATGAAACCTTAAAACGTACATTAAAAAAGTTTGTAAAAGGGGAAGTGAAAAATTGGAACCAATACTTACCTTACCTGTTTTTTGCTTATAGAGAAGTGTCACGTGCATCAACTGGTTTTTCACCATTTGAAATGCTGTATGGTAGACAACCTAGAGGACCACTAGATGTAATAAAAGAAACATGGGGAGATAACCCCACTCAGAAAAAAATATATCATATCTTATATATGTGCCCTGAGAAAGAAGCTGGCAAAATATGTTGAAATTGCCCATAGTAACCAGGAAGGAACTTGGGCTGGCAGTATAGCCTAGAGGTTAGAGGAACGAGGTGTGAACAAGCTTGATACATCCAGCAGACCAGACCTGAGTTTGATTCTCGCAACCTCCACTTGCATACTGTGTGACTCTGAGCAAGTCACTTAACCACCCAGTGCTCCCAGGTCGCCCCTGAAAACAGGCACTTGTGCCTAGTGGGCCTTACCTGGTTACCAAAAGACTAAATAAAAAGAGGCTCAAAACCAGCAAAAGGCATATTATGACCATGAAATAAAAGGAAAAGTTTTTGAGCCAGGTGAAAAGGTCTTGCTACTGTTACCTATTACAGAAAATAAACTGTTAATGAAGTGGCAAGGCCCTTATAAAGTGTTTGGACTTACTGGCACAGTTTACTATGAGACTGAGATCCCTGATAGGAAAAATCCTACCAAGATATACCATGCTAACATCCTGAAGAAATGGGTTGAAAAAACACCAGATACTACTTTTGTTAGTATTACCAGAGACTGATCAAGAAAATATTGATATCACTTATGACTGACTGGAACAAACTGTAACTGCCAGTGCTGTAAAGGTGAATGTTCCCTTAACCTCCGAACAAATTGCAGAAATTCATAGCTTGCTAAAGACATTTAAGAGTACTTTTACCACAGTGACAGACCGAGCAAAAGGGGTCGAACACGTAATAGTGCTAGGGAATGCATGCCCTATCAGACAAAAGTCATACAGATTACCAGAGCAGTTAAGAGCAGATGTGATTAAGGAAATACAAAAAATGAAAGAACTGAGTATCATAGAAGAGTTGAGAAGTGCTTGGTCATCACCAATGGTGATTGTAAATAAAAAAGAAGGGGGTGTAAGAATCTGCCTTGATTTTTGGAACCTTAATCAAGTGTCAGAATTTGACAGTTATCCTATTCCTAGGATAGATGATTTGGTGGTCAGATTGGGGAATGTCAAGTACGTCAGTACCCTCGATCTCACCAAGGGTTACTGGCAAATCCCCCTAGCTGAAGAATCCAGAGACAAAACTGCATTTGCCACCCCTATTGGATTCTATCAGTTCACTACCTTGTCATTAGTTTACAAGGCATACCCGCTACATTCCAGCGGTACCTGGATGTAATTTTATCCCCTCACACTGATTATTGTGCTGTGTACCTGGATGATGTTGTGGTGTACACCCCAGACTGCAAAAGCCACCTGGAACACTGACAAGCAGTTATCCAATCTATCAAAAAGACAGGTCTGATAATTAATCCTACCAAATGTGCATTGAGCATGCAGTAAACCAGATATTTGGGTTATGTTTTGGAAAATGGAGAAGTAAAGCCAGAGATTTCTAAGACAGAAGCTGTAGCTAACAATCCTATCCCTAAAACAAAGAAATGCGTCAGGTCATTTTTAGGGCTGGCTGGTTATTATTGGAAATTTGTTCCCAGCTTTGCCCAGCTAGCTACTCCCCTCATAGAACTCATGAAGAAATGGTTCCTGAAAAATGTGCAATGGGCCGCACAGTGTGAAGAGGCTTTTCAAGCCATTAAGGCTGCATCATGTTCAATCCCTGTTTTAAGAAACCCAAACTTTGAGAAACTATTTTTGTTACAGACAGATGCATCAGAGATAAGCCTAGGTGCAGTCTCGAGTCAGCATATAGAGGGGAAGGAACATCTCATTATATGTATCAGTAGGAAGTTGAACGACAGAGAAGAGGTACTCCACCATTGAAAAGGAGTGCCTTGCAGCAAAGTGGGCCATGGAGATCCTTAAGTTTTATTTGCTAGCAGCTGACTTTGTACTTATAACAGATCACAATCCTCTCTGTTGACTTAACCAAATGAAGGATAAAAATTCCAGAATCACACATGGTACCTGGCACTACAGCCATTTAAATTTAAAGTGATGCATAAATCTGGGAAAGAGAATGTCAATGCTGATTTTCTGTCAAGATACAGAACAGGAATTGAGAATTCTGAAGGTTGAAAAACCAAAATGTGTGAGTGTAAACTTCTCTGTTTGCTATACTGCATATGCACTGAATTGTAAAGATTATAAGCCAATGTTAGAAGAGAATTAATAGAAAGTTTTGGAAACCTGTTTTTTTTTAAATAAGTTCCCTCTCAAAGAGGGGGTATGTGACAGGGTTGAATAAGGCCCTGTCCCATTTGTTATGCAGAAAGAGTTGAACATAAGGATCTGTTCTATCTGTGCACCAGGGAAACAAAAACCCAAAGGAAGAGTACACAATGGGGGGCAGAGGTATTAACTACAACACAAATGGAAATGGATCTGGGGGTAGTCATATCAGGTGACCTAAAGGTAGGCAAGGAATGTGAGAAAGCAGTAAGGAGGGCTGGGGGGAATACCGGGATGCATAGGGAGAGGCACCACCAGTAGAAAACAGGATGTTGTTATCCCTCTGTATACTCAGTTGGTGAGACCCCATCTGAAGTACTGCGTGCAGTTCTGGAAACCCCATCTCTGCAAGGACATAGACAGAATGGAGACAGTCCAGAGGAGGGCAGTATAGCGCAGTGGTTTAAGGCTCTGAGCTGCAAAACTGGAGACCTGGGACTGAATCCCATAGCCCCCACTTGCATACTGTGTGACCCTGTGTGACTGACCAAGTCACTTAACTTCCTTGTGCTCCCAGGTTGCACCTGTAAACAAGCTTTCAGCTTAGTGTGTCTCCCCCAGTAAAAAAAAATGGTGCAGTGTCTGCACCAGAAGCCATACGACGAGAGACTAAAAGAGCGTAATATGCATACCCTCAAGAAAAGGAGGGAGAGGGGGGTCATGATAGAAACATTCAAGTACATGAAGGGTGTAAGACGAGTTCACTGAAATCTGCCTGCTGTCTGGTGAGAATGTGAGGGAAAAATTATGTAGTTTGATGTTTTTTGATTCCAAGCTAGTAACTGATCTTGTCAAGGTGAAATGTGGCATGCAACTTTTTCATAGGGAAACCAGGAAGTGTTTGCCACAATAACCAGCTGGTTATAATGGTAAATTATAACTGGGTTTCCCTATGGAAAAAAATGGACTCCATTTATTTAATTTTCTATAGTCAGTACCAAGTGTAATACACTGCTTTATTCAGATGACCAAATCATATACAGACACTAAAAAAGTTTACAGACTTGAATTCTTATTAAAATAACAATGTGGACCATATTTAATCTTGATTCTTCAACAAATGTTGTTTTACATTATAGTCATAAAACCAAGGCCATGCTGTTTGGGTCCAAAACTAAACTCTGTTCTGGCAATCCAAATCTCTCTTTATTCTGCCTTGACAGATCAACTCACGATGCAGTTAATAATTATAAATATTTAGGGATCTTATTGGCTTCATTCTTTGACTTCACTGCTCGTATCACTACCTTGAGTATATCTATTACATCAAGCTTGGTTTCTCTTACCAGATTAGACACAATTTAACAGAAGGGACTTGTTTATCTGTTGCCCAGGATGTTTGTTGCCTAGCTTAATGTATTGCATCTTAGCCTAATTCTTCTCAAAGCAGTCGATCTAAATAAAATGTAATCTACAATAATAGTCTGTCATTTTGCGTTGCTGTCATTTTGCGCTGGATAACAACTGTTTAACTCATTGTTGCCACTCATACACTAAGCTCAGCTCAGTCACTGTCACCCAGTGATAGAGGTTCATTTAATTTGGGCTGCTTTGTAGATCAACTTCTTAAACTGAATATTCTTATTCCCTTGTATGAGCTGCTTCAGTCCCCCTCTTTGATTATTAGTTTGCGGTGTAATGAGAAATCTCTATTACTTCAAACGTGTATTTTAAGGTGTGACAAATTGCTTTCACTTACTATGCCTCCAAGTTCTGGAATTCAGTGTAAAGCAACAACCAAAAAAGCAAAACTATAGTACATTACTTCCAGTCTGATTGGGAAGAGAACACTTATCTGCCCAAAAGATTCTTGATGTGTAACACAAATTGTATTTGACCTGAACCATAATGAACCCATCAGTCATTTTTTTAAATGTATTTAGAATATTCATACACCAGGATATCCTCATCTGGAAATCTTGCCTCTGACCTAGACTCGATCAATAAGGAGTTCAACATACATTTCATGAATGGAAATATTGCTAGAAAGTTTGGATCACCTGCAAGCAACCCACATCCAATTGTTGCCCTAATCTGGCAACCATTATGTGCCTTCCATTTTCCAGTTTTGACTCATAAACATGTCTGAGGTACTGATGGCCCTCTGCCAAATCAACTGAAATAAAAGTGCTTGTGCAGAAATCATCAAACCCAAATGTCTTAGACTTACTGCTCCTGCTGTCACTAGTCCAGTTATAGCACTGTTAAACCTGTCACTGAAACTGAATAATCTTTATTCTTCAGTCTGTCTTATTCTAGGCTAGGGTCCACCACTTCACAAAGATGGCAGCAAGACTGACTTAAATCAATGCAGACCTAGTTTAATTATCTCTACACTACTCAAGCTGCATTTAAAATTTCTCCATACCAATTATCTGTGTACCTCCAAATGCTTAAAATCCTCACCTCATTTCAGTGCATTTACAGGGCTGCAACACAGGTGCCATCCTATTGGTCTTTCATAGAAACATAGACAATCGTGACGGAAAAAGACCACTGATCCATCCAGTCTGCCCATAAAATCCTAAAGCTTTCCAAAGCTTTGGGTTTGGTAACTAATTGTCTTCTACTGGACAGGCTTACAAATATTGGCCATAGTGACTCTTCAGCCAACAATCTTGCAGTTTATTTGGATTGGCCCCACTCACAAACAATTACAAAAGTAATACTCAATTACCATAACTTCAACCTGCAAGACGTTCTCCTTGGTATCCCTCCGAGATTGGTACTAGGACTGCTCATGTTTTCACTATTTGTAGATTGCCACCCCAAGTGAGTTTCATTTTAAGTTCCATGTGTATGTGGACAATAATGCAGTTTACTACAGTGCTCTCAGCCAGCGGTGCATCTCTTACTCTCTGCAAGCTTACCATCCTAAAATTGAAATCTGGTGTGCAAATAGTCACGTGTACTCAAAGCAAACAAAAATAAGTCCATGGTTTCTAGCTCCCCAAATATGACTAAGTGGCTAATGGATATCCATTTAAGCTGCACTGCTGATAATGTTGAGCTAAAGCAAGTCCCTGGGGCTTCATACCACCCAGTTCTTTAGCAACAATGTAAACTGCGTTACTACAGTACCACCATAAGGTAGAAACTAGGTGTACTTGACAAGCTGAGGCAATGTCTGAGCACTCATTCTAGGACGCAGGCAGTAATCCTGTTGTTCACAGAAGTAAAGCAGAAAGCTGGTGCTTCTCAGAAATTTAAGTGGCTGTGCTGCTGCTGGAGATGGCTACCTCAGGAACTGGAACAACACAAAGACAGAAGCAGAGCACTCAGGGTAGGAGTCAAGAACAGCCACAGACCAAAATAGTTGCATGTTAATAATTTTTATTTGGCTAAAAAAAAATGTGCAATAACTCACAATGACAGTAATACCTACACCACTGTGCCCCATTGCTTCACCATGTAAGGCTTCATCAGGGAGCGCTGTTGAGAGCCAAAGTGATCCATTTTATGTCTCCTGACCAAGGACTTATATCATCATGTGATTGTGATATTTACATCAAAGAGAGACTACCATATACCTGCCTAGGAGACAAGCTCTAAATGTCCCATCACCAAAAAATAACAAAAATACATACCTGACCCTAAAATACCAGTGTTATAAAGTGCAGTGCAGAGGAAAAGCAAAAAACATATATTAATCATAATTAAAAAAATTAAAAAACAGCATGTGTCATAAGTAAGCATGCAAATTCTTAACAGATATTCAGAGTATTATGTGCAAAACACAAGTCTAATAGTAAATAACAGTATAATTCTCTTTGCCAAAACATCAAAGCCACTTGTGGAGCCATGTGTAAAAGGTACACATTAACGCATAATGTACAAGGTTTAAAAAGAAAGGCAAACATATATATTTTTTACAGTTTCTGTAAACAGGAAAGAGAGAAGAGGTAAATACAGTACATAGGAAACTTATAGTGGTGTTATCCTCATATGAAGGTGATCACCCCCATTTCAAAAGCATGACTTTGCTATACTATACTATAAGGGATCTGCTTACTTCAAGGCATATTCACTAGTATTCAAGTTGCAAGAGGGAAAAAAGAACAATTTGTTAATGCAATAGAAGAATCAGAAGATTTCAGACAATATTGATAGACTAGACGCACTGAGATGAATAGCTTATAGCATAATTGTAATGTGTATTAAAAAAAAACATGTTCCATCCCAAATACATTTAAAATTATTTCACAGGAAAAGTATGAAACCCCAATCCTCATTCAAACCTTGCGGATTTAAGCTCCTTGGGGAAAAAGTCCAATATGTTTCCACCTGTAGAAGTTCTTTAAGTCTGTCCCCTCCCCTTTTATTCAGTGTCACATGTTCACTACCCATAAACTGCGTAGCTTTATAGTTAGAATTGTGAAAATCTCTGAAATGAACCCCCACAGGTGACTCCTCATTTTGGTTCTGAATATCTCTAATGTGTTCCAGCATCCTTTCTTATGGGGGTCTAACTGTCCTACCTACAGTATATAGGTTTTGGTACAGTCACACCGTAGAATATACACCACATACTTGGCAACACATAAGATAAACTCCCTCATTGTTATTGTTTTTATGTTGGCGCGCTTGCGCAGCCAACATCTTGGGACAGTGGGGATTTGGAGGCACGGTCGCTGTTGAATGAATGCAGTGCACGCACCAGTAGGTGTGTCCCGCATTCCCCAATCAGCCTGCATGCTGGCACCACACCATGCATACATAATGTGGCAAGCACATCTAAGAAAAGGTCCACTGCAATCTGAGCAAAGCTTGTCAGATGCAGCGGACCTTTTCTTCATGTGCTCACCGACATTATGCACATGGCGACACACTGACCGCTGAACTGCCGACTTCCGGGGTGCCCAATCCCCCTGTCGGCTGACCCTGCCCCCTATGAATGTGCTGACGGGGAGTTCACTTCCATCGGCATAAAGCACCTCCATTTGTGATATGCCGGGTACCCAATCCCCTCGGCTCTTACCCCTGCCCCCCCTTTCCTTGAGGTGTGGACGGGGAGCCCACTCCCGCCTGCATAAAGAACCTCCTAATTGTTTAATGCCGAGGGGTACAAATCCCTCAGCTCTGTACCCCCACCCTTCTTTAGTGACAATTCAAAATCAAATTCTCATTGGCATAAATTCCTCCCCCTGTTGTCTGGTTGATGAGGGTGCCCAATCCCCTGCTGGCCTCAGACACCACCTCAAACAGTTAGGTGGCACGCTGGGAGCCCACCCCAGTGGCCAAATCCCCTGCAAAAAACTGTCCTCCCCACCGCACCCACCATTCTGTGCACCCTGCCTTCTCACACACACCCCTCACCCCATACTTACCTCTGGAGTCTGACGCATCGATCTTCGGTGGAACCGGGAACACGTCTGCACTCTTCAAAGCCAACCGTGAACTGAGGAAATGCCGGTAAGCTATATAATGGAATAAATAGGGTTTTTCCAACTTTGATGCATAGCTCAGACACTTTTGCGAATTTTGGCCCCAAATTTTCAACAGGGTTTTTTTTTTGGGACCCTTCTCATGAATTCTTGCACTGCCATGGCGTTATTCGGTCCTGAAAGGTGATTTCGCAGTCACTGTGTGGAATCACCTTTTGGAACCATGTAAGGAAATGACAGTGACACTGTTAATGAGGGGGGCTCTCAAAAAGCCTATGTTGCAAATTTGGTGGGAAAAATCCAAAAAATGACTGTTTTACAAGCGTGCTTAGCAACTGCACAATGCACGCTCGTAAGTCAGCAAATTCACAATATTTTCACACCAGATTCTCAATATTGGCATTTTACCACACCTTCTTGTGAACTGTACAGCTGTCATTTTTCACATCCTGGCTGAAATGTGTTTTTGCACTTCCAGCGCAGAATAGCACGGTCGCAGTGCGAAATCAGTGTTCAGGACACATTGAAAAAATGACAGTGATACTGTTCATGAGCAGAGATCCTAAAATGCCTGTGTTGAAAATTTGGTGACAATACTCAATAAAATGACTATGTTATGAGTGTGCGTTGAGCAGTTTGCACGCACGTTCATACGTTCGCAAACATAATATTTTCACTCCAGATTTTCAACAATACCATTGTTCTACACCTCCTAATGAACAGTACAGCTGTCATTTTTCACATCCTGACCAAAATCTGTTTTCGCAGTTCTGGTGCAGAATAGCGTGGTCGCTGTGGAAAGTCCGTGTTTGAGACACATGATGAAAATGACAGTGACACTGTTCATTAGCATATGTCCTAAAATGCCTATGTTGAAAATTTGGGGACAAAAGTCAATGCAATGAGTGTTTTACGAGCGAGCATTACACAGTTTGCACGCACGCTCATGACTTTGTGAATTTGTAATAGTTTCACTCCAGCTGTTCATCACTGGCATTTTTCCATACCTCCTTATGAACAGTACAGCTGCCTGAAATGTGTTTTCGGACGTCTGGCACAGAATTGTACAGTTGCTGTGTGAAATCAGTTTTCAGGACAGTTTAAGGAAATGACGGTGACATTATTCATAAACAGAGGTCCTAAAATGCATATGTTGAAAATTTGTGCCGAAAGTCCATACAATGACTGTGTTGCAAGCGTGCATTGTGCAGTTTCCACGCACTCTTGTAACTTCGTCAATCTGCAATATTTTCATGCCACATTTTCACCACTGGCATTTGTGCACATCTCCTTGTCAACAGTCCAGCTGCCATTTCTCACAGCCTGCCCAAAATGTCTTTCCACAGCTGTGGATCACAATGGCGTGCTTGCTGTGCAAAATCACCTTTTGGGACACATTAACACAATCACAGCACTATACGTCTCTAGCTCTGCCACTCCGACTGCCAATGCCAGTGCGACAACATTCGGCATTGACAAATGCTTGCTTCCAGTTGTGGCACTTTAGATTCCTTTGCCTGCCTTCACTATGTGCATGCACTGCACTTGCTACATACAGTATATACATGCCGGGAGGTCATTGAGGTAGCCACATGTGGTAATCTTTCCTGCAAAATATTCACAGAAACATAGAAACAGATTTTGTCAGCAGAAAAGGATCTTTAGGCCCAACCGGTCCGCCCTTGTCTCTGCCTGTTCTGTCACCACTGACCCTAGTTGGTCAAAGGTGTCATTCCTTACCCTGTTCCTCCACTTAATATGCCCCGTGCCTATCCCATTCATGCTTGAAGCTCCACACAGTCTTTTCCCCTACCACCTCCTCTGTCTGACTGTTCCGTCCATCCACTATCCTTTCCATGAAGAAGTATTTCCGCACATCTCTCTTAAACATTCCACCTTCCTTAAACATTCAACCTCTCATCTTCATTTCATCCCACCTTGTTCTAGTGTCAGCTGTTGTCTGAAGTGGTTTCTACCACCCTCTCTTCTCCCCCTCTTCTCATCTCCTTACTCTTTCCAAACCACCTCGGACTTTCAATGGTATTAGCTCTGCATACCCCTAGTTTGAAGTCCAGCCTTACACTGTATATATTTGTACATAAATCTTGTATCATATTGTATAATACGTTTTGTTAGTAGCAAATATATGTATAACTGTGCCAAACACTTTGTTTTAGTATCTTGACCCTGTGTTTGTACTGTATCTGTACCTCCTTCCCCTGGTCATACCTGGAAACAAGCTTAGCTCATGGTACCTTTCCCGGTTATCAAATTTTAAATAAATAAAATCTTAGAAATATTAGCCAGATTTTCTCCTTTGTTCCTCTTGAGGACCTGCCATCGCTAGTGCATGCTTTCGTGGCATCTTGTCTCGACTACTGCAGTGTCCTCCACCTTGGGGTCAGTGGAGGTGCCCTGAGATGCCTGCAACTGGTGCAGAATGCGGCTGCGAAATTGTTGACATGCCTCTCCAGGTCAAGCCATATCACCCTGCTAAGTGGCGCATCTCTTATAAGATCAGGTTATTAACCTATAAGGCCGTGCACAGTCTGGGTCTTGGTTACCTGTGTGATCTCTTGCATCTGTACTGTCCTGCTCACTCCCTCTGTTCCTCTGATGAGGGCCTTCTGGTGGTTCCCAAAACTCGATTAAAAACATCTGGAGACAGAGCCTTCAGGGTGGCTTGACTGATACTATGGAACTCACTACTGAGGGTTCTGAGGAAGGCACCTTCAGTTTAAATATTTTAAAAAGATCTTAAAACCTACCTTTTTGCCCAGGTGTTCAGCTCTTCTGTGTATTTTAACTGATTTCCGTCAATTAACTTATTAGTGTTTGTGAATTTACTTATTATGGGGCTATGCAGTATGTGATTGCTGATGTTTATTATTTTATAATGGTGCCCTGGGCCTCCAAGGAAGGGCACCATAAATAAATAAAACTACTACTATTACTAGTCCCTTTCTTTCTCTGAAATAGACCCTCAACGTGTACCTTGTTCACTCCTGTGAGGTAGTTGTAGGTTTCAGTCATGTCCCCTCTTGCTTTCCTCTCTTCCAGGAAGTACATGTTGAGTTTCTGCAGACTTTCCTCGTATGACTTCTCATGCAACCCCTCACCATTTTGGTTGTTCTTCTCTGTACCACTTCCACTGTTTCAATGTCTTTGTGGAGGTGCGGCCTCCAGAATTGGGCACAGTACTCCAGGTGGGATCTCACCAGTGAGCAATACAGCAGCAGCACCACTTCCCTCCTCCTGCTAGAAATCCCTTTCTGAGTGCACCCCAGCATCCTGCTAGCCTTTTCCACTGCTGTGTCACACCTCCCAGCTACCCTGAGGTCATCAGATATGATAACCCCTGGGTCTCTTCTTAATTGGTGACTGTAAGCTCCAAGCCCCCCATCTTATTCAACCCCTGGGTTCTGCAGCCCTAAGTGCATAATTTTGCACTTTTTGGCACTGAATCCCAGCTGCCATCCCCTAGACCATTCCTCTAGTTTCTTCAGATCCTTTTGCATTCTCTCCACCCCTTCCTGAGTGTCAACCCTGATGCGGATTTTTGTATCATCCACAGAGAGACACATCTCACCCTTAAGCTCCTCCCCAATGTCACTTATGAAGACATTGAAGAAGACTGGTCCCAGTACCAAACCACATTGCACCCCACTAGTCACACTCCAATCACCTGAGTGACTACTGTTTACTACCACCCTTGGTCTCTTATCCCCTAACTAGTTTGATCCCCAGCTTGTCACTTTCTCCCCCACTCCCGGGGTGCTTAGTTTCTTAACTAGCCTCCTGCGTGGCACAGTGTCAAAAACTTTACTGATGTCCAGATAGGCCACACCCATGGCTCCCACTGATCCACCTCCCTTGTAACCCAATCAAAGAAATCTATGCGATTACTTTGCTATGATCTCCCTCCTGTGAAACCAAGCTGCCAGTGGTCCTATAGTCCTTTTGCCTCCAGGTGCTCCACGAGCCTCTCCCTCAGTAGTGTCTCCATTAACTGCCCAACCGCTGATGTGAGGCTGACTGGCCTGTAGTTGCTAGCATCCTCCCTACTGCTGCTTTTGCACAGGGGGACCAAATCAACCTCCCTGCAGTCCTCTGGAACCTCCTCCCTCTCCAGCGAGGTGCTAAAAGTGCTGCCAGAGGGTGGCCAGCACTGTGCTCAGTTCCTTTAAGACCCTTAGATGAATCCCATCCAGCCTCATCGCCTTATTCTCCTTTAAGGCTTCCAATCCCTTCTGGACTCTCTCCACCGAGGATGAACTTGTGTCCACTTCCCCCTCCCTCTTGCTTACTGTAGCATGCTGATCCACCCCCACACCCTCTACCGTGAAGCCTGAGCAGAAGCAACTGTTCAGTATTTCCGCTTTCGCTTGATCTTTCTCTGCACAGTCCCCCCTGCCCTCTTTATTCTCACTATCCCCCTTGTCTTCCTCTTATCCCCATACTTGAAGAAGGTCTTATCTCCTCTTTTTGACCTTCTTAGCTATCCTCTGCTCTGTTAGTGCTTTAGCTGCCCTCACCCTCCTTCCTGCCTCCCTTTGGCAGATATGCCTCCCTGTCTTCATCCTTCTAGGTCCTCTTGTACTTTCTACATGCTGTTTTCTTCCCCTTCACTTCCTTTGCTACCTCCTTAGATTACCATAGCAGCCTTTGCTTCCTCTTTCCCTTGCTCATTTCCTTCGAACAGCATGCCACTGCCTGGGCTATACCCTCCTTAATTTTTCTCCATTAAGTCTCCCTCCCCCTCGGCCTTCCCTTCCTTTGAGGCATTCTCTGAGGTAGTTTCCCATTTCTTTAAAATCTGCCCTCCTAGCCAGTCCGGTGGCACTGAGGGTTGAGGTGCTGGATGCCACACCTTGTGCTACACCCACGACCCAGGTTCGGGAATGAGCTGGGTCGCCAGAGGAGGAGTCGGCCAGGGGGTGGGATTGAGCAGCCAAAAGGCAGATCTCCTCTCCCAGGAAGGGACCTTGTCACCGCGTAGTATAGCTGCCCCCAGGTGGAGGTCTGAGGGTAGTGCAGATGGATAGGCGGCACGAATTGGGAGGGTGCTGCGGAACAGCGGCATGTGCATGCCTCCACACATGTACGCATGGCCATGGCACAGTGGTGAAAACAGGAGGAAAATGGTGCTAACCAGAAGGATGACTCTGGTCACCCACAGGCTCCACACCCAGCTAACTGGACACCTCTGTGCCATCGAGGTAAGTCCCAGTGGACATCAGGCTGACAGGGCTAGGGGGACCAGTAGAATAGGCCAGTCAGCATGAGAGGTGATAAAATGTAAATAAAATCTGCCCTCCTGAAGTCCAGGACCCTCATCTTAGTGTGTTTTTTTTCCTGTCCTAGCTGTATGCCAAACCACACTGTGTGGTGGTCACTTGTACCCAGGAGACTATCCACTCTGATGTCAGCAGTGCCGCCTCTGTTTGTAAATACTAGGTTCAGCAATGCCCCATCCCTAGGGGGTTCCAAAACCAGCTGCCTGAGAAAGTATGGAGTCAAGGATGGCACTGCCTCTTGAATTAGCTGTGGTGACAATGCCCCAATCTACATCTGGCAGATTAAAGTCCCCTATTATCATAACTTCCCCCTTGCTGGCCATTTTGCTAATGGCTTTGCCCAAAGCTCTTTCTAAATCATCCCCCTGTACAACACCACCACATGAATAACAGCCCTGACCCTGTCTCAAGGCTGACCCATGGTACCTGCAGCCCTTCTTTGTTCCCATGTTGCCCCTGTATCTCTGTAGCTCTTATACCCCCTTCACATATAAAATAACCCTTCCACCTTTCCTCCCTGTCCTGTCCTTCCATGGGATGGCCACTTCCCAGCTGTGGCTGTCGAGGCACCATGATTCTGTTACGACCACCAGATCCAGGCCTGCCTCTGCAATGATTGCCTCAAGGTCAGGAAATTTGTTTCTCAGACTCCTTGCGGTGGCACATAGGGCTCAACATTCTCATTGTCCCTCTCTTCCTCAAACCTGCCTCTCCTTCCTGCTTCCCCCCTTTGCCCCTCTGTTACCCCAGGACTGCCCACCCCATTGCACTTCCTGCCTTGCCTTCTTCCTCTCTTCCAACTGAAGTTCCTCCTCCAGACTTGCCTGCCCTGCCCTTCTCTTTGCTTCTTTCAATCTCTGGGGAATTTCTTTTCCTAGAGTAAACCTTCCCTGTTGCACTAGTCTTGGGGGGGTCAATCTCTGCCTCACTCAGTCTTTTTGGCCCCTTTCCCACTTGGCTAGTTTAAATGCTTGTTAAAGTAGCATGTAAACCTTCCACCCAGGACTGCCATTCCCATCCTGGATGGATGGAAGGCCATCTCCCTTATACAGGTCTCTATCCCCCAGGTGTGACCCAAGCCCCAATGTAGCCAAATCCCTCCTCCCTGCACCATGCCTTCAGCCACTCATTGAAGGGCATTGTGTGGAGTTCTCTAGCTGGCCCCTGACCATGCACAGGTAACACCTCAGTGAAGGCCACTGTGCTAGCTACCTGCTTTAGGCCCTATCTAAGCTCCCTGAACCCTTTTTACACAACAAAATCTACAGCTTCCCTTGCCAGATCTTTCATTCCCAGGTGGACAAAAACATCCAGCTTCCTCCCTACCCTTTCTTCCCTGATGTTCTCCAAGATCTGCCCTCCAGTCCTCCCTATCAAAGTGCCTAGAATGCACTATATTGCCCTGTCCCTCCCTCTCTCTGCCCCAACTCAGTCCCTCTAACTATGGAGTCTCCCACCAGCAATTGCCTCCTCCTTGGCTGAGGGACTCTCACACCCTCCATGGGGCCTGTTCCCTTGAGGACCCGCTGTTCCTCTCTTACTCCTGCTTCAGGGGCCTCCTCTTGGTTTCACCATCCTGCCAGAATGGCTAAGGACTTGCACAGTAGTAAGGTCTAAGGGGTGCTCTCGCTCCTTCCTCCCTACACGCTCCTGGAGCCCACCAAGGTCCAGCTGCTCTGTCTCCTTACTGACATGCTTTGTGGGAGCGACAGCAAATTAGGTGGCCCTTGGGTGAGGCAGATGATGCATAGTACTCATGCCAGTTTGGTCTGGAGTCCAGCGACCTCTGCTCTCAGCTCAGAGAGGTGCCTGCGTAGTGGGCAACACCTCCGTCTCCAGAACGTGTCTCTGAAGATTGCAGCACAGCACCCATTACACTGCACTTCTTCCATGCCTGATGATTTGTTTATCCTCCTGACTTTCCCTGGCCTGTAGGCTTCCCTTATCACTAACCCCCCTCTTGGTTTACCTTTACCTTTCCTCTTCCACATTTCTGTTCGACCCCTTACTTTAGATAGAGTTTTCCTTCAATTCCCTTTTATTGGTCCCTTGGAATTTATGATAATTGGCTTCCTATACTTACTTTCTTCCCCTTCCCAAGATAGGATGTTGCCTCTATTCATGCCCTACTGTGTGTTTCAGTTGCCTTTAGCTTGACCTTTGTAGGTCAACTAACTGCAGAGATGATTATCAGTTACCTTCCCCTAACTCTGGCTAGCCCACTAACTCACTAACAGGGTGACGTGCCCTCTCCCGTAAATTACATGTGTGCTCCCTTCCTGGACATAGAAGCTGGCATGGTTTGAAGAGGGCTGCACCAGTCACCATATGCACACCAGTGGCACCAAAGTTACTGATAAGGTGACTGGAGGGGTGGGTATTTGGTGCCACATTAGGGGGCGGTAGCTGCCAGGGATTAGGGAATTGAAACCAGCGGTACTATTGGTCACTGCTCTTGGGGGGACCACTAGCACCAAGGAGGGTTGTAAGGTTTACTATGGGCTGGGAGCAGAGGGGGGACCACTAGCACCAGGGAAGTTTATTTTAAATACAGGCTGGCAAGCAGAGGGAGGGAGGGACCACTAGCAACAGGGAGGATTTATTTTTAATATGGGCTGGCCACTGGAGAGAGGGGGGACCACTAGCACCAGGGAGGAGTTTATTTTTTACATAGAAACATGGACTTTGACGGCAGATAAGGACCGCTTGGCCCATCTAGTCTGCCAATTTCCCTACCTACAGGATAGGCCGCAGATCCTATTTAACCAACAGCCTATTTCTTCCTACCCCCCACAAGAATTGCCTTATGTCTGTCCCATGCATTCTTGAATTCTCCCACAGTTTTAGACCCCACAACCTCCTCAGGAAGGCTGTTCATGCATCCATTACCCTCTCTGTGAAATAATACTTCCTCACATTGCCCTGAACCGCCCTCCTTCTATCTTTAAATTGTGTCCCCTTGTTCTTGCACGCCTTTTTCTGAAAAATGCTACCCTCTTGACTTTGTTGATTCCACTGACGCACTTAAAAGTTTCTATCATGTCCCCCTCTCTCTTCTTTCCTCAAGAGTATACATATTAAGTCCTTTAGTCTCTCCTCATATGGCTTCTCTTGTAGACCCTGCACCATTTTAGTTGCCCTCCTCTGACTACCTCTATCCTGTCTATGTCCTTGTGGAGATGGGGTCTCCAGAACTGGACACAGTACTCAGATGGGGTCTCACCAACTGTCTGTACAGAGGATAACAACTTCCTGTTTCTGCTGCTGATGCCTCCCTATACATCCCAGTATACCCCCAGCCCTCCCTACTGCCTTCTCACATTGCTTGCTAACGTTAAGGTCATCTGATATGATTACCCCCAGGTCCCTTTCCTTTTTTGTTGTTGTTACTACCTCCCTACCCATTGTGTATTCTTCCCCTTGGTTCTTGTTTCCCAGGTGCATTATTTTGCACTTCTTTGCATTGAATCCTAGCTGCCATACTTCTGACCATTCCTCCAACCTTGCCAAGTCCCTTTTCATCCTTTCCACACCTCCTTGTATCAACCCTGTTGCAGATCTTTGTGTCATCTGCAAAAGGGCATACTTTCTCCTTCCAGTCCTCTGCAATGTCACTGATGAAGACATTAAAAGGACTGGACCCAATACTGAACCCTGGGTACCCCACTAGTAACCCTCTTTCTTCAGAGTGGACTCCATTTACAATTACCTTCTGTGTCCTGTTGTGCAGCCAATGTTTTACCTAGGCTACCACCCTGGGACCCACTCCCAGGCTGGTTAATTTGACTATTAATCTTTTGTGTGGGACTGTGTCAAATGCCTTGCTAAAGTCTAGGTAGGCCATGTCCACAGCCCCTCCCTGGTCTACTACTTTGGTCACCCAGTCAAAGAAATCTATTAGATTCGTCTGACATGACCTTCCCGCTGTGAACCCATGCTGTCTTGGGTCCTGTGCTCCCCTGGCCTCTAGGTACTCAACTATTCTTTCCTTCAGAAGTGACTCCATCACTTTCCCTACCACAGAGGTCAGACTGACAGGTCTGTAGTTTCCTGCCTCTGTTTTGGTCCCACTTTTGTGAAGGGGAATCACATCCACCTTCCTCCAGTCCTCGGGTACCACACCATCCTCACATGATTTATTAAAAAGATGGGCTGGCAATCAGAGGGAGGGGTGGCACGAACCACAGAGGCGGGTGCTCCCCCAGCCATCAACTGGCTAGTAGGCTGCATTCCCTCTGGCAGCCACTGGGGTTGTGCGGAATAAGAGGAGTTTTTTTTTTTAGTGGCATTTCTGTGACGCAAAAGGAACATGCCAAACCCTTTTGCATGGTGCAAATCTGTTGACTATTGACTTGCAATGATATTCTTGTCCCCACCCCCCATTTGCATACGCCCACACACTGTGGTTTGCATGGGCACTACCCCTGTTTGCAGGCAAAACTGACCCTTTTGAATATTGGACTCCAGCACAAAACCCTGTTTGCACATGCAAACACTGGTTAGCGCCCTCACAAACTTTTGAATATCGGGCCACATGTCCCATATCTGAACCCTACCATTCACCTACACATTGTGTGACTTGAACACATTACTTAGCCTCCAAGTACTAAAACTGCACTCTTTCTTTTACTCCTTCTCTGTACTTTACAAGCTGACTGCCTTATGTGGATGAACACCAGTTCAGGGATATACCCTGTATCAGTCCAATGCCATCACGTCAGTAGCAGCTGGATGTTTTCTCCCTGTGTTTCTCCTGCTCATCACATTGCCCCATGGTGTGAGCAATTGCCATTTCCACACTGTGTATTCATAGCACACTATGGGGGAGTACGCTCCCTGGACCTCCTGTAAGGGTCACTGTAGTGCCATAGCTTGGTAGCAGACCTCCCCGGGAGCACACTGATGGGTGGCAATTGCTCCAGCCCATAGACTTCCATGACATGGCTCTCTGAGTCTGTTTCCAAACCCAGTTGTGCTGCATGGCAGTGCAATGCACTGCCTCTGGACCATCGAGAAGCCTCCTGCTCTGTACATAGCCTGCTGAGCCTTCCTTAACCTCCCTCAATCTCATCATTCTCTCTTAATCTCTCCGAGAGTGCGTAATTGCTGCTACCAATGGTACATGGTTTGCAAAGCACATTGGGGTACACAGTTTATAAAGAAAAGCCCTATAGAAAACCAAATAACGTTCCCTCTTACTGTACAGTTACAAAGTATTGTGAAGATACCTCCACGTTGTTTATTAATTCATTATTTTGTTGATATTGCTCCAACTAGGATGACACCATGAGATGCAGAATTTCATTTTCATAGGGGTCACAGCGAGGACACCAGCAGAGAGCAGAACAACTAACAGACAAATACCATTAATATAATAACTGGTGAGGTGCTTTATCAACCTGAATTCAGTTGATATGAAATGCTGTAATAGCTGGGTGTGATGTCAAAACCAGTTATTATTGTATTTCATCAGGAGCTAAGTTGGAATCCTGTCAAACAGCTGGGATCTGACAATACGAGCTGCAGTCTGCACTGTCAGACCTGAGGAGTTCAATGAGAAAGTGAAACCGCAAGTCTCACTCAGCACTGTTCTTACAGTAAAAACAGATTGGGTACCAAACAGTGAAGTAACCCTCAGCACTATTCTGCATGTGAAAGCAGTTTGGGCACAGAAGAGCGAACTAACCTGAAGCCCTTAAGTTTGAGACCACCAAGTTGTGTCCCTGCTGAGTCTGTCAGGTTCTACATATAACTGAAAATTGATTCAATTTATTTTAAAATCTGAGACCAGTTTTATACAAAATAACACTCAGGACATCTGTGCGTTTATGAGTGTTTTTTTTTACATATCCTCGGTGTGTGATGACCTCATAAACCTCTTGAGCTTCGCTTTAGAGGTTTATGGCTCATCACACAACTCAGGTGTGTAAAAAAAACTCATAACATACACCTGCATATGCATTATTCTCTATGTAACTCCCCTGTTGGTGACCTCGGAGGTTTACTACTGTTTCCAGACTATGCCAGTCCATTTCTGCCTCATTTCCACACTAGAGGTTAAGCGTCTTAAAGCTGCAATAAACAGTTTCTGTTTACCAGACTTCTCCAAGTGAGAAGCTATTTAATTTCCTGAGCATATCCTGTACTCAGTTGGCTCCTACAGTTTCCAGGCCTTTTCAGGTTGCCTGCCCCCTGGGGGTATGAATATGGTTCTCCAGCCCTGCAGGAAGTGGGTTCAGAGTGAGTGTGTCAGGCGTACCTGTGAGAAGAGCTCTGTAGCTCAGGCACCCATAAGTGCAAAGTATGCCCTGGCTGTGACTGGCCGGAGGGGGCTTGTAGACTCCAAATGGTGGCACGGTCCAAGGTCCAGGCTGGTACTTCTTACCTGTGTGCCAAATTGTTGGAGGCAAGATCCCTGCCAGCATCCAAAGGAAGAATGGCGAGGGCCTGTTGGCAAATCCTCCTAAAGGTGGTGGACTGATGGCAATCACTGGTAAATCCTGGGGTACTGATGATAACCTGAAGTTTCCACTTGTGTACAAGTCTCCCAGGCATAAAGTAAGCTTTGGACCAATCAGCTCTAAGGCAGGGTAGTTTTTAGGCATAGACTGAGTAGGCTGCAGCCTGGGGCACCAGCTGTTTGGGGGGTGAGTGCGAATAAGGCACTAAAATATATGTTTTGGACTGCTTGTTCATTATCTCTGCTGGCACTGCCGGAGTCCACTGAGTGGTGTGAGTCTGACCTTGTGACACACTGCACGTGCGCACATACACACACACACAGGCACACACACTCTCATAGCACTAGTTTATCTAGTGTGATAAGTTGGAGTCTGCTTCCAGCAAAAAACCAAGCCCATCCTGACTCCCGCTGTGACCCATTGCCATCATTTGGCTCCCCTCCCTCCCTTCCTCTCCATCTCCGCTGAAAAAATGCTTATGCTGAGTTGTCTCTTGTCCCCTCCCCCCTTGCAGCAAATGTCCCTGCCTCCCGATCCCATTCTGTCATTCATTGACGTGGTGCTGAACCTCCACAATCAGTGCTGGATTTGGATTTCAAAATCCCACTGGAGCCAAATTGCTTAGAGTGGCCAAGGAATGCTGGGTCAAGTGTGCTTGGTGTATAAGAAGGCCGTATTTCAGGCAGCTTTTTTTTCTTTCAGACAACGACTCAGCGTTGACTACTGAGACCTCATCTGGAGTACTGTGTCCAGTTCGGGAGGCCACATCTCTGGAAGGACATAGACAAAATAGAAGCAGTCCAGAGAAAGAGAAAAAAAATAGTGCAAGAACTGCACCAAAAGTCATATGAGAAAAGACTAGAGGACCTCATTTTGTATTCCCTGGAGGGGAGGAGAGAGAGAGAGAGAGAGAGAAGGGATGTGATAGCAACATTCAAGTACCTCATAGGTATAAACAAGACACAAGAGGGTTGCATCTTTCAGAAAAAAAGGTGTACAAGAACAAGGGGGCATGATATGAGGCTAGAAGGGGTAGGCTCAAGGGCAACGCAAGGAAGTACTTTTTCACAAAAAGAGTAATAGTTGCTTGGGACAGCTTCCCTGAAGAGGTGGTGGGGGTAAAATGGTAGGGGAATTCAAGAATGCATGGGACAGACATAAGAGTACTCTTGCAATAGAGAAGAGAGGGTAAGCAGCAGATCAGCTAGGGACTGCGGTACTCCATTCGGTAGGAAAAAGGGGCAGACAAGGTAGGCCACATGGTGCTTATCTGCCATCATCTTCAATGCTTCTATGATTCAGTTCAGACAGGCTGTGGCACATCAGCATTTTTCGGACTCGGAAACATAACTCTTGGCACCAATGACTGGCCGCAGTGTTTCTGCTTTTCGGGAGCACTGAGCAGAACAAAGAGGTTTCATTTTTTTGCTGGGTTTTCCCTCAGGTAAGTGAAAATATTGAAGGATTTATAGAGTTGACCCACTAAGTTACTAACTCCTTGTGTAAATATCCTGGATCAGGCTCAGCTAATGAATAAAGTTAAATTACCTCTTCCCACCTTGGTTTCTACTAACTATCCTTGCAAAAGCCACCCAATGGTCCTTTGTGACTGCACAAATCTGACTGTGAATCCATTATGTTTCATGTATTTCTTCAGCTTTCTAGTCTGAAGAAACTGATCTTTTCACTGATTCGTGCAGCTTAGGACTGAGGCTGACTTAGAAATCCTCAGAGAAAATCCCGCATCCTCCTCCGTCTAATAGATGCTACCATCCTTTCAAAGTTTCTGCCTGTGCTCCAGGTTTGTTCTTGTTAATGTTTCATCCACAATTTCTGGCTTTGAGTCAGAGTCAGTGCTTATGCCTTGGTGGGCTGAAAAAAAGGCAGAAAATAAAGCAGTCCATATGCAAATTGTACCAATGACTTTTCAAACAACCGTTGCACACAAGGGAGAGAGAGCAATTAGTGAAATACTGAAGAGTCTCCTGGCCATTTAACAAATCAGCAAAGAAGCCACCAAAACCCCACAGCAATAAAACCAAACTATGTTCTGTGCAAAAGAAACCAGTTGGGCTCAAGCTTGTCAGCTAGTAGGTAGGCAAACACCACGGTAATGGCATCTGATTTAGCAGCCGACACGTCAAATATCCAAAGCCTTTAACACAGAAAAATGTGTGGCACTGGTCCTCTGAGATGGAGCTGCAGTAACAAACTTGATCCATAAGCAAAACAAACTATACTCCAAGGACAAAAGCTGTGGCCAAAGTAATGCAGTGAAAAAGGTGGTGTGTTCAGGAGTCATGCAAACAACAAAAAGACAGTACTGTCTGCACTGTTGTCATCCCCTGAATTGAACCATGTGTGTGTATGTGTGTGTGTGGGGGGGGAGAGGGCGCATGAGGTTTCTAGTCTATGTGCACTATCAAAGTTTGTGCAGCCCTGCTCTAAGGACAGGGGGCACTGAGACATCAATGCTCAAGGCTAGGGTGAGATGCAGTGAGCTCCTTTTTACCTCATTTGGTGGCCATGATCTAGATTCTGCTAGATTAGCATAGGAGGGTACAGTATATCCTTCAGTGTTTCTATGTTTTTGTGTGAGCCCAGTTGTATAAATATACTTATGGGATGCAAGTACATCCTGTGGCAATTCCAGGTTCCCTTGCAGCTGCTGTTACGTTTCTGTAAAATAAATTTGGATCCCACTGTTTATGTGTACAGTAAATGTACATGAATCTGAGTTGAGCCCTTTGAGGAGACAGCTGAGCGGGGACCCATTCATGTGAAACCTCTAATCCATGACTGCACGGTGCAGTGAAAATATATTGCTGGTGTTTCAAGCAATTTTGTTTCACAAAACCTTTTATAGGTACATCAGGGAGCGAAGGAAGACCAAGGGAGGGTTAGTGAGGCTTAATAAAGGGGAGGGAGGATGGGCAGAGGGTGACTGTGAAAAGGCAGAGATACTAAACAAATATTTTGCTCAGTATTTACAAAGGAAGAGGGGAGGTACCTAAACAAACAGCAGAAACACTCTGGATACAGAAGTTGATACCAGCCTATTTACAGAAGAAAGGGTTCTGAAAGAACTCTTAAAACTGAAGGTGGACAAAGCAATGGGGCCTGATGGGATTCATCCCAGAATTCTAAAAGAACTAAGGTAGAACTAGTGACACCACTGACTACCCTCTTTAACAAATCATGGGAGGATGGGGTGGTACCCGAGGACTGGAGGAAGGCAGATGTGATTCCCCTTCACAAAAGTGAGAGCAAGGCAGAAGCAGGAAACTACAGACCTGTTAGTTTAACCTCAGAGGTAAGGAAAATGATGGAATCACTTCTGAAGGAAAGAATTGTTGAGTATCTAGAGGCCAGAGGGGCACAGGACCCAAGGCAGCATGGATTCACAGCGGGAAGATCATGCCAGACAAATCTGATAGATTTCTTTGACTGGGTGACCAAAGTAGTAGATCGACGAGGGGCTGTGGACATGGCCTACCTAGACTTTAGTAAGGCATTTGACACAGTCCCACACAAAAGATTAATATACAAGTTAGCCAGCCTGGGAGTGGGTCCCAAGATGACAGCCTGGGTAAAGAATTGGCTGGAGAATAGGACACAGAGAGTAATAGTAAATGGAGTCCACTCTGAAGAGTAGGGGGTTACTAGTGGGGTTCCGCAGGGTTCATTATTAGGACCGGTCCTCTTCAATGTCTTTATAAGCGACATTGCAGAGGGACTGGAAGGAAAAGTACGACTCTTTGCAGATGACACAAAGATCTGCAACAGAGTTGATGCACAAGGTGGGGTGGAAAGGATGAGAAGGACTTGCAAGGTTAGAGGAATGGTCAAATGTATGGCAGCTTAGATTCAATGCTAAGAAGTGCAAGGTAATGCACCTGGGAAACAAAACCCAGGGAAGAGTACACAATGGGGGTGAGATACTAACAACAACAAAATGGAAAGGGACATGGGGTACTCATATCAGATGACCTAAAGGTGGGCAAGCAATGAGAGGGCAGCAAGGAGGGTTGGGGATACTGGTATGCATAGGGAGAGGCATTACCAGTAGAAAACAGGAAGTTATTATACCTCTGTACAGACAGTTGGTGAGACCCCATCTGGAGTACTGCACAGCAGTTCTGGAGACCCAATCTCCGTAAAGACATAGACAGGATGGAAGCTGTCCAGAGGAGAGCAACTAAAATGGTGCAGGGTCTGCAACGGAAGACATATGAAGAGAGACTTAAGGAGCTAAATATGTATAGCCTCAAGGAAAGGAGGGAGGGGGGACATGATAGAAACTTTCAAGTACCTCAAGGAATCAACAAAGTCCAGAGGGTAGCATCTTTTCAAAAAAGAGGTGTGCAAGAACAAGGGGCACAATTTGAAGATAGAAGGGGCGGCCTAGAGTGTAACTTAAGGAAGTATTTTTCACAGAGAGGGTTGTGGATGCACGGAACTGCCTTCCAGAGGAGGTTGTGGAGTCAAAACAGTGGTGGAATCTCAAGCATGCATGGGACAGTCATAAGGCAATTCTAGGGGTGGGGTAGGAAGAAGTAGGCTGCTGGTTAACTAGGATCTGCAGCTATCCATTAGGTAGGGAAATGGGCAGACTGGACGGCCCAGCGGTCCTTATCTGCCATCAAAATCTGTGTTTCTATGTTTCATGTTGTGCCAAACAGTGTGGTTCATGATAAACACAGCCACAGAGTCAAGTCATACAAAAGTGAGTGTACTGGACTTTAGGAGGGCTGACCTTGTCAAAATGGGAGAGTGCCACCGAAAAGCAGTAGCAAACAGGCAAGAAGGAGTGGTGGAAGAACAATGGGGAAATGTCAAAACTGCCATCACAGAGGCAATAAGCCTTTGTGTGAAGCAAATAAACAAATCAAAATGAAAGAAAAAAAACACTATGGTTCTCAAAAGAGGAGGCGGGGAAGGTTAGGGAGAAAAAGATAGCATTCAGGAAGTATAAGGAAACACAGAAGGAGCAGGACAGAGAACTGTACCCGTTAAAGCAGAAGGAAGCGGGGAAGGCAGTCAGGATAACAAAGGCCCAAACTGAAGAAAAAATAGCCAACTCAGTTAAGAAGGGGGAGAAAACCTTTTATGGGTACATTAGGGAGTGAAGAAAGACCATAGGGAGGAATAATGAGGCTTAATAAAGGGGAGGGTGGGTGGACAGAGGGTGACCGTGAAAAAATCGGGATACTGAACTCATACTTCTGCTCAGTTTTCACAAAAAAAAAGAGGAGGGGAGGTACCTAATCCAATCAATAGAAGCACTCTGGATGGGGGGTCAATATCAGCCCTTTCACAGAAGAAAGGGTTCTGAAAGAACTCCTAAAACTGAAGGTGGACAAAGCAATGGGGCCTGACAGGATTCACCCCAGAATTCCAAAAGAACTAAAGGGGAGAACTAGTGACACCACTGACTACCCTTTTTAACAAATCATGGGAGAATGGTGTGGTACCTAAGGACTGGAGGAGGGTGAATGTGATTCCCCTTCACAAAAGTGGAAGCAAAGCAGAGGCAGGAAACTACAGATCTGTTAGCTTGACCTCAGTGGTAGGGAAAATGATGGAATCACTTCTGAAAGAAAGATATGTTGAGTACCTAGAGGCCAGCGGGGCACAGGACCCAAGGCAGCATGAATTCACAGCAGGAAGGTCATGTCAGACAAATCTAATAGATTGCTTTGACTGGGTGACCAAGTAATAGATCAGGGACGGGCTGTGGACATGGCCTACCTAGACTTTAACAAGGCATTTAACACAGTCCCACACAAAAGATTAATAAACAAATTAGCCAGCCTGGGAGTGAGTCCCAGGGTGGAAGCCTGGGTTAAAAAAATGACTGGACTACAGGACACAGAGGGTAATAGTAAATGGAGTCCACTCCAAAGAAAGGGTAGTTAATAGCGGGGTACCGCAGGGTTCAGGACTGGGTCCGGTCCTTTTTAATATCTTTATAAGTGACATTGTGGAGGGACTAGAAGGAAAAGTATGCCTCTTTGCAGATGACACAAAGATCTGCAACAGGGTTGATAACACAAGGGTGGGTTTAAAGGATGAGAAGGGATTTGGCAAGGGTGGAGGAATGGTCAAAAGTATGGCATCTTAGATTCAATGCAAAGAAGTGCAAAGTAATGCACCTGGGACACAAAAACCCAGGGGAAGAGTACACAATGGGAGGGGTACTAACAACAACAAAAATAGAAATGGACCTGGGGTAGTCATGTCAGATTACCTAAAGGTAAGCAAGCAATGTCAGAAGGCAGTAAGGAGATCTGGGGAAATACTGGGATGTATAGGGAGAGGCATCACCAGTTGAAAATAGGAAGTTGTTATCCCTCTGTACAGACAGTTGATGAGACCCCATCTAGAGTACTGCGTGCAGTTCTGGAGACCCCACCTCCACAAGGACATAGACAGGATTGAGGCAGTCCAGAGGTGGGCAACTAAAATGGTGCAGGGTCTGCAACAGAAGCCATATGCAGAGAGACGAAAGGAGCTTAACATGTATACTCTTAAGGAAAGGAAGGAGAAGGGAGACATGATAGAAACTTTCAAGTACCTCAAGGGAATCAACAAAGTCCAAGAGGGTAGCATCATTCAAAAAAAGAGATGTGCAAGAAAAAGGGGGGACAATTTGAAGATAAAGGGGGGACAGCTCAGGAGCAATGTGAGGAAGTAGTTTTTCAAGGATAGGGTGGTGGACACGTGGAACGGCCTTCCTGAGGAGGTCATGGGGTCAAAAACAGTGGGGGAATTCAAGTATGCATGGGACAAACATAAGACAATTTTGGTGGGGGGGTAGAAAGAAGTAGGCTGTCGGTTAACTACGATCTGCAGTTTATTGAATAGGAAGGGAAATGAGCAGACTAGGTGGGCCAAGCGGTCCTTATCTGCCGTCAAAGTCTATGTTTCTATGTTTCTATGTGCCCTGTCCTGTTTACAAGTATCATGTGTTTAACAGTAAAGGAAGCAGATCAGAGAAGAAAAACATGTGTTACTATGGAAAAAAATAAGTTGGTGATACCACCACCGATTTCTTCCTGTGGATCCATCTACACCAGGCTGGAGTACCAACAAGAGTTAGTGCTCCCTTGAGCAGTTGGTCCAGCGCTCAAGAGTTCTGGGGCAGTCTCTGTAATACACTAAGGTGGAGGCACTGCTGTGTAAATATATTAATTCTGTTCCTGTTCCTCAATAACTGTTAAAGAATCCAGGCTGGTCCCCTTAGTCTAAAGGGACCTGCTTCCCTGAGGGCCTTTTTGTGGCAATCGGTGAACAGGCCCACCCCTACTGCTGGGCAGGTAGGGTACTGCCTGTCTCTTGATCTGGTGGGAGACAACGGATGAGACTGCAGGCCCCTCCTTCACATTAATATAGTACAGTGGTAGCCAACACCACCTTGAGCGATGCTGCACTGCAGCAGGAGTCCAACATCACCCAACATCACAAAAGCCACATTCAGCTTAAGGCAACTTTTGAGAACAGTGCCATGCTGCAGCACACTATTGTAAAAATATGCTTGTGGATGGCATTGGCTGTGACTGTAAATACTTTTGGCTTTATTTTGTCTTCAAGCCCACCTCTCAAAAATGGGTGGAACACTACATAACTGACAGGTGACAGTTGGTAGAAGTGAAGGATGTGCACTCCAGCCTGTTGAAGATGGGGAGGGATGTTTTCCAGCGTTTGGTACAGGGACCACTGTTCTGCTCCTTATTCATGAATGACCTTGACAGAAGCATACATGGCCCCTTGGTGCACATGTATGCGGATGACACAGTGCTCTATGGATGGGGACAGGATATGGTAGCCTTGTAATCAACCCTACAGCGAGAATTTGACTAAATCCAAATATTCCTGAGAACTAATAAACTGGTTCTAAACTCAGCTAAAACTCAAACCATGATGCGTGGTACCCCCACACGTTAAAATCAGATCAGTCACCATTAAAGATAATTACTATGACAACAGATCTCTAAAATATGTGACTAAGTTTAAATAACTGGGAGTCCGGATGGACCTACAGTTGAAATGGGAGTTTCAGGTAAACCCGATACTATAAAGGATGGGGCTCAAAATATGAATTCCACACAAAGATTTAGTACACCTTTTGAGGTCTTTGTAAGGTTGGTGGAAGCTATGTTACTTCCTCCACCAAACTAGGAGGATATTGTATATAGTAGCACAAATAAACCCCTCTTCCCTTAGAAAATTTTAAAATTTCTCTTTTGCAAAGAATGAACATCAGTGTATACATCAGACATGTTCAACTACTGTAAACAGTTACACAATAGAAGATTATTCAGTCATATACACTTCTTATAACTTGTTCTGTTTTACATTACATCAAGAAATATAATGGGGGGGGGCACTGTTGAGCATGCCTGCTGATTAGAAGCATTTGTGAGCTGCTCTGCACTTTAAGGAGCTTTTACATTGATTTAGCTTAAAACTTTAACTTCTCACTTTGTAACGGACGACAGTTCTGTGCAGCTTGCATCTTATTGCACCATCCATAGCATACCGAATAGTACCATGGGGTAATCTCAGAAGGCTGCAGGGAGCAATCCCAAGAATCCTCCAGATACAGAACACCAGACCACAACTACTATGGCACCATCACTGGGATGTGATCCCTCCCAGAAGGCCCTATAGACCTCAATGCAGGCGATCAGTTCAAAGGTTGAATCCATTAACACTGTGGAGCAAGATGCTAAACTAGAAGTTGCTTCTATGGCTGCAGCTCAGCTGAAAAGATTGCCTCCCAAGCACTTACTTCCACAACCAAAGTGGTTCAAGAAAACGCACAGCTGCATTACAGATTGGAGGCCCTAGAGAACACTGATCGGGCTTTCCATGTCCGTCTTGTTGGCCTTCCTGAACGATGCATAGGGGACGATCTCCTTGGATTTTTACAAGCTTGGCTACCTGGAGCCTTACAGTTAAACTTGGACACTATGCATAGTGGTTTCAGTAAAGCTTACCACATTTCCCCTCGCACTGTTGGTTCTCAGAGCGACTTACCTCGGACGTTGCTGCTGGTGACAGTGCTGCACTTCATGACCTTCTTCTGCAGGCTGCTAGATCTGCTAAATGTTTTACTTACAATAGGATGACTTTATGTTTATTTCCTGACTTCTCCTAGGCCACCAGAGCTCATTACAAACATTTGATGCAGTTTGGGCATGCCTAAGGGGTCTGGGAGTTACCCATTCCTTATTGATGCCTACATACATTTTAATACACAGGTCCTATGGGAGTGGGCAAGAAAGCAGAAGCCATTGCCTGGGAGTTTGAAACAGACAGAGCCCAGTGCCACTCTGACTCTAAGAACAGCACCTAAAATGGAAGCTCTTAGCAAGTACTTTCTCTAATTTGTGCTTTTGTTCACAGGGCGGTTTCCATTGGAACTTTCTTTCTAGTGTGCTGACTTGACATTTTCTGAATGTTGCTACACTTCATAGCTCATTATGTAGTGCACCTGAATGTAATGGCTGCGTCCTTATTGTTTTTGGACAAGGCCTGATTGTTCATTTTAAGTGTTACCTATGGTTGGAGTTGGGATCACATCAGCATTGATTGTTGAATTTGCTTATTCCTAGGACTTTCATTTTCTGTTTGACCAGCAAAAGTCTTGCAGGGTGCAACTTATGTGGATATTCTTCTACTGGTTATTACATAAATTTGAAACTACCACCACATCCTTAAGAAAGACTATACAAGGTATGTTATCTTTTTTTTTTACATTGGATGTATCTGTACTATATATGATGCCTTACAGGAGTTTACACTATATAATTGCTTATTTCAGTAATGCAATCAACATAAAGTTTAAAAAAAAAGAAATAAAATGGATTCCTCAAGAAATAATTATGTGGTTGATCTTGATCTCTGTACTTATCTAATAAAGTCAAATCATAGAGTTTTAAGGAAAGGTTGCCATATGTTATCAAAACACTCACTTATATTCTTTAGTTGATAGTTATTTCTTTCACTGCTTGCTACTGAGCTCATTAACGAATACCATTCTAGTCGAGTTAAAATTTTAGTTTCACTCCAGTTTCTTAGTATGAGTCATTTGAGTCCTAAAGCTACAGATAATACTCATGCTTGTTGTTGCTTTTTGAGTAGTAGTATATTCAGAATGATCCCTAGAATAAAAAGCCAGGGTGAGAAGAGTATAACATTTTCCTTTACTTCCATATGTATCCTATCAATTTGGTGCCATAAGGGAGAAATAATAGTGCAGTCCCACAAGACATGTGATAGATGTGAATGATATTCATTACATCTCCAGCAGGGCCCATCAGGGAATATACCCATTTCCTGTAGTCTTTTGGGAGTCAGATAGCAGTAATATAATATTCTGTACTGTAAGCTTTCCTTGTATCTTCCTACTGGTTTTAGTGCATTACTCCATATTGAATTCCACTCTTCTATTGAGATATCCCACCCTGATTCTTTCTCACATTTTTCTTTTTCACAGAGAGTGGGAATATCCTTACTGTCTGTTATAATACTGCAGATTATGCTTGCTCCTTTCTTCATAATTTCCTTTTTTCAAATGTATCTATTCTGGACCTCCTGTTAAAGTTGAAACCTTTTTTAGTCCTACATTGTTTATAGCGGAGCATAACTGTAAGTAGGACAAACTGGCCCTGCGTACCCACTACGATGAGTACCAGGGGGACAATCAACCGTAAGAAGACAGAGTTCCTGTACAGGGAGATTGCTGCAGGGAAGAACCGACAGGTGGTACTTTTTTGGACTGTAGGCATGTTATTACATCCAGTCTGTCTGCAGCCGAAAAAGCTTTTTTCTGTCACTTTGTATGATGAGTTTGCTCAGTTCTTCACTGACAGAGTGTCCTCTGTCTGGCAGGAAATCCCGCCAGTGAGTCATTCTATGACTCACAGTGATTGTTTTGAAGGTAGCAGAGGCACTGTGCCTGTCTGGGGGGAGTTTAAACTGGTGGAGGTGGCTGAGGTCATTGAGGTTGCTTCAAAACTGAAGCACACATATTGTGAACTGGACCCTGTGCCAACGCATTTCTTAATGGGATGCGTTGATTCCATTGACTCGGTATTCGCCCTGATTGTCTTGTGCTTGCTGTCAGAGGGGGTCTTCCTGGATTCCTTGAAAGAGGCTCTGATGAGGCTTCTTCTGAAGAAACCATCTCTTGACCTGGACATCTTGGCGAATTACCGACCCATCTCCAACCTTCCATTTTTGGGAAAGGTTGTCAAGAAGATTGTGGCGCAACAGCTTGAGGAGCACCTCATGACCTTTGACATCTATGAGCCATTCCAGTCTGGTTTTTGAGTAAGTCACAGCACATAAACAGCATTAGTTCGGGTGCACAATGACCTCCTTAGGGAGAGAGATAGAGGTGATGGGTCAGTTCTCGTTCTCCTCGATCTATCCTCAGCTTTCAACACTGTCAACCTCTTTGTGCTACTTGATCATCTCAGAGAATACTGTGGGCTTGCCAGCACTGTCATCCACTGGTTTGAGTCCTATCTTGCTGACAGGAGGCAACGAGTAGTGATGGGGAATTTCTCCTCCTCTCTGAAGCTCCTGTTGTGTGGAGTACCTCAGGGTTCAATCTTGTCACCAATGTTGTTCGCAGTGTATATGCTGCCCCTGAGTGAGCTCATTAGGAAATACAATGTGGGTTTTCACTACTACACAGATGATACCCAATTGTATTTGTCCTTTGACCCTGGAACATCAAACATTGTGGATGTGCTCAACATCTGCCTGGCTGAGATCGATGACTGAATATCCTCCAGCATGTTCCGCCTGAACCCCAACAAGATGGAGGTTCTGGTAGTGGGATTGGGCCAAATGCATGATAGGAATGCCTCCAGTGTGGCAACTGGACTTTTCCTGAGGCCAACACCGTTGATGGCTTCATCTAGGGTGCGAGATCTTGGTGTGTTCCTGGACAACATAGAAACATAGAATTTGACGGCAGATAAGGACAGCTTGGCCCACCCAGTCTTCCCATTTCCCTGCCTACTGGATAAGCTGCAGATCCTAGTTAACCAGCAGCCTACTTCTTTCTACCCCCAACCCCTAGAATTGCCTTATGACTGTCCCATGCATGCTTGAATTCCACCACTGTTTTTGACTCCACGATCTCCTCCGGAAGGCCGTTCCATGCATCCACAACCCTCTCTGTGAAAAAATACTTCCTTAAATTACCTCTGAGCCGCCCCCCCATCTTTAAATTGTGCCCCCTTGTTCTTGTACAATGGATTGACATTTGAATCTCAGGTGTCATCGGTTGTCCAAAGCATTTTTTACCACTTGACGAATATTGCCAGGATCAAACCTCTAATTCTGCCTGAGGACCTGCCCGCTCTCGTCCATGCCTTTGTAACTTCCAGGCTTGATTGCTGTAACGCCCTTTTCTTCGGGGTCTCGGGAGGTATCCTCCACCAGCTGCAGCTGGTGCAGAACGCAGCTGCCAGGTTTCTGACAGGCCTTGCAAGGTTTTGTCATGTAACTCTGGTGCTACATGAACTGCACTGGCTGCTGGTCAGGTGGATGGTTATCTTCAAGGTGGGTTTACTCACCTTTAAGGCCCTACATGGACTAGGTCCTGGCTATCTGTCTGATCTTCTAACACCTGCTGCCCCAGTCCGCTTCCTCCATTCCTCCTCCTCTAGGGGCCTCCTGACAATTCGCAGGATGAGATTTAAAACTACCGGCAACAGGCTTTAAGGGTCGCCGGTCCTGTCCTATGGAATTTACTTCCTCCAGCTATCAAAGAGGCCCCTTCAGTAGAGGTGTTTAAAGGCCACCTTAAGACCCAGCTCTTTTCATTATCATTCCCAGACATAGTTATTTAAATAATGAGATAGTGACTGCTGATTTGAATTATTTACTGCTCTTGTAGCTGTTTTAGCGTTTTATTGTGTTTTGTGTGTATTTGTTGTATGTTTTATTCCCTTTTATAATTTTATGTAACGCTCCCAGAGCATCTGGGAATGGGCACCGAAGAAATAAACTTTGCCTTGCCTTGCCTAAAGGAAAAATTGAAACCTGTGTACTTTGTATTCCTTATTTAAGTCTTCAGATGAAAGTAATATGTTAGTTTGGGGGTCTAAAATGTCTTGAAGTTTTCAGATTCCTTATTCATCCCATCCAGGATTTTCAAGAGGTTTGTTATCATAACACATGTGTGAGTTTTCCCAGACTGACTGGGTCACTATTAATCCATCATGCAATTTAAGTTATTTTACTGACTGCACAAAGGTCTTTATTGAATGTACCATACATGAGTTACTTCTAATTTTTGGAGGAAGAGGAACAAAGAAGAAATCAGTAAGCATATATCGATGAAGTAGCTGCTTTTCTATCTTCAGTCAGAGAGGTTGGTTGTAGCATTTCATGGAGGGGGATAAGTGTAGCATAGTTTGTTTGATGGAAAAGGCTTGCTTATATTTTTACCACCATGGCAGAGCTAGGACTCCCAAATCTGTCCTTGCTCTAAGCTCACTCGAAGCTATTCTGGGGGGCTTGTCTACCCATAACAATGTTTTAGTCATGAGGTCTCGTCTTTTTACAGAGCTTTAGAGAGGCTTAGAAATATACTTTGAATAACATAGAATACTTTGGGTGCTATGATCATTTTAATAGTATGTACAGTATTCTCCCCAATAATAACAGATTTAATGTATTCCACCTATCCAGGTCAATTTGGTTAACCCATAGCAGAGTGTAACTAATGTCTAGCAGTTTTTAAGGTCATTTATTATCTCTAGTCCAAAATATGTGATATTTTCTTATATAATCTGAGAAGGAAAGTTACTTTGTTAGTATGTTTTCAGAATTTTGGGGACAGATAAGAGGTAGAAGTTGTGTTTTCTCCCAGTTCAGTTAGATCAACCATCTTCACAAATTGTACTAATAATTTTTGTAAAGTTTTGATAGAATTTAGAGGTCTGTTGTGGGTCATTAAAGTGATTTTGTCATGTTTGCCATAGCAAATGGGAGTAGTAACCTGTAGGAGTTGTGAATCAATCTCCTACCATTCAGACTGCCCAAAAGTGCTGTTTTCAATGAAAAAAAATACTTTTATTAATGTGCTCTGCTTCATTTGCATAACCCTACCCCTTTTTTTCTCAGTGCCGTAACCCCAAACCATGACATCATGCAAGGGAAACAACGTTTTTAAGCACTGTGTTGAAACAGAGACCTCTGTTGGTCAGTGTTGGTATTGCAGACATCTTTTTTCTTTCACAATTTTGGACTCATAGCAGAAGCTGGACACCAAAGAAAAAGAAAAGTAGTCTGACCCATAATTACACTACAACTACTTATAGTCATTCAGGCATTATAACATAAACATAGAAAAGTATCATCACACTCCCACATTCTGACAGAAGCTGCCATTTCAGACCTGTCACTTCACCAGCAGGCAGTAAAAGTCAAATAACACCTACATAGACTGGCAAATTATCATTTTGGCCTATCTGCATCACAAAAACAGTTTTCTAGAAAATGTTCTACAGACTGTACTGTTGTAAACACTACAAACATAGGAGACTGCACTTTGATAAGGGAGACAGAAAATCGGCAGTGTACTGTACCCACAATGCCTTGCTATATACATATACATAGATGTTGACAGCAGATAAGGGTGTACAGACCACCTAGTCTGCCCATGTGCACACGTATTTAGCTACTTTAAGCTTCTCCAGAACAAAGTTATATGTCTACATATCAAGTGCTATTCTGCAGTCCCTACTACCAAAATAAGGGACTGCACCTCTGAGTAATGAACATTTAAGGCAACTTTATAATTTACCCAGAATTCCTTGTTGCTGTATGTAAAACATTGACAGTTCCCTTGCATGACATCATTCTGGGGGTGTGGCTGCATACAGAAAACTGTAGGGCAGGCAGAAACAAAAACGTGCAAAAAATGACTATGACAAATTTTTTACAAAACAAATTGTAGCTTTGTAGCTTCAACATCTGAAGCATGGGTGGCAATGGCTTACTATTTGAAAAAGGCATTTGCAGAATGTGACTAAATCACTTTAACAAGTCACCTGCAAAGGCAAAAAGTTTACTTTCTGTGTTACGTACTTTAACCCCATGGATAGCTGGTCATTCTTGAATTACCCTAATAAGGGGTTTAATTGAATCACTAAAAACAAGGGGAGAAACCAGATACCCTTGTTTGGACCCACTGTAAATTTTAAAAGGAGAAGAGATTATGCCATTAGTAATCACTTTTGCAGTCAGTCCCTTATAAATAATTGAAATTCAGGAGAGGAAGTCTATACCATATCCCAGAGATTTAATGGCTGTATGCATATAGTCCCACTCTAAGGAACCAAAGGCCTTATGCATGTGTAGTGATAGGTGTTTTCCCATTTGGTTAATCTTTAATAGCTCCTTTTACCTCATTAAGAGTTATTTGACAATCTAATCAATCTGTGTCTTGTGATGACAAGTTCAAGTTTATTGCAGGAAAACTCCATTGAGCAAGCTCATTCACAAGGAGGTCAAGGACAAGTGTGGGAGATGAACAGGATGCAAACAGTTTTCTATTGTGTCCCTTTTTAATTCTTTATTTGATTTGTAAATATTTTTATGAAATTCCACAAAGGTCTAATTTGAGTGTTTCTTTTTTTTAGCCTGTAGGAAAATGATTTCCCTGCTTTTCTTTAGCTTCCTAGTACTATTATTTCAAGCGAAAGAGTGCATATTCTGCTTTTGCAAAAAATAACTTATTTATTTAGTTATTTTTTTTTTTTACTCATTATTTTTCGCACCTCCACTGTCCCCCAACCTCCACTCCTTCGGGCCTCGAGGAGCATCACCCCCCAACCCTACCAACTGTCAGAGTCTGCCACTAGAGTGCCACACTCACTACCCTCGGGGCCCCTGATGGCACAGATTACCCCCCCAGGTGGGGTGAGGAGATAGCCCCCTTACCTCCTTCTTATCCTCAAGAATGAGCTGCACAGCGGGGTCTGTCCTGTTCCGTTGGTGGGTGATGAGGATGTCTCCGGAGGTCGTCATCTAGGAGGACTGGAAGGATGTTTTTCCTCCATGTATGGATCCCCGACATTGGTGTGCAATGAGAAGAAAGGCTGCCGGCATGCGCTGAGATGCACATCAACTCCAGTCCTTGGCCAGTGTCAACCCTTATGTCAAAGCGTCCCCCAGCCACACCGTCATCTCTGAGTTATCCCAACAGGCGGCGGTATCACGGCAGAGAGTGCAACCCCTTCCACCCCAGAGAAGGAGAGCAGCCATTGGGCGCTCAATCCTTCTCCCTCCTGGCCGACCCCCGGTGACCCAAGTCCGCTCCCGAACTCAGGTCGCCGGTGTGGTACAAGGTGTGGCATCCAGTGCCTCAACCCTCAGCGCCACTGTGCTGGCATAACTTATTTATTTTGAATTTAAGATTCACATTATTTTGTAGCAATGCCCCTTGTTGTTTCGTATCTCATTTATACTCGATTTATAAGGATTTTAATGACATCTCCATATCTCTATGTTTTCTGCTGCTTTTTTCATTTTGACTGAGTAACTGATGATCCTTCCTCTCGTAAATTATGTAAATGCTTCCCATAAACAGGAATGTGACACTTCTCCATTGTCATTAATGTTGCAGAACTCTTTATAGTCTCTTTTTTTCAACCAGTCTGGGAAGATTTTATCTTTGAGAAGGGCTACATTAAATCTCCATCTAAACGTTTTTAGTGCTTTACTTGTAATGATAGAGATACTCTTATCAGAGCATGATCTGATAAGTGAATGTTGTCAATATCTGTAGATGCAATGGTTTCTGTCAAGCTTTTGGACAAGAGGAGGTAGTCAGTTCTATTGTATGTCTTATACATGTTCGAATAGAATATATAGCCTCTTCCCTGTGGATGAGTTATACACCAGATGACTGTTAGTGCTATATCTCCTATTAGTTTTGGTAGTGAAAATCCAGACGTGGTGGGCTCCAGCTTAGGTTTAGAGTTATTTCTGTCCAGGAAAGGCTCTATAACATAATTACATCACCCCCAATATAATCTCATATCCATCTAGTTTGTTCAGCTGTATTGTTACTTCAAAGAATTTTGCTTGATTGGAATTAGTAGCATATATATTGCATAAAGCAGTTTTGGTGCCATTCAATGTTCTGGTTTGTATCTGCAGTCACCTCTCCCCATCTGTTATGTGATTCTGTTTAACAAATATAATTCCTTTTACTATGAGAATAGCTACACCTCTTGTTTAGAGTTGTAGCTGCTGTATTCCACTTGAGATACCCAGTCTCTACATAGTTTACCAGTTTCAGTGGGTATCAAATGAGTTTCTTGTAGAAGGGCTATGTTAGGTCTATTTTTCTTTAGATAACTTAAATGGAAGCTGTTCATTCAGGGTTTTAGTAATGCCAGAGGTACAGTGATGCCTGGTTTGTAGTTTTGGCCATTTCATTTTTTTGCTCCCACTAATCTTTTCTTTTTCTTTCTCATTAGGTCTCCACTGCGATGTCACCTGGAGTCCAGGGCTGGGATGTGTAATTTCACTGCAGCGGCTGCACCGGGAAGACTGAGCAGAGCGCATTCACCACTGTACTTCCTGCTCACGCTCAGTGTGTGTAGCCATGCACACTGCTGTCAACATGCATGCTCCTCTGTATTGGGCACACCTTGTTGTGCAGGAAGTGTCAAATCTCCCACCTTTGCATTTCATTCCGCGGCATTCTTGTGCATCGCATGTTACTCCCTTCAGTGTACGGCTTCAGAAACATTGCTAATGTTTGTGATTTATGCGCTCTTGCTTGTTTGTGCAGCATTACTTATTTATTCTTACTTTTTTTTTTTCCTGTACTCTGGTAAAACTTTTTTCCAAGCAATGCCTACAGTATGGTTACAGGGTGTGCCAACACACCTGGTAAGATAAAGGCTGGCCACCCTGTAAGTTTCCATCATGTCCCCAGTGAGCCCTATTTAAAATGTGAAGGACTACTGGCATTGCAGCATTCTGACATTGATATTGAGAGCTTCAAGCCTAAGAAACACAGTGTTATATGTTCAGACAATTTTACTGCCTCTGATTACTTCTATAAAGGTAACTGTAAATATGTTCTCAATTTCAGCTGTCAACTGAAGTCAGTGACGTAACCCAGTCCTGCTTTGCCCTTCACATGGGCTCAGGGTATATACATTGTTTATTTAGTTTTTGTTTACCAGGAAGGAGGACTAGACAAATTTTGCCTATTTTCAGCCTCATCCTGGGGATACAGATGGATGCCAACTGAAATTTATTTATTTAGTTTTGTTGACTGGGTAAGTGCACTAGACAAATTCTGCCTATTTTCAGGTACGACCCAGGGGAAGGGATACAGATGAATCCCAACTGACCTTGAACCAGATTAAGCTGTTGTTAGTATTTTAGTGAATGGGGGAAATTTGGCCAAGGCACTGGGGAAATTCCCCTACTCTTACTGTAGGGAGACTTCTAGGTCACATTTTCCCAAGATGGCCAACTCTGGAGATCCTGGAGGAGGACAGACTGTTGCAGGGACTGGGCAGAATGCCTCCTCCCTTGAACCCTTTTTGCAAGAGGCTGGTGCAGAAGAAATTGTAGAAATTATGGAGGAAGAAACTCCAGAGGTATTTTTTGACACAGAAGTGGAAGTAGAAAAGCAGAACGATAGGGAAGAGGCAACAACTCAGGCACAGACAATTGCCAAAACGAAATGTTATGAAAGACATTAGTGTAAAGAAACAGCAACTGAAGGAGCTGCTAGAAATGGAGCAGAAGTGTAAAGATCAACAGCATGTACTGCAATTAGAGCTGACAGCATTGCAGAATGAGTGACAAAATTCAGGCCTGGGTGACTCATCGAGCCTGCCTCAGCTGATCTCTAATGTCAGCATGTCAAGTGAAAGTGGTAACATTAACGCTGAACTTGAAGGAAGCACAGCCAGGGATAGCACGTCTGGTAGCCTGATACGGCAAAAAGCCGTGTGCCGAGAGCCAACCCTGCGAATTTTTGTGCCACCGAAATGTGTGAAAGAACGCAAAACTGAGGCATCTCAGAAAGCGGCAGTGAGCAAATGGAACAGTTTTTCAACAAATAGAACAGCTGCAATGGATGCTCCAGACATTCAATGTTCTGGTAAACAAAAGAACTTAGTACCTACCGGTATGCCCGAATTAGAACAGCATATGGAGACTGTGTCCCCATGGTCTCCAGAAAAAGCATTAACGGGAGCAGGATGGCTTAAGGACTCAGCAGGAGGGTGGATGCCAGATCCCATGGACACGAATGTCTGCAGATACTGCAATCAGCTGCAAGTTCCTGAGGAAGCTTCTCATATGCAAGACACAGTTGAACCAGATTCAATGCTGGTTTCTGCAGAAACAAGTAATGTGGAGGATTCAGATATGGGCCCCAGCATGAGTACTCATGACAATAGTGTAGCTACCATTCCTAAGACTACCTTAAAGACTGTACAGCAGCATGACGAGCCGTCTACCAGGATGGGTCCATCAGACAATGTTTTACAGGATTCTGTACAGAAAGCATGGCTAGATCCAATGCTTAGGTTGTCAGATCTTTTTCAGAATAAGGGGGAAAACAGCCCCATGTACAGTAGGAATGCAGTTAGGCTGATTTTTAAGAGTGGTCTAGAGAACCCACTAAATAGACTGCATGTAGCTAAGCAATTGTTAAAGAGATCCATGCATTTTTTTTATCAGAGGTTTTTGCACAGATACATTTGGGAAACGGGAACTTTGATATTAGTTTTAAGACTGTTACAAGTCTCAACAGGTTCTGGGCACAGTATCAAACTCTTAAAAACTAGCCTCTCTGGATCCCCTACATGGCTATCCCTCTTACAAAACTGGCAATTAAATTTATAACTATCATGTTTCATAATGAGGGAGTTCATGTAGAGGACATAGGGCCAGATATTCAAAGCTTTGCGCCGGGCAAAAAATATTTGCGAAGGTTTAGCGCGGGATTAGCGTGGGTCTGCTACATTCAAAAAGGCCAAATAGCATGGGCGAACTGCATTAGCACCGGGCAAATCATAATTATATGCAATAGGCAAAGTGAACATGAATACAGGCGCAATGAGATATTCAGCGACTAGCACCGCGCTAAGGTGTTCAGCGTGACTTAACACGACCCATAGGGCGGTACAAATTACCACCCAGGAAAAGCTGGTCTTAACCCTGGGCAAATAGCTTTGCACGGCACTGTTGCTTTGCACGGCATTAGCACAGCTTGCGTGACCCTAACATGAGTATGACACTTAGAAACTGCCAGACATGGAGGACACATGCTGCTCACTAATGACACCACCATGATGCCAACAGCTGCCACAGGTCCCAGCCATGCACAGGCAGTAAGGGGTGGTCGGGCCCACAGGGGACATCATGGTAGTGTAGCCATACAGCACACACCTGCAGACCATACAGCTGTGGTGCCCAACACATGCCAGCACACACAGGCAGCACTGTGGACATGGTGGTCATTGAGGGGAGGGTGTACAGGTGGCCAGACCTCACCACAGCCTAGGTGTGGCCACTGGACAGGAAAACACAGCACGCAGTGCACATGGGCCAGTAGTGGGAATACCCCACTGCCTATGTGTCTGTTGGATCCTATGTGCCCCCCCAGCCACATACAGCACAACTGTATAGATGCCACAGCACACACAGTCGGCCATGTATATGTCACTGTGTGCATCCCATGCCGCAGGTGCAGCATCTGTGGATCACACAACAGCGTAACAGTAATGCCCACTGTCAGGAAACACCTGCAAGTTGAGCCTGTCACTGTGTACAGTGCAGTCAGTGTCACTGCTCTACACACCATAGGCAGTGCTGTGTCCCACACACTACTGGCCCTCTTGCTACGGTAGTGTCTGCTGTGCACTGTAGCATGCCCTACGGTGTTACAGTTGCATGCAGCACCACCACCACCTGTGCCTATGCTGTGTTGTCTCCTGGGGTACAATATGCTATACTATACTGTGTACATGTAGCCTGCAGCTATCATTGTACACTGCCAGACAGACCTACAGGTGGAGCTGTGGTCGTACCTGGCCAGCCCCTGTATTTCCAGACTGACCTCCAGGTGGCTCTGTAGGACCCTGCAGTAACGCTGGGCAAACTGCATGTAAATCAGGGCATAATGAGATGCTAATCTGGATGTTTGCCCAGAGACCACCTGAGTAGGCTCATTTGCATGTCACTTTTGAATATGGCAATGTTTAGCGCTGGGTAAACGTGTTTGCACTGGGCAAACAGCTTAGCTCCGCACTAATCCCACGCAAACGCGTTAGCTCTGCACAAATGGTTCAGGGAATATTATACTGTTTTGCACACTGTACCTTCCCAAAGGCTGCTCCTTGCAGCTGTACTCGGTCCACATATTTATTGGAACACACATTGGCCATATAAGTCACCTCTAGCTACCTTCACATCGCTGTGCACTGTGTTGCTGTTGTGGTCTGCACTTCCTGGTCGCTATATTCAGAGCTGTCTTATTCCAGGGCTAAGTTTGCCCTGCACCCCCAGCCCAGTTTGCCCAGCCTCATTCCCATGCTATATTCAGAAGCTGTTTGCCCCGGGCTATTCCTTCTGAGTATAGCTTGCTTTGTGCTCCGGGCTAAGTTTGCCCACTGGGCAGTGCTAACTTAGCCCTGGGGCAAAGCTTTGAATATCTGGCCCATACTGTTTTGGTTGAAACAGAGATGTGAGGTGTTAGATAGGCCCACTCCGATACTGGACAGAGAGCAAATCTGGAATCGGGGTGGAAGATTAAAGTCAAATTGCACACAACAAACAATGGTCCGGTTCATCTACCAAGCACCTCTTTGGGGGGAGAGATAGAGGGACACTATTTTACATGGGCCAGCCCAAATTGTGCTTTAAATGTGGTAATCGCAATCATCTCAGCTCAGCATGTGACTCCTCTAAATGCAGTCACTGCTTGGAATTCGGTCATGCTTCAGCATCTTGTGTAACCCTCTTCAAGTGCAATCTCTTTGAGCATACGTGATTAAGGGGTAATGTGAGGAAGTTCTTTTTCACAGAAAGGGTGGTGGATGCATGGAACAGCCTACCTCAGGAAGTGGTAGATATGAATACAGTGCAGGGCTTCAAACAGGCATGGTAATTAGCATAAAGGAGCAATACAGATGAGTATGAATAGATAGGCCATTGACAGAGCAAAGGCCTATGGCACATTCATAAGGTAGAAAAAGAAATGGGCAGACTGGATGGGCCTTGCGGTCCTTATCTGCTGTCAACTTCTATGTTTCTATGTTTCTATACTAGCCACAGTTATAGGAAGTGCCTGTGGGCCTCCCACAACCGGGAGGATTGTCCATCCCAGGAGGCTTTAATAAATAAAACACAACAGCTTCTAGCCAAGAGGGCAGCTGAGGTAATCCCAGAGACAAACCATCCCCCCATCCAGCCCCAAGTTCTTCCCTGTAATAATTCAGAAACAGCACAAAGAGAGGAAATACAGATCCCCTCCAGTAAATGAGATAGCTCCAGCAGATCAGGCGCCTCTGGCTCCTTCAGAGGATAGGGTAGAAACAATGCCCCACCCCACCCCAGAGCCAAGAAACCCCTTTTCAAAAAATTGTTGCAAAAAACAGGAATAGGGCAGATAAATCTCTCTCCAGGGCTCGAACAAAAAAACAGTTGGAAAAGGGTCAATCCCCAATGATTAGAAGGTAGGGAACAAATTCTCCCCTTTGGTTAAAGTTGACAGGTTGATGACTCGGAGGAAGATGTATCAGATACTGCTTCTGCCACATCTGTCATGCCTGAGGTAAACTCTGACACAGAAGGGGTGGGGAAAACACTTGTATATCACAGAGAACAAGACACAGGAGGTGTAGTAAAAACATTTAGGTCCACGGGTATGGTAGGGGTCTTTTTGTATCCATCTGTATTTCTCATCCACCTTCCCTAATGATAAGTCAGTTTAAGGTAATTTCAGTTAATGTCAACAGCATAAAGAACAACTATAAAATGGTTACAGTGTTGAGTACTTTGCTGCAGGATAACTGTGACATAATGTGTATTCAGGACACAAGAATTAAGACACAGTTTGAATTACAGCAAGCCTCTAAACTTTGGACCAAAGGGCCTTCATTTTGGTCTTAGGGCAGGAGAAATGTGATGGGGTGGGGATTCTATTAGGGAACTATAATTTTTTGGTCTCTAAACTGGTTGACATACAACCTGGTCTGGCCCTTATGGTAGATATGGCCTGTTTCTCAGAGAGGTTTAGAGTCATATCAATCTATGTGCCACAATCAAAGGCTGAAAAGGTGAGACTATTTAGATCTGTGCAACCTTACTTATGTACCTCCAGACTAATTATCTGGGCTGGTGATTTAAATTGCAGTTTAGGGAGAATGGATAGGGGTCTGCAAACCAACAAACTCTTTTGTGACACTATGGCATTACAACACATAATTTTGTACGTGCAGTTACAGGATACATATAGGAATATCTTCCCCACAGGGGGAAACACATACTTCAGAGGAGAATTGTCAACAAGGATTGATTTCATCTTTATTTCTTCAGTATTGCAAATAGCGGCAGTAAGCACACAGGCTAGAGAATTTATAGATCACAAGTCTATTTCTTTGATGCTGAGTTGGGGGCATGTCCCACAGTGTAGAAAGAATCCCTGGAGGCTTAATGCATCACTATTAAAGGAGGAACTCATACTATTAGCTTGGAAGGAAGAATGGAGAGCAAGGCTTTCGGTTGTATAATTTCATGACAATGCTGCCACCTAATGGGAGGAAACTAAACAGACTTGGGTAGAATGTTTTTCCAAAAAAGTCTATAGGCTCGGTCACAAACAGATATATTTCTTATTTGAAGTTACAGGCACAGCTTCAGAAGTTATCTCACAAACAGAAGTACATAAAAAAGATAATAGCCAGGAAATCTTGGAGGTTAAAGGAAAAATGATTTCCATGCAATATGACAGGGCTAAGTCCCTGGAGCAGGAGATGAGATTCTGGACCGCAACGTAGAAAGGGTCAATGGACCCTTTTAAAGAATGTAGGGGTAGGGTGGAGCATAGGGTTATCACAGGTGTTATGTCAGAATCTGGAGAATTAGTTACTACTCTGGAGAGAATATAAAAACAGGTAGATATTTATTACTCACATCTGTTCTCTGAGACCCCTAGAATTGTAGAAGGTAACCAGATGTTGGCAGGGTTACCCCAAATTTCAAAGGATGACCAGCAGTCGTTAATCGTGCCCATTACTGATGCTGAAGTGCATTCTGCCATACAGAGCCTCAGAAAAGGGTCAGCCCCTGGGACGGATGGCATTTCAGCTGAGTTTTATAAGACTTTCCAAGAGGATCTGGTCCCTGCTATGGTCATGGTATATAATTGTATGTTAGAGGAAGGAGTGCTTTCCAGATCTATGAATTTTGCCTCCCTGATCTTACTGTATAAAAAGGGTGATAAGACTGAGTTAAAAAATTGGAGACCACTCAGTCTCCTGAATTCAGACTTGAAGATTTTAAGTAAGATTCTTTTGAACAGGTCAGTGTCAGTGGTAGATTCCGTCATCAGCCCTGTACAAACCTGTGCTATTCCCACCAGGAGACAAACAGATAACCTCATAATGGTTAGAGAAATATTCCATTCCGCTAAATTAAATGGGACACAGGGTTTTCTGCTTGGGATTGACCAAGAGAAAGCCTTTAACATGATTTCACATCAATTTTTATATGAAGCATTAGCTGCCTATGGCATTCCACAGATGTTTATAGATTGGGTTAGTCTTATGTATAGGAATGCTGTATTAACACCAAACATAAATGGTTGGAGAGGGAGGGATATAAGAGTAAGTAAGGGTGTCAGACAAGGGTGCCTCCAGAACCCCCTTCTAGACGTATTTTGTATAGATGTTTTTATAAGACAGTTGGAGCAAAAAGAAAGCATTTATGGTCTATTTTATTTATTTATTTTTTTTATTTATTGAATTCTCGGATTACAACCTTTGAGCTACAAGCTCATTTACAAAGGTTCCACATCAGGTAAGTATGACGAATGTACAGTAGTAACCACAGAGTAATAAAGAACTAAGCAATTAGCAATGGTATAATAACTATTAAAGAACATGGGATACGGAATTGAGCCTTAGTAGATAGGCAATGATAGAACAGCGGCAGCAATAATATGGGAGGGGGGGGAGAGGAGGGTGGTGGGTTTTAAGAGTGAGAGGCGAGGAAAAGGGGGTGTTCATCTTGCAGTGACCACAGGTTAGGAGGTCACCTTGTCAGAGAGAGGATGGGGGGGAGGACTGGGGTTGCGAGCATGGTGAGAGGATGGAGCCCAGGGGGAAAGAGGTGAGATTCATGACTAGTCTGGGGTCAGGGGCAAGGGGTTGGGGAGAGGGAGGGAAGAAGAGGGAAGTAGCGTAGGTACTCACAAAGTGCAAATTGGTGTGGTAGTTGGGGTTTTAAGCAGGTGGGTGGGTTAGGTAGGACAGGTACATTTCCCTAGTGAGGAAAGTTGGGATCTAAGTGCAGATTTGAACGAGTTGAATTTGCTAATTGTGGCTAGTTCTGTGGGGAGTGAGGAAAGCCATAGTGGGGCCCGGTATTCGAAGGATCGCTGACCTTGGGTGGTGCAATGATAGGGGATCTTAATAGAGATCTTATTGGATGTTCTTGTAATCCTAGTTGGTGCGATCTGGTGTATGAGGGAGCTGGGCCCTGGAGGCAGTAGGCCCAGGGTTGCTTTTTTGGCTGGGAGACAGGTTAGATAGCGAGCCCTATCAAACAGATTTAGCCAACTGGTTTGCTGGTAGAGGTGGCAGGTATGGGCCAGGAGAGGGTCGCCCAGAGCAAGTCTGCAGGCTTTGTTGAGCATGTAGGCAAGTCACCTCAAGGTGTTGTCAGAGGCTGCACTGTAGATGGCAAGGCCATAATCAGTGGTTGAGAAGACTGAGCTGGTTATGGAGAACTTGAGGGCTTTGGGAGTGAGGCAGCTTCGGTGCTTAGATAGCAGGCCAAACTTCCTGTTAGCTGCAGTGGCCACCTGGTCGATGTGTGCAGCATATGAGAGGGAGCTGTCAAGGGTGAGGCCCAGGTATTAGAAATTGGTGACCATCTCAATGGTGATCTTATGTAGATTCTGTATGTTAAGGGTTGTGGCCCTGTGGCAGCTGTGTGCTGAGGCAAAGAGCATTGTCTTCATCTTTTGTGGTTGACTATGAGTTTAGCTTTGATAATCCAGGCTTCAACGTTGTAGAAGTCCTATTGAAGATGCTGCTCCAATACGATAGGTTCAGAATGACTGGTGTTGATCACCACATCATCTGCGTAGAGAAGGATTTTTTGTTGGCAGGCTAGTGGAAGGTTATTTAGAAAGAGGCTAAAGAGGAGTGGGCCAAGGATGGATCCTTGGGGAACTCCAAGGAACACTTGTAGGGGGTGAGAGAGTACACTGCGTATTTTTACCTGCTGAACACATCCAGAGAGGTAACTCCAGAACCAGCACAGTAAGTCAGAGGAGAGTCCAATTACCTCTAATTCTGCCAGGAGGAGGTCGTGGTTGACCATATCAAAGGCCTTGGTGAGGTCGATGAAGGTTGCTCCCACCAAGTGCCCCTTCTCAAGGGCACTAAGAATGTAACCGGTGAACTCGAGAAGCACCATGGTAGTGCTGTGGTGTTGACAGAAGCCGTGCTACTGCTGGCATTGTAGTTGGTATTTATCGAGGTGAGCTACCAGCTGATCGCAGACTATACGCTCGAGGGCTTTTGAGATAGGTGGTAGGATTGAAATTGGGCTGTAGTTGGCATGGTCCGACTTACTGCCTACTTTATGGATAGGGGTTACTGTGGCAGCTTTCCAGAGGTTTGGGAAGGTACCCGTGGTGAGGGATAGATTTATGATACAGGTCAGCGGGGTAAGCAGTTCGTCAAGGGTAAGGGAGATTAATTTTAAGTCAAGACCCTCAGAGCTGTGCCTGGATTTCCCCAGGACTTTGACAAGATATTTTTACCTCAATTTTAGATAGGACTGTGAGGTAGAAAGGAGGGGCTTGGTGTGTTGTGGGGGAACTATGTGGGGTGGGCTGGTTGGAACCGACTGGGTCTTGGAAACTGGGGGGGGGCACTGTACTGAGGTCAGTGAAGGTTTTGTTGAAGATGTCTGCGATGGAGCTGAGGTCTTGTATAAGAGATCCATTATGGCTCAGCAGTGTGGGTGCCATGGTATCACTTTTCTGGATGATAGCATTAATGTTATCCCAGAAACGGCGGCTGTCCCCCCAGGAGGAGGTAAGCTCTCGTCTGTGGAAGTTAGCTTTAGGCTGGTGGATTGCCACAGTGCATTTATTCTGTGCAGCCTTGTAGTTTTGCAGATCCTGGCCAGAGAGAGTATGTTTGTACTTACTGTATGCCATAGGTGGTCTCTGGAGCTCATCTGGGCAAGGAGGGGAGGGGTTATCCACGTTTTATGTGAGCCACTGATTTTCCTTTTAGTCATGGGGGCAAATATATCACAAGCCGAGTTGAAAACAGCTATGAATTTTCTCAGTGCTGTGTTAACGTCATTAGCATTTAGGATTGGTGCCCAGTTCAGTTGCAGGAGGTATTGCTTAAAGGGCCCTAACATGCCTTTTTTTAGTATGAGGGATGTTAACAACTTTGGACGTAGTTTATTGGTCTTATTGGACCAGGCAAGGATGATGGGTGAATAGTCACTTAAGGAGTCTGGGAGCACTTTTAGTACAGTGATGCATTCAGGGTGGTTTGTTAGTACCCAGTCCAACAAGGTACTGGTACTTGTCCTGTAGTTTGTAAGGGCAGGTTGTTCCACGAGCTGGTAGAAGTTGATTGTGGAGACTGCATCCTTATATGTGGCAGAGTCCAGAGATAACCAATTGATGTTGAAGTCCCCCAGCACTATGACTTTGTGGCAAGAGCAGATATCTGCAAGATGCTCATGCAGCACTCTAAAACCCTCATCTATTTCCTTAGGGGGTAAGTAGGCTGAGACTAGAGTGAGACCCTTACCCTGGGAGCCAAGGGTTAAGCGCACAGAGAGTATATGAGCATTTTTTCCCGTTCTTAAATGTGGGAGAGCAATCCCCTACAGGTTATCTTTTATATAGATTATACAGCCACCACCCCTCTTCCCTAGCCGATCATGGCGGAAGGGGGTGTACCCATGGAGCTGGACTTGGCTAGCCTTGGTTTAAGTTGCTTGAAAGAATGGGGTGGTAGTTGTTGGGACCAGAGTGGGATACTAGTGTTATAGACATGGAGGCTAGTTAGTGAGGTGGGTGGAGGGATAGGGTAGTGGCGGTCAGCGGTTTGCCAACCCAGAGGCCCTAACAACAGGGGAGCAGTGTTCAAAGGGATACCAGGCCCTGTTGTGGTGTTAGGGATCCCATCCCTATAAATAGGAAGCGGACCCAGAGTTGTTTTACTGCAGGAATACGGCAAGGAAGTAGAGGGAAGGCAATGAGAGATATTATAGTCCAGACTACATGTGGTGGCATTACGGGCTTTAATGCGACTGGCATTGCTGAGTAGTGTGGGTACACTATGTTAGTTTGATTGCAGGTGCAGAGCCCCCGCAGGTGATGGGCTTATCGGTAGGGTAGTGTACCCAGCGGGGCAGGATACTATTGGGCTTTAAGGGGCAGTGCCTGCTTTTGGAGGGATATGATAGGGCAGGAGCACAGGGGCGAGGAGTGGTTGAGAACTGAGTGGGAGGAGCAAGAGCATATTTAATGGAGGCCTGGGAGGGGGTGTTGTGGCGGGAAAAAATTACCGCTTAATTAGCAGCAGACAGAGCAGCTTGAGGTGCCCAAAATCCTATAGTACAGTCAATGCAAAAGGTGCTCCAATCGATGGCAACACTGAGAGGAGGCCGTCCAATCAGGATTCACCAGAAAGATTAACCTCGCCAATCGGGAGCATTGGCTCTGTTGGGCCTGCTGGCGGCAATACCAGGGAAGCGAGTCTGAGGAGGAGATCCACAGGGGTGGCCAGAAAAAGAGAAGAAAGGTTGGTCGGCGGCCGTGGATACGGTCGGTGATGCCGCCTTTTGGCTGAGGAGCGTTGCTTCTGGCGCTGGACCCTGGGAAGCTAATCCCATGACAGCATCATCCCCTGCCATTAAAGCTCTTGTGTAACACATATGCCCATTTTTATAACATGGATATACATATGTCTCTACGGGTTCGGGGAAGGATGAGGTTACCTGGCACAAGAGACCTAGGTTTGACTACTCTGCACAGGGGCACCAAGTAAATCCAACTACAGGAAGCAATAATTGTAATGTCCAGAACCAGAATTGGGATTTTTCAGTGTGGCTTTATTTATTAACTCACTGAACATAAACAAAGCTCTGTATGGTCCCCCACAGGGCTACGTAACTGTAATGCAGATTAGAGGTTAAACACAGCGGTCCATTTGAGGAATGAACACTACAACAGTTGTCTGGCTTTGGACCCACCAGGCACTCAGCCCGGACTTTGCATGCGCATTGGATACACAGCCCGACTGGCCCGGCTCCCCTGCCGGCCACTCAACTGACGGTCCATTGGAGAATGAACCCAAACTCTACTTGGAAAGACATCCCATCAAACAAGGAGGCTCCCAAACTGTGGCTCCCCACACCACTTCAAGTCTGCGACTCCTAGAGAGATTTTGTTTTCGGACTTCCAATTCGAAACTCCCATCAAACAAGGAGTATGTTCCCATCCTGTGGCTCCCCACACCACTTAGAGTCTACGACTCCTAGAGAGATTTTCAAGTTGCGACCCACATCTGTGTACCCACCCCATCACTGGCCAAGTGCATGAGGCAAGTAGCAAAAACACAGAAGAAATCCGTAGAGGTGGACCTGGTTACTAAAGATGGGGATCTATCCACCTCCAGCTCCCACAGCCCATACCCGGCCATTTCTCTGGACACACAGAACTTTAGACTTTAAAACTGTAGATTGACGGTGGATGAACTGATGCACCCCCTCTACAATGAACTTTAACACTTTAAACAGATGACTGCTCTATTTATTTGTCCTAGTCGACATAGTTCTCCCAAATAGCAGTCCCCAATACTTGAAATCCAACTGAAGAAAAAAAGTTGTTTGCCCCTTCCAATGAGGCCAACACTTACCCATTACTTGCAGGTGCCCCACAGGCTGAAGAAATGTAACCTTTGCTGTTATACATGAACAGACTGAACTTAAATTAAAACAGGCAGCTTTCTTCCCAAGGTGGGAGAAGGGGATTTCCCCTGGAACCCAGAAAGAACTTTTCCTCACCCCCCCCCCAGAGGGAGGGGGGTAAACAGACACTACTGGTGTCCTTCTCGTTTGCTTAAGGACAAACTGAAGACTTTTTCTCTGAGAGAGAAATCACACTGCACAATAATGCTTCCTTCTTGCTTAAGGACAAAGGGAAGACTGCTCTGAATTCCCAAGATTCTAGAACTACTCTGAGCTGAAGATTCCAACTGTGGCTCATGCAGCTGTGACAATTCTATAATGATGTCATCCCTCTAGTCTCAGCTGTGACTGAGGACAGAGTGAGACAGTGTGAAACCCATTTAACTGGAGTTTCACAAGCTGCCTTCCCTGCCTACCACTAGGTCTTACTGGGATTCTAGTAACCCCGGGTAACAAAGGGTTACACTCGCCCTTGACCAGGAAATGACTGTCCTGATCATTATCACCCGACCTTAGGCCGCCTACCTATGTGCTACCTGCGGAGGGGGTGATCAGGCTTCCCTCCTACCATGTGCGAGCACAGGTAGGCAACACTATGGCCTAGAGGCCTACAGCTGACATATCAGCCTCTACTCTCTCTATCCACTTACTATGGACACCTAGTGGCTCTTGGTAGAACCGTCCAGAGCATAGCCCTGGTAGATCAGCACCATGCCCCTACTGCAGGTCAGGGCCACAGCCTGTCCATCCCCCCAACCCTCTAGGGGAAACCTATCTGCCTCTAACATAACATCCCAAGCAAAAACAAAACCTGGGGACCTCCCCGACCTTGGACAGCCTGCAACTACAACATTAGGAACACAAGCAGTACTTTAATTTCTAAACATAAGCACTGAAACGAGGAACTCCGATGAGCCCCTCCTCCTCTTCTTGTCTTCTCTTCTGTCTTCCAGGAACACCTGTAAGAAAAGACAAAAACAAAACAAAAAAACACACCCTAATCTGCATTTACGATCTACCTAAACAACAACAGTGACAAAAACAGCAACAACCCTTACCATACAGGAAAAACAGAACACTAAACAATCCCAAAAAGAAAAAATATTTTTTTTTTTTTTTAGAAAAGTAGAAAAGACAGTATATACATTAAGTACAGAAATGACATTGATAACAATACACCTTTTGAGGATGGAATGCCCTAAATGTCCCACTAGTGACTACAAGGCCCGAAGGCCAGTCCATTAAAGAGTCTCTCCTGGGTCGGAGCCCCGTGAACATAGTCTTTTAAGGCCATAATCCCGAAGGGGAGAGTCTTTGCAGACAATTCACACACTGTTTGAAGTCTGTAGTGTAAGGTGTTTATTGCAATGTCATAAAGATAGAATAAAAAGATTGTGACTCACCAGCTTCTTGAAGTATTCGAACTAAGTAAACCTGGTCCCTTCCGAAGACTCTCCCTGGCAGCATTTCTTCTGATACAGCTGGGCGGACATCTTCCGGGAACCCAGAGGAGTGCACATCTGCAAACAGCTGGGCTGATGTCATAACTGGAGAAGGAACCTTAGAACAAGAACAAAAAGAGAAACTGCTGGTCCAGCGTCATCCGATTACCAGGCGATGAACAGGAAAACAGCTGGGATGATGTCCTCTCTGGATCTGAACTCATCTGGTGGTAGCAGTAGATGGTTATTGATTAGGGCAGTACACTGTGAACTGAAGAATGTGGAGCACCTGATTTGTTGTTTATTCATATTGGCAGTTCAATAAGGTTACTTCACAGTGTAGATGTGGCAGTATTGACTACCACTGCTCGGCTCTCCATTTTGTAGGCACGGGCTTAATTACTGGGAGGTCCTTGCACTGAGGCCAATAGTAGAGGGGTCAGGGCTTGAATTATTACTCCATCTGGACACACATAATTCACACAGTGGGAGACTTCAAGTCCCTCTCCATCCACTATTCTCACTCTGTCCATAAACAGTGTCCTGCCTCTCTTCCACTGTATATACTTTTAGGTGGAACAGTCTATTCTTTACATGCTGGTTAGCCCAGGATGCACATGTTTCATTGCTTCATCCCAGATCCAGGATTTCCTGCAGTTCTCAATCTCCTCCCAGACTCTCCAAGGAAGGTAGGAAAGGTCATACCAAAGATTTCATTGGCCTTTCTAGAACCAGTCTCTCCTCTTTACTTGCTTTGGTCAATCTGAGACCGCTGGCCTGGCTTGGGGTGGCCAGTCCTGGTTCTGCTAGCTCGCATCCTCAATGAAATTAAAAACGGATCCCTGACTTCTTCTTCTTATGGTGAAGCCAGGGCAGTGGCATCACCACCTTCTTGAACACATTCCTCCGAGGCAAGATCTTGAGGCTGTGTACCCGTTCCTATCTCACAAGGCCACTTAGGTTCCTCCTCATCTTCCTCTTCACTGAGGATCTGAGCCCAGGAGTGAGCAGTAGTTCTCACCCCTGAGACTATCCATTCATCACTAGGAGCGGAGGCTCACCTCCCATTCAACGGCCTCCGCACCTCATCTTCACCTTGAGACTTGGGCTAGGCCCCCCTACCCAGGGGTCTACTGATGCTTTATCTGAACTTGCCTTCTGAGATCCAGCATCCAAAACTTCAACTTCAGATTAGGTCTCTAATTCTGCACTCTCTAACTTTGTAACACACTCCCCCGGGGGACCTTCCTCCACAGGCTCCGCCTGATGCTGTGTGCTGCCAACTGCAGATTCTTGAAGTTGTGTCCATGTGAGAGCCAAATGAATTTGAGGCACTTTATACAAGCCATATTTTTGTAGACAACCAGCACAGTGAGGAATCATGAAGACATCCCTTCCAGCACTAAAGCACATCTGGCATACATGCACTGGATAATTAGGAATTGCCACATCAGGAGGGAGTTGCCCTCTATATCACCAATTTTCAATGTCTCTCAATCTATTTACTGCTGCTGTTACTGCAACCCGGGCATGATCCGGGTAACAAGCTGGTCCTGAGGCCATAACTGCAGAAAAACAAACAAAAGTTCACTGTAACTGAAAGTCCCACTTTAAATGAACACACTCTGTAGCTTTAAAATGGCTCCTCTGCTGTTGTGTTTACTTTACTACCCCACCCTGTAATGGCGGAGGCAGCACTCCTGTGCATCAACATTCAGACTCTGGGTCAAGCCACTGTGCACCCGATTTACATCAGCTACTAATAACTTTTATTTCAAACTGCACAACTTGCTCTTTTCTGGCTGTTCTCACATTTACAGGATTTTCCTTGGACTTTTTACAAGTTGGCAACATTTATTTAATTACAGTCCTTTTTTAAAACTTCAGGTTTCAGCACAGGATTGCCTGCTTTTACTAGTGTTGCAATTATTTTACAATCCACAGTCTCTCTCTGGCTGCAAACTTTAAACTGAGGCTACTTTCATTGCTATGCACACATTTAATGGCTTTACAGACTTGCACTTGCCAGCAGGATATCACACAATCGCTACTTGCAAAGCGACTATACAGCTGCACTCACATTTTATATGGCATTACTGAAAATCACTGATTTGAGCAGTTTTAAATCGTTTACTCACTGTTACGGTAGCAGATTGCTGCGATGGAGGAAAACGGCCTGCAGCCAAATTTTTTGAAGGCCTTGGATTTCAAACGGGCGGGCAGTCTCCGCGATCGTAGTATTAATCATACAGTTCACTGATCCCATGACCGATAAGCGGGTTGAGCCCGATTTTGAACTAGAAAAGTCACTTTTCACTGTTTACAGCACTTTGAACACTTCGCGAACACTCCTCCACTGCCAGTACACGCACTACTCTCTGTCTCCCTCTCGAATGCTGAAGCAGACTCTGAAGAGCTGGCTGAGGGGCGGGACTAATGGCAAACTGACCAACCACACGACGCCATGCAAATGAGCCTCTTCTTCCTCACGAGGGCTCCTCTCCTCACGGTGATCGTCGAGCAGGCAAATTTAAACTGAAAAGATGCACTTTTTTTTTTCAACTGACTCCACGGCGGGAGCCCATTTCAACCACGTAACATTGCCATTAACTCTGCAGTCTCTAGTATTGCACAGAAAGCATTTCCAACATCCAGGGCATAATTTATCTGTTGCTACCCCTAGTTTTCCACACTTTTCTTCACAGAACTTTATTTTAAAACTGACAAACGCTGTAAACTATGTTGATGCAGGACAAGGACACACACTTTGGCTTTACAGCTCCTTGGTAAACAGTTGGCATTTTTTAAACAGTAGCACAAGATTCACAGCACACAGCACACACTAGGGAAATTGCTTCAACTTTTTTTGGGCTACCGACTGCCAGATAGACAAAACGCTAGCCTACTTGCCCAAGCACCTTCCTTCCCAAACAAATCCAAAGCGGTGCCTCCATTTTTGTAAGGCATATGCCCATTTTTGTAATATGGATATACATATGTCTCTACGGGTTCAGGGAAAGATGAGGTTACCTGGCACAAGAGACCTAGGTTTGACTACTCTGCACAGGGGCACCCAAGTAAATCCAACTACAGGAAGCAATAACTGTAATGTCCAGAACCAGAATTGGGATTTTTCAGTGTGGCTTTATTTATTAACTCACTGAACATAAACAAAGCTCTGTATGGTCCCCCACAGGGCTATGTAACTGTAATGCAGATTAGAAGTTAAACACAGCGGTCCATTTGAGGAATGAACACTACAACAGTTGTCTGGCTTTGGACCCACCAGGCACTCAGCCTGGACTTTGCATGCACATTGGATACACAGCCCGACTGACCCGGCTCCCCTGCCGGCCACTCGACTGATGGTCCATTGGAGAATGAACCCAAACTCTACTTGGAAAGACATCCCATCAAACAAGGAGGCTCCCAAACTGTGGCTCCCCACACCACTTCAAGTCTGCGACTCCTAGAGAGATTTTGTTTTCGTACTTCCAATTCGAAACTCCCATCAAACAAGGAGTATGTTCCCATCCTGTGGCTCCCCACACCACTTAGAGTCTGCAACTCCTAGAGAGATTTTCAAGTTGCACCCACGCTCTGGGTACCCACCCCATCACTGGCCAAGCGCATGAGGCAAGTAGCAAAAACACAGAAGAAACTCAGAGGTGGACCTGGTTACTAAAGATGGGGATCTATCCACCTCCAGCTCCTACAGCCCATACCCGGCCATTTCTCTGACACACAGAACTTTAGACTTTAAAACTGTAGATTGACGGTGGATGAACTGATGCACCCCTCTACAATGAACTTTAACACTTTAAACAGATGACTGCTCTATTTGTTTGTCCTAGTTGACATAGTTCTCCCAAATAGCAGTCCCCAATATTGAAACTAACTAGAGAAAGGAGTTGTTTGCCCTTCCAATGAGGCCAAACATCACCCATTCATTGCAGGTGCCCCACAGACAAGAAATGTAACCTTTGCTGTTATACATGAACAGACTGAACTTAAATTAAAACAGGCAGCTTTCTTCCCAAGGTGGGAGAAGGGGATTACCCCTGGAACCCAGAAAGAACTTTTCCTCACCCCCCCCCAGAGGGAGGGGGGTAAACAGACACTACTGGTGTCCTTCTTGTTTGCTTAAGGACAAACTGAAGACTTTTTCTCTGAGAGAGAAATCACACTGCACAATAATGCTTCCTTCTTGCTTAAGGACAAAGGGAAGACTGCTCTGAATTCCCAAGATTCTAGAACTACTCTGAGCTGAAGATTCCAACTGTGGCTCATGCAGCTGTGACAATTCTATAATGATGTCATCCCTCTAGTCTCAGCTGTGACTGAGGACAGAGTGAGACAGTGTGAAACCCATTTAACTGGAGTTTCACAAGCTGCCTTCCCTGCCTACCACTAGGTCTTACTGGGATTCTAGTAACCCCGGGTAACAAAGGGGTTACACTTGCATACCCAGATGACCTCCTGCTATGTATAGATAAGAGAACCGTAGAATAGTCTTTAATTAGTTGTTTCCAGGACTTTTCAGATTGGTCTGGGTCTAAGATTAACTACTCTAAAAGTAGTGGTGTGTATTTAGCGGAACTATCTACACTAGTAGGGTGAATACGTTTGCTGGTATTTCAGTCACACAGGACACCATTAAAATATTGGGTTTAGTTTTTGGTAAGGGAGACATGGCCATTCAGAATTGGGAAATTGGTCTAAATAAAGCTTCTAGACTGGCCAATTCATGGAAGGGGAGGCGGATAGAGAAGAAAAAAACGGGTTGTACTAATTAAAACTTTAATTATGCCAACATTTTTGTATATCAGCTACATTTTCCCCTCCTCCACAAACACTACAGACCTCTTTATATAGTGTATTTTTCCAGGCCCTGTGGGGAGCCGTCTGAATCCGGTCAAGAGGGTGGTCACGAACAGGCCGATCAAGGAAGGGGTCTAGCAATGGTCATCCTGGTTGCATTCTATAGCAGCAACTTTTTGGCTTACAATTTAGGCGACACCCTAAAACTTGATAATAAGATATGGAGAGAGATGGTCATGTGTTGGCTCAAACCTTGCTTACCAGCCTGGATTCAGAAGAAGTCAGGAATGCTACAAAGGCTACAAAACATTCCCATGTATGTTGCAGAGCAAACAAAGCAGATAATTAAATGGGGTGTTACCACAGAAATCTTGACCTGCAAATCACGCAAACAGATCTATGCTCATATTATATGATAAAAGAGAAAGGATGACATTTCCCTAGCAGATTGTCCTCAGGTTAGGCTACAGTTCAGTTTAAATTTGTTAAGTTCTAGTAGGATGCCTGACTTTGTGTGGGATACAGTGTGGCTGGGACTGCATGGCAGGATTCAGGTCAGGAAGAAAAAATTACTCACCTTAGTAATTGCTTTTCTTCTCATGGAGTCTTGCTGTATTAGGACTATAGCAGTCAGCCTCAGCCTCTGAACTGCCCCGGAGAGGAAAGGGTTAACTCCAGAGAAGTCTGGAGTTCCGCAGCGCGAGGGCGCTGTTCAAAGCTCTATCTGTGCAGTTTGAAGTCAAACTGCCAGATTCTTTACTGAGCTAAACTAATATAGAAGTCTGTGTGGAAAACCCTACACTAGCCATTGGCTACCTACCAGTAGTAGAACTACAAAACACACAACAATCACAGAATAGCAACAAAATTATTAAATATTGTTAGCATTACTGAAAAGAAGCATTAACAGACCCCTCTTCCCAAAAAGACTCAAGTCCAGGAGGGGCCACCTACCACCAAACTAACAACAGAATTACCTAGTTCCTAAACCCAATAAGCAAGAAAAAGGCATGACACAAGTGCTTGCACTAATTTGCCAACCCCATACCCAAGGAGGAGTTCTGATGGGTAGGAGGGAGGGTTGTCCAATCACAGCAAGACTCCATGAGAAGAAAAGCAATACTAAGGTGAGTAATTTTTCTTCAAACACCATGAAGTCTTGCTGTAATTAGGACTATAGCAGATTACACAGCAGTACCTCCATGGAGGAGGGTCAGAACCTACTTGGGAAATAGGCTCTGAAGCACAGCTGTGCCAAACGGGCATCCCTCCTGGATTGAACATCCAAGGAGTAATGTTTGGAAAGGTGTGAACTGTTTTCCAGGTAGCAGCTTGACAGATCTCCAAATGGGAATATCTCTAGCAGCCGCAGAGATGCAGCTGTACCTCTGGTAGAATGAGCCTCAATCCTGAGGGGAGGCTCTTTACCCAGTTTTGGTAACAGAATTGGATACAAGAGACAATCCACCTTGCAATTGTCCTCTTAGTGGCAGGTCTCCCTTTGCCGACTTCCCATAGGTAAGGAAGAGCTGGAGGGATTCAAACCTATGACCCTTGGTGCGTTCCAAATAGTAGCTTAGGAGCTCTTTGACGTCCAGACTGTGCAATCTCCTCTCCCTGAAGAGGAATGCTCAGTGAAAATACTGGGAGAGAGATGGATTGGTTGAGATGAAAATCCGAGACCACCTTTGGTAAAACCTTCTATTAGTCCTAAGGACTACCTTGTCCCTATGAAAAGAAATGAAATCTTCTTCCACTGACAAGGCTTGCATCTCACTTATCGTCTAGCAGAAGTGATGGCCACTAGAAAACAGTCTTCCAAGTCAAAAACTTGAGGTCTGCCAAGACAGGGCTCAAAGGGGTTGCATTAGCTGAGCAATGCAAAACATTCAGGTCCCAAGCAGGAGCTGGTTCCCGAAAAAGGAGGGTTAGTGTGGTAACCGCAAAAACTTGGAATTACAGGGTGAGAAGAGATGGAAGCAGGTTTACCTGCTGACACATAAGCGGAGACTGCTGCCAGATGAACCCTTAAGGTAGCTGGCTTAAGGCCTAGAGAATTTAGTGGACCAGATAGTCCAATAAAACAGTCAAATCAGCAGATTCTGGGAGATTTGCTTCCCAGAGCATCAAATGGAAAACCTCTTCCACTTAGAATTATAGGTGGCCTAGTGAGGCCTCCTGGCCCCTCCAAATATCCAAGACACCTTGAGAGAGGTGTAGATCAGTGAATTCTAGCTCCTCAAGAACCAAGCCTTGAGGTGGAGGGAACTGAGGTTCGATACCACACCTCCCTTGTGCACAGGTCAACAGGTCGTGGGTCCTGGGCAAGCTCAGGGAGGGTGGACAATCAGGGACAGAAGGAGAGGGTACCAGGGCTGTCTGGCCCAATCTGGAGCAATCAGAATCACCTTGCAGGACTGAGTTCTGATCCTCACTAGTACCCTGAAAAGGAGAGGGAAGGAGGAAGGCATATAGATATTTCCCTCCCAATCCAACTGGAAGGCGTCCAGTGGACTGATCCCAACACTGGAGGTCTGCAACAAAACAGAGGAAGTTGATGGTTGTCTGGGGCTGGAAAGATCTATCTGAGGGTGCCCCATCTGACAAAGACTGACCCCAGCACTAGAGGGTTCTAGGGCCCATTCTGTGGTGGCCCTGAGAAATCCTGCTGAGGGCATCCGCTAGGACATTGTCCTTCCCTGGAAGGTGAACTGCTATCAGGGAGGTATTCAAGGAGTAAGCCAGAGACCACAGTTTCATTGCTTCGTGCACAAGGCAGAAGACCGAGTGCCCCTTGTTTGTTGATGTACCACATTGTTGTGGTATTGTCTGTCCTGACTTGAACTACCTTGTTCTGACAGAAGCTGAAAAGGCCTGGAGAGCTAAGAGGACAGCCCTGAGCTCCAGAAGGTTGATGTGGAGCAGAGATTCCTGAGGAGACCACACTCCCTGAGTGGAAGGTCGCCAAGTGAGCCCCCCATCCTAGGAGGAGGCATCTGTGGTAAGTGTGAGGGAGTGAGGAATGGGTAGAAGGGGACCCCTTGAGTTAGATTGCTCTGGTCCTGCCACCACTGAAGGGCCAGGATCAGAGACCTTGTCACTGGGACTAATTTGGTGAGGGGGTCCTTCTTTTGGGACCAAAAAGATCTCAGGTGGAATTGGATGTCTCTCATCTGGAATCTTGCTCCCTGCATGACAGCTGTGGACGCAGCCATGTGTCCTAGGAGTTGCAGGAAGTGCCTTGCTGGCCGAGAGACCCGGATGGTGAAGGAAGATGCCAGGGCAATGAGTCTGTCCACTCTCTCGGAGGGAGATATGCCCTGGCAGACTTTGTGTTCAACTCTGCACCTATGGAAAGGTACCTGAACTGGTTCGAGAACTGACTTTGGAAGATTCAACAGGAATCCCAGAGAGGTGAGAAGCTGCTGGGTGACCAACAAGTGAGATTTTATGTGATCTGGAGACTGACCCACTATGAGCCAGTCGTCCAGGTAGGGAAAAACGGCCACCCCTTGCCTTCTCAGATGAGCCACTATCACAGCCAGACATTTTGTGAAAACCCTTGGGGCAGAGGGGTGAGGCAAGGGCATTGCTCTGAACTGATAGTGGCCAGAAGGTAGTTCGAACCTGAGGTACTTTCTGTGAGAAGGCCTGATCAAGAATGAAAATAGGTGTCCTTGAGGTCCAAGGAAGCTAGCCAGTCTCCTGGTCTCAGGGAGGCAAAATCATTGCCAGAGTTAACATTTTGAACTTTGGTTTCAGAAGATGCTTGTTCAGGAACCTTAAATCTAAGATGGGCCGCCATTCTCCTGTCTTTTTGGGGTAAGAAAATACCTTGAATAAAGACCCTTGCCCTGATGGCAAGGGGAACCTCTCTACTGCTTTGCATCCCAGCAGAGAAGAAACCTCTGTTTCCAAAGCAAGGGCTTCCAAAGGATCTGAGGTGGGAAATGTCTGGCCCTCATCTTGGGAACTGTTTGAAACTGAGGACCAGACCTTGGTTTACCACCTCCAGAACCCACTTGTCCGAAGTTAGGGACAACCAGTTCTGGCTGAAATAAGCCAACCTGCCCCCACCAGTACAGGAGATTGGCCCTGGGCACCCCATCAGGGTGCCTGCTTGGCAGCTGTTTTTGGCTGAGAAGAAGGGGACGGTCTGCCTGAGCCCCGTCTGCCCCTGCCTCTGAAGAAACCCCTCTGAACAAAGGCTGAAGAGGCTTGAGCTTGATAAAAAGGCCTGTGGTAAGGCCTACCCCTACCCCTGGGGGCATGCCTTTGGGGGGGCATGCCTCTCTTTAGCTTGGGCACTTTTGTAGGTAGTTCTGTATTCATCCATTTTTTTCATGTAATTTTCTGTCTGATCACCAAACAGAGTTACCTACTACAGGGAAATCCATAGCCTTTGCCTGAGTGTCTTGGGACAAATTAGTGCATCTGAGCCATGCCAACCTACGGAGAGCTACAGAAGTGGCCATGACCCTAGAAGAAACATCATTAACATCAACAGCAGTATGAAATTGAACTTTAGAGGCCTCAATGCCATCAGCAGCCACCTGTTCCAACTCACTAGCCAGCTGACCCTGGGCCTGCTTGGCTAACTGCAAAATAGTGTCCCATCTAGACTTCTGATATCTAGCCACATAAGCCATGTAATTAGCCTGTCTGAGTCCCAAAGAAGCTGCCATATATTGCTTTTTGCCATGGTATCAATCTTCCTGGAATCTTTGTCAGGGGGATGTGATGCCAAGGGAATATTAGCCTTGTCGCAGGCTGCAGCTTGAACAACACCTACATGACTACACTGCTCAGTGAGAAAGTCTGTATCTGGGCCTGATAAAGTATACCTTCTGTCCATTTTTTTGTCTACAGGAGGGACAAAATGAGGAATTTTTGAAATCTTTGTTGTTTGCTTCCTAAATGATTTATGCAAAGGAATAGACAACCTTCTAGACTCTGGAATATCCATAATTTCAACAAAATCAGGCTCCTCTTGCTCATCCATAGCCTCCTCTAAAGGGAGCTGGAGGGTTTCTGCCACCTTTTTATAAAACACAAAATGAGAAGGGGACTCAGACAACAGAGGGGAGACTCTAAGGGTCTGTCTGGAGAAATGCCGGTTCAATGGGCACGTCCAGACCTTCCAGTCACAAATGCACTGATCAAATTCCTCCTCCCTCCTGTGGTTCATAAAACTTCTCAATAACATAATCTTGAACCACTGGACCTGAGGAGCCACCCTCTGCCACTTGTGGAGGGCTCTCCAAGTCCCTGCAATAAAGACTGAACAATCTGTATGGCTTTTGCTATTTCTGCAACAGTTGGAGAAACTATCTTAGACTCCGAACCTGCTGATTTCTTTGTCTTTTTTGCTGGTGCTGGTTCCTCTGAACCAGCCTTTCTCTTTGCCCGAGGAAGTAATGCCCTGGTCAGAGGGCACTCCCTCTGGTCCAGTGGGTACTGGACCGGGCTGTCATCGGGTCAGCGGACTTTTGGCCTCGTTCCCTGAGAGCGGCCCAATCTCTTCTCCAGGGTGGCTGCAGGAAATTTTATATCTGGCAGTTCTGAAGGAGTGGTCAGCCCCAGACAATAAACACAAGTGGTGTGTGGGTCAGCCTTGGCAAGGCTTCCCCACAAACTGTCGCGGTGTTGAAACCCGTAGGCCCAGTTTTTCTTTTGGGTTTCTCAGACATAGTGCCAGCCTAACCAACTTGCCCTTTTCTTCAGGCGACAGAGCAAAGACACCCTATCGGTTCCTAACCGTCACGGGTATTGAAAACCCTATTAAAACGAGGGTTTTTAGAACTGTTAAGAACCGGTACCTCACGCTCTAAAAATTCATCAAAATACAAAAGAACGATCGGTTCAGACTGAACCGATAATTATTTCCACACAGACTAAATTTTCATTTTGCTACGGTTACCAGATAGAGCTTAGCCAAAACCAGCGGTAATTTTGAGACTTTTGCGGTTTTCTGAACCGGCGAAGGAACGAGCGAAAACCGCGTAGTGAACCCGAGCTGAGGGCTGATCTCGGGCGACTGTTCAGTGAAGCGGAGAAGAATCTGGCAGTTTGACTCAAACTGCACAGATAGAGCTTTGAACAGTGCTCTTCAGGCTGCTGAACTCCAGACTTCTCTGGAGTTAACCCTTTCCTCTCCGGGGCAGTTCAGAGGCTGAGGCTGACTGCTATAGTCCTAATTACTGCAAGACTTCATGGTGTTTGAATAACAATAAACATAAGCAGATCCAAGACAGATATTGTTTAAGAGAGTCTTGTGTACAGATATTGGAGACACAAAAACATTTGTTTTTAGATTGTACGACCACAAAAGACTTTTTGGCTTATCTGGCCACAAAGTGGAATGAACTGCTATTTGAGGGTAAACTTATGCAGAGTTCTTCTACGGGGAGTTGGGGGGAGAATGGATGAAGTATCATATACAGACCATATATATATATTATATTTACTATAATAAGGTATTATTTCTGGCAGGCACGTTGTAACTGGGTCATGCAACAAAGATACGTGTCGCACATTGAAATTTTTAAAAATATAGAAATGAGTGTAAAGAAATTATGGTTTCTGGATAGCAAGAGGCATAATCAAGAACTCCCAGGAGTTTTATGGCTCAACTGTGAGAAATGGGCAAAGCCACCTTGAATGTACAGGCTATAAATGTATTGCAGGAGGCTAAGACTATATGTTTTTACTTAATGAATTAAGACGAATAATGTCTGGATGTCCACTAGTCTATTTTGTTTTTCTTTAACCTTTTTTTATACTTTCCTTGTTGTTGTTGATACAAAAAGAATTATCAGCTTGTTCTTTTTTCTTTTGCTATGATTGTTATTCTTGTTTGAAGTCTCCCTAATAAAAAATTCCCCTACTGTTTTCGCGAAGTGCCATGGGATCTTTAACATCCACCTGAACTACCACCAGAACAGGCAGATGGGACCTTGGTTTAACATCTCATCCAAAAGACAGCACCTCAGGAGTGCAGCACCCTCCTCATGCTGCACTGCAGTGTCAGTAGTGGGATATTAACCCAAGTGCCTGAAGTGGGGCTAGAACTCACAGCCTACTGGTCTCCCAGCCTCATAGGCAAGTGTGCTACCTGCTGAGCCACTGTCACAAAACTGAACCAGATTTTTAGCTGTTGGTGGTATTTTTAGTGAATGGGGGAAATTTGGCCAGGACACCGGGGGAATTCCCCTACTGCATGGCCAGTAGGGGGACTTGCTGTTGACTGACCACTGGGATCAGTTGGTAGCCTGCACTGAAGGGGATGGATGGAGAGAGCTACGGAGCAGCCGAGGGCTGCAAGTGAAATGGTGAATATGTCTGCACAAGAGGAAATTATTTTGGAGAATACTGAAATGGAAGATGTGGAGTTATTTGTTTCTATGGATGACTTAACAGATTGTAATGGTGAGCAGCGGCTCTGATACTGTACCAAATCTGCGGAGGTGAGGAAATTTACAATTGAAACTGGAAGCCTTCGTAGGGAACAGAGGACTGTAGCGGAGCAATTGAATGCTTTAAGCAAAATGGAATCTGTGAAGCTTACCAGGTCGGAAGGAGATTCGAAGGCGGTAACTGAAATTAACCTCCCTGACCAAATGCAATCCCCACTGGTTTGCCGTGCCTACAGTACCGCTGAAAATGATGGTATTTGTCAAAGTGATAAGCAAGACGTGGCTGGCAGTTCTTCGGGAGTGAATTCCCAGTGCCGAGAGCCGACGGAGAGGACAGCAAGCAGGAAGAGTGTACCACCCGATTCAAGGTTGCACAACGACATCCTGGAGGAAGAGGAAGTCATGCAGGGGACCGGTTTTAGTGATGCACAGAAGAGTCCGGTATGGAAATCATCCGGATTTAATTTTCGAACTACTACTGGGGCTGCAAGTGAGAGTACTGAACCACTGAAACACTGTGTTTTTCAAACGGATCCCGGGACACAGTCTGGAGTGTCGGAGTTTTCTTTTTCCAAATGGCAACTGGATAAGGTAGGAGAGGAGGGTAAGGAGAAAAGAATGGCACTGACCTTTGCTAAACGACATTTAGTACTACCTACTGCTGGGATAGGTGAGAATCTACCTGAAAAAGAACAGTGTGGGGGAGAGGAAGTTCAAACCAACGCTGGGACTGAGCCTCTCAATGCTGATAACTGGTCCCCACAGAGAGCTATCAGCGAAGCTGGTTGGACTTTGGAAAGTGGGTCTTGGAAGCCCACTCCTGATTGGGACCTGAAATTAAACTTCTCCCAGAATGAACCAGCATGGAGACCCAAGCTACAAGACATTGCTGTTTTAAATGGGGTTAAGGAGTTGGTAGGTGGGAAAGAGGAGTCTACTCCTTTCGTGGTTTCATCTCCTGAAAGGCAGGAAGTAACTGCACCTGTGGCCGAGGTACAAGTGGAGGCACAGGACCAGAGGGAGGCAACAGGGGAGAAACCATTAATGTCAGAATTGTTTTCAAAAATTAAAAAGGATGCGGCACCTCGCAGAAATGCGGTGCATCTTCGTTACAAAGGAGGTTTAGAGGTTAGACCTGATAGACAATATGTAGGTAAATGTTTGTTGAAAGATTCTTTGCACTTCTCTCCTAGGGAAGTGTTTGCATTTATTAATATTTCTGGGGAAGACAACTTTGACGCTAGTTTTCGTTCCGCTTATGCTCTTGACCTTTTCTGGGAAAGATATACTCAGGTTAAGTTTTCCCCCCTTTGGACACCCTTTTTTGTGATACCTTTAACGAAACCTTTAATAAAGTATGTCACTGTCATGTTTAGGAATGAAGGTGTTCATATCGATGATATAACTTACTGGTTAGGCCAAAAATGTGAGATTTTGAGTTCCCCTGAAGCAATTCTGGATGCGGAACAATTTTGGACAGGGGGATGGCGTTTTAAAGTTAAACTATGACAAACAGATGCAGGAATTGAGTACATCCCAAATTCCTTTATGTTAGGGAGGGATAGAGGGGTGTGTTTTTACGCTGGACAATCTCGGGCTTGTTATAAGTGTGGGGCTAGAACTCATTTATCAAGTTCCTATGACAAACCAAGATGCGATAACTGTGGAGAAGTAGGACATATTGCTTTTCAATGTGCTAACTTCACAAAATGTGATCTCTGTGACGAGACAGGACATGTGTTTGCAGATTGTACATGGGCAGCCAAAATGAAGGGTGTTGTAGTAGCCCAGACCTATTAATACAAAAGCCCAGGATTTGATAATAGGGAAGGTCATGGGTCCCGCCCAGTCAGTTGAAAAAGTACCTTTGGTTATTGAGGTGAGTGGGGATGGTGTAGAGGTGGAAGATTTAGTGAGTCCTGACCAGGAGCCTTCGGAACCTGTTACGGTAGGAGCTTTGACTGTAGAAGGGAGACAACCACAGGAGTCCTTTAGGGCACCTGTGGTGTCTGCAGTTAGACGGTCTTTCAGAAATATTAAGGGCCTTCCACAGCAGCCTGCCATGGATGTAGAAACGAGTAACTCTTTTGCCTTGTTATCCAGTCAGTGGGAGGAATCGGATATGGATTGCCCGGATAATGATTCACAGCAGATGCTGGACAGTCCGCCTTCTCCATTAAGAATTCAGGAGGATTATAAGGGGAAAAAGAAGAAACGATGGAAGAAAGATAGGTGATGGACTGAATTTGACTGTACCTGATGCAATTTCGGTTAGGTTCGGTGAATGTTCATAGTATATTGAATTATAAGAGACGGCAGACAGTTTATGACTTTGTTCATTCTAATCTGATTGATGTCTGTTTACTACAAGAAACATGGATGTATACTATGGAGCAAGCCAGGTGTTTTCAACGAGAATGGTGCTGGGGCCCTTCTTATTGGTCTTTTGGCCAGCAGTCGACGGATGGAATAGGGTTTCTATTCCACTCTTATGACTTCTCTTTAATTAAATTGATGGATCTGATACCGGGAAGGTTAATGATTTTAGATGGTTTGTGGAAATCAAGATTGTGTCAGTTTATTAATGTCTATGGGTTGCAGCTCAAGGCAGAAAGGGTGGTGCTCTGCAATATGTTACAACCTTATTTACTGACCTCTTCTGAGGCGTTTTTGTGCGGGGATTTTAACTGTGCATTAACAGATGCTGGTGATCCGATGGTGAGTATGGGTAGGAAAATTTATTGTGATACTAGGGCTTTACACAAAATGGTACAATCAGCGGGTTTAATAAATGGGAGTAGTAAACAACGTTCAGGGCCTAAATTTACTTATAAAAGGAATCGGTTTACTTCCATGATAGATCATATTTTTTTATCTGACAAAATTCCCTTTACATTTGAAACATGTCCTGTGTCCTTTTCTGACCATCTACTGTTACTCTGTACCGTTTCTCCTCATGCCAGACTGATAGGTAGGAGGGCAGATGGAAGTTGAATCCTCTATTATTAAACTCTAGGGAGGTACTGGATAGAATTCAAGCATTACTGATGGCAAGGCTTTCAGTAGCCTTTATATGACTCTATGGGCGAGTGAGGAAGATTCTAGGGCAGCCTTTGTCGCCTATTAAAACAACAAGGGAAGGCTAAGGCAAATAATGATTTTCTCCAATATTTGAAATTAAAACAGCAATTATATTATTTATTTTCGGTAGCCAATACTTCTACTTTGGATTATAGTTCACAGATTAGGTCACTGAAAGATCAACTTTTGGAGGTTCAGTATAATAGGGCTTGGACCCTTACTGCTCTTCTACAATATGGGGTTAAGAAACAGCCGGAGGGTGATCCATATGATGCCTTTAAAATTTATAAACAATCTACAAACTTAGACGCCCTTCAAAATGATTTGGGAAATTTGGTACAGGATCAGAAGTCACTTCAACACATAATTAGACATTTTTTTTTTAAATATAAGCCAGTGATGGCCCCGGATGACCAGGACATTTTGGACTTTCTAACTCAGATTAAGGTACCTCGACATGTATTTGATACATTAGTATTGATCCAGCCTATCACTACACAGGAAATAATCACAGCCATTAAAAATCAAAATAAGGGAACTTCTCCTGGGATTGATGGTTTGACATCGGATTTATATAAGGCCTTTCCAGTGGAATTTGCAAAATGTTTAGTGTTAGTTTTTAATGCTTTTATGGGACAACCAGATTTTCCAAGTTGGTTTGCTGAAGGGCTGTTGATTTTTTTATATAAATCGGGAGATAAATTTGAATTGAATAACTGGAGACCGATTACACTATTGAATTCAGATTATAAACTCTTTATGAGCATTCTGAATACCAGATTAAAACAATTTGCTGTCAAAGTTCTTTCCCCATTTCATTTTGTGGAGTGCCTGGAAAAAAAATATATCAGGCTCATATGGTCCTGAGAGACATTGTGGAGCTAGCCGGTTTTCAAAGGATTTCAGGATGCATTGTCTCTGTAGACCAGATGAAAGCCTTTGATAGAGTTTACCACCCATTTTTATTTGCAACCTTGAGACATTATGGGATCCCGGAAGTTTTCTTAAACATCATTCAATCAATTTATAATTCGGCTATTACCCACTCAGTGATTCAACTGGAGATCGGGGGAGGGTTTCATGTTCCGACAGGGGTACGTCAAGGTTGCCCATTGAGTCCCCTGTTCTATGCTTTTACAATTGACACTTTAATTAGATCATTAACACAAATCCCTCGTTGGGTAGGGATAGGTTGGGCTTCTGGTGTGGATAGGTTGTATGTACAAGCTTATGCGGATGATTTGTGTGTTTTTTTCTCTGATAGTACACAAGTAGGGTTTTTTTTAGACTCTATGGATGATTATGCTTTGTTAGCAAATTCTACTATAAACAGGACTAAGAGTAAAGATTTGTTTATAGATACAGATGGTCTACCAGAACTCATAGTACAAGGTATTCGTATTTCTTGTGACCCGATAAAAATTCTAGGATTATTTTATGGGCCAAAAAATGTGCCAGACCTTAATTGGGGATTAGCGTTGACTTCAATAGAAAGGAAAATCAATATTTGGAAACAATGGAAATTGGATAAAATTAAACGGTTTCAAGACAGTAAATTTATTGTTCAAGTTGTTGTATACAGCACTGATTTTCCTTGCCACTGCACTTGAAAACCCAAATATATAGTTTATTTTTCCAGATGTTATGGGGTAGTAGACACAATCCAATTAAAAGACAATTTACATACCTAGATAAAAAGAAGGGAGGTTTAGGGATGATAGATCTGGTTATTTTTTTTTCCACCTTATTTATTTCAACAAATGTTAAGTTAGGTTGGGGGGTACCCACGGAAAGATTTGGGATGCTACATCACCAGGTGATGGGGCGGTATTATGGTTTTTGGGATGAGAGACCCCCGAAACCGATTCCTATGTTGTTACTGCTGACATATTTTATACCTATTGCAAAAAAAGTATTTAAATGGGGGTTGGTAGCACAGGTGGTTAAAGTTAGTATGGGTTCACAGTTATATAAATCAGTAATGCTTCAACTATATCCTAGTGAACCAGTGTTTAAGAACTGTCCTCTAAGGTGTGTGGATATAGTTTGACCCAAGGTTACCTACTTATATGTGGGAAACGCTATGGCTTATGGTGTATGGCCGAATTGGGGTGCGAGGGCATGACACATAAACCAGTACAGGAAAGAAATTGTCCATTTTTGGAGTGTGTGGCACAAGAAGAAACGGTTGATCATTTTCTTTTCAATTGTTCCTATGCTATGTCTCTGTGGAAATTCCTGGCAGTGCAATGGAATATGAAATGGTTAGAATATATGGACTATGATACATTAGTACTGGGTCATTCTCCACAGTTTCAGTTAGCATATCATGTTGACACTTTACAAATCTTCTGTAGTACGTTGATATATTACTTGTGGCAAGCTAGGTGCCAATGGGCGCTATATCAAAAACTGATGCCCCATGACACTGTCCAGAGGTTGATTCACGGGGCGATGAACAGGATTTATATTCGAGACACAGCATTCTTCTCCTCAAGGAAGGTGAAGGAGTGGTGGAAAGGGGTTTTGAAGTTTATTAAATATAAATAAGAAGTTAAGTAGTTTGCTTCTGTTCACACACGGATGGGTGGGTTATATATGGGGGGAGGTCACGACTGCTAGCTGGCAGTATGTATAGGATAGTTTAGTCAGATACGCAACGTTACATGACAGTATGACTTTTTGTTACATTCTATTTGGGGGGTTCATTATTACTTCAGAGGAGGAATAAAAAAAATAGGATGTTTGCCTATTTTTGGATTTTCTTTTTTCTTTTTTTATTTATTTCGTATAATTTAACACTGTCTGTTCTTCTGGAATTATTCTTTTATTTGATTTGTATATTATTTATGTGTTCATCACAAAGTTTTTTTTGTATCTAAGATCATTATACTGGAAAGGCTCTTAATAGGGAGGAGGCGATCATTGTGTTTTATGTGATGAATTACAGTAGGTTTCTAATACTTTCTTAGGAGATTCCTTTGTGAATATATGGCTGTAATACTTGCTTTGAATTCTTTCTGGTCTAAATATTTGTTAGTGTGGCTTAACACTATGGGTATTTATTTGCATTTTTTTTTTTGATGTATAATGGTCTGTGGAGTGATTTTAACACTGTATGTAATTATTGATTTTTTTTGATGTTATTCTAATAAAATATTCCCCTACTTTATGTGAGTTATATCTACCCCCCTCCAAGGGCATTGCAAACTAGGCTATTTAGCCTCTTCTTCAGAGCCTTGTGGGAGAGTACATCGAATGAATATGATCAAAAGGAATATTAGATATCGAAATATACAGGAAGGAGGCATAGGGACGATACATCCTATAGCTTTTTATTATAGTGTATTTCTTTACTACAATATTGTAGAACCATATAAGAACAAATATAAGGAATGATATATGTTATTACTGGAATGGGTTGGCCCATGTGTGAGGGGCCTGGGAGCAGAAGAAAAGCAGATTATTAAACAAAATTCATGTTGTTCCAAAAGAAGTAACGGAAATGTTTCAGCAGATGACAGCAATATTAAGTAGAGTATACATAGAATAGTGTATGGGTGGTCATACACAACAACACTGTGTTTCTATCGAGGGGATGTGATGATGGCATACAGACCTCGAGAGCGAAGCTCGAGAGGTCTGAATGACGTCATCACATCCCTGAGACAGAAACACAGCGTTAGTTGTGTATGGCCATCCATACACTATTTTGTATAGTATATGGTTCCCAGACTGTATAAAACTTTAATTTCACAAGGATTCATACCTTGTGTTCATATTCACTTGCTCCAGGTCCACGGTGAAGTCCCGTTATGCTCTCCCGACTGTAAACATTGCGTTCCTCAGTGCAGTGCCACTCTGCTCTCGACCGCGATGATCTACAGTGCCAGTGATTCAAAAAAATAAAAGAAAACTGCCACAGTGGTAGTTTGGACACACAAGGTCAAAGGCAATCGGTGTCCAAACTACATGAATCCACCACCCTCCAAACCACTCGCTAACCTTCGCCGCCATTTTGCTCTTCGTTTTTGAACACAGTGCTGTTTCGGCCAATCAGGCAGCAGCTCAAAGGAGAAAAGTTGTTGTAGTATTTATACACAAAAAAGGCGGCTACCAACTGTGAGAGTGCGCGGGTATATGTGGGCAAATCAGGAACAGGACTCGTGTAGTACTTTTTACAAAGTCCCAATTTTATTCCCAATTCTCATTATAGTGCATCAGTTCAACAGTATATTCTCTGTTTTAACACAGAACTGAATACCTTCATAGCAGACAAATTCTTCTGGCATTTCAAAATCTTCCATTCGTAACAGTAAATACCACAGTTCATTATAAGCTCCACAGAACACTTCAATAGTACAGTTCATTATAACTCCATAGAACACTTTCCACCGTAAGCAGAATGATCTGACTCTCTGGCACTGCGAGCAGAATGATCTGACTCTCACATCCAATCTCTCTTCATCTCAAAGAGTCTGCATATATACCCCAAAAAGGGTCATGTGACCATTTAACTCCACCCCAGTATCTTATTTTATACTTTAAATCTTTATTTAACAAATATTTATTTTATCTATAAACGCATTACCCTTTTAAATGGTCAGAAGAAAAACATTTTCACCTTTATAAGCATTTTAAACTCTTTTTAAACTTAATTTTATCATTCAAAGCACCTCCCCTTCCTATACCTGATAAAGGTAGGGGAAATGAGGCCGGCCGGCTCCTAGAAAAAGAACGCTACCAGGATCCAACCTGAACGCTACTAACACCGCGAAACACCGTGTTTCAAAGACACCAAACTTCCCACTTAATCTCTAGAAGGTTTGTTAAATTCAAAATAATCCTGCTTTGCTAATATACTCCATTTTAGAGAATGTTTTAATAGTAGAAATCTTTAGCGATATGCGAAAAATCTTACTATCGAAAAGAAGCTAACAATAGATACAAAAAGCTGTTATAACAGAGTGTCTTTAGAACACTAATTTATGGGCATTCAATTTGGTAATAGCCTAGGGTTAAAATATATTACTTTTAAACAGAACCATTAGCTTGTTCCACTTTATCCAAACTGAATAAAAAGCATCAAACAAATTCAATACAAAGGCAGCTTACCGAATGAACAGAATGGCTATTGAATGAAAGAAAGGGCATACAGAAATAGGAGCCCTTCTTAAAAGTCTCTTGCCACGTTCAGTAACGGTATAAAAATAAAGATTGTGGCCAGACGCCTCATAATAGCGAGCCACAGCCATTGTAATTGAAACTCGGAACTCTGAAATGTCTATGAACACCAAAGATCTCTCGACTTGTAAAAGTCTCAAAAACAGCTCGAAAATAGTTAACTTCAACTCCGTAGGGCATACTGAGCTAACACTATTAATTTTTAGAAGGGGTTTTAAAATATAGCCAATACTAAAAGACTAAAATGCCTTCACGATTATGCATAGTCGAGCAGAAACAGCCGCTCACTTAAATACTGTTGCGCTGAAGCTACAAAGCACTTTACATCGGAAAACATATTTTTAGGCACCTTTTAGAAAAGGACATAACAGTAGCTAGAACTAGGCATTTTTAAACAACATGACGATTAACTTCGGGACAGAACTGAATTTAGGCAGACTGCCACAGAAGCTTTCCACTTTAGATTCTCTATTCAGAAAAGTGACATTAAATATTTTTAACATTAATCTAGCAACTATCCTTTCGTTTATTATTCATTTTATTCATTGCATGTATTCCAACGATATCCCTAAGCAACGACTATCTCTTGCTTTAATGAAGGGGGTTAGAAATAGCCAGGCTTCAACCTGAACAGCCTAACTGAAGAACAATAAGCATCATAACAGCACTTTCAGACAAAATTCAGACCTGAATTGCAGGTTTCTTCCTCTTTCTATAAGTAACAACTCAGGGCTCTAAACCCTTCACAGGAGCACCCTGTGACACCAACGAATATAACTGGAGCCAAACAACAAGGGCATCACATAAAAAACAGAACGGCTGCCCAGTAATCGACTTAAAACAAAGTAGTATTGTTGTGATGTCAGAACGATACTTGAACAATGTTTCTTGACCTTTGAACTGCCCTACAACAACTTTTGGAAAGCTACTGCTTTTTAGCCACAATAAGCCCTAACCATATACTATAAGGTGGATAGGGTTCAAAAGAGGAATGATATCTACAAAGCAATGGTGAAAGTACAATGCCTGGAGGACATTGTACTGCCCAATTGTATTGCCCAGCACAGCCCAGAGATTTTTCAACAGCTACTAAATAAGAGGATTCCCGTATTCGCATGGGATGTGCTTTGGTTGACCATACATGGGAAATTGAATGTCAAAAACAATAACAAGCATAAGCCTCTTCAGGAGAGATACTGTTTACGCCAGAGTTGCAACCAGATTTTGGAGACCCAGGAACATTTGTTCTTGGATTGTGAGTATGCTAAGCAGTTTTGGAATCTGATTGCAGATTTTTGGGAAATACAACAATTTAGAGCCATCACATATATGGACTTATTGTATGTCACCTGGTCTCCGAGTTGGCAACAATTCACAAAAGAAAATGTACAGGTTTTGTTTGCAAGCCTAAATTATTACTTATGGCAGGCCAGATATAAGTGGGTCTTACAACAACACTTTGTACCCCAAGAAGTGTTATTAAGGACTGTGCAAGAGGCAATTAAGCAAGTGTATGAAAATAATTTGAAAAAATGATCAAGAGTGCGTTACACCAGTTATGGAAAGCAAGTGATAACATTTTACGGAAACCATAAACTATCTTGAAGAAAGACATTGAGTATATGAACCAAGGAATGTAATGGTATCACGGTATAGTTTTGACTTGTGAAATTAATATTACTCCCTTTTTCCCCAACAAAATTCCCCTACTCATTGGTAGGGGGGAGCTGCTGGACTCATGGCTGCTGTCCCAGAGACTGACCATTCTGCTGGTGTACTTGCAGGTGAGCAGGTCTCCCTCCCTACAGGTCCAGCTCAGGAGATCACAAATGTCACTGTTTGCGTTGCTGGGTCGAGTTTAATGCCAGAATCTATGGAACCTGTGAGCAGTTGTTCTGACTTGCAAGAGAAAGCCTGGTTGAAGAAACCTTTGAAAGAAAATAGAGAAATCGTCATGGCTATGATACAGGCAAATGAAAAAGAACCTGCAGATTTGGAAACTGACCTGCTGTAACAAATCTCTATTTGCATAGCGAACCATCAAAGGAATGTTTACCCGTGGAGCTTCCAGCTATTGAAACTACTGAAGGCATCTTGCAAGTTACTAGCGAACTGACACAAGGGGGAGAACAATCTGACAAGCCAGGCGATGACACATTAACATCAAAGAGAACACCAATGGATGAGTCAGCGCATACTCTCCCTGAAACTGTCACTTCTGAAACAGGTCTGACTGCAAGTGATACTACTGATCTGCCTGCAATATGTCCTCTCTTCTCGTCACAGGATGTAAGTAATGTTTCTTTACCTGCTTCTCAGAATAATGAGTCAGCACCAAGGGAACAGCGTTTGGGCATACAGAAAGGATGGACAGGTTCATTAGGGCCACTCACTTCTCTGCTGCATAGAACCCTCCCCGGTCTTTAGCACTTTCACTACAAGAGGCTGGATGGAAGCGTTTAGACTCTGGGCAAAGGATTCCAGATCCTGACCATAGCCTGGTCCCAGGAATAACAGACTGTAATACTGAGCCTATATTAACTACTACTGGGGGAATGCCTATTTCAAATTTCACTACAGACACTGACTTAGACTTGCATTGTGAAGATATGCATGTTACCCCGAATTATACTACATACCTGCAAAAGGTGCAAACACTCTCAAGTTCTGATTCTGGGGATGAAGGCCCAAGAGATCGCTGGCCTTCTTGGGGGGATCAAATGGACATAGAAGCAGCATCCCCTCTCACTAGGCCAAACACCAGAGAACAAGCCAGAACAAACTGGGAGGAATTTAGGAAAAAGGACCATTTTTCACATCAACCCCCTCCAACACAACGACGGAATGCTGTGAGACTGCAGTATCTAGGGGGTTTAGATGATGTCCCAGATAGGATTTATGTTGGCAGACGCCTGATAAAAGAATCTTTAGGCTTCTTTACTAATGAAATATATGCATTAATACGTATATCTGGGGACAGTTTGTATGATGTGAGTTTTAAACCCCGCCCCAAGGTTTAGATAGATTTTGGGCTAAGTACGATAAGTTGAGGTATACAGCTTTGTGGTGCTTCTTGTCATGCAATACCACTTACAAAACCTGCAATAAAAAACATGGCAATTTTATTTCATACTGAAACTGTAGCTGTGCACGATATAACTCATTGGTTACAACAACGTTGTGAAATTTTGGATTTTCCTCAATCGATTTTTGATGAGAAACATCTTTGGACTTGGGGGTGGAAGTACAGAGTCAGGCTGGCAATTCAAATAAAGGTCCAATTCACCTACCTAATAGCCTGTTTTTAAGGAAAGACAGGGGGCACTGTTTCTGTCCTGGACAACCCAGGACTTGTTTTAAATGTGGTTCCTTTTCCCATTTAAGTCCTGCATGTGATCACTTAAAATGTAATCTATGCTTGTCATATGGGCATTCTAGTTCTGATTGTCAAGAGGAATTATACTAACATACTAATTGCCAGCAGATTAGGCCTTGTGGTCTATCGAGTCTGCTCGAACCTCAGATCCCTAGTTGGGTGCCGAGGCCCACCCCTCCTTGTGTTCCAGAAACCCCTATCATCCATCCCCACCCCCCTGAGCCAGGCCATCATCTGATACATCCGCTTTCTGTGTCTGCCCTACCCTCTCTTGAAGCCCTCCACTGTGGATCTCTGAACCAGCTCACCAGGCAGCACATTCCAAGGGTCCACCACCCTCTCAGTGAAAAACCTCCTCCTCTTTCCCCCCCTCAGCCTTCCACCTTCCAACTTCAAACCATGCCCTCTGGCGATACCTCCCTGCTTTAGTCTTAAGATCCCCTCCATGTTTACCCTATTTATTCCCTTGAGGTATTTGAAGACCTTAATCATGTCCCTCCGTCTCTCCGCTCCTCCAATGAAAACAGGCAGAGCTCCTCAAGTCTGTCCTCATATGTCAAATCTCCTAGTCCTCGTATCATCTTAGTTGCCCGCTTCTGTACCCTCTCCAGGAGCTGTATGTCCCTCTTCAAGTGTGGTCTCCATTATGTTGTAATTTGTGTGATGAAACTGGCCACGCATATCGTTCCTGTCCTGGAGCTATACATAACAGGATGGATTGTCCTGACCAAGACAATATCCTGACAGAGGCACAGAAAAAGGATATTGCTGCCCATAAAAGGCAACACACTGATCCTGATTCTGAACAATCCACATAGTTGCAAGCTGCACCAGTGATTTTTGGCCCTGCTTCAAGGCCTGAAGAGCCCCCCCCACCCACTAATACCACCACTGAGCCTCAAGAACTGGGAGGTCATCTTCCTTGCAGCATACAGGAGATTTTAGTACAAAGGGAGGAAGAAGCAATTCTTTAGGTAGTTTCCCTGAGAGATGAAAATGAAGGTGATATGACCATGCCCCAGCCTGATATGACTATGGTGTCTAAAAAGAGGACATTGAGACAGAAAAGGCTGAAATCCAAAATAGCTAAGGCCTCCTTCCCTGTTCAGGCTATTACCTGAAGTAATAAATATGAAATTCTTTTGGTGGCAGCACAAGACTCCAAACAGGGTGGTGACTCAGAAACTTCCTCCCAACCTTTGCCCTCCTCAGATTCAGCGAATGATACCCAGGCCTAAACACCTATGAGAGGCAGGGCTAAAATGTTGGGGATTCGAACCAGAAGAAATGCTAGATTGGGGAACCCATGCTAAAACTGTCTCAAGCCAATGGCCCAGAGTTCTGTGCTTAAAGTAGCTACCCTAAACATGAACAGCCTGCAAAATGCACGGAGACGATTGGTTACTTTATCCATAATAAAAGACCTTGGATTTGATCTCTGTTTCTTGCAGGACACTAGGTTAAATACCTCATTGTTGGTACAGACTGCTCAAAAAATGTGGTGTTGGGGTCCCTCCTTTTATACCTTTGGAATGGATACATGTGCTGGGGTAGGAATTTTGTTTAGGGGAGATAGATTAAAAATTTCTAAACTAGTTGAAATTCAGTCCCGAAGGGCTCTGTTGATAGATTTTTTTCTTTGAGAATTTGGCCTGAAGAGCAATTAATATTTATGCCCCCCCCCCCAAAGAAAAGGACAGGGTTGATTTATTCAATTCCATTAAACGTATTTATTTACAACTAAAAACACCATCGGGGGGGAATTTAATTTTGTTATAGCTCGACAGGATAGGAGTGCTACCTCAGATAAGGATTTTTTGTGCTACAAATTGTTTAAAAGATATTGTCAAGACAGTAGGGTTGCAGGATACCTATAGAACTCTCCATGTGCAGGGTGGGTTTACTTTTTTTAAAAGCCAAGTATCTACTAGGATAGATTTCCTTTCTACTTCAAGAAGTGTATTGGTGCATGAGGCTAAACCCATGCCTCTTGAAACTTCAGGTCACACCTTACTAACAGCAGTACTGGAGTTACAAGAACAAGTCCCTTATGGTAAAGGGTACTAGAAATTAACTATAAAATTATTGGAGGATCAATGTATTATAACCCAGATAACAGACTTACTACAAGCTAGGATGACATTAGCAGGTTTGAATAAAGATTTTAGTTTATGGTGGGGCTGACACTAAATTTGAAGTACAACAAATGCTGTCCTCTATTGCATCTAGACAGCATACACAGCAATATAAAACATATTTAATGTTAAGGAATCAATTGGCAAAACTATATTCAGTAATAAACACACAACATGTTAACTTAACTGCCCAAGTGCAGAACATTAAAAAAGAAATGGAGAACGTACAATATTCCCGAGACGCCTCTATGTTACTAGAACATAAAATCTGCATGACAGGGAAATTTAGTTTTGGGGATGCCTTTGATAGTTGTACCACTAGAGCCGAACATAGAACAATGACGTCAGTGAAAACAAAGGATGGGTGGGAGGTTTCCACCACTCCAGAAATTTTACAAGAGGTAAATTCTCATCTAAAGGATATGTATACTGCACCTCTAATAGAGGAGAATAACATAGTTGAATTTTTAAATTCCATAGCTGTGCCTTCTGTACCCCCTGAAATTTTACAAAAATTCATTTCACCAATAAACAAACAAGAAACTGAATTGGCTATAAAGGGTTTAAAAAATGATACTGCCCCGGGACTGGATGGTTTGCCATCAGAATTTTATAAGAAATTTAGCAATGTCTTAACTGACATATTAGTGGATGTTTACAATTGGATTTTGACTAACAGTAAAATTAATTATCATTTATGTGTAGCTGTGCAAATTTTTATCCATAAAAAACATGATCGCCGTGATCTTCGAAATTGGAGACCACTCAATCTCCTAAATACAGACTTTAAAATTTTGATGAAAATCCTAGTTGCGTGACGTCCCAAACATGTTCAGTGAAAGAACACTTGGTTAGATATAATCTCTTACTGGTAAGGGAACTTGTAGAGCAGGGCAAGAAGAATAAGATTGTGGGCTATCTTCTATCATTGGACCAAGAGAAGGCCTTTGAAAAAGTTCCCCACATGTTTATAGAAAAGGTGTTGCTCTCTTATGAGATTCCTGTTGAATTCTGTCACTAGATTAGGGCAATCTATGGTGTGGCAACAGCCATCCCTTTGATTAATGGGTATCTTGGTTCATATGTGTCCATTAGCAGGGGTGTTAGACAGGGCTGCCCCATGAGCTCATTATTGTAGCTATTTTGTTTAGACTCCCCCCTTTTACAGTTTCTACAGAGTGATACTCAAATAAAGAGCATTCACCCTATGGGAGGAACCTTGGAAATCAAAACGCCTGCCTATGCAGATGATGTTTGTCTGTTTCTTGCAGATCAAGCCACCTCTGGTGAAGTAGCTCTGCATAGGATTGAACAGTATTCTGAGGTAGCTGGGGCAAGTATAAATAGAACAAAGAGTGTTACATATCCATTAATTAATAAAACCAAAATTCTAGTTTCTTTGCAAGGTATCCCAGGTAATGTGGAGACATTGAAAGTCTTAGGTATCTCCTTTGGAAAGGGTGATAATGGAGTTTTAAATTGGGGCCAGAAATTGGAATATGCTAAACAGAAGGTACAGATTTGGAAGTCATGGCAGCAAACAAAGAAAAATAAAGTACTGATAGTTAAGACATTTTTATTACCACTCTTCACATATTTAAGCATGTTATATCCTATACCTGTAGCCTTTGAAACAACACTATTGAGTCTCGTGTTTCAGGTTATTTGGGGCAGTCAATTGAACCCCATCAAACAGAATATTCTCTAGTTACCTATACAACGTGCCTTTGGGTTTGTGGCACCTACTCTCTGGAATTCTCTGCCACGTCAGTTTAGGGAGTGCGGGACGGTGGGATGTTTTAAGCGGGCTCTTAAGACTTTTTAGTGGGGGAAAGCCTGTTCTGTATTTTCTTGATTTTATTGTATTTTATTGTATACTGTTTTTATCTTGATTGTAAAGCGCTTTGAAATATGAAAGGCGCTATAACACATACATTTTATTATTATTATTATTATTACAATAAGGATGGTTACATTTGTTAAATCCAATCTTATTTTTCTATAGTATATTTTTTCATAACAATTTGATAGATTCGACAACTCTGAGTCCAGTTGTCTGGACAGTGTTTGTAGCTGTTTGGCTAGTTCTCCTTTTTCCAAGGTGGAAGAATCAAGATAGTTTAAATTCAGTAGTTAGGATAAGTCCTGGGTTTGTTAAACCTGTGATTGCTAAATTAAGACAGTGGAAATTAGAAGTGACTCAAATTGCACAACAACCTAGAAAACACATATACAATACAATTCAAACATAGGTTTTTTGTAACACTGATTTTTAAGGAGTGTCTGAAGTTCATTATGGGCAAGTGTTAAAAAACTTATAAGATAAACTGCCCCCAAAATGTGGAATGTGGTGGCTCAGTAGTCATGGAAACTTACTGTTAAAGGCAATGCAAAGCATAAGAGTCAGGCGGAGAGACTATGTCCCAGACCGACTTGTATAGCTTTAGAAGAATCCATGGAGCATTTTTTACTATTATGCCCTTGTGTGCAAGAATTCTGGCAGACACTATCCCTTAGATGGAAAAACAGAGATTGGCAATTAGTCACATATGAAGAGCTGGTGGGGGGTTTCGTTAAAACCTAGGAATTATGATAAAGGGGTACTCAGACTCATCTTCACATGTATTAAATTTGTTTTGTGGCAAACACTATGTAAATTTGTGTTACAGCAGATATATCAAGACCCTGAACAAATAATTATGCATTTAGAATATGAATTAAGCAATCAGTGCTCATGTGAAAAACAAGTTTTACTCAGAAATATTTGGATCAATAGATGGAAAAATGTGCCATTTTTGAAAAATAAAACTGGATGAGAGGATAGTATAATGGGTGATTATAAATTTAGAATGATTGTTTGATTTTGTTCTGTCTGATGCTTTGTATAATTTACTCCTCTATGTATGTGTATGGTTAGAATTATATGTGTCTTTAATAAAACATTACCCTACTCTTTTCGAGAAGTGCCATGGGATCTTTAACATCCACCTGAACTACTACCAGAACAGGCAGATGGGACCTTGGTATTAACATCTCATCCGAAAGACGGCACCTCAGGAGTGCAGCACTCCCCTCATGCTGCAATACAGTGTCAGTATTAGGATTTAACCCAAGTGCCTGGAGTGGGGCTAGAACCCATAGCCTTCTGATCTTCCAGCCTCAGAGGCAAGTGTGCAACCTGCTGAGCCACTGATTGTACATTGTACATTACTCAGCCTAATACAATTAGTGTTTTTTTCCCCCTTCTTTTTCCCAATGTTTCCACTGGTAAGGTACAAGGAGGGTTGCCATGTACAGCAATCACTGTGACAGTTCAGTCCTGTTCTGCTGTCCCTAGACATTACCATAAAACAGTAATGAAGACTGATTCTCCTCCTTGCTGTGTCTCTGGGCATGAGATGCCTCCCCTGGACAAGGCTGTCTATGGTTTTGGGTGTTGTGTAAGGCAAGTGTGATTCTGCAGGACATTCAGCTGCCACCCCCTCCTCTCCACCACTTTTGATGGTGTGTACATTTTATCTTTTTACCATCACTGTGGTCCTTTCTGTTATAGCACCACCTCCACCCACCATTCAGACACCCGTAGCCAATGATAGCATCCTTGTCATAGTCATTTTAGGTTGTTCCCCAGTTCTGGTGCTTTATGATTGTTCTCAGTCCAGGCCTTTGACATTCAATAAACACAGCTGTGGTTAATGTTTCAGCACTGCATGCAGTTGTGCCATGGAAATGGTATGCTAACAGTGCCTTTTTGGGTCAGTGGCATTTGTAATGTCACTGTTGTGCTCACAGTCACCTGTTATGTTTGGGCTATGAGAATTTATTCAGACACCATTGCTGACATTGCCTTGGTAGTGCGCCCTTGTGGCTGCTTTGAAGTCATACACTTTTTGTTTCAGAAAGTACCTACACTGTGTTTGTCCGCTCTCTCATCCCATTGCAAAGAGATTGGTGACATGCAGTCCCTTGCCTGGCACGTACAAGTCACCTTGTGTGTCTACACCTTTTAACGTCAGGATTAAGACATGAGACTGCATGGGTTACAGGATTCTTAATCCAGGATGTGGGGTTGTTCAATTAGGCTACAGTCTGAATGTAAACAGGCACCAAGCTGTGGATTGATTTCCCCAGTAAGCCACATTGTTTCTATGGTCAGTTCACTTGCTACATTGCCACTGAAAATGCATACTGAATGTGACTGAGGGTACAACTTGAACATATGGTCATCGATACACATTTTTCCTGTCCAATGACACATAGAATCTGAGATCAGATCCGGAGTGCTCTGCCAACCTACTCTGCCCATTTCAACACCTATTTTATGAAGCAGAGAGTCTGTAGTAACTGTAACTTGCATTCTCCCTGCTAACACTACAGTTGCTTTCTGTTTGACCCGATCACTCTTGAATTTATGAACAAATGAACATATGACATTACCAGCAGATGAAGGCATTTCGGTCTATCAAGTATGCTTGATTGTGCAGCAAGCAGCCCTTATACTGCAGCTGACCCTCCCTGCCCTCCCTTTCCTCTTATGCCCCCCCCCCACTGCCCTGTGCCATCCACTTTTTGAAGCAGCTCACAGTTCTACAGGATACCACTTCCCCAGGCAATGCATTCCACCCAGACACCACCCACTCCATAAAAAGGTGTCTTCTCAGTTCCCTTCTCAACCTTCTCCTCCCCAATCTCAGGTCATGTCCTCGAGTGTCTCTCCCCCCCCCCAACTTAACTTGATCTGCACCACCATGCCTGTCTTGTTTACTCCTTTCATGTACTTAGAGGCTTTAATCATAGTTTCCCTATCTCTCCTCACCTCCAGGGAGTACATGTTCAACTCCCTCAGTCTGCTCTTGTAGGGTATGTCCCCCAGCCCCTGTATCTATTTTGTTGCCCTCCTCTGCCCCCCCAGTACCTTATGTCCTTCTTCCGGTACGGGTGCCAGAACTGCACATAGTACTCTAGGTGTTATCAAACCAGTGACCACACAGCGGCAGGATCACCTCCCCCTCTTCTGGAGGATATACCCCTGGCAATACAACCCAGCATCCTATTGGCATTTGCTGCAGCAGCCTTCCTTCATTGTGCAGAGTTATTCAGTAAGCCCATCATGATCACCCCCAGATCCTTGTCTTCCTCTGTTGTCGCTAACTGTCCCCCCCCCCCAACTGGTAGCTCCTCCTTGGGTTTGTTGTGCCAAAATGTAGTGCCTTGCAGTTTTTGCATTGAATCCTAGCTGCCAAATGTCTGACCAGGTCTACAATTTTGACAGATCATCTTGCAAACCCTGGCACCCGCTAAGTCATCCAGTACTGCTCACATCTTGTTGTCATCTGCAAACAGACTGATCCTGCTCTTGATGCCTGTCGAGATATCTGCTATGAATATCCGAAACAACACTGGCTCCAGCACACAGCCCTCTGGTACCCTGCTTGTCACCTCCCTTGGAGATGAGATCTCCTCTTCCACCACCTACCTTATAGCCAGTTCACTACCCATCCCATCATCTTTGCCCCTGCCACTATGCCTTCCAGCTTAGTACCTAGTCTCCCATACAGCACGGAATCAAATGCCTTACTGAAGCCTGGGTACCAGACATGTGCTGCATAGCCTATGTCTAATTGCCTAGATACCCAGTCCAATTAATCCACCATGTTGGTCTAACAGGATCCACCAGAGACAAACCCATGCTGTCTACCATCCTGCAGTCAATTAGTCTCCAGAAGGGAAACCAGCCTCTCCTTTAGGATTGTCTCCAGCAGCTTTGTCCTGGTGGATGTGAGACTTACATGTCTTTTGTTCCCTGGTTCATCCTTGGGGTCCCTCTTATGGAGGAGTACCACGTCAGCTATACTCTAGTCCCGAGGTATACTCCCTGATTCCAGGGAGGCATTGAACATGTCTGCCAAGTGCTCTGCCTGGACTTTTTCCAGCTCCTTAAGCACCCTGGGGTGTATGCCATCTGGCCCTGGTGCCTTGTCCATCATCAGTGCCCTCAAGTCCTCAAGTACCCTGCCCAATGTGATTTCCCCATGTGTCACCTCCTCCCCCCTTGCCTGCCATCCTACCCCCCCCTTGGGTAGAGCCCCTCATTTCTAGTTAGTTAATACTGTCCATAAGTATTCATGTAATGATCCTGCCTGTTGTGCCCCTGTTTCCACCCACCCCACATGATTTTGTACTTACAACTGCTGTTCTCCATGACGTACCTCAAAAAGTCACTACCTCCACTTAATGCCCTGTTCCAGCCTGAGCTGCCTACAAACCCTGGCTGCCTTAACAGCCCTTGTCACTTCCTTCAATTCCTTCAGATAATCCTCTGTCCTCCCCTCTCCCCGGTTTTTTGGAACCTCCTAAAGGCAGCTCTTTTCTTCCTTACTTTTTACATGATCACCTTGCTCATCCAGCTAGGTTTCTTGGTCATCGGCATGTTACTCTGTACCCTGGTACACACAACCATCTCTGACCTACATCTACCATATTTCCAGGCAGATCATTTGTTCCCAAATGCAGAACCATATGAGGTTTCTCCCTGCCCCTCCTTGCATACCTCAGAACACATTTCACAGCCCTTTCCGCTATCATTCTTGGCATGGCCTCCACCCATATTCGATGGTGCCTCTGCCCATTGCTTCCCCATCTGATCCCTTTTAGTATTCTGTCTCCCAGAAGTAACAGCACACCCTCATTTTCATATTATGCTGTCATTGGCCAGCAGAGTTGTTCCTTTTCAGCACCTGTTGTAACACCCCCTGTCCCTATCCATGCTCCACTCTCACTCCACCCTTTCCCCACTGACTTCGTCTCCCCTCTCCACAGTGTTTCACCTGCCTCCTCCCCTTGGTGGTGCCCTACCCCTTTCCTGTCATACCTCCCCTCCAACTCCTCCCATCCTTCCCCACAACCCTCTTACTAGACATAGCCCCCTTCCCATATCCCACCAAACCCTTGACCTCCCCCCTCCACGTTCCTTTTTCCTCTGGTCTATCTTCAGCTCCTCCACCAAGCAGTCCCCCTATCATGTCCCCCACTCTGGCCAGTACTGAGAAGTGATTATTTGATGTCCCTTCAATACCACTTATTTTCTCCTTCCTTCTGCTGGCCACCCCAGCGTTGATGACCACACGACTGTTAGATCCACCCTTCCCTCCCCTCTTCCATTCTTCCCTTTTTCTGCCTTTGTTTGCTCACAGAAATGGGTCCCCCTGTCTCATTATCACATATGCTTCCCTTTCCCTGCTCCTCCTTCACCCTCTCAATTTGATTTGACCACCTCCCTCAGCTACCCTCTGACCATCCCCAGCTGTTGATCCGTCTTCAACTGCAGCCTGCAGTCCTCTCTATTTCCTTGGCCACCTTCAGTTTTAGTACTTCTGTCATCACTCTGTCTTCCTTGGATGGAATGTTTCACATCCGTCCTCCATGTGTGTTTTGATTGCATAATAGTTATCCCTCCACCTCCTCTTCCTGTGTCAGTACTGGCCGTAAGTATTTCTTCAGTATGTTCTGTTTTCCTATGTTGTCCTCTGCCCACTAAAACACTTCCTTTGCTTAGCCTTGCAATCTGTCCCTTTCTCTGTTTTCTTTCACATATATACATGGAATTTGTTTATCTCCTCCCACCTTTCATGTCTCCTATAGGGTTGTCCATATTAGTTTCCCCACAATTGATGTGAGGCTCACTGGTATACGATTTCACCGTTCATCCTTGTGGTGGTTTTTGCAGAGGGGCACCATATGAGCCATCCTCCTGTCCTGTGGTATGCTTCCTGTGTGCAGGGAGGTATTGAACAGTTCTGCCAGTTGCCATGCCAGGATCTTTGCCGGTTATTTCAGTACCCTTGGATGTATGCCATGCGGTCCCCGTGCCTTATCCACACTAAGTGCCTTTAAACCGTCTTGTACTCTGCCCACTGTGATCTCCCCATCTGTCATCCCCCACCCCCCTGAGCACACCTTACACCCTGAGGTAATGATGCGCCCACCTCCTTAGTGCATACAGAACGAAAGTATTATTTTACTGCCTCTGCCTGTTCTTCAACTTTCTTCACCCACACTGCTTGTTTTTTGATCCACACTATCTGCTCCTCACAGTTTCTTCACTCCCTTATATACCTGAACAAGTACTTCTCCCTGTCCTCAATGCCCAGAGCCAGACAGACCCACCTGTTAGCCTTATCTGCCCTGTCCACTATGGTTACCTACTCTGACTTATTCAGGTAATGTTTTGTATCCTACACCATAGTTGACCATCAGAAAGTCACGAAGGCTGCTCTTTTTTCCCCCTCTTCTTTTCCACCACCTCCATGGCCAACTACCTTCATTTAGTAGCCTTAGCATTTTTGCTCTGTGTTGTGGTGCAGCATCTGGTGGCCTCCACTACCCCCAATTTCATCACTTCCCAGTTTTGGTTTGCATTGATTATGGATTCTACCCTGGTTAGCATCCAATATTCCCCCCGTCCTCCCAAACTCCACCCACATTAGGTCTAGCACCCTTGTTCAACTTCCCACAGCTTCCTTACCCATGCTGAGTGGGAACAACACTGAGTTTGGGTCACTTTTTGCCACTGTATCCTCAATCACCAGCTCTCTTGCAGACTCCCCATTACTTAGTTTGATGTCAAGCCCGTTGCTCAACCCAGTAATCTTGTTAACTGTCTGCATCAGGAAGCTGTCCTGCAAGGCCCCCAGGAGGACTTGTTCCCAAGCACTCGAGGTGGTTTTGGTGGCACAATCCATTCATGGATGATTTTTGTTGTCTGCCATGATCACAGTGTTACCCTTTCCACAGACACTCCCTACCTGTTTTGCTACTTCCCTGTCCTGATCCTGTGCCTCAGCGGTTGGTCATTACACAACTTGCATCCTAACTGTCAGTTTTTGAATCCTGGAATCATATCCATAATGTCTGTGTTCTTCCCTCATCTCCTACTTCCCTTCCATACCTTATATCTTCCCTCATACAGATCGCCACCCCTCCCCATTTCACCTAGTCCGTAACCTTTCCAAATATCCTGTGTGGTGCTCTAGAAGATGATGTTATGAAGAGAGTGCGTTCTACTCTAAGGTGGTGAAAAGAGATGAGCGAGGCACCAGAGGTCCAAATTATTTTTCGGATAGTATAACTGCTATCCGGACAAGGAGAGGCAGGAGTCGACTTAGTAATTTTCAATGCCCGCAGGGCGGGCGTTTTATTTGGAACCAAGGGGGGTAGACAGACACAGTCACAAGAAGGAGTAGGTATGCCCAATACACAATAGAGCAGATTATAACAAGGATAACTGAAAACACTTTCGATCTACCACTTTTATGGTTACCTCTACAAATATAAACTGCAGGCCTAATGCCACTCTTATTCTAGTACTAGTTTATACTGTACTCTATACTCTACACAAGGACCCAGTCTTAGGCTACTCAGCACTACATTAGGGTGATCAGCATCATACATCTACAAAGAGTCCAGAATTTTACAAAGGTCCAGAGATCCGGCGTCTTCATGTACACCGTCGTTCTCCGTTGGTAGCTACAAGGGAAATAAAACAGAACTGTGGAACCTAATCTCAATTCCCAGCAAGGACCTAGATAAGGCCACTGGGTGGTGAGAGGTTTGGTAAACAGACCATATATCTTCGCAAAGCCCACTCTCTCCGAGGCTGCCGGAATGTAGAACCAGAGCAACTGGTTCCTGAAATAACACACACTGAAGCAAGAGGTTCCTTGGCCAAAACCCACTTCTAGAGTTGCCAAGGATGAAGAAAGACCAAGATCTGCATGGCGATGAATCCAATGGAGGACTACCACGATCCGACTGATGCTGCAGCACTCCAAGGGCCAGCTGGACTCAGAAGGAACTCTGGCAGGACCAGGAACCATAGTAATCTGAAGAGATGATGGTTGAATCTGCAATCCTCAGGTCAGGAACTAACACAAAACAAAGAAGCGGCCGGACGCGTCCCGGACTGAGCCAGCGGACTCGAGCTTTCAGCGAAACGACCAGGTGGGGCGCAGAACAGGTTCTCAAGATGAGCTCTCTCTCTTCTGTAGAGGCGACCAACTTCGGGACATCTGGAACAGGAACCAAACGGAAAGGCACTGGCACAGCTGTCGTGATGCGTTTCGGCAGACGTACTTTCAAGCTGTGAAAACAAGAAAATGGCGAGTACGACTGGTACGACTGAAGACGGACTTTGACTTCGGCGGATGACACGAACGGACCGGATAAGTTGATGGAGGATCTTCCTGGAGTGAAGAATGCTGGAAGGATGTCTTCTTCTGAGTAGAGACTGATTCTGAGCACGTGGTGTAACAGACCACACTAGGAGACTGCAGTGTGGTAGAAGACTGAGACTGTCTTCGCACAGTAGTAAACATATAACTGAAGAATGCCCAAAGAACTGTGGAATAGTACAATAATTTGCCAGGAGGGCAAATTATAACTTCAGGGTAATTGTTACTGATAAGGGCCAATGTCCAGGTGCTTAGAGCAATAGTTCAGGTACTTGGACCAATAGTTCAGGTACTTAGGGCAATAGTTCAGGTACTTCGGACAATAGTTCAGGTACTTAGAGCAATAGTCCAGGTACTTAGGGCAATAGTTCAGGTACTTCGGACAATAGTTCCGGTACTTAGAGCAATAGTTCAGGTACTTAGGACAATAGTTCAGGTACTTAGGGCAATAGTTCAAGTACTTAGGGCAATAGTTCAGCATAAGCAGTACAGTAATCACAGTAGTTTCACAGTATAGGCAATTAGAACACTCTCAGATGAACCCCTGTTTCTATAGGTAGGGAATTCTGGGATAGGATCCCCTACTGTCCGTTGTGGCTGGGGCCTCCCTTTAGACCAGGCTTTACCTCGGGCCTAATGCCCTACCATTACCTCGGGCCTGAAGCCCTACATTAGCTTGAGCCTGCCTTATTCCACTAGGCTGGGGCCTCCCTTTAGTACCACTAGGCTGGCTTGCCCTATTCCGCTAGGCCGGGGCCTCCCTTTAGTACCACTAGGCTGGCTTGCCCTGTTCCGCTGGCCGGGGCCCCTATAGTACCACTAGGCTGGCTTGCCCCTATTCTGCTAGGCCGGGCCTCCCTTTAGTACCACTAGGCTGGCTTGCCCTATTCCGCTAGGCCGGGGCCTCCCTATAGTACCACTAGGCTGGCTTGCCCTATTCTGCTAGGCCGGGGCCTCCCTTTAGTACCACTAGGCTGGCTTGCCCTATTCCGCTAGGCCGGGGCCTCCCTATAGTACCACTAGGCTGGTTTGCCCTAATACGCTAGGCCGGGGCCTCCCTATAGACCAGGCTTTACCTCGGGCCTGATTCCCTACCTTTACCTCGGGCCTGAAGCCCTACGTTAGCTTGAGCCTGGTGCCCCACTTTATACTGGGCCTGGAGCCCCTCATTGCATTGGGCCTGGTGCCCCACTTTATACTGGTCCTGGAGCCCCTCGTTGCATTGGGCCTGGTGCCCCACCTTAGATTGGGCCTGGTGCCCCACTTTGTACTGGGCCTGGTGCCCCTCAACACTTTGGACCTGGTGCCCCACTTCCCAACAGGCCTGGTGCCCTACTTTAAACTTTGGGCCAGAATTGCCCTTTTAAGAGGCATTGCCCCTTTAAAATTCTGCAGGCTCCCAATGCCTGCTGTCATTCAGTGCAGCAAATCTCTGCCTCTGCACCACCCCCTAATGAATATTTATTAGGCCGCGATAAAGGCCTTGCTTGCTGGCCCCTCCCCAGGGGCGTCGCTAGCCCCGCCTCCCTCTTTAATATTAAATTTCACGGGTCCTTACAACCCGATGGCCCCCGCGGCGCTCTGCCGCCTCTGAAAGCGCCTAATGCGCTATTTAAACAAATCCAGTTCCCCTACAACAAACTGGCGGTCAGCACAACGCGTGCTGCTGCCGACTCACCGCTCTGCCATCCTGACTGGGGTAGAAGTACTGTTGGGAGGCGGGAGGGATGCTGGCAGTGGGAGGGAAATGTACAGGCAGCTGGGAGGATGACTCAGGGGCCTCTGACGGCCCAAACAGGACTCGGCGATGTGGCGTTTCTCTGCCGCCGGCGTGGGACCGAAATTAATCTAAAAATACTCTCGGGGGACAAAAACAAGTAACCGAAGGGCTTTTAAGCCCATAAAACGCGGCGGAAACGGCGTTTTCATCTTCGTGGTGCCCCGATGGCACCACCGACCACGGACTACTGTAGCAGAGAAAGTCTTCAGGCAGGGGAGGCAGCACAGGACCACAGCAAGTCCAGAGGGACGGCTCCAAACCCAGGTAAGCCAAAACTGTCCCCCTGACTTCTGGGTCCTGGCCCCTCAACCTCTGCCCAGCAATAACTGTGTCCAACTGACCACTTGAAGAATCTTTGTTTAAACTTGAACCTCCCCAGGGTTCTAGATCTGCTGGATTAGATTGCTGTGCATGAGCCACCTAGCACAGCATTCCATCCAGGCTATTATGACCTAACTTGCTTGTAAATTTTAATTTTTTACAAGGCTGCAAGTGCACAGGGCACTTCTCTATTATTTACAATATGTTCTCTGTAATGGCCAACTTTGGGGCATTACACCTGTATCCCTGGATCATGAGGACCCAGTGCTGTTGTTCGGTGTACCCCATTTCTGCGATGGCCGCTATGTCCACAACCTTTCCCCCAGACTGCCAGGAGGGCTTACATCTCAGTAGTGTTGTTCCCTTGGTTCCTTGCTTTAAAGGAGGTCACACCCCAATGTGTTCCCTGCCTCTCCTTCCCCTTTCTGATCCCGTTCTTACCCACCCCATCTGAACACTCCATATCACTGCCTTTAGTGGTATGTGGGGGTAAGCCTACTGTTATGGTGGTCAAGCCACCAAAATTGTGCACCGTAGTCCACAACCAGTATCACCAAAGATTTCTATGCTGTCATCGCCATAGCTTTTCATCTGCTTGCGATATCACAATATCACAGTGGGTGTCTGTAACACATCGGCATATTTTTTGGGCCATTTTTGGGTTGTTAATTATGATGTTTAAGCCACCACCTATGACCTGCCAGTTTTGCCGCTGTTTTGTCACATCCACCACTCCACCATGATTCAGTTTCCCACCTTCACTTACCTTGCACCAGCGCTTTACTGACCCTACAGACTGAGTTGATTTTGAATAGTTTCAGCACGTGGGGAAACTTGCCATACCCTGGACCATTGCTCATAGTAGGCAACAGGCTGAATCAATGTTAGTCTTATCATTCACTTTATTTATTCAGGTACACGCTGACAACAGAATCACAGTTCTGCTTCCGGCGTCATGTCATTCTCCGCATTCCGGTTCACCAGGCTCCTGGTTATGCAGAATGGATTCACTCCATTTCAAATGTGACCACGCATGTGTGGATTGACTTCACATGGTACCGACAATGTCTATGGTGGATACATATTGTTTTGTTTGTGTGGATCATGGCACAGCAGATCAGCAGCATTAAACAGACAGATCGCCACAGTCTGTCATCGAACACCACCGCCTGTCATTCCAGATCAGGCCTACTTAATGGCATCACATCTTCTGTGCTAAATTATGTAGAATGATGTCCAATTCCAGGATACATCCACCATGGAAACCATTTATAGCATTTTGTACACAGTCTGTCAAGTGGGCACACACTACAGTTACATATGGTATGTCTTGCATGCATGTGTAACTGAACACATCATGTACTGCATGCTTGTCCTGATGTCTATCACCATTTTCCCACAGGTGCCGAATGCAGCTTTGTGATAAACACAACATTGCAGGTTTGGTAAATGCTTTACATCTTGTCAGCTCTTGTGCAACACATGTAACCTTTTTATCGACTGTCACTGAATTTATGTACGGTATCTTGCTGCAGCAGTCTGTACATATACAGTACCTGCATAAAATTAGCTTGCTATGTCTGTAGCACTATGTTCAGACGTTTACAGTATGTCTGCATGTACATACCTGCTGCTAGTTGTGTCAGATCACTCTATGTCTCCCTCCACTTTAACTGTGTGTATATGACTATTTTTATATATATATATATATATATATATATGTATATGCATATCTCTGTGCAAAAGTACTGTACTTCAGCCTATATATTCATACACATGTCTGCACTTATACAGACAGAAATAGTTATACATGAATCCCCACATCGATAGTCAGCAACATGTGAAGCTTGTACCTCTATGAATGACTAATGACAGCATGCATGCCCATAGAAATCAGTATAGGCGCACAACTGTCATCGATGCATGCCATACGCTTCACAATTCTTTTTACTGTACGACATAGTTTAGTCATACCTTGTAGCATAACAGTATTATTATGCTATCTTACAGGTGACGACAAGCAGGTGAGAAGACTGAAACCAGAGGCCATCCCATCTGTGTTTCGACAACATGCCATTCACAGTACACGGGCACTGCCAGCAAAACGTAGAAAGGCAACTTCCGTAATTCCATGTCCCATTGACATGACTGTGTGTCACTGTGCTATGCTTTCTGGCATGTACGGTTCCACCATTACAATGTGCCATGGGAAACAGCACCTGAAGTGTCAGCGCTGGCATCCCACCAATGATGAAAAGCACCAGAAACATGTGTGCACTCCATGATGTGGGCTAAAGGTAGGAACAGCACCAAATCAGCCCAGAGATGGCATGCCATTGACTGCATGCCTTCACCACTACAAATGTACACTCTTCCACACAACCAGTTGCATGACTACTGACGGCTCTGTTGTCCAAGAGTTTCACAGCATCCAACTTAAAAGGCCACTTAACAAGACAGGTGGTATGGGCATCGGGCACAGAGTGGTATAGTGGGTCATAAGCAGACTATTGTGATGGAGACAGATGGCAGTGGCTAATATGATGCAGTTATGTGGGAAAGGGGGGGAACAACAGGGTTTCTCTGCGATCTTTCCATGGGCCAGTCATGTAAAATGTCTTTATTGGTGACATTATGGAAGTGCTGAAGGGAAGTGTCTGCCTGCTTGCGGATAACAACAAGAGGCAGAGGTATCACTAGCAGAAGGCAAGAGATGATAATGGCATTGTGTATAGCACAGTAGTGATGCCTCACCTAGTCTACTGTGTGCAGTTGCCCAGGCCACATACTCGCCAAGACATCGACTGGGTGGAAGCAGTTCACAGTAGGGAGACCAAGATGGTACAGGGCTTGCACCACAAAACATATGAGGACAGATTACAAGAACTCAATATAAAGTGATAGGAGCAATGAGGGGAGTGTGGGGACATTGTGCAAATGCTGAAGCATTGCCTCTCTGTGTGAGAAGTTGTGTGTCATCCTCAGATACATTTCGATCAAGCATGAAGCAATCATGGGTTGCTTCAGTCAACATGCCTTTCCAGTGATATCAGCAAACACATGCCATACATTGAGACTGGTTTCATGGCATTGTTATGGATCGCACACAGGTTTTTTTCTTTTCTTTTTTTTCTTCTTGGCAGGGTTCGGAAGCTGTTGAATGTAACACCATGTATTACACAGACAGGGTCACGGATGTAACAACTTAGTAAGCTAGTAAAGGCAGTGGTGCACACAAGTTCCATCAAGTTGGCCACTGCCACCTCTCTTCACCGGGACAATATGGATGCTGCTACTAGAGTTGTGCAGAAGTCCTCCATTGCCATCCAATGTGAGGTCCAGAAAAGTGACTTCACTTGTCAGTAGCCAGAGAGTATTGAGGGCATCTTGAAAGACCTCAAGGCCTCAAACCTGCAGTACCATTACTGTATTTTTTTATTTATTTAATACTAGGATTACAAATACCTTTGAACCAGAGGTTCTTTTACAAAGGTTCTAGGTCAGCATAAGGTGCAAAACAAAACAAAACAGAAGCAAATACAATACAGGTTAGGGCAATTAGCATAGAAGCACAAAACCAGTGACAGATAATGCAGTGGAAGTAACAGAGAAACAGGTAAGTCAATCAGTAGGTATACAAATAATGAGGTACAATTAACAAAGGAACAGATACACAATCAGCAATCTAAGCTATAAGGAAAACCATCCTACGGGAGAGGGGAGAGGGGAGAGAAGCTAAGGGGGAGGGGAAAAGAGGGCAGTCAAGGATTTGACATTGTCATAAGTGCTGTGAACAGATCAGATTAAGTGCAAGGTAGCCTGGGCGGCGGGAGAATGAAGCAACGAGGGAGTAAGGAGGGTGTGTGTGTGTAGAAGAGGATACGAGGGGAGGGGGTAGAGGACAGACAGAGGGGTAGTGGAGAGGAGACAAGATGGTGGGAAGATAGGAAGGAGGGGTTATAGGAAGGAGACAAGTTGAAGGGAAGGAGGGAAGATGAGTGAGAGTGGGAGGAGCAGGAATGGGTAGGAGGGGGAATGAAGGGGGTAGGGTAGGGCGAGTTAGAGGAAGGTAGGAGAGGGACGGGGAGAGGGAGGGTGTGAGGGGCAAAGAAAAGTGGGAAAGGGTGGCAATGGAAGAGAGATGGGCAAAGTGGGAGGGTGAAGGTGGTCCACAAGCTAAGGCAGAGCATTCACAACTACATGGTCAGAGAGGTGCTGGCGGAGTTTACACTAGGTAGAGCAGTCACGCTAAGGTCAGAGAGGTGCTGGCAGAGTTTACGCTTGAACAAGCCAAGCTTGTTTTCAGCTGCAATTTCCAGAGGAAGGCTATTTATCAGTGAGGGGACCCTGGTATAGACTGCATGTTGAGCCTGGGAGGTATGGCAGAAAGGAACAATATACAGGGATTTGAGGGAACTACACGTAAAGCATGCATTGGCTGCGGGTATCATTAAGGCATATGTTGAAGCGGTGTAAGACTAAGGCAGACTTTCTTTGCCAGGAGGCAGGACTGGTAGGCAAGTCTACTATTTATGTTGAGCCAGTACGATTGCTTGCAGAGATTACAGATATGCGTACGCTTCCCTGCACCAGTGACAAGTCTACAGTACTTCTTTAGGGCTGTCCTGATCCATTTTAAGGTGGTATCAACAGCAGCACCATAGAAGACTAGCCCATAGTCAGTGATGGAGAGTTCAGAGGTAGTTACAGCTACACGCATAGCTTCATTGGTAAGACAGCGATGGTAGCAATAGAGGACCCCTATTCTTGAGTTAATAGATTTTGAGTCGTGTCGAACATGCAAGCTGAAGGACATCGTGCTGCCAAGGGTAATACCAAGGTATTTAAACTCCTGAACTTGCTCAAGTGGCTGCAGTAGATCATTATGGATAGTGAGGTTAACAGTTCTGAACTTGCTATGAGAGCTGTAAAACAACATGGACTTAGTTTTTTTGTAATTCATCAACAGTTTATGTTAGACCAGCCAGATTTTAGCTAAGCTGAAGTTCATCTGGAGGTCCAGAGAGAGCAGGACTGGGTCAGTGTGGGTGGAAAAGAGGACTGCATCATCAGCATAGAGTATCATATTATTCTTACAAGCTGCAGGCAGGTTATTTATGAAGAAGCTGAATAGTAGGGGGCCAAAGATGGAACCCTGGAGGCCATATGATAGAGAGTCAGCAATTTTGACTTTTTGACTCCTAGCCAAGAGATAGCTTTTAGACCATTTGGTTACAGCATTTGAAAGGCCAAAGGAAGAGATCAAGTACAGCAGGAGCTGGTGATTCACGGTGTCAAAGGCCTTTGTCAGATTGATGAACACCGCCCCTAGTATGTGGCCTGTATCTAGTGTCTTATGAATACGGTTAGTGAAATCAAGCACGGCGGTGGTGGTACTATGGGCTTTTCTAAATTCATGCTGTTGCAGGCAGTGTAGGTTGTATTTGTAAAGGTGTTCAAACAATTGGTCTGGAACAATTCATTCAAGTGCCTTGCAGAGCGGGGGGAGGATAGAGATGGGGCGGTAATTGGAGAGAAGGGACCTGTCACCACTTTTATAAACGGGTGTGACAATAGCTGATTTCCAGAGCTGTGGGAATTGTCTAAGCTAGAGCGAGAGTTTCAAAAGTTTAGTGAGAGAGTGTAGGACAACGTCTAGTGAGAGGGAGATGAGTTTAACATTGAGAGTGTCGCTGCTGGGGCTAGCTTTGCTTAGGGCTTTTTTAAGGTATTTTCTAGCTTCAACCATGGACACCCTCTTAAAGTAGAAGTGATGGGTATTACTTGGGATGTTGGTTCTTTTATTGGGGTCAGACGGGGCTGAGTTATCAAAGAAGTTAGGGGTAAGGACACTGCTGAGATCCGTGAATACAAGATTAAAGGTGTCCGCTAGATCTTTGTGGTCATGAATAGCGGAGCGTTTACCTCGCGCATAGTGGGGGAGGATTTATTAGGTTTTCCCGTAAGGCTCTTGATGTTCTCCCAGAAGGCTTTACTGTTTCCCCAGGAAGTTGTTAGTTCCTGTTCATACTAGGCTTGTTTGGCTCTGCGTATTGCTATTGTGCATTGGTTTCTAGCCGCTTTATAGAGCTGCATGTCATGCTGCAGCCCTGAGTTCATGGCTCGGTGCCAGACATTATCTCTGTTCAGCATCATGGAGACAAGTTCAGAGAAAATCCAGTGATTAGTGAAGGGTCTTATTCTCCTTTTCCGTGAGGGGGGGGCAAAATTGTTGCAAACGTCATGAAACTGGGAAATGAAAAAGGCAAGGGCCTGGTCAATGCTGTTCATGGAGTCATGGGGTTCCCAGTCAACCACTGACAGGGTGGTAAGGAATTGGGGAAGCTTCCCTTTATTTAAGGTTTGTTTGTAGGAGAATGGGGTCTTAGGTTTAGGTGCCTTGTTACACCGGTAGCAGACAACAGAGGAGTGATCACTAAGAGTGTCAGGAAGAACTTCTGTGTTAGTGATTCTGTGGGGATGAGAGGTGTGGATAAGATCGAGCAGGGAGCTACTACCAGTCTTGTAATTAAACTTAGTGGGGGCAGTGACCATTTGAGTAATATCTAAGGCAGCAATGGCATCTTTATATGGGTCAGCTTCCAGTGCCAGCCAGTTAACATTTAGGTCACCCATTACAATTGTCTTGCCACAGTGGGAGTTGGTGTCAAGGAAGATAGAGATCATTTGGAAGACAGTTACATGTTCATGCGAAGGGATGTAAACAGATACAACTGTGAGGGATTTATCCTGCTGGCCAATAATTATTTTTACTGCCAGCATTTGAGAGCTGTTAGCAGAGGGAGGTAGCAGGATGACTTGACCTTTAGGTGTATCTCGCAAATAAATGGCACAGCCACCTCCATGCTTGGTAGTTCTGTCGAGTCAGAATAGGCCATAGCCAGGAATGCATACAGCATTGTCAGAGACCTTAGATGAGAGCCCTGTTTTGCTGAGGGCTAGGATATCAGGCCTACAGTATGTTGTGACACCCAGACTTGGAGTGCATCAAGCTTAGCTGGCAGGCTACAGATGTTAATAGACACCAGCTTGAGATAACCTTGTTTACTGTACCATGCATTAGATGCTGTGGGAGGTCCTGGGTTTGGGTGAACATAGGTTGCAGTACAGTGCTTTATACAGAATTACGGCCTCACTGCACTTCAGAAATTGACTTTACTGTACAGTGCATGCCTATGATTACATCAACACCATTAAAAGTGAAGAGTTAGCTACCACAGGATGACAATGAACAAATGTCCTTCCTAACATCAGACACAAATGACATCTGATAGAAGGATGACTCACTCTTCACACCACCAAGTGGAATAAATAGCGGTACAGACACAAGCGACTTAGAGGAACCTGACAGCCTGACCTGCACCAACAGCATTGCTGCACAGGAAAAGTACCTAGTATTACACACGCAATTGTTCCTTATTTTTGAACTCATTGCTTGCAAAATGTGTCAACTTCCATTGATGATTACCAAGTCATGTGTCTGTGGCACGATGTCCATGGTAGAGTTCTGCTGCACTAAGTCACATGTATTTACTTGGAGGTCTCAACTGATGCTCAGACACATGAGCACTGGAAATCTGCTTTGTAGCTCTGCAATACTATTTACTGACAATGTGTACAGGCACATTTCAGAGTACATGCAGTGTCTTCATGTCCTTTTTCTGTCTGAAAGCCAGTATTACTGCATGCAGAGGCAATACTTGTTCCCCATTGTAAATATGCATTGCCTTGACCAGCACAGAAGGAATATTCAGTTTGTTATGGGAAAACGACTGACTGTCATTGGTGAGGGGCGCTGTGACTTTCCTGGTCACACTGCAAAGTATTGCATCTATAATGGAAATGGACACTAGCCACATTTTGCAGTCTGAGCTTCTACAGGTGATGAAAGTGGGTATGCCACCTAACAGCAAAATTTCTATGGCGACATGCGTCGATATCGACAACAGTGCCATGCCACCGTAGAAGTGCCGCTGGAAGGGGGCAACCACTTCCCCTGACCTACACACCCTCCCTGAACTAACTCCAACCTGGAGTTAGAATCCTTTAGTTCAAGGGTGCATGGGGGGTTTGGGGGCGAAACCCCCTATGAAAAAATAGAGTCCGAAGTGTGCAGTTCCATGCCAACTGCAACTCATAGTTGACATGGAACCTGGCGCTGTACTGACAGTCATGGAGTTTTTCATCGAACCGCAGTGGTAGAGCCATGGAAGTGGCTAATTCCAATGCCATGGAGGAGGAGAAGGACTTTCTTAGAACAGTACAGAAGCTGTCAGACTCTAGTGTCCATATTGGTACCATCGTGACAGACCGCCACCCACAAATAGCAGCACTGATGTCTAGGGTTTAATGTTCCCTGGTTCGATGTGTGGCACCTCGCCAAGTCCATCATGAAGAAAGTGGTTGCCAAGGGAAAGCAGCATCACTGTGAAGATCTCCTTCCTTGGACTCGGTCCATCATCAACCACTTTTAGTGGTCGTCATCCACCTGTTAGGGTAATGCAGAGCTTCTCAGAGAGAAATGGGTTTCACTGTTGGAGCACACCACTAACACTCACACATGGGTGGTGGGCTTGGTCTTTCGTTCCTGTGAACATGACACAATTGATCCTGACGCTGACAGAGAAACCTGCCTGCAGGAAAGAGGAATATCTGCGCATAATGCATTGAAGGCCATTGTAATGGACACAAGATTGCTTAACAACATGGGGAAAGTGACAGAATTCTGTCACACAGGACAATTGGAAGTCTATCATTCTCTTCTGAACAAGTACTGTTCCAGAAGATACCACATCTCATACCCCAGGCATGGTTGCATGCACCCAGCTTGCAATTCTGGACTTCACTGAAAACTGCAATAGGCCTCTAGCAAAGAATGTCAGTGGACCCAAAAAAGTACCGTGAGGAATCTGTTCTTATTTTCAAAGTTGACCAAGCAGTGTATCTGTCAGCCACTGTACGAGAAGAAAACGTATGAGTTTGTTAAGCAGATGATAGAAGATGTGGTCCGATTGAAGACTGGTGAGTTGTCAGATGTACCAGTTGGGAACACTCCAGCACTACCTCACAACATTCCTTCTGTCCCATGTCCCGACAAAGAGGACTTGTTTAAGAAGCATTATTCATGCTTCTGTAAGTGACGATGCATGACAACTGTGATGGATGCTGTACCACTTCAGAGAAAACATTGATTAAAAAGTTCCTTCCCACATAGCCATGGCGAATCTCTGCCCCAAGTTATTTATTTATTTAAAATTTGATGACCAGGAAAGGCACACTGAGCCAAGGTTCGTTTCCAGGTGTGACCCAGGTATAGTTTGTACAGGGAGTAACAAAAGAAGCAGGAAATACAGGCAGTTATCACAATCATTTTAAATAGTACAGTACAATTATCAAAGATGTAACATTTGGTCAGTGTGGAGTGTGAGAGAGATGAAGTGAGGTCTACCTAGGTTTGGCATCTATGGTGCGTTAGAAGGGATTGTGCGGTGCCTCCGTAGTGCACCAGGACCATTTGAGCACTTAGGACAGTGAGGATTGGGTAGGAGCCTAAGGAGCTGTGTAAAGACAGAACTAGAGGGGGCCTGGTGAAGATTGGAAGGCAGTGAATTCCAGAGAAGGGGGAGGTGGTACGAGAAGGCAGCTTAGCAGGAAAGAGTGCAAGGGCAGGGGAGGTGGAAGATGCGAGGGTCCCAGTGGCGAAGAGAGTAGTTTGGGAAGGTGGTTGGGTTGAGCTGGGACACGACGTATGGGGGAGGGAACCAAACTGGAATTTAGCTAAGAGGGAGGTGCTGTGGATGGTATGCCTGTGGGAAAGCGGGGCCAGGGAGAGTGGAGCATAGAGAAGGCAGTGGTGAGTGAGTTGGGGGAGGCGGTGGCGAATTGGCAGAAGGAGTGGAGCAGGGTTTCAAGTCTGGAGAGGGAGGGAGGATAATGGGGCCATTCCATAGACTACGTCTGCATAGTCTATAACTGGCAAGATTGTTTTACCTACAAGCTCACAGCGGGTGGGGATCGGTTAGCAGGATTTGTGGCGATAGAGGATTGCAAGTTTAGGCTGGATTTAGTGCAGATTGCCTCGACATGAGTGGAGAAGTTGAGGTGGCTGTCCAGCCATACCCCCAGGTATTTGAAGGCTGAGACTCACTCCAGAGGTGAGCTGTCCAAGGTGGACAGCACTGGGGGGGCTGGGAGGGTAGCCAGCTTCTGTCTGGAGCCAAAAACCAAGGTGACCGGGTTTTTTTGCATTGAGTGAGTCAGTTCTTGAGGAGCCAGGATTGGACTCTCTTGAAGTCATTTTGTAGAATGGGGAGGGGCCCGAGGCAAAAATGACCATATAATCTACGTATAGATGTACATTGGAGGAGAGGCAGGTGGCAGGAAGGTCGTTTATGAAGAGAAAGAAGAGGATGGGGCCAAGAATAGATCCTTGGGGAATGCAAGATACGATTGGGAGAGGAGAGGAGAGGAGAGGAGAGAGTGTTGACTATTTGAACAGATTGTTGCCTATTGTGGAGGTACGAGTGGAGCCAGGCGATTGCTGGTGGGCCGATGCTGAAAGCACAGAGTTTGTGGAGTAGCAGCAGGTGTGATACTGAGTAAAATGCTTTTGCCAGGTCTATGAATATGGCGGTTGAGATTTGGCTATTATCCATGGCCGAGAGTATAGAGTCAGTTACACTTAGAATGGTGGTGACAGTGGAGTGGTGTTTTCAGAATCCTGACTGGACTGGTGAGAATAAGTTGTTTGCAGTGAGGAAGTCAGACAGTCTGGACAGTATAGGGGATTCCTGGACTTTGTCTAGGGAGGGGAGGAGTGATATGGGCTTATAGTTTCCCAGTTGGGAAGGGTAGCCGCCTTTGAGCAAAGGGATAATTTTGTCCGATTTACAGGCTATAGGTACAGTGGTAGTGGATAGACAGAGGTTCAGTATGTGAGACAGTGGGGCAACAATTGCTGCTGCAGAGATGCAGAGCATTTTAGGGTGGATACCGTCTGGGCTAGATTTGGATGAGTTGAGGGAGGAGAGAGCGTGATATCCTTCAAGGGGTGTGATGGGAGGAAAGACTAAACCAGCGGTGGGGTAGGAAAGTTCAGCCAAGTTGGGGGGGGTCGGGGATGGCACAGGAGATGAAGAACTTGTTGAAGAGATCTGCCAGGGTGGCGGGATCCGAGACAGTATTGCCGTCTAATTTGAGGAATGGGCATGCCTGTTTCGTGTGGGGGTCAAGAAGGGATCAGCTTCCAGAAAGAAGCATGTGGATTTTGGTTATGAGTGAATTGTGGTTTAAAATAGGAAGATTTAGATTGCTGGGTGGCTTTAGTGAATTAATTCCTGAGGTGTTTGTACAATTGGAGCTCACGTGCTGCGTGGGAGGATTTGTAGAGGCTCCAAGCTTTGTCCCTGGAGCAACACAAGGCGATGAGATTGGCTGTGATCCAGGGGTGGTGGTGGTGGTGGTGGCATTTGACCCTTGCTTTTCTTAGGGGGGGTGTCCCAGATGCTCTGGAAGATACAGCAGAACTGAAATAGGGCCAGGTCATCATCGGACAAGGAGAGGAACGGCAGCCAGTCTGCATTTGCAAGGTCATGCAGCAAGGCAGTAACATTTAGGCGGTGAAGGGATCAAGACTAAATAAATTTGGGCTGGGAGAGTGGTGAGTGGATTTTGCGGATGCAATAGGTGACACAGTGGTCACTGAGGGCATCAGAGTATATGCCTGAGGCAGAGATACGGGTGGGGGGATGGGAGGATAAGACCCAATCCAGGAGGATGTGGTTTTGGGACCAATGATTCAAGCGTGTAGGTTCACGGATTAGCTGGGATAGATTTAGGGCTTCGATCTTTAGGGTGGTGGGTTTGGCAGAGGGGGAGAGCAAGTCAAGGTTGAAATCCCCTAGTAGCATGGATTCGCCATTAGATGTTTTGGTGTGGAAAGAAGTTATGGCCTTGATGATGGAATCGGGTGAAGTCTTTGGGGGGGCATATAGGGCCCCAATGTAGAGGGGGGGGAGGAGGAGGGGAAGGATAGGTTTGCCATAGTTGATTCGTGGGAAGAAGGGCAAGATTCATTAAACATGATGGAGCATCAGAGGGACTGCCTAACATACAGTGCCACACCCCCGGCTTGTTTGTCTCATTCCTTATGGAATAAATTACAGTCAGGAATGGTGAGAGAGGAGCTAGGGATTTGGGCGGATAGCCATGATTCCATGATGCAGAGTATGTCTGGGTGGTATTGGGTGACTCATAAAGTTAGGGCATCCATTTTAGGGAGGAGGCTCCTGGCATTGAGGTGAAAAATGCGGAGGCCCTTGGGGAGTGAGTTAGGGATGAGGCATGGTGGCAGTCCGGTAGAGGTATTACTGGACACAAAAGGGCTGGGGTTGGGATGTATGTCACCCACAAGGATTAAGAGGAGGATGGAGTATGTGAGTAGCGGGGTAAGTTTGGACATGCCAGAACAGCACTTAGAGGGAGGCACGTGGAGGTTTAGGCATTGGTATAGTGCTTCCAGATTAAGGAGGTGGGAGTGGAGCAGAAAGGGGTCGGTGGAAGGAGGGTTGGAAACTGCGGATGGGGAGGGATGTGGGGGAGGAGAAAGGGGGAGGGTAGAAGGCGTAAACATTGGGATTGGGCATGAGGGGGTATGAGGGGGTGGTACCTGGGGGAGGGAGGAGGGTTCTTTGGAGAGGGGGGAAGTGGTGTACTCTAGCCTTAGTTGGGCTAAATACACCCTCTTCAGAAACCCCAACGTTGCTTAAAATGTTTGTACTGTACTGTACTCACTGGTACCTAGCTGTTCCATAGCTTTTGACAGGAATCTTTCTCTTTGTCTCATCACAGGGCAGCTTACATGTTCCAGGTCAACTGGGGCTTGTCCCTTGCCCCCACTGAAACTGCAGTTTCATCCACTTCTGAGTGGAATTCATACTCTGGTTTCCTTGAATCAATGGTTTCCACCACTTGCTTGTGGCACTGCTGGTTTCTCACAAACTAGGGTGGGAAAAGATGTATGGAGGCCTTTCACCCAGTAGTACTTCTAACTGGCTGACGCCTCTCACTGGGAGCTCCTATCTGTTGGACTCCTACTACTGATGTCTCTCTTCACCCTTTTTAAATCATAATATTCTAACTGCCCAGGCAGCTGATTCCAAAGTGGCTTATGCTGCTGCGAGAATTCTATCTGACATAATCTATTCTGTCACCAGCCTAGCTGAGACAACAATTATGTCATTATTGTACAAGTTCCTAATGTTCTTTCTTCCAGCTACCCACTACCTTCACAGGGCTAACACTGATGGTATTCTAGTAACCATAGGGGACTGGGTTGTTACAGGTGCATAGTTTGACATACTGTGCCTATCCACCCACCACCTTGACACTACTGCGGTGCAAGCTGCCCATGATAGTCTCTCTCCGCCTAAAACCACACTAGGCTCTCTTGATGCAGATAGTAATCTTCAAGTATGATGTGTCTTCCATCACTGCAATTAAATTGTTGATATTAGTGTTCACGAACAACAGGTTCATGACATCCCTTCCTAACCTCCCACCCACCACTTCCTTGTTTACACTATGCACGATCGTGTTACGTATGCCACCAAGCTTGACGGCACATCGATACTCAACGTATGTTTCACTTTAAAGTACTTGTAGTTGATAATCATACCCCCCCATGTCTCCCTTTACTACAGTGACTACAGGTGCAGTCCCCTCAACATCCTCTCTTGTCCCATTACCAAGTTATCAGTAACGATGTCCATGGCCTGGTCAGTATCAACGCCGAACCTTAAATGTCCCATTACAGGTGTGCGAAGTACTAGTGTGGTACATACTTCGCTGTTGTGCTGACAAGTAGCACATACAGGGGTATTATTTCCTTCTGTGTCATAACTGTGACTCTTGATGCTACTCATTTCACCCTATGCATCACTACTGCTGCTGCTTCCTTTGATGCAGCATGGCGATTACCATAAGTAGTGCTAATCAAAGGCACAAGGTCCCCATGCAGGTCATTTTTTGTCATTGAAAACCATCCCACCAAGGCCACACTACCCAGTTGTCAGCAAGTTTGTGTTTGTGAGTCAATGCATCACACCGCTGTATTTACTGTGTCACCACCATATGGTACAACAACCAATCTAATTACTGTAAAGTATGAAGAGCAGCGAACAAGATTGTTGACTCTGCTGTCATGCAACCAAATGCTGTAGTTTGAACTTAGAGTTATTTATTCTGTTGTGTTGCTTTTAGCAACACCTGACAAATGTGTTAATATTGAATTACATTAACTGTTTCCTGTTCACACATGGAGTTGAAGCCATGGAAAAATAGGTTTTCAAACAAACATTCTAATGTTGCGTATCTTACTATCTGAGGTGTTCTCAGTAGTAACAACTCATAATTTCTGTTCATACACTGAAGAGAAATCAGTATTAGGTTGCACTACCTCATACCTGATGACTTATTGCTAGTCAGAGATTCATGTTTCTGTTCACGCAGTAAGGTTAAACTATGAAGAATGTTTAAGAATAAGAAATATTTATATTGAACCACTACATACCTCAGGTGTACTCATGTTTGTCAAAGTCATATAACATTTGTGGAATAAAACACATTCCTTTGGAATGATACCATCGCTACTGAGTAATTGTGATAAATCATAACGTGCAATATGTACCACAAATCATTGCATAAACTGAATTGGTAAACAGTAAAGAAGCACGGTGCTATAGGGCATTGTGGTTTCTTCCGCCGACAAGCATACCATCTCACATAAATAAACATGCATTGCTTTCTCCTACTCAGTGTTGAATCAGCTGTTCAGTTCATGAGGTATTTCATGTTTGAAGGACCTTCATGCAGTCATGGTGTGCCGAAGCAAGGACTGCGCCCAACACACACTGCTGATGTACGCCCTTTTCAAGGACAACAACATAGACACGCTACATTTTGGGGCAAAAAACCCAAAGAGGAGCTACCAGCTAGGGGGGATTCAGCTGGCCAAGATGGAAGAGGAGAAGGATCTGGGGGGTGATCATAATGGGGGCAATGAACAACTCTGTGCAGTGTAGAAAGGCAGCTGCAAAGGCTAATAGGATGCTGGGCTGTATTGCCAGAGGCATATCCTCCAAGAGGGGGAAGGTGATGCTGCTGCTGTACGGGTCACTGGTTAGACCACACCTGGAGTACTGCGTGCAGTTCTGGTGGCTGTACCTGAAGAAGGACATTAGGTTACTGGAGCCAGTGCAGTGCAGGGCAACAAAAATGATCCAATGGCTAGGGGACTTGCCCTACAAGAGTAGGCTGAGGGAGTTGAACATGTACTCCCTGGAGGAGAGGCGGGATGGGGGGGCCATGATTGAAACCTTCAAGTACATGAAGGGGATAAACAGCATGGACACAGAGGGGCTTTTCCAGTTAAGGAGGGGGAGGGACACCTGAGGACAAAAACTGCACAAACTGAGATTGGAGGGGGGAAGGTTTAGGAGGGAAATGAGGAGACACTTCTTTATGGAGAGGGTGGGGATGGGGTGGAACGCATTACCAGAGGAAGTGGTATCCTGTAATACAGTGGGCTGCTTCAAAAGGGGATGGGACAGGGTAAGAGGGAGAGTCACTTGGGGGGGAGAGGAAGGAGGAGAAGCTGCAACATAAGGGCTGCTAGCTGCACAATCATGCAGACTTGATAGACCGAAAGGTCTTTATCTGCTGGCAAATTTGTATGTTCGTATGTACGTATATGTAACCCCCGGACCCCTACCTTTTTGAAAACGACAGGTGGCTTGCTGTTGAAGCTGACAGCAGTACCTGGTGGGGACTGGGTTCAGGGAGGACTAGGTTACTCGGCACAGGGGGGCCTAGGTTTGGCTACTCTGCACAAGGGCACCCAAGTAAATCCGAACACAGGAAGCAATAACTGTAATGTCCAAAACCAGGAATGGGATTCTACAGTGTGGCTTTTATTTACATCCAAACTAAACAAACAAAGCATAGACGGACCCCCACGGGGCTACATTCCTAGTAATGCAGATTAGAGATAACAGAACACTTCTTCACATTTCAGCCCTCAGGTTCTGAACCCACCAGGCACACAGCCCAGACTTGCACACAGCTTTGGGTACACAGCCCGACTTGTACACTACTTGGGTTTTCCACCATGGCCCGGCTTCCCCACCGGCCACTTGATCCACGTTCCATTATGGGAATGAACCAGTTTTCCAATTGGTGGCTCCCCAAACCACCTTAGAGCCTTTGACTCCTAGAGGGAATTTTCCTTCCATCCCACGTCTGGGTACTTCTCTCATCACTGGCCAAGTGCATGAGGCAAAGTAGAAATCCACAGAGCAAATCCGTAGAGGTGGACCTGGTTACTAAAGATGGGGGGTCTCCCACCTCCAGCTCCCACAATCCATACCCAGCCATTTCTCTGGAAATTAAGCAACTCTTTTGAAAGTTTGGCAATGTAGATTACTGGGTAGACGTATGTCACATCTCCTCTACATGTCTTGACTTCCCCTTTGTGCTGGACGTGAACATACTTTTACTTTTGGCTAAGCCTATTACTCTAGGCCTCCCACCACTTCAGTAGTCCAATCCCCACTTTAACACAGTTCAGGATGAAACATGGGCCCTTTAGAAAGAGCAGAACTCACCCTTTGGTTGCAGGTGCCCCACAGGCGAATCACAAAATCTTCTTGTACCCCACACTCGTGGACAAAATAAGGCAGCTTCTTTCTCCAGCAATAGCCAGGGGGTTGCCCCTGGAATTACAGACAAACCTTCCTGCCCCATCCCCTCAGGGATGGGGCACAGAGACCATTATCAGCGGTCTCCACCACTTTAAAAATAGCTTACAGTGTCTCTCTTTAGGTGGACACACACCTTTCCCTAATTGTAGCCCTATTTCAGGGCTGAGGCTCCAAGAGCCTGAGCACAGAGCTGCTGTCCTCTCACACCAATCTCCAAACTCCAACTGACTACAGACTACTGTTCAAACCTCCCAACATTTTACTCCAACCTCCTTCTGCAGATTCCACTGTGGCTCATGCAGCTGCGATAGCTTTATGGTGATGTCATCCCTCAGTCTCAGCTGAGAATGAGAACAGAGTGAAACAGTGTGAAATCCATTTAACTGGAGTTTCACAAGCTGCCTTCCCTGCCTACCACTAGGTCTTACTGGGATTCTAGTAACCCCGGGTAACAAGGGGGTTACACTCGCCCTTGACCAGGAAAATGACTGTCTGCAGTCATTGTTTACCAGGTTAGGGCTATCCACCTTATGTGCTACCTGCGGAGGGGGGTGATCAGGCCCCCTCCTACCATGTGCAAGCACAGGCAGGCAACACTAAGGGTCTAGAGGCCTTTAGCTAACATATCAGTCTCTACTCTACCCACTAACCATGGGTGCCTAGTGGATCTGGTAAAACTGTCCAGAGCATAGCCCTAATAGCTCAGCACTGCAGTCCCTATGGCCATTCAGGACCACAGCCTGTCTATCCCCCCCCAGCCCTCTAGGGAAAATCTGTCTGCCTCTAACTTAACACCCCAAAATAAAAACAACCTGGGGACCTCTCCGACCTTGGGCACCCTGCAACCACACACCAAGAAACTAAAACCACACCATTACATCACTTTACTGCCTCCCTACCCCCACAACCACACCTGTGGAAAGAAAGGGTTAACACAGTAACAACAACAATAACAACCATAGTACTTTAAATCACTACACACTAAAGTACTAGTGAGGAACTCTGATGAGCCCCTCCTCCTCTCCTTGTCTTTTCTTCTATCATCTCCAGGAACACCTGCAAGAAAAAGAAAGACAACACACACACTCCTAATCTGCATACATAGTCTACCTAAACCCCTCCATCAAAACACTGGAGAATCCCAAAATAATTTTTTTTTTTTTTTTTTTTTTTAGAAAAGGTAGACAAACAGTATATACACTAGAAAACAGTAGAAAAACAATGACATTATTTACAATACACATTTGGGGGATGGAGTGCCCTAAAAGTCCCAACTAGTGACCAGAATGCCCGAAGGCTAGTCCATTAAAGAGTCTCTCCTGGGCCGGAGCCCAGTGAAGCACAGTTCTAGCAGGCCAAAGTCCCGAAGAGGAGAGTCTTTGAGGACAGTTCACAAATTCTGGAGTCTTCTAGTGTAGGGTGTGTACTGCAATGTCATAAAGATAGAAAAGTTCAGACTTACCAGCCCCTTGTAGCGTGAAAAATCTGCACTGACCTGCTCCTCAGCCGAAGACTCCCCCTGGCAGCATTTCTTCCAATACAGCTGGGCGGACATCTTCTGGGAACTACAGGAGCACACATCTGGGAACTGCTGGGTTGATGTCATCTCTGGAGATAGAACCTTAGAACAGGAACAAAAAGGAAAACAGCTGGTCTGACATCATCTGATTACCAGGTGATGAAGCAGGATACAGCTGGGCTGGTGTCCTCTCTGGATCTGAAGTCATCTGGTGGGCCAGTCGATGGATTCTGGAAAGGCCAGTACACTGTAGAACTGATGAATGTGGGGCACCTGAGTCCTGGATGTCCATACTGGCGGATCAATAAAGGCACTGCAAAGGCTGGTGTGGCAGTATTGACTACCACTGCTCGGCTTTCCATCTAGTAGGCATGGGCACATTTGCCGGGAGGTCCTTGCATTGAGGCCAATAGTACCGGGGGTCAGAAGCTTGAATTATTACCCCGTCTGGGTGCATATAATTCACACAGTGGAAGGTTTCACGTCCCTCTCCGTCCACTACTCGCACTCTGTCCATAAACAGTGCCCTGCCTCTCTTCCACTGGGTATATTTCTCATGAAACAGTCTGTTCTTGACATGCTTGTTTGCACCAGGGTGCACACATTTCATTGCTTCGGCCCGGATCCAGGATTTCCTGCTGTTCTCAGTCTCCTCCCAGACTCTCTGAGGAAAGGTAGGAAAGGAAATCCCATAGATTTCATTCGCCTTCCTACAAACCAGTCTCTCCTCTTTACTAGCTTTGGTCAACCTGAGACCGCTGGCCTGGCTTGGGGGCAGCCAGTCCTGGTTCTGCCAGCTACGCATCCTCAACAAGATTAAAAACGGATCCCTGACATTCTACTCCAGCTTCCTTCTGCAGATTCTATTGTGGCTCACGCATCTGCGATAGTTCTATGGTGGTGTCATCCCTCAGTCTCAGCTGAGACTGAGAACAGAGTGAGACACTGTGAAATCCATTTAACTGGAGTTTCACAAGCTGCCTTCCCTGCCTACCACTAGGTCTTATTGGGATTCTAGTAACCCCGGGTAACAAGGGGGTTACATATAGATATAAGGCCCATTCAATAGTGACATCAGGGAATGTGTCTTGATATGCTGTCCAGAAATGGTGACAGGCAGAATGGATATGTATACATTGCGCAACCACCACCCATCATCTGCTCATTACAGAACATCACAGGTTGCGTGTTACTTACACTCAAAACAGACAAGGACTATAAACAATACAAGAACATATGTGATTCATTGATCATAGTCTAAGTCCGACTATAGAGAAGGGAAACATGTTGTTCACACAGGTGGTTAGCTGTCATATTTCCATGACATGTACCTTACTTTGATGCAATCCTTGAGGATTGCACAGAAAATGAGGCGGTGGCTCATGGTTATGAAATGGTGGCACAGAGGTGTACCAGCGGAGTGGAGTGTAGTGGCGCTGCACACCACGCCTCACGCCACACTAGTGAACAGGGTTACGGGAAAGACTGTGGTTGCTTGGCGGTCGCCTGAGTAAAAATTAAGCATCCATGAACTGCTGTACCTGACTGTGGGAGGGTGTTTTAGTACTCTGCAACAGAGTGACAAAAAAGCGGAGGCTGGGTGTGAGCACATGCGCCATGCCAACAACAGAGAGGGTGCACATACAGGTCTTTAGGCTGTCTCAGTGGAGGATTATCCTGGCAGCTGCACCCATTGCACTTTCCTATAGCTGTGCGTGACCTGAAAAAATTAAATTTTGTGGATCAGACAGGGACCATGATGACCTGATACAGTGGGGTTGGAGGAAGAGTCACGGCAAAGGATGGCCGGAGCAACCTGTCATCACCCGGAATAAAAAAAATCCCCAGAAACATGATGTCACATGGGGGCTGATTCAGCTACTGTTATCCCATATCACTGTCAAGGTAGCCCATGAAGATAGCGATTGAGGAACAGCAAAGCGACATAATGGCGACTGAACCACAGCGCCAACACTTTTTTAGCAATACCTGTTACCCCCCATCCCCGAGTTTTGCCCCTCCCTGGAGTAGGAATATACAGTAAGAGGGGGTGTGGGATACAAAGCCCCCCACAAGGGTGTGTGTGTGGGGTCAAAGCTTCCCTGCTGAAAACGACATTGTCAAGAGTGGTCGCGATTTGGGTTTAGCACTGTTATCACTCGTCATTGTTTCTCAATCGCTATTTTGACATGGAACCCACTGTCAATACCACTTGGTACTGCCTTACTTGTCATGACCATGAGTATGATGTGCACATGAAGTGGTTTTCAGTGGTGGTAACACCTCATGGACTGAGCTGCTGCCTTGTTCAAGTATACCGCAGCTGCATTCAAGCAGTGAAGAAAGCAGTCTGCAGACAGTAAGGCATAGCATACTCAAACCATAACAAAGCTGTACAACAGTGTGAAACTATCAAGCTGTGGCAAGAATCACAACTAACAGATACAGTGTGATAACAAGCAGTGAAGATAACGAAATGAAAAACAGAACTGTAATATAACTGTCACTGTTTGCATCGCTTAGATCAACTCGCTCAGGAATGATTGTGTCCACACATTGTCATTTTTCTCATCTGCTTTGTGGAAACCCTTATATTGTCCATTTGCTTTGGGCCACTTGGCACGAATGCTTCTGACAGTACATGACGGAATTACACGTCAGACTTTCTTGCTCAAAATATCATGGACACAGTGTGTATACTGGACAGAGGCAGCAAGGCTCATGGACCTGAAAGAACATAGAACAGCTGACATAAGAATCATGAACCATGGTCACCAACCCACCCACATGCACACCCACCAGGCACAGTCACAGAAATCACCTGCCCCCCCATGTCACAGTCTCAGATGCCCCCCCAGCTCCAAGTGACAACTTACCTGCTGTCCCTCCCTGGCATAGCATGATGACGCATTTGCTTCACTACTCAGCAAAGGATACACCTACCACCAATCCAGGACTGTGAAACAGGGGCCACCAGCCCCCCTTCCTGTTCTCAAGCCAATGATACATCAGGCCCCCCCCCCGGGTCATGACAATGATCCGCCTGCACCCATCCAGGTCTCAGGAGCATGATCCACCTGCCCCCATCCCATGCTCAGAACTGGGTCCCACCTGTCCCCCCTCCCTAGCAGAGGCCCAGGATCAAGCTGGCACACACCCTGGCAAAGGCTCAGTAGCAACCCTCTCCCCTCCACAGCGCCAAACCAGAAAGTTACATGCCACCACTCCACAGCATAAGGCCCGGAGTTACAGAACACCCTCCCCCCCATCCCACATGTGTGAGGCTCTGGAAGGTTATCCCCTCGCCCATCCCAGAGTTGCAACAAGCAATGCACACCCTCCGGTTGGCGGTATTGGAGTGCAGTGCAATAAGTGAAGTACAATGTTAATTCAATATGATATGCAGCCGTCATGGGTGCTGGACTATAACTGTCTTACCTCCCCAGTAACATTGCAAACATTATCAATGGGCAGGAATGCAGAACAGAATGATCCATACGTGACAGTGTAGTCAATGACCAAACATTCAGATTGCTGCTGTGATGCCTGTATAACATATGCCCTAAGAAGCTGGCATCACTGCCAGTGCTTGAACATGTCATACATAAAACATCATGTCAGTGCAACACTGCCCAGTTGGAAAAGTTTAACAGTAGATGGAATAAATGGGACCTATATCAAAGCAGAGTGCAACAGGATATTCATATAACCTGAACATTTAAATGGAGGCCTTTTTCAAAAATTAAAAATAAAAATAGAAAGAAATCGATGGAACCTGTTAGTGCTGCTATCCATCACCCCCTCCCCCCTCCCTCCTTTCTTCATTATCTCCGCAGACGGGCCTTGGTAAATTATATATATAATTTTTAATATGAAATTGCTTGACAGTAACAGTTTGATAGGATTTTTTTCTCTCCCAGTTTACTTTTTTTTGGTTACTTATAATGTAGTAATAAGGAGTCTTTTCCTCCTTTCTCATTTTCTGATGAAGTATCAATTTGATACTTTGGTAGAGCATTTACAAGCTTTAAACATATAAGTAATCTGAGAAATATAACATATTTACTTATATTGTGAACAAATTACATAATTCTGTAATGAAGCAAGCAATGTCTAGATACGGTCAATAATGTATGTCAGACGGATGTATCTTTTTTGGAATACAATGTACTTGGTCCAAGTTGCTTATGTCAATAAACAAGTATAAAAAACACTGCCCAGTTGACACTGCGGCATATTTGTACTATGCATCCAGCAGGAATTTTATCAGCAGTTAAATGGGTACCTATTTGGAGCAGGGTCTGGAGGATGAGGATGCTTATAATGGTTTTACCATGACGCAGCGACAGCAGCTCCGGAGACATCCCAGACAGCGACAGCCACCTTGCCCACTGTCGGCAATGCAGCATCGGGGATGCCTCCTGTTTTCGTCGGGGTCAGAGTTGAACCGGGGGGGGTGAAACACCCTGCGAGGCATTCCCCTGGCTGTGCAGAGACCATCACAGCGACAGGCGGATTTGGCCGATTCCTGTCACTGTGGTAGTCTTCACCGTGGGGGAGTCACTGCGGCATCGGTATACGGCTTATAACAGCCACATATGTTTATCAGTGCCAATCTCACAGCAAAAGGCTCAAGACATCCCAGTATTTTTATTTTATTTATTTATTAGAATCGGATTACATTTACCTTTGAGCTAAGAGCTCATTTACAAAGGTTCCTCATCAGTACATGAATTACAGAGATACAGAGACAAAAAATAATACATTTAGCAGTAATAATAAACAAGGAGGCAATCAGATGATACAATGTAAGATCTTAGCTAGTTACAGATTACAGGAGTAGAAAATGTAAACATGTTGAGACAGTTCTTGTCGTAAGTGCAGCAGGTGGGGGAAGACAGACGTTTTATTTTTATTGGATGGGGGCCTAGAACCAGCGCCTGCTGAGAAGGACAGGACCTAGAAAGGGAAGAATAGGAGGTATGGGGGTGCGACCAGAGGGCGATGGGAGTGACCAACAGAGAAAAACATGGGTTATGGGGAGGAGAGTGGGTATGTGTGGATTTACAGAGGGGTGGGCCTTCGCTGAATGCTATCTGGCTAGACGGAATCGAGAGAGAGGGGGAGGGGGAGGGAACCATGGGGAGATGAGGACCAATGGGGGCTGGGAGCAAAGGAGGTGTAGAAAAACTAGGGGGGTTTCAGGGGAAAACATGGGCAGTGGGCTTTGGAAAGAGAGATGGGGGGGCATATATTATGCTCATTGGTCACAGATTACTGTTAGTTGTAAAACATCAAGCAGAACTACAAATACTGGTTGAGGAATTATATGTTATGCACAATAGCCACAGTCAATGGTTGATGTAAGCAGGGCACACAGCTTGGTTTTGAATAGACCTTGTCTGGTTGCAGTCAGGATTTCATCGGTCAATGTATTTAACCAATAGGGCGCCCAATATTCATAGGATCATTGACCTTGGGAGGTCCATTTGAAGGGGACTAAGAAGGATCGGCTGTTAATACCTCTAGTACTCCTGAGTAGTTTCTGAACAACCGGGGGAGTTAAGCCCATTGTGGATTTCATGGCCAGTAGGCAAATCTGGTCCTTTATCCTGCTATCTAGGGTTAGCCAACCGGATTGTGCATAAAGCTGACAGGTGTGGGAGAGGTGATGAGCTCCTGACACAAATCTGCATGCCTTATTGAGTGTCATTTTTATATGCTTGATGGTTGAGTCAGTTGCAGCACCATACACCACCAGTCCATAGTCTATTACAGACAGAACTGAACTAGTCACCATTAGATTTAACACTTCATTGGTGAGGTGCTGTTTGTTCCTATGGAGAACTCATAGTTTGGCATTAGCCGCTTTGGCAATGAGATCAATATGCTGGGTAAAAGTGAAAGAGCAGTCTAGGGTAACTCCTAGGTACTTGAAGGTTTGTACCATTTCAAGTGGTTCATTATTGCAGTTTATTATATTCAGACGATGGGTCCTATTTCTGCTATGAGAGGAGGCAAAAAGCATGGTTTTGTTTTTTTTATAGTTAAGCAGCAATTTTGATTTTAGAAATCAGTTATAGCCGGCCCATCGGTGCAGTGGTAGCGCTACCGCTCGCGACGCTGGCAACCCGGGTTCGGGAACGAGCCCAGGGAGCTGGAGGGCCGGCCGTGGGGAGAAGGCTGAGTGTCCGTGGACTGCTCGCCTTCTTCAAGGAGGGAGGGGGGACAAGGCTCGGTGCTTGACTGACCCCAGGCGGAGGCCTGGGGTTCAGCAAGAGCCTGGCCAATCCAGGAGGGTTGGGCATGCCAGACGTCAGTGGAGCTCCGCCTTGATGTCTGGGCGCATGGCACGCCCAGAGAAAACAGGGGAAAAATACTTCCATCACTCCGGGTAGACAGAGCGCCAACACAGACCTCAATGGTCCCCTGCCCATCCCATGCAGAGGCCCTGAAGAAGTGAAGTTAGCTCGGGGTGCTTGGGCCCCACCTCGTCCCCACTTGGGGGGAATCCAAGGCTACATGGGGGACTGCCGTGGGGCTCCAGGCATGGAAGGAACAGAGACAGATGCCAGGCGCTCCCAAAGAAGCGGAGCGTAGTGGGCAGGGGAAGGCGTTAAATAGCAAGTACAAAGAAAAATCAGTTATAAACTAAGGATGCTGAGAGATGCATTGTAATCCTTCAAGCTTGTCACCCAAGTGATGTGACACCTCCATGCAGCACGAACACTCTCGGACTATTGGCATCAGACAACAATGTCCACATTGACACCATGATGTCAATTTATGTAATCGATGCAGCATTGAGTCTTCCTCAGTTCTGTTGTCTTCTACAGCACTGGAACGTGCTGCATCACTGCTTTCAATATTGTTATTCGAAGGTGGCACTCGACGTGGCACAAACATGTATGGCTTTATCCCACTAGTCATACTCATCACTAGCATTTCCTGTAAGACATCTGAGGTGTCACCTCAGTACCAGTGTCCACATTGCTGTCATTCACATCAGACACAGGAGAGACGTTAACATCATCATCACCACTACTTCCTGCCGTTGCAATATTCAAACAGTGTTGTAAGCTACACTGGGAAGCAACAATCTGAAAAAACACCTTATTAATGTGGTGGTGTTAAGAAAGAGTAGCAATGCTACATTGATTTGCCCTGATCAATCAACAAAGGTTGATTTTTACAGTTCTCCAGAAAGTATCAGAACACTGCAATGTAATTGCTTGAAATGCGACAGTGGGCAACTGGGGACACAAATGGCAGCACTGATCTTCAAAATGACAGTCAACATTACGTTGCCGTATTCCAGTCACACATGTGCACTCCTATTGTGGAGAAACATAAATGTGGATTTTAGTAAAGTTATAATGGCGGTATTGCACCAACATGTGGCACTACAGTAAGGGTAACACTGTGTCGTAGTGATCAAAAGTCCTTATTCAGGCTTTGATGCACTAACCGGTTACTTATACCAAGAGACACATACTGGTGAATGGAATCAGACTACAACAGTAACAAACATCAATCTCCATCAAGTGTGTCACACTGCAGTTGTTCTTCCCTTTCTCAATATAATTCATGTATATTATGAAAGTCAAGGCTTATCTGCATGACAGATAAATATGCTTACCACACTCTAGGCCCGATTCCAAAAGGGGCCCTTGGAGCAAAGCAAGTTGTGCTGCTCCAAGGGCTACGGCAATACCAGGTGCACCAGGAACCCTGTGCCATATTCCAAGAAAAAGTAGGGTTCCTGCACCAAACTTCCCAGGATTGCCGCAAGTGCGGGACAGTGCCCAACCAGTGGCATAGCTGTGGCACATGCCGCAAGGACATGGCACCCCTTCCACCATCGCAACATGGAACGGGCAGCACTGGTGGTGATGGTGAGGGGCTACATACATGCCCAGCAGGGTGAGGAGGAGGGGAGGACATAGGGTGGGTTGGTGTGCCAGCAGGGTGGTCGGATATTGGTTCGGCACCCAGCAGGGTGAAAATGCCTGTTATATTCTACAAGGAGGCATATGCACCCCCAGGGTACCAAAGCAATCTCATACATCCCAGCTGCCACACCAACCCTCCCTATGCCCCTCTGTGCCCTTCCTGCCTACGGCCCCACTTGTAGCCCACCCAAAACAGTGTCCCAGTCGGTCACAAGGGACTAGACCGCCTCCTGGCAGGTCTAAGTGGAGCCCCTTGTGACGGGCTTTCAGAATAGGAAATGTGAGCCTCACCATGGTGCAAGTCCCCTTGCAACCTGACGTACCCAGATGCATGTTGCAAAGGTGGTGCAGTGCCCGTTTGGTGCAGTGGCTTCCCTGTCCAGCGCAGCCCCTGTTCTGGAATAGAGAATGCTGCAAAGGGGAACACAAGGTGCAACTTGCGTCTTTGCTGTTTGTTGTAAGCATCCGACAGAATGGCTTTTGGAATCGGGCCCCCTGTCTGTATGTCTATGATCACTCTGCTGTAGAAATGGATACTTAACACAAGAAATTACACTGCTGAAGACCAACAAATTTGTCATATGGTACCAGTTATCATACTATCAACCTGAGTGACACAGTTTGAATACCAGCAACAATGCATTCTTGCATGGCACTGCACATCTTGTGACTGGATGCTCAGTAAGCACTGAACAAAGTGTCAGGGGGATGCACAGTTACTGCAGCATGCAGTACAAGAACACATATAAACAGCACAACAAATAATGAAGCATGCAAACAGCAAGTAATAAATTTGTGACTCAGTCAATATTTAAATAACAACATGATACTTCTCCCCACCTCCTCCTGGATGCACCTGAACTCCCTCTCTCCAGACTCCAGAGAAGGATCCACCTTCACCCCTCAGGCATTCTGGACAAGGATCCACAGTTCCCCTCCCGGCAAACTATCAGTATCCACCTGCCTCCCCCGGCTTAGGGCAATGTTCCACCTGTGCAACCTCCTGGCCTCAGAACAATAAGCCACCAGCCCCCAAGAAGAGGATCAATATCCAGCTGCCCCCCTTTCCTGGCTCAAGGCAATGTTCCACCTGTCCAACTTCCTGGGCGGAGTACTCATATACTACAAGACGCACTTAAACGTCTCAGTCAAAGGACACTCACAATTCATTTCCTATTGGATACTCTCTCTCTCCTGTACCTCCTGTCTTTACTGCCCACTCTCCCTCCTCCTTGCTCCTCTTCCCCCTCTGCTAATCAACTCAGTCCCCTCACTGCTGCTGCCTCCCTTCTGTGCCTGACACCCCGGTGGCTTGAGAGGATGCCTCCACTGAGAGGTTGTCCTGGGCGGCATGGACTGGCTGGGGCCCCTATTCAAATTATGGGCTTGATGAACGCCAGATCCTCCCGAAACCACCTCCTCCTGGCTATCGGCCAAAGGCTTGAGGCTTGTGCACTTAAACACTCGCAGCCTTCTACCAAACCTTACTGAGCTAACAGCTGGGTGGCCCACTATAATCCAGACATTATGGGGATCACTGAGTCATGGCTTAAGCCACACGTATCTGACTCAGTTTGTGACCTTCCAGGCTACAACCTCATTAGGTTGGATAGGCCCCAGAACAAGGGGGGGGTGGAGTACTCATATACTACAAGACGCACTTAAACGTCTCAGTCATAGGACACTCACAATCTGCATCGCAGCTCTGTGAGTTCCTACACGTCCTCCTCCTGCTAGGGAACTCCAAAAAGGTGCATGTGATATGTGCCTACAACCCTCCCAAAGGTGGTGTGTCCGGGCTCTCCTACCTCCTAGACAGTCTCAGCCCAAAGGTTGGCTCGAACGAGTTACTAGTCCTGGGGGACTTCAACCTTAACTGGGCAGGTCGTAGTGCCCAGCAATACGAACCACTGTTGACTGGACTGGCCCTAAGCCAGCTCATCTCTGAACCCACTAGGCCCTCTCTCAGAGGCAACAAGAGCTCTGACATCAACTGGGTGCTAAGCAACAGAATGGAGAAAATTATCTCCTGTGGCGTTCTACCTGATGCTATATCGGATCATTCTCCCACCTTCTGCGTATGGGGCAACGCACCTCCCAAAATCCCGCACAAGGTGATTCAAATGAGGGATTACTCCAAACTCAATGCTGGAGACTTCCTTGAAGACCTGAGGCATACTGACTGGTCTCAGGTCATGGCCACCAATGACCCCTCAATGGCCCTTGACAACTTTCTAAAAGCATTCACCCCACTTCAAGACAGGCATGCCCCCCTCACAAGAAGGAGAGTGTGGGTACTGCAACTAAATGGCTCCATGGAGGCCTGTATACTCTCATGAGGCAAAGGGATAAATGCTGGGTGAGGCATAAGAGCTCACTGTCCCGCATGGATCTCCAGAATTACAGGCAGCTGAGGAACTCATGCAAGAGAGCCATTCGCTCAGCAAAAAGTGAATACTGTCAGTCCGTCCTGCTCTCCACAGCCAAAAATCCGAGGACTTTCTGGTAGAGCATTAAGAAAGTTGTGGGTGGGGACATGAGAGCGCAGGTCGCTGACATGCTCATTGATGGGGTTAACTGCAACAACCCCCTCACTATTGCCAATGCCTTCAACTTTCAGTTCACAGACTTGCCTGCTTTACCCAAACTGCTGCATTACCCTGCTGGCTGGGCTCCTCACCCAGAGAGACAACCCCCCTACTGCCCTTTTACCTCAAGGCAGTAACAGACATGGGGACCCAGAAGCTCCTTGCTGGTCTATCCCCATACACTGGAGCTGGGCATGACTGCCTGGAACCCAAGCTGTTGAGGCTAGGGGCATCTGTACTAGCCCGGCCCATAGCCCATGTCTTCAATGCATCACTCACCTCAGGCATAGTCCCAGACATCTGGAAGATGGCCAAGGTGATACCTGTACCCAAGCAAGGGGACACAAAAGACCTCAAGAACTACCGTCCCATTGCAATCCTATCAGTGATCAGCAAGCTCCTGGAAAAGGTAGTCGCCTCTCAGGTCACCCTACCTACAGACCCACAACCTTCTCTCCCTGCAAACATGGGTTTAGAAAGGGCATAGCACCTCCACGGCCCTACCAGTTGTTACCTCGGAGATCAGGTCTGCTGCTGACCGAGGTGAACTGACCGGGGCCATCTTTGTTGATCTCTCAAAAGCCTTTGATCGGGTTGACCACACATTACTGTGCTCCCCTCTCCTGTCACTTGGTTTCTCCTCCCCAGCTCTTGCATGGATCAGTAATTACCTCACGGGCAGGCATCAGTACACCAAATTCAACATGGTCCTGTCTGAGCCTGCCCAGGTTAACTGCGGAGTCCCCCAGGGCTCTGTCCTGGGGCCTCTCCTGTTCTCTCTCTCTTCATAAATGAGCTACCCTTGGCTCCGGCTCTAGGGTCCTCAGTGCTGTACGCAGATGACCTAGTCATCATGGCCAAATCCCAGGACATTACTACCATTAACACCAAACTAAACTCGGACTTCAACCACATCCAAACTTGGTTGCAGGACCATAAACTTGATTATTAACCTACAGAAGGCGCAGGCCATGCTATTTGGCTCAGCAGCCAAGTTAAAGGCCGCCTGATTCTACAGATCTCCGGGGCTGATGGGTCACCGCTGACTGTCGCAGGCTCGGTCAAGTACCTGGGGGTAACCCTTGACCCGCAGCTGGATATGAACCTGCACATACGAAATACATGCAAGCCCTCAAACTGCAAGCTGGGTCAGGCTTACAGAGCAGAAAGCTGTCTAACTCCAGCTGCCTATCTTGCTCTAGCCAGGGGAGTCCTCCTACCCATGCTTTGCTATGGACTAATCGCCTTTGCCCACGTTGCAAAAACTAGTCTAGTAAAGTGGGACACAGCATACAACAACATATGCTGTTTTGCACTCTCAGCCCCCCACCTCACTCACCGCTGTGAGCTTTACACCTGGCTTGAGTGGCTCCCACTGGAAACTTACCACTCTTATGTCGTCGGCAACTTCATTGACAATATTGTCAGAACTGTCACCCCTCAAAACCTTGCTGAGACCCTTGTTCTTGTTACACCCTCCTACAACCTGTGATCCAGCGGCTCCCATGCCCTCCTGGTACCTAAAACCCGCACACAAATGGGTGATCAAGTCTTCACTGCATATGCGCCCAGGGTTTGGAACTCTCTTCCAACTAGCACTCGCTCCTCTCCCTCGCACCAGAGCTTTAAAACCTCCCTCTGGGGTTTTCTCAAAACCGCTACCACCTGTCTCTGCACTAGACAAACCCTCTCAGCCTGCGATGCCCCAACTAACTGAGATGCTACCTAAACATTACGACTTGGGCAGAGCACAACTGTGCACATACTCCTCCTGTTCTCATGGCATATATAAAAATGGACCATTTGGGCCCACCGGCAAAACAGAGAGAGCACTATAACTGTGCACTCCTTTCTCTCGCACTGGGACCACTCTATCCCAACTGTGACTCCTCCTTATTCTAACTGCTAGCCTTACAACTTGCTGCCTGGAGCGATGAATTCACACTGCACTTCTTCTTACTGACTGCAGTGTTTAACACTGTACTGTAATACCTGTTTTTGGTATTGTTGTCTTACAATGTCCCTGTGTTCTGGTCACTTTATATTAACTCTTCACTACTATTTGCCTGATGAAATCTGATGCTTGTGAAGTCCCTGTTGTGCTAATTCTATGTAATGTAATCCTCCACTTGTATTTGCCTGATTTTCATGTATGTAGCTTGTAATGTACCTTGTAATCTCCTGGGTCGCACCTGAAAATAGTGAAAATAGGCACTTGGCTGTCTAGTGTGCTTACCCGGTTAACAAAAGCAAATAAATAAATAAATGAGCCACCAGCCTCCCCCCCCCCCGGCAGAAGATCAGGAACCACATGCCCCTCTCCATCCATGGCTCAGCACAATGTTCCACCTGATCCACCTCCCAGCCTCAGAACAATGATACACCAGCCCTTCCTCCCAGCAGAAAATCAATATCCACCTGCCCCCAGCTTAGGACAATGTTCCACCTGTCCAACCTCCTGGCCTCAGAACAATGAGTCACCATTGCCCCCCGTAGAGGATCAGTATCCACCTGCCCGGCTCAGTACAGTGTTCCACCTGACCCACCTCCTGGCCAAAGAACAATGATCCACCAGCCACCCCCAGCAGAGAATCAGTATCCACCAGCCCCACCCCCGGCTCAGGGCAATGTTCCACCTGTCCAACCTCCTGGCCTCAGAATAATGAGCCACCAGCAACCCCCAGCAGAGGATCAGGATCCACCTGACCCCTTTCCGTGGCTCAGCACAATGTTCCACCTGACCCACCTCTTGGCCTCAGAACAATGATCCATCAGCCCCCACTCCCCGGCTGAGGATCAGTATCCACCTGCCCCCTCTCCCGGGCTCATGGCAATGCTCCACCTGTCCAATCTCCTGACTTCAGAACAATAAGCCACCATCCCCTCCCCAGCAGAGGATCAGGATCCACCTGCCCCCTTGGCCTAGGACAATGTTCCACCTGTCCAACCTCCCAGGCTCAAAACAATGACATGCCAGCCCACCCCAGCAGAGGATCAGGATACAGCTGCCCCCAGCTCATGACCAGGATCCATCTGCCATCCATCAACAGCAGAGTATCAGGATCAACCTGCCCCCCCTCGGACTCAGTACAATGATCTACCAGGACCCCCTCCCTAGCATAAAAGGCAGGTTAGATGTAACAACCCATTTATTTCAATTTACTGCAGTGCTTATCAATCAATCAACCAATCAAAATCTTTATTTAACCAGGCGGGCACCATTGAGCAAGCTCATTTTCGAGGTGAACCTGGGGATGATCATACAAAGGAAGAATACATACAATGGATAGCAGTATATACAATGCAAGTACATAACAGCAAAAGACATGTGTATATACAGGTGCAAGAATAAGTACAGGATACAATACAGGGAACGTTGTCCAGTTAGTCAAAATTGTGCGGTGCAAGTGCATTAGAGAACCGGACAACAATAATATATGCAGTATAAAAGCTTAAGAGAAGCCAAGTCCATGTATGGGGTAGATAAAAGGTAGGGACACAGGAGTATGCAGGAGTGTTGCGGGGAAGGGAAATGGGCCCTAAGAGCAGAGGCAACAGATATTGGAGAAAGGAATACAGGACCTTCATGTTAAGGCTAACAAATGCACGATTCCTTATTGTGGCTCAAATATAGTGTTTTGAATGCTTTGAGGCTAATGGGATCACTTATGTTCATGGTTTTCTGCAGCTTGTTCCACAGTTGAGGGAGCACATAGCTAATGGAGGCCTGACCGAATCGGGATATGGCCTTAAGTACCTTCAGCGAAATGTAAGAAGCGCTTCGCAATGCATAATTATTTTGTAGACATAATGGTAAGCAGTCAGAAATATAGTCGGGCAGTTTGTTGAGGAAGACTTTGTAGGTCCATATTGCAGTGTTCATCTGTCGTCGGAAGGTGAGAGATGGCCACCCAACAGCTGAGCACAATAAACAATGGTGGGTATTGTAAGGAAGGTCAGCTATAAATCTTAGGGCTTTATGATACAGCGTATCAAGTTTCATAAGTGAACAGGCAGGGCCCTGGTTATAAAGAAAGTCAGCATAGTCTACTAGGGAAAGAAAGGTAGTTTGCACTAATCTCAGCTTGGCGTCCCTAGTGAGGACGTTTTTTATTGTAAAGAAGAGACCGAGTCTCTGTCTAAGTTTCTGTGACAGTTCTATATGGCCTTGGAAGGAGAGTTTGCTATCAAGCCATACCCCCAGGTACTTGAATCTAGGTACATACTCGAGCTGTTCGCCAAGTATTGTGGTAATCAGGGGAAGAGTCCCAGATGAGGCTGGATTTGGTAAATTGGGAAAGGGTGAGAGGAACATTGATTTAGTTTTCTTAGTGTTCAGGAGTAACTTCTAGTTTAGCAACTGAAGCTGAAGTTGATTGAATTTGTCCTGGAGATCTGTACATGCCGCAGCAGGGGAGGGTCTACCGATGTAGAGCACTGTGTCATCTGCAAACAGATGAATGTGGGCCTTTTTTAGGGTGACATCAATTCTATTGATGTAGACTGTGAATAACAGAGGACCTAAGATTGAGCCTTGAGGTACACCCCTTAGGAAGGCCTTAAGAGGCGAGACGTCCCCCTCAGCTTTTACTTGCTGCAATCTGCCTGTAAGGTAATTATTGAACCATCCGAGAGAAATGGCATCTAGGCCAATATTCTGGAGGGACAAGACAAGCAGGCTATGATCGACAGTGTCAAAGGCTTTACTTAAGTCCAGGAAAACAGTGCATACAAAGTTCTTTTTATCCAATTCACCCTGCCAGCCATTGGTTACTTTGGCTAGAGCTGAGATTGTGCTATGTTGTGCTCTAAAGCCAGATTGCAGTGGGTTGAGCAAATTTGTCAGTGTCAGGTATTTCCTAAGTTGGGAATTCACGATTTTTTGAAGCAACTTGGACAGGACTGGGAGAAGTGAGATTGGCCTGTAATTGTTGACATCACTGGGATCCCCAGATTTAAACAAGGGAATAACTTGGACTGTTTTCCATATGGACGGAAGGTCACCCTGAGTGAGGGATAAGTTAAACAAATGTGTAATAGGCACCACTAGGACACAGTATTTATTTATTGGTGCCTGCAGTCATGGCTACTTATTCCTGCCTTTACTTCATTGTCATGTGTTACATGAACTGTTTAGTTGGTGGGACCATGCTGATGTAACCAGAACACAAAACAGGCCACCCCAGAGACTGTGAGACAAGTAAGACAGTGTGAGGGTGTTTACTATTCTGTGCTGACAGTCAAGCAACAGGGCCTTGATGTAGATCATGGTTTTCTTTTGTGAAAATTGAAAAATGTCAGGGAAATGATCATGGAGTGTCTCACCATGGCAGGAGGCTTTCTTAGTGCTACATCATAAAACAACAGGAGAATGATATTGGTACAGGCATGCAGACAGGGGTGAGTTGCTCTGTAACGCCATGGTATAAATCACAGCATGATCTATGCCATTGCATTGTACCTATGCTACAGTGTCATGCCTGAGTTATTGGCCCTGAGTGATAAAAGTGGTGTGGCTCACAGTTTGCCATAGTGGTCAGTCATGCGGTCTGCCTTTTACATTCCACGTATGTAGCACTGTCCACCTAAGCATCATCTGATGAATGAAATACAAAGAAAGATGAGGCTCATATGTGCACGGGGAAAAGAGCAATAGAAACACATCACTGTGGATGCTACAGATCAGGAGCCAGGAGCAATGATCTACATTGATTCTCAGCATAGGCACATGGAAACAGATAACTGCAGCAAAAATCAACAAGCATTTGTCAATGTCGAATGTTGTCTTGCTGGCATTGGCATTGTTAGTGCAGGAGTTAGAGAGATACATAATAGGAATGGCAGTGAAGTATTAAACTGACGCCAACCTCACCCCCAACCTGCAGAGACTGATAGGCATTGAGGTTCTCGGCCATAACGCTCACACCATTTCACCTCACCCTACCCTGCAAACACTGCAAGTGCCACGGTGTGCCTTGGGGCCTTCAGGCCTTATGCTCATCCCATTCCATAAGCAGATACACTGAGATGGGTGCAGTATAGCAGAATAGGGTGAACTTTGGGGCCGAAGAGTCCAAGGCACGCCTCAATGCCTGTCACTGGTTGCAGGGTGGGGTTGGGGTGGAATGGCATGAGCATTACAGCTGACAATCGCAAGTCACACCCCTGACACCTGTCAGTCTCTACAGGGTGGGGTGTTAAGGTTGGAAGCCCTAATGCCCTGGCGCTTGTTAGTATTTTCACTCCAAATTTTCAACATGGGCTTTTTGTGACCCCACCTCATGAACAGTGGCACTATCAGTTCATTAGCTGAAAGGTGATTTTCCACAACAAGTGCGCCATTTGGTGCCACAGGTGCGAAAACACATTTTGGGCAGGATGTGAAAATGACAGCTTTACTGTTCATGGGGAGGTGTAAAAAAATGGCAATGTTGAAAATCTGGAGTGAAAATATGAAAAATTAGTGAAGTCACGAGCGTGCTTTGAAACTGCCCAACACACACCCATAACGTAATTATTTGGGGGATATTTTTCACCAAATTTTCAACATAGGCATTTTGGTACCTCTGCTCATGAACAGTGGCACTATGATTTTGTTACTCTGTCCTGAAAGTTGATTTCCCACAGCGACCACACCACCATGCACCAGATGTGCAAAAACACATTTTGGGCAGGATGTGAAAAATGACAGCTGTACTGTTCATAAGGAGGTGTGAAAAATGGCAATGTTGAAAATCTGAAGTGAAAATATTAAAAATTGTCGAAGTTAAGAGCGTGCATGGAAACTGTGCAATGCAAGCTCTTAACACAGTCATTTTTTGGAATTGTTTCACCAAATTTGCAATATAGGAATTTTGGGACCCCACCTCATGAACAGTGGCACTGTCATTTCGTTACTCGATCCCAAAAGGTGATTCTGTGCAGTGACTATGAAATCACCTTTCAGGATGAAATAACGTGATGACAGTGCATGTGTTCATGAGGTGGGTCCCAAGAACCCCATGTTGAAAATTTGGAGCTAAAATTCCAAAAAATGGCTGAGATATCCACCTAAGTTGAACCCCCCCCCCCCATTGATGCCATTATACAGCTCACCTGCATCTCTTACATAGATACATAGACAGTGTCAGCAGATAAGGGCCTATGGCCCACCTAGTCTGCCCATTTGAGCTTGTAAGTTCAGTTTGTTTTCCTAGAAGTCTGTTTCCCCTTACCCCTGCCCTCTAGAATTCCTTTATGTCTATCCCATGCATTCTTAAATCCCGTGATTGTTTCAGCCCCCACCACTTCCTCTGGCAGGGTGTTCCACTTATTCACCACCCGTTCTGTGAAGAAATTCTTTCTCACGTTTCCTCTGAATCATCCTCCTCCAACTTCATCCCATGCCCTCTAGTCCTGGAAACATCTTTTTCAGCTTAAAATAGTGTTTTCCTGCACCCTATTCCTCCCTGTAAGATATTTGTATGTCTCTATCATATCCCTCTCTCCTCCTCTCCTCCAGGAGTACATGTTCAGTTCCTTCAACCTGTCCTCATAGGACTTGTGATGCAACCCATGCACCATCTTTGTTGCCCTCCTCTGAACCTTCTCTACCCTGTCTATGTCCTTACGTAGGTATGGTCTCCAGAACTGTACACTGTACTCCAGGTGGGGCCTTACTAGTGTCTTGTATAGCGGAATTATGACCTCCCTTTTCCTGCTGGTGATGCCCCTGCCTATACATCCCAGCATCCTATTTGCTTTACCTGATGCCTTGTCACACTGTTTCCCTACCTTGAGGTCATCAGAGATGACAACCCCAAGATCCCTTTCCTGCTTGGTGCATGCTATATCCTCACCCCCCAACTGATATATTGTGCCAGGGTTTTTGTGCCTCTTCATTTGCAGTTCAGCTTTGAAGAGTCCAGACGTGTTCCCACTCCACCAAAGAGCACAGCACCGGACCTCCGGAGATAAGTATGGGGTGAGGGGGGGTGTGGGAAGGTGGGGTGTGTGTAGAGGGTGGGTGTGGGTTGGGGGAAGGGGACGCTGCTGACAATGGACCGTTTTCTTTTTTTCAGGCCCAAAAAAAACAAATGACACTGCGCCGTGGGACATTTTATTTTCTTTACAGGTGATATAAAACAAATGTTGGCCACACTGGGGTAGGCTCCCTATGTGCCACACAATGGGGGTGGGGCAGGAGGAGGAACATGCTGACATGGTTGGCTTTCTGTGAGCAGAAGTACACTGGGGTGGGCTTCCAGTGTGCCACACAATGTGGGGGGTTGCGGATATGTCAACATGGGGATGGCACCCCCGATGTCGACTGTGTTTGAGGATTGTGTGGCAGCAGCTGCCGCCGCCATGTTTATTGAAATGTTTCACCAGGAAAGGCATATACGGGGAGGCATGTCACCTGTGCTGCTGCATGACGAGCTTGTCTCCGATTGCAGCAGCACATTTCTTACAAGTTGGTGGTACCTTACATAATACTTGTGTCAGCGCTAGCATGCAGGCTAATTGGGGAATGAGGAACGCACCTACTAAAGCGTGCCCTGCATTCGCCAACACTGACACACCTCTGCTACCACAAGATGTTGCTTGTGCACGTGCAAGACAATATAAAAGTGCTCAATAACAAGAACCGTGCTCAGCAGGATCAACTGTGGCAGTTGCACATCGGCATTTCACATACCTCCAATATGGTAAACACGATCCTGCCACCAATGCTCCAACAAATATTTGCAACAAAATATCCACAAATTGAAAAAAAAACACCACGTGCTCAAGAAAACAGCAGACAGCAGGAAACTAATGAAGGTCCTGAACTGGAAGCATACAATGGGGATGTGACTACAGGATCTTTGACCCTACACTGTAAACAGATGCCGCAGGGCACAAAAGTTGCATGCGTGCAGAAACGCTTCATTTACATAGGAGTTGCAGGTCTGCCCGCTCTATAATGCAAAATGGCACTGCTGACACCGGGACCTAAATAAATGGATTTTAAACAACATGAGGGCTCAGAATAAAGGACAAAAACATTGATTCCTCATATTTCAGGGTGAGTAACTGAGTCAGACAAAACTGGGTTAATGACAGCTTCCCTTTAATATTTTCTTCCCTGTGACTGGGTTAGTAATCCCTTTAACGTTTCATGAAATTATTTGGTACTCTTTTACAATATTCACATTATTAACATATATGCAACGACTCTATATCTGAGAATAGTACTTCCATGATTATATATAGGTATAGCACAGATATTTTTCTAAACAACCACTAGATAATTATTTTTATTAATTAACAATAATATAACAGTTGAATTCTTACTGTGCAGAAGGAGGCACTCTAGTGCTGTGGTTTAGGGCTCTAAGCTGCAAACCTGGAGACCTGGGTTTGAATTCCACAGCCCCCACTTGCATAATGTGTGACCCTGAACAAGTCATTTCACTTCCTTGTGCTCCCAGGTCACACCTGGAAACAAGCTTTGCTTAGTGTGCCTTTCCTGGTCAAACAATTTCCCTTTCCTTTTTATTTTGAACTCTATTACTTAACTTTGTTTCAGAACTTGTCATATATTATACCAACTAGTTTGGATAAAGATAATAGTATCACTTATCTTGACTAGTTGCTATAATGGTAATACTAGAAAAGAAAGAGAAAGAAAACTAAAGATCTATTGAAAAGCTTTATAGTTAAAGTGATTTATGGATGTTCTGTAAATACCTTTTTCACATAGTATGCCATTGCCACCCATGCTTCAGATGTTGAAGCTGCAATTTTTTTGTAAAGAAATCTGTCATAATAATTTTTTTCATGTTTTATCAGCACTTTGTTTCTGCCCACCCATCAGTTTTCAGTGTGCAGCAACAGCCCCAGAATGATGTAATGCAAGGGATCTGTCAGTGTTTTATAAACAGCAACAAGGAGTTCTGGGTAAATTATGAAGTTGCCTTAAATGTTCCTTACTCAGAAGTGCAGCCTCTCATTTTGGTAGTGATGACTGTGGTATAACACCTAATGTGAAGATGTATGTAGAAAGACATTGTGGGTACAATAAGATGCTTTCCAATTTCCTTACTGTGAGGTGCAGTCTCATATTTCTGTAGTGGCTTCAACAATAAAAGCTCTCATATGCTTATTTTCAAAACAAGACATTGAGCATATAGTATCTAGCTGACAAGATTTCTTTACTGAAAGATGTAGTCTCCTATTTCTGTAGTAACCACAGAAATATAATAGCCCGTATACTAATTTACAGAATGAGACACTGTGGGTACAGTAAATAGCTGATCTTCTGTCTCCCTAATCAAAGTGCAGTCTCCTATTTTGGTAGTCTTTACAGCAGTGCTGCCTGTAGAAAAATTTCTGAAAAAATGTTTTTGTGATGCAGGTAGGCCAAAAAAATCATTTGCCATTCTGTGTAAATGTGGTTTCACTTTTACTGCCTGCTGGTGAAGTGACAGGTCTAAAGTGGCAGCTCCTGTCAGAATGTGTGAGTGTGATGATACTTTTCGATGTTTACGTTTTAGGGCTTGAATGGCTGTAAGTATTTCAGGAGTGTAATTATGGGTCAATAATTACATGGCTCTGAGCTGCTTTCAGACAATCAAATCACTAGCCTTTTTCTACAAGTGTTATAAAGCTAGATACATTTACTTGCAAACAATGGGCCCCTATGCACAAACACTATGCCCTGTGCACAGCCGTGCGTAGAGCGAGTGCATATGGTCCTACGATGCCCCGACATGCACACTGCAAGAACATGGCATGCACAAAGGGTGCATAGTGTACATACAGCAAGAGTGCAGAACATTCTGCAGACAATCTGTGGCACACCAACGTGGGGCGTGGCCATGTAATGCAGTCTGTAGGCAACAGCTACGCATATGCACAATTAAATGTATGACATAACGCCACGTAGGTGGCACCGCATAACATACACCAGGTAAATGGTGGCATAGTGGTGTGCATACTGCAAAGCCCAAACACCCACTGGCATGCTGGCATCAGCACACTGTATCTCAGCCAAGGCCGTGTAGCCCATAGCCACACAGTTGCCTAGCCAAATGGTGGCAGGCATGCGGGCATTTCCCAGGCCATCACGGCGGTGGCACAGTCACTGGAACCACTTGGCATGTGGCATGGCTGTGGCAGAGGGTGCATATGGCAGCCACACATGCCAAGATACCACGTACACACTGCGGGCCCTTGTGATGGGGCACAGTTGCCATTACAGCCCGGCAGTGAGAGTGCCGCAAGGGCCACACCCACAGTGTCGACCCTGTGCCAGTGACGTGCCCAGCTGGCCGTAACACCATGCAGTGAAGCAGCACAGTGAATGCCTCCGCACATGGGGCACCCCCCCAGTGTGCCCCCCAACACCATGGCTGTCCACCACCAGATACCAGTGACATGCAGCTCACACCTCCTGGAGACAGTGAACACACAGGTGATGAGCCACAGAATGGTTTATTGAACAAACAGCAGTAGAAACATATGCCTTATACCCCTAGCAAACACCACCCTCCCAGCACATGCCAAACAGATGCCCCCCCAATGTGCAGTCATACTGGTCAGCTGAGAATGCCTCCCCTCCAATGGACCACACCCTGGCCAGGGCATTGCAGTTTATGAGCCCCCAGTGTCATTGCATTCCTTCTCTGCACCTGTATCCTCCTCTCCAGTCAAAGTTGTTGCTGGTGGGGGTTGTCCTGTATAGCAAATCATGATGCGCTGGACTGGTCCCTGGTAGCACTGCAAGACAAGAGGACAGTGATCAGTACACCAATACATACCACTGGCGCCCCTTAGTCCAATACTCACCATTGATGGGATGTACACTTCCCATGCCCCGTAGTCCCGGTCCTCGTAGAACAGGTCCGGCCCCACAACCTTCAGGAAGAGGCAGTCTGGGAGCCGCTTCTGGAACTGCATCCTCTGTGCCACCCTGGAGGACACATAACACTTAGCCCCATCTGGCTGTACTTGCAAGGTCAGCTCCAGCCTGGTTGGCATCCCTTGCTGGTCCTATGGGAATGTAAAGAATAACATCAGCCTGTATTGCAATGTGTGCACATGCCACATCCCCCCCGTGTGCCACTGCCATGTGGGACATGCCCAGCATACACACCTATGCGAAACCCCTGGCGCTCCAGAGGTCCCCACAGCCCCAGTTGTCTGTATAGTCCCCCACAGCCACCCTAAATAGGTGCCAGGGGAACATGGCCTTCCTCTCCAGCATGCGTCCCACTATGACTGTGTACATGCACCAGCAGCCACTACACTCACCGCCACCACGTGCACAAGAAGGGCCCCATGGCACATGGCCACGCTCCCTTAAGGGCGTACACAGTGCACAGTGGCAGTACAAAGGGGACCACAATGCATGGTGCACCACAGCACCAGATGCTCAGACTGTGTTGTGGAATGTACCCCAGTGTATTACTGCACATCCACCTCATTGCCAAGCTGGCGGAAAGGCGATGACGACAAGGCATGTGACCACAGGTGCTCCACACCTGCATCTATACGGCTACAATGCATAACATGCACTACATTGAGAGGTTCTGGCTCCCATGGGACACTATCATGCGACTGTGTTCCAGCATCCCCAGTGCTGTTGCACCACGGACGGGCCGGTCACATGTCATGTCCATGGAGACAAAGATGCTGTGAGCCCTTTGCCACTATGCCACAAGATCCTTCCAGCATGTGACAGGTGACACGGTGGGTGTATGCCAGTCCTCCATGTCTACAGCAGTTGCACAGGTGATGGATGCCCTCCTTGAACATCTGGAAGAGCACATTTCCTTCCCCACCACAGCGGCAGAGGTCCAGGCGACCAAGAAGGCATTCTATGCCAAGCATGGGATGCCAAACGTATGCATAGATACATAGATACATAGATACATAGACAGTGTCGGCAGATAAGGGCCTAAAGCCCACCTAGTCTGCCCATTTGAGCTTGTAAGTTCAGTTTGTTTTCCTAGAAGTCTGTTTCCCCTTACCCCTGCCCTCTAGAATTCCTTTATGTCTATCCCATGCATTCTTAAATCCCGTGATTGTTTCAGCCCCCACCACTTCCTCTGGCAGTGTGTTCCACTTGTTCACCACCCGTTCTGTGAAGAAATTCTTTCTCATGTTTCCTCTGAATCGTCCTCCCTCCAACTTCATCCCATGCCCTCTAGTCCTGAAACATCTTTTTCGCTTAAAAATAGTGTTTTTCCACCCTGTTTCTCCCTGTAAGATACTTGTATGTCTCTATCATCCCCTCTCTCCTCCTCTCCTCCAGGGAGTACATATTCAGTTCCTTCAACCTGTCTTCATAGGACTTGTGATGCAACCCATGCACCATCTTTGTTGCCCTCCTCTGAACCTTCTCTACCCTGTCTATGTCCTTACGTAGGTATGGTCTCCAGAACTGTACACTGTACTCCAGGTGGGGCCTCACTAGTGTCTTGTATAGCGAATTATGACCTCCCTTTTCCTGCTGGTGATGCCCCTGCCTATACATCCCAGCATCCTATTTGCTTTACCTGATGCCTTGTCACACTGTTTCCCTACCTTGAGGTCATCAGAGATGACAACCCCAAGATCCTTTCTCTGCTTGGTGCATGCTATATCCTCACCCCAACTGATATATTGTGCCAGGGTTTTGTGCCCATATGCATTATCTTGCACTCTTTGCATTGAATTTCAACTGCCAGACCCTTGACCATTCTTCAAGTTTCTGCAGGTCCCTTCTCATTCTGTCTACACCGCTGGTGTGTCTACTCTGTTACAGAGCTTTGTGTCATCAGCGAACAGTGAAATTCTGCCTTCTAGATCCTGTGCCATGTCACTGATGAAGATGTTGAATAGGACCGGTCCTAGCACTGATCCCTGTGGTACCCCACTGGTTACTCTTCCCTCTGTGGAGTGACAGCCATTTACCACCACCCTCTGTGTCCTGCCACCCAGCCAGTTACCTACCCACCACACTACTGTCCTGCCCACACCCATATTCCCCAGTTTGTGTAATAGTCTTCTATGTGGCACAGTGTCAAGGCCTTGCTGAAGTCCAGATAGGCCATGTCCTGCCCTCCCCTGATCCACCTCCCTAGTCACCCAGTCAAAAAATTCAATGAGGTTGGTCTGACATGACCTCCCCTGGTGAAACCATGCTGCCTTGGGTCCTGTAGTCCATTGACAACCAGATGTTCACCAATCTCTCCTTCAGTAGTGCTTCCATGATCTTTCCCACTACCGAGGTGAGGCTGACTGGTCTGTAGTTCCCTGCTTCCTCTTTGTTCCCACTTTTGTTTAAGGGGACTACATCTGCTGTCCTCCAGTCTTTGGGTACCTCCCCTGTTTCCAGTGATTGGCTGAACAGGATAGCCAGAGGTTCAGCCACCACCTCTCTTAGTTCTTTTAGGACCCTGGGGTGCACCCCATCTGGCCCATTGCTTTATCAGCTCTTATTACTTCCAGTTCCTTCAGGACCCTTTCTCGTAAACGGACTTGTGTCCATTTCTGCACCATTCTCACCCTTGTACCCCTTCAGACCCATTACCCCTCTTCCTTAGTAAAGACTGAGCAGAAATACCTGTTCAATATGTCAGCTTTTGTTGTCATCCTCCAGGCTCCCATCCTCCCCTTGAGTCTCACTATCCCTCCCTTTGTCTTTCTTTTTCACTTATGTACCTGTAAAGGTTTGTCCCTTTACCCACTGATTTTGCAATGTGCTCTTCTGTCTGAGCTTTGGCTTCCTGTCTGACTTCCTGCCTCCCTTTGTTTCTCCTGGTACTTCTCCCTATCCCTTCTGCCTGCCTTCCTTTGTATTGCCTGAATGCAATCTTTTGGCTTTCACTTTCTTTGCTACCTCTTTGGAAAACCATAATGGTCTCCTCTTCCTTTTCCTCTTGCTAACCTGCTTAATGCATAATTCTGTTGTTCTTATAATCCCATTTTAAATACTGCCCACTGTTCCTCAACCCCTGATTCCTGTCCCATTCCCTTAATGCCTCTTTCAAGTATCTCCCCATTTCCCAAAGTCTGCCCCCTAAAATCCAGGATCGTGTTTTTGTGTGGTTTGGTTCTGCTCTTTCTGTGATTTCAAACCACACTGACTGGTGGTCACTGTGCAAGTGCTCCCCACTGTTCCCCCCATCACACTGTCCCTGTTTGTGAGCACAAGGTCCAGTATTGCCTTCTGCCAAGTTGGTTCCATGACCAGTTGCTTGAGGAAGGTACCCTGAAGGAGTCCAGGATAAATCTGCTCTAGTTGATGCTGCTGCTGGGATGCTCCAGTCCACGTCTGGAATATTGAAGTCTCCAACCAGTACTACCTCACCCTTGTCTGCCATCCTTTGGATGGCTAGCATCAACTCCTATCTGTTTCTTCCTCCTGGGCTGGTGGTCTATAGACACACCTGTGCTGGATGGCTGGCCCCATTTTCCTTTCCAGCTTAACCCACAGTATCTCTCCCCCATTTTGTTCCTCCTGGATCTGTGTGGCCCTTATGTCATTTTTCACATACAGTGCCACTCCTCCTCCCTTCCTGCCTGCTCTGTCTCTTCTGAATATGTTGTAGCCAGGTATGGCCATCTCCCAGTCCCAGGCAGTGCCATCAATGATACACACATAGCAATCCTCACTCCATAAACACATGAGGAGGCATACTGGAACCACAAGTGATTCCAGAGCATAAACTGCCAGGTGGTTTGTGACACATGGGGCATCATCACAAATGTGTGCACCAAGTACCCAGGTTCATTGCATGGCTTCTATATCCTGGATGCCTCTGGCATTGGGGTGCTTTTGCATGCTGGACAGCTGGATGGGTGGCTGCTTGGTGAGTCTCATAGCCTTGCATGGGTACAAATGCACCCTCCTGTACACTTGGCATGCCACTGACACAATGTTTTCCACCCCTGCGGGTGACAGCATGTATCCTCTGCGTTCCAACCTGATGACACTGTTCCATGCCCCTGCCAGCCCTGCTTAGGAGGCATACAACACAGCACATAGATGGACAAGGGCAGCTGTTGAGAGGACAATAGGCCAGCTGAAGATGCAGTTCCGGTGCCTGGACCTCACCGTCAGGAGCTTCATGATGACCTCGCCAAGGCACACAGGGTGTTCATGATGTGTGCCATGCTGCACAACATTTCTGAGCATGGTAATGTACCAATGCCATGGATCCCACCTGAAGACCCCCAGGGCGATGGGGATGACAGCACATGCCTGTCCAGGTGCCAGGGACAGCAGGTGGCCGTGCGGACTGGCAGACACTCATCAATGGCAAGTTCCACTGCTAGGTCCAGACACACTGCATGCTCGTGGTGCGGTGTGGCACAGCCATGACCCACTGATGCCACAGGCCAGTGAGGCCAGACCTCAGATAAGCCAGTGCAGTGTGAATCACAGGGGGTGGTGTGGCTGTGTACAATGATGAACCTTTCTCTGACTGCACCACGGAGAGTGTGGGTGGATGGCAGGGCTGGTGGACAGGGTGTGTGCTGCACAGTTGGATGTGTGTGTGTGTGTGTGTGTGTGTGTGTGTGTGTGTGTGTGTGTGTGTCAGCCATACATTGTGACAGTGTGGTGGTACAGTAGATGGTGCGTGACATGTTTGTGTGTGTGTGTGTATATATATATATGTGTGTGTGTGTCTGTGCTACAGATGCATGCACTGTGGTGCATGGCTATCCAGTCCTGTCCGCATCAGGCTTGCCCAGTAGCCACACAGATGATCTGCTCCCCAGCCTCCCTCCTGGAGGGTGTGTGCACATGCCTGTCTGGCCCCTGCATCTGCCTGTGGACCAATCATGCCCTGTGTCATCAGTGATGGCCCCAGCTGCCTCTTCCTGGTTCCCAATGTATGCCACTGTGCCGCCACCATCACTGTCCCCTGGATTTCCCCACGTTGGTGGTTCCGGCGCACTCCCACTGGTATCATGGCACTGCAGTATGGGTGGGGTGTATATCAGGGTGTGTTTGTCCTCCACCATCTGCTGTGTCAGGTAATATGTTGGTGGGGACCACAGTGTGCCCATGTCTGCGGCGGCTGTCTGTGGGTGTGGTCCCTGTCTGGCATGCATGGAGAAGGAGTCTCAATCATGTCATGGATGCCTTCTAGTGCCACGGTGCAGCACAGGAGGGCTATGTGCATGTTCTGCGACATCTCCGTGTGGGCAACCAGGGTGGCTGTGTTGTGGCACTGCGCATCCAGGTGGTCACGCTCCAGCTGCTGCAGTTGGCGGTACTGTCCCTCCAAGTAGCTGTGCGCCCATGCTGTGCAGTGTCTTGTCCTGGTGTGGTCTGGTGTGCCCTCATCACCACTGTCAGTGCTATGTGTGTGTGTGTGTGTGTGTGTGTGTGTGCCGGGCCACAGGGAGCATGTCGTGGTGTGCCGCTCCACTCCTCAATGCTGGTGTGTGCTGCAGCTCCCCCACATGGTGCCACTATCTGCGTAACCCCTATACACATGTTGCATGCATTCTGGGCAGTTGATACCACTGCTGTGTCACTCCCCATCATGGAGTCCTCCTCCTGTGGTACGGCAGTGCTGTCTTTATCACTCCCCATCTCTGCCGGGGTCTCAGTCTCCGCCTCTGCACTTGCTGGGAGACATTTTGCAGGCTAGTGGGATGAGGACCTCGCACAGATATGACCCAGAGTAGGCCCCCCCCCGGGGTGTGCATACATACCTGAGTGCTCCTCTGGGGGGTTCACTTTCATGGGTTGCAACAGGGACACTGTCACAACTGGGTGATCCCTGGTGGACTCAGTGCCTCTCCAGGCTTTGCTTACACCGCCTGTGGGTACATTGCAACAGGGTAGGCATGGACTCATTTCATTCTGCCATTCCAATGCGACATGTGTGGTCAGTGACCTACCTGCCATGGTGTCTACCCCATCCACCTTGCTGTGGATGGCAACATCAGTCAGCATCTCTGTGACAAGGCACTCCAGGGGTGTCAGCTGTCTGTTGGTGCACAGTGAGCCCCACCTGTGCCAAGGCGTACCCTGCTTCCTGTGGCAAGCTTCTTCTTCACCGTTGCCCTCAAGTCCCCTCACTTGTGCTTTATGGCCGTGAGTGTCCTGACCTCAGACCCAGTGGTATGTCCAACCATAGTCTGGCCTTCACCTTGCCTGGGGTTGTCAGTGCCTGGGCACTGTACAGGCAGCTGTAATTCTGCTGTATGTCAGCACCCATTATGGCCACTTGTCCACCATTGAAGTTGGTTGCCCCTCGAGCGCCCCCACCCCATGTGCAACCACGTCCAGGCCCACGCCTCCCCCTGGCACCACCACCCTTGGCCACCTCCTCTTGCTGTGGCTCTCCCTCCGCATCCCCTTCCTGGTCTGCCATTGCATGCTCATGCTCAGCTGTGCGGCATTCACTGACATGTCTATATAGGGGGGGTGTTCCTTCTCCTTATATGGTGGGGTCAATTGGCGTTCCTGCATTTTGCCGCACTGTCCCCTCTCTCTGCATAGTTCACTATGTGGCACTGCCGGATCTGCCCCCAGCATGCATTGCCTTCATGAATGCCATGTAGCAGTGGGGTCCTGCATGCCACGTAGCTGCACGCTGCACCAACATCAGTTTGCCACTTACTTTACGCACACTCCTGCATATGGCCCAAATGTAAAGAGTCAGCTAAAAAACAGACAGTGTCCCTTTAAAGACTTTTTTCCCTTGCATGATGTCTTGGTTGGGGGTTGCAGCACTGAGAACAACAATGGGCAGGGTTACTCAAATGAAGCAAAGCACAGAAATAAAAGCATTTTTTTCATAGAAAACAGCACTTTTTGGCAGTTTGAATGGTAGGAGACTGGTTCACAACTCCTGCAGGTTACTACTCCCATTTGCTATGGCAATCTTCCATAAATCACTTTAAGAATTACCCATTGGGTACAAGGTTGCCTTGCACCAAAGTTAACTGTACTCAATGTGCAAGTCTTAAGTGCCACTGAACTTAACTCAATACTCTTTTTTCCACCTGTGAGCATATACCTGAATCTGTAAATAGCTTATTCTTATTTGGGTGTTGTATATTGGTATTTTGGCCTTTAGTTGTCAGTGTTGTAGTGTTCTGAATGCTGTTGTTTAATGTATCCATTATTAGTTCCGTAGGAGAGATGGTGTACCAGAGGAAATTATCTTACTAATTAGGATACAGGATACAGGGAAATTATACATGTACATCAAGAAATGTGGTCTATTTTATCCAATGCAAGAAATGTCCTCACTCAGGTTATGTGGGGGAGACAAGCCAACAACTCCGCACTAGGATGAATTCACACAGACATTCTATTAATCACAAGATGATTGAGAAACCAGTAGCCCAGCACTTCTCCCAGGATGATCACCCAATCTCAGATATGTCTGTGATGGTTTTAAAAGGACATTTCAACAGTACACAACAGAGACGGGCTTCTGAAATTAGACTTATTTTACTTCTCAATGTGGTGGCAGATGGATTGGACATTGATGTTGGTTACGTGACACGTTATTCCACTTAAACTTACACAGACCTTTACTTTAAAAGATGGACATAAACACTTTAGTTCTTCAGCAGGCCTTTGATTTTGTAAGTTTATGGTTATCTACATTGTTGACTTCTCACCTTAACACTGTGGTGAGTGCGTTTGAGTGTGTGTGTGTGTGTATACTGATGTATGTATGTATGTGTGTGTTGTGTTTTTTGTGTGTTGTGGGTATGGTGTGTGTGTATGTTTTGTTTGTTGTGCATGGTGTGGTGTGATGTGGTGTGTGTGGAATGTGTTTGTTATATTTGTTGTGTGTTGTGGTTGTGTGGGGTGTGCAGGTGTGTGCGTGTGTGTGTGTGGGGGGTGTGGTGTATGTACACATATGTGTGGATGGAGCGTGGCATGGGGCAATTGTTATGTGGCTAGGACACTTAGTTTTCACATATAGTGTGCATTTATTTCCTTCTATTAGTTGTCAGTGGTTGGATTACACACTGTCACATTTTTAACTGCTCATATTAAGATGCATATCTCATTTACTTGGGGGTTCATAAAAGGTGTAATTCCTTTGGGTTTTCATTTAGATTGCTTAGCCTGATTCTGTGCATTTTTGTTATACACAGACTCTGTGTTGAAATCTGCACTTATCAGGCTCATGGTCTCGTTTTCTTGGGGGTCCTTGACAAGTATTTTTTTAATTGGCACTTACACTTACAAGTGATACTTTCATGCATCGTGTTTATATGTGTAGGTTAATTTGAGGCTTGTTTTCAACTTGCAGTTATACCAAATTTCAGGATTTTGTCTCTCATTATCTGTCCTTTAATATGCCAGGACAATTGGAATGTAAGTTGTAAGCTCATCTTACATGTATTAGAGAGAATGCCACTCCACGTTTTTTTTTATCACTAGAATGCTTTCTTGACATACTGAGACATTTTAAAAATTTATGTGACAAGAACTCTCTGGCTGTAGAGAATCTTGATAACCTTGCCCTTCTGAGGCTCCTCAGTTAAAGGCATACCGTGAATTAGCTTCTCTGACGTAATCTTCTATTATGTTTTAAATGTATATGTTAAACCAATGAGAATTATTTATGCTTTTTCTATATAATCTGGTGTTAATAGTATGGGATATTTGAAAAAACTGCCACAAAGCTTCTGAAGGAGGATCTGGTTGGTTCGAAAGCTAGAGCACTTTGTTCTTTTCTGTAACATCCATGTTGGTCCAATAAAAGGTATCAAATCATTTGTTTCTGGATCTGTTCTTATTAATTAGGTAACTTGTTTAGAAAATAGCATCCAAAAGTATGGGGAAGGGAGTAAGCACAGCAGAATGAATTAGCCTTTGGTGAGTCTGACCAGACTTCTGTCCTATGTATTTACTGGGAAACGCATTTTCATTATGATTCAACTGTACTCACCGTAATAGGTGTATTTATCTACAATGAGCCAACGGTCATTTGCAGCCAACACTGTATCTATGTTTGAAATGGCCTTTGACCATTAAAGCTGAGATGAGACATGATGGAGTTACCATTTCTCTACAATTAATCAGCGTAAAATGGTTTGAAAGGGCCAACCAAGTATACTTATGGACTCCTTTTCAAGGCATCCATTGACAGAGCTAGTGAAATATATGTGTAGATGTAGGACTTCTGATCATCTAGCATGTTCAGCTCCAGGAATATATCCCTTCAGTGAGGTTTCTTTTGTTTGACATCAGTGTTACTGAAATCTCTACGGAGTGTCAAAGGTAAATAAGAGCACTACGAATCTAATGCTTTGTTCCCCGATCTATACATACCATATTACTATTTCCAAAAGAAAGGGATGATGGGCAGTTTATATGTGTAAGACATTTCACAGTTATATTATTATTGAGCTCATTATATTTTGTTCCACTGAACACCACGGTTTGCTTTTAGTATATTTTAAATTCATGTGGCTAATTCCGCCTTGATTATGTCATGTGGAGAATTAATGCAAATTCAAAGCCAGCTTATGAACAATACAATCCTGTTTGCCAACATCATTTATGTTTCTTTAAACCTGCTCCCTTTTTATCATTAAATATATAAATAATAAAAGGTGGAAGCAACAGTGCATACACTTTAGTTTGAGATTGCTTATTCATCTGTTTTTCTAGTGCATTTTCAGTAATTAATACTTTAACTATCATACATTGCTTTGTGTTTTACCTGAACTGTGATCTTTTCTGCATTCTCCTCCTCTGCTGGAGCACATGCTGATCAGTAAATAGAAGGTATTCTGGACATTATAGCCCGCTGTTAGCTTTTGGCAGAGAGCAATCTTGCTGTCAGAGCAAGGAGGCAGCTGACTAAGGAGCTAGAACTTTACTACTAGAACACTTCTGACTCAGCAAGAGAGTCAGAGCCTGTTGGGATTAAACAAACAGATACTTTATTAGTAGTGCAGGGTCTCAGGGTGAAAAAAGAGGTGCTTCTCTGAGTTTGGGGGAAATGGACTGTATCTTCTTGGCAGTTTGCAAAGACAGGAAGAGAGCTGTTAATTCGGGTGTGTGGCTTAGGCAGAAGAAAACCAAATGGCTGCAGTTAAACCTCCCTGCTGCTAGCTTTTGGCAGAGAGCAATCTTGCTGTCACAGCAAGGAGACAGCTGACTAAGGAGCTAGAACTTTACTACAAGAACACTTTTGACTCAGCAAGAGCTTGTTATGTGTCAGTATTGCCCTCTCACCCTTAGCCAGCTACAGTTTTATAGGCACTGGATTTGACTGATAACACAAACTTCCTGTTTGGGAGCAGGAAGGGAAGGATCACCGAGACACATAAGATTCACCATCCTTGAAGTAAAAGAGTAGCTCTCCCTCCCCCCAGCTGCTGGAGGTCTGACTCTGAGCAAGGGAAAAGGAGACTACCAAGGAATACAGGAAGTTTCTGCCCCAGAATAGGAAGGGCAGGAGCTGTAAGGGCACAGAGACAGTAGGAAAGTAGGGAGAAAAAAATAAATAAATAAATAAATAGAGGCAGGAGAGAGTACACATACAAAGCAACAGGAGAGGGGCCACAAATAAGACATAATGGGAGTCGTGCAGTGCAGTAGGTGTGGGGCAGCAGTCTTCCGGGAGAAGTTCTGGAGGATGCAGTGCTGTCCCATCTGCAGGCACCTCTTTGGGCTGAGGAAGGAGGTTGCTCATCTCCATGCTGAGTTGGCCAGGATTTGGGGGACTTCTTCCTTCTTCAGGGACCATCGAGTCTTCCACCACTGCCTCAAAGGTTGCTTAGGTGGAGGAGTGGCTGGACTACAGTGGGCTTGGGAAGGGTGAGGGTGGTGGGGCAGAGGCACATCCTTCCAATGGTTAAACTCCACAACTCCTATGCTGCACTGGCATGATGGTACTGTCCCAAGGAGGAACCTGCAGTAGAGATCAAGGAGGATGTGGGTGTCCTCCATGGTGGAGACCCCAGGGGGTTAGGCAGAGGACTCCAGAGGAGGAGGAAGCAACTCCTCATGGAGGATTCTATTGTTAGGGGATAAACCTTGGGGAAGATGGAGTGGGAAAGATGGAGACTACATGCCTACCCGGTCCCATGGCTTGGAGGGATGGAAATCCCAGAGAGCTAGACATCATTGTCCAACTGGGGACAAATAATCTGGCTGGTGATGAGGTTAGGGTAGTGCAGGAGGACTTCAGGGAGCTGGGAGGGGAGGTCTTATACAAGTGGCACACTCTCTAACCTTTCCAGAGGTGCTACTGTTCAATGACAGGGAGGTAGGCAGGGCACTCTGCACCATGAGATGCAATGCACAGTTGAAGGACCGGTGCAGAGCAGAGGACTTCAGCTTCACTGGGGACTGAGGTCCCACCTGGGGGGATGCAGGCCTATACAAGTGGGATGGACTGCATCTATTCAGGGGGATCCAAGATCCTTAGCAAGAGGTTTAAATGCTTCATTGGCAAGCATTTAAACTAGCCAAGGGAGGAGGCGATAGTAGGCAGGAAGAAGCTAATTGCCCCCCACACACCCACACACACACACACAGAAGATGAAGCAGTAGGTAGTAAGGACCCTAGGGATGGGAAATTGACACTAAAACCTAAAACCAAGATAGGCAGAATGGCAGAGATAAAGAAGAATGGAAGTAACAACAAGAAACAAAAGGAGAAAAGACATGGGGATAGGAGGGGAGCTAATAGAAGGGGAGGGTGCAAAACTTGGAAGGCCATGTGCATGAATGCCCACAGCCTGGGAAATGAAATCCCAGACATAGTGTCCTTGATGGCAGAGGCAGACCTGGACATTGTCACTGTTACCCAGACACGGTACACGAGGAACCATGAATGGGATATACCATAGCCATACCAGGTTACATTCTATTTAGAAAAGACAGGGTGGGAAAAAAGGGTGGATGGGTGGCTATCTACATCAGGGAGGGAATTAAAGCAACTGATGTTCAGGGAATGCAAGAGGGAACGGAAGCATGGTGGGTCACCCTGTAGACAGGAAATAACACTGCCATTCACATAGGCGTGATCTACAGACCTCCAGCACAAGGGGAGGAGATAAATGGAGTACTAGTAGAAGCCATCCACAAAATGACAGCCAAAGGTGAAGTGCTGCTGGTAGGAGACTTCAATTTGCCTGATGTGGATTGGAGCACCCGGCTGCAGCCATAGCCAGGAGCAGAGGCATCCTGGATGCCCAGCAGGGGGCACGCCTCAAGAAGCTTGTGATGGAACCCACCAGAGAAGGAGCAATATTGGACCTGGTACTCACCAACGGGTACAGAGTTACCGATGTAATGGTGGGTAGCCACCTGTGGTCCATAAGCTGTGGTTCAATGTGAGAAGAGTGGAGGAGTCAAACCACACGAAAGCAAGGGTCCTGGATTTCAGATGGGTTGACTTTGCAAAAATGGGGCATTGTTTCAAGGAAGCCCTGGCAGGGGAAGAAGAAGGGGGGGGGATGTAGGGAAAAAATAGGCTAACCTTAAGGGAGCCATAGCAGAGGCAACAAGCCTTTGTGTTAGGCAAGTAAGCAAAGCTAAGAGAAAGAAAAAAACACTATGGTTCTCAAAGGACATGGCCAGAAAGGTAACAGAGAAAAGGCTAGCTTTCGGGAGGTACAAGGAAACACAGAGGGGGAAAGACAGGGAACTGTATCTGGAAAACCAGAGGGAGGTGGGAAAAGCAGTCAGGAGCACAAAGGTGCAAACTGAGGAAAAAATAGCCCAGTCAATTAAGAAAGGAGACAAGGCCTTTTTCAGGTGCATTAGTGATAGAAAGAAGGCCAGCGATGGGATAATGAGGTTAAAAAGGGAGAAAGAGGGGTGTGGAGGGGGACCTAGAAAAAAGCAGCAATCCGGAACAAATATTTTTGTTTCGTATTCACAGAAGAAGGGGAAGGAGAAGGACCACTTCTGGGGCATAGGAGCACCAGTGGGGGGAGCGGTAGACACCAGTCCATTTATGGAGGAAAGAATCCTAAAGGAACTTTAGAATCTAAAAAGGACAAGGCTATGGGGCCAGATGGGATACATCCCAGTGTAACCCCCTTGCAAATGGGGGTTCCTAGAAATGCCAGTCTGGGTTTACCTTAGCCCATTTTGTTCTGTCCTTCTCCTGCTGTTTCTCGGGCTTCTCCTGACTTGGCTTCTAATTTTTCTGACTTCCCAGGTCCTGTTTGCTCTCATGTGTGCCCCAGCTTGCAGTCAAATGAAAATCCAGCCCCTCGGCTTAAACTGCTGATCGCGAGCTCCCACTGCAAAAGTGCTGCCTCCAGGGCAGCGGGAGTCACGTTGGCGTGCAAAGTGCCTTTGATGTGGAGCCGCTTGTTTTGCGGTCACCTTGGGGACTGTGCCATGGGTCCCGGGATCCCTTCCACCTATTTGGGACCCGGTGACCACAGACAGCCTGCTGGGGGACCGCTCAGATGGGAATTAAAGGAGTTCTGACCTGGGCTCATTTGAGTATGCCTGTGCAGGGCCCCAGTCATCTGAATAGAAACATAGAGTTTGACGGCAGATAAGGACCACTTGGCTCACCCAGTCTGCCCATTTTCTTAGCTATTGGATAAGCTGCAGATTCTAGTTAACCAACAGCCTACTTCCTGCAACCCCCCACTATAATTGCCTTATGTCTGTCCCATGCATGTTTGAATTCCCCCACTGTTTTAGACCCCACAACCTCTCCAGGAAGGCGGTTTCATGCGTCCACCACTCTCTCCGTGAAAAAGAATTTCCTCACATTACCCCTGAGCCGTCCCCCCTCTAACTTTAAATTGTGACCCCTTGTTCTTACATATCTCTTTTTCTGAAAGATGCTACCCTCCTGGACTTTGTTGATTCCCTTGAGGTACTTAAAAGTTTCTATCATGTCTCCCCTGTCCCTCCTTTCATCAAGGGTATACATATTAAGCTCTCTCAGTCTCTCTTCATATGGTTTCTGATGTAGACCCTGCACCATTTTAGTTGTCCTCCTCTGAACTGATTCCATCCTGTCTATGTCCTTGTGTAGATGAGGTCTCCAAAACTGCACGCAGTACTCCAGATGGGGTCTCACCAACTGTCTGTACAGAGGGATAACCACTTCTCTTTTTCTACTTGTGATGCCCCTCCCTATGCATCCCAGTATCTCCCTGGCTCTCCTTACTGACTTCTCCCATTGCTTACCCACCTTTAGGTCATCTGATATGACTACACCCAGATCCTTTTCCATTATTGCTGTCGTAATACCTCCCCTGCTATTGTGTACTCTTCTCCTGGATTTTTATTTCCCAGGTACATTACTTTGCACTTCTTTGCATTGAATCTAAGTTGCCATATGTCTGACCATTCCTCCAACCTTGCAAAGTCCCTTCTCATCCTTTCTACCCCCCCTTGTGTATCAACTCTGTTACATATCTTTGTGTCATCTGCAAAGAGGCATACCTTTCCTTCAGACCCTCTGCAACGTCACCTATAAAGATGTTAAAGAGGACTGGACCCAGTACTGAGCCCTGAGGTACTCCACTAGTAACCCCCCTTTCTTCAGAATGTGTTCCATTCACTATTACCTTCTGTGTCCTGTTGTGCAGCCAGTTTGCTACCCAGGTTACCACCCTGGGACCCACTCCCAGGCTGGCTAACTTGTTTATTAATCTTTTGTGGGGGACTGAGTCAAATGCTAGACCTAAAGTCTAGGTAGGCCATATCTACAGCCCCTTCCTGGTCTATTACTTTGGTCACCCAGTCAAAGAAATTGATTAGATTCGTCTGACAGGACCTTCCTGCTGTGAATCCATGCTGCTTTGGGTCCTGTGCCCCGCTGGCCTCTAGGTACTCAACAATGCTTTCTTTCAGAAGTGATTCCATCATTTTCCCCACCACTGAGGTCAAACTAACAGGCCTGTAGTTTCCTGCTTCTGCCTTGCTCCCACTTTTGTGAAGGGGAATCACATCTGCCCTCCTCCAGTCCTCAGGTACCACCCCATCTTCCCATGATTTGCTAAAAAGTGTGGTTAGTGGTGTCACTAGGTCCTCCCTTAGCTCTTTTAGGATTCTAGGGTGAATCCCATCAAGCCCCATTGCTTTGTCCACTTTGAGTTTTAGGAGTTCTTTCAGGACTCTTTCTTCTGTAAATGGACTGGCGTCAACCCCACTACCCAGAGTACTTCTACTGTTTGGTTTAGTTAACTCCTCCTCTTCTTCTTTTGTGAATACTGAGCAGAAGTATTCATTCAGTATCTCTGCCTTTTCACTGTCTCCCTCTGCCCACATCCCCTCTCCTTTATTAATCTTCACTATCCCTCCCTTAACCTTTCTATGCTCCCTAATGTACCTATAAAAGGTTTTATCCCCCTTCTTAACTGAGTTGGCTATCTTTTCCTCAGTTTGGGCCTTTGCTTTTCTGACTGCCTTCCCCACTTCTTTCTGCTTTAATTGATACAGTTCCCTGTCGTGCTCCGTCTGTGATTCCTTATACTTTTCGAATGCAGCCTTTTTCTCCTTAACCTTCCCTGACACCTCTTTTAAGAACCATAGTGGTTTTTTATTCCACTTTATTTTCTTTATTTGTTTCACACAAAGGCTTGTTGCCTCCATGATGGCAGTTTTGATTTTTCTCCATTGTTCTTCCACCTCTCCTTTCTGGCCATTTGCTAATGCATTCCTCAGGTATTCGCCCATTATGCCAAAGTCAGCCCTTCTAAAGTCCAGTATCCTTGTCTTTATATGTCTTGTCTCCATGGTTGTGTTTATTATGAAGCACACTGTGCAGTGGTTGCTTGTTCCCAGATGTCTACTGACTTCTAAATTTGTGGTTCTCTCTCCATTTGAGAGTACCAGGTCTAATATTGATCCCTCTTGAGTGGGTTCCACCACTAGCTGTCTAAGGCATGCCCCCTGTAGGGCATCGAGAATGACCCTGCTCTTGGATGTGGCTGCAGTCCATGTAGCCCAGTTAACATCTGGCATATTCAGGTCCCCCATCAACAGTATCTCCCCTTTTTCAGCCATTTTGAGAATGCCCTCTATCATTTTCTTGTCCATTTCCTCCCCTTGAGACGGGGGTCTGTAAACAACCCCTGTGCGGATTGTGATGCCATTCCCTGTCTCCAAGGTGACCCAGAGTTCCTCTTGTCCTCCCACTTTACTTTTTAGTTCTGTAGCTTTGATCCCTTCCCTTATGTTGAGAATAATGCATAACAGTGTATCTGGCTGCCTCCAGGGTAGCTATGCTCAGCTCCAGCCAAAAAGCAAAGAGTTAAAATGTTTTACATAATGGAACTGTTGCTGTTTGTTGGGAATATACTGTGCATGTGGGGAAAATTGCTTAAAGTTAAAATGAGTACTGTTTCCCTGGCAATCACAGTATCTGGGACTTTGTGTGTCAGCCTGTCAGCTGCTGCAAGGGGAGCTTGCATAAGTGCAGTAACGACAGGAAAAGTAAAAGAGCCATGTTTTTCATCTGTGCAGAGACTGCAAGTACATCCTCTAGGCTATAGAACTGTGGGGCATTTGAGGCAAATAATTACTTCTTTCTGGCTGCACCAGGACATTATTCAGGACTGTATCTAATCTGCTATAAGGGACAGTGGGTTAACTAGCCATTGCCAGCAGTACAGGCAATTGGAATTGCAGCAATAGAAAGCCAGGACCTGTGGGACATTCACTGCATCTTATGGGTAAGCACCCAAGTGCTTATGGGGGCTTACAGGGACATTATTTGGGGCACAAATTCCACAACCCAATTGTGCCTCGAGTGTTCTGATTGACAGGTCCTTCAGCAACTTGGAGACATGTCACCCCATCCCTGCTACCAATCAGGAGTTGAGCTAGGAGCTCTATAAAGAGACAATGTTGCCAGTTTGTCTGGAGATTCAGAGATGCAGAGCTGAGAAAGAGCAGCAGAGCAGGCTCCAGCCTGCTGGGAGCCCCCCATGGGGGAGGGGCTCAGGCTCCAGCCGTGTCATCAGGCCTGGGCCGCTTAATTCAATCCCTTTTAGTCTTCAAGGGACATTTGTTATTTTCTTCAGTTAACAGTTAACTAGTTACAATAATTGTGCTTTCTGCAACAGCTAGTCTGGAGGTTGCCAGTACGGTCCTCCAGAGGCTAGCTTTCCCTCCCATGTCGGAGAAAGATGTGGACCGAAGAATCAGATGTCCAGCAGCGGTGAGAGAGCTGACCAGACCAGATGACATCATGCAGTGGTGAGAGCACTGACCAAGTACCTCAGTGGTGAGAGAGCTGAAGAAGTCTTCAGGATGTCTTCGATTGCAGATGAGACCCGTGGAGGACCTGAGTGAGTACCCTCGTACCCCCAGGTGCGAGGGAGAAGCTAAGCAAGTAATCTTGGGGGCCCAATGCCCCATTAAGAAATGTGTGCTGTTAAGTGTGAAGTACTGAAGTCATCAGTCTGGGCAACTAACCCCATAAGAGACTGCCTAGTTCAAGTAATGGATGCATCTTGTCTGTGGCCCAAATGGCTAAGTTGCAGGTGCAGCAAGATGCTGGGTTTAGTGAATCACATAAATGTGTAGCTATGGGTTAGAGTCCTGCCATCGTGGAGCTGTCTGCCAAGACGCGCTTACCACTTCATGAGACAGGAGGCCCTAGAACATATTAATGTCTAAGATATCTTAAAGAGAATGTACCTGTGTCTGCACAGAATTTCGTCTAAGAGCGCTTGGTATAAGTGTTAAATGGATAGATGTGCTGGATAGGACTCCGCTTGTGGATAATGTTCTTGGTATACAGAATGTACTGGATGTGACCGCCTGTAACTAAAGTATGGGATGCTTGATAAAAGTGTCGTTGCCAACTTACTCTGGATGGATGCCTTTTGGTATATAAAGTACTGGATGTGACCGTGTTTAAACTGCATTTAGGATGCTTGACAGAAGTATCACCCTTATTGCATTGGATGGGACTTTCAAATATTGTGCTGAATGTTCTAGATGTAAGATCCACATCGTTTGTTCGGGAATGTTCAGAAGTCTGCGAGTGCGGGGCAATCCCTGATTTGTCTGCAAGTGCATGGCAATCCCTGCTTTGTCTGCTAAAGTGCAGGGCAACCCCTGTTGTGGATGTAAATAGTAATTTGCTGCTTTACAAAAATCTGTTTTCAAGTTGCCCCCACCTTCATATTAATAGCCGGCCACCTCAACCAGCTGCTACTCCATCAGGCCTGCAACATCTTGGACTGTGGTATTTGTTTAACCAGTATGGTATGAGATTGCGGGGTTTCTGCTGTATCTGGGACTGGTACCAGTGTGGGTAATATTAATAATTATGTTTAACATCAGATTTATCGGCAGCTAGATAGCCAGGGCTCTGGATGTCTTAAATCAAATGGTAAAATGTGATTTATGTCTGCCTTTAATCTGTAGCCACCCAGCTGGAGGGTTTACCAGCAAAAATCCAAAATGATTTCTGTACATGTGTAACTCTGGTAAGATAACCTCTACTCCTCCTGTTTCCCTTTCCTATCTCCTTTATTACCCCCGAAATAAATATCTTGTTGTTGTTTGAAATCCTGTGTGAGCATATTATTAGAGACAGCCTTTTATTCAAAATGTTGAAATGTGGGGAACTGTGTATTGGGGCATGTCTGCGGAGGGTAACTGGTCATCGTGGGTGGTGTAGCAGCTCAGGGGGCTACACCCAATACCATCTCACCCACATAAAGCACCCTGAGTGGAGACACTGTACAAAGGTTTTAAAAAATGTTATGAGTTAGTGAACTCAACCCCCTCAGCCTATGTCCAGGGTAGTAGGCAGGGGTGTAACACTGGGGGGTGGCACCGCCCAGGGGTTACACCAGAATATTAAAAGAACTTAGAGAAATTCTGGCAGCACAACTAACAGCCCTATTTAACAAATCAATAGAGACAGGGGTGGTTCCAGGGGACTGGAGGAGGGCAAATGTAGTTCCTCTCCACAAAAGTGGGAACCGAGAGGAAGCAAGCAACTACAGGCCAGTCAGCCTGACCTCAGTGGTGGGGAAATTAATGGAGTCACTGCTAAAGAAAGGATTGTGATTTTTCTTTAATCCAGCAGGGTACAGGATCCGAGGTAGCATGGATTCACAGCGGGAAGGTCTTGCCAAACAAACCTGATAGATTTCTGTGACTGGGTGACCAGGGATGTAGCTAGGGGACGGGCAGTGGATGTGTCCTATATAGATTTCAGCAAGGCCTTCAAAACTGTCCCACATAGGAGGTTGATAAATAAATTGCATAGCCTGGAAGTGGCCCCAAGGTGGTAAACTGGGTCAGAAACTGGTTGAGTGACAGGATAGAGAGAGTGGTGGTAAATGGTATTCACTCTGAGGAGAGGGAGGTGACAAGCGGGGTGCCACAGGGATCCATGCTGGGGCCAGTCCTCTTTAATGTCTTCATAAGCTACATTGCAGAGGGGCTGGAGGGGAAGGTATGCCTCTTTGCAGATGACACTAAGATCTGCAACAGGGTCGACACTCTTGGGGGGGTGGAAAAAATGAGAAAGGGCCCTAAACATGCTTGAGGAGTGGTCAAGAGTGTGGCAGCTAAGATTCAATGCAAAGAAGTGCAAAATCATGCACTTGGGGCACAGAAATCCAGGGGAGGAGTACAAGATGGGGGAGGTACTGATGGTCACCAGTCAAGAAAGGGACCTGGGGTTAATCACATCTGGTGATCTAAAGGTAACCAAACAATGTGAGAAGGCTGTGGGGAGAGCCAGTAGGATGCTAGGGTGCATAGGGTGAGGTATCACCAGCAGAAAAAAGGAGGTAGTTATGCCACCGTACAGATTACTAGTGAGACCACATCTGGAGTACTGTGTCCAGTTCTGGAGGCCGCATCTCTAGAATGACATAGACAAAATAGAGGCAGTCCTGAGAAGGACAACAAAAATGGTGCAAGAACTGCACCAAAAGTCATGAAGGAAGACTAGAGGACCTCAATATGTATTCCCTGGAGTAGAGGAGAGTGAGAGGGGGATATGATAGAGACATTCAAGTACATCAGGGTTACAGGAGGGTAGCAACTTTCAGAAAAGGAGGTGTACAAGAAAAAGGGGGCATGATATGAGGCTAGAGGGTGTAGGCTCAGGGGCAACATGAGGAAGTACTTTTTCACAGAAAGAGTAGTGGGTGCTTGGAACAGCCTCCCTGTGGAGGTGGTGGGTGCAAAAACAGTAGGGGAATTCAAGAATGCATGGGATACACATGAGTACTGTAGCAATAGGGAAGAGAGGGTAAGCCACAGATCGACTAGGGTCTGCGTTAGTGCATTAGCTAGGGAAATGGGACAGACTAGGTGGGCCACACGGTCCTTATCTGCCATCACCTTCTGTGTATCTGTGTTTTACCGTTTTCTTTCAACCAAAGGTAGAAGGAGACAATAAAGAAAAAAATTTAATTCGTATACTTAGTTTTAAAAAATTAACATAGACAGTCAGTGCTGTGGAGGCTTGCAGATAATTGTTAGTTGCTGCACGTATTCAGCTTGATGTATTCCATCAATATGTAACATGTCTTCCCAATGGATAGACAAAGTCTCTCGAGATGTGCATTCAGTATGTACCATTTACTTGGGTATGTGAGGGTGGAGTTATCCAGTATATGTTTTGTCTAATATCCTTTCATTACTGCCCTTATATTTGACAGTGGCTCCCCTCCTTTCAATTTTTTATACAATGTCCTCACATTCTGGAGTGTGGTCTGGACCCTGAGGTCTGTCTGCCCTTCAGTTCCACATGGATTCCAATACAGCGTCCTATTAAAATCACTGTTGTATTTCTTATGGCTTGATTTTGATTTATGCCAGCTTCATCACACCTCAGAAATCATCGCTGAGATATCTTGCGTCTGTCAGTTCTGTCTGCCGGGAAGATAAATGACAGCGATAAGTCAGTGAAGTTGGGGGTTATGGTGACGGCCTGAAAACGGGAGTGCTTCAGTAATTTTCATGAGGACACTCCATATCATATATCTTACCAGAAACCATGCAGAGTTAATGTAGTACTAACGTTTACTTAAGATTCTATTTGAGGTCATTTATCTTACATGCCCTACCTTTGTATTTCCCTTGCAGCTTCAAGTTAAATTGGCTGCAGAGAAAACCCACTGTGCCAGAGTTGGCCACTCTCCCCCTCTGACCGAAACTGCAGGTACTACTGTGACACAGAGCATAGACCCCTCTGAGGTCTTCCAGCAAACAAAGCTCTGTGTGCCTGTTAAACTTTTTTCTCCCCACTTTCCCATTTGCAAGTTATACATCTCCATCACTTGAGGGCACTGTTCCTAAGTCAGCACTACTCAAAGGGCAAGAATCTTTCTATCTTTCTGACACATCACCTGACTTTCAACTAGGTTCTACTTATGGCTTCTACTCCACCTTATCTAGACCTGTCACTTAACTAGGCATTACCGAATACTTCCTCCCTGTGGCGTCTGCTATTAAAAAAGCTGCAATGTTCTTCCTAGCCTGCCTATTCTGTTCCCTGTGGTCCCTGTGCTTCACGGCTGTCTATCTCCCACCATATGTAGGCCCTCTGGAGATGCACCACACTGATGACTAGTCTTACTCTAATCTTAAAGCCTCTTGGCAAGCAAATATGCATCCCTTCTGGTGCTTCCCACCAAATTCTATGAAAACTGCATTTAGACTGCTCAAATGCTCATGATACAATCCTCATAAAATACCTTATAGGAGGACTTGGCTGTGCCACCTCCTCTGGTTCTCTCTCTCCTTATCCTCCTTGCTGGAGAAGTTAAACTGAACCCCAGACCTACCTCACAACAGACCTTTAACACCCCCTTCTGGTCCTCTCTTAAGGGTCTTAAAACTGCACATCTCAATGTTTCTAGTCTCATACACAATCATGCTGAACTGACTGCCTGGGTTAACCACTATAACCATGATATTCTGTGTCTCATGGAAACGTGGCTGAAACCTACCACCCCTGACTCAGCCCTCGCGCTCCAAAACTTTAGCCTCCTGCGTCGCGATTGCTTGGGTAAAAAGTGTGAGGGTGGTCTTTTGATATACTACAAAAGTTTGCTTAACATATCCCTAATCCAGTATGATTTAGTTCCCCCCTCTGCCACCTGTGAATTCCTTCTTGGGCTCCTCCTTCTAGGGAATGCCAAAACAAATCACATCATCTGCGCTTACAACCCTCCAAAGCAGGGTATCAAGGGGCTCTTCTATCTGATTGATAGCATTAGCCCTAAAATTATCTCAAATGAAGTACTTATATGTGGTGACTTCAATTTAAACTGGTCTGGTGACAATGTCAAGCAGCATGAACCACTGCCCTCGGCCTTATTCAGCTCATCAGTGAGCCCACATGAAACCACGACAATGGGAGTCGAGGAAGACTCCTTGATTGGTTTCTGACAAAGAGACCCTATAGGATCTCAACATCTGGAGTCCTTCCTGACTCCATATCTGGTCATTCCCCCATCTACTGCATTTAGAGAGCCTCCTCTCCCAAAGTGCCCTATAAAACTATACAAGTGAGAGACTTCTCCCACTTCAACTCTGCTCTCTTTCTTCAAGATCTTGCAACCACAGATTGGGCCACAGTACTCTCTGTTACGGACATCGTAGGTGCTCTTGTCAACCTTCTAAACATCCTTCCTTCTCTGCAGGATAAGTATGCCCCTCACATCAGAAAGAGTTGGAGGCACTATCTCTAAATGGTTACATGTTTACCACGTTTACCCTGCTCAGCACAGATCTTGCAACCACAGATTGGGCCACAGTACTCTCTGCCACTGACATCGCAGGTGCTCTTGAGAACCTTCTAAACATCCTACCTTTTCTGCAGAATAACCATGCCCCTCGTGTCAGAAAGGGTTAGAGGCACTATCACTGAATGGTTACATGGGGACTTGCTCTCCCTGATGAAAGCCCGTGATAAGCACTGGGGTAAATTTAAAGCCTCTAAGGAATTGTCTGACTACCATGAATACTGGCAGTTCCACAACTTCTGCAAAAAAGCCATACATAACGCCAATAGTGAATGCTGCAAGGCTGCCCTCTTATACTCTGCTAGGGACCCGCAATACTTCAGGCGCACTATTAAAACCATAGTCGGGGTTATAGCCAGTGTGAAACTACAGATATGATTGTTGACAGTGGAACTTGCAATAATGCTACTACCATTGCCAGTGCCTTTAACAAGCAATTCTCTGATCTTTCGGCATACACCACCCTGTTTACTACCGACAATGATGAGTCATCTACCTCAAACCATTCCTCCCCTCCAGAATCTCTGTCTTTCGTAAGACAGTCTCAGTGAGGGAAACTTACAAGCTTCTCGCTGGCCTTCCTCCTCATATGAGTGCTGGTCACGATCACCTTGAACCAAAACTCCTAAAGATTGGGGCCCCCTTTGCTTGCTCTCCCAATATTCCATACTGTTAACCTTTCCTTCACCACCGGAATTGTTCATGCAATCTGGAAAGCAGCAAAGATTGTTTCTATTTTCAAACACGGTGACCGGAAATGCATAGAAAACTACCACCCTGTAGCCACCCTGTCTGCTGTTATCAAGATACTGGAAAAGGTGGTGGAAGTGCAGCTGATGAACTATCTGTCTAAACATACCTTACTGTCACCTGAACAGCACAGATTTCATATAGGACATCGCACTGGTACAGCCCTTGCTAAAGTTACATCTGATGTAAGGATTGCCATGGACCAGGGTATGCTGACTGGGGCTATCTTCATGGACTTCTCAAAGGCCTTTGATCTAGATTCTGGAATACCCTACCTGTAACCATCAGATGTCCCATCTTTGAGCTCCCTCTATTTGCACCTGAAGTCTGCTTCAGCCTGTAACTGTTCCAATGCTGCTCGATATCCCCTACTCCGCTTGGACCCTGGTGTGCACCCTCCACTTCCCTGGTTCCCCTACCACCTCTGAGCTCTAGTAAGGGGAATTATCTACACTGTATGCCCTTCACCTCAGCACTTACCATCCTCAAAATGGGACAAATTGAGCTTGTATTATTTCCACAAAATGTAACTATCGTTTGATTGTTCTTACCCTTGATATATATGCTTATCTGCTCATCTTGTACTTGTTTGTTTGTATCACCCTGTTCATTGCTTGTATTTCACATTGTTGTAATTCCCTCGCACTGTTTTGTAAACCATGCTCTTGTAATCTCCTGGGTCGTACCTGAAAATAGGCATTCCTGACTTCTGGTGACGTCATGCTCCTGAACGCAGCATAGTTTAGGAGGCTGTCGCTGGCACTGGCAAATAACCTCCTGAATTACAGCTTAAAATGATAAATCTACAGATATCTCAACTCCAGAAGAAGCATTATGCCTAGGAGAGGGGAGCAGAGTAATTTGAAGCCCACAGACATCCCTGATGAGGAGTGACTTACGGACGGGGACTCGAGAAGCGAGAGTTCCTGGGCCTCAGCCTCCTCGTGGTGTGGCCAAACCAAATGAGGCCAGCTGCCGCTCACAACAATACAGAGACAAATGACCCTAATGCTGTCTGAGCTGTGGGACTTCTGCAAGGAGATGCGCTCCACAGCCACAGCCCTACAGACAGACATCGGAAAACTGGAGAAGCACGAGGAGGCCTCAGAGAAACAGGCCACTGAGGTAGATAAAAGGGTGGACTGTATGGAGAGGGCCATAATCCAACTACACCAAAATGTCAGGGCTTTGCAGGCCAGGGCCGAGGACACAGAAAGCAGCAACCGGCGCAACAATATTCATATATCGGAGATTCCAGAAGGAGTCGAGGGTAGCGATATCTTGCAGTTCATTAGACAAATGATATGGGATGCCTTCCCACTACCTTCAACTGTCATCCTTGAAATGGAGCTAGTCCACCAAACCCTCAGCCCAAAGCCAGCCCCTGGAGCCCAGCCATGCACTGTTCCAGCACTCTTCCTGTGCTTTCAAGAGAAGGAAACAGTCTTGCATGTCACTTAGAAGAAAGGGACTGTTGAATTCCAAACCAGCAACTTTACTTCGAAAATGATTATGTGCCTGAAATCATGACCAGGTGCAAAGCATTCATCCCAATTATGCAGTCCCTGAAAGCAACTGGTCTGCATTTCCAAACACCGTATCGGCTCGTCTGACTGTCTACTTTGCAGATGGATCACTTACCTTTTGAGTTTGCTCCTGAAGCAGCCGAAGAGCTAAGGAAGTGAAGGGTTGAGGTCCAACAGCAGCACGCAACACCTAAGGCCTCAATTGCTTCAAAACTTTCCCAGAGAGTGTGGAATGTTGAACAGTGCAAGGTGAGGCATCAACAGGAAGCAGAGACCATCCAGCACATCACAGATGCTCTGAGGAGCCAGCGTTCACCTTCCCCGCCTGATTTACAAAAACTCAGAGAAACCCTATGTTGATTACAGCTGGCATCACTGAAGCCTATATCTGAAGCCTGTATCTGTTGAATCACTTGGGCTCCGTGGCCGAGCAGGACTTTGCTTGTGTTCATGCTCATCTTCCACCCGCCCGAAGAAAGAAAATTTTGCCTTACCCATCCAGAACATGACACCGACCTGTGGACTAAAAAAACATCGCACTATGAAGCTTGAACAATACCTCTGGATGGACTCGCTTGTACCTAATGTGCACCTAACCTGACAGATAAGTCTGCTTGCTTCCTTCCAAACTGCTGTCTCTCTCCTCTTATTCCTATCCTTCCTGAACCTCACTCATTTTAAACTCAGCCACCATTACTAACTACAAGAAAGGCCCCTTCTAACACATTTTCTCCCTCAGTGTGAGGGAGATTCCTCTCTCTTTTGTGTTTCAGGATTTCCTGAGGCAAATAATAACCACTCCACACAACTAACTAGCCAAGGATGAGCAGTAAGGAATCCTCTTTTCTATGATCTACTAATTGATCTCTTCCCTTCCTTTCCCCACCTCCTTTTACCCCACCACCCTTCACCCCGCTCTCTTAAAAAAAAAACACAAAGGTAATGTGTTATGTGTGACTTGATCTATGTTTGGAGGGGGTTGGTGGTGGGACATACTGGCTGGGCCTGCTTGCGGCTTGGGGGGGAAGGAGACAGGAGAACACTAAGAGTGGAGCCCACAAGGATTTAACCCAAACTGTGCACATGGTGAGGCTGCCTCAGTTTCATGGCTGGAAGATAGGAGGTTTTGATGGAGGAATGGGGGACTGCACTGATGGTACCCCTTCTCCCAGTCGATGCCTTGAGCCCTTTGCGCAGCCTGGGAAAAAAAATCACTCCTCCTATTTGCTCAGCCTAACCATGCACAGGGTGGTGACAGGGAGCCTGGAACACTGGGGGGAGCACCCATCACGACAGTAGGGAAGATGTTCCACTCAAAGACACGATGGACGTAGGCCTGCCATGCTGCCCATTGACCCACCCCAATATGACTGCACCAATTGGCCTGCGTGGAAAGCAAACCCAAATGATCCACAGTGCAGGGGACCCCTGCCTAATTGCCATTTAGTTGCCTTACGAATCTCCACCAGACATAGGAGCCTGGGGTGGTGGCTGGGGAATGAGTATGACCCATACATAACTGCTGGTGACACTACCCCCAGGCCTGCTCTAATCTCTATGCTGTATTCTGTACTGAGATATGGTTATTACCTACCTACATATGAAACTACAACTCAAATAAAGTATGGTACAATGTACTAAAGAGCTTTCTTAATGCTATCCCCCTTGCCTTCATTTAGTATTGCTTGTGAAGCCAGGATGGCCAGCGTTCTGGCCCCCCTTTCCTCCCCCACTGCCTTGGACCTGCTGCGATGAAGACCTTGAGCAGGGGGTGAAAACTCAAGATGGACTATGCTGTGGGCTGGAGAGCAGATGGTAACCCTAGAACCAGGTAACGTGCACTTTTTGAATTATTGTTGTGTTGTGGTGAGATGTTGTTGGGGGGGTGGGGGCAGAGAGAAGAAATACTGTAGATGATGATTGTGGTTAGTCCCTGGTGTGCCCATGTGGTCACTACTGGGATAGTGGCCTGTTTCATTGCTGCTCCCCCGGTGGTGGAAGTGTAGGGACATGGGGAGATTGTGCTTCCCCCTCCCCAGACTGCCATATTTCTTTGGACACCTGTGACCCCAGAGAGAAGAATGGGGCAGACACCTAATGGACAGGAGAGTGGACCTGCCCTAGTGGGTGCACCGCCTGGGCTGTCCCTTAACCCGGTGCCCACACACCCCCCTTTCTCTTCTCCCTTGTCTCCTACTTTCTATCCTCAGATGGAAGATGTGGACTAACATCTGGGATACACACACTCACAGCTCCGCATATAACCCATAAACTTCAAGTCAGTCCGATCCCATTGAAGACTTAGACATCCAAAAACCCATTCCCCTTCCATCACAGACACTATAAGTGTCAGGAGGACTCTCAGCTGAGAGTGTTACTTCCCAGTAAGGCGTTGCCTTACCACAGTGTCATAGAAATGAACCTTACAGATGGAAGTACCAGTTATATGTTACACATGAACTTATCCTGGCTGGCTTCCTTGTTACTTACTTTTACCTCTGCCAAAGAAATTCCTTATACATCCTTGGCAGGGGCAACCCAGTCCCTGTTCTCAACAGTTGGTTATACACAGATGACCCCAAGTTTTATGTTTATATTGATACCTATTCAAATACAACTTGTAAGGTAAATAAATGTCGATGGAAACTACCTTAATTTCAATGGGATACCCAAGGTGGGACTGGCCTCAGGACCTCCTGTGGGAGGGGGACCCTGGACCCAACGATGGTGCCTAATAACACCTAAAATGTCAGACCCAAACATTGAAATTAGTGTCACTGAATATCAATGAGCTGGCCTCACCAATCAAGAGATCACGAGTTCTCTCTTATCTTAAGAAAAGTAAAGGAGACCTCATTTTTATGGCTGTGGCCTGAGCCTACAACCCTATTGGGATCAGACTGTAGCTCTAAAAATAGCTGATGATGGAACTCCCTTTTTGGACATTTAGAAGTATTCCTCCACAGCTGCAAAACAGTGTACTTCCCCTCTGATTTTTGTTATTTGCTGCTCTATGTTAAAGACATCTGAAGGGAGTGGGGATGCTACTGTATTGTACCTCCAAACTTCTCAGGATATTAACAAAAAAACCTTTTGAAACTGCTGTTCCTAGCCCCTAAATTGAACCTTTGCAAGGCTGCAGACTTTCAGCAACCTAGGGGTGAACTCATTATCTGTTGTACTGGAATTTATTGAAACTTTAAAACAGTCAGTCAGACTACAATGTCAGATTACAGACAGTCCAGCTGTAGCTATTTTCTTCTGTTTTTTTTTTGTTTGTTTGCTTTTTTGTATATTTTTCTATTCAACCTTTGTATATTTGCTATCCAGTGCTAGGGAAAGGTGGGAACTTACAGCACCTCTGCTTATCCATAGAATCAGGTTCACTGCTGACTGCTAAACTAAAGCTCTCTGTTTATCCACAGGTACAGGTGCTGTGCAGCCCCCCCCCCAACCCCACTATGATGGATTTAGTGCTGGTAAATAGTAGATAAAGCCTTCCAGTTTATCCATAGGTACAAGTACCATAAGGGGCAGGCTCAGTGCAAACTTACCCGATGGTTTTAGTGCTGGTAAGTGCTACGGGACTGACACCACTTTACACACTCTCTGCATTTAGTTCTGGTGAATGGTGAGAGGCTGCCAGAACTGGGTACTATAGCATTTTGTTTATCTACAGTGACAGGCTGCATACACTCACACACACAGCAGCATCATGTACTGTGACTAAATAACTTCAAGAGGAATGAATTAGCAGCATGCCAGTTTTTGATGACTATGACTGAACAGCACTATGTGGTGCCAACAAGAAAATAATAAACTGTTATCTGAAATATTTATCCAAAATAATATTTGAGTGAAAGTATTGAACATTTTTGTTAATAAAAGATGTTTTCCATATTTGGCTATTGCTTCTTAATAGTCATATAATATTACTTCAATATGTAGTGTGCATTTTAAATATTTAACTTGTAAATACTATTTATACATGTTGTTATGACCATATCATGTGCAACAGCAAAAATAATCTCTTTCAAAATAAAAACTCAAAAAGGGAATGTATTTGTATTGGAGATAGAGTTATTGTAAATTTATAGTTTGCCAGTGATGTTGGTAAAAATCTGAGAATGTCACACTTCCCGAAGTTTTGCAAAGTTCCCCAACCTCATATCAAGTTCTCTACCAATTTCGGAATATTAAAAAATAGTACGTTCGCTCTGCGAAATCACCATTCGGGACAAGTGAACAAAATTACACTGGCACTCTTCATGAGGAAGGGTCCCAAAAAGGCCATGTTGAAAATTTGGTACAATACCTACAAAAAATGGCCAAGTTACACCTGGGAGTTGCATAATTTCTATGCACATTTGTAACTTTGGTCATTTGGTAGCTCTTCACAGCCCTATCAGCCCTGGCTAGAATTTGTTTTACAAGAGACACACCTGAATGATTTAGAGCACTTAAAATTAGCTAGGCTCCATAGAGGGGAGGTGCACTTATCTTCAGGTCAGAAAGGAAGAGAGCTGGGTGTGGCAATCTTGATTCCCTCCCAAACATCATTCCGACCAGGGTTTAAGAGGTCAGACCCAGAAGACAGACTTATGCTAGTGCAAAGCACTATCAACAACCAGGAAGTCAACACTCGCTAATGCTTATTTCCCCCCTGGTCTCACAGTCCCTCAAATCAGGACACTGCTGGACAAAATAGTACAGATGACCAGAGGTGTGCTCCTCCTAGCCGGGAATTTTAACATCCTTCAGACCTAATCATGGACTCATCAAATCCTAATCCTAACAAGGTGTCAGCGTGGCTCAGTTGGTAGCACATCCGCTTCTGGACCTGAAGGTCGTGGGTTCTCGTCCCACACTGGTTGGACTTGCACCTAAAAATTGCTGGCATCCGAGTGCAGTATTGGGGGGTGCTGTACTGCTGGGGTGTGCTGTCCCTCGGATGAGACGTTAAACCGAGGTACCTTCTGCCCATCCTGGTGTTGTCCTGGTGAGTGTCCAGGTGGAAGTAAAAGAACCCAGGGTACTCTTCGAAAAGAACAGGGAACATTCCCAGTGCCCTGGCCAATATTCTCCTTCCCATAAACCGGTTCATGCAATTATCCAGGCTGTGTGTGGGTGATGATGTGCGATATGGCTGCCATCACACATTCAGTCACTTCACTACCAGTCTAGCATTGCTTGTAAAGTGCTTTGGGATACTGTGTATGAAAAGTGCTATATAAATGCTGATTCTTCTTCTTAACCCCCCCCCCCAAAAGACACCCTCACAAACATTTTTCAATTTAGGGAATTTCTTTCCGAATAGGTAGCTGAAATAATCAGGGATAACCCCTCAATGGACTCGACTCCTCTAATTCACTACAACACCATTAAAACAGTACTATGAGGTCACATAATCCAATATACCTCTACTCAAACTAAATTATGCAGAGAACAAAAAACAAGGCTGGAGGACTCTCCATTTTTTACATATGGTGCACAAGCAGGGAGACCATTCGGTCCTCCCAGAGTACAACAAACTAAAGCAAAACTTGACTGGATCAGCCTCCAGCAGACAGAAATAGCCCTAACCTTTTTGAGACAGAGGTTTTATGAGGTGGGCCCATGAGCCACATGGCTCTTGGCATACCAGGCCAGATGACAAAAGAAATTAGCCACTATTACCACCATTCAGCACCCAACAGATGGGCACCCACTCACCAAACCGCAGGATACTACAGAGAGTATTACTTCTTATTACTCTAAACTTTAAACCCCCGAGAACCATGTACTACCCCAGGAGATAAGAGAATATCTACAGTCCCTCACTATCCCAAGACTTGATGCGGATCAGGGGGAACTATTAACACACCCAATAACACTGATGGAACTGGCAGCTGCAATTGCTAGAGCCAAAACCCTGAAGGCCCCTGGCCTTGACAGCTAAGGAGCAGAGTTTTATAAGGCCACTAGGGAAGAAACTTCCTCCAGACTACTTTGCACCTTCAATTCCATCCTGGAGGGGGATCCTCCCCTCTATCCTGGTCCTACGCTACCATCTTGGTCATGCCCAAGCATGGTAAAAACTCACAGTTGTGCGAAATCCTACCGACCAATCTCCATCCTTAATACAGATTACAAACTATTCATGAGTATTATAGCATACAGAATTGACAATTATCTCCCCCGCCTAACTGGTAATGACCAGACAGGATTCATTAGAGTATGCTCTACAAGTGATAACATTAAGTGCACCCACCACATCATCCATATAATGCAGACCAGTAACACCCCATCACTACTGGTCAGCCTAGATGCCGAAAGGCCTTCAATAGGGTCTTGTGGCCCTTCCTGTACTCAGTACTGGACAAGATGGGGATCCCTCATGCCCTGATCCAGGTCTGCTGCCCTCAGGGCCTGTGTCAAGGTTGGAGGACACCACTCCCAATACTTTCCCCTGTCTAGGGGAACCAGGCAGGGCTGCCCCTTATCGCCCTTATTATTTATCATTTTTATAGAACCCCTATCACAGTGTATTCGAGAGGTAGAGAATCTCGTTGGGATATCCCTGGGTGGCTTAGAACATCAGATCACTCTTTATGCGGACAATGTCTTACTATACCTATGAGACCCTGAAGCAACACTACCATTGGTCAAATGGGTGCTGGATGACTTTGGCCAGGTCTCAGACTATAAACTGAATATTGCCAAAACTGAAGTCCTAACATCCCACTATGCCCCATTCCAAGAGATCTGTACTCTATTTCCTTGTAACTGGAACTTATCCAAGTTAAAATATTTAGGGATATATTTATCCCATACCCTTGCCTTAGCTTTTAAGAATCATTTCACTCCTATTACCACACAATTAAAATCTGATCTTGCTAACTAGAACGTGTTACTTCTAAGCCACTCTAGAAGGATGGACCTCATACGAATGATCACCCTCCCCAGAGCCCTTTATCTCTTTCAAAATGTCTTCATCCCTCTAAAATAACAAACATTTCAAGGATGGAACAAGGCCATCTCCAGATTCATCTGGGCAGGACAAATGCCATGGGTACGACTAAAAATCCTGCCCCTGCCCAAAGCAATGGGAGGCCTAGCCCTCTCAGACTTACAACTCTATTACCTGGCATCTCATCTTACCCATATCACTGTGAGACAGATCTCTCATCCCGACCCTCACTGGGCAGAGATCGAACAATCTTTGATATCGAACAACATATATTTCTGGCCCCTTACCAGACTGAGACCGACTCCACAACCCAACCCACCCCAAACGCCCTGATCCAAAACTGTTTAGCAGTACTATGGGCAACCATCAGGAAAATAATGCATCTGACTCCCTTCCTTGCCTTGATCTGCCCGATAGCTAACCTCCCAGACTTCCTTCCTGGTAGACTGGATCATGGCTTCCAACTATGGGAAAGATATGGGCTAAGGTACCTATGACAAATCACAACACAGGGTTTACTTTGGTCCTTTGGGGAGGTGCAGAGGAGATTCAGACTGCCCCACAGAGACTATTACAGATACCTGCAGTTGAGGCATTTTTACAATGCCTTACCTGGGGGAGTGACCACCCCTGAACGGCACCCTGCATTGATTATCAAAATAATGCACCTGAACACTACCCCGAATCAGAGACATCTCATCTCAGCCTTCTACAAACTCTCATATTCGCACAGGAAAATCTCACAGAAAGTATCTGTCTGCAGTGGCAGGAGGAGTTGGGAGTACCCTTCATGGTAACAGACTAGCAACTTGCATGTCAACATACGAGAGTCACGAGTTTTCATAAGTGATGTGAACATGCCTGGAAAAACCTAATTCAATACTTCAGAACCCCAGCAATCACCAGACATTACTGCCCCAACAGCTCCGCTTGCTGTTGGTGCTTGTGTGTTGAGAAAAGGGCACGTCATGCACATATTATGCTGACATGCCCAAATTAAAACCATTCCTTAACTCTGTCCAATCCAAACTCCAGGAGCTAATGAGCAGGCCGGTGAAACAGACTGAACAAATGTACATCTTCCTACAACTTCCCCAGGGTCTGAGGGATCCTAACTCCAGATACCTACTAACCATACTCATAACATCGATTAAGAAAATCATCATCAAAGCATGGCTCACCACGAAAATTCCAACTATACAAGATTGGTGGCTTGTCACTAAACAAATCAAATGAAAAAAATAACTCACAAACTTAATGACAAGGACAAGAAGTGCAACTCTAGATGGACAGGGTGGCTCCTATATTACATGTTAAAAGATGGACGCTTTGTTCCTCAGACTCGCTGTGGGTCAGAGAGAGGTGCCGCTGGGTCCTGGGCCCCCTTCCCTGGAGCCCCTCATTCCCTGCCTCCCCTGGGGCTGAGAAGCCTTTTATCTGTGCCTCAGTAGGACACCCTTCTATGGGGCACACTGTATAGCATAATGTTTGGTTTCTGTTGTAATAAAGATGCAGTCCTTTAGCCACCCCACACCCTGCCTTGAGATGGGCGAATGGATCTCCCTCATGTATAGCATAACAAGTAAATGAACAGCTAATGACCCAAGCAATAATTGTAATCAATTGTGATTAACTGCTATGTGAAAGCTGATACATTGATCTTCTCCTGTAGAGGTCTTCCCAATCAGACTTACCAGTATTGCTGTAATGAAAACCAGTAGTTCTATTGACTGTATCCTGTAAAACTACAATAAAGATATTATTTACAAAAAAGAAAATAGGCATTTCTTGTCTAGTGTGCCTACCCGGTAAACAAAAGCTAATAAATAAATACATTTCTATTGTATTTTCACTTTCTGAGGTTGAGCACTCTGACGAGGTATCAGAGTGGTGTCGCCCCTCTCTACTTCTGCTCCTGGATCTTTTAATTTGTGAAGCATTCTGTTTTGCAGCATCATAGGAGCCTGTATTCCTGATTTTGTCAGGGGAACCCATTTTCCTGTATGGTTTTGCTGAGCAGTTTGGGGAAAGACTCATGCGAGCGACTGCCACAAATGAGGGGGTGGTGGAGGAGCTGCAACATTTGTATCTTGGCGTGCTTGTTTATGAGTGATTTTATTAGCCTGTGCCTCAGATAGCTCAGCATGCCTCAAGCTGGAAGTATTGTGTGCTGTTCTGGTTTTAGAATGGCTGTTAGAGGGGCTGTTTACAGCTGCTGGGTTTGTTTTTATTAGTTAATTCTCTATAAAGTTAAAAGCAGTTCCTAGTGATTCAGCATGAAACAAACCATTAGTGCTCATTATTACCACTGTGGCTGGCTATTTAATTTAATTTTTATTTTTATTGGTTGCTTCACCTTCGTCCCTAATGTTAGTCTGCCCATTCTAACAAGATTTGCCTTGCAGGAGCTCATTATTTGTTTGGTTTCATTAGTAAGAAGTAGGATTGCTCCTAAAGTGCCTTGTAATTTTTACCTTCTTTGCTTATCTTTGTACTGCCTTTGCTATGTAATCTGTTATATATGCAGTTGTCAATGTCACTTACTGTTGCTGTACTGTAACTTGTTGTTGACTGACTCTGACCCTGTGTAACCTCCCAGGTCATGCCTGAAAATAGACATTCAATTGTCGACACTCTTGGGGGTGGGAGGTGGAAAAAATAAGAAAGAGCCTAAACATGCTTGAGGAGTGGACGAGAGTGTGGCAGCTAAGATTCAATGCAAAGAAGTGCAAAATCATGCACTTGGGGCACAGAACTCCAGGGGAGGAGTGCAAGGGGGGGAGGTACTGACAGTCACCAGTCAAGAAAGGGACCTGGGGTTAATCACATCTGATGACCTAAAGGTAACCAAACAATGTGAGAAGGCTGTGCGGAGAGCCAGTAGGATGCTGGGGTGCATAGGGTGAGGTATCACCAGCAGAAAAAAGGAGGTAGTTATGCCACTTTACAGATCACTAGTGAGACCTCATCTGGAGTACTGTGTCCAGTTCTGGAGGCCGCATCTCTAGAAGGACATAGACAAAATAGAGGCAGTCCAGAGAAGGGCAACAAAAATGGTGCAAGGACTGCACCAAACGTCATGAGGAAAGAACAGAGGACCTCAATATGTATTCCCTGGAGGAGAGGAGAGTGAGAGGGGGATATGATAGAGACATTCAAGTACATCAGGGTTACAGGAGGGTAGCATCTTTCAGAAAAGAAGGTGTACAAGAAAAAGGGGGCATGATATGAGGCTAGAGGGTGTAGGCTCAGGGGCAACATGAGGAAGTACTTTTTCACAGAAAGAGTAGTGGGTGCTTGGAACAGCCTCCCTGTGGAGGTGGTGGGTGCAAAAACAGTAGGGGAATTCAAGAATGCATGGGATACACATGAGTACTCTAGCAATAGGGAAGAGAGGGTAAGCTGCAGATCAACTAGGGTCTGCGTTAGTGCATTAGGTAGGGAAATGGGACAGACTATGTGGGCCACACGGTCCTTATCTACCATCACCTTCTGTGTATCTGTGTTTTACCTTTTCCTTTCAACCAAAGGTAGAAGGAGACAATAAAGAAAAACATTTAATTTGTATACTTAGTTATAAAAAATATAGACAGTCAGTGCTCTGGAGGCTTGCAGATGATTGTGAGTTGCTGCACGTATTCAGCTTGATGTATTCCATTAATATGTAACATGTCTTCCCCATGGATAGACAAAGTCTCTCGAGATGTGCATTCACTATGTACCATTTACTTGGGCATGTGAGGGTGGAGTTACCCGGTATTTATTTTGTCTCTCTAATTTCCTTTCATTACTGCCCTTATATTTGACAGTGGCTCCCGTCCTTTCAATTTTGTATTCAATGTCCTCACATTCTGGAGTGTGGTCTAGACCCTGAAGTCTGTCTGCCCTTCAGTTCTACATGGATTCCAATACAGCATCCTATTAAAATCACTGGTGTATTTCTTATGGCTTGATTTTGATTTATGCCAGCTTCATCACACCTCAGAAATCATCGCTGGGACATTTTGTGTCTGTCAGTTCTGTCTGCTGGGGAGATAAATGACAGCGATAAGTCAGTGAAGTTGGGGGTTATGGTGACGGCCTGATAACGTGAGTGCTTCAGTAATTTTCATGAGGACACTCCATATCATATATCTTATCAGAAACCATGCAGAGTTAATGTAGTACCAATGTTTACTTAAGATTCTATTTGAGGTCGTTTATCTTACATGGTCTACCTTTGTATTTCCCTTGCAGCTTCAAGTTAAAATGGCTGCAGAAACCACCCACTGTGCCAGAGTTGGCCACTCTCCCCTTCTGACCAAAACTGAAGGTACTGCTGTGAAACAGAGCATAGACCCCTCTGAGGTCTTCCAACAAACAAAGCTCTGTGTGCCTGTTAAACTTTTTTCTCCCCACTTTCCCATTTGCAAGTTATACATCTCTATCACTTGAGGGCACTGTTCCTAAGCCAGCACTACTCAAAGGGCAAGAATCTTTCTTTCTGACACATCACTTGACTTTCAACTAGGTTCTACTTACGGCTTCTGCTACACCTTATCTAAACCTGTCACTTAACTAGGCATTACCGAATATTTCCTTTCTGAGGCGTCTGCTATTAAAAAAGCTGCAATGTTCTTTCTGGCCTGCCTATTCTGTTCCCTGTGGTCCCTGTACTTCATGGCTGTCTATTTCCCACCATACGTAGGCCCTCTGGAGATGCACCACACTGATGACTAGTCTTACTCTAATCTTATAGCCTCTTGGCAAGCAAACATGCATCCCCTCTGGTGCTTCCCACCAAATTCTATGAAAATTACATTTAGACTGCTCAAATACTCGTGATACAGTCCTCATAAAATACCTTATAGGAGGACTTAGCTGTGCCACCTCCTCTGGTTCTCTGCTCTCCTTATCTTCCTTGCTGGAAATGTTACCCAGACCTACCTCACAACAGATCTTTAACACCCCCTCCTGGTCCTCTCTTAAGTGTCTTAAAATTGCACATCTCAATGTTTGTAGTCTCGTACACAATCATGCTGAACTGACTGCCTGGGTTGACCACTATAACCCTGATATTCTGTGTCTCATGAAAACGTGGTTGAAACCTACTACCTCTGACTCAGCCCTCGCGCTCCAAAACTTTAGCCTCTTGCGCCGCGATTGCTTGGGTAAAAAGTGTGAGGGTGGTCTTTTGATATACTACAAAAGTCAGCTTAACACATCCTTCATCCAGTATGACTTAATTCCCCCCTCTGCCACCTGTGAATTCCTTCATGGGCTCCTCCTACTAGGGAATGCCAAAAAAATTTACATAATCTGAGCTTACAACCCTCCAAAGCAGGGTATCAAGGGGCTCTTCTATCTGCTTGATAGCATTAGCCCTAAAATGACCTCAGATGAAGTACTTATATGTGGTGACTTCAATCTAAACTGGTCTGGTGACAATGTCAAGCAGTAAGAACCACTGCTGATGGCCCTCGCCTTACTCAGCTCATCAGTGAGCCCACACAAAACCACCCCATTGGGAGTCGAGGAACACTCCTTGATTGGTTTCTGACAAACAGGCCTGATTGGATCTCAACATCTGGAGTCCTTCCTGACTCCATATCTGACCATTCTCCCATCTACTGCGTTTGGAGAGTCTCCTCTCCCAAAGTGCCCTATAAAACTATACAAGTGAGATACTTCTCCCACTTTAACTCTGCTCTCTTTCTTCAAGATCTTGCAACCACAGATTGGGCCACAGTACTGTCTGTTAAGGACATCGTAGGTGCTCTTGACAACCTTCTAAACATCCTTCCTTCTCTGCAGGATAAGCATGCTCCTCACATCAAAAAGAGTTAGAGGCACTATCACTAAATGGTTACATGTTTACCACGTTTACCCTGCTCAGCAACAAACCCCCAGTTGTTTCTCGTATGTACACACCTTTGCTGCTTGGGGAGCACCTCACCCCTCATAGCCTCTCTGTCACCCTGTCTCTCCCCATAGCTCCCCATACCCCTCCCCTCGACCCCTCCCCTCATCTCTCTGTGCCTTGAGCCCTCCATGTCTGTTCCTCCACCTGGCCATCCCAGCCCTCACGCAGCTGCTCATTCCCTGCTCATCACCTTCTAAGCTTGCCAGCCACCGTTACCCAGCAAAACACCACCAATTCATGACCCTTGTCAGGCTCTTCCACTTGCTTCTTCTACTGTCTGGCAATGTTCACCCCCAATCCTGGCCGAGTAGCGCCCCCCAACTGCAGTCACCCACGGGGCTTCGAATAGCCGCTATGAATATCTCCAGCCTGCCTAAAAAAATGGCACCCCTGCAGTGCTTGATGGCACAGCACCAACCAGACATTCTGGCTTTAACAGAAACCTGGCTGTCAGCCAAGACCCCAGACTCATTTGTCTCTATTCCTGGCTACTCTCTCATTAGGCTCGATCGTAACGGCAAGAAAGGCAGTGGCTGTGCTTTCTATGTAAATGAATCACTGCATTACCAAGTCCTGCCTGCACCCTCCCTAGACCATGGTGCCCAAGCCCTCTCAATAAAACACTCCCCTGACCCAAACCGTGCACCTCTTACTCTCACAGTCGCCTACATCCCACCCCGCAGCCAATCACCTGCCTGTAAAGCGCTCACTGTCTACCTAGCCAGTCATCTCCACAAAATGGAACAAATCCCAGTTGTGGATCTCAACATAAACTGTCTGGTGAGTTCATCAACACACGCCAAAGATACCTTTGCTGCGTTTGATATGACCCAACTGGTATCCTGGCCTACCAGGGTCAACCCCACTAATGGAACCCACACCCTACTAGATATCCTGCTCACTAATCAACCCCACCATATTACCAACCTGGGTGTCCTACCCAATGCCTTAAGCAACCACTCCCCAGTCATCGTCAGCTGGTCCTGTCAGCTACCTAAACCACCACCAAATATCACCTTTCATCGTCGACTACGCCCAGGAGGCATAGCCAAACTCAAACAATATCTAAATAACTGGGACTGGTCCCCTATTTCCCAAGCCCAGCACATAGATGATGCATTGCACTACTTCAGCACCACCTTTAATACCGCCTGTGATGCTTTTGCACCGACCATCAAAGTGACCACTAAGAAACATGTGTGCCATGTGCATCCTTTGGTAAGACCATAATTGCTTTGTGCATATCAACTACTTATTGTTTGCACTTCATTTATACTAAGAAACAACCCCACCCACCAGCTCCTGACTCATATCTACTACCTTGCTGCAGCAATCTAATTCCTGCTTTCCCTTCCCTCCCTACTCCTGGCTCTGTCTACGTATATAGTCCTCTGATCACATTATCAAACCATTCCTACCTCCCCTATCCATTTTATTCTGTGATCGACCCATCTGCCAAACTGTATTTATTGCAAACACCAGTACCATGTTTCAAGTATCATTATGCTATCTATAAGTCGTCACCCTGTATTACCTTAGTTATTACCACCTGTGGTCACCCCATGCGGTGTCATTGAATGTTTATCTTGCTTGTATTATGTGATGCTTGCATTTATGTATATATTGTTTATTAACTATTTATGTATGTTGTGTAAGTGTATATGTCACAGGACCTCCTTGTGAATGAGCTTGCTCAATGGAGTTTTCCTGCAATAAACTTGAAACTTGAACATAGTGCCCCCTGGATCACCACAGAACTCCAACAACAGTTCAAAATGTGTGACAACCTCTGGCATCGTGCCACTGCCTCCAGTTTGCTAAGTGATAGGCAGGCCTATAATGCCCACAATAAGTGTACCTGGGCAATCCACAAGGCCAAGGCGGAGCAATACAGAACTGCCCTAGCCACCTCCTGGGGTAGCACAAGAAAGTTCTGGGATAACATCAAGGAGCTTAATGGTAAATCCCGCTCTTCTCCCCTCCTCACAACTTAGTGTTAACGGTACTACTACCACAGACACAATTCACATAGCTAACTGTCTCAACTCCACCTTCTCAGATCTCAGCTCAGTCCTCCCTAGCAACTTTTTTGATCCAATTCGTCCTACCCCACCGCCTGAGCTCATCCACCCCCCTTCAAACTCAGAATCATTACCCCTACAGAAGTGAAAGCCTACCTGTCCAAAGCCCTCCAGAGCTCCAATTACCACAAAGACACCTTCGATATGCATATCCTATACCTTGCACTAGACTCAGTTATCTCCCCACTCATGGACTTTCTAAATCTGTCCCTGCACCTGGGCCAGTTCCCAACCTCATGGAAAACGGCAGTGATAACACCAGTATTGAAACGTGGCGACAGCTCCCTCCCAAACAATTACTGGTCCATCTTGATAAAGCCCTTGAAAAAATCATGGCCAATCAGCTCAATGACTACCTCCTCGCACGCAACCTCTTATGTATTGAGCAGCATGGTTTCAGAGCTGGTCATAGCACTACAAAAGCCCTCACAGAATTTGCTAACTCCCTGCACTCCATGCTTGACAAGGGGCACCTCGCAGGGGCAGTGTTTATAGACCTCTCAAAGGCCTTCGATACGGTTTCTCAACCCCTCCTTTTTAACACATTACAACAAATTGGGGTCTCTCATTGTCCACTGTCATGGTTCTCCAGCTATCTTTCATCTAGGACCCAAAGTGTTAAAATTAATAATACCATATCTACTATGCTGCCTGTGTGCTCAGGAGTTCCCCAGGGATCTATCCTGGGTCCCCTGCTATTCAGCAACTACCTCAACACCTTGCCTAAATCCTGACCCAGCAATCTTCTCCTCTATGTGGACGATGCTGTTCTTTATGCCACACATCCTGATCATCTCTCTTTCTCCAGCATACCTTACAAAAGTACTTCTCTCAGATTGAACACTGGTTTGCTGAACACAGATTGATGTTCAACTTTCAAAAAACTAAGACAATGTTCTATGCCCACCGCCAAAACAGATCGAAGCATTTCCCCCAGAAATACTCTCCGCCTCTCTCATTCCACTGGAACAGGTCCAAAAGTATAAGTATCTAGGTAGTACATTTGACTCTTCCCTCTCGTTCCACAAGCATATAAAAATCCTCACCTCCACCACCAACACCCTCATTGATCTCCCTTACAGACATAAAGACTGCCTGCCACCTCAAGCACTTCACCTTTGCCATTACCTCCTCAGTCTTATCGCTGGTGGACTATGGACGCACAATCTGTGCTGCCGCTAACCCTACGGCGCTTCATCAAATAAAAGTAGTCATCAATAAGGCCTGCTTGCTCCTCTCTGGTGCCAACAGAAATACACATACCTGTACCCTATACGCACTCTCCAAAATCTTCTCCCTTGAGGAATGACTATTATACCAGACCTGTCTCTTCACCAAAAAAATCCACCTGGGTTTAACCCCAATAGGTGTCAAAGCTTCTCTTCAGGCAGCCGCCATCTCAGCATCCACATGGGCTGCCCTAAAAACTATCTGGAAGGTGCCTAGGGTCAGGACCACCCTGGCCTGGCGATCCTTCCCCCTTAGCGCTCCATCCTGGTACAATGCCCTCACACTGGCCGTCACATCAGTCACCAATCTAGGTCCTTTTAAAGCTGCCTTAAGGGCCCATATCCTCTCCTTGCATCAGTGCCAGTGTAACCAGTAATCTGTGGATCCTGCACCATGCTGCTAGGCCACGCACCCGCCCTTGGCCTGGCAGTGGAGAGCCCTCACTATTTCTAGCCTACAGGCTCCTCACCTTCCTTGGTTACCATATAGTTGCACAGGACTATGAATGCATTGTATTATGTATAAGACAAGGCCTCCCTGAGGCGACTTACTACCAACTCATATCATGCATTGCTTTAGCTACCAATTGTATAGGTCTTAACTGCTCATTAGGTAAATATGTTGATAGCTCAGCCCTGTTTTAGCAACCAAATATATAGACATTAACCAGTGCTCATTGTACTTATACTCTGTATGATTGCTAACCCACATTTATTCTATGTATGTACTGTATGAATGTCTATGTTTTATTCTGACGTGGAGCCTTTGGAAACAAGTCTATGACTCAAAGGGTTGTAATTCCGATTTCCTAAATAAATAAACATGGGGACTTGTTCTCCCTGATGAAAGCCTGCGATAAGCACTGGGGTAAATTTAAAGCCTCTAAGGAATTGTCTGACTACCATGAATACTGGCAGTTCTGCAATTTCTGTAAAAAAGCCATATGTAACGCCAAGAGTGAATGTTACAAGGTTGCCCTCTTACCCTCTGCTAGGGACCCACGATACTTCTGACGCACTATTAAAACCGTAGTCAGGGGCTATAGCTGGTGTGATACTACAGATATGATTGTCGATGGTAGAAATTGCAATAATGCTACTACCATTGCCAGTACTTTTAACAAGCAATTCTCCGATCTTTCGGCATATACCTCCCTGTTTACTACTGACAATGACAAGTCATCTACCTCTAACCATTCCTCCCTTCCAGAATCTCTGTCTCGCCCACCTTTCTATCTTAAGACAATCTCAGTGAGGGAAACTTACAAGCTTCTGTTTTCAAGCAGGGTGCCCAGAAATACATAGAAAACTACCGTCCTGTAGCCACCCTGTCTGCTGTTAGCAAGATACTGGAAAAGGTGGTGGAAGTGCAACTAATGGGCTACCTGTCTAAACATACCTTACTGTCACCTAAACAGCACAGATTTCATAAAGGACATCGCACTGGTACAGTCCTTGCTAAAGTAACATCTGATATAAGGATTGCCATGGACCAGGGTATGCTGACTGGGGCTGTCTTTGTGGACCTCTCAAAGGCCTTTGATCTAGATTCTGGAATACCCTACCTGAAACCATCAGATGTACCCCCCCCCCCAGTCCCATCTTTAAGAGCTCCCTCTGGTTGCACCTGAAGTTTGCCTCAGCCTGTAACTGTTCCAATGCAGCTTGATATCCCTTACCCTTGCTTGGACCCTGGTGTGCACCCTCCATTCCCTGGTTCCCCTACCCCCTCTGAGCTCTGGTAAGGGGAATTATTTACTCTACATACCCTTCACCTCAGCACTTACCATCCTCAAAATGGAACAAATTGAGCTTGTATTATTTCCACAAAATGTAACTATTGTTTGCTTATTCTTACCCTTGATGTATTGGCTTATCTGTTCATCCTGTACCTGTTTGTTTGTATCACCCTGCTCATTGCTTGTATTTCATATTTTTGTAATTCCCTCACACGGTTTTGTAAACCATGCTCTTGCAAGCTTCCAGGTCGTACCTGAAAATGGTTCTGTGGGGAAGGGCAGTATGTATCCTGCTTGCTGTTTGCTGACTGATTTGCCTATCTGGAATTAAAAGGCTTTTTATCCTGCTACATTAATTGTGGACTTTTTATCTATGAGCAGATGGTGATGAGGTGCCGACCTATGTGAACAGTTTGTAAGTACCATTTGGATTTGGTTTTGGCCCCATTTTCTGTGGCGTTTGTAGCCGCCTATGTTGTTCTGTGGTGCCTGAAAATAGGCATTCCTGACTTCCGGTGACATCACACTCCTGAATGCAGCATAGTTTAGGAGGCTCTCGCTGGGACTGGCAAATAACCTCCTTAATTACAGCTTAAAATGATAAATCTACAGATATCTCAACTCTGGAGGAAGCATTATGCCTAGGAGAGGGGAGCAGAGTAATTTGAAGCCCACGGACATCCCTGATGAGGAGGGACTTATGGACAGGGACTCAGGAAGCGAGAGCCAAACCAAATGAGGCCAGCTGCCACTCACAACAATACAGAGGCAAATGACCCTAATGCTGTTGGAGCTGTGGGACTTCCACAAGGAGATGCGCTCCACAGCCACAGCCCTACAGACAGACATCAGAAAACTGGAGAAGCGCAAGGAAACCTCAGAGACACAGGCCACTGAGGTAGATAAAAGGGTGGACTGTATGGAGAGGGCCATAATCCAACTACACCAAAACATCAGGGCTTTGCAGGACAGGGCCGAGAACACTGAAAGTCACAACCGGTGCAACAATATTCATATATTGGAGATTCCAGAAGGAGTCAAGGGTAGCGATATCTTGCAGTTTGTTAGACAAATGATCTGGGACACTCTCCTGCTATCTGCAACCATCACCCTCGACATGGAGCTAGTCCACCGAACCCGCAGCCCAAAGCCAGCCCCAGGAGCCCAGCCATGTACTGTCTTGGTGCATTTCTTGCGCTTTCAAGAGAACGAAACAGTCTTGCATGCCACTTGGAAGAAAGTGACTCTTGAATTCCAAAACCAGTGACTTTACTTTGAAAATGATTATGTGCCTGAAATCATGACCAGGTGCAAAGCATATATCCCAATTATGAGGGCCCTGAAAGCAACTGGTATGTGTTTCCAAATGCCTTATTGGATCATCTCACTGTCTACTTTGCAGATGGAACCACTTACCTTTTGAGTTTGCCCCGAAGCAACCAAAGAGCGGAGGAAGCGAAGAGTTGAGGTCCCCCAGCAACAAGCAATACCTAAGGCCTCAATTGCTTCAAAACTTTCCCAGCAAGTGTGGAATGCTGAGCAGTGCAAGGTGAGGCATCAACAGGGAACAGAGGCCATCCAGCACATCACGGACGCTCTGAGGAGCCAGCGTTCACCTTCCCCGCCTGACTTACAAAACACCCAAGAAACCCTATGTTGATTACAGCTGGCGTCACTGATGCCTATATCTGAAGCCTATATCTATTGAATCACTTGGGCACCATGCCCGAGCGGGGTCCGAAGAGAGGAAATTTTGCCTTACCCATCCAGAACATGATACCGACCTGTGGACTAAAACAACATTGCACTATGAAGCTTGAACAATACCTCTGGATGGACTCACTTGTATCTAATGTGCACCTAACCTGACAGATAAGTTTGCATGCTTCCTTCTAAATGGCTGTCTCTCTCCTCTAATTCCGATCCTTCCTGAACCTCACTCGTTTTAAATTCGACCACCATTACTAACTACAAGAAAGGCCCCTTCTAACATGTTTTCTCCCTCAGAGTGAGGGAGAGTCCTCTCTCTTTTGTGTTTCAGGATTTCCTGAGGCAAATAATAACCGCTCCATACAACTAACTAGCCAAGGATAAGCAGTAAAGAATCCTCTTTTCTATGCTCTACTAACTGATCTCTTCCCTTCCCTTCCTCCACCTTCCTTTTACTCCACCACCCTTCACCTCTCTCTCTTAAAAAAACACAAAAGTAATGCGTTATATGTGACTTGATCTATACTTGGAGGGGTCGGTGGTGGGACATACTGGCTGGGCCCACTTGCGGCTTTGGGTGGAAGGAGACTGGAGAATGCTAAGAGTGGAACCCACGAGGATTTAGCCCAAACTGTGCACATGGTGAGGCTGCCTTGGGTTTTATGGCTGGGAGATAGGAGGTTTTGATGGAGGAATGGGGGACCACACTGATGATAACCCTTCCCCCAGTCGATGCCTTGGGCCCTCTGCGCATCTTAGGAAAACACATTTTCTCCTCCTATTTGCTCAGCCTAACCATGCACAGGGTATGAAGGGGAGCCTGAGATGCTGGGGAGGCCACCCATCATGACAGTAGGGAAGCTGTTCCACTCAAAGACGCAATGGGTGTAGGCCTGCCATGCTGCTCGGTCCATTGACCCACCCCCATATGACTGCACCAATTGGCCTGTGTGGAAAGCAAACCCAATGATCCACAGTGCTGGGGACCCCTGCCTAACTCCATTTAGTTGTCTTACGAATCTCCACCAGACATAGGAGCCTGGGGCGGTGGCTGGGGGTTGAGGATGGACCCATACATAACTGTTGGCGACACTACCCCTAGGCCTGCTCTAATCTGTATGCTGCATGCTGTACTGAGATATAGTTATTACCTACATATGAAACTACAACTCAGATAAAGTATGGTACAATGTACTAAAGAGCTCTCATAATGCTATCCCCCTTATCTTCATTTATTTACTGTATTAATTATTTATTTATTTGTTAACTGTAGGATTAACACCTTTGAGCAAGAACAGCTTATTTACAAAGATTCCACATCGCAGTGTCGGTAGACAAACAGGGTGAACATCATTACAAAAATTATACAGCGGTAGCACAGATGGAAGAGAGCATACAGGTTGCACATCTTTATTCTTAATTCGAGACTATACATGTTGGGTAAAAGTACAGCTAAGACCAGTGAATAGACGTGGAGCGAATGGCTCAGACTGAGAACTAAGCAGTGCATAGGTAGGCTAGATGTGAAGGAGATTGAGGAAGAACAGTAGGGAGGGTAGTCCCAGAGGACTGGGCAGTAGAAGGCCATTGTCAAGGAGGGAGGAGGGAGTGAGAAGTGCTAGTTGGGTAGGGGTAGGGGACAGGGGAGCTAAAAAGTGCTGGTGTTGGTGGGGATGTGGTGGGGGTAGCAGTGGGTAGAGGAGGGGAAACAAAGAGGTGGACTAGGTAGCAGAGATTTATTGGAGAGGAGCAGGAAAGTCTGAAGTGCTAGGGGAAGTAGGAGCTCTAGGTGAAACAGGCTCAGCTACTAGAAGAGGTGAGGTGTGCCCAGAGCAGCCATTTGAAGGCGCCAATTTTGGGAACAGTCAGGATATCCCAGTTGAGAGCATTATACCAGTGCAGAGCCCTGTAGGCAAACGATCTCTGTCCCATAGAGGTCCGTCATCCGGGAACCTGGTAGGTTTGATTACTGGCGTTACAGGAATGCTGAGTGGTGCAGTGCGTGTTTAGGAGCTTTTCGATGCCTGGTGGCATGAGGCCTAGGAGAAACTTTTTTGTTAGTAGGCAGGTCTGATACTGGATCCTACAAAGGAGTGGGAGCCATCCAGACTGGGCATATAGCTCACAGGTGTGAGTAAGGCGGGTAGCTCCAATGAGTAGTCTACAGGCTTTGTTCAGTGCCACCATTACCCTATGGAGAGCAGCAGGTGAGGCAGAGCCATAGATTGCTAGACCATAGTCAATGATGGAGGTGACTGAGCTGTGGATTGCCAGACACAGAGCATCTGTAGTCATACAATGCTTGTGCCTATGTAGCATTCCGTTCGAATGTTTACGGCCTTGGCAACATTCTTGATGTGTTGCGTGTAGGAGAGGAATTTATCCAATGTGATCCCAAGGTATTTGAAATGCTTGACCTGCTCGAGCTGGGCACCAGAGCCATTCCAAATGTTCAGAGAATGGGCCTTATGTTTGCTACGCACACTGCTGAAAAGCATAACCTTGGTTTTGCTGAGGTTCAGGATCAATTCGTGGGCACTGAACCATTCTTCTACCATCACAAAGTCAAGCTGTAGATGATGTTCAATCAGGTTCGGGTCCTGGTGGCCGGTAAAGATGACAGCATCATCTGCATATAGTAACATTCTCTGGTGACAGGCACTAGGGAGCTTATTCATGAACAGACTAAACAGTAACGGTCCCAGGATGGAGCCCTGGGAGATGCCTGAGTGGACTGGCTTCCGATTCAAGGTGGTATTGGCAATCCTGACTTGCTGGAACAGGCCCACAAGATAACTCTCGAACCATTGTAGCGCTTCATTGGAGAGACCAATGGATGAACGCTGTCTGAGAAGAAGTGGGTGGTTGACAGTGTCAAAAGCTTTTGTTAGGTCAATGAACACTGCACCGGCACAGTTTCCCTGATCAAGTGTGTTGTGGATGAAACCCGTAAACTCCAAAAGGGCAGTGGTGGTACTGTACTCTTTTCTAAATCCATGCTGTTGGGGGCATTGGATTTCATATTTCTCCAGATATTCAACTAGCTGGTCCGAGACTATGCATTCAAGTGCTTTGGAAAGTGGAGGGAGAATGGAAATGGGCCTGTAGTTGGTGTGAAATGCCCTGTCACCACTCTTATGCACCGGTGTGACAAGCGCTTGTTTCCAGAGAGATGGGAACTGTGCTGATCTAAGTGAGAGGTGAAAGATCCTTGTGATAGGCAAAATTATTTCTTCAAGGACGAGTGAGATTAGTTTGAAATCAAAAGAGTCACTGCTGGTAAAAGTTTTATGGATGGCCTTGTGAATGTAGGTTCTTGCCAGGTGAATTGGAGTCTCTGAAATGGAACTGTGGGGTGCTGCTGTCAACGGGAGTGTCGACAGGGTGAGTTCTAGCATTTGGTGTGTCAAAGAAATCAAGTGGCAGTACACTACCCAGATCCAAGAAAGCATCATTGAAGGTATTGGCAATTACCCCAAGATCAAGAACTGGGGCTCCATTGATGTTAAGCATTGTGGGTGGTAGCTTGGGATCTTTTCCCGTGAGATCTTTAAGGTTACACCAAAACTTTTTCCCATCTCCCCAGGAGTTAGTGAGCCTTTCCCTGAAGTAGTTACTTTTACAGGTTCAAATAGCATGTGTACATTTGTTTCTGGCAGCTTTATATCTTTGGATGTCCACTTGCCTGGATGAGGCTCTTGCACAGTGCCAGAGGTGGGCCCTCAGTTTCCAGCATTTAGCATTGCTTGTGAGGCCAGGACGGCCTACATTCTGCCCCCCCTTTCCTCTCCCTCCTTCTGCCTTGGACCTGCTGCAATGAAGACCTTGAGCAAGGGGTGAAAACTCAAGGTGAGCCATGCTGCAAGCTGGAGAGCAGATGGTAACCCTAGAATCAGGTAACGTGCACTTTTTGAATTATTGATGTGTTGTGGTGAGATGTTGTTGGGGTGATGGGGGCGGGGAGGAGAAATACTGTAGATGATGAATGTGGTTAGTCCCTGGTGTGCCCCTGTGGTCACTACTGGGATAGCGGCCTGTTTCATGGCTGCTCCCCCGGTGGTGGAAGTGGAGGGACATGGGGAGACTATGTGGCTTTCCCCCCTTCCCCGGACTGCCATATTTCTTTGGACACCTGTGACCCCCAGAGAGGAAGAATGGGGGCAGACACCTAATGGACAGAAGAGTGGATCTGCCCTAGTGGGTGCACTGCCTGGGCTGTCCCTTACCCCAGTGCCCACCCCCCTTCTCTTCTCCTTTTTCTCCTACTTCCTATCCTCGGATGGAAGATGTGGACTAACATCTGGGATACACAATCTCACAGCTCCCCATATAACCCATAAACTTCAACTCTGTCCGATCCCAGTGAAGACTTCGACATCCCAAAACCCATTCCCCTTCCACCACAGACACTATAAGTGTCAGGAGGACTCTTGGCTGAGAGTGTTACCTCCCAGTAAGGCGTTGCCTTACCACAGGATCATAGAAATGAGCCTTACAGACGTAAGTACCAGTTATATGTTATATGTGAACTTATCCTGGTTGGCTTCCTTGTTACTTAGTTTTACCTCTGCCAAAAAAATTCCTTATAGCTCCTTGGCAGTGGCACCCCATTCCCTGTTCTCAACAGTTGGTTATATACAGATTGTCCCCCCCCCTTTTCCCCACATGTTTTATGTTTATATTGATACCTATTCAAATACAACTTGTAAGGTAAATAAATGCAGATGGAAACTACCTTCATTTCAGTGGGATACTCCCGATGGGACTGGCCCCAGGAGCTCCTGTGGGAAGGGGACCCCTGGACCCAACAATGGTGCCTAATAACACCTAAAATGTCGAACCCCCCCCCATTGAAATTATTATCACTGAATATCAATGAGCTTGCTTCGCCGATCAAGAGATCATGAGTTCTCTCTTATCTTAAGAAAAGAAAATCAGACCTCATTTTTAGGGCTGTGGGCTGTGCCTACAGCCCTTTTGGGATCAGACTGTAGCTCTAAAAATGGCTGATCATTGAACTCCCTTTTTGGACATTTGGAAGTATTCCTCCACAGCTGCAAAATAGTGCACTCCCCCTCTGATTTTTGCTATTTGCTGCTCTATGTTAAAGGCATCTGAACGGGGGTGATGCTACTGTACTGTACCTCCAAACTTCTCAGGATATTAACAAAAAAAATGTTTTGAAACTGCTGTTTCTAGCCCCCCAATTGAACCTTCGCAGGGCTGCAGACTTTCAGCAACCTAGGGGTTAACTCATTATCTGTTGTACTGGAATTTATTGAAGCTTTGAAACTGTCAGACAGACTACAGTGTCAGATTACAGACAGGCTGTGGCTATTTTCTTCTGCTTTTTGTATACTTTTCTATTCAATCTTTGTATATTTGCTATCCAGTGCTAGTGAAAGGTGGGGACTTACAACACCTCTATTTATCCACAGAATCAGGTTCACTGCTGACTGCTAAACTAAAGCTCTTTGTTTATCCACAGGTACAGGTGCTGTGCAGCCCCTCCCCCCCCACTCACCCACTATGATGGATTTGGTGCTGGTAAAAAGTAGATAAAGCCTTCAGTTTATCCATAGGTACAGTACCATGTGAGGCAGGCTCAGTGCACTTACCCACACTGTGATGGATTTAGTGCTAGTAAGAGATAAGGGACTGGCACCACGTTCCATACTTACTGCATTTAGTTCTGGTGAATAGTGAGACTGCCAGAACTGGGGGACTACAGCATTTTGTTTATCTATGGTGACAGGTTGCATAAACACACACACACAGCAGCATGTACTCTGACTAAATAAATTTAAGAGGACTGAATTAGCAGCATGCCAGTTTTTGATGATTGTGACTGAACAGCACTAAACGGCGCCAACAAGAAAATAATAAATTGCTATCTGAAATGTTTATCCAAAATAATATTTGAGTGAAAGTATGGAAAAATGTTTTAATAAAAGATGTTTTCCATATTTGACCATTGCTTCTTAATAGTCATATAATATTACTTCAATATGTAGTGTGCATTTTAAATATTTAACTTGTAAATACTGTTTATACATGTTGTTATGACCATGTCAAGCACAACAGCAAAAATAATCTCTTTTAAAATAACAATTCAAAAAGGGAATGTGTTTGTATTGGAGATAGAGACATTGTAGATTTATAGTTTGCCAGTGATGCTGGTAAAAATCCAACCTCAAATCAAGTTTGCTTCCAATTTCTGAATATTAAAAAATAGTGTGTTTGATCTATGAAATCACCTTTCGGGAAAAATGAACAAAATCATATTAGCACTCTTCATGAGGAGGGGTCCCAAAAAGGCCATGTTGAAAATTTGGTGCAATACTTAAAAAAAATGGCCAGTTACACCTGGGAGTTGCATAATTTCTAGGCATATTTGTAACTTTGGTCATTTGGTAGCTCGTCACAGCCCTGTCAGCTCTGGCTAGAACTTGTTTTACAAGAGACACACCTGAATGATTTAGAGCACTTAAAATTAGCCAGGCTCTGTAGAGAGGAGGTGCACTTCTCTTCAGGTCAAAATGGAAAACAGAGGGGTGTGGCAATCTTGATTCCCTCCCAAACACCATTCCAACCAGGATTTAAGTAGTCAGACCCAGACGGCAGACTGGTGCTACTGCAAGGCACTATCAACAACCAGGAAGTCACACTCACTAATGCTTATTTCACCCCTGGTCTTGCAGTCCCTCAAATCAGGACACTGCTGGACAAAATAGTGCAGATGACCAGAGGTGTGCTCCTGCTAGCTGGGAATTTTAACATCCTCCAGACCCAATCATGGACTTATCAAATCCTACCCCCCCCCCCCAAAAAGACACCCTCACAAAAAATGTTCAATTTAGGGAATTTCTCTCCGAAAAGATAGCTGAAATAATCAGGGATAACCCCCTAACAGACTCGGCCCCTCCAATTCACTACGACACCATTAAAACAGAACTACAAGGTCACATAATCTAATATATCTCTACTCAAACTAGATTACACAGAGAACAAAATACAAAGCTGGAGGACTCTCCATTTTTTACAAATGGCACACAAGCAGGGTGACCGTTTGGTCCTCCCACAGTACAACAAACTAAAGCAGAACTTGACCGGATCAGCCTTCAGCAGAAAGAAAGAGCACTAACCATTTTGAGACAGAGGTTTTATGAGGTGGGCACACGAGCCACGTGGCTCGTGGCATACCAGGCCAGATGACAAAAAGAATTAGCCACTATTACTACCACTCAGAACCCAACAGATGGGCACCCACTCATTAAACTGCATGATATTACAGAGGGTATTACTTCTTATTACTCTAAACTGTATACCCCAAGAGCCCTGTATTTCCCCAGGAGATAAGAGAATATCTACAGTCACTCACTATCCCACGACTTGATGCAGATCAGGGGGAACTATTAACACACCCAATAACACTGATGGAACTGGCAGCTGCAATTGCCAGAACCAAAACCCTGAAGGCCTCTGGCCCTGATGGCTAAGGAGCAGAGTTTTATAAGGCCACTAAGGAAGAAACTTTCCCCAGACTACCTGCACCTTCAATTCCATCCTGGAGGGGGACACCCCCATCCTGGTCCTATACTACCATCTCAGTCATATCCAGCAGGGTACAAACCCACAGTTGTGCGAATCCTGCCAACCAATCTCCATCCTTAATACAGATTACAAACTATTCATGAGCATTATAGCATACAGAATTGACAATTTTCTCCCCCTCCTAACTGGTAATGACCAGACAGGATTCATTAGTGCACACTCTACGACTGATAACATTAAGCGCACTCACCACATCATACATGCAATGCAGACCAGCAACATCCCATCACTACTGGTCAGCCTAGATGCTGAAAGGCCTTCAATAGGGTCTCGTGGCCCTTCCTGTACTCAGTACTGGACAAGATGGGGATCCCTCATGCCCTGATCCGGGTCATCCAAAACATATATGCTGCCCCCAGATCCTGTGTCAAGGTTGGAGGACACCACCCCCAAGACTTTCCCCTGTCTAGGGAAACCAGGCAAGGTTGCCCCTTATCGCCCTTATTATTTACCACTTTTATAGAACCCTTAGCACAGTGTATTCGAGAGGTGGAGAATCTCGCTGGGATAGCCCTGTGTTGTTCAGAACATCAGCTCACTCTTTATGCGGACAATGTCTTACAATACCTATGAGACCCTGAAGCAACACTACCATTGGTCAAATGGGTGCTGGATGACTTCGGCCAGGTCTCAGGCTATAAACTGAATATTGCCAAAACCAAAGTCCTAACATTCCATTATGCCCCATCGCAAGAGATCTGTACTCTATTTCCCTGTAACTGGAACTTATCCAAGTTAAAATATTTAGGGATATATTTATCCCATACCCTTGCCTCAGCTTTTAAGAATAATTTCACTCCCTTTACCACACAATTAAAATCTGATCTTGCTAACTGGAACGCATTACCTCTAAGCCTCTCTAGAAGGATAGATCTCATATGAATTATCACCCTCCCCAGAGCCCTTTATCTCTTTCAAAATGTCTCCATCCCTCTAAAACAACAAACATTTCAAGAATGGAACAAGGCCATCTCCCGATTCATCTGGGCAGGACAAAAGCCATGGGTACGACTAAAAATCCTGTCCCTGCCCAAAGCAATGAGAGGCCTAGCCCTCTCAGACTTACAACTCTATTACCTGGCATCTCATCTTATCCATATCACTGTGAGACAGATCTCTCATCCCGACCCTCACTGGGCAGAGATCAAACAATCTTTGATATCGAACAACGTATATTTCCAGGCCATCTACCAGACAGAGACCGACTCCACAACCCAACCCACCCCAGACCCCCCCGATCCAAAACTGTTTAGCAGTACTATGGGCAACCATCAGAAAAATAATGCATCTGACTCCCTTCCTTGCCTTGATCTGCCCGATAGCTAACCTCCCAGACTTCCTTCCTGGTAGACTGGATCATGGCTTCCAACTATGGGAAAGATATGGGCTAAGGTACCTATGACAAATCACAACACAGGGTTTACTTTGGTCCTTTGGGGAGGTGCAGAGGAGATTCAGACTGCCACACAGAGACTATTACAGATACCCGCAGTTGAGGCATTTTTATAATGCCTTACTCAGGGAAGTGAGCACCCCTGAATCGCACCCTGCATTGATTATCAAATTAATGCACCTGAACACTACCATGAATCAGGGACATCTCATCTCAGCCTTCTACAAACCCTTATATCCCCACAGGAAAATCTCATAGAAAGTATCCATCTGCAGTGACAGGAGGATTTGGGAGTAACCTTCATGGTAACAGACTAGCAACTTGCATGTCAACACACAGCGAGAGTCACCAGTTTTTAGCATGAATATGCCTGGAAAAACTTAATTTGGTACTTCAGAACCCCAGCAATCACCAGACATTACTCCCCCGACAGCTCTGCCTGCTGTTGGCACTTGTGTGGTGAGAAAAGTGCACATCATACACATATTATGCTGACATGCCCAAAATAAAACCATTCCTTAACTCTGTCCAATCCAAACTCCAGAAGCAAATGGGCAGTCCAGTGAAACTGATTGAACAAATGTACATCTTCCTACAACTTCCCCGGGGTCTGAGAGACCCTAACTCCAGATACATACTAACAATACTCATAACAGCGATTAAGAAAACCATCACCAAAGCATGGCTCACCGTGAAAATTCCAACTATAAAAGACTGGTGGCTTGTCACTAAACAAATCTATCAAATGGAAAAAAATAACCCACAAACTTAATGGCAATGAGGAGAACTGCAACCCTAGATGGACAGGATGGCTCCTATATTACATGTTAAAAGATGGATCCTTTGTTCCTTAGACTCACTATGGGTCAGAGAGAGGTGCTGCTGGGTCCTGGACCCCCTTCCCTGGAGCCCCTCATTCCCTGCCTTCCCTGGTCTGAGAAGCCATTCATCTGTGCCTCAGTAGGACATCCTTCTATGGGGCACACTGTACAGCATGATGTTTGGTTCCTGTTGTAACAAAGATGTAGTCCTTTAGCCACCCCACACCCTGGCTTGAGATGGGCGAATGGATCTCTCTCATGTATAGCATAGCAAGTAAATGAACAGCTAATGACCCAAGCAATAATTGTAATCAGTTGTGATTAACTGCTATGTGAAAGCTGATGCATTGATCTTCTCCTGCAGAGGTCTTCCCAATCAGACTTACCAGTATTGCTGTAATGAAAACCAGTAGTTCTATTGACTGTATCCTGTAAAACTACAATAAAGATATTATTTACAAAAAGAAAATACGCATTTCTTGTCTAGCGTGCCTACCGGTAACAAAGCTAATAAATAAATACATTTCTATTGTATTTTCACTTTCTGAGGTTGAGCACTCTGGCCGAGGTATCAGAGTGGTGTCGCCCCTCTCTGCTTCTGCTCCTGGATCTTTTAATTTGTGAAGCATTCTGTTTTGCAGCATCATAGGAGCCTGTATTCCTGATTTTGTAAGAGGAACCAATTTTCCTGTATGGTTTTGCTGAGCAGTTTGGAGAAAGACTCATGCGAGCGACTGCCACAGATGAGGGGGTGGCAGAGGAGCTGCAACATTTGTATCTTGGTGTGCTTGTTTATGAGTGGCTTTATTCAGGGCCACAGTAATGGGGGGGGGGGTAAGTGGGGAAGTTGTCCAGGGCCCAGAGCTCAGGAGAGGCCCTCCTGAGGAGCTGGCATTACCTCTGTCATTAGCTGGTTTGGGAAACGGGGGCCCATTCCAAGTGACTTGTCCGGGGCCTCAGGATTCATAGCTGCAGCCCTGGCTTTATTAGCCTGTGCTTCAGATAGCTCAGGGTGCCTCAAGCTGGAAGTATTGTGTGCTGTTCTGGTTTTAGAATGGCTGTTACAGGGGCTGTTTACAACTGCTGGGTTTGTTTTTATTAGTTAATTCTCTATAAATTTAAAAGCAGTCCCTGGTGATTCAGCATGAAACAAACCATTAGTGCTCATTATTACCACTGTGGCTGGCTATTTAATTTAATTTTTATTTTTATTGGTTGCTTCACCTTCATCCCTAATGTTAGTCTGCCCATTCTAACAAGATTTGCCTTGCACGAGCTCAGTAGACTATCTATATTTGTCTGGTTTCATTAATAAGTAGTTGGCTTACTCCTCCAATGCCTTGTAGATTTTACCTTCTTTGCTTATCTGTGTACTGCCTTTGCTATGTAATCTGCTATATATGCAGTTGTCAATGTCACTTACTGTTGCTGTACTGTAACTTGTTGTTGACTGACCCTGACCCTATGAGACCTCCTGGGTCATGCCTGAAAATAGGCATTCAATTGTCTAGTGCACTTACCTGGTTAACAAAAACTAAATAAATAAAATAGCACACTCCCAACCTTTGCAATTCTTTTCTGACATTTGAGAATGCTCTTCTTCTTTCTGTGATCTCAGAGGAAACGTCTTAGAAGAAATACATTGTTTTCACCTCTCCAAGTTAGGTTTCTTTTTTCTCTTGCTAGTCATAGGATGTCCTTCTTGATGAAAATATGGAGGAAATTTGCTAATTTTGGTCTTGGTTGGCCACCAGATTGAGGGTGAGGAGCAAGGGATCTGTGTACCCATTTGACTTTTAGTGACTACGGCCACTGATAATTCAATACTTTGGGAATAAACAGTTGTAGAAATTGGGCTATACTCCCTAAAAAAGCTAGACCCCATATACCACAGCCTGGCTCACTTCATTCTAACTGTCCCAAGGTAAACTCACCACTGTGCTCCCTGGGGTGGATCTCTCTGGAAAATAGATATAAGAACCACTTGATTGATTTAATGTACAAATGTACCATCAGCAAAGTTCCAGCATATATTACTCTACTTCTGCATAGCTGTACTAAAAGGTCCAGACTTCAGGCTGTCAGTTGCCTTGAATCTGTGCTCCCCAGAATCAAAAGTAGACAGGGCCAACATGCATTTTCCTATGTCAGTTCACATGCATGGAACACTCTATCAGGTCAGTGTAGACTCTACCCTGGTCCTATGAAGAAATGGTACCTAAGCCCATTTAAGGTGGAATGTGATTCTTGATCAGGTCACATAACTGGATAAAAATTGACACAGAACTGCTTATTAGGAATGCTGGATGCCATTTACTACCATGATTCATAAGATGTAATGATGGAATTGGAATTGTATTGGATTCATATTCCTGTACTGTAGTATATATTTCAGGTTTTGTGTAACCTTTATTCATATTGTGTAACAATTTCTACCCGAGCTATCATGGGGGACACCATTGAAAATGAGCTGAACCTTAATGGTTGTAATGTCATTCCTAGATTTTTCAACAAAAATAACTGATGATGGTGATGAGATACACAGAAGGGACAATGGTGCACAGTGTGAGTCTGCACATATACTCTACATACATAATTGGCATAACCATTTGATTGAAGGTAAGCACCACCACTCTGGATAACCACAACAGTGATGACTAGATGGTCATGCAGGTACAGTTTGTCAAACTTTAAGACAAATTAGAGTACTTTATGGAGATGGTTGAATAGGTTTGTGCTCCCCCTCCCGCAGAAACAATTTGTACCAAAAAACTCAGATGAAGGGGAAGGATTTGTTTTAACCTGGGAGAGCAGTGAGGCTGTAATTTCCAGCATCTTTTTACCTGACTTCAGGTCCTGTTTAATATGTTCAATAGTGATATAGGGAAATGTACTGTGGTAAAGATGTGTCTCTTCTGATGACAAAAAAAAACTCTGCAGAGGTTTGGACTGTGAGGAAGGGGAAAGAGAACTTCAGAGGGACCTAGAAAGGCTTATGAGATGGTTAAAGGTCTGACAGTTGAGATTCATTGACAAGAAGGGCAAGACCCCAATACCGAGACATGAGGAACCCTTCCATACTAATTTGACAAGGGTCAAAGAGGTCTAAGCCAGTAGAGACAGATTGGGAGCATCCAGAAAGGTATAAGGAGAACCAGGAAAGAAAGGAACAGGCAAGCCCAGAGGCAGGAAAAATGAAAATAAAAAGTGTGATGGGAAAGGGGACAAGAACCATGTATTCTTTTGGATTCATTCTTTTGTGAATATGCATATGCTTCAGGTACAAGATGGCTACCAGATCACATGATCAAGTAGTATGTGACAGCTTATGTCAGCCAGGGTGGAGGGACTGATGTTTTTGTGGGAAAACTAACAGGAAGGCTAGGGAGGAGGCAATAAAGCAATAACCCCAGAGGGAGGTCCTTCCTGGAGATGTTCCCATGTTGGACAAAGGACCCAGGTGCATGTCATAATGTTAACAAGGAGGTGCTGAATGGTGGGGACACACACACAAACACACTCTCTCTCTCTCTCTCTCTCTCTCTTTCTCTCTCTCTCTCTCAAAGAGGGCTGGAACATCATGGAACTGTCACTCAAAGTGAGTGAGATCCCTCCCCACAGTAAATGAGAAATATATTGAGGGGCTGTAATAAAGCTCTCCCTCTTGGACTTGGAACATTTGAAACACCATAGCCCTGCAGCTAGAGGTCTGGTGAGAAAGATAGCTTAGGGAATAGTGTTTATTCAGACAGCAACAGGTAAATGAATAGGTGTTTAAAGTGAGAATAGCACAGATTTTTCTGTCTGCAACCTGTTGTGTATAACTTCCATTTATTTTAATTTCTAGTAAACTGTAATCCTTTTGTATGACTGTATATACATCTGGTTGCAAATACTTGTAGTCTTTTACTAAAGCTTCTGTTTTTTTATAGAATCAGTCACTGCTTGATTTATTTAAAAGGGTAATTCTACAATTTCTGTTGGACTCTGTTTGCTGTCCGTCTCTGAAGGGGCACTCTACCAACAGTTATTGTGTTGACATTCTTGACCATGTGCAAAGGAGGAGGTAAGAAACAGGTTTTCCCTGATTCCTGTTGGTAAAAACCATGGTGGTGGCAGGGAACTAGAAGTCCCTGGTGAGGGATTTGTGCCACATTGGTGGTAGTAGTGGGATCAGTGTGGCAACTGGTACCAGTGCAGTACAGAGCAGGTACAGTGTGCTTTCCTGTGAGGCAGGAACTCAGAGAAAGAAAGAGAGAGCACACTGCTGATGAGTGTCAACAGAAATATACCTTAACAGTAATGAAACAGGATTTCAAATGGTTGCATTGTTTACTACTTTTTTTTATTATTATTATTATTATTTTTAGACAGCTTAGTGCAGCGTAGCTAGAGAATATGAGCTCCTCAGGCTATGTCAAATTTCATGCACAGCAACTTCATGAGCTGTGTGCAGAGAAGGGAATTGTCTATGAGGGCATGACAAAGAGTGCACTCATGGAAGCCCTGTTGGTGCATAACCAGCTGCAGGAGGTGCAGACGATCTCAGACAGGCATGGACCAATACCTGATCAGAAGTCAGTCCCTGAGGACAGTGGCTCAGGTAGCAAAACTGAGGTCACAGCAGCTGAGCAAGGAGGCACCTTGTGGCACAAGCTGGGGAAGCTGTGCAGTCCAATCAACCTCAGCTTGAACATCCTGAAGGCCGAGCTTGCACTGCAGGATGCCAAACTGCAGAAAGAAAGGCTGGAAGCTGAAAGGGAGAAAATAAGGTTGGGGGTAGAGGAAAGAGAAAAGGGAAAAGATTCACCAGCATGAGATCCTTATGTGAGAGGAAAGGGAGAAGATTCACCAGCAAGAGATCCTTATGTGAAACAGAGAGTGAACAGACTGAGAGAAAGAATGATGGCACAAGATCAAGATGGAGAAACTGTGCCAGTAAGCACCGCAGCAAACCATAAATAATGGCAAAGGGGTTTCAACCCACAAAGCCACAATTAACTCTAAAATGTTCCCACAATACCAGGAAGGAGATGATCTGGATTTGTTTTTAAAATCATTTGAGAGGGTTTGTGGGCAAATTAAATTAGACAAGGTTTCTTGGATGATCCACCTGACCCCATTGCTTACTGACCATGCTTTGCATGCACTTGCTCGAATGGACAATAATGATTGCATGGAGTATGATAAAATTAAAAGAATGTTATTAAAACATTTTGAACTGACTCCTAACTCTTACAGATGAAAATTTAGAGGTTTAAGAAAAGGTCCAGGAGACAGTTATGTAGAACTGCATGTCCAAATGTGTGTTTATTTAGACCATTGGGTAGGTGGGGCTAAGGCAAAAATGTGTGCTTATTTAGACCATTAGGTAGATGGGGCTAAGGCAATGACCGTAGAGCAAAGTAAAGATTTAATTGTAAGAGAACAATTTCTTAAAATTTCACCTGATGACCTACACATTTGGCTACTGGACCGGACATGCAACTCCGCAAAGGAGGCAGCAGAAAGTGCTGATTTGTATGTGGCCAGCAGATCATATTCGCAGCATAAGAACTATGGGGGGTGGGGCAGCACATGGTTTTAAGTGGACCCAAGGAGGGCAGCCTAAAGGAAACCAGCCTGCACCCAAGTCCAAAACAGAACCCACCAGTTCTAAGGCGAATAAGGAGCCTGGGGCAAAGGAATGCTGGATTTGCCAGAAAGTGGAGCATCTATCCTATGACTGCCCTAAAAACAGGAGTAAAAGGCAAAAGCCTGGGGTGGGGGTGACCAAGACAGTGCATCACAGTTGGTAAACTGCACACTCACTATAGTGTCACCAAACTCCACCAAGCATATGCGCTCTATTCTAGTCAATGGGACAGTAACACAGGAATTGAGGGACACAGGCACCTCCAACTCCATGGTGAGGCAGGATCTGATCCAAGCAGAGCAGATTCTACTGGGGCAGTTCTCCAAGATTCAGAGAGTCACGGGTCCTGTGATCCAAGTGCCAATGGTTCAGGTCTTCCTGAGCTAGGAGGGCAGCCATGGGGTACAAGAGGTGGGAGTTGTACCTGATCTCCCTGTGGATATGATCATGGGGAATGATTCTGACCAGAGGGGAAACCTAGTATGTATTACTACCCATAGCCAGACAAAAGGGCAAGCTTCTGAGGGTGAGGAGGGGACGACATAGCCTGTGCAGACCCACCCCTCAGCAGCTGAGGAAGTGGCTAGTGTGGGTGAAGGGCTAGCTAGGAGTAGCAGCCCTGAGCCCCAGCTGCAAGCAGAGGAGGTTGCCACCAGGGGCAGTGTTCCTTCTTAAAGGGAACTAGGGAGGGTCAGATGGGAGGAGCTGGACAGGGCATAGCGAGCTGATTCTACCCTCCAAAAACTGAGAGAGACAGCAGATAGTGCTGAGGCCCCTCAAGGGAATAAGAGGTCACATTATTGTGAGAATGGGCTGTTGTACAAGGAGTGTACACCACAGATGGAGCTAGAGGGAAAGGTACTCCAGCAGCTGGTAGTCCCCCAGGACTACCGAAAGCACCTTCTGGCCTTGGCTCATGACATTCCTTTTTCAGGCCACCTGGGTATTAACCACACATAAACACAGCTTGCCAACAATTTTTTGGGACAAGCATGAACACGGATGTGGCAAATTACTGTCGGACTTGTCCACAGTGCCAGTTGGTTGGAACGTCAGGGACAAACATAAGGCAGCTTTGATACCCCTGCCTATTACTGCTGAACCCCTTAAGAGGTGGCATGCTAGACATAGTGGAGCCCCGACGATACCCAAGTCACCTGAGTATACGGTACATACTAGTTGTGCTGAATTACGTAAACAGGTACCCCAAGGCAGTGGCCATGTCCTTCATTGAAGCAGAAAAGGTGACCAATGAGATCCTGGGAATCTTTAACTGAGTGGGATTTCCCCAGGAAATTTTGTCAGACCAGGGGATGAATTTCACGTCATCCTTAATGACCGGTTTATTGGAAAGGTGTGGAGTGAAACAGTTCTGTGCTTCACCCTATCACTCTGAGACAAATGGCCTGGTCGAGTGGTTCAATGGGACCCTTATAACTATGCTCATGGCATTCGCTGACCAGTGCAAAAGGGAGAGGGACAAATATTTGCCCCACCTCCTGTTTGCATACAGGGAAGTCCCACAGGAGTCCACATGGTTCTCACCCTTCCAGCTCCTGTTTGGTCGTAGGGTGAGGGGGCCCCTAGATTTAGTAAGGGATGAATGGGTAAGGAACCATATCACGCAAGGGGAGTCTGTTGTCAATCAATCAGTCAATTCAATCAATCAATCAATCGTTTATTTTTAAAAAGCGCAATTCCAATAAGATCAAAGCGCTTGTACAAATAAATAATCCATAAAAACAGTAATATAAATACAGACAGATTACAGTTGAAAATTCTTGAATTATTAAGACAAAAACCAATTAATCAAAGTCAGAAAAAGCCATTTCAAACAAATGTTTCGAGAACAGATTTAAAGCTCTCGACGGTCAGGCACTCTCTAACCCGACGAGGTAGAGAGTTCCACAAGGTGGGGGCCATAAAAGCAAAAGAACAGGCCTCCTGAGTTCTTAGGTCAGACTCTGGAACCTCCAGCAATCCCTCATCATAGAAGCGGAGTGAGCGGAGGGGGTGATGGGGTAAAGAAGATCTTGCAAGTATCAAGGTTCCTGTCCCTGTAGGGCACTATAGGTCAGTAACCCAACCTTGAAGGTGATCCACCACTGTACCGCAGCCAGTGCAGGCCACGGAGCACAGGCATGACATATCAAGATCTTGATGAGCCAGTCAACAGCCTGGACACCACATTCTGCAACAGCTGCAAGTGGCGGATATCAACCCCTAATATCCCTATGTACAGAGCATTGCAGTAGTCAAGGCGGGAGGTCACAAAGGCATGGACCAAAATTGGAAGGTCGGCAGGTGGGACCAGGTGTTTAATCCAGGCGATGTTCCTCAGATGATAAAAAGAGGTCTTGACAACATCAGACACCTGAGACTTACGCATCAAGCCACTGTCAAGCACAATGCCCAGATTTCGCACCTGGTCTGAGATCAGCAACTGGTTTCCCACAAGCAAAAAGCCCAGATGGCTGTCCAGCCAACAACCCCACACCCTGATGACCTGGGTCCACCACCAACACCTCTGTTTTATCCTGGTTCAACCTCAGCCAGTTGGCACTCATCCAGTCCTGGATCTGGGAGAGGCAGCTATTAAATACCGAGACAGCCCCAACCTGCTTGAGCACAAAGGACATGTATAGCTGAGTATTATCTGCATAGCAGCTAAAACACAGCCCATACCACCTTATAATGTCTCCCAATGACAGCATATACACCGCAAACAACATGGGTGATAATACGGAGCCCTGCAGAACCCCACAGAACAGGGGGAGAAGGTCAGAGGAATAAATCCCTGACAGCACTCTCTGAGTCCTGCCTGTGAGGAAACATCAAAACCACCTGAGGACTGTACCAGACAATCCACAGATCAACCACAGGTGTTCCAGTAGCACTCCATGATCCACAGTGTCAAATGCAGCAAAGAGATCCAAGAGGACCAAGATCAAATGACTCCTCCGATCCCTCGCTATTAGGAGATCAGTAAGTTCCTGAACCAGTGCCGTCTCTGTACTATGCCTCTTCCTAAATCCAGACTGGAGAGGATCATAGACATCATGGATGGTAAGATGATCCTCCAGCTGCAATGTGACCACCTTCTCAATAACATTGCCTACAAAGGGCAGGTTAGAGACAGATCTGTAGTTAGCTAAGCAGTCAGGGTCGAGGGAGGATTTCTTTAGGAGAGGTATCACAACCACCTCCTTCAGGGGGTCCTAAATTTTAGGGCCAGGCTTAAGGAGCTCATGGGGCTCACCCAGGAGCACTTAGCCAGTGCACAACAGCAACAGAAAGCCTGATACGACCATGGGACCAGAGCCCAGGAGTACAAAGTCAGACAGCAGTGATGGTACTTTTCCCAGTCTGACACAATAAACTGCAGGCAGCATGGGAGGGCCCATTCTCCATAATCAAGAAGCTGAGTGATGTTAACTATATAGTAGGGCTGCCTGACAGAAGGTGCAGGTAGAGGGTATATCATGTGAACATGATGAAGCCCTACTATGATAGCGAGGAAATGATCTTCGCTGTGTGCAGCATGCCAGAGGAGGGGAACAAGGCTGATCCCCTAGTGGACCTCCTCAAGGAAGCCCGGGAGGGATCTTCATTGAATACTCTCACTCTCTCAGGGCAGCTGACACCGGCCCAGGCCAAGGATATGATGGGTGCTGTGAGAATTTGGGGAAATGTTCACGGGGAATCCAGGGTACACCACAATGGCTGAACACCACATGGACACTGGGGCCCAAGTTTCACTGAGGCAGTCCTCCTACAGGATACCCTAGGGGGTTAAGAAGACCATGCTGGAGGAACTCAGGGAGATGCTGGCCCTTGGAGTGATCCAGCAGTCCAGTAGTCCCTGGGCTTCACCTGTGGTCCTGATCCCCAAGAAGGATCATACCACATGATTCTGTGTCGACTACTGGAGACTCATCAGCTGTACAGAGTCTGATGCCCACCCCATTCCCAGAAGAGATAAGACCTTGGAACGGCTGGGAGGAGCCTGGTTCCTGACCATGACAGACCTGATGAAGGGCTACTGGCAGGTGCCATTAGCCCCCGCAGCCAGGGAGAGGTCTGCTTTCTTTACTCCATATGGTTTATTCAATTTCAGAGTAATGCCATTTGGGATGAAGACTGCACCTGTGACCTTCCAGAGGCTTGTAGATCGCATCCTGGCTAGGGCAGGTGAATATGCACTGGCTTGCATGGATGACATTGCCATTTTTTTATTTATTTATTTCAGTTTTGGATTAATACCTTTGAGTCCAGGACTTGTTTTCAAAGGTTCCAGGTCATTGTTGAACAAACATTACAAATATAACAGTGTTTACAGAGAACAGAAAACAGTTACACAGACATTCAAATACCAAAGAAATCTTATATATCCAGCTAAAGGTTGAAGAGGATAGGGTAAATAAGGTTCAGCCTTGTAGTTCACTATTTAGTTGGTCAGTCTAGCCTAAGGAGGGTAGGGGTCAGCCAGGGATGACGTTGTCGTGGTGGTAGTGGTTTGTCAGCCGAATGGGTCTCATTCGGGGATGGGGGGGTTGATGAAATAAAAGGGGGGGTGAAAGGGAGAGGGCTGGGTGGCTGAAATTCTGCCATATTAGTGCAGGCAAGCACAATTCTTTTTTGTGTCAAGAAGGGATCTGAGCCCACATTTGAAGGTACTAACCTTGGGTGATTCTGTAAGGTTAGCAAGTAACTCATTGTACCATTTTGGTCCTTGGTACAGAATGCAGTTCTGGGCGAGTTTCATCCTTTTGAAGGGAATCACCAACCTGTTTGTAGCCATGCTTCTTGTTGATTTGGTGGGAACTGCCGGTGTAAAGAGGCAGCCCAGTGCAGGGGGAGAAAGCCCAAGAAGCACTTTTTTTAGAAGTAGGCAGGTTTGGTATTGTGCTTTAAGATGGAGTGGGAGCCACCCAGTTTCAGTGTATAGCGTGCAGGTGTGGGGGTCCTGGGCAGCCCCTATGGCTAGTCGACAGGCCTTATTTAGTAGTGTGCTGACCCTGTTTAGGGCAGTTTTAGTGCCTGCCCCATAGATAGGCAGCCCATAATCTATGAAGAACATCACTGAACTACTGATGGCAAGTTTCAGAGCATCTGGTGTCATAGAGTGCCTATGGCAGTAAAGGACCCCAAGTTTTGTATTCACTGACTTGACAACTGAGTCTACATGGCCAGAGAAGGTTAGTGTATTGTCAAAGGTGATGCACAAGTATCTGAACTTTGTTACTTGTTCTTGTGTTTCACCATTATGGTTCTGGATGAGCAAAGGCTGGTATTTCTTTTTGCTTCGGGAGGTAGAGAAGAGTAGACTTTTTATTTTTTTATGGTTTAGTAGTAGTTTGTTTTGTGTGAACCAGGATTCAAGCTTGAGGAAGCTGTCTTGGAGTTCGGTTGTGATGTAGTTGTGATCCTTCCCAGCCACCGATATCACTGCATTATCAGCATAGAGAATAGTGCATGCTGTACATGCAGATGGTGCAGAGTTGATGAAGAGGCTGAAAAGCATTGGGCCAAGAATAGAGCCCTGTGGGACCTCGAGGGACAGTTCCCTAGCAGATGATAGGGTGTCTCCAATTTTGACTTGTTGTGACCTGTTTGTGAGGTAGCTTCTGAACCACAGTACCGTGTCCAGGGATAGACCTGTTGAATGGAGGCAGTTTAGGAGTAGTTTGTGGTTAACAGAGTCAAAGACCTTTGTAAGGTCAATGAAGACTGAGCCAACTGTCTTCCCATTATCTAAGGCATCATAAAGCTGGGAAGAGTAATCAACAAGGGTGGTAAGTGTGGAGTGCTTTTTTGGGAACCCATGCTGCTGTGGGCAAAGTAGGTTATATTCATCAGGATACTCTGTAAGCTGCTCTGAGACCATTCTTTCAAGTGCTTTAGAGAAGGGTGGTAGAATGGATATTGGTCTGTAGTTAGACGTTAGAGTTTTTTCCCTGGCTTTAAAGACAGGCGTGACATTGGCTAACTTCCATAGTTTTGGAAACACCCCCTGTTCTTAGAGACGCATTAAACACCATCGAGAGGGGACCAGCCAATTCATATAAGAGAAGACCCACAAGTTTCATATCCACTAGATCAGCCCCCATCCTGGTCTTGCCAAGAACCCTTTTAATGTGCTTGGTGGTTTCGGACTTGGTGACCTGCCTAAAGTAGAATGGTGGTATTGCATTCTTTGGGGGGTTAAGAGGGGTAGTGGGGTGTCGTTGCCCAAGCTGATCTTTAAAGTAGTCAGTAGGGAGTACTCCAGATAGGTTTGTGAAAGCGTGGTTGAGCTCATTTGCGATGTCAATGGGTTCCGTAGGGAACCCTCCCTTGTTACTAGTAGATCAGGTGGGGACTTAGGGGTCTTTCCTGTTAGGGATTTGATGGAGTTCCAAAATTCCCTACCAGAGCCCCATCTCTTGCTTAAGAGGTCCTTATAGTAGGAAGCTTTTGCCTGCTGAATGAGCTTGGTCCAGGCATTTCTAGCTGCTCTGTAGGCAATGAGTGACACAGGAGTTCCAGATGATTTTGCAATGTGCCAGAGATTGTCTATTCTTCATTAAACTGATCAGGGGGTTAGTGAGCCATGGGTTGGAGGTATCCCTGACTTTCTTTGTTTTGTACAGAGCAAAATTGTCACAAGCATGGTTGAAGCTATTATAGCTGATCTTGTTGAAACCACTGATCTGGCTTGCATCACCGAGACCTGGTTGGATGATAATGCAGGCCCTGTTTTGGCTTCTGCAGTTCTGGCCTGGTTCTCGGTGATACACCGCCCAAGGTTGGATCGTAGGGGCGGGGGTGTGGCCATTATATTTAAATCTGAGCTGGGCCTTGTGGATGTGCCATTGGGAAGTACCAGATCCTTCAAGTGTATCCTGGGTGAGGGTGTAGGCTACGGGATACTCCTCATCTACCGTCCACCAGGAGATGGTGGAGCATTCCTGCAGGAGATAGCGGACTTCATCGTCGACATGGTGCTGAGGTCCCCCAGATGGATAGTTCTGGGGGACTTCAATGCCTGGGTCGACAATGAACTCACGTATTTTGGTCAAAATCTCCTCCAGCTTATGATAACGCTGAGCTTTACACAGGTAGTTACCTCCTCAACCCATGTAGGGGGTCACTCATTGGATCTGATCTTTCTCTTGGGTATGGAAATAGCTGATTTGGAGGTGGAACCAGTCAGCTGGTCTGACCATCACACCATAAGGTTCAGCTTCAGGGTCCCCCCAATAGGTCTGCCCCTACGGAGATGGTCCAGTACCGCCCTTTGAGGGGAGTTACCCCTAATGACTTATCGGTGGCATTGGACCTATCGGGTTTGTCGGGTAAATGCATAAGTCCATGTGATCTCTTATCAGCCTATAATAAGGCTGTGGGAGATGCCCTCGGCAAGATTGCTCCTGTTCATGTTCGACCTCTCACCCTTCGTCCAAGGATCCCTTGGTTTGATGGTTCCTTGAAGGAGTTGAGGCGAGCTGGTCAAAGGATGGAGAGAGCTTGGCCAAAGTCTGGTCTTGATGCTGACAGGCTTAAGCTGATGGCACATTATGATGGCTAACAGCTAGAAATCTCCTGTAAGAAGGCAGAGTTCCTGTCCAGGAAGATTTCTACTGTGCAGAATCGACCAGCTCAGCTTTTCCGGACCATTGACAGATTGTGCAATCCAATCTGTCTTCAGCCCAGAAAAGCTTTTTCTCAGCTGAAATGCGAGGAGTTTGCTCGATTCTTTGCAGATAAGGTTGCCAGCATCAGGTCTAGCATCGGCATAACCTCTCCTATGAGGGGTTGTGGTGATCAGCAGGATGTGATGTGCACTTGGTTTCTCTGGTCAGAATTCTGCCAGCCAGAATTCATAGATATTGTGATGATTATCCAATCTATGCGCCCAACCAGTTGTAGTTTGGATCCGGGCCCGACACCCTTTTTATTGGGATGTGTTGATGTTATCTGCCCGATCCTTGCTGAAATTGTCTGGAGGTCCTTGGAAACAGGGGTCTTCCCAGAACCCCTTAAAGAGGTGGTCATTTGACCACTCCTTAAGAAATCCTCCTTGGACCTGGACTGTCCAGCTAACTACCGACCTATCGCTAATCTGTCATTTGTTGGTAAGGTTATTGAAAAGGTTGTTGCGTTGCAATTGGATGATCATCTTACAGCTCACAAGATCTATGATACTCTCCAATCCAGATTTAGGAAAAAGCATAGCACAGAGACTGCACTTGTCTGAGTATTGAATGACCTCCTGATGGCTAGAGATCGAAAGGTTTGCACCATCCTGGTCCTTCTTGATCTCTCTCTGCAGCATTTGATACTGTAGACCATGGTGTGCTGCTGGAGCACCTGCAGCTGCTTTGTGGTCTGTCTGGTACAGTCCTCAAATGGTTCCATTCTTTCCTCGCAGACAGATTTCAGAGAGTTTCCATTGGAATGTATTCCTTTGGGACTTATTTCCTGTCTTGCAGGGTGCCACAGGGCTCCATTTTGGCCCCCATGTTGTTTGCAGTACATATGCTGCCATTGGGAGATATCGTCAGGTGATACAGTTTGAGCTTTCACTGCTATGCAGATGATACTCAACTGTATATGTCCTTTCTGCCTGGACAGGACGTTGCACTCTCTGCGCTAAACAACTGCCTTACCGAGATCAGAGCTTGGATGAGTACTAGCTAGCTGAGACTGAATCCGGACAAGACCGAAGTGTTGGTTGTGGACCCTGGTCATCCGGGGGTGGGTATAGGAGCTTGCCAGGCATCAGGTGTTCTGATTGATGGCATCCAGCTTACTACCTCAGACTGAGTGCGTAACCTTGGCGTTATTTTTGACGATGGCCTGACACTAAGATCTCAGGTATCGGCTGTTGTCAAATCCTCTTTCTACCATCTGAGGAATATCGCCCGGGTGAAACACTTGGTTCCTCCGGATGATCTTCCAACATTGGTCCACGCCTTCATCACTACCCGCCTTGATTACTGCAATTCTCTCTATCTAGGGCTGCCAGTGGTTGATATCTGCCACTTGCAGCTAGTGCAGAACGAGGCAGCCAGGCTTTTGACCGGGACTTCTAGGGCCAGTCATATTAGTCCTGTGCTCCGCGAACTGCACTGGCTGCCTATTCAGTGGTGGATCACCTTTAAGGTTGGTTTGCTAACCTTCAAAGCCCTACATGATCAGGGACCCAGTTACCTGCAAGATCTCTTGATACCCTACTGCCCCTCTGGTCCTCTCCAATCTACCGATGAGGGATTGCTAGAGATTCCCAGGGTATGACTAAAAACATCAGGCACCCATGCTTTTGCTTTTTCTGCTCCAACCCTCTGGAATTCTCTACCTCATCGGTTAAAAGAATGCCTGACCATTGACAGATTTAAGATTGAGTTAAAAACATATTTATTCAACTTGGCCTTCCCTAATGATTAATGCATGTTATCTTTTTGTTTTAATATTATATTTATATTTGTTTTTTTTGTGCAGCGCCTTGGTTCTTGAAAGGCGCTATAAGAATAAAACTTGCTTGATTGATTGATTGAAGTTCATTATGAAATAATTCAAGGCCTCATTACCATCAATATCTCCCACCAAAGGAGACCTGTCCAGTTGTGATAGGTACTGCTTGAAATGGTCAAGTAGCCCCAGCCTCAGGCAGTGATTTTGGACACCTTAGGTGGGCCTTTGGTGAAATTGTTTGTCCAGGTGCACTTCACCAGGGAGTGATCACTGAGGCTGTCAGGCAGGATGGTGACATCTGATATATGCTCTGGATGTGTGGAAAGGAGACAGTCTATAAGGGAGCTGCTCCCTGTTTTGTAGTTAATCCGAGTGTTATCGGTTACCATTTGGGTTAAGAATAGGCTGGATATTAGATCCCTGGCTTTTGTCTCTTTCAGGGAGTGCCACTTTATGTTAAAGTCAACTATAACGATCTTCTCCAAATTAGTACCTGACTGCTGCAGGTTGTCTGCAACTAGTTTTAGTCTGGTAATTTGGTGCCCAGGTGGTATATACAGTATACTGTAGAGTGCAGCAGTGTTTTGTTCTGTTGACCTATGCTTAATTTAAGATTCAGGATTTGGACCTCTTTTGTGTGTAGGCTGGAGTCAAGGGCCTGCACCTTTATTCCAGATTTGGTATAGAGTAGGCACTCTCCCCCACGTGTAGCTGTTCTATCTTGCCTGAAGGAGTTGTATCCATCGAGGGAGATTGATGCATCCAGGATTTTCGGGGAAAGCCAGGTTTCCATGAGTGCAATAATGTCTGGATTAGTTACCTGTACCCAAGCCTGGAATTGGGAGAACTTGGATAGGAGACTGTTGATGTTTAAAGAGGCGATAGTGAGTTGCCCTTTGTGTTTAGGCAGTCTGCTGGGGGTGGGTCCAAGGTTGGGGCTCACATTCCCTGATAGAAGCAGCAACAGTAGGACAAGAGAGCGAAGTAGATGGTACATGACGGTTGCACAGGAGCAAATGCGCTTTTTCCTTGAGGGGGAGGCTTGATGAGCAGTGTAAAAAACGTGGTCAGATGTTTATCAGTGCAGCTACTGGGATCAGGTAGGTGCATACATAATATAGTAATCTTGCCCAAGGTACCAGGAGTCAAATGATGAAAAATAATCAAATCCACTGGAAATAGTGAACTACTGGGGACCAGTAAACTGTTGTTACTGTAGATCAAAGACCCAGAATGTGTTAAATTCCTGAAGGTGATGAACACTGGCCTAGGGCATATGCAGGATATAAAAATCCTTTGTTAGTGCCTTACCTTTGTTCTCCAAAATGGTTGTGAATAGACCTCAAAGACAAGCACAGATCTTTAAAGGAACAAGTCAGATGGAAATGTGGATTCATTGCAGCACTTCACAACTCAGAGCTTATATAACAGATTTACTGACCTTATTTTTGCTTTTGATGGCTTCCAAAAAAGTTGATTTATGATGAGAATGCTAATATCTGGTGGTGATGTTTTACAGTTTCTTAGTCCAGGAAACGTTCATAGATGTCATGTCCAAGAATGGTCCAGTTCCTCCAAGCAGAAACACATGAAAATCCACAAAAACTAAACTACTGACAGAGACAAACACAGACAACCAGCCACACGTTAGTCTCCTTCCTCCACAGCCAGACATGGGACGATCACGTCAGGCACATGAGGGAGGCTGAAGGCCACAGGGCTGATAGTTAAGGTGGAAAAATGCCAAGTAGGCATGGCATAAGTGTCCTACCTTGGGCACCAGGTGGGCAGTGGATGTATCCATCCCGAGCCAGTGAAGGTTGATGCCATTCAGGCCTGGCCCACTCCTGCCACAAAGAAACAGGCAAGGACATTTCTGGGAACAGCAGGGTACTACAGGAGGTTTGTCTCACACTACAGTGATGTGGCCAAGTCCTTGACAGACCTAATGAAAAAGAGAATGCCTGAAAAAGTTCTCTGGACAGAGGACTGTGAGTCTGCCTTCTGATGGTTAAAGGAGGCATTATGTGGGTCACCTGTGCTTGTTAGCCCCAATCATGACTTAAAGTTCATACTGTAGTACATGTGGATGCCTTGGACCATGGGCTAGGTGCCATCCTGAGCCAGGTTACACTGCAGGGGGAGGAGCACCCCATAGTGTAGCTGAGCTGGAAGCTTCTGCCCAAGGAAGAGTCATATGTCACAGTAGAGAGGGAATGTCTCGGGATAGTGTGAGACCTTCAGAAGCTGCAGCCATATCTGTATGGGAGGGAGTTCACTGTGGTTCCGGTTCATAACCCCTTGACATGGCTCCACAGGACTAGTGGGCAAAACACAAAGTTATTGCACTGGAGTTTGATACTAGAGTCATATAATATAATCATTCAGCACCAAAGTGGGGCACAGAATGCCAGTGCAGATAGACTTTCGAGACAGAGCTAAGTGCATGGCATATTCCTTTAGGCACTCTCCAGACCCTACATGAATGGCAGTGTCTCTTGGGGGTTGCCCAAAAGAGACACAACTTCTTGAGGGGGGAGATGTGACATGAAAAGGGACCAGAACCATGTATTCTTTTGGATTTATTCATTCTTTTCTGAATATGCACATGCTTCAAGTACAGGATGGCTACCAGATCACATGATCAAGTAGTATATGACAGCTTATGTCAGCCAGGGTGGAGGGACTGATGTTCTCATGAGAAAGCTAACAGGAAAGCTAGGGAGTTGGCAATAAATCAATAACCCCAGAGGGGAGTCCTTCCTGGAGATGTTCCCATGTTGGACAAAAAGACCCAGGTGCATGTCATAATGTTAGCAAGGAGGTGTTGAAGGGTAGGTACACACACACACATATATGCTCAAAGGGGGCTGGGACAACATGAACTGTCACTCAGAGTGAGTGAGACCTCTTCCCACAGTAAATGAGAAATATATTGAGGGGCTATAAGAAAGCTCTTCCTCTTGGACTTGGAACATCTGAAACACCAGAGCCCTGCAGCTAGAGGTCTGGTAAGAAAGATAACTTAGGGAATAGTGTTTCTTCAGACAGCAGCAGGTACATGAATAGGTTTTTAAAGTGAGAATAGCTCAGATTCTTCTGTCTGCAACCTGTCTTGTATAACTTCCATTTGTTTTAATTTCTAGTAAACTGTAACCTTTTTGTATGACTGTACATACATCTTGCTGTAAATACATGTAGTCTTTTAGTAAAGCTTCTATTTTTATAGAATCAGTGACTACTTGTTTTATTTAAAAGGGTAATACAGTACAAGCATAGTGGGATGCAGATAAGCAGGACATCCGCTTTATTGGGGCGTCCCACGGTATCTCCGATTAAGTGACTATGTTATTTTAGAAAGCAGCTGCTGGTTAAATGGGACGCCTCTGCCATTTTCCATTTTATTGACATGATTTCTTCATGGCAAACATGCCCTGACTTGTCTCCCATGCTAATCCCTTAGGTATCCTGTCATGTTAATCCTTTTTCATACCTTTTGTCACTCCTGAATAGGTGTTAACTACACTCCAAAATTGCAGCTAAACTGATGCTTCATGCAAACACACACTTTCTCTGCCTGCCTTCTTCACTTCTATACTGTATCTCCCACTGAGATTTCAGTCCTTCTGAGCAGCAGCTCTGTGACCCAAAGAAACACAAAATCACCATTTCACCACCCGTCCCAACCCAATAACAACTTTGCCTGCATCACACTCGCTGCAGTCTATCTTTCTCACCGTGACATTTCCTAAGGATTCAATGCTTCTCCTTAATCTGCACCACACCAGATCTCCATGGTAACCCCAGACCTCTGGTTCCGAGTATCAGAGGGTTCTGCTTGTCCATGTCGGCATGTCGGCAAGTCAGCCGGGTGCTTCCTAAAGATTCACTGCTTCTCTTCTCCTTGATCTGCACTGCACCAGATCTCCATGGTAACCCCAGACCTCTGGTTCCGGGCATTGGAGGGTTCTGCTTGTCGATGCTGGCGTCCTTGATCCTTTTCCTTGTGGCGCAGTCTCTTGCTCTCTCACACTGTGAAGTCACTTCTGTAAGGATTCACTGCATTGTCCATGTCGGCATGTCAGCAAGTCAGCGCATGAGTAACAGAACTCTCTGCAACGTACTGTGCCTATAATTTAAAAATGTTATTTCCTCCCAACTTCCACTTAGTAACTCGCAGTGGTAGCATGTCGGCATGCAGATGTTGCAGTCTTGTGGCTCAGTACAGTACTGTACTCACTTTAACTAATCTGTTACTTCTAAAGCAATGGAAAACATGAACTTCTCTTTAATGGGACAGCCGCTTAATTGGGACAAAAGGTCCATCACCGGGGTGTCCCAATTAAGTGGCTCCTACTGTACTACTATTTCTGCTGGACTCTGTTTTCAGTCCGTCTCTGAAGGGAGCTTTCACAATAAATTATTTTTGATATGAGTTTTTTCCTCTGCCTTTTTTTTTTCATGAGGAGGATATGACAGAGGAGGTGCTTTTTATTGCTGCTTTTCCTGATCATTTTTTATTAAGCACACCTAACAGTGGGGCGGTCTTTCCTGTTAATTTTTTTTTTTAAAGCCTGGAGGCAGATAGTTTACTTAGAAGAAGGCTGTGATCTAGCATTTCAATAGCTTTAGCCAGGTCAATGAATATGACACGAGTAGGCAGACCATTATCTCTGTTGGAGGAGATGAAGCCTGCGAACCGTGAGTCTTGGAAGAGAAAAATATGTTGAGCGAGTTGCTCTATACCCAGATGTGCAGTCAGAAAACAAATCAGTGCATGAAATAAAAGTTTGACAGCTGCCTGGTGACCAATTTCTCAAGGATTTTGGAGAGAATTGGGAGTAGGGAGACTGCCCAGTAATTAGTAGACCAATCTCCCTACTCCCAGCTGCTGTTAAATCCTACAATATCCACATGCATGCAGATGATGCCATCCTATATACAACAGATTTTAGTTCCACAGATGTCTCTGATTCCCTGCAATCTGATTTCAACATCCTTTCAGACTGGTTAGAAATAACTCATTTAGCTCTGAATCAGTCTAAATCCGTTGTTTATCTGCATTGTTATTTCTCTGAAGCCTTTTCACTCTCTCCTGTAAAGTAGACAGTCTTCTACTCTTCTGGGGAATGGAAGGAAAGGGAAGGGAAGGGAGGGGAAGGGAGTTTGGTTTTATATAGCAGCTTTTATACAGCCTCTATTCCAAAGTGCATTACAAGCCATGAACAACTGCAGCAGCTGTTAGGTACACATAGGGAGGGGGAGTGAGATTTAGAGAGGTTAACAAAGTTTGGGGGAACTAAAAATAGAGAAAAAGCAGAGAAAAGAGTTTAAGCAAATGGACTCCATATTCGAAGGTCAAGCTTTGTACCACACAAAGTCCCTTCCTATAGTGCTAATTTATGCAGTATGAAACAGGTGGTATACAGGTGATATATTTGTACAAGCATAGACCACGTGGTGAGTGTGCAAAGCATATACAAATATACCCCCTAGAGAGTGGCAGAAAGCAAGGCACTAGCTGACTTGTACTGTCACAAAGCACAACACCCTGTTGACCACAGAGGTTATGACACTGGATAGAAATAAGGCTGCGAAGGAGCAAAATTAAATAACACTACACAATCCTACATGACTGACTCATGTACGGGGATGAGCTCAGGGAGCCAGCTTGGTGGACTGAGGGTAGGGGAGGCACTGTCACATGGCAGTGCTTCCAGCCCAGGGAGGGAAAGTGTCATGTTCCACCACTCCGGTGACCCCTGTGGTGGTCCAGGGAACTTGTTGCTCCATGGGGGACATCAGCAGTGTGATGAGGCAAGATGTGGGCTAAGCATGATGCCAGGGGAGGTGGGTGGGGAGAAAACCAGAAAAACAGCTGCTGACAGGATGATGGCACCAGTCATTGCAGGCCCTGCACGACCGTCAGGGACCTGGATTGTGTAGCTGGATTAAGCTCCAATGGGGCTGATCCAGAAGAGATTCTAAGTCCAGATAAGTCCCTGAGATAGTCAATGACGGGGCTGGATGACCAGTGGGTTGAAGGGGGCCAGTAATGTTTGCATAAACTACCTATGGAGGAAAAAGGGAGCACAATAACAGTTAGGATGTCCTAACATATTAATGCTGTAGGACTAGGCTACTACATTCAAACATCTCTATGCAAATGAATCCATTAAAAGTTTATTATGTGGCCATTTAAATGTCATTATCAGGACTTTGCTCCTTGGATTGCATGGAGGCTGGGTGCAGCAGTGTCACACATCCAACCCAAAACCCAGTGTAAACAGAATGTCTTTTAGAGTTGCAGTACAACATTGTAATGAGTAGGACTGCAGCACATGTAACACTGTGCTCTGCTTGGAGTGCAGTTAATGTCTTGACACATTTTCTGTTGTCATTTAAGTGTGGGGTGACTAGCTAGTCACAGCTATTCCCATGGCAGGTGCACACCAGGCAGTGTTGGAATTACACTTTTTGAGCTTTGGGAGCTTGGGGGCCATAAGGGTCCTATCTTTAAATTGATCTCCCCTTCCCATTATAAGTCAATGGTAGTTATGTGTGAGCTACCGGGGCTCACGTCAGAGCTACCGGGCTGAGCCCTGGCAAGCCCCCCTGTAATTCTAGCACTGAGTCACCAGGTCATACAAAATATATTTTCCAACATCCTACTTGTAGTAAGGTCTGAGACATACCAACTTTCATCTGTGCTTCTCCATGCATTCCAAGTCTCAGAGGACAGACTCACAGGAAATCCGCAATTTACTACACACACCTGCATTTGAGGAGAAGACGTGAGTTGCAGGGTTGCACAGCTTGTTTTATTTTTTTATCACTACTCTATTTCTTACCTGCAGCCACACTTCTGCCATACATCCAGCCACCGCTCCAACCTTCACCTCCGACCCCGAAGCCAACGTGCCCAGCTGGCATAGTCAACTACGACCGTTGAGAGGGTCTCCCCCTTCAGCCCCCATGCCCAGTGAGGATCCACTACTGGTGCACGCCTATTTCAGGCATCATCAGCCGGTGAAGCGAGCGACCATCAAGCTGCCACAGACCATGCTGCTTTTTCCCTGTTCTCCCAATGGGAGCATGGACTTGCAATGATGTCCACGCACTAGAGTGCAGATGTCTGCCATGCTCCCCCCCCACAGAACACCCGCGCCACTGTAGTTCCTCCGGGCATCCCCAGGGACTGCCAGAGCGCGGTGTGTACCCACCCCTTTTACTCTAGGACTAGGAGAGCTCTCGTCGGATGCTCAATCCTAGTCCTCCCCTGCTCACCCTCAATGACACAGGCTCGTTCCCGAACCCAGGTCACCGGTATGGAGCGAGGTGTGGCATCCAGTGCCTCAACCTTCAGCGCCACTGGGCCAGCCAGCACAGCTTGTTTTATAATTAAAAAAGATACACCACCTACTGCCTAAGAAGTGCAATCTTTCCAGGGGATATTATTGTTTACACTGTCTGGTTTGGCCACTACTGTTTTCCTGTCTTTTCTTCCCCAACTACAGGAGGAACGCCACAAAGTGGTGGAATGCTGAGGCCAGATCTGAGTCAGAGGAGAAGACCAGTAGGGCAGTCGCAACAGGAGATTTTGCTGAACAGACTTACTGACTGACCTTTCTATTAAATTTACCGAGTCTCCAATGACACTAACCCCATTTGAATATTTTGATCACAAAACTAAAGGGGAGTCCACTTTGAACATACAAATGTTGAATTTTTAGATTAAATACTGTTGCAGTTTGAGTTTGCTTTTTATAAATAAGCTTTTATTTGACAAAACCCATTTGTGCACTGCTACACTCTGCTTCCTCTTAATCTGTCACTAAAATAGTGATTACTTTTAAGCTTAAAAAAGTCATTGCAAAACATCCATTTGAAATAATAGTATTTTTTTATTTGATAAAGAACTTTTAACTTTTTATTTTTATTGTGTTTCACACCACTCTGTTCCTGAGCAGTCACATGATCTGTCAGTATATACTGCCCATACTCAACTTTTGGCATCCAGTTTTCACAATACACCTTTCCTAAGAACATCGCTACACTGCACCGCTCCTTAGATTTGTCTGCTGAATATATTAGACATTTGGAAACCTGCTCTTAAAAATAAGTATTTGTGGATGTAACAGCAGAGTTTCTCTGCGGCTTCATTTACTGCTTGCATTTCGCATAGTTAAATTCCCGTGAGTGACTGCACAAATTTTTTTTGGGGGGGGGGGCTGAACTTCTGGCAGAATTTTGTCTCATACTTGCTGAGACTCCTTTAGCTTGAACAAGTGGAGGATGATTTTTGCCATGCCACAGTTTGGCGAGCAGAACTCGGGTCTTTTTATATAAAACTGGGAGTTTGTTTTAACTGTGCCAAAAGTGAGTAACCATATATTATTACAAGCCTTAAATGGTTTCCTATTATTACAGAGTAATGATTATAGAATACTAATAAGAATCAGCCCAAGTAGCAGTATATAATTTCCCTAGCAGGGTTAGAATCAGGTTCCTTATAAGCACCAGTATAGCTTATAATTCTTTTATTTCTGCTTGATAAGTTATGTTATAAAACCTGTTTTTTCTAGTACTCTTAAGTTCTTTTTTCCCTACACTTATTCTTAGTGTGGAGATTGTTGGATTTGTATAGAGAAGACCCGTTGCAAGTGCAAAGGGATATTTTAAGATTGAATTTACTACAGTGATTCATCGTTCAAGAGAAAACATCAATTTATCAACATCCCAATTCCTCCTTAATATGAAAAAACTACACACAAAACAAAGGTACTCTACAGAAAATCAAGATATCATCTTCGTTCTACAGAACTTTTAGTGTGCCTTCAGAGTTGAGGTAACATCAAACTTTTTATATGAAGGGTTAGATTACTGTTAATCTCTTCTGTCTTCTGTGGGGTACCGCAGGGTTCAGTACTGGAGCAGGTCCTTTTTAATGGTGGGGTACCGCAGGGTTCAGTACTGGGGCTGGTCCTTTTTAATGTCTTTATAAGTACATTGCAGAGGGACTGGAAGGGAAAGTATGTCTCTTTGCAGATGACAAAAAGATCTGCAACAGGGTTGATACACAAGGTGGGGTGGAAAGGATGAAAAGGGACTTGGCAAGGTTGGTGGAATGGTCAATGGGTATGGCAGCTTAGATTCAATGCAAAGAAGTGCAAGTAATGCACCTGGGAAACAAAAACCCAGGGGAAGAGAACACAATGGGGGTGAGATACTGACAACAACAAAAATGGAAAGGGACTTGGGGGTAGTCATATCAGATGACCTAAAGGTGGGCCAGCAATGTGAGAAGGCAGTAAGGAGGGCTGGGGGGATACTGGGATGCATAGGGAGAGACATCACCAGTAGAAAACAGGAAGTTGTTGGCCCTCTGTACAGACAGTTGGTGAGATCACATATGGAGTACTGTGTACAGTTCTGGAGACCCCATCTCCGCAAAGACATAGACAGAGTGGAGACTGTACAGAGGCGGGCAACCAAAATAATGCAGGGTCTGCATCAGAAGACATATGAAGAAAGACTAAAGGAACTAAAGATGTATAGCCTTGAGGAAAGGAGGGAGAGAGGGGACATGACAGAAACTTTCAAATACCTCAAAGGAATCAACAAAGTCCAAGAGGGTAGCATCTTTCAGAAAAAGAGATGTGCAAAAACAAGGGGGCATAATTTGAAGATAGAGGGGGGACAGCTCAGAGGTAATGTGAGGAAGTATTTCTTCACAGAGAGGGTTATGGATACATGGAACAGCCTTCCTGAGGAGGTCGTGGAGTCAAAAACAGTGGGGGAATTGAAGAATGCATGGGACAGACATAAGGCAATTCTAGTGGGGGGTAGGAGGAAGTAGGCTGTTGGTTAACTAGGATCTGCAGCTTATCTGTTAGGTAGGGAAATGGGCAGACTAGGTGGGCCAAGCGGTCCTTATCTGCCGTCAAATTCTATGTTTCTATGTTTCTGAGCTGTGCTGTCTTTTTAAAACTGTAGGAATAAGTGTAATAGTGCAACAAATCTATTTCTTCAGGACTCAATAAGACCACCACTGATTTTCGTGCTCTTTTTTATATATTAAAGTGCAATACTGTTTATATACATATAGCCTGTATTTTCTGTTATTTTATTTCTAAGATTTGAATTTAGATATGGTCTTTACTACAAAACAAGCTGCTGAGACTTGTACATTGGAGTTTCAAACTCAAAGTTCAAACAAGGTTAATTCAAACAGTCAAAAATTATACATATCTATTTCTGACTCTGGAGAGATGGTACAGAATAAGAATTTCAGTGACACAGAATTGCTGAACCAATCTCTTTCTACTAAAAGAAAAATTAATAAAAAGATTACAAACAGCAAAACAGAGAAACCTATTAATAAATCTAAGGTTGCTAAACGGAAAAATATCAAGGCACAAAAAAGGAGAAAGCAAACTAGAATTAATGAGCTCTTTAAACAAAAAATAATAGCAACAATAACAAGATGGATATTACAGACCAAGCAAATTAGATGCCTTTTTAATATCTCCTAGCACAGAAGGACAGCAGGAGATCACAGGGCATAGCCAAGATCTTACTAGATTATCATAGATGCCCAAAATATTTGTGGAAGTAATTATTCTTTCCAGTCAGATGAACATAGCAACCTTTCAGGTATCTCAATAGCAATAGTAAAAAAAAAAATACTTAAATTAATAACATTGAACAAGCAAAGGGGCTAAACACTTTGTGAAAGAGGTTTCCATTGACTTGTACTATGATTCTCTCACCGATATCTCAAATTCCCTAGATTTTTCCCCAGAGCCCTTTAGCACCACAAATAATAAAAATTGGCCCACAGACCTAAAAAATATAACGGAAGACATTCAGGAGGCCACTGATGGGCTGAAGAACTTGGAGGCTATGAATAAGAACAAGGGCCTATCTAGCCCATATATTACTCATTCCCTGTGTACCAGTGGTAATATTGATCCAGTAGCCTCCTACCCTTTCAGTTTGGATGACAAATTAAAAAAATTCATGAGAAATCCAAATGCTGCACTCTTAATGATACTTGACCAACTGGTTGGTGTCTGTGATGAACCAGACACTTAAAGGTAATATTGCCATAAATGGGTGCAGATTGGACAACATCCTTAATAAATTAAATAGGATTGTTCCAACATCAGGCTCCCCATCCATAATTATGGATCAGACCCCTCAGACTAGGCCAGGTTTCTCCATTGTATGTATTCCCGAATTTCCTATTAAAAGAACCGGACCTAAGAAACACGGTAAGAGGAGAAAAACAAAAAAGCAGGCTTTACAGCTGATTCAATATGCATCACTACTCAACAAACAAATAACTCTGTAAATCGAGATCCAACAGACTGCCCAGGACAAACCTGGTTTTATAAATATTGACACTAAAAACACGGAGGAAATACCTCCGCAGGTGAACAAGCACCAGATTATAGCCACACAGAATGTTATTATTCCACCCAATGTGATGGATGACCAATAACTTATTAGGCCCATGAATCATATATTTGACCAACTAAAATTTTTTAAAAATGATTTTAAGGCCTTTAGGGAGGATTGGCAGAAATGGCGTAGTGAGACCCAGACTTCTATGACTGCTTCATTACAGATACCTAACATAAATGGAAAGACAAGGACTATTCAGACCCTTAAAATTAAGGGGAAATGGTTGCCATCTCTGACTGTGCCATTTTGTGTTTATACGGCTATCACTGGAATCAGGCAGCCCCTATGCGTTATAACAAAAGGAAGATTGTGCATCTTTTAAGGGCAGCCATGTGGACTGACATCACTGAGAATGATATTGTACAAATGTGGGATGATAAGGACTGCGATGCCAACAACTGTATATATATGTTTTGTTCCAATGCTAGGATTGATAATCAGATTTGGCTGAACAATAGACTGTTAAAGGAGAATGGTTACTCAATGGACTTTGTGAATAGGAATCAGCTGAATCAAAAACAACATAAAAATACAAACAGCAGGACTCTTAGCATATTTGGCCTGAAAGCAATTCCTAATAAAATACAGGAAAATTGAGAAATGTTATCCATAATTTGTTTATGCACACCTTAAAAATCTCTCCATTAGCGATAAAAATTAACAGGGTATATAGATGGAAGACACAAAGTAACACAGGGCAAGTTGATGTCTCACTATATGGAGAAGATACAGTGGATAAAATATTACAGAAAGCTTCAGTATTGAACCCAGGTGGTGTGCACATTGTGGATAGCAGCATTCTCAATGTCTCCAGGGATAAAGAAAATCTGAATTCTAAACCTATTAAAGAGATCAAAGTCACTAGGACCATGTTCCTCTATGGCTTGTACAGAACTGCTAATGAAAATGACAACAAACATAAGCTAATTGTAACGGATCTACTTGAACAGTTGCTAAATATTTATATTGATGATCCTAGTGCCCTATCAGTTCTAAGGATGGGTAAATACTCAGAATGCAATCAAATCTAGATCATTGAAAAGTATCATAGCTTATAAATCTTAATTTTACTATCCTAGATGCAATGGGACTACATTTGGTCGTCCCCTCATGCTGTGCTGAACAAAATTTGTCTGGTTCAGTGAAAACAAATAATAATTCTGACTGTCAGAATAATAGTATATTGGGGTCACAAAGAGTTGATGTGAATTACAATGTCTCCACAGCAAATACTTTTTAATTACTAAGTTCACAAGAACATTGAGTCCAAGATCCTGCAAGCTCCAAGAAGTCTAATATTACAACATCAAAAATGAACACATTAATCATGTCTTGGAACATAGCAGGTTTAAAAGCAAAATTTGCAGATAGTAAATGTATGACATTTCTGAATCAAGCCACAATTGTCTGTCTGCAGGAAACATGGCATCTAGCTGAGAATAAAATAATGTCATATTAAATGACTACTGTATTTTCCAGATTCCTGGTAACAAACTAATTTTGGTACACCTTTGGGTGATCTGGTAACATGGGTTAAGATTACTAAAGATATTAAAGCTGAACCAATTTTATCCAACTCCTCTTCACAAGCCTTTCTTATAAATTTAGGAATAAAAAAATGCTGTCTTATTAATGTTTACATACCCCCCAGCTCAAATAGTTACTACCCGGCTATATGGGAAGTTCTAGAGGAGGTAGTACACAAATCCTGGGCCATAACTGCATGAGAAAACATACTTATGTGTGGTGACTTTGATGCAATGATAGGAGAATAAGATGGCTTCTCAGATAATGACATACAAAACTGGAGACATGAAAATGCCTATAGATTTCCCAGAGCTTCACAAGACCCCCAAATCAATAAAAGGGGATGCAGATTAATTGATATTCTTGTGCCTTATAATCTTGTTCCACTTAATGGCAGAATTAGAGGGGACACTGAGGGTAACTACACTCACTACAATTCCTTAGGTACCTCAGTAATTGACTATTTGTTTTGAAATGATAGTATGGCTATGTGGTAAACATGTGAAGTAATATCAAGGGATGATAGTGACCACTTTCCTCTGATACTGGGTTACCAACAATTAGATAGAAAACAACAAATTGTCTCCCAATACTGTAATTTAAAGATAAGGAATCAAACAAAGATTAAATGGAAACATATACATTGCAATGATGTTTTTCTCATCACGAAAAAGATGTTTTCTACCCTCTCATGTACAATACAAAGCGACTCTCTGCTGTTAAGTCAACTAGAGGCATGCTTTCAAGCCATTAGAGAGCTTCTGACTGAAAATGTTAGGTACTCTGGGGAAAACCATACTACTTGGTTTAACTGAGATTGCTGTCAGGCTAAAAGAGAATTAAATCATTTGATTAGATATACTCGCCTAAATAAGCACGTAGAACAATACAGAATATTAAATCAAGCTAGAGAGAGGTACAAATGATTACTCAAAACAAAACAAACAGAATATCGACCTGCACAATGAGAAAAATGTTGGTAGCTATTAAAAATAATTATTATCATGCTTATTGGCATATGGGGGCCAAAGGCACCAACAACTACAGAAGTAATATTGATTATTTTATATCTTTAGATATATGGATACAGCATTACACTAAAACATTTTATGACCCGGATTACCTAACTGACTCGATATTATTTCCTGCAGATATGTCACAGTTTAAACCATGTACACATTCAGAAATTTACTTTGCAACAGTAGCTATGAAAAAAATAAAGCCCCAGGACCTGACCTAATCCCTGCAGAGGTCTTTTGGATCTATCCATCCCTTTGGGCAACTATCCTTACACCAATTTTTAACTTTTGTATAATCAGGCATGATTTCCCAAAGCCATGGAAGGGAGCAACAATAATTTCCATCCATAAAACAGGTATGTTGCTTTTATCAATTTCAGTTCAGCATTCAATACCATTTCTTATAATTTACTATGGACAATGATGATGGACAGGGGTATAAGTTTAGATATTATTGCCATTATTACAGAGTTATGTACAGAACCTTGGGCTCAGGTTAGACTGGGTAAATATGGATAACTTTCATCAACATTTTTAACAAATTGTGGCACAAGGCAAGGCTGTGTTATGGCCCCCCCCCTCCTTTTATTTTGTATTTATATCAATAATCTTCTTGTATCCCTTAAACACTCCATCACAGACTCCCTCAGAATTGGTAATAAGGCATGTACTGCACTTGTCTATGCAGACTATCTAGCTCTGCTTTCTCTGACCCAAGGAGGACTCCAGGAGAAAATATACATACTGAATGAATATGCTAGTAAATACAAACTTAAAATAAATAAAAACAGAAGTCAAGTTCCAATCTTTGGGACAAAAAAGACAAACGTAACTTGGAGGATAGGAAACAAAAGGCTTAGCACTGTTAAATCTTATGTGTATCTAGGTTTGCAATTGTCAAATGATGTTAGTCTTCTGTCTAAACTAAAGCATACAGCAAACTCGCTTAAAGCATTTAATCACAAGTATGGTGGTAACTCCATTACGCCCCTCATAGAAGCAGTTAAGGCAAAATAATCATGCACAGGCTTTGCATCATGTTGAAATATGGGATTATGATAACATTCAGACCTTAAAAACTCCTTTGAGTAAGTTAGCAGGGGTTCTCAAATGGTGAGGCCAGCCTCCCTGGGGAGGCCCCAACCTGCTCCAGGAGAGGCTCAAGTAAGTCTGAAAAAGTACTGTATTTAAATTTTGAGTTTTAAGTATTTGTGTGAAGAGATGAAGCAAACTGAAAGAGGATAATAGTAGGTGAATTTTATATACAGTATTTATTTACTAAAAGGTGACAAGGTAAGTTGAATGAGCCAAGGCTCATTGCAGGTGTACCCGGGGAAGGGTAGGTAGTGAATGCATTTCAAAAGGTAACTGCAAAACAATCAAGAAATACACAATGAACAATAGTGCAAACAAATATGAACAATTAACTAATAATAAGTGGTGGTAATTGATCAATTTGTAGACTTATGCCAGAATAGCCCAAATACGAGGGTTGAGCATAGAAGTGCTAAGAGCAATAGCAGGAAGGAGCAAAGTAATCCCAGAGAAGTTGCTTAGGAACAGGGATGGAGGGGGAGAGGCAAAGTATGTAGGCAAGTTATTTCATATAGAGAGGAAATAGAGAAAGTAGTCTGACCCACGAAGGTACTGCAACAAGGGGTAACAATGGTTCAAGAATGAAAATAGCAGAGCAAGTAGGCTGGCCTGTGGGGAAGGGGGTTACAATAAACTGAATAATAATATGTGTTTATTTATTTGTTATTCAGATAACACCTTTGAGCACAGGAGCTCTTTTCCAAAGGTTCCACATCAGTATAAGACAAAGAACTGAATGAAAGAACTGAATGTGAGCCAAGTACTCAAAGGGGTTTCAATATATTCGTGGTGTACTACGCAAAGCCAGTACGTTATTTTTCTTTCGGGAGGCCCAAGATTATTTCAGTTTTTGGGGGAGGCTCAAAATCTTTTCCATTTGGGGAGGCTCACTGTGACAAAGTCTAAGAACTATTGAGTTACGGTATATAGAGCCAGTCTGGGTTTGAATAATTCTGTACCATCTTCACTTATTCAAGCTGAACTTGGTGTAATTAGACCAATAGCCTATGCACAATCCAGAAAAGTAAATTACTGGGTAAAACTATTATCCCTAGAATCTAACAGGCTTCCTTTTCTTTCCCTAAAGGACAAATATGCCTGGGAAAAATCGAGTTGCTTAAGATCCAGGTGGTTGGTAAAAATTTCCAATTTCTTAGAAGAAACAGATTTAACCTTTTTGAGAAAATACCTCGACAGAAATATAACTAATACTCTTAAACACAAGGGCCCAGATATTCAGATTGTGCCAGGCAGTGGTGCAAGCCTGAGCGCAGTACAACTGGGATGCGCCAGTGCCAGGGCCAGGTGATATTTAACGGTGATGCGCCACGGCACAGCACCGTTGAATATGGTAAGGGCAGTGCACATACTGTGCATGGTACAGTGGCACTGCACTGGCACAAGCCACAGATAGGGAGCATGGGGATGCGCCAGCATAAGTGCGGTTGCGCTAGGTGCATCATTTGCATGTCATTATGGCCCCATTTGCATGCCTTGCACAGGGCAGCCTAGTGACTTGCGCCTGGTGCCCTGCACAGCATGACATGTGCAGTGGGGATCCCGGGGGATCCCCCAACCGTAGCCGTGAACGCAGAAATATATAAGGAACAATCCCTTTTAGTCTAGTGGCACCCCCCTCCCAAGTGTCCAGTTCCCTGATACATGTCATAATGGACCATCCCTGCTAGTCTAATGGTCCCCCCTCCCACCCGATTCCCCGAGACAGGTATCAATGTCCATCCCTGGTGGTCTAGTGGCACCCCCCCACCCGTTGCCGTGATTATGGTAATCTACCAGAAATATATGCCCTGGTGATCCAGTGACACCCCCCCCTTCCACCACTGAATCCCTTACCCACCTCCCCATCGTCGATGCGTGGCTGCAACCCACCTGCATACCACCCGGCAGCCCGACAAATGACAGGTACAGTATGGGTTGCATGCCCCTTGGTCCACAGTATGGACCAATGGGCTTGCAGGGCATACTGTACTAGGCAGTCTCAAATATGTGAATGAAGTCCTGATCAGGGAATCAGGAGGGTCGGGGGGTACTGCTAGACCATCAAGGATAACATGTACATTTGTTTCCCGGTGGTTGGGGACTCGGGAGGGAGAGGGGTGCCATGGGTGCATATGGAGGGTATTCTGGGTGGGCAAGTGGACACCCGCAGGGGGCTTCTGCTGTGCTGCACCATGCAATACAGCAGCCCACCTGTGGGTGGCCAGGATTTGTTCCTGCTGTTCAGGGGCCCAACTTTGAGCCCACCTATGCGGCACAATGCAGGGTTGTGCCAGCATATGAGCTGCACACCCCAGGCTGAATATCAGGATGTGCCGCATATGCATGGGCATACCCCCTGCATCTGCACCACATAATTATTATTGCACCCCAGTGCATCGGGATTTGTGATGTGCCAGGCAGCCTTCTCAATATTTTGTCGAGGCACAATGCAGGGTTGTGCCAGGCACAACTCCTTTGAATATCCGGACCAAGACTTATATCACAGCTAAAATTGCCAACTACTACAAAGACTTGGATTTGAAAACTATTTCAAGCCTAAAAATATATCCTTGGCTGCGGTTAAATGATATTACATTCTATTATAAAGGTTACCTAGACATAGTAAACAGAACCCAAACAAAGACAACTATGTACAAGATTCAGATTTTAATTATTCTCTAGTAATATACTCACAGCTAGATACAATAAAACATTGAATACTTCCCTATATTGTTCTTGCTCAAATTCACAACCCAAAGATTTGTTTCATGTGATAATTATGTGCCCCTGGTATGAAGGACCAAGGAAATATTGGCTTGTCCCTCTGTGGGAGAAAGTTTCCACCACAGATCAATCATTTTTATTAAATATTCTTTTTACTACTAATGATGAAATAATAATTAAAAAAAACTGCAGGATATCTTAATGCTATAACAAAAATTAGAGCAAAACATAAATAATGCTATCTATATCCAACATATTACACTACTCTGATTACCAACACTAGCCAAATGGGAAAGATATAAAATGGTTATCATCTGCATTTACTTTGTACTCTTCTGTAACAAAATTAATAATGATTATGAAAGGTCACACAGTTTTGTGTATGGTCCGAGTTGTTCCATATTTACATAAGATATTGTTAAGTGAATGGGACTGTTGATTCCATAGTTCTTGTCAATTTTAATATTATAACATTTAAAAATGTTGTATACTCACAATGAACAAGTAGTATGTATTGAAAATATAATAACTTGGATGGCTTTTAAGGGCTGGCTCCACTAGCCTAAGTATGAAATGTTTTATAATGTCATGTATGTGCCCATGTTCTTAAACTAAACTGTTACATGTGGTACTTTTATGTTGTAAATACCATTGACCAATCAATAAAAAAGTATCTATCTGTCTGTCTGTCTATCTATCTAAGTCTCAGATGTCATTTTTCAGCTGTTTTGAAGTGTGCGTTAATACATTAAAACATTTCTTACAAAAGCAGTAACACACGCTGCACAAAAATGCTTTTAAGTGCCTTCACAATGTTTCAAATGTAGCTTAGTGCATTTTGTGCAAGTACCACACACTGAGTTGTATTTGTGCAATTCCTAACTTTTTGCCACTTTGAGCCATGCAAACTGAGGCTTCCAGTATAGGAGGTCCCACACTAAGTCCAGACTCATAGCACTTACCACAGTCTGTGCAGTGCAATGATCTTTTGTGTGGCACTAATAGCTTTAAATATCTGCCCAGTGAGGTTAAGTGACTTGTTCAGAGTCACACCGTGAGTAAGTATAAGTGGTGGGATTCAAACCTTGCTCTCCAGGTTCATACCTGTATCCCCATCTGTGAAAGTGTTGGTGCCTCCCCTCCCCATGACAGGCACTCCTGGGCATTCTCCTTTCCCTCTTTTTAAAGTCTACTGCAATAGCACCCTTTTCTTTAAATCTATCCTTTATTTCCTTTTCTACTTCAGTGGCTCGGCCACCCATTGAAGTATCTTCTGCCTATACTTTCCCCTCTTTGTTTTCCTTTCTTCCTGCCCAGAATGCCTGCAAACTAAAAAGGTAGTTCTTGTGCCTTGTATGGTAAAAATTAGATGTGCTCGTGTAGTGTTTCACCATATTAGTGCTTTGGAGATTGTAATTTGTGCTGCGAGATCTAGTGCTGCGAGCCTAGACAACAGTTTGGTGCCAGCGTAGCATCAGTCTAGAACTGCCTTGCTCTGCAGTCTGGACTTAACTTTGTCCGATGGTACCTGAGGCAGCCTGATATGTGTGGCACTGTCTCTCATGCCCCCATAGAAACAGCTCACAGCTCCCTAGAGATGTCCTGGTTCCCAATGTTAAGTTTCAGCTGTGGAACACGCAGGATGCACCTCGCAGCTGTGCGAGAGGAAAGATGTGCAAAATGCACTCTGTGGGCCCGATTCTGGAAAGGAAATTATGCCAGATGCAAGAAATGCAATTGCAGAACTTACGCAACAGCAACTGTGACATGTGAATTACAGGCTATTCTAGAACCTGCGAGAATATGCCAAACGCAACTGCGCAAGTTGCGACATGTAAGATACACCATATAAAAGTGCATAACATGCAGTTGTGGCCCAACATACACCAGCAGATACACCACAGCTATGGCAGAAGCTGCAGCCAAAAGACAGATCAGAAAGAAGAATTTCGGCCATGAGGAGGTTAACACACTGGTGGAGCAAATAGACCGCCACCATGCACTCCTCATGAGTCACAGAGGGGATGCCAAGAGGAGGGAGAAATGCAAGACGGCATGGGACAGGGTGACATGCAGAGTCAATGCCATCACTGCAGAGCGCAGGACAGTTTGAGATGTACAAAAGAAGTGGCATGACCTCAAGCGCCTGTTGAAGCGCAAGGTGGTGCACAACAGGCGCAGTGCACAGGGCACAGGGGGCAGACCCACCCAGCAGGAGCTACTCAGCAGTATCAAGAGGAGGATAGTGGCACATCTCAGCCAGCAGAGCATTGCTGGAGTAACACAGCTGGAGACGTTCAGACAGTAGATGGCCACAGATAGGGACAAACAACCAGCAATGTGTGTGACAGGCCAGACAAGGCAACAGCACCGAAGCCAACGGCAAACATGGGATGGGTGGAGTGACAATGTGTAGGCAGATGTAATGGTGGGGAGGCATGCCACAGGAATGCCACATGGCCACAGCTGGCCACAGAGTGGGCCAAGGGAACCAGACAATGGCGAGGGGCAGGTCAGGGACAGGCTTATGTGCTGCTGATATGCACAGCAGTGCAAAGGAACAACCCATGGCCAACTGTGGAGAGGCTGGCACGGGCACATGAAACTGGAGGGGGGAGCTGTGCACAGGAATGGGCCGGGCCGCACTGGGGTATGCTGTGTCCTGCACTGTGTACTGTTGAGGGGGCATGCAGAGGGAAGGTCTGGGCTGCACTGGGGGAAGCTGTGTCCTGCACTGAGTACTGTTAAGGGTGCATGCTGAAGTAAGGTCTGGGCTGCACTGGGGAATGCTGTGTCCTGTACTGTGTGCTGTTGGGGGGGTCATGCTGAGGTATGGTCTGGGCTGCACTGGGGGATCCTGTGACATGCACTGTGTGCTGGGGGAGGCCGTGCTCAGGCATGGGCTGGGCTGTAGGGAGGGGGCACGGGTCACTCTCCCAGTGCCTGCAGAGTGCAGGCGAGGGCCATGGGGTCGTGCATGGATGGCAGGAGCAATGTAGTCACCCAGGGGTGCAGGCCCCTGCAGCGCATTGGTGCCCCATGGGCATGGCTGTGTACAGTGCCACTGTGAAGTGGGGAGCCATAAGGGACAGCTGTGTGACAGCTGGAGTTGCCGTACCAGGATGGATGGCACAGCAAGGGCAGCAATGGTGGGGGGTCCATGTTATTGGTACAGGACGAATGTACAGTGGAGGCATACACCAGGTGGGACAGCACAGAAGTGTGTTGGATTCAATGCCATAGTGCAACGCCGAAGCAGACCTGTGAGGGCAACACTGATCAGGCAGGTGAGGGCACACTGTGATGCGGGAACACACTAACACATTTCCCGTCCAACAGGTGCAGTGGCAGCTGGTGCAGGTGGCCCCAGCAGAGCCAGAAGGCGGGAGGAGCAGCAGCAGCAGCAGCAGGGGCAGGATGGTACTGGCACAGCCCAGGCCACCAGCATGGTGTCAGATGACGGCGGCAGCCCTACAGCCGCTGGAGGCAGCCCGGCTGCCAGTACACCTGTGGCAGGAACACCAGAGCCGATGTCAGAGCCTGAGGGGAGTGGGGATGGTGACAGCCCCATGGTAGAGGAGGCAGTGGACAGCAGTGAGGAGGACACAGCTGGACCACCATGGGAGTAGCAGGGGACTACCGAGGACACCACCAGCAGTGCCGCCACATCTGTGGAGGCGGTGTGGACACCTGTGGTTGAGCGGGAGGCATCAGACCAAGACCAGCTGGTGGCTGAGGACACTGCCATAGGGTTGCTCAGCCCACTGAGCGCCCGTGGACTGGAAGACCAGTTGGATGAGGCCGTCCAGGTGCTGCAGGACCAGCTGTCCCCACCGGCCTACATTGGGGACTACTGCCAGTCGGTGCTGGCCAGCCAGGGGGATGTCAGTCAGGAGCTGGGGAACATACTGCAGGGCATGCTGGAGCACCACACCTGCATGGAGCTGCAGCTATCCAGCATTGCTGGCTGTCTGCAGGCATTCACTAGGGACACTTCAGCATGCATGGCTGGCCTGGGTCATGCCATACAGGGCATCCGGCACTGTGCCGAATGCAAGACAGTCATCATGGACCACCTCAGCACAGGCCTGGAGAATGTGCTGGTGTGTCAGGATACAGCCATGGCCACAGCCAAGCAGGCCATGGCGCGTGCACTGCAGCCGCTGCACCACCTGCAAGGCCAGCCCAGCGGATAACCTCAAATGCGCTGCCTACAGCACAGCACCACGGCAAGTGGAACCCCTCCCCACCTCGGCCGGTATAATGTCCACCACCCCAGTCACACGCAGACGCCACGCCCAGCCAAACACCCACACGGGCAAGGATGTACAGATAAAATATGGGCACCACAGGCATACCAGCAACACAGGTGCAGGCCAGACCACTCACAGTCCCACAGAAAGGGTCAACAAAGAGCACAACAGGGGAGCACACAGAGGGTGCTCCGAGAAGGCTGCACAGGAAGGAGGCACTCAGCACATGACAGGGAACACACAGTGCAGCCTGGCACAGCCACTGCCACATGTGGCACAAGGCAAGTAGGCAAACTACGGGTGGAGGCATAGGATCACCTGGCACATACCACACACAGGTGTGATGCCGGAGGTGGTCCACCAGGGCACTACACAGTTCACCAGACCAGCAGGGTCCCCAGCCCAGCACCTGGCACGGTGGGGTCAGTGCGAGGACAGCGTCTTGGCGTGGCAAGCCGCTGTGAGGCGCCCATGTGACTTGTGCAGTAGAAATTGTTGAGTGGGAGGGCTGAAATGGGGGGGTGGGGCCATATGCATGACAGAGGGCACATGTCTATGCGGGGCACCGTGCGTTCATATGGGTGTGTGTGTGTGTGTGTATAAGCAAGACTGTATGCATGGGTGAGTGTGGGGTCATGCGTGATGGGTTGAAGCGGGGAGCACTGTGCATTGAGCACCTGATGTATGTATAGAACACCGTGTCAATAAACCTTTTTGCACCTCATCCCTACAGTGTGTTGTCCTTTGTTGTCATTGCATTGGTAGGGCCTTACTGGATACGTATTCTGTAGGGCGTATCCCCCAGTCACAACAATGCCCTGTGTGAGCCACTGCCAGTGGGCATCTGCCTGCCACTGACCTCCCCAGGACACGACACACACACACACACACACACACACACACACAAAGACAGACAGACACACACACACACACAGAGCCCTGCAGGCACAGGTGCTACACATGCAGGTGCACCCACACCCATTCCGCAACTGAGTTGCATCCACAGGGAGCACACGCAAATGCATGATAACAGGCAGGCCGCAACCCCACATCGCAGATGCCATGCCGCATACTCGCTATCACAACCACAACTACAAGCACGCATGCTGCATATGACAAGATGCATATGCAATGTTAAGTGCACGTGAGGCACGGGCGGTTGTGAGTCGCTAGGCCCAGGCATGGTGTAGTGGTACAGAGGCTGCAGACCTGGGTGTAAGAGAGAGCTGGAACAGAACAGTGCTATCCAGACCAGGACAGTGACAGACAATCAGCAGACTGGTGAGTACTGGGCCACAGCAGGCCCACCACTTACATACCCCTACTCCATCTGTTACTGCCCTGAGGGACAAGGACAGGCACGCATATCTCTCAGCCTTTTGTCCCCCATATGTGGTACAGTGCCTGTCACAATGTGGAACACATGGCAAACATTTGGAACACTTAAACAAACAATACCTAGAAGCTCAGAACACTGTTGAACTGTTGCATTCATGTTCTGAATGTCTGTTTTTAAGTGACTGATAGTGAAATGCATCATGTACAATGGAGTGTTACTCAAGAATGTTGACTATGAATGTAGAACAGGTCCTCACAATGTGGAACAGGGAGTCTCTGTGTAGTACAATGAGGAACGTTCCTCGTACTGTGGTACAGTTGAGAGGTATGCGAGCATGACCCTCCCAAAAGTGGACATTCAGAGGATCCAATATGATATGTGCAATGGCTGTGGTCAGTACCAGGGGCTGTGCTGTGGTAGGTTGCCCAGGGATATGGGGGGCATGGTACAGCCACACACCACTGTGTGGCAGGTGGTGTACTGGACATGCCACATGTGTGTTTGGTAACATGTTACCTGTGTGGTCCATCACTCGCCCATGCAGTTAGGCCAGGCCAAACCGCCCCCATGCCTGCAATGAGGGAAGACATCCTATGGATGTGTCCTCACCTGGCTAGCACCGACAGTCCCCCTCCCACTTGTGGGGACTATGTGGAACAGTGACCCTCAGGATGGGGTCACTGCCCCACGCAGTGGAGCACATGGCCAGACCGCTGTGGCCCCCATGGTGCTGAGACGTACACTGTGTACTGCGGTGTTGGGTGTGTTGTGTATGTGGCATCCAGCCAGTGGCCTACAGGTACTGCACAGTGACTGTGTGAGCAGCACACTGCCCATGTGGGGCGGCTCTGGGCCAGGGCTCTGGGCCAGGGCTCTGGGCCGGGGCATGAGGTGGGAAGACCCCCATGCTGAGGGGTGCCTGAGGGGTACGGCCCCATATCTCTGGGCTCCTCAGTGGTGCTACCCATGACACAGGCCAGCATACCTGCTTGGTACTGGCCCAGGCCACACCCCTCAATGGCCCCTGCAGTACAGGGCTGTGCCTGCTGCGGTCACGGCTACCCAACTGGCCCACATGTGGTATGCACAGTTGCCATGGCTGGGTGGGGTTGGGACCCACACCACCATGCAAGCATTGGGAGTGGCCATGTAGGCCACAGCAGGGTACTGCAGTGCTCACACAGTGACATGGTGTACGCAGGCCCTGACACAGTTGACACTGGTCAGGCGGCTGAGACCCTGGTGTTGGCCACCATGGCCCTGGGATGTGCTGTGGGAGGGTGAGGGGTTTGGGCCTGTCTGTGTGGCATGACCCCACTGCGCGCAGTACATGGTGCACCATGGGTGTGCCCCTCATTGTGGGCACCAGGGAGGGTTGTACCTGCATAGATCGGTATTATGTTAGCGGTGGGCACTATTGACTGCCATGGTGTGTGGCGTGCAGGTGTACCATCACGCTTCTGGTGTGTGGGCATGGGATGCAGACAGGGTGCATTGACAACTGGAGGTGTGACGGTGCCTAGCACCACACACGCCCTGGTGGGCATTGCTGCCACATCACTGTGGTGTGCTGCACTACAGGGTCACATAGGCATGTCACGGACTGTTCGGTATGTGTGGTACAGTAGTCCTGTGTTGTAGGCATAGGTGCATGGACAGTGTGCGAGCAGGCCCACCATGGGTGCACAGTGCAGCTGGGACAGGTCATGGGATGTCATGCTGGGTTGCCAACGTGGCACCCTTACCGGACCGCATAGGTGGTGCCATGCTGCTGTCGTGCCGTTGTTCCCTGTGGGACCTGCTCTGGCTCTATCATGCTGGGAGACTGCACTACACCACTGTGGTGCACGGGTTCCTTTGGGCAGCCCCAGCTGAGTGCACTGCAGCTGGCAGAGCTGGTGAGGGGTGCCCCCCCAGCCGGGGCAGCCACGGAACAGTGTACCATCCTGTGGGTGGACCATGGTCAGGGGTCCCGCCATCATTGTAGGCATGTGCATGGGTCAGTGTCAGTTGGCCCTGTTAGTGACAGCTGCCATACACTGTTCACCATGGACATGCCCCCCACACACCAGTCCCCTGGCGTGGTACGATGCCTATCACACTGTGTGGCTGCAGCTCCACATGGGGTGCAACTGCACACAATGCTGTGAGCGGATCTGTTCCATTGCCCAGGTATGCCGTGCATATGCAGGTGGAGTCCCCATCTACTGTTGACATGTGCAGTCCAATGCTGGTACAGTGCTGCCTGTGTGCCAGCGCCACACGTCATAGCACAGGGTGCCACTGTGCTGTCGGCTGTGGCTGGTACCTAGTACCAGGGCACGGTCATGCGGTCTGCACATGCCACTGGCTGCAACCACCCCTCCATGCATGGCTGCCCATGGTTGCACTGCTGTGAACACCTGCCCCCACACCGCAGCCCAGGTGCTGGGTGACCGACTGGCCCAAGGGGTATGGGAATAGTGCCAGCACCCTATGATCATGTTGCCTGCCCCAGGACAAAATGGTATGGGGAGGCATGTGACACTGATGTGTGACTTAGCCAATGGGCCCGCACCTGCACCTGTGTGCTGCCCACCCCAGGCCAGTGGTACCCCAGGGTGTCCATGGGCCGTGGCAGCACACGCCCTTGCCTGGGGGGGGTACCTGACCTGGTGTGACATGGGCACCACCGGGACAGTGCACATACCCGCACTGCACCTCTGTCATGTGCACCCCACATGGCTGGGGGCCATGGCCCTGTCACACTGTCACTGTGCTGCTGCGACAGGGATGCATGTCTGTTTGGTGGGGGTGTGTCACTGCAGTGGTGGGCTGGCATGGGTGCCATATCCAGTCATGATGCTATGTCCGACCTTGTAGCACCATCCATGCCTGTGTACGGCCCAGGGCAGCCCATGTCCCTGCTGTGCCGCATGGCATGGGTCGGGTGCCGCCAGATGTCGCCTCAGACTCTGCGAGGGGGGGGCCTACACAGGTCATTGCCTGTGCCGAACACACAGGTGCACAGCCACCTGCCTGACTGGCTGTGTACCACTGTCCCTGTACCACGCCCTACATGTTATGCCCGTCGGGTATGCACCTGATCACATCCACCTTGTGCAGGGTCAGTCACAGCAGGGTGTCCTGGAGGCTGTCCTGGGCCATGTGAGGGTACATGCCTGTGGAATGGAGACAGTGGTGGGGGGGGTTGCAGTAGCCACAGGCAGCTGGCCACAGTGGCACTTATGGCTGTGTACTAACCCATTTCCATTCCCTCCCTATTTCCACGGCAGACACATACGGGTCTTCGATGAGTATACAACATTGCTCAACACGCACATTGCCAATGCCTGTACAGCACTGTGTACCTGACATTGTTGCTTTCTGTCCCCTGTGTAGGAATCAGCACCACCGCACAGGTCTAGGTAGGTACACATTGCCACACCGCAGCTGCTCTGAGGGTCACCGACTGTGCCACAGGCTTATGTTGCCCTGCTCTTTCTCCATCCAGGTGTGCTCCAGAACCATCAGCGCCACCCACTCCAGACATCACAGTGCACAGTACAGGTAAGGAACTGTCATTCCCCATGCCAACGGTTGACTTCGTGTCTGCCCCTTGGGCACCTGGTGGTTGTGGCCACATGCAGCTCCCCGTGTGCGTGGGGGTGCAGACGTGTGGCAGGGTTGCACGCGGCACTCCATGCCCACACTGTGCAGGGTCAGGCCACAACATGCCTCTGCAGGGGATGGGCACCGTGTTGGTGCACTGTGGTCACTGTGTGCCTGGCCCCTGCATGGCACAGCTCGGCCTTTACACACCTCATGCTGTGCATGGCATTGGTGCGGGGGAACTACCTGAGGTGGTGGGCCACAGTTGCAAACCTGTGGCCCGGCACTGACCCATGGCCGGTGGCTGGTGTTGCGCATGGTGGGAGGAGGTGGACTGCACAGCCATGGTGACATTCTGTAGTAATGCATGTGCCATTCCTTCCCCTGTTACAGGAGCCACGCAGACGACCGGCCATTATGTCTTCTGGGTCATCCCTAAGCCTAAGCGGGTGTGCCCCTAATTTTATACCCCATGAGACAGCGGTGCTGGTGAACTGCGTTCAGCAGTGGGGTAGGATGCTGCTGCCACCTGGGAGCCAGAGGAGCAGTACTGCAGAGCGGGAGCGGGCATGGACAGCCATCTGTACACGCATGGGGAAGACAACAGGGACATGCCAGACCATCCACCAGCTGACACACCACTGGCAGGACCTGTCATGAAGGGAGGCTGGGATCCTGCAGCAGATGCTCAGCATGGCCCGCCACAGGGACACGGACATGCAGTATGGGCAGGACCCCAGTGTTGGTATGTATACCTACAGCTGTTCGTCTGTTGCAGCACTGCTGGCATGGTGGCAATGGTGTGTGGTGCCTCCAACACACTCACCTGTCCCTTCACCCCACAGGTTTCACTGGCACAACTCACAGCATGCAGCAGAGCCACATCGCTGGCCTCAGGCAGGAGGCGCTTCACTGGAGGTCAGGTAAGTACATACCCTGGTCCCCTTGTGCCATACCCATGGTTGGCAGCCACATTGTGGCTCATGCTGCACCCTCATATAGCTTGCCTATGTGTGTGTGCCTCCCTGGCTGGGCCCGGCACTGACTGCATCCTTTACATCCCTACAGGTGTCCATAGCAGGCTGCCACAGCTGCAGAGGGCCCTGCTGAGGGCTATGGCAGATGTGAAGGCCCGCAATGTGGTGGAGTACCGGCTGCTCACCCAGCGCAGGCAGAGGAGGGCCAGGGTGTTGCCACCAACCTTCTCCACCTCCTCTGCAGTAGCGGCATCCAAAGGGGCCTGGCCATGTTGGACACACAGCCAGAACAGGGGGACTCCACTGATGGTGGGCAGCGGGGACCGGAATAGCCACAGCTGCACAGCCTGGACACTGAGTGCACAGTAGCAGCCGATGTGGACGGGTCCATGGCTGCACCACCTACCGGACCTGCTGATGTGGATATCGCAGCAAGGGCAGGCAAGGATGCCCCACCACCGGACACTGCGCCATGCGCTGCTGTCACTGCAGCAGGGGACACTGGACCATGGCAGGAGGCAGCCATGCCGGGGTTGCAGCAGATAGAGGCATTGCCTGTTGTGGCTGAGAAACCCACCGCTGAACCTGTGCAGGGTGGGGGCCTGGACCGGGAGCACCTTTGCTACTGGTGACGGCCATCTTGCAGGACATTGGGCACCTCCATGGGTCGGTGGGCACCCTCCTCAATGAACTACAGCGGACCTAGGTCACATGTGTCTGCTACTGCAGGACGTGTGTGGGGCTTTCTGTGTGGGTGGGCCTGTATATAGGGTGGTTGGTATTGGTGGGTCTGTACATATGGGTGTTGTGGGTTGTCATCAGGTGGGTGGGTCTACTTATTACTGTTGATTTCATGGGTGGGATTGTGGTTTGGTTGTTGGGCCTGTGTTGGGTTGTACGTGGGTGTGGGTTGGTGTTTGGAGTTGTTGTGGGTGGCTGTTTGGGTTTGGGTTTACTGTTTTGTTACTATTTTTTGCTGTTGCCTGTTATTCATCCCCATCTGCCTTCCATTGTTACCCTGTATCCCTGTCCCATTTTGTACATTAAACCTTTTGCCGTACACACTGTGTCTCTGTGTCTGTTCCTGGTATGCATGGCTGTGTGTGTGTGTCTGTTGCTATGCACAGGGGTGCACACTGGTGGTGGTGCCTGCTGTCCCCAGTGTTCCCTCCCTGTGCATCAGGTTGGTGTGCCATTTGTGCTGCTCACAGCCCAGGCCACTGTCCCCAGACCACATCAGCATGGTGTCCTGTGTGCTGCGGGTCATCATGCATGCTATGGTATCCATGCCACCTCACATTGTACCTCCCAGCTGTGTGGTGGCACAGTACCTGTGCTGCACATTTCCACCTCGGGGTGCCATTGTTCCCTGCAGGTGGTACCACTGGCATGGACATTGGTGTGTCTCACCACCATTTGTCCACTGGTCTGTGCCACCTGGTACTGTGTCCCTGTTGTGGTTACACCGTTTCTATGTATCAGTGGCCATGCCAGAGGCATTGTGCCTGGTGGCGCCATCATCCCTGCATTGTGCCTGTGGCCTCTGTGCACCCTTTATACCCTGTGCCACACTGCCCCTGTGTGCCTGCCTTCCTTGGACACTCTCTGTCTTATTTCACATGGTGTGTTGCTGTGTGTCCGGTCTGTCTTTCCCTACTCCTTTCTATGCTGTGTAAATTACACCTGCTCCCACCTGGTTTATGTTGTGCTGGCTGGTCTTGGTGTAAGTTGTGGCACTGCTGCTTCTAGAATCCCGCCCTGACATTTCTCTTCCTTTTTCTTGGGTATGTTCAGTTGCACATTGGCGTACCTGTGGGTTTGTAGCAACTGTGGTGTAAGTCACCATTGGCATACTGCGTTGCGTCAATGTGCATCTCGCAATGTAGAATTGCATTTGGTGCATTTGCTGGATGTATTTGTGACTTGCGCCATGCCTGTTGGCGCATCTGCATTGCGCATTGGTGTATGCTTTCTAGAATCGGGCCCTGTGAGTTGCAGGAGTGGAGCTTTCTTGCCACATGTTGCAACTTGCAAAATAGCAAATGCCAGAAGTTGAAACCGCAGGCATGCAGTTACTGTTTTACATTTCTCTTTCTCTCCCCTCTGTATGTAAAATGAAATGAAACACTTATTCCTTCTTTGGGAGGACAGGGAGACAGAAATAATAATGTAAACAGTGTGGAGCCTTTACAGAAGTCCTGCTTGTTGCACCCTTTAGCATTACAGCACTTCCTTGCTGTTATCTTTCTGTTTATTCTTACTATAGTGTATAGTAGAGCCTTATTGTGCATGGAAACCAGAAGTTCTAAAAATGTTGTTCTGCTGCAGTTCAAAAGGTCATGGAAAGTGATTGTACCCTACTGCAGCAGAACAACACTAACCTCTGGGAGTTCACGCACAAAAACTCTCCTGTACTCAGCGAAACCGGCAGGCTCCACACTCCTGGCGGCGGCGGTAGAACCAGTCACACCACAGCCTCAAAACATGTAGGATCGACCAGATATTTTGAAATGCAGGATCAACCAGATATTTTGATTTAAAAAAAAAAAAGAGCGATCCCCAAGTAACTCCCTCTCGCTTAGCGAGAGCTACGACCACCATTTTATTTTACTTGAAAATCCCTCCCACACTGGAATGACAGCCAATAGGAGGTTGCTCATTAAACAAGGACACGTCTGTTCCCTAGCAACCATGCACACCACCTAGCAAGCAGCCCTAACTTGAAGAGCACGATGGACTGACAAACTTTTTTTTTTGCATTTTCAAAATGAAAACCGTAATTGAAATAGGGGTCTATACACTATAAAAAATAGTGCATGGGCAACCATGCGCAACCAGCCTCTTGTGCCACCTCGGGGTTCTGATTACCTTGGACCTCTCGAGCTTCGTTCTCGAGGTCTGAGGTAATCAGAACCCCTCTGTCACAATAGGCTGGTTGAGCATGATTGCCCATGCACTATTCTCTATATAGTGTATGGTGGAATGCTGTTCTGGATGGAATTCCATCCCTAAAACAGGCTTGTGCTGCACTAATGACATCACAATGTTGTGCTGCACTAGCGATGTCACTAGTGCAGCACAGCAAGGTAGATCCACTTTGATATGCGCATTTTGAATCCTGCACAATTCAGGAGGTGGCTGCAGCGGTGAGAGCTGGCCCACAAAGTGAGTGTTGATGGAGAAAAATGCCAAAGTAAGCACACAGCCTTGTCTAAATGGTTGCCCATACACTATAAAAGATTGTGTATGAGCACCCATACACATACAATGCTTTTATTCAATCTTGAGGTTTCTGTGGTAAAGAGACCTCCTGAGCTGTGCTCTCGAGGTCTCTTATTACCACAGAAATCTCTCAATTGAAAAACAGCATTGTTGTGTATGATTACTCATTCACAATCCTCTATATACTTCACATAGAGAATGGTGCATGGGCAACCATGCTGTAACAGCCTATTGGCCCTTACAGAGGGTTCTGATTACCTCAGACCTCGAGAACGAAGCTCGAGAGGTCCAAGGTAATCAGAACCCCGAGGTGGCACAAGAGGCTGGTTGCGCATGGTTGCCCATGCACTATTTTTTATAGTGTATAGACCCCTATTTCAATTACGGTTTTCATTTTAAAAATACAAAAAAAAAGTTTGTCAGTCCATCGTGCTCTTCAAGTTAGGGCTGCTTGCTAGGTGGTGTGCATGGTTGCTAGGGAACAGACGTGCCCTTGTTTAGAGCAACCTCCTATTGGCTGTCATTCCAGTGTGGGAGGGATTTTCAAGTAAAATAAAATTGCAGTTGTAGCTCTCGCTAAGCGAGAGGGAGTTACTTGGGGATCGCTCATTTTTTTTTTTTTTTTTTAAATCAAAATATCTGGTTGATCCTGCATTTCAAAATATCTGGTTGATCCTGCGTGTTTTGAGGCTGTGGTGTGACTGGTTCTACCGCCATCGCCAGGAGTGAGGAGCCTGCCGTCTTCGCTGAGTAAAGGTAGGTGCCTTAGTGCGTGGAACCTCTAGAGGTTTTCAAAATGTTGTTCTGCTGTAGTAGGGTACAATCACATTCCATGACCTTTTGAACTGCAGCAGAACAACATTTTTAGAACCTCTGGTTTCCATGCACGATAAGGCTCTACTATACACTATATAGAGGATTGTGAATGAGTAATCATACACAACAATGCTGTTTTTCAATTGAGAGGTTTCTGTGGTAACAAGAGACTGTGAGAGCACAGCTCAGGAGGTCTCTTTACCATAGAAACCTCAAGATTGAATAAAAGCATTGTATGTGTATGGGTGCTCATACACAATCTTTTATAGTGTATGGGCAACCATTTAGATAAGGCTGTGTGCTTACTTTGGCATTTTTCTCCATCAACACTCACTTTGTGGGCCAGTTCTCACCACTGCAGCCGCTTCCAGAATTGTGCAGGATTCAAAATGCGCATATCAGAGTTGATCTACCTTGCTGTGCTGCACTAGTGACATCGCTAGTGCAGCACAACATTGTGATGTCATTAGTGCAGCACAAGCCTGTTTTAGGGATGGAATTCTATCCCGAACAGCATTCCACCATACACTATAAGCACAATGACAGCATGGGTGTGACAACCCTGGAAATTACACTCCCATCTGTCATCAGTAGGGGGCAGCTGATGGCATCTTTAACCTGAGTTTTTTAATATTCAAATATAAAAAAGTACTGAGTTATTCACAATCCAGAAAATGCTGCCTGCAATGTATTTCCTTTTTACGGTGAGTTAAATTGGTAATCATGCAGTTGGTGAAGGGAGAGAAATTGTGACTAAGCATTAGCTTTAACCTCCCTCCTTCCCAAACTCCCTGGTGATTTGCCAAAACTGACACAGCTGACAGTTTTCACAGGTTTGTGTTTGCTCTTAGTTCACAGTACTCACAGTTGCTTCTGTTGTTGCTATGTGTCCATAAAGTGTGTGTGTGTGTGGGGGGGGGTGGCTAGCAGATATTTAATGACGGTTCAGAATTAGGAGAAAAGAATTTGAACAAGATAGGAGCTTAAAAAAAATCAATATACATGTTATGAGACTCCCACAAGATACTAATAAAAAGATTAACATAGGGCTTGCAAAAACATTTAGAGCCACTCAAAAGGCTCCATTTCACAGACCTTTTTTTTATAATACCTATTATTTTATTCATGCTGTCTCCCAGGTTGTTAGGGCTGTGGGCGGAGCCTACAGCCATTTTGTGAGAGATCTGTAGCTCTAAAAATGGCTGATTGTGGAACCTTCTGTTGGACTTTTGGAAGTATCCTTCCGAAAGTTCAATGGAGCTTAAACCCCTCAGCCACGATCGGCCACTGCAGAATAACAGCCGCACTATTTTGGCTGCTACTTCTACATTCCGGTGCATGAACTGCACATGCATGTGACTCATGCACATGCGCAGTTCTGCGAGTGCCACCATGTTGTGAATTGGCAAAATGCCATTCACTATAAAGATGTTTCCCCGGCCACCAGCTCCACGGCATTCTCTGCCCCCTCACCAACTCAACTGTCACACTGGGAGCCCACGGTGTGCCCAAAGATTATTCTGTGCCCCCATCCCCAAGTCATGCCCAACATCAGGGTGCCCAATCCCCATGTTGGCATCCTGTACAACCCTCCCCCCATTCATGTGGCACACTGGGAGCCCACCCCAGTGTACCAAAATATTTTTTTCTTTTGTTTTCTGTAAAATCAAAAACGGTCCCTCGTTGTCCATTTTTTTCCTGTAAAACAGAAAACAGTCCCTCATCGTCGCTGCAGTCCCCTCCCCACCCTCCCATGAAGCACCCGCCTCCACACCCCTTTACCCCCTCTACCTCCAGAGGTCAGTGCTGTCATCTTCTCTGGACTGGGACACGTCTGCACTCTTCAAAGCCCAGTCACGAACTGAAGAATCAAAGGTAAGCGGCTATGCTGCCATTCAATGTGGTTTTCAACTTATACTGATATCTCAGCCATTTTTTGGAATTTTTGCCCCAAATTTTCAACATGTGGTTCTTGGGACCCCAGCTCATGAAAACTGTCACTGCCATTGTGTTACTCAATCTGGAAAGATGATTTTGTGGTCGCTGTGCAGAATCACCTTTCAGGACCGACTCATGAATGACAGTGCCACTGTTCATGAGGTGGGGTCCCAAAAAGCCCATGTTGCAAATTTGGTAAAAAAATTCCAAAAAATGACTGCGTTACAAACGTGCGTTGTGCAGTTTCTACTCACGCTCCTAATGTTACCAATTTTCATATTTTCACTCCACATTTTTAACATTGCCATTTTTGCATACCTCCTTCAAACCAGTTCAGCTGTCATTTTCCACAACCTGCCCAAAATGTGTTTTCACACCTGTGGTGCAGAATAGCGCGTTTATGCTGCACAATCACCTTTCGGGACAAGTGAACAAAATGACACTGGCAATGTTCATGAGGAGGAATCCAAAAAAGGCCATGTTGAAAATTTGGTGCAACATCTCCAAAAAATGGCCAAGTTACACCCAGGCGTTGAATAATTTCTACGCACATGTGTAACTTTGTTCACTTGGTAGATCTTCACGGCCCTATCAGCTCTGGCTAGAATTTGTTTTTTTCTAGTGGTGATAACTTCAGCTTGGAGAGTAAGCAAATAGTGAGCATTCTCCTACTAAAAACCATGTTATATTTTGCTTCCAGACAAGGTGGTGTTGCATACCAGCTTAGAAATGTGTTCCTAAAGTAAACTTGGCTTTCCACATCATCAGGAGATAGTGGTAACATTTCTTCTGAAGCCTTAACAAAAGACACTAAAAAGCTACATTCATTAGAGAAGTAAGGGGTGCCTTAAAATACTATATGGAGCAGGGGAAATCCTCATCTTTGTTTGTTTTGGTACATCTGAAAGCATGCAGTAAGGAGGTTTCAGCTTCAACCATATCTCGATAGGTGACGGAGAGAATGTAACAAACATATAAAGGGCATCAGTCAAATCTCCTGAATGTCTTAAAAGGACATTTTACCAGTTGTGGCAGTGATGTCATATGCAGCTGCATACTGTTTATTTATTTCATTTTTGTTGACCAGGTAGGTGCACTAGACAATAAAATGCCTATTTTCAGGCACGACCCGGTGATTACAAAGACAATAGAAAATACAAACTGCAGTAGGGTCACAACATATGAGTAGGAAGACATGACAGCTGAATGCAGTTTCAGGCAGGTCTTTTTAAACCTGTAGTTTCATTGCATAAAACGCATAATACATAATGCAGTACATAATTAATATATAAAAGGTATGCAACCCCCAGCTTCAGCCTTCCCTGTCAAGTGTTTTGTCTGCCCAGATGGGGTGGGTATGACCCTAGGTGACTTCAGTGTCTATTGGGTATTGAGATGGTATGTCTCGCTGAGAGTCCCCTTGCAAACATTGATTACTTCCACAGCCTTCCTCCATTTACTTCAGGTATCAGAAACAGTTACTATGGAACACAAATAAGTATACATAATACCAGTGTGGGATAGAAACATAGACATGGATGTCAGATAAGGACTGCTTGGCCCACCCAGTCTGCCCGTTTTCTCTACCTTCTGCAAAAACCACAGACCCAACTTGATCTCTGGCTTTGTTCTCTTCATTATCGCTAGGGTTCCCCTATGCCTATACCATGCATTTTTTAATTCCACTGCCGAATTTTCCCTCACCACCTCTGCTGGGAGGCTGTTCCATGCATCCACCACCCTTTCTGTGAAGAAATACTTCCTTGCGTTGCCCCTTAGTCTGCCCCCTTCCAGACTCATATCATGACCTCTTGTTCTACAACATCTCTTTTTCTGAAAGATGCTACCCTCCTGTACCTTACTAATACCTTTGAGATATTTGAAGGTCTCTATCATATCCCCCTCTCTCTCTCCTCTCCTCCAAGGTATACATGTTGAGCTCCTTCAGTCTCTCCTCATCTGACTTTTGGTGCAGGTCCTGCACCATTTTTGTTGCCCTTCTCTGAAATGCTTCTACCCTGTCTATGTCCTTATGGAGTTGCAGCTTCCAGAACTGGACACATTACTCCAGATGAGGTCTCACTAATTGATTTGTACAGAAGCATCACTGCCTCCTTTCTTTTGCTAATGGTACCTCTCCCTATGCACTCTAGTACCCCAGTACCCCACTGGCTCTCCCCACAGCATCGGCACATTGTTTGGCCACCTTTAGGTCATCTGATATGATTACCCCCAGATCCCTTTCCTGTTTAGTGGCTGCCAGTACCCCCATCATGTAAGCCTCCTCTGGATTCTTGTGCCCCAAATGCATGATTTTGCACTTTTTTTGCATTGCATCTTAGCTGCCACACCCTTGACCATTCCTTTAGTTTACCTAGGTCCCGCCTCATTTTTTCCATCCCTCCCAGATTGTCTACCCTGTTGCAGATTTCAGTGTCGTCTGCAAAGAGACATACCTTTCCTTGAAGACATTGAATAGGACTGGACACAGATCTGATCCATGAGGCACCCCGCTGGTCACCCTCCTTTCCTCGGCTTGAGCTCCATTTACCACCGCCCTCTGTGTTCTATCCCTCAACCAGTTTACCACCTTGGAACCCATTCCCAGGCTGCCTAGCTTGTTTACACGCCTCTTATGTGGAACAGCGTTGAAGGCCTTGTTGAAATCCAGGCCACATCCACTACTTCCCTATGATCTATTTCCCAGGTCACCCAGTCAAATAAATCTGTCAGATTTGTTTGACATCACCTTCCTGCTGTGAATCCATGCTGCCTCAGATCATTTTTTATTTTATTTTTATTTCTCTCTAGTCTATCTCAACCACACCCCAAAGCCTCTTCTACTTCTCACATTGTTTCTGACAGCACCCGATGTTCCACAATCCTTTCTTTTACCAGCGATTCCATTATTTTCCACACCACCAAGGTAAGGCTGTGAACGGGCGCTCCCTCCACTCCTCAGTGGTGCGGCTTGGAATTCCGCTGCCGAGGTAAGGCTCACTGGTCTATAGTTTCCATCCTCCTCCTTGCTCCCACTTTTATATAGAAGGACTACATCTGCTCTCCTCCAGTCCTCTGGAACCACTCCCATTTCCAGTGATTCACTGAACAGGGCTGTCAGCGGTGCTGCCAGCACCTCCCTACTCTCCTTTAATATTCTAAGATGTATTCCGTCTGGTCCCATCACCCTGTCCACTTTCAGTTTTGTGAGTTCCTTTAGAACTCTTTCTTCGGTAAAGGGACTGCTGTCCACCTCCTTCCCCTTATTGCTCCTGCCACTTAATTGTGGTCCCTCATCTTCCCTCTCTTCTGTGAATACTAAATAAAAATATTTGTTCAGGATGGTTGTTTTTTCCAAGTCACCTTCCACACACTCCCTTTCTTCCCCCTTAAGCCTCACAGTCCCACCCATTGTCTTTCTTCTTTCACTAATGTACCTATAAAACATCTAATCCCCTTTCTTACTGCCTGGGCTATATTTTTCTCTGTTTGTGCCTTTGCACTCCTGACTGCCTTTCCTGCTCCCTCTGCTTATCCAGATATGCTACCCTGTCTTCCTCCTCCTTCTTCTGTGTTTCCTTGGATATGCCCCACGTACGGTGACACCAACACAGCAAACTACAACCCTGTCAGCAAAATCGACACTTTGCCAACAGGTCACTGTGTTGGTGTGCCTGAGACAGGGGCACACTGTCTCCTGGTCCTTCACCCCCGCCCTGAACCAACTCCGACTGGAGTTGATAATCCTAAAGATGGGGGGGTGGAGATCAAACCCCTGCATGAAGCGGTTGGGGCTTGCCCTCGATAAAAACGGACGGAGACACCCAGGAATCATGTAAATCAAAACTTGTGGTCAATATGATTCCTGTCAGAGAGATGCCGTTGACAAAAGGTTGTCAAACCGGCATCAGAGAGCCGCTTCCTTGTACTTCTTAAATGCCAACTTTTTCACTCTTACCTTTCCGTCCACTTCCTTTGAGAACTATAGTGGTTTTCTTTTTCTCTTGCCTCTGTTTATTTGCCTAACACAAAGGTATGTTGCCTCCACTATGCCTCCTTTTAGATAGGCCCACTGTTCCTCAACTCCTCCCAGTTCTCCCTCTCTGCTAAGGCTTTCCTGAGACTTACCCCCAGTTTTGCAAAGTCTGCCTTCCTGAAGTCCAGGACCCTCACTTTCATGTCTTGACTCTGCCCCTGTACTCATATTGAACCACACCATGCAATGATCACTGGACCCCAGGTGTCCACCCACCATGATATCTGCAATTATGTCCCCGATGGTGAGTACCATGTCCAAAATCACACCCTCATGGGTGGGCTCTTGCACTAGCTGCCTGAGGCATGCCCCTTGCAGGGAGTCCAGTATGTTCCTGCTCCTGGCTGAGGCTGTGGCTGGGATGCTCCAGTCAAAATCTGGCAGATTGAAGTCACCTACCAGCAGCACTTCCCCTTTAGTCACCATTTTATAGATGGCTTCCACCAGAAGCTTGTCCAACTCTTCCCCTTGTGCTGGAGATCTGTAGATCCCACCCTTTCAAATAGCAGTGCCATTGCCCATTTCTAGGGTGACTGACAGGGTCTCCACCCCCCCCACCCACAATCCCTGTACCTCAGTTGCTTTTATACCCTCCCTGATGTACAGAGCTACCCCTCCTCCCTTTTTACCCTCCCTGTCTTTCCTGAATATAGCATAACCTGGTATAGCTACCTCCCAGTCATGGTTCCCATCATACCGTGTCTCAGTAATAGCAACAATGTCCAGGTCAGCCTCTGCCATCAAGGCCACCCGGTCCAGGATTTTATTTCCCAGGCAGCTTGATAGTTCTTGTGCGGTCCCTTTACTAAGGTGCTATGTGGTGAAAGGAAATCATGTCATACACTTCACAATTCATACCTTGGCTCAATTAGGGTTAACCCCCCTCCCCGTAATTCATTACTGCTTAGGCTCTATATATTATTCCAGTGCTTAAAACAGACACATGTACATTTCCTTACTTGGGATTTTCCTGTCCCTTAATGTTACCTTTAGGCACCCCTGTGCACTACTCTGCACTATGGGAGCTACTGTTCCCCCAGTATGGATATTCATTCAGAGACCATAGATTACTCAGAATCTGGTACCCTGTTATGGACCATGTCATCCTGAACTAGCAACGATCTGTTCATAAGAAATAAAGTGCATCATCTTTGGTCTTCTGCTCCCCCTAGGCATCTTCAGGGAACCCTCCAGGCAATTGAGAGCCTTCAATGTACATCCTTTTAGGGGATGCCCAGCCAGGGACTTGCCATTGCTGTACTAAGCCATTCCTGGCTGTCTGTACCCTTTACACAGCCTACCTGCCCACCCTCCCATACTGTCTGCCTGGAAACTTCCAAACCCAACACTGAGCACCCAGAGTCCCCTCACATGAGCTAGAGATTGCAACCTGAATACAGATGCTCGGCGAAGGCACACCCATACCCTTGAATCACAGTATCCACCACACATCCAAACGATGTCCAACCTTGCTCCACAAATACATGGATACCAGATCACCATAAGCCCTCTGAATGATCCTCTAGATCACCTCCACACTAATTCTTTCCTTTTCCTGCTGTTATGAGCAAAAGGAGTCCAAGAAGGAGTCCTTTACCACCCCCACCCTGGTGCCCTGCCACTGAGCCAAGGACAACAGACCCCTTTAACTCTCAACAGTACACGAGGTCCTGCACGAGATCCCATACCAATCAATCAATCAATAAAACGTTATTTAACCAGGCAGTTACTGGTACATCATTTGAGCGAGCTCATTTGCAAGATGGTCCTGGACACACAGAACAATTTCCATTTACAGTTTACAACAACATGTCAAGACATATCATACAGGAAACAGTATAATTATAAATAACATTACAAGATAAGATGGTATTGGGAATACATCTTAGGTAGCAAAGGCTGTATACATACAGAGATACTTCATCATAGAATGTTTGGGGACAGTAAAAGAGCAAGGCAGTGGAGGATGGCAGCAGCACATAGGATACAGTGGGAAGGGGGATAGAAAAACACATAAGGGGAGGGAGGGAGTGGTAACCCTGCTATGTTAGAGTCCCCAAGGGGTTGCCACAGAGAGGAAAGAGGGGAGGGATCTAGGAGAGGGGTAGTTACCCTAAGGGGCTGCCGGTCTACAGGGGGGAATAGGGAGGCCAGGAGGCTCCATAAGCTAAGGATATATTCAAATTGTGTGTCAAAGATTACCTGAAACAGTCGCACGCAGTTTTCAGGCATCCAAAAAGCAGTTGTTTGAATACATAAGGGCTGGGCAGGCGGGAGAGTTTAAGAACTTTTTGTGAATTATTCCAAAGTGATGGCAGGAAGGAGCTGATGGCGGCTGCGCCATGGCGAGTCCTTGTTCATGGTACCTTGAGGAGGACAAGGGAGGAATTCCGTAGGCCATATATGCCTGTTGACCGTTCGAACAGATTACAGATGTAGGGTGGGAGTTTGTTAGAGAGCACCCTGAGGATCCACGTAAGGGTGTTTATTTGCCTCCTCAGAAGGAGGGATGGCCAGCCAATTGCCTGGTACAACAGGCAGTGATGAATCCGGAATGGCATATCGAGTATAAATCTCAAGGTTCGATGGTAGAGTGTATCAAGCTTCTGAAGGGCATACTGGGGGCAGTGGCTGTTTAGAAAATCTGCGGAATCAAGTAGGGGTAGAAAGGTTGTTTGAACCTGACGTTTCCTGGCTTCAAGAGTGAGGAGATGTCTTATGCGGAAGAATAAGCCAAGGCGCTGTCTTAATTTTTTTGTTAACTCACACAGATGTGTGCTGAAACAGAGTTTGTTATCCAACCAGACTCCCAGATATTTGAATTTATCCACTATTTCCAAGGGTTCACCAAGGAGGGTGGTAATCTGGGGGAGACCACATGCCCCCATATTAGGAGAGAGGTGCAGGGAGAAAATCATGGCTTTTGTTTTTTTTTGCATTGAGCTAAAGCTTAAGGTTCAACAGATTATATTGGAGGGTGATAAAGTCTTGCTGTAGCTCCTTATGAGCAGTATCTATTGAGGCGTCGATTGTATAAAGGACTGTGTCATCTGCAAAAAGGTGAACATTTCCTGTAAGGATGCCAGAGTCAGTGCAGTTAATGTACAGTGCAAAGAGGATGGGCCCCAAGATGGAACCTTGCGGCACGCCTCGGGGCAGAACTTTAAGTGGGGACCATTCCCCTTGTGTTTTAATTTGTTGTTTTCTATTTGTGAGGTAACAATGGAACCACTTTAATGCGGCAAGGGTTAGGCCAATGTTGCCCAGAGAATCAAGCAGGATGGAGTGATCAACCATGTCAAATGCTTTGCTGAGATCAAGGAAGAGAGCATAGGTGTGCTGTTTGCAGTCCAGGGCTTTCAACCAATCATTAGACACCTTGGCTAGGGCCGACATGGTGCTATGCGTCAGTCTAAACCCCGATTGGGCTGGGTTGAGGATGTTTTTTGCAATCCAAGTGCTCCCTCAGTTGTGAATTGACGATTTTTTCTAATAGCTCGGACAGTACAGGAAGAATCGAGGCTGGTCTGTAGTTGTTCAAGTCCGAGGGGTCTCCCAACTTGAACAAGGGGACAATATACGCAATTTTCCAGCTGAGTGGTAGCTCCCCTTGCATAAGTGAGCTATTAAATAAGTGAGTGATTGGAGCTGTTAGATAATAGAATCCTGCTTTTAGAAAGAAAGGTTCTAACGAATCTGCACCAGCACTCTTTTTGTATCCAAGGAGAGGAGAAGGTTCTCCACCTGCTTAAAGGATACTGGCTGGAAATTGAAGGGAGGGCAGCCTGTACTGTGGACAGGGGCAAGGCTAGTACCTACGCTAGTGGTGCTTGGGGCACACAGTTTGCTGACAGGAGAGGCATTGAATGCAAGGTCTGCAGTAGCAAAATAGTTATTGAGTAGATCAAGGATCTCAGACCTGTCTGTATAGGAGTTATTGTTCACATCAATTTTGGCCAGGATTGGGGTGGCAGGGGAATGTCCTTCGACCTCTCTCAGGATTTGCCAGAACTTGGCAAAGTTTTTGTTTTCCTCAAGGACGGACTGAAAGAACTGTGATTTTTCGGTCCTGACCAGTTTAGTGCAGGGTTTCCTGGCTACCCCGAAGGAGAGCCAATCTGCATCAGACTGTGACTTCCTTGCCCTTTTCCATAGGGTGTCTCTGGACTGCAAAGCCCTTTTTAGGGACGGGCTGAACCAGTCAGGTGCCCGTTTTCTGGATTTGACCTTTCTTAATGGAGCATGTTTATTTATTACCCTTGTTAACACATCCTGAAAGATGCAGAAGGCTTCAGTCACAGAAAGTGCGAGATAGAAGTCCTGCCACGTGATAACCCTAAGATCTGTCAGAAAGACAGGGAGGCAGAAGTGTTTTAGACTACGCTTTAATTTGAAGGTAGAGGTGGAAGGGAGGTGTGGGGAGCACCTGACGCAGGCAACAGCACAGTGGTCACTCAGATCATTATGGAAGACCCCTGTGTGGAAGATGTTATGTGGCTTATTAACAAGCATAAGGTCCAATAAGGAACTACTACCAGGTTTTTTTTTATTAGGTCAGGTGACCTCAGTGGTGATCTGAATTAACCCGTGCTCATCACAGAAATCCTTAAGCCTATTGGCGCAGGCATCGTTCCAGTTGAGATTTAGGTCCCCTATAATGACGCATTCAGTATTTGTATTTTCCAGGAGGGAATGAAGGTGCGGCAGTAGACTCAGCCATGCAGCAGGTGGCCTATTGCATGCAGCTACCAATAGGGCCACTCCAGGCGATAATGTTAACTTGAGGGCAAGACACTCAAATTCTTTGAGCATTGATGTGCGGATAATGTCGGTAGTTACCAATTTGTCCTTAACATATATGGCAACACCACCGCCTCTAGTCGACCCGTTACACCTGTGTAGGCTACAACCTACACCTGTGTAGGTTGTAGCCAGGGATGTTGATTGTTTTGTCAGATACATGATTTCTAAGCCATGTTTCCGAGAACATTGCTACATCAGGCATAGCGTGTAACACCCAGGCCTGGACCTGCTCAGTTTTGTTGATTAGGCTGCATACATTCATATGCAAGAAGCTCAACACCTTTAGCTGTGAGAGCTCCCCTGGAGCAGCTAGCAGATGGGTGGGGGGGGGGCCGGGTCTAATTCCATACTGCCTGCACAGAGTAACAGCAGGATTAGCAATTTCCAAACCATTTTACAAGAAATCTCAGGAAGGCTTTGCTTGATTGCTTAAGGTGGGCACTGCCTAGGGCAGTAGAACAAGAGCTGGAGGGGCAGCGAAGGGTGGTCATAGTAAATAGTGCTACCCAAGCAAAGAGGAAGAAGGGTATCTGCTTGAGGGGTGTTGGGCAGTAGGGGATATGAAATATTCTGCTAGTGTGCGGATTACTGCTTTTAGAAGGCAATAGCTGAAAAGCTAATGCTGCCAGAATTGGTTCCTGACATGTAGTGGAGTTCTGGCAGATTGTAAATTTTGGTGAGACCATGTTAGGCTCCAAGGATATATGGAGGATGCAGCCAAGGAGGAGAAGGTAGGCTAGGGGCTCCATCTCAAGAGTACTGCGTAGCACAGGGTAGGCGGTGCCTTAACAACGTTCTTAGATGGCTGTCAGCAAGATTAGGCTTGAGGCCGGCCAAGGGCCATAGAGGCAAGGATAGAAGGAATGTTTTGGCTAGGAGAGTTGAAAGTGCAAGTGCAACAAGCAGTATTTGTGCCAGAGCAAGTTGTACACCAAGAGCACAATGTAATGTAGTAGAAGAAGCAGGGGAGAAAAAGTTATATACCAATGAATACAGTGCAGTGTAGGAAAGGAAAATGCACAGTGCACCAGAATGATTAAAGAATAGGATATTTTAGCTAAGACAAGGGGTTGTCAAGGAACTTTGTGAAAATGTAAATGCACAGCACACCAGATTGAAAAAGGAATAGAATATTTTAGCTAAAAGACAAGGGGTTACCGAGGAGCTTTGTGAAAATTTGACTATATAGGAAAGCAATTTATGATTAATAGGACTATATAGGGGAGCAGGGGAGGAAGCTCAGATGGAGAGAATGGAGTAGACTAAAACACCACAGCCCTAGCCCTCTGCCACTGAGCCAAGACCAGTAGGACCCCTATGAGCACCACAAACCCAAACCTACATGGTTGCAATGTTACAGATGCTACCTAAACCCTCATAGACTGTAACCCCTCCCCCAGAGAACTCCAGCCCACGCAATCTACATGCCTGCTAAAACCCATCTGTTTATTCCTCTGCCTCTAGACTCCATGCCCTAGCTAATGGGCAAACAACTGGTACACTGGCACCTAGTGAATTCATAGACATTTTAGTAACAGCCCACCACTTTCTTGGGAAAAGACTGTTACATGCTCCCCAAGTTAAATGTTTCCATACCCGGAAATGCCAGAAGGAGGTTGGTGTGAAGGGCCCCAACACATTTCACCAGGGGGTTGATCAGGTGACCATGGGCCACATGGCCAATGTGGGCTCCAGTAACAGATCCTCTCTCCCCGATTCAAAACCCATCTGAAACTCAAATCCCAAAATAACTACTCTGATGTCTGCAGGAGGCAACCACCCCTTAACTGTGGCCCACACCATCCCACCAAAGATAAATGTGGCACGACAGGTACCCATTTACATACACAAACACTCTTCAGTCACTCCAAACAGCATACTGGTTGTTGCAGTCCTCATTTCCAACCTACCCAGTCAGGTACAGGTCTTAGCCACCCCACCCACTTGAGCACCTAAGCATTATCTTATGATCCCCTCTCAGTCCATGACTACCCAGTTCAGGACCCAGGCTCCTCGTAACACATGGCAGAGGAACCTCTCCTACCTTCCATACTAGGACTGAATCTATCCACTTACCATGGGCATGGGCATAGTCTCGGAGGTCTGGTAACCGGTAACCCACCCCCTAACAACCCTAGGCTCCTACTTACCTATGAGGCGTTCCCTCTATCTACCCAGCTGTCTAAGTAACACATGCCCCAACCTGCCCACCCACAGAGAAAGTAGAGTCACATGCAGATCTACAAAAAACATATCTTTTTATTGTACAAATAGTTCAATCACTTAGAAGGCATTGTCACATTATTAGTCAGTGTCACAACATTTGGCACCCTGTTTTTTCTTTTCATTGTCTCAGCTAAATACCATCATTCTAGTCAGTTATTCTCATACAATTCTTTCAACATGTAGTGTTACACATGCCCCCAAAATTGCAGTCCACTTGTGGGGCCTATTCAGATAGTGGTAGTAGTAGCAGTTTTTTACATATACAGCACCCTTTCCCAGGGGCTCAGAGCACTTTACAGAAAACACATAAGATAAAAAAAATAAACTAACCCAGCTTAAAACAGCTTAAATAAAGAAATACTGAATATTAATAAAAAGGAATAAAATAGGTGACATCCAACTAAACGAGGCTATTAGATGCAGCCAAAAACCTTATTTAATAAAATGGCCTTGAGGCCCACCTTAAAGGCCTCCACTGAGGACACTTCCCTCTGAGATCTCAGAAGTGAGTTCCACGGGACTGGGCTCGCTACTTCAAACACTTGGTCAACAGATAACGTCAGCCTCACCCTAGGAAGTCCCAGGAGATCCACCTCAGAGGAGCAGAGGGAGCAAGAGGGGTGGTAAGAAGTCAGGAGTTCTCCCAGGTAACTAGGGCCCAGTCCAAATAAGGCCCTGTAGGTCAGCAAACCAACCTTGAAGGCAATACCCCACTTCACCAGCAGCCAGTGCAGTTCACACAGGACTGGGGTTACATGACAGGACCTAGGAAGGCCCATCAGTAATCTGGCCGCTGCATTCTGCACCAGCTGCAGGCACCATAGGCTAGCTCCACTGATCCCAAGGTAAAGGGCATTACAGTAGTCAAGCCTGGATGTCAGAAATGCATGTACTAATGACTGCAGGTCTTCTGAGGGGATCAAGGCCTTGATCTGGGCAATATTCCAGAGATGAAATTCCTGAGAATATTCCTGAGATAAAAAACATTCCAGGCTACTGCTGACACCTGAGCCTCAAGTGTCAGTCTCCCATCCAGAATGACTCAAAGATTCTTCAACTTAGCAGAGGCTACCACATAGAGGGATGGAGCAAGAGCCCCATCACCACCTCAGTTGCCTCTGCACCTCACCTCTGACCAGGCTCAATCACTAATATCTCCATCTTATCTGGGTTAAGACTTAGCCAGCTAGATGACATCCAGTCCTGTATCTCGGCCAGACACTAATTTAGTACTTCATCTGCATCAGGCATCCTGGGTGCAAATGATGGATACAGCTGGGTATCATCTGTATAGCAGTGGAAACTCAGCCTGTAATATCTAATGATCCTTCCCGGGGTAGCATATACACTACAAACAATATAGGCAAGAGGAACAAAATCAGGAGTATGCCACAGAGCAGGGGCTTAGGGAGTGAGGAGAAGTTCCCCATCACCACCCTCTGTGTCATATCTCTCAAACCAGCTGATGACCCTGCCAGCGAGTCCACAGTGCTCCCTGAGGTGGTCCAACAACAGCCCATGCTCCACAGTGTCAAAGGCTAATGAGAGTTCGAGGAGGAGAAGCTCATCGTGCACCCTAACCAACTCAGTCTTCATACTGTATCTAGACCTAAATCCAGACTGGAGAGGCTCATAGATGTCAAAGGCCATGAGATGAGCCTCAGACTGCAGTGCCAACATCTTCTCAATAACCTTCCCCAAAAATGGGACGTTAGAAATGAGTTAATTAGTGTATTTGTATGTATAATCACAATAATTACAATAAAAAGATTAACTGCTAAAAAATAAATGAGTTAATAATTTGCTAAGAAGTCCCTATCCAGAGTGGATTTCTTCAGAAGGAGCCTCACCAGTGCATCCTTCAATGAGCTCAGAAGGGTCCCCTCTGAGAGAGAGCACCAGACAATCTCAGCAAACACCAGACCAAGAAACTCCACACAACTTATTAGAAGTCATGTCTGGCCTGGGTCCAGATAACAGAAGGTGGGCTGCAGCTCAGAAGTTACCCAACAAACTTCTTCCACAGTAACTGGCGTAAACTCTCCCCAGACTAGAGGAGTGCACTTTTTCGATCCCTGTTTGACCCCACTGTGCTACGATAGCCCAGTTGGCGTGACCTCAGCTCAAATAGAGGACACCCTGTCCGAGAAGAACAAGGTGAACTCTTTGCACTTTGCAGATGAACTCGCTCTCACCTGTTGTAGGCAGGCAAAATGGAGTAGCTTTTCCACAGTCCAGAAGAGCTGGGCTGGTCGGTTCCTCCCAGCATCTCTCTCCCTGGACAGAAATGCTGCCTTCATACAGGAGGTTGCCTTATGATACATAATAGTGAGTTCTCAAAGCCAGTTTGTCATCATCAGTCCTGGATCTCCTCCAACAATGCTCCAACCTCTGACCCCTGGACTTCAACTCCCTAATCTCAAACAAATGGAAGAGTGAAAGAAATAAGTGCCTTAGCTGGGATTTGAACCCAGGCCACCTGGAATACCATTCTAACTGTGCTACCAGCTGCGCCACCAAGGCAACCGAAAACCTAGGACTCCCAGATGCAGATTACTCCTTCTGTAATGCACAATTTGGTGCTACACAGATAATTACATTTGCATTCACAAGGGTGTAGTGTGCACATACATGGAACCCAAACAAACAGAAGAGAGAAAGTAACAAATGCCTTAGCTGGGATTTGAACTAAGGCTGGGAGAACTCTGTGAAGTTCTGACCCTTATTAAATAAGAACCGGAACACAGTGGAGTTCTGATTTGTTCTGATTAGTTCTGATTATTTATAAATATTTGAAGATAATGCGATAAAAAATGCATAAAAGTGGCCAAAGTCAGTCATATTCAACGCAGAGGCTGAAAGGAAATAATTTAATGCATTATTTGTATACAAAATTACAGTAAAACTGTTAAATAAAGGCAATAACTGCTAGCTGCTTCATGACCAGGTTGTACTGGTGGCATCGGTGGTCGCGAGGGCTCACGGGAGCCGCCCTCCCCCGAGGAAACCCACCGAAAAACGAGCATAGCCCCCACGGAGATAGCGACGCTGGTGGTCACGAGAGCTCATGGAGCCACCCTCCCCCAAGGAAACCCACCGAAAAATGAGCATAGTCCCCTCGGAGATAGTGACGCTGGTGGTCGCGAGGGCTCACGGAGCTGCCCTCCCCCAAGGAAACCCACCGAAAAACGAGCATAGGTACGACAATTACGGCCAAGTGAGCACGCTGCTCTGTCGCAGCAGTCGAGTGTTGCCTTAAAGACTTTTTTACCCCACACAAATGCTGATAATTTTTTGTGGAAAATATTTTCTGAACTTTGAAGCCTTTCAAACTGCTGCTGTTAGTTACCTTAATTGCTTGTATTGAGTCCCTGTAGAGTTATAATACCACAGCACTGTCTTTTACCTGTTACTTTAATATATGTTTTCGTAGCAGCAGGGGACGGAAGCCTTTAGTGCCAACTCCCATTTTAAACCTTGCATCTGCAGAACAAGCAGGGGACAAAGCTTTAGGTGCCAACTCTTATGATTCCAGGTTTCCAAGTGTTTTAATAGCGCCCAGAGTCCTTAAAGGGAAACTGTGCCACCTAAATTGCTAATTCCTACAGCACTGTGATTTAAACTGAACTCTAAATTTATCGCTGGATAAGCAGGGGACGAAGCATTAGGCGCCAACAAAAGGTCCCCGAGACCTTTATCTGCTTCCCTGCTCTGTATTTCTGCCCTGTATATTTTATTCACCTGCTGGCTCCCTGTTACTGTATGAATTCTGGTTTCCAAGTGCTTCTTTAGTGAGTCCTGGGTCCATAATAGGGAATCTGTGCCACTTAAATTGTTAATTCTTTCAGCACTAACTGAAAATTGTTTCTTTGTTAAGCAGCAGGGGACTTTTGTGGAAACTCCCATTTTAAAGTCATACTACGCCCTTACAATCTGAACTGTGCATACTTTAAAAATAAAATCACAATCCCTGCTAACGCACTGTCGCAGCAGTCGAGTGTTGAAAGTACTTTAAACAGTTCACCAAGTACTTTAAATGCAACAAGAAACCCATGAGGCAGACTTTAAAAAAAATAAAATCACAATCTCTGCTAATGCACTACCTGCCTGAAACCCCACCCCAAAACGTTATTTGTTTTTCCTCTCTATAAATACCTGTGTTTCTGTTCTTGTCTGCAGCCCCCACGGAGATAGCGATGCTGGTGGTCGCGAGGGCTCATGGAGCCGCCTTCCCCCGAGGAAACCCACTGAAAAATGAGCATAGGTACGACAATTACAGCCAAGTGAGCACGCTGCTCTGTCGCAGCAGTGAAGTAAGAGTTTTGTTGACGCATGCGCCAGCTGCCCAGCCGCCCCCACCACCACCCTTGGTGAGCACTCCACTATATAGTGAGCATCAGGTGACAAATTTTACCAGCCTACTTTGTCATTTGCAGATTATCAGCGCTCACCACTAGCGGCCGCTACAGCAATTTCTATTGTTCTTGTTGCATCAAATTCACCTCCTGAAACGCCATGCTACACATAGCCTTTAAATCAATGCTAGGGATTGCACTCCTAGCAACACTAGCATCCCTCCCACCCACGCTCCACCCTAAACCACAGCCTAGCCCCCCAAACCTTACTCCACTAAATTGCCACCCTAGTCACAGCTCCACCACCATAAATGGCCAATACCACCTAGGGCCACACTGCTCCTGGATTCCTGGCCCATCCATCATCCCCCCATCCTTCCATACTGGGCTGGCAATATTGAAACTCCACACGTCAGGCTATTTCACACAGCACCCCCAGACTCCTTCGGCATACCGCAAGCCTACAAAAATTCTGCCAGACCTAAAACTGGCACTAACCTTAATACTCCTACTCGCAGGGGACATTGAGCTAAATCCCGGACCTGCCTCCAGCACTAGCCAACCCCCACTAGCCAACTACCCAGAGGCCTAAAAATAGCCCACCTAAACATACGCAGCCTCCTACAAAAAATGCCCCTCCTACAAACACTAGCATTAACACTATGTCCTGACATCCTAATTATCACCGAGACCTGGCTGAAACCACATAACCTGGATGCTGAAGTAGTTCTTCCTGGATACTCCATCACCCATCAGGCCCGCCCGGGCACAAGGAGAGACGGTGGTACAACCATTTACGTATCTTCCCTGGTACACGTCTCACCGGTCTCGTTACCTGCCTTCCCGGAAAACATCGACACCTCTCTAATAAAAATCTCCTTACCCTACTCCATCCCCATCTTTATAGCAGGCTCCTATTGTTCCCCTGACTCCCAATTAAACTCTGTAGCAACACACCTGGACACCCTAAAAACCACTACCTCGGGTGGGGAGCTCCACATCCTAGGTGACTTCAACTTAAACTAGCTCACTAGTGCAAGCCCCAAGCTCCAAAACCATGTAGCAAATTTAAATCTGGCACAACTCATCACTGAGCCCACATGGCTAAACCGCAAAACTCAAAACCACTCCCTGCTCGACTGGGCCCTCACTTCTCACCCGCACAGGATTATAGCCTCAGGCCTCCTTCCAGACTCACTGAGCAATCACCATTATGATATATGTAATACGTAAAATTTTCAAAGCTAAGTCACCCCCTCCGAAAACTCTCCTTATCAGGTCATATAAATCCCTTAACCTTGATGGTCTCCTAAGAGACTTAGCAAACTTGGATTAGTCCTATATCCCTAGGGCCCCTTCAATGGATCACACCCTAGACTTCTTTAAGTCAAAATTTCTTGCTGTCTGGGACTACTATGCCCCACCCAAAAAGGCTCGAGTAAGGGGAGCTCATCTGCCATGGATCACTGCTGACCTTATGGAGCACCTCCATGCCAGAGATCAGGCGTGGAAAGCCTATAAGGCATCGGGGATATATGCTGATCACCTACGCTATCGAACGCTTAGAAATGCCTGCACCAGGCTTATCCATCAGGCAAAAGCTCACTACTTCACGTCATCCCTCCAAAAAAATCTAAACCATCCAGCCAAGTTCTGGAGGTCTATAAAATCACTTTTCTCCCCTCCCGCCCAGCCACCCACTCCAGCCTTAGATGTGGGCGGCTCTATCATAACAGAACCACTAGCAGTTGCCACGGCTTTCAACTCAGTGTTCACTGGCAGTGGGTCCCCCCACTACTCTAACCCCCCACCTACTACACACGACCCAACATCCACATCCTCACACACACCAACCCCTTGCCCAGCTTTCTCCTTCTCTCTGGTTACCCCACCAGAAGTACTCAAAGCCCTGCTGCCTAAATCCCTCCAGGGGTAGATGCCCCCACAGGCATGGACACCAAAATGCTCTACCTTTCTGCCCTGCTATAGCCATGCCTCTGCGTCTCTCTTCAACCTCTCTTTCACCTCTGCCTCTATACCTTCAAAATGGAAGCATGCCACAGTTATCCCCCTCCCGAAAGGTGGCGACCCATCCTCCCCCAGCAACTACCACCCAATCTCCCTCCTACGCACTCTAGCCAAAATCCAGGAACATCTCGTCCTCTCGCAACTCACCACCTTCCTTGACTCCTCCTTCTTCACCCCTTACCAGTCTGGTTTTAGAAAATCCCACTCCACTGTCACGTCCCTCCTCAGACTCACAGATTCCATCCTCACAGACATGGACAAAAGCCAGATCACATCTGCCATTTTCATCGACCTAGCCAAGGCTTTCGACACAGTCTCACATACCCTTCTACTGTCGAAACTCTCTAAGGCAGGCCTATCCAGTGCGCCCACAAACTGGTTCAACTCATACCTGACTGGCAGGTCCCAATCGGTAAAAGTTGGTGCCTCCACCTCAAACCCCCTGCCTGTCTCCATTGGTGTCCCCCAAGGCTCTGTCCTCTGCCCCATTTTACTCTCCATTTTTCTAAACAACCTGCCATTGACCTGCTTACATGCTGCCATTCACATGTACGCAGACAATGCAGTCCTGTATGCCTCAGGACACTCCCCGCTGGATGTTGCACAGCCGAATTCTGGGCCCAGTTACTGCCCTCCTACCTAGCCTCTACCCTAACAGCTCAAACACCAGCACCATACTCTCTCAGAAATTTCGACTCCCGTCTACTACAAATCCCGCACATGACTACCTCTGCTGGACAGTCGGCTTTTAGAGTCCGTCTACCTAAACTATGGAATTCTCTGACAGCTGACATCTGGCTCTCCCCCTCCCCTCGGCAACAAATATCCCTTCTAAAAGAGCAAGTCCCCACAAGCTGCTCATGTCAACTTGATGTGCACTAAGTATGGGCCAACTCCCCAGTGCAAAACTATGCTGTCCACTCAAATGCTTAACTATCAAAGTTAGTTTGTCAACTACAAATTGCTGTGTACTCTGTTTCTATCTTCCTGTATACACTACTTCTAGTTTATTATCATTGTAACTGTAGAACCTATGTACCTATTTGTGTCAAACCTATGTAAAATTTGGTGTTCTGCAACTCTGTATTTTTTACTTGCATGTACTTATCCCGTTCCCTTCTACCCCCAGGACGCATCTGGAATCGAGCGGTAGTCTGCTCAGTATGCCTTTCCTGGTAAAACTTTTAAATAAATAAATATCCTGCTCGGGCCCGTGATGTGAGTGTGCTGGGAGAGAGAGACAGACAGACAGACAGACAGACAGACAGACAGACAGATGCAAGCATTATTTTGCCTGCCTGCCTGCCCTGTACAGTGTATGCACACTGCACAGCCACATTAAGGCCAAGATTAATTTCTTTGTGATTTCTGTGACTGTGAAATGTCTCTTTGGCCCCCAGTACTCTCTCTCTCTCTCTCTCTCTTGCTTTTTCTCCTCTGGATGGCACAAGTAAAAGATTTATTTTGCCAGCCTGCTCTTGCCTTCACAGGAGCCAAGAATAAATTTTATTTGTGATTCCTGTGACTATAACATTTCTTTTTGGTCCCCAATAGTCTTTTTCTCTTTTTTTTCTCCTCTGGATGGTGGCACAAGTCAAAGATTTATTTTGCCAGTCTGCTCTTGCCCTGTGCACACACACAGCCACACTGGGGCCAAGAATAAACTTTGTTTGTGATTTCTGTGACTATAACATTATTCTTTTTGGCCCCCAGTAGTCTTTCTCTCTCTCTTCTCTGGATGACACAAGTCAAAGATTTATTTTGCCAGCCTGTCCTTGCCCTGTACACAGCCAACCACAATGAGAACAAGAATAAACTTTATTTGTGATTTCTGTGACTATAAAATTTCTCTTTGGCCCCCAGTAGTCTCACTCTCATTTTCTCCTCTGGCATAAGTCAACAATTTATTTTGCCATCCTGCCCTTGTCCTGAGCCTGTACACAAGTCTCCTGTCCCCCTCTTTCTGGTATTCAATATGTTATTTCCAAACCCACATAGGATAGGCTACTGGACTAGTTAGGCAGTTTGTGAGGTACTACTTGCTAAGTTGATCTCCACTCCGAGAACAAGACCGACGACATAGCTGACCCAAGAGTCACCGACCGACCAACCACAGCAGCTGCAGACCATGCTCAGATCTCCACCACACTACATGTGACCGTCCTCCTGCCCCTGCTCCTGAGCTCTGCTCCACTCGGCTCGTCAGTCTTTTTGGTCTGCCTGGTGCCATCCATTCCTCTTATCCCCCTCCACGGGGAGCCAGGCATGCAGAAAAAAAGCCCTACTTTCCATGGACCCGGAACCGGACTTCTGCAGTGAAGTCCGCATTTATCTGGGTCCATGGATTCAGGGTTCAATCCAGGGGTCTGGATTTCAGATGGAGTAGTTCAACCAGCCCTAATTTGAACCCAGGCTGCCAGAAATACCATTGTATATGAGCTACCAGATGTGCCACCAAGGTAATTGGGAACCTGTGACTACCAGAAGCACCTTACTCTTCCTCCAATGCACAACTTGGTGCTGCAACTCCCTGAACTCCCCATCAGACCATGGAGATCTCAGGTGTAAAGCCCGGGGTCATATACGTACCGATGCTACTGAACTGAAGGATGAGGTAATGGCCATATTATAGGCCACCACTGCCTCCTACAATCCCATCTCACATGCCACCATCATGCCAGAGAGGTCCATTATTGCCTTCAGTCCATCCAGGGACCACTCCCTTAATAAAGGGTGGTGGACTATCTCCACAGGAGGTGGACTACAAGAGGTAGCCTGAACAAGAACTTTACCATGCAGTGATATGACCAGCTGACCAGATCAATCTCAAGGTTGTTAAAACTGAGCCCCATGGAAAAATACAAGTCCAAGGCAAGCCTATGTTGGTGAGTCACAGAGGTAGCTACTTGTGCTAGGCCCAGTGATTCCATCAACTGGAGGAAATCATGGACAAGAGAGTTCATCGTCAATCCAGGCACTGAAGTCACCCAGAACCAACCTTCTGGGAGACTCCAGTACCCTCACAGCAACGCAGTCAGCAATCTACTGCAGGAAAGCCCTCTCATACTCTGGAGGCCAGTATCTCCCACAGGATGCACGGTGAAGTTCAGCTCAGATCTAAAGCAGAGCCACCCCCACCCCAACCCCGCCATGATCCTTCCACGGGCAATGCAATGAACCATGGAGAATCCAGTTGGGACCGCTGCCTCCAGGACTGGACTAGTGTTGTCACTCAGCCAGAACTCCATGACTCAAGCCAGATCAAACAAAGAACAAAACATTAAGTCTGCCATGAGGGCAGTCTTTTTCCTCTTAATCTGTCATTGCAAAGCACTGCCCATGCAGGATGAATGAAGGCAGCTGGCCTTACAGTTAACTGCCCACTCAGTCCAGTGGGAACCCTGGGTATGGGAACCATGTCTGGCCTCACACTAGGTCCCATTTCACCTCTGGATGCCTTCTAATCCTAACCAACCCTATAGTGCTTTCCTTAGTACTCCCCAAACCCCTCCATCTACCATCCTGCCTCCTTACAATGCTCACTGACATGCTAATGTCAGGGGCTAGAGTATCATAGCCACACTAGGTGGTCAAACACATCCTTCCTCTAACCTGGGAAAAGAACATGCACTAAACAGTGCAACCAGACAATTAAGTCCACATCAAAATATTTTCAGTGTCCTGCTTTGTGCACAACTGTAAAACAGTAAGTTGTTAACGGGGCATTTATTGGATTGATGGTGTTTGGTATGTGCTTTCCCAATGCCCCTGCACATAGTTCATGTGCGCATTTACTTATGGGATAAGGAGTGAATGGAAATCATGTCATACAATTCACAATTTATATCTTGGTACAACTGGGGTTGGCACCCCTCACCACAGTTCATATTGCTTTGGCCCCATATACCATTCGATTGCTTTGACAAACACAGACAAATGTACATTTCCTTACTTGGGACTTTCCTGTTCCTTCATGTTACCTTTTAGCACCCTTGTGCACTACTCCTGCCACTATGAGAGTGACTGTTACCACAATACAGATCTTCATTTGGAGACCATACATATCTCAAGCCCTCTTTAGGCCTGGTACCCTGTTATGGACCCTGTCATCCCAAACCAGCCTTGGCCTGTTCATAAGAAATAGGATGCATTCTTGTTACCTTAGCCTAGAGGCTCTTTCAGACAGTTACCTACTCCATGAATCCCAGCCACTGCTGATCCATGAATCTTAGACCCTGGATTCAGCTCCAGTCTCCTCCTACCCTTTGCATTTTCCAGGAACTCTCCAGGCCTGAGAGCCACTGAAGCACATCCCTTGAAGGGATGCCCACCTGAGAACCTGCTATTTCCCTACCAAGCCATTCCCAGCCATCCATACCATCTACATAGCCCGTCCACCCATGCTGTCTGCTCTGAGGCTTACAAACCCAGTATCAACTGCCCAGAGGGCCCCCAAATGAGCCAGAGAGGAAAGCCTAAACATGGTTGCCCAGTGGAGGTGCATCCTTGCCACTGAACTGTGGTGTCCACCCCTCCTCCAAAAGGTATCCAGTCTAGCCCCACAAATGCATGGCTACCCCCTCAAGCCTTCCAGATGAACCTCCAGAAAACCCCACCTGAATCCTTCCTTTTCCCACTGTTATGGGTAGGAAGAGTCTGTGAAAGAGTTCATTGTCACCCCGGCCCTGGCACCCTGCCACTGAGCCAAGGTTATCAGACCTCTTCTGACTTCCAGTGATACCTGGTGCCCCGCATAGAAACATAGAACGTGTCAACAGAAAAGGACTGGTAGGCCTATATAGTCTGTCCTAATTTCCTTGCCTAACATCATACCTTGAACTTCATTTGTTCAGATGTGTCCCTCCCTCCTCCCTCACTTCTATTTATTCTACCCATGTGCCTATCCCATGCATGCGTGAAGCTCCCAAGATCCCATGGCACCATAAGCCTGGCACCCTGGCACTGAGCTAAGGCTGGTAGGACCCCTATGTGAAGAAAAAGAAGAAGATGATGTAGAAGAAGAATAAGCATTTATATAGTGCTTTTCATATACATTACATCCCAAAGCACTTTACAAGCAATGCTAGACTGGTAGCAAATTGACTGAACATGTAGTGGCAGCTATTTCACACACCCACACCTGCACACAGCATTGGATAACTGCATGAACTGGTGAATGTTGACCGGGACACCAGGGAAAGTCCCCTACTCTTGCAAAAAGTGCCTTTGGTTCTTTTACTTCCACTTGGACACCTACTAAGACCACACCAGAAATGGGTAGAAGGGACCTCAGTTTAATGTCGCATCCAAAGATGGCACACCCAAACAGTACAGCACACCACTAGTACTGCACTCAGGTGCCAGCATTTAGGTATGAGCCTAACTCCGATGTGGGGCTAGAAGCCATGACCTTCTGGTCCAGAGGCAGATGTGCTACCAACTGAGCCACGCTGACACACGGTGGCACTGGTACAGATGCTACTTAACCTATCGCAGGCTGTAACCACTCTGCTGGGGAACTCCTACTCACACAACCTACACTCTCGCCATAACCCTTCTATTTATCCCTAGACTCCCCCCCCCACCCCGTCAAGTGCTGGCAACTGGTGCACTAGCACCTAGTGCTTTGTTGGACATGCTTAGTAACAACCTACCCCTTTCTTGGGAAAGGGTTGTTACAGGTAGAAAACAACATAAAAGTTTATATAAATAAATAATTTAGAAATAAATAATGAAAAAAATGTTTTTTATTTTTCGTTGTTGGTCACCTTTATGGTACAAACTCATTGGCTCATGTAAAAGCCTATACCAACTATAGTGTTTGAGGAACAGCAGTCAAATGTTTCCTGCATATTTGTGAAATGTATTTACTATGTTCTACAAACACTCCAAAACTATTCAGCAGTATGGTTCAGCTGAATACATGTGGAATGGATGAATGGATTTTGCAAGCAGACTGCAGACAGGCAGCCTGATTGTCTCTGTAAAAGGTCATGAGCATTGTGAAAATAATTTGTGAATGTCTGTGTTCAAATTTTTTAAAGTGGCTTCAGCTGCACAGTTTGCAAAATAAAAGCAAACAGGTTGTAATGAAAATGCAAATATCTAATGGTGAGTGATCTGGAAGCAGGTTACAAATTATATGCATATTCATAGATTTTAATTTTACATATAACCTTTTTGTTACAGAAAACAGTCATACCACATTAACTGCTAAGCTTAATTGCATCTAATTTCTTTGCAATTAAGCAACGCACTAAAAGATTATACGAAATTTCATAATTATATTATAATAGCACAATGATATTTGGTATTCATCATTAACTCTCTTCAAAATCCTTGACAAAAAGCTCCATAATAACCTTAAAAAGATCCTTGCATATCTTGATGAGAGGTACTGGCAACTGCACTTTGTGCTACAATGTGGGAGCCCTGGGCTCACACTGCAATCCCAACTCCCAGCCCCAAGCTGAAGGAGTGGCAACTGTGCTTCGGAGGTAGTACTCTCAGGTTTTGGGGACAGGGATGTGGACACATCCCAACAACAGAGACTCCTTTAGCAGGTTGCAGGGCTAGGTATTGTGGGTGACTATTTGATATCATGTCCTCCCCCCAAAGGCATGGCAAAGCAGGTGACCCCTGCATCAGGGAGGTGAGAGGGAAAACACCACCAGAGGGGCATGCTGAAGCAATGTTCCCTCCCAGTGTCCCCTGCTAATCCCTACCTCTGTGCTGTATTCTGTGCAGGTGAGCAGTAAGGAGATCACTGGAATGGTAAACCACAGGGTGAATTTAAGGATAGAGTAAGATAAAGGGCCTCTGTCAGTTGGCCTCTTGTGTTCAAATTGGAGACCAGGGTGGACCAGAATCAGGCAACCACTATGCAAGGAATAAAAAGAAAATTGGAAAAAATCTTTGCTCCATCTAAACCATAACCACAACAAAATAGTTAATAATATTTGAGTTTAATATACTAAATAAACTACAGATGTCTACAAAAATGTTTGACACAAAATTAATACACCATTAGCTGCATTCATATCCCAAGTATTGAAGATGTAAAGCTTCCTCAGAAATACCACCTGAAGGCTGATCAGTCCTATTCAATTATATTTCAGGCGGCATCTGTTAACCTGACATGAGAAATAACACTGCAAAATGAATACACAAGAGCTTATAGTGTTCTTTTTTTTATTATTATATCAGTATTTGTCCTCCTGGTTGGAGCGGTCCCCAACGAACCCCGGCCACTGACACCCACACCCATAGAGTCAGTCTGGCATGCAAATTTATACACCACATCACACTGGCAGGCCAATGGCCCCCCCATAAGGACCTGCAGCATGGACCCAGTGAAGATGCCTCTCGACTCCAGGGGTGCAGGGCCCGGTCATCAGCCACAAGGTCACCCCACCTTTTTCCTCTGATTTTACACCCACTGAGGAGTCAGACATGCGATGGAGTTGATGCACAGCTGTGCAGATGCCCACCGCGCTCCTCCCTCTGTGTATGCGCAAGTCTGTGAAGCACCCAGCCTCCACTAGGTGTCACTTCAGCGCGGTACATGTCCCTCACCCACCCTGAAGGAAAGAGAGCAGTTATAGGTGGCTCAATCCCTCCTCCCCCCCCGCCAGCCCCCAGCAGACCAAGTCCGTTCCCAAACCCTGGGTCACCAGCGCGGCGCGAGGTATGGAGTCCAGTGCCTCAACCCTCAGCACCACCAGGATGGTGCTTATAGTGTTCTAAGAAACAATTAGATTCATAAATAATATTGAATGCCCCTATATTACACCAGAGTACAATGACTGAAATGGCAGGCTTTTCCTTAGCTCAACAGCTAGGTTTTCATTAGAGGATGAGAGAAAAAAATAAACAGGATATTGTATTGTTTTACATTATTTTACAATTTGTATATCCAGGCTAGCCTAATTGGGAAGAAACATCTCATTTCTTTTTTTTTTTTTTGCTCCTCCCAGCTCCGGGCCAGCCTCTCCTTCAGGCTTTCCTAGGCCCCTCATTGCCAAACTGCCTCAGTGCAGCCACCCATCACCCCATATTGCAGCCCCCTGGGTAACCCGGACATAACCCTTCACCAGGTGGATCCCTATCCTCCGAGGGGGAAGGCACCGGTTGGGCTGCGAGCGTAATTCTTGGCCCAGGTGCTGCTGGGATGGTCCATGCACTGCCCGAGGTTTTGCGGCAGTGGGAGGTGGCAACCATCATCCGGTCGGCCTTGGGGCTCTTTTCCCGTTTGCTCCCCCGGGGCGTGGCATGCCACAAATTTTTTTTTGTTTTGTTTAACCTGGAGAGACACACTAAGCTGAAAGCTTGTTTACAGGTGCAACTGGGAGCACAAGAAAGTTAAGTGACTTGCTCAGGGTCACACAGTATGCAGGTGGGGGCTGTAGGATTCAAACCCAGGTCTCCAGGTTTGCAGCTCAGAGCCTTAAACCACTGTGCTAGCCTGCTATAATGTCAGGCTTACACCAATGTTCACCACTCCCCATTAGTGGGACCCACACGTTGCCGTGCTCCCAGCCTCCACCAGGAGTCAGCAAGCGCCGGGTCGGTTTCCTGTCCTCCCCCCGAGAGAAGGCAAGCAGTCATCTGATGCTCAAGCCTTCTCTCCCCGGCCGGCCCTCCAGCACCTGAGTCCATTCCCGAACCTGGGTCTCTGTTGTCACAAGTGGAAATCCAACCAGTGCACCGACGGGCCGGCAACATCTCATTTTCAATGTGATCTTGCCTCTACCTAACTTTTTAATACATATTTTGTTGAGGTATCACAGTAATAAACACTGGAACATAAAACAATGTAAATCATTAACACAATCACAATGTGACATTACAGATGCACATATATCTAAATTCATCATAGATTTCAGTCAAGAGCAGAACTGAGGGGTAGTATGGGTGCCTGTTTCAATCATATGCCATCATCGCAAGTAGACTGCTTTTGTTTCAGCTAACACTTTTTTGCCATTTGACCTTAATTTCCTGCACAGTCCTTCTCCACGATGCATTTTTTACACTGTATCAGTCAATCAGTATACAAGTCATATTTTAATTACTACATATGCATGTACTTGTTTTAGTCATCCATTCCACACATCATTTCACTGTCTTATTAATTGCCATTATTTTTGTATTATTTGATTGTACCTATCACAGTTATTTTTGTATTATTTGATTGTACCTATCACCATTATTTTTGTATTATTTGATTGTACCTATCACCGTTATTTTTGTACTATTTGATTGTACCTATCACCATTATTTTTGTACTATTTGATTGTACCTATCACCGTTATTTTTGCTTGTACTTGTACCTACTTCGTAACCCCTTTAACCAACTGCCGTCGTTATCTGTTTTTTGTTTTTTTATTCAGTATACTGCCTTAAATTTTCAAATAATACACCAGTGACGGAGAGAAAAAAAACAAAACAGTTAAAAACATCCCCAGCTTGTGTACAATGGAGTCAAACAAAAGAGAACAGATGATGGGTGGTTGAAAACTTTACAACTGGGCCAAATACAAGACATATTAAAAATAAGGGATCTGCCTTTGGCAGTTGAGTCAATTCTTCCTCTACAGACAGGAGCATTGCACAGATTACTACACATCATCTTGTGTGAGAGTATGCAAAGTGTAGAGCTTGTCCCATCTTTCCTCAAACAAATACAATTTATTATTGAGACTGGCAATCATTCTTTCCCCTCTTTTGTTCATGGTGTACATGCTGCCCTTGAGAGACATTATCAGGTGGTATGGTTTGGGTTTTCATTGCTATGCCTATGATACCCAGCTATACTTGTCCTGTGCATCTGGGAGCCAGGTGGCGGTCTCTGTGTTTAGTACCAACCGGGCTGAGATCCAGAACTGGATGATTCAAAACTGGTTATGACTCAATCCAGACAAGACAGAGGTATTGGTGGTAGAGCCGGGTCATTGGTGAGGTAGAGAGGTGCTAGGGAGTGACCTGGATCTTAGGCTGGATGGCTCATCCCTGACCCCCTCTACATGGGTTAGGGATCTGGGTGTGGTACTTGATGAAGTCCTGACGCTTGATGTTCAGGTGTCGGCCATCATACAAAGTGTATTTTACCATCTAAGAAACATCACCCAGATCCGTTCCCTGGTACCGCCTGATGATCTTGCCACCCTGATACATGCCTTTGTCACACTGAGGTTAGACTGCTGTAGTGCCTTGTACCTGGGGCTTTTTAGGAGGCAACCTCCACCATCTACTGCTGGTGCAGAATGCAGCGGCCAAGCTACTGAAGGGTATATCTAGATCTGAATATACTACGTCAGTCCTCCATTGGCTGCACTGGCTGCCGATGAGGTTTAGGATTGACTTCAAGGTCAGATTACTGACCTATAAAGCCCTTCATGGTCAGGGACAAGACTATATGCAAGATCTCCTGGTTCCGCACTGCCTGGCTCACCCTCTTCATTCCTCTGAGGGTGGCCTCTTGGTCATTCCCAGGGCAAGGCTGCAGCTTTCAGGAGATTGTGCTTTCTCCGTGGCTGCACCTGCCCTGTGGAACTCATTCCCAGGGTATCTTAGAGAGGCCCCCTCGGTGGAAGCCTTTAAGAGGGGCCGCCAGGACATTTTCAGTTGACCAAGCATTTAACTTGCTATAACATGAAATACTCATGTGTTATATGCTGCCCTTTTATTTTATTTATTAATATTATGATTTGTATTTGAACTATGTTTATGCAATGTGGTGATTTTATGTACATTTAGACAAATGTTTTATTGTTGTATTAGATTTTATGCATTGTACAGTACTCCAAGCACCTGGGAAGGGGCGCATTATAAATAAAGTTTATCAGGCAACAAAGACCTGTACTAGGAAAAAAAACAAGAAGTGCAGGGCAAAGAAACCAATTGGCTGTCACTGGAGGTCAGGGAAGGGATGAGAGTCAAGAGGGTGGCATTTCAGAAGTTTAGGAAAACGGGAAGGGGAGAAGATTAAGATGTATACAGGGAAAAGTCTAGGGAGGTCACCAGACTGGTCGGGGGGCCAAAGCATCTAGAGAGCTGAGACTGGCGCAGGGGATCAAAAGAGGAGAAAAAGACTTCTTCAGTTACATGGGCGAGAAAAGGAGAAGCAAAGACCAGTTTGTGAGGATCAAGAAAGATGGGGGGTGGATGGAGAAGGGGAAGAGCAGGCAGAGGCACTAAATGAGTACTTCTGCTCTGTGTTCATGCAGGAGAAGGGGGGCAAATACCTCAGGCAAGTGGGGGTGGGTAAGGGAGGAGGACAACAGATGCAGGATTACAGAGGGCAGGGTGCTGGAGGGGTTGAGGGCATTAAGAGTGGACAAAGCACCTGGGCTGGATGGCATTCACCCTAGAGTACTGAGGGAGCTGGCAAAGGTCCATGTGGGGCCACTGGCAGACCTGTTCAGTACCTCCCTGGACACAGGATGTGTACCACAGGACTGGAGGATGGCCCATGTGGTGCCCATCCATAAAAGTGGGCCAAACGATGAACTAGAGAACTACAGGCCAGTGAGCCTCACCTCGATCATCGGCCAACTCATGAAGACCATCCTAAAGGAGGGGCTCATGAGCTTCTTGGAGGCAAATGGTATCCAGGACAACCAGCAGCATGGGTTTGTCGCAGATAGATCATGCCAGACAAACCTGGTAGATTTCTATGATCGGGTGACACAGGAACTGGACAAAGACCATGCTGTGGATGTCCTGTACTTGGACTTCAGTAAGGCCTTTGATTCAGTGCCACATGGGAGACTGGGGGAAGCTGGAGTATATGGGGGCAGGACCAAAAATTGGTAACTGGATCAGGAACTGGCTAAGGGGGAGACAGCAAAGGGTGGGGGGGGGGAATTCTCATCACCGAGAGCAGTGACGATCAGGGTACCAAAGGGATCTGTGATGGGACCAGTGTTGTTCGGGATTTTCATTGCATATATCTCAAATGGGATCCAAAGCAAAATCAGTCTGTTCGCAGACGATACCAAGATGGGAGCTGTGGTAGATGACACGGAAGGGGGGGGAAGGGTTGCAGGAGGACCTGAATAAGTTTATTTATTTATTGAAAATGTTTCACCAGGAAAGGCACACTGAGCAAAAAGATGCTCATCACAAGGTGTGACCTGGGGAGAGGGGTTACAATGGAGGCAGGTATACAAACAAAAGTTGAATTTAGAAATAGAGCAATGCAGATAATGTACATAGTTGGTGGGATTACATTAGCACTTTTTCCAGAGGAGAACATTACAGAACACGAAAATCAAGGACAGGGTATACATATCATGGGAACTCATCGAGGGTAATACATGATTACTTAAGTGCTAATAACAAGACCTGAGTGCCAGTAACAGGACTTGAGCTGAAGCGAGATGCACCAAGTTGACAGTAGGAGTTGGAGGAGAATATGGGGGTGGTATAGGTGGGGAGGAGAGGGAGCAGTAGCAGTGCGTGAGGCTGAGAGTGTGGGTTGTTTAGGAATGAGGGGAAGGAAGGAGAGATTGGGAGAGGAATATGGGGGGTGAGTGTAAGTGCATAGGGCAGTGTATAAGCCAGACAATTAGGCCAAGGCACTAAAGGGGTGGGGAAAATAAGCTATTGAGGGGGTCAAGGCAGTTACAGTTTGGCAAGGAAGTTAGTGAGGGCAGAGGATAGGGAGTGTTTGGATGATGAATGGCGGATCTGAGCCAGCAGGCTGTTCCAGAGTTTAGGGAAGAGGTAAGAGAAGGCTGATTGGCCGGCGGTGGTCTTACGGTGAGGGATGACTAATAGCCTGGCATCAGAAGACCTGAGGATGTGGGTGGGGGTCGGAGGGGAAGATAAGGAGGATGCGAGGTAAGGAGGGAGGGAGCCAAGCCAGAAGTTGGAAGCGAATTTAGCACTATGAATTAGGCGCCGGTTGCACAGGGATGGCAGGGCCAGTGAACGGTAGAGCTCACAGTGATGTGAGTGGGGGGGGCATCGAGGGCAAAATGGCAGAAAGCATTAAAGAGGTGGTCAAGTCTGCTTAGGGTGGTCTTGGCGGCAGAGCTGTAAATGACATCGCAGTAGTCGAAGGAGGGTAGGATAATTTTCTGGACTAATTCACGTCTGACAGGTAGCGGGAGGCTAGTGCGGTTTCGATAGAGGGCACCAAGTTTTGGGCGCAGTTTTGAAACAATGGCATCCCCGTCTGTGGAAAAGGAGAGGTGACGATCAAGCCAAACCCCTAGATACCTGAAGGAGGGCACTTCATCAAGGATGGTGTTATTTAGGGTATGGAAGATCGGGGGGAGGTGAGTTTGGATAGACGCTGTCTAGTGCCAAAAGACATAGAGACAGTTTTCTTGGCATTTAAGGAGAGCTGGTTGGTATTGAACTAGCGCTGGATTTTGTTGAAATCAGTTTGAAGTTTGGAGGAGACTTCTTCGTGGGTCCGAAGTTGCAGGAGTGGGCAGATAAATGACAGCTGGGGTTCAACACCAAGAAGTGCAAGGTTCTGCACTTCAGAGCCCGGAACTAGGGGAGGGGTTATCACTTAAAAGGGGTTCAGTTGGATTACTCCACAGAAGAAAAGGACCTAGGGGTGATCATAACAAGGAGCATGAACAACTCTGTTCAATGCAGAAGGGCTGCAGCAAAAGCCAACAAAATGCTGGGGTGTATAGCTAGAGGGATCTCCTCCAGAAGTAGGGAGGTTATCCTGCCCTTGTAAAGGTCACTGATCAGGCTCCACCTGGAGTACTGCGTGCAATACTGGTGCCCGTTCCTGAAGAAGGACATCAATTTGTTGGAGGGGATACAGTGTAGAGCTACAAAGATGATCCAGGGATTGGAGGGCAAACCATATGAGGAAAGACTTGGGGAGTTGAATATGTACTCTTTGAAAGACAGGCGGGACAGGGGAGATATGATTGAGACCGTTAAGTACCTGAAGGGAATAAACAAGGCTAATACAGAGAGGATTTTCCAGAAGAAAAAGGGGAGGGACACGAGAGGACACCAACCGAGATTGAAGGTGGGGGTAGATTCAGGAGAGAGATGAGGAGACATTTTTTCACAGAAAGAGTGGTGGGCAAGTGGAATTCCTTGCCGGGTGAGGTAGTGGCCTGCAAGACAGTAGATAGCTTCATGAGGGGTTGGGATAGAGGAAGCAGAAGGGGAAATAGGATGAGGGAAGGGAGGGTCAGCAGCATTATAAGGTGCTAGCTGTGCACGCGAGCAGACCTAATAGACCATGAGACCTGTTTCTGCTGGTATTTTCATATGTTTGTATCTCTATCTATCTATCTATCTATCTATCTATCTATCTATCTATCTATCTATCTACCAGTTTTCAGGTTAAGTGAAAGCTCTTGGCACCATTTGTCATATGTAATCTGTACTTGCTCTAACCAATGCCACAGTACCACCTTTTTAACTGAAGCAGACAGTAAAGCCAAATGGGATTTTCTTTCTTTTATGGGGATGGAGCTGGGATCTTACAGAAGACACACCTCTGGAGAAAAGGATTCCTGTAACCCAAGGAGCTGGTCAGCTCTACTTCTTATGGTCTCCCAGAGGTTGTGGACCTTTGCACACGCCCACAAAATATGTAGAAGGGACCCTTGGGCTTGACCACATAATGTAAAAGAATCAGATGCTAATCAACCCATTTTCTTAAGTCTGACAGGTATGTAATAAAGATTGTTTAACACATAAAATTGTGAGTCATAGTTTGTCATTCTTAGTATATAAATATGTATCCTTTCAGATCTGTTCCCACTAAAGTGCGTATCTGAAAATTATGATTGCCAATATGGGCACTGACCCTTCAAATGAGGTGGGGATTTATCTAGGATGGTACTATATAATGCCGACATGGTATGTGGCTGAACAGTGGCCTGGGCCATGGGCCCCACTAAATGACCATTTTCTGTTAACCATAGTAATGATCCTAAGTAATGCACAATGGCATGGGTCATTTGCAACAATCAATAAATGAAGTTGTTAGGCAGATGGTTATTCCAAGAAGTATTATATAGAAAGAGGTACCCTCTCAGGAGCAGGCAGTAATAGAGGGAATGTCAATGCCTGGCCAAAAGGTGAGCTTGATGGGGAGGGGGGGTCAACATTCTTAAAGTTGGGATTGTTGAAGATGGGTTGAGAAATATCCTCCGTTAAATTGACCATAAACCTAAAACGACGCATATGTACTCTAAGCAAGATTGCTATGGCTGAGGTTTTAAGGGGTCTAGGAAACTATTAGGGTAGTATAAACGAGAGGAGCAGGTGATATCCCAGCCACAGCACACATTTGCCTCTCAGTTTCAAGCAACTGAGGTATATAGCGCTGGCATTCTTCAGAGGGTGTGTCCTGGAGACAGTGAAGATATTAGCTGGCTTGGGTAGCCAAATAGATGATGCTAAAGTGGTGAGGACACAATCCTCCCATTGCCTTGAGAGCAGCCAATTTATTATAGGTCCTGTGGCAATGTTTACCTACCCAAATGAACTCGTAAATATAAAAATGCACTAGTTTAAACCATGATGTTGGAAGCACACTTTTGATTAATGGATACAGCTGTCTAGGAAGCACATTTATGTGGACTACAGTGTATACTGATGTGCTCCCAAAATATGCAGGCTGGCCCAGCAATCTAGGTCCTGCTTGATAGTTACAAGGAGATCATCTAGGTTATGCTTTTTCATACAAGTCAAACACCTGTTCAGCTTCATGTCTAGATCGATGAGGCCCCTGGGAGCCCAAGTAAGGCCCAAGTTAACAATTCCATGTGTACAAGCTGCAGCATTAAAGACATCACCTGTGCTTATGTCTGGAAGATCCTGCCCGACCAACCTAATTGAATACTACAACTGGGTAATGAGGGAACTGGATAAAGGCCATGCAGTGGATATACTGTATTTAGACTTCAGCAAGACCTTTGATTCAGTGCCTCATGGGAGGCTGGGGGGTAAGTTGCAATGTGTGGGGGCAGGGACAAAGATGGTAAACTGGATTGTGAACTGGCTGAAGGGGAGGCAGCAACAGGTGGTGGTGGGGGCACTTTCTTCCCCAAGGGTGATGACAAATGGGGTGCTGCAGGGCTTAGACCCTGAGTCCAGTGTTGTTTGGGTTATTCATATCTGATATCTGACATGGCTTTAGGAGCAAGATCAGTCTGTTCACAGATGATACCAAGATGGGGCAATGGTGGACGACATAGGGGGTGGCAGGGGCTACAGGAGGAACTGATCAAACTGGAGGAGTGGTCGGAAAAGTGGCAATTGAGCTTCAATGCGAAGAAGTGCAAGGTTTTGCACTTCGGAGCAAGGAGCCCAGGGAGGAGATACCAGTCGGGAGGGGTTCAGACAGAGGTCACAGAGTAGGAGAAGGACCTAGGGATGATCATAATGGGTAACATGAACAACTCAGCTCAGTGCAGGAAGGTGGCAGCTAAGGCCAACAAGATGCTGGAGTGTATTGCGAGAGGAATCTCATCCAGAAATAGAGATGTTATCCTGCTGCTGTACAGGTCACTAGTCATGCCACATTTGGAGTACTGCGTGCAGTTCTGGCATCCCTTTCTGAAGAAGGATATCAGATTGTTGGAGGGGGTGCAGCATAGGGCAACTAAGATGGCCCAGAGACTGGAGGGTAAAACCTATGAGGACAGACTGACTGAGTTGAATATGTACACTCTGGAGGAGAGAAGGGATCAGGGGATATGATTGGAACCTTCAAATATTTGAAGGGGATTAACAAAACAGGCACAGAAGGGATATTTAAGCTGAGGAGAGGAAGGGACACCAGAGGGCATGGTCTCAGGTTGGAGGGTATAAGATATTGGAGAGAGTTAAGGAGGCATTTTTTCACAGAGAAAGTGGTGAAGAAATGGAACACTCCACCGCAGGAGGTGGTATCTTGTAACACATTGGGCAGTTTTAAAAGGGCATGGGACAGGGTGCAAGGGGGGGTAAAGGTGAGGGGGCAGCTGCAATATAAGGGGTGAGGTAATGAAAGTAATAAAGGCTCTTGACTCACAAGTCACAATACTGGACATGAAAAATTCAAGGCTTTAATGCCTGACTTGTACTTTGGAAATCCCACTGCTCTGCTGCTCTCACAGAGGTCAAAGAAGCCGTGGCATCAGTGCTCAGAGCAGCCACAGCTGCATGGGGACTCCAGAAAGAGAAAAGATCCTTTGCTTCACACCTAAAACACAAACCCTGGGCCACAAACATTGTGGTCCTAGGCTTTTCTGAAGCTCAAGAAGATGAAGACTATGACGTTTTTGCAAGGGACTGGCTTGCGAAAATGTTTCAGCTTGATCGAGCTCCAGCAGTACAAAAAGCTTACTGGATAATGTCTCAGAGGCACTGAGAAGAGGCAGAGGGTCCCAGAACATTTTTTTTGGCAAGCGAGCCAAAGCAGGACAAGGTACTGACAGAGGCAAGGAAACGAGGCCCCACTTAACTGGAGGAAGGCAGCAAGCTATCGGTCTACCCAGGCTTTAGTTATGCCACCCCAAACTGTTGGAAACATTTTGATGGACTCTGAGTAACATTTTGCACTGTGGCAGTCACCGATGCTCTCCAGTTCCCTACAAGGCTCAGGATTATATATTTGGGTGAACACCATCAGTTCAATCACTCCAAAGACACTGGTAACCTGGTAACTATAATTAAAATAGACTCTGGGGACAAAGCTGGCATAAAAAATGACTCTGACTGACCTACAAATTTACTACATATACAGTAAGGGGTAGTGAAATGGAGGGTTAACTTGCTGATTCATGGGTTAACACCAATTGTATAGGGTATATACCCACCCAGGGTACATTCCCAATGCAGTTTTATAGCTCTTCTAATAGAGTGAGCAAACATGTTGTAAATATATTGTACTTGTTATACTTTTGGTCATTGAGAAAGGAATGTTCAGTTCAATTTTATTTGGTCGGTTGTTCATACCATTACAAATTTAACAGCACACTCATTGATTACAAACTTAATTACATGAATAGACAAAGACTTTCCATGTGCTTATTAATTAAACTTCATATTTACTTAATGAAAAAGCATTAGCATTTAAAAATTAATCAATATTCCATAAACGATATTGTACACAGAATGACCTTCTAACATGACAATGTCAAACACTTGTGTCCTATCATTTCATTTCAAAACCAAACTTACAAAATAAAGCCTCATTAAATACAGAATAATCCTTAGTTAATTGCTTTAAACAAGGTAAAAAGCCTGGTAGTGCAGATGAAAATCCTGCAGCAACCTCCTGCCCCAAAAGATCTTCATTAACCATCTATGCTCATTCCATATTCAATCACTCCCAAACTCCACATCACATCTGGATAGTACTATGAAGCATTCTGTATTCAGTGCTAGAGAGCCTGTCCATTAGGCCTCCCAATTGTACCATCACTATCACTGTTTAAGCGAGGCAGTATAGCGCAGTGGTTTAAGGCTTTGAGCTGGAGACCTGGATTTGAATCCCACAGCCCCAGTTGCATACTTTGTGACCCTGAGCAAGTCACTTAACTTCCTTATGCTCCCAGGTTGCACCTGGAAACAAGCTTCAGCTTAGTGTGCCTCTCCTGGGTAAACAATTTCCCCTTTTCCTAATTGACCTAAGCTCACTTACTGGCATGATACTTTCTGTAACTACTATTGCTGGTATGGTCATGCTTAGTATTTAGAGGAACACTGTCAGCCCTTTGGTCGGATTTTAGACAGCCCAAGAAAAGGTGTGAGGAGCAAGCTTTATTAATGTAAAATGTATCCTTACTGCCAAAATCAAACTCCAACTCCGGTAATGCACATGCCTGGAAGAAGGCTTTAATTTTTTTGCACACAAAATAAAGCAACTAGCAGCATTCGTTTCAAAAAATTAATATACTTGCTCAACTCTTTGACAAATACTTCAACAAATGACATTTTTTCCAACCATGGCACCAAAAAAAAGGACCTCGGCCATGAACAAGCTTCCACTCCACTCCGAGCCACATTAGTTCATGGCCACGCAGAGATAACATTTCGGGCAGACCGCATAGAAAGGGATTTTTACAATAGTAATGCACCTCATGCACTACAGTTTGGATTTTGGCAATATGGATACATTTTACATTAATAAAGATTGCTCTCCACACCTTTTTTGGGGCTCTCTAAATTAGAAAAGACTGACAGTGTCCCTTTAAGGGTGAACCATTCTAGGCCTCACACATCTTACTAGCATTTCCTAAGCAGACATAAACTACATACAGGTAACGTATTTTCTGTTTGCTACTGTCAGTCTCTGAGTATCAGGTACCAAGGGATGGCCTAAATAAACAAAACTTCACCTCTGTTCCTTCCTATCGATGCTGTTTCAGGGATTCTAGGCACACAGTTGAACATTTACCAGGCCAGCAAAACATAACTGAGGCCATTAGCTAGCCAAAGGCCACCCTAACTCCCACCTGGCTCTTCCTCTATTATCATAGAATCATAGAAGGCTGTCAGCAGATAAGGACCTCTAGGTCCATCTAGTCTGCCCGTAACCCCTCCCCCCAGGAGGATTTCTTGCATCTCTTCGTGGCCTGCACTCTGCCCGCCAGGCCCATGTGCATGTCCCAGGCCCATTTGAAGTTCTCCACTGTATCCACCTCCACCATTCACTTTGGCAGCCTGTTCCATGACTGTACCACCCTCTTGGTGAAGAACCTTCCCCTGATGTCCCCCAATCTGCCCCCCTCCAGTTTGTGGGTATGTCCCCTCGTGGAATTGTTCTTACTCGATTTGAATAAGCTGTTGACCCTCACCCTGTTTATGCCCTTCAAGTATTTGAACGTCTCCACCATATCCCCCCTCTCCCTCCTCTCCTCCAGTAAGTACAGGCCCAGCTCCCCCAGCCTCCCCTCATATGGCCTCCCCTGCATCCCTCGCATCATTTTGGTCACTCTTCTCTGGACCCTTTCTAGCCGGTCCATGTCCCCTTTCCTGTATGGCCTCCAGAACTGGACCCCATATTCCATGTGGGGTCTGACCATGGTTTTGTACAGTGGCAGGATCACTTCCCTTTTCCTCTTGTGAAACCCCTCCCTTTGCATGCCAGCATACTCAGCGCCTTTCCTGCTGCCCTGTCACACTGACCCCAGACTTTCAGTTTGTCTGAGATGGTAATCCCCAGGTCCCTTTCCTGTTCTGTCTCCTCCATCTCCTCCCCCTCTAGTTGGTATTTTGCCTTCGGGTTGTTACACCCTATGTGCATAATCCTGCACTTTTTTTTTATTGAACTAGTAATTGCCACCTTTCTGACCATTCCTCCAACCTGACCAAGTCCTCCCTCATATCCTCCACCCCCCCTCCTTCCTTCGTATCCACCCTGCTATTACAGATTTTCATGTCATCTGTGAACAGACCCTCTGTGATGTCCCCTGTGTATATGTTGAAGAGTATGGGCCCCAACACAGACCGCTGTGGAACCCCACTTGTCACTCTTTCCTCCTCTGAGTACACCCCATTAACTCTGACTCTCTGAGTCCTCCCCACCAACCAATGTTCCACCCACCTAGTGAGTTTGCTTCCCACCCCCAAGCTTATCACCTTGCCTATGAGTCTCCCATGGGGGACAGTGTCGAATGCCTTTCTGAAGTCCAGGTAGGCCACGTCCATCGCCCCTCCCTGGTCCCATATCTCTGTCACCCTGTTGAAGAATTCAATCAGGTTGGTCTGGCATGACCTGCCGCCCATGAATCCATGCTGATTGTCATTCAGCAGGCCCTCTCCCTCAAAATGCTTAACCAGTCAGTTACCTGGTTCTTCCCTTCCGCCCCCCTTATGCAGTGGTACCACCTCAACCTTTTTCCAGTCCTCTGGAACCCTTCCCTGTTGCAGTGACAGGTGAATAGCCTCGTACTTGGTGCCACCAATTCCTGTTTCAATTCTTTAAGTACCCTCGGGTGAATCCTATCTGGCCCCATCGCCTTGTCAGTCCGCAGCCTGCTCAATTCCTCCAGCACGCTAGCTTCAGCTACAACCATCTATTTCAAACCCCCAGGAAAATGACCTAGCATTTAACAGAGAAGGAATCTGATATTTTCAATAGATCAGGCAGCATCATATTAGTTAATCTGCTGTATAACTTGAATGCTGAAAAAATAGGAACATCCATGTTTTGTTCAGTTTCATTACAGGTGTGTTCCAATGTTAAAATGTTATCACCTAGAATGTACTATAAATTCAAAATGTAAATAATAAAAATAATATAAACATAAAATAACATGTGAAAACATATAAGGCTAGCACAAAAGCTTTCCACACACAAACTTTAACAGCAAATAAATCTCCTTTATAACATGGGTAGGACAAAACACAGAATCCCATTGGTGGAGTTGCTCTGCATGCCCGTGGATTCAGTTAGCATTAATCCACGGTTGCGCGAAGCAACTCTGGAGATCCATCACTGGGTCTTCTTGTTTGAAGTCGGCAACAAACTGTAGTGGTAGCCATTAGAAATCCCAAGTCAGCAATCGGCACTGAAAACACCTTAGCGTATCTTTTGAGTGACCCTCCTGAAGGTTTCTTGCCGATTCACTACTGGTCCGCTTATGCTGACCTCATGCCCATTTGTTATGTTTGCTTGCATGCATGTGCAAGAAGCATAGTACGATCATCCAAAATGCAATGCCGTACAGTTGAAAGGGAGAGCTCAGCTTCAGTGAGCAGCCCCCCACACACACACAAGCAAGCCGCATATTATGAGCTCATGTGCCCCCCGCACACACACTGTATGGCTGATGGGGGTGCCCAATCCCTGTATTCACCCCCCAAAAAAAGTTTGCCAGGTGCCACGCTGAGAGCCCACCCCAGCGTGGCAAAATTATAGTGGCCGACGGGTGCATAATCCCCGCCGGCTCCAGGCCCCCCAAACAGCCTTCCAGCTGCCATGCTGGGAGTCCATCCCAGCGTGGCAAACATCCCGCGTCATCTTCCTAAAAGAAAAAAACCCTGTAAATAAAAAAAGTTCCCTCGGCAGTCTCCCTGCCCACCCGCGCCCACCTTCTGCGCACACTGCCTCCCCACACCCCCACCTCACCCCATACTTAACTCCGGAGTCCAGCGTAACGTTCTTCGGTGGACCAGGAACACATCTGCACTCTTCAAAGCCGACTGCGAACTGAGGAAATGCCGGTAAGCTGTATAATGTAATAAATAGGGTTCTTTCAATTTTGATGCATATCTCAGGCATTTTTTGGAATTTTGGCACCAAATTTTCATCATGGGGTTTTTGGGGCCCCTCCTCATGAATTCTTGAACTGTCATGGTGGTAATCGGGCCTGAAGGGTGATTTTGAAGTCACTGCACAAAATCACCTTTCGGGACTGATTAAGGAAACAACAGTGTCAGTGTTCATAAGGAGGGCTCTCAAAAAGCCTATGATGCAAATTTAAAAACCCAAAATGACTGTTTTACGAACAGCATCGCTATGCAGTTCTTACACACGCCAAGTTTGCGAATTAATATTTGCACCAGATTTTCAACATTGCCATTTTACCACACTTCCTTATGAGCAGTACAGCTGTCATTTTTCACATCTTGCCCAAAATGTGTTTCCGCCGATGTAGCACACAATGGCGCAGTCGGTGTGCGAAATCAATGTATGGGACACATTAAGAAAATCACAGTGACACTGTTCATGAGCAGAGGTCTTAAAATGGCTATGTTGAAAATTTGGTGACAAAAGTCCATAAAATGGCTGAGTTACGAGTGAGCATTGCACAGTTTCCACGCACCCTCGTAAGTTCATGAATTTGTAATATTTTCAGTACAGATTTTCACCAGTGGCATTTTTCCACACTTCCTTATGAACAGTACAGCTGTCATTTTTCACAACATGGCCGAAATGTGTTTTCACACTATCAGCACAGAAAAGCATGGTCGCTGTGGGAAATCATTGTTCGGGACAGATAAAGAAAATCACAGTGGCACTGTTCATGATCGGAGGTCCCAAAATGCCTGTGTTGACAATCTGTTGTAAAAAATCTCCAAACTAATTACATTACGGGTGTGCGTTGCACAGTTTCTACGCACGCTTGTGACTTCACCAGTTCTTTTAATATTTTCACTACAGATTTTCAACATTGCCATTTTTTACACCTCCCATGAACAGTACATGCTGTCATTTTCACATCCTGCTCGAATGCTTTTTGCACCTGTGGTGACAAATGCCGTAGTCGCTGTGCAAAATCAGCTTTCGGCTAACAAACTGATATTGCCACTGTTCATGAGGTGGGGGTCACGAAAAAACCATGTTGAAAATTTGGAGTGAAAATACCAACGAATGCCTGAGGTGTTTTGGTTTCTGACCATAATGCCCCACCCTGTAAAGAATGACAGGCATCAGGGCTGTGACTTGAGATTGTCGCCTGCAATGCTCATACCATTCCACCCCCACCCACACCCTGCAGCCACTGAGAGGCATCGAGGTGTGCCTTGGACTCTTCGGACCCAAAGTTCACCCCATTCTCCTATACCGCACCCATCTCACTGTATTTCCTGATGGAATGAGGTGTGCAGAAGGGCCAAAGACCCCAAGGCATACGTGACACTTGTCGGTGTCTGCAGGGTAGGGTGTGGTGAAATGGCATGGTCGTTATGCCTCACAACCCAAAGGCACATCCCAATGCCTGTCACGATCTACTGGGTGGTGATGGGATTGGCTTCAATTCAGTACTTCACTGCCATTCCTATTATGCAGCTCTGTAACTCCTACACTACCAATGCCAATGCCAGTAACCAAACATTCGGCATTGACAAATGCTTGATGTGTTTGTGTCTAAGCTCCTACTGTGGTAATGTATGGCTTTTTCCAGTGAGTTATACTCTGATCTGTGTTTGCAGTTTACAATGGTATGGTGTCAGTAGACAGAGAAGTGGACAGAGGTGAACCATGGCACCTTGGCAAACCTGGAGCTAGACACACATAAGAGACAGTGACATCAGAGCAAGGTACTCGGGGGAGAGAGAGAAACTGACAGAGAGTGACCACATGTGCAGTCATAGTTCTGTGGCTTGTGTGGTTGCTGGTGATGTTGAGGAAGTGCTCAGTGCAAGTGTCACCCACACCCACATGACTGTTCCTGTTGTACATTTGTGAAGCTGCTTGCTGATGGCCCCCCCCACCCCCTGTATATCAGAGAGAGTGAAAAAGACAGACAGTGACATCAGGATTGGCACATGTGAAGCACAATTTCTGTAGTGTCATTTCTCTCTCTCTCTCTCTCTCTCTCTCTCTCAGTGTCTTGAGTCTGTGCATCCTCCTGTGCCTTCCTGCAGGTACCCCCCAGCCGTCACTGTCAGCCCATGTCTCCAATCGCAGTACAATCAGACAGCCTGCTGGTTTCAGAGACAATGAGATGAATCCCTCCACCCACCCCCCAGTACCCCAACCACACAGTGTCCTGACTTCAGTCTCCCTAAACTGCGATGAGAGAGAGAGAGAAAGAGAGGGGGGAACCCCTTGATCTAGACAGCCCAGAAGAGAGAGAGAGGCAGCATGAAAGACAGAGTGAGTGAGACAGAGAGAGAGACAGTGAGGCAGGACAGTAGAACGTGTCTCCCTCTCTCTCTCTCTCTCTGTGATGCTGTCAGAACTGTGGCCACAGCTCCTTTCTCTCAGTGTCTTCCAGTGCAGTCTTTGTCTGTCTTAGGTACACCTCATGGCTGCTGTGGCTACGGGATTCCGAAGGTTCTTGTCACAGACACAGAGAGAAGAAGCAGCGGAACCCGGTGAAGCAGCACATCCTTCAGCGATTGCCTGAGACAGAGCTGTGCCAGAGCACTCATTTGAGAGAGCCACCAGAGTGAGTGACAGACCATATAGAGACAGAGCAGTGAGAGTGAGAGAGATTGAGGTACTTCTGTGGCACAGTGTCAAGGTATAATAGAAGAAGTGCACAGTAGTGTACATTGTAGTAGCAGGTAGGGACAGCTTTCAAATGTGCTGCGAGGAGCATCGGTGTTTGGGACAGGAGCCGCAGTGAAAGCTCAGGGCTCCTCCTGCAAGGGATGTGGAGGTATATTTTCTGGTAGGGTAGACAGCAACTGTGGCAGAGGGACAACAATCCGTGAATGTTGAAAGGAGCAGTGTTGGGAGAGGGAGAGAGACACCGGGGTACATGTGTGTGTGTGGTTTTGGGGGGGCATACAATTAAGGTCATGAGGAATGTAGCAGACAGTGTAATGCACAAGAAATATTACATATCATGCCAGTGCTGTATGTGTGAGATTTCTTTGTGCATCACAGCTGTGCTATATGCAATATTTGTTAAGGACTATTTTTGCAAGGTGGCATGATACATGGCTGTATGGTGGGTTGTCGACAACATTTTTGTTGAATGCCCTGACAGTGAAACCGGCAGGTTGACCGCATTTTGCAGTCGGTTGTCGGTTTTGGAGAACAACAAGTGTTTTCTTTGGGGGGTTTGCCCCCGAATCCCCCACATGGGGGGCTGCTCCCCCACAACCCCCACTTAGCATTCTCAGCTCCGAGTTGGAGCTGATTCGGGGGGTGCGGGACCCCTGACAGTGTCAGATACCAGTGGGTTTCCTACAGTGACGTGGCACTGTAGTCGCTGTAGTTGACCCTGTGGTCAAAATGTTGCTGTCAGGGATGTATACCAGATACACAACCTTTCTTGGCTTTGAAGGAGGGAGAAACCCCCTTTCAATAGTATTTTCATTCTTCTCCACGTAACCAATGTTATAAGTGCAATAACCCCCTCTAGGATACGCGGTTATTGGGGATTGATCAACACCCCTGGTGCTGTGAGGACACTCGGCCTGCAGCGTCGTGCCTCACAACACAGTCGGGGTGTTGATTATTCCCAAATAACCGTATATCCTATCGTGGGTTATTGCTTACTTGTCCAGTGTTTCAGAGCAAGTTTGCCACTTCAGCCAGTTCAAGTAATGCAAACAATTTCAATTTAAATTCAAAGTTTAAGTACCAGTTCCATTACTTCTGGCAGGTAACCAGAATTGTCAGTGTAGTAATCATTTCAGAGTAATTGTTTATTTTTTAGGATGCAAAGAAGTCAAAGCATATTAAAGGAGTCTTTTGGTGTTTAAGGCACTAGAAATATCAGTTCATCCAGATGACAACAAAAAAGATATGTCTTATATTAATGTTCAGGGCTTTTAATTTGCTCCGAGCAGCAAAGCACGTAACACCTAGGGTTCAGCCTGTACATTTTCCCCAGCAAATATTAAAATAGTTTTTACCTCTGGCCTGGGGAAATGTCTTTGTGAAAAAAACAGAGGCAAAGAATTGCCAAACTTAGCTCCATTCTCCTATTCTAGGAGTCCATTGTATCAGCTGGGACCTCTGGCACTCTAAAATTCATCGGCATTACTGGCCCCCTTAAGGTCTCTGGGAGCTGTCTCCATTAAATTTCTCAAGGCTAACACCCTCCTGGGTGCTCTCCATCATAACAGGCTCACCTGAGGAGAAAAAAGAAAACAAAGCTCCACTGAGCACAGTAAATTCAACACATCTGGTATGCTACAAGACCCCCCAGGTCCTAGGCAACAGTGTCATGCCTTTTTTTAATACAAATACAGTAGGTGTTTCTGCAGATATAGTGCACCTGCCATCCTCCTCATCCATGCAGCCAGTCACCTAATTTGCAGCATGAAGCTGCCGTGCTCTGCCTCCAATGACCCTCTCAGTGCCCCAGATCCAGTCAAAAATCATCACTGAGGAGACCGAAAGCCACCCTGTGTGTCCTGAGCAAACAGCAGCTCCATGTCATCTAAATACTAAAAAGAGCTCAATACTACAAACCATGAGCTAAAATAACATGAGTTTCATTCAGTTAATTTAAGGCTGTAGAAAAGTAAGGAAAGCTTTAGGCTAAAACTTTCAAATGTCCCAACATACACGAAGCGGTAAGGAGCGGAGCGACCCACCACTGTCTTGCTGCTCCGCCCTCCATATAATATAATTATTGAGAGAGGATGCAAATATAGTTATAGGACTTCTCCCCTATTAAAATGGTATCGACCACGTGGTGAATCAGCCCATCCCCTTCCCCAGTATGAACTTGCACATCTTGAACTGTTTAGTGTAGCTTGATATTAGGTAACATTTCCAGATCTACATAGACTCATAAAGACTCAACATCAGAGCTCAATGCTGTGGACTTAAAACTCCTTAATAACAAAATATGGTTAATATGAGGAAGGCTCTTCCTTGTTACTTTAGACTGCAGATTGTACACTTTTAATTAACTACTGTAGTTGCAAAGTAGGAGAATTTTGAGTCTAGGGCTCGTGTTTCATCTTCATAATGTTCAAGTTTTGACCTGTTTCTATAAGTTTTGTGAGTATCAGTATGCAGATTTCCATGTAAGGAGTTCCGAGGGGGAGGGGGTTGGGATATGTAATAACTGATGCGGTATGCACAAAATAGCAAATATTTAGACCAAGTACTGAACCAAGTCAGTTGCATACTAATGAGTTTATATGTCTGGGAATAATGGTCTTCTCGATAATGACAACTGTTTGGCAGATGTGAAATGTCATATTGTTTTTTCCTAATTGCAAATACCCTCCCGTATTTTGTAACAATCTGGGTGATATAGTGACAACTGTATGATAAGAATGTACTGAACTTTAATACCATTTTTTATGTATTTGCTGTGGATGCAATTTAAAAGTATGCTTTTTGAAAAGCTAATATAAAGAAAATTCAAAAAGAAGAAAAGGAGAAGGGAGTGGACATCCCTGCCTCGTTCCCCAGGGCAGTTCAATTGACTGAATAGGGAAAGTAGTAATGACAGGGGATTTTAAGCTCCCAGACATTGATTAGAATCTACATATGGCATCCACAAAACAAGGGAAGGAGCTTTCATTTATTTATTTTATTTATTTGCTTTTGTTAACCAAGTTAGCACACTAGACAGCAAGTGCCTATTTTCAGGTGCGACCCGGGAGGTTACAGAGTACATAAGAAACAACAATACAGGGTCAGGGTACATACAGGCCCACGAACAAGTGGGTGAAACAACAACATGGTACAACTGTCATTTCATGGTAAGGTATACAGTAAGCAGGATATAAATCAGCAGTAGAGAGGTAGGTTTGCAACAGGTAACACCATGACAGAGAATACAACAAAATACATGAGATTATATGAGCGCCTAACATTAGAGAGAATGCGCTACACACCTTGTACAGCTAGATGTGGGAAGTGCTATGACAGGAGCGCCACCCCACCAGGAGGGCTTAAATGCGTTATCAGGTAAACAGCAGAGATTAGCAGGGTCAGTGAGCAGTGAACAAAAATTAATGCAACATGTTAAATCTCCAACCAGGCATAACAATCTACTGGATTTAATATTAACATCAGAAGAAGTCAATATTAGTCACTGCTCTGTTGAGGCGCCATTAGGTAACAGTGATCATTTTACTCTACTCTACGATTGAGCATCACATGCATCCAATAAAAGGATGCACTGAGTATTATTTATAAAACAGCAAATGAAGCTGGTATTAAGCAGGACCTTAGTAAAATTAACTGGGCCAATAACCTTGAAGGAAAATCTATTAATGATTCATGGAACTTCATAAAGGGAACAATACATAAAGTAATGCAAAAACATGTAAAATGTATAAAGAAGTATGGAAAGAAGGGTTTACAACCCAAATGGTTAAACAGAAACATAAAAAAGTTAATAAACAAAAAAAAATAAACAATACCGTTTATTTATGGGAAATAAAACAAAACTGGACAAAATTTAAAGAAATATAAAAAAATGTAAAACCAAAATAAATAAGTCAAAAAAAGCCTATGAAGTTTATTTAGGAAAAGCAGCCAACAAATCAAACAGTAAGAAATGGCATAGTTACATTAACTCTCTAAAGAAAGGTAATGAGGAACTTTCATCAATTACAGTAAATAATGAATGCATTACTGAGCCACTTAAAATAGCAAATATCTTTAATGCTTATTGTTGCTCAGTATTCTCAAATCAAACACACCAGGATACTAATTCTGTTATAAATAAAACTATTGGGACTCACATCTTTATAAAGGAAGAAATTTTATTTCAGATAAATTAAAAGATAACAGTACACCTGATATTGACAATATTACACCCCCATGTTAAAACTTATGAAAGAACAAATATGGCTTCCTTTAAAAATATTATAGAAACAATCCCTAAATTCCAATCAAATTCCCAGCAATTGGAAAATATCCAGAGTTACCCCAATTTTCAAAAAAGGAAATAAATCCACCATATCGAATTATTGGCCCATACGTCTGACTGCAATTCCATGCAAAATATTAGAATCCCTTATAAAAAATTGAATCAATGAACAAATAAAAACTGTTACATTATTTGATAAAAATCAACATGGATTCAGACAGGGAAGTTCTTGCATGACAAACGTTATATATTTTTATGATACTGTCAATAGAATTTTAGATAATGGTATACCGGTGGATGTTGTCTTATTTGATTTATGTAAGGCCTTCAATCTTGTCCCACATTGGGCAATTAATAAAAAGCTTTCTAAATATGAAATCAACACACATATCATCAATTGGATAGATAATTGGATGCAGGACAGAATGCAAGTAGTATCAATAAGAGGATATCAATCCACTGAGGGAAGAGTGACAAGGCAGAGATACTAAACAAATATTTTTGCTCAGTATTTACAAATGATGAGGGGGAGGTACATAAAACAAACAGTAGAAACACTCTGGATACAGAAGTTGATACCAGCCCATTTACAGAAGAAAGGGTTCTGAAAGAACTCTTAAAACTGAAGGTGGACAAAGCAATGGGGCCTGATGGGATTCAACCCAGAAATCTAAAAGAACTAAGAGTAGAACTAGTGACACCACTGACTACCCTTTTTAACAAATCATGGGAGGATGGGGTGGTACCCGAGGACTGGAGGAGGGCAGATGTGATTCCCCTTCACAAAAGTGGGAGCAAGGCAGAAGCAGGAAACTACAGACCTGTTAGTTTAACCTCAGTGATAGGGAAAATGATGAAATCACTTCTGAAGGAAAGAATTGTCGAGTATCTAGAGGCCAGAGGGGCACAGGACCCTAGGCAGCATGGATTCACAGCGGGAAGGTCATGCCAGACGAATCTGATAGATTTCTTTGACTGGGTGACCAAAGTAGTAGATCAGGGAGGGGCTGTGGACATGGCCTACCTAGACTTTAGCAAGGCATTTGACACAGTCCCATACAAAAGATTAATATACAAGTTAGCCAGCCTGGAGTGGGTCCCAAGATGACAGCCTGGGTAAAGAATTGGCTGGAGAATAGGACACAGAGAGTAATAGTAAATGGAGTCCACTCAGAAGAAAGGAGGGTTACTATTGGGGTACTGCAGGGTTCAGTATTAGGACAGTCCTCTTCAATAGTCCTTTATAAGCGACATTGCAGAGGGACTGGAAGAAAAATATGTCTCTTTGCAGATGACACAAAGATTTGCAACAGAGTTGATACACAGGGTGGGGTGGAAAGGATGAGAAGGGACTTGGCAAGGTTAGAGGAATGGTCAAATGTATGGCAGCTTGATTCAATGCTAAGAAGTAAGGTAATGCACCTGGGAAACAAAACCCAGGGGAAGAGTACACAATGGGGGTGAGATACTAACAACAACAAAATGGAAAGGGACCTGGGGTAGTCATATCAGATGACCTAAAGGTGGCAAGCAATGTGAGAGGGCAGTAAGGAGGGCTGGGGGATACTGGGATGCATAGGGAGAGCATCACCAGTAGAAAACAGAAGTTATTATCCCTCTGTACAGACAGCTGGTGAGACCCCATCTGAGTACTGTGTGCAGTTCTGGAGACCCAATCTCCGCAAAGACATAGACAGGATGGAAGCTGTCCAGAGGAGGGCAACTAAAATGGTGCAGGGTCTGCACCGAAGGCATATGAAGACAGACAAAGGAGCTTAATATGTATAGCCTCGAGGAAAGGAGGGAGAGGGGGGACATGATAGAAATGTTCAAGTACCTCAAGGGAATCAACAAAGTCCAAGAGGGTAGCATCTTTCAAAAAAAGAGGTGTGCAAGAACAAGAGGGCACAATTTGAAGATGGGGGCGGCTCAGAGGTAATTTAAGGAAGTATTTTTTCACAGAGAGGGTTGTGGATGCATGGAACGGCCTTCCGGAGGAGGCTGTGGAGTCAAAATCAGTGGTGGAATTCAAGCATGCATGGGACAGTCATAAGGCCATTCTAGGGGGTGGGGGTAGGAAGAAGTAGGCTGCTGGTTAACTAGGATCTGCAGCTTATCCAGTAGGTAGGTAGGGAAATGGGCAGACTGGGTGGGCCAAGCGGTCCTTATCTGCCATCAAATTCTATGTCTCTATGTTTAAGTGGTGTACCCCGGGGATCAGTAATTGGACCATTGTTATTTCAGATCTTTATTGCTGATTCGGATGAAAATATTAATTGCACAGTAGCCAAATTTGCTGATGACACCAAATTATGTGGTCCCTGTGGAACACATGAACATATCAACATCATACAAAATGATATAAATACAATCATACAATGGACTGATTCATGGGGTATGCGACTTAATACCGACAACAGTTGCATCATACATCTAAGGAAAGATAACCCTCTAGATACATACACATTAAAAAATGAGGGTCTGCCAGCAAAAAGTTCCGATAAAGACCTAGGATTTATAATTGATTGTAACCTTAACTTTAAAGAACAATGTTACTCAGTTATTTCAAAAGTGACTAAAATGTCTATGTCAATAAAAAGAAACATAAAGAGCAGAAAGGCAGAGGTCCTTCTTCCATTGTATCAGTCCTATGTTAGGCCAATAACTGATCATGGAAGTCAGTTATGGAGTCCTTACACTAAAACAGAAATTAACAAATTAGAAAAAATTCAAAGGCGTTACACGAAATCAATCTCAAATTTAAAAAAACTAGATCACAATAAAAGATCAACTTATCTAAACCTACATACACTAGAAATGAGAAGACACAGAGGTGACTTATTAATGTACTGCGACACTTTAAATTATCCATTACTCATGACGGGATTGAACATAGAATATAAAAATGACATACATGCAACAAGGGGACATCCACTGCAGATTAAATTGGAAAGATTTCGCACAAATAAGCGCAAATATTTTTATACTCTATGAGTGGCAAACTTGTGGAATACATTACCATTGAACATAATATCTAGTCCTAGCAAGGACCGTTTTAAAATCAATTTGGACAAATTTTATCAACAATGGTGGAAGTCTCAATTACTACACCCTATTCTAAAGGAGCAATTTTATGGGCCTCTGCCTTTTTTCTCCTATACAACACAGTGAACATAGTGACTCTGAAAATACCCCATTACAATACACTGACACTTGAGGATCAGAGTAAAGAACTTGGATCCATTTCACAAAAGATTCCAGAAAGCCAAACCTGCCCCCAAGACATTGAAGAGAAAAAAACATGACACACAATCAAAGGTTTTCTCTGCATCCAGAGAGACCATCATCGCAGGGGTCTCAGGCTCTCCAGACATGGAGTACTTTTCCGAAGGTTATCAGAAGAAACCTGATGTCACATAAAGCCCACCTGCTCTGGACCTATCAAATAACCTCAGATTCTGTGTACCCTCATAGCCAGGATCTTTGCCAAAATGTTCATGTCCTGACTAACTAGGATATGGATCGGTATTTGACCACTAATTCAAGGTCCATTCCTGGTTTGGGTATCAGTGTAATCATTGCCTCAGTCATAGTCTGATCTGACAAGACCTGAGAATGCATGAACTATAGCTAAAGGCCCAGGTGAGAAGAGGGGTGAGTTCCATCAGAAAGCATTTATGAAAGTTGGCCGTGAACCCATCAGGCCTTGGCACCTTATCTAGAGTGAGTGAATTTATAGCTTCTTCAATCTCTCCCTGCATGATTGAGCTAGCTGACTTTTCCTGATGGTCTAGTGCTAGGATGGGCAAGGACCAAAAGCTTACCTGCCATTTTGCCTTGGTCTATATATTTTGTATGTGTCTCTAATAGGGCATGCTCTACCTGTTCTCTAAGGAGCTTCTCATACTGGCCTCATAGTGCATGTAAGCTGACCCAGGTATCCTCAGGAATGCAAGTATTTAATATAGACCCCAGCTGCCTGATTTCTTCTAAAAGTTCTCTATAGCTTTCCCTTTTCTAACCTTTTTCTGGTTGGATGCCAACCTGATCAGTTCCCCATGTAGGTAACATTTAAATGCGGACCAGAATATATCCTGTTTACCAGTAGACCTCTTATTAGCGTCTATGTTTATTGCCTCCCTGTTTTTTAATAAAAGACTTCTACTTTAAGCCAGTCTGGTGGTGCTGAGGGTTGAGGCACTGGATGCCACACCTCATGTCACGCCGGCGACCAGGGTTCAGATACGTGCTCGGGCCACCGGGGGTCAGCTGGGGGGGAGGGCAAAGAGCAGATTGAGCAGCTGGCAGGCAGCTCTCCTCCCAGAGGAGGGATGTGGGGTTTCCCAGATGCTTGGCTGCCACCCAGTGGAGGCTGTGTGTTAGTGCCATGCCAGAGTGGGAACCTGGCAATACGCCTGGAGGGCGTAAGAGGCCGTCACCAGACTCACAGTGTGCATGCGCACCTCCATGCCCATGGGCAACCATGTTCTGGGGCCCCGGATAAAATAAAAAGGGGGAGAAAATGGTGAAAATCAGGGGCCATGGCTGGATGAAGCCCCCAGGCTGGCTCTGGAGGCCCGCTGAGGCATGAGAGGGAGGGTGCCTCAAACGACCGCGCCACCCACAACAGAGTACAAACAATGGATGGAAAAAGAAAGACTTCTGCTTTAACAATTGGTTATTCAGCTTCTGTACAGTATCTTTATCCATAACATGTGTAATTGAGTGCTGCAGAAGGACTGGGGTGTTGTGTGAAACAATTCTGGCCTAGATCTGGCATCTATGAAGACTGTGGATGAGGGAGTGGCTGATCAGAAAGTTGTTAATACAGGAAAAGTTGTGTGGGGTGGAATAAAAAAATATATTCCCTGCAACCAGGATTTATAGCAACCAGGGATCTTCCACCCCTAGTGTATCTATCATGTCCCAGAGTGCCCACTGTGCTGGAGAGAGACTACCTCTTCTTCAGCTAGATTTATTTATCTCATTACTCAGCATTCAATTCAGGCCTCTGCCATTAAGAGAAGGTGACCGAGGTGGGGGGGGGGCTAGAATGTCCAGGAGGAACATAAAAAAATGAGGGGTGTCTACATTCGGGCCATGAATGTTACCAAGAACCAGGTGTGTATTATCCAAAGTTCCAGTCAAAAAAAAGTTTAAAGCCCTTTTGGGTCAGCTGGTGTTTGGATCATATTGAAACACAAGCTTCTGGACAGCAGAAAAACCACACCTCATTTTCAGGTGCAATCTCTGGCCCTGTAGGCCTGCCCTACCTTGTCTATATGGAAATAAAGAGTTTTCTGTTGTAGAAGGTGTGTTTCCTGAAGCATGACAACCTGTGTGGACAGCTTTTTAAGGTGCTTCAAATCTGATAGGGTTTCCCCTGGTCATAGCACCTTTACCATTCCGTGATGCATAGAATGTAATACTCATCAGATAGGAATAAAAACTGATATGTTCAGTGTTGCCCCACACCTGTACCAATAGTTAATGATAATGACTCCCAAAAACTGGAACCCAGAAATCCCTCACCCCCTCATCAGAACAGTGCAAGAATAGAAGAACATGCAAACAGTAAGCATAGAACAGAAATTTCAGCCATGTGGTAACTCTAATGGAAAAGTATCCCACAACCCACGGTTCCTCCCCTGGTCCTAAAGACTGCTCTCCAATTCAGGCTGGTCCTCAAGCTAGCTAAAGAACCATGCCCACAGCTCACCATGGAACCCCCATCAATTTCAGCATGATGATGATAAGTTCACTATAACTGACCTCCCCCTTTCAGCAAAATAGTTACATAGAAAGACGTATACCTTTGTGCGTACTGTGTTCAAAAATCCCCCTTGATAGACAACATCAGTCCAAACCGTACAGGTAATATGCCAAAATACAAAGGGACATTGAAGAATCCCAGGTCAAAGCCTCCCCCAGTGAAAATAAGGCACGATGATTGGTATTGAACAACACATTATACATCTATAAAAAACAAGAACATCTCTCAGCCGCAAACAAGCTAGGAATAAGTGCAGTTGTGGCTGATCCAAGATCTCCTTAGGGGCCTTACATATCAGCCAATTCCCTTCAAGCAGAGCAGGCACTGAGTAGGCATGCAGCAAAGCAACAGGGGTATGCTATAAAAATCAGTAAACCCAGGCATATGATCATATATCTTTTCCGGGCTATGCCCAGCACAGTCTCAGACTGCAGATGAGATTCCTCAGACAGTGTCTGAGGAAGCGCATCTGCAGTATTAGTGAAACGTAACCCAGTGGAGGCAGAGATTACCTGTTGCACTTTATTAATGTTATTTGTACCCAACTACCCACATTTTTTACATGCCATGTGGTGGAAAAATAAATGAAATACATCTGAAGGCACATGTATGTGGAGTTACTCTTTCCTGACTTCAGTTCAACAGTTGGAGGTAGGTGCTTAGAAGACATAGCTGCTGAGCACAAATGGTGCAAACCCAGACACCAAGCCTGCACTATTTTGAACCCGCTCAGACATGCAGGAGTAAACAGGTAGAGTGGAGGTGGCAGAAAGGGACCCACTATGAATCAGACTTGTGGAGCTTCCATCTGAAACTATATCCAGATTAGAGTTAAAATTACTTACATGCCCTGAATGGAAAATGTAGATCATCAGAGGGCAGTGATAAAAGTCAAAACTGGGATGCAGAAATTCAAACAGTGGTGATATCCAGAACAGTAAGAAAAGGTAACATAACATTACAGCTTTACTGCAGAGTTAACATAAGCCGACACAACCCAAGGTCTAAGCATTTCCACAAGGTCCAGAAGTTGTCTCCTCTGGATTTTCAATGCTGTACAGGTGCTATGTCCTAGGCAGGGAAGTCTATCAGCAGGACAGGCTTCTCCTGGCTTGGAACAAGTTTGGGAATACTTTGGGCAATCTTTGTTTAACCTCTGCTGCTGAAACAAGTTGCTTGTTGCCCTGACCAGTGGCCATGACCAGTTTTTCAGGGTATACTATTTTAAATTTGATTCTGACTGCAAACAGCTTGGACTTCACCTCTTTATACTCTGCTTGTTTGTTCTAACTTGAGGCCTTGAATTGCTAAATATGAAGTCTCTGCCTTTCCCATCAGAGTTTTTTGTCCTCCCTCACCTTTGTCTGCATCTGAACCTTCTCAAGGAAGTTGAGGAGCTGAAAGATTATCAGACAGACATTCTCCTGGATTGGGCATGGGACAAAGGGCTTGTGGGCATGCTCAATGATATATGTTGCTCCACTAAGCAAGGGAAGAGACAAAACGAGTAAAACCAGGCACGCCACAAAGCCAAAGGTGCAGCCCTTACATATTTGCAAACAAGCCACAAAAGAAAAGGGCTCTTACATTTTTAACTGCCAAGTAGGTGACTCTAATTGTAATTAGCCTGTGAGTATAAATTACTGCAGTTTACATACAAGCACCACTCCCTGTGGAGGCCTCTGCAAGGAGACACTACATAGGGGTGCTTGGCGTCCTGAGCAAATGTTTTGTTTAATAAAGTAAGTGGCTATTGAGATGGTGTATATGCCCTTTTCTTTTGTAGCCTTTTTCCGTTAATCAAGGGGCCTGCAACTTTTTCACATAACTTTTCAACAAACAACACAGCATCGGGCCCCTCAGCCTTTTCTCGCATTCCAACCAGCACAAGGTTGTTGCAGCAGCTACAGCCTTCTTGGCCTTTAAGCCAGTCTTACAGTTGTTACATTTTGTACCTCATGGCCACAGGTTCAGGTTCCTGCCTCACTGTACAGTACTCCAAGGAGCAAACTCGAGCCGCTGTGTCAGAGACATAGCAAGAGAGATCGGCGAGTGTTGGCTTCAAGATTTTAAAATCACCGGACAGATCAAGGAGTGTCCGTTGAGGCTTCCAAGCTCCTTAAAGAATCTGTCAAGGATTTCACCATCAACCAATCACGTCGGAGGTGTAAGGAGTGAATCGAGTTTGTGTCTCTTCGCGGCCTGCAAGCAGTCAACCGCAGCAGCTGTTGTGTTCGGAATTTCCATATCCTACTCGCCTGTGTCCGTATTTAGGGTCTAAATCCACTCATGTCTGTAAAAATGCTGCTTCTGAAGGAGGACTGACTGATTTTGCACAGAAAATAATAAATTAGCACATTTATTTTGCAAAAATAAAGGATACCTCAATGAAGCTGCTGTGGGTGTTTTTGCCATCTACAGCACCACCACATTACTCCCCAAACTCTGGTTTTGTCTACCTTTTGTACAGATGCATGTCACAGGACCTATAGACTCTGATAAGTAACTCATTTATACCCTCACTCACACAGCAGCAGCCCCCCCCAGCCCCCGGCTCTCTGGCCATTACCTCCAGTATCTGCTGATCAGCTGAAGAAAGTCTCTCTCTCTCTCTCTCTCTCTCTCTCTCCCCTCTCTCTCTCTCTCTCTCTCTAAGTGATCAAGCTGACATAAGGCTGTGAGTCCACCTACTGCAGCCTGCTTCCTGACAATGCCTACTGTAGGCCATCACCAGGTTGAGATGATTGACACAGTGGCTCCTGGACCTCACTGTCATAGCTGCTGTGCTGGCCATCAGGTCTGGATAGAATAAAGCCTCTCATTGCCTCCTTTCTCTCATCAACAAACCACAATGCAAAATTGGCAGAGTAGGCACTCTTATCCCGTGTAAAGTAACCTCCTCCTCCTTAGCAATAGTAGAAGCACACTTTTCCCTCTTTCAATATCTGCTCAGTATAGACATGCACTCACAGATGGCAGATCTGCATCCATGCACAGGCAAGGAAAACACTGACATAATCTGGGACGGTCATGGTCAGGAAAACTGAGCAGACAGCCTCCTCACTGGATAAGTCACTCTGTCAATTGCAAGGGAGGGTCTGTCTATTGGCTACTGTACAGCTGATTGGGTCACTGGAACACAATTGAATTAATAGGGTCCTTCAGTGGCCATGAACCCTCTGGTGGCTCCGAAGCAGACTTCAGAGCCTCACTGGTTGCTTGCTGTCTTCTGGCCTGTTTGCCATCCTGCGATGGGTCCAGAGGTGAAGATGATGATGGTGGACATCAGCCCCAGATGGACAGTCTTCAAAGTCCAGTTGACTGGAGCTTCAGGTCTGAGAAATACCCTGCTCATCACAAGTGTTTGCCATGTTCTCTGTCAGTGGCAAGGAAAATATTGTTCAGTGCAACAATGGAGTTACTGTACAAGTCAAGGCACAGGAGGGGCCAAAGAAATAGCACTCTTTTTCACTCAAGCTCCAAACCCCATTGCAGCAGGCTATAATCCATAGAGGTCTTGTGGAGCATCACTTACAGTCAACAGCATAGACAGCTTCATTGCAGACAATACAGGTAAGCCCCTCTAATGTGGGATTTACATTCTCCCCAGGTTAAACGCTTGATGTCCACTAGAGGATCCAGCTACTGTATGTAGTGAAATAGCACCCACTACCCCTTTGGCTAGAAAAAGTAGCTTTTTTAGCCTAATCTGAGTTTTAAAAGGGATCATTTTACATCAATGGAGAAAATGCTACCACCTTGACATAAATAGTCACCCCCTGAAAAAGTTCTAGCTCCACCCCTGTCTGTGTCAATGCCAAATTCAGAGTCAAGTGAAATGCATACAATCAGTCTTTAACAGGTTTTCTAGACAACTGTATCCTAGTTGGCATATGTCACAATGAGTAGTGCTGACACCCTAGCTAGACAATTAGTTTCTGATCTAATAGTTTGGTAAAACAGACAACCCATATTACCACTGCTGTCAATTAATTTTGTATGCACACCACTCGGGACAGCAATATTTGTACATAGAAACATAGAAGTTGGTGGCAGATAAGGACCACAAGGCCCATCCAGTCTGCCCATTTCTTTTTCTACCTTATGAATGTGCCATAGGCCTTTGCTCTGTCAATGGCCTATCTATTCATACTCATCTGTATTGCTTCCTTATGCCTATCCCATGCCTGTTTGAAGCCCTACACTGTATTCATATCCGCCACTTCCTGAGGTAGGCCGTTCCATGCATCCACCACCCTTTCTGTGGAAAAGAACTTCCTCACATTACCCCTTAATCGGCCTCTCTCTGATCTCATGCTGTGTCCTCTTGTCCTGCTATTTTTCTTATATTGAAACATGTTAGACTCTTTCGCCTTGTTAATACCCTTAAGGTATTTGAATGTTTCAATCATCTCACCTCTCTCCCTCCTTTGCTCTAGGGTATACATATTGAGCTCCATTAATCTGTTCTCATATGTTTTCTGATGCAGTCCCTGCACCATTGTGGTTGCCCTTCTCTGGACTGCCTCAATTTGGTTAATGTCCTTGTGAAGGTGTGGCCTCCAGTACTGCATGCAGTACTCCAGATGGGGCCTAACCAGTGTCTTGTAAAGAGGGATTATTACCTCCCTCTTCTGACTTGTGATACCCCTACTAATACACCCTAACATCCCTCTAACCTTACCTACTGCTTTAGAGGACTGCTTGGATGATTTCAGGTCATTGGTGATGATGACGCCCAAGTCTCTTTCTTTCCTTGTGACTGCCAGCAACTCCCCTCCCAGCCTATAGGTGACCTCAGGGTTTCTCTTCCCTATGTGCATGATATTGCACTTCTTTGTGTTAAACCCCAGTTGCCACTCTTCCGACCATTTTGCTAGTTTATCCAGATCTCTTCTCATTCTGCCCACCCCATCTGGATCATCTACTCTGTTGCAGATCTTGGTGTCATCTGCAAACAGACAAACCTTACCCTCCAGTCCATCTGCAATGTCACTGATGAAAATATTGAGGAGGACTGGCCCCAGGACTGATCCCTAAGGTACCCCACTTGTGACTTGCATCTCTTCTGACTGTATACCATTTACCACCACTCTGTGTTCTGCCCGTCAACCAGTTTGCCACCCAGTTGACCAACGTCTGACCCACCCGAGCCTACCCAGCTTATTATTCAATCTTCTATGTGGAACAGTATTGAAAGCTTTGCTGAAGTCAAGGTAGGCAACATCAACTGCTCCCCCTTGGACCACCACTCTGGTTACCCAGTCAAAGAAATCTATGAGATTAGTTTGACAGTACCTTCGTTTTGTAAACCCATACTGTCTTGGATCCTGTGCTCCTATGGATTCCAGGTGTTGCACTATCCTTTCCTTAAGGAGTATCTCCATAATCTTGCCCATTCCTGAGGTAAGACTGACAGGTCTGTAGTTCCCTGCCTCCTCCCTGCTACCACTCTTGTGGAGCAGGATCACATGAGCCCTTCTCCAGTCTTCTGGGACCTCTCCTGTGCTCAGATACTCACTAAACAGTTCTGATAATGGCTCTGCTAGTTCCACCCTTAGCTCTTTTAGTACACTGGGATGTACGCCATCAGGTCCCATTGCCTTGTCCACACTGAGCTTATCAAGCTCTTGTAGGACCCTTTATTTTGTGAAGGGACTAGTGCACACCTCCCTCCCCCCTATGTCCATGGTGCAGAGCTGTGGGCCCTACCCTACCTTCTCTTCAGTAAATACTGAGCAGAAGTATCTGTTTAGGATAGATGCTTTTACATGGTCCTCCTCCTCACATGTCCCCTTATCCCCTTTGATCTTAGCAATACCCTTCTGGACTTTCTCCTTTCACTAATGTATCTATAGAAAGTCTTGTCACCTTCTTTTACTGTTTGTGCTAGTGTTTCCTCTGCTTGGGCCTTTGCCTGCCTTACTGCCTTCCCTGCTTGCCTTAGGGAAGTTTGGTATGCCTCCCTATCTTCATCTTGCTGCGTTCCCTTATATTTCCTGAAGGCCAGCCTTTTGGCTGTGACCTTTTCTGCTACTGTGTTTGAGAACCAAAGTGGTTTCCTTCTTCTTTTGCTCTTTCTTTTCTCACTAACACAATGGGATGTTGCTTCAAGTATTGCATCTTTAATGCTTGCCCACCTTGCCTGTACTCCCTCACCTGTATTTCTTTTTGCCAGAGCTAGCATAACTCTGTTGGCCATCTTATCAAAGTCAGCTCCTCTGAAGTCCCATATTTTTTGCCTTGGAATGGGATGATTTTATTCTAGTGGCTAAATTGAACATACCATGTCATGGTCACTGGCACTCAGGTGACCTACCTGGAGATCTGTGATCCTTTCCATGTTAGTCAGTACTAGAGCTAGAATAGCCTTGTCTCTTGTGGGTTGTTGTACCAGTTGTTTGAGGCCCTTCCCCTGCAGGAAATCCACCATGTGTCTAGTTCTGGCAGATGTCCCTGCTGGTATTGGCCAATCTGTATCTGGCATGTTGAAGTCTCCCATTATCATAACCTCCCCTTTAGCTGTCATGTTTTGTATATCGTCTAACAGTAACATGTCTATGTCCTCCCCCTGGTCTGGAGGTCTGTACACAACCCCAGTTCACATGGCTGTCCCATTTTCTGTTTCCAGGGTGACCCACATTTCTTCTGGCTCCTTACAGTATGTGTTTTCTGAATTTCTGTAGCTTTGATATTTTCATTGACATAAAGGGCCACTCCATCCCCACTTTTTGCACCTCAGTCTCTTCTGAACAGTACATAGCCAGGCACTGAAGTCTCCCAAGTGTGGTTACTGGTAAACCATGTCTCGCTAATGGCTACTATGTCCAGTTTAGCCTCTGTCATTATTGCCTGCAAGTCTGGGATCTTGTTTCCCAGACTGCGAGCATTTGTGTACATGATTTTCCATTGGTCAAATTTTGGTGTGTTAGTTGTTGGGCGAGGTCCAGTGTTTCCCCTGTGCATCATATGGGGAGCTGGACCTTTTTCTTTACCTGGTGAAGCAAATGAACTACAAACATGCTGAACTCCTGTTTGACCACTAGCTGAGGGGGGAGGGTGTTCTTCCCATTCGACGTATTGGGTGCTGCACCCCCTTCCCATTTGCTAGTTTAAATATTCTGCAAAGACATCAAACTTCTGCCCCAATGACACTGAATGTACACACATCCAAAATTGCATATACCCAGAAAATGAACTATGCATTTTAAAAACCAACATCAGGGCCATACAAGCTACCCCCTAGGCTATTAAAAGAGGTTACAACATCATTAGCTGGTCCTATTACAACATTACATAACAAATCATTCTCAAAAAGGGTTGTACCACCAAACTGGAGGACAACTATAGTGGTCCAAACCCACAAAAAGGGAAATAAACCCATGGTTGAAAACTAAAGACCAGTAAGTCTCACAGCAATGCTGGGGAAAATTAAGGAGACCCTAATTAAGGAAAACTTTCATAACAAATTGGTAAATAAAGGGCTTCGGGGCAGAACCCAGCATAGATTTATTGCAAGAAAGTCATGCACTATAAATCTGCTATCACTTAATAAAACAGTGAGCAGTAGCCTAGATGGTAATATCCCAGTAGATGTTATTTATCAGGATTTTCAGAAGCTATTTGATAAGGTGCCACATAGGGAATTATTAAAATGGAGAACAAGGGAATGGATAAGAAATTGATTTGCTGAGGTGAACTTTGGTTGAAAGAAAGGGTCCAATACATTTTAAAATAAATGGCAGTTTATCAGATGTAGATATGGTGTCTAGTGGAATACCACAGATCTCAGTCCTGGGACCATCAATAGGAGATACTGTATGCATAAACACATAAATGGCTGAATCAAACAATTTGCAGATGACACAAAACTGGGGTGGCAGGTAGATACGCAGTTGAAATATAAAAGTTTAGCCAATGACTTAAAGGAAACTGAGAAGTGGGTGGTACAGAATAAGATGTTTTTCAACAATAACAAGCATTTGTCAATGCCGAATGTTGCTTGCTTGTATGTGCTATTTAGGTATTTGGAAGTGATAGTTCCATGCCTTCATCCCAAGTCATCCACTGTGTCTTTCCACTCAGTATTCACAGAAGAGTGGGAGGGGCAAGGGCCACAGCAGTACAGCAGTTGCCAAGGGAGTGAAGAGGTGGACAATAGTCCATTCAAAGGCAAAAGAGTCCTGCAGGAGCTCACTAAATTGAAGCTGGACAAAGCAATGGAACCTGATGGCATACGCCCAAGGATATTAAAAGAACTGCGAAGGGAGATAGCAGTACCTCTGGCAGCCATGTTCACTGAGTCATTCAACATGAGTGAATTGGAGGAGGGCACGTGTGGTCCCTCTACACAAATGCAGCAGCAGGGAGGAGGCAGGGAACAATAGGCCATTCAGCCTCACCTCAGTAGTGAGGAAGATCATGGAGGCATTGCTTAAAGAAAGGATAGTGGGGCATCTAGAAGCCATCGGAGCCCAGGACCATAGACAACATGGATTCACAGTGGGGACATCATGTCAGACAAATCTGGTTGATTTCTTTGACTGGGTGACAAAGGAAGTGAATCAGGGTGGAGCAGTGGACAACGCTTACCTTGATTTCAGCAAAGCCTTTGACACCATCCCACATAGGAGGCTGATAAACTAACTGGGTAGGCTGGGCATGGGAGAAAGCGTGGTAAACTGGGTTAGAAACTGGCTAACAGACAGGAGGCAGAGAGTGGTGGTAAATGGGGTGCAGTCTAGAGAGAGGGGGTGACCAATGGGGTGCTGCAGGGTCTTAATTAGTAACATTACAGAATGGCTGAAGGGAATTTTTTCACCAAATTTTCAACATAGCTATTTTAAGACCTCTGCTCGTGAACAGTGTCACTGTGATTTTCTTAATCTGTCTCAAACATTGATTGCGCACACTGACTGTGCCATTGTGCGCTACATGCACAGAAACACATTTTGGGTGACGTGAAAAATGACAGATGTACTGCTCATAAGAAGGTGTGGTAAAATGGCAATTTTGAAAATCTGGAGTGCAAATATTAAAAATTTGCGAACTTACGAGCGTGGGTAGGAACTGCGCAATGCACGCTTGTAAAACAGTCACTTTTAGGAATTTTTTCACCAAATTTTCAACATAGCCATTTTAAGACCTCTGCTCATGAACAGTGTCCTTTCACACACCGACTGTGCCATTGTGCGCTACATGGGCGGAAACACGTTTTGGGTGAGATGTGAAAAATGACAGCTGTACTGCCCAAAAGGAGGTGTGGTAAAATGGTAATGTTGAAAATTTGGAGTGAAAATATTGAAAATTTGTGAACTTACGAGCGTGCGTAGGAACTGCGCAACGCACGCTCGTCAAACAGTCATTTTTAGGAATTTTTCACAAATTTTCAACATAGACTTTTTTTGAAGAGCCCACCTTATGAACACTGGCAGTGTCATTTCATTAATTGGTCCCGAAGGTGATTTCATGCAGTGACTGGTGAAATCACCTTCGGCCCGATTAACGCCATCGCAGTGTAAGAATTCATGGGGGGTCCTAAAACTCCATATTGAAAATTTGGGCCCAAAATTCCCAAAAATGCCTGAGATATGCAACAAAGTTGAAAAAACCCTATTAATTCCATTATACAGCTTACCGGCATTTCCTCAGTTCGCGGTCGGCTTTGAAGAGTGCAGACGTGTTCCCGGTCCACCTCAAGATCAGCGCCAGACCATGGGTAAGTATGGGGTGAGGGGTGTGTGGGGAGGCAGGGTGCACAGTGGGTGGGTGCGGGTTGTGGGGGCAGGGAGAATACGAAGGATCTTTTTGTTTACAGGTTGTATTTTTTTTTTAAGTAGGCAGCGGGACGTTTGCCACACTGGGGTGGGCTCCCAGTGTGGCAGGTGGAAAGGCTGTTTGGGGGGGCTGGAGCCGACGGGGAATTGGGCACCCCCGTCGGCTATAACAAGCTTTGCCACGCTGGGGTGGGCTCCCAGCATGGCACCTGGAAAGCTTTTGGGGGGGTGTGCAGCCATGGAGCTAGTGGGGGATTGGGCACCCCCGTCGGCTGTAACAGTTTTTGCCACGCTGGGGTAGGCTCCCAGTGTGGCACCTGGAACAGCTGTTGGGGGTGAGCCGACGGGGATTGGGCACCTCTGTCAGCCATACAGTGTGTGCGTGGGGGAGCGCATCAGCACTCCAGCATATGTGCTTGTATGTGTGTGTGTGTGTGTGTGTGTGTGTGTGTGTGTGTGTGTGAGAGGGGGCACTGCTCACTGAAGCGGAGCTCTCCTTTCAACTGTACGACCACTGCATTTTCAACTGCTGTCATAGACAGCTGCAGCAGTGATTGGGGAACTGGGACTGCGCCTGCAAACACATTGACTGAATTGGAAGACGGGTACCACACCTCCAAAAACTCAGATGATGGCACTATGTTTTTTGCACATGCGTGCAAGCAACATAAAAATGTGTTGTTCAACATCTGGGTAGAAATAATCCCAAAAATAAGTATACACTAGCTGGTAGCTGTTTAAAGGAACTAGAAACAGAAAAAGATCTTGGGATCAGAATTAATAATTATCTAAGTAGTGGAATCCATTGTAAAAAGGTAGCATTAATGGCTAGCAGGCTGCTTGATTGTATTAGAAAATCCTTTATAAGCAGGACAAAGCAGTGCATGTTGCCATTATACAAAATGTATACTCACCCACATTTAGACTACTAGTCCATTCTGGAGTCCATGTTTAAAAAAAGGATAGAGAACTTTTGGAAACAATATAGCACAGAGTGACCAAATGAATCATGATGCTGAAAAGCAAGCCATATTGGGAAAGGACTAAAGAGCTAGTTCTGGTTATACTGAAGGAGAGGAGAAAACACTAAAAAGACAATGAATTGATGTCAGCGATATGTTTTTTGTGTATATGGAAAGAAACATGTAATTAAGATGGCATAATAAACTACATCAGGTAAAGGAGAATAGCAGAAAGGAATTTTTTTATATAAAGTATGGTGAGAGAATGGAACAGACTGCCTAGGGAAGTAGTGGAAGTGGAATCACTTGCCAATTTTTAAAAAGATTGGATCATTAAATTCTGGAAAAGAGGTCAAATATAGTCCCACATGGAGTGGGAGACAGTCTTAATGAGTGTAAGCCTTCTGTCTAGTACACCTAGTATTCACCTAGTATTGCACCTAATGAACCAGCCACATTGCTTTTGGTTACCGATGGCACTGGAGTGAGGACAGCCAGGCCCACCATGCAAGACAACCATCAAATATATCTTTTTCCCAACATCACTTATTCGATGCAGCAACATGGAAAGAAATTCAATAGTGCCAGACGACGACTTTGAGGGGTCTCCATAATGCATCCCATGATCTATGTAACCTGTCAGGTCATCACAATCAAAACAAAATTCAGCAAATAAGTTTTACAAGCTCTGAGTTGTGGAGTCCTGCACTGAATCCACATTTCTGTTTGACCCATTCCTAAAGGATCTGTGCTTGTCTTTAAGATCTATTCACAACCATTTTGGAGATCAAAGGGAAGACACTGACAAAGGAGTTTTACATCCTGCATATGCCCCTGGCCAGTGTTCATCACCTTCAGGAATTTAACACATTCTGCATCTTTGATCTACGGTAGCAATAGTTTACTGGTCCCCAGTAGTTCACATTTCCTGTGGATTTAATTATTTTTCCTCATTTGACTTCTGGACCCTTGGACAAGATTATTATATTATTCGGACGGAGGACTTCGGGGGTAGGAGGTTTGGACTGGTCCTCGCTGGGACCCCCTCCTCCCCCAGCACAGCCTGCTGAAGGATGGATTTTAATCTTTATTTTTAATTTTTAACCTTCTGCTGGAAGAAATCTATTTGTTTTTGTTAACTTTCTGCTCCGCTGCCACAGGAGCAGAATACAGTGTGTGCTCATGCAGGCTGAAAATTCCGCCAGCAGAGGTCAGAAAAAGGTGCCAATTTTAAACTACTGGAGCAGGCACGGCATTATCCCAGCACGACACACACCCTGTCATGCATTATTCCTTTATTGATGCCAGGCAAATAAGTAAGAGCATAGCCTCCATAGGTGGTGGTGATAAAATAATTTCAGCAAGGGGTGACATTTTTTGGTTTGCCCCCTTCCTGCCAGGCAGGGATACCGCTTCAGGTAAATTTGTGCAGCTGAATGTCACTACACAGAACTTAGGATCCAAACTCACCAGTACACCCAATAACAGCCAGTTTTGACAAACCAATAAGCTGCCTTACTGGTTCCTGTAAGTGTGTGATTACAAGCAGAAAATGAGGTTGTCTACAGTAAGTGTCTGCTGTCTGCTAGGGGGCATGTTAATAGTGATGGAAATTGTCTCAGATCATATAAAAGTTTTTCCAGAGTGAGCAAATGGACACAAAGAAGTGACCTCTTTCACCTTCTCTAATCTAATAACCCATAAGGATAAAACTTCAATCAATAACTGGTACTTAAAGAGCATCAACACAGCAAAATTAGGGAGCTACTTAACCACCCATGCTATCCAAAGACCAAAGGGCTACAGGCGTCTGCAAAAATTCATCACAGAACTATGGCTTCATCTATTATATCTATCATGGTTGGGAGGCATCGAAACAAACCCTGGGCCTCCTCTTTGAACCAATCCCTCTATAATCCCACAGTGGTTCAAAACTCAAGGACTAAAGGTTGCACACATAAACGTTAGAAGCCTGACGGCAAACTTAGATGAACTAGAAGCATGGATATCCCACTACTCCCCAGACATACTTGGACTAACCGAAATGTGGCTAAAACCAAGCATTCCTGACTCATTATGTGCTATTGAGGGTTACTAAGAAAGGGCCGTGGCTCCACCAAAAGGGGAGGTGGAGTTGCCATCCTTGCCAGGGAACACCTAAAACTTACTGTACAACTCATGGATACAGCCAGCACCCTCGAAGCCCTACACATAGTCCTGTTACTAGGAAACACTAAGAAAGTAAACCTTATCTGTGCTACAACCCACCGAAGAGTGGCCTGCCAGGATTAACTAACCTCACCTCTCTGGACATATGCAATTCATTCAAATAAACAACTACAAATTTGATCTTTCCACCACCACCGTCGGGGTGCCTCAAGGATCCATCCTTGGCCCAATGCTTTTCTCACTGTTCATAAACAATCTACCAGTGATGTCTGGGTCCTCCTCTACTATTCTGTATGCAGATGACATGGTACTGTACGCAAGTGCCAAAGACATAGCTACAGTAAATTCCACACTAAACACCTATTTTGAATGCCTACATATATGGCTAACATGCAACAAGCTAATCCTAAATGCCAAAAAAACGGTGGCCATGATGTTCGGCTCAGCACCGAGGATCAAAGCTCAGACATCTGCACTGTCAATCTCACAAACAGATGACACCCTGTTGGAGGTGGTGGTCTCCTTCAGGTACTTGGGAATAATGCTGGACCCCTCGCTTGACTTTAACCTGCATGTAGCTTCCACCTGCAAAGCTGTAAATATAAAGCTGGGGCTGGCCTACAAAATCCATTCCTCGCTAAAAACACGGCAGCTAAACTGGCCATCGCACAGGGAATTCTTAGACCCAGCCTCACCTATGGCATAGCGACCTTCCATGATGCAAACAAAGGGGTACTACAAAGGTGGGACACCTGCTACAATAACATCTGCCACTTTGCCTTATTGGTCCTCAGGCGGACCCACAGGTGTATACTGTACTCAAGTCTAGGTTGGCTCTCCCCTACCTCTTATTGCACTTGCACCGCAGGATGTACAATTGATTGCATCATTAGATCTGGCACACCAGAGGTGCTGGCCAGCCTGTTACATCAAGCAAAATAAGCTTATCCACTCACATCGGCAGAAAAAACTTGCCTTAGTGTACCTAAGTGTGCCACGAAAATGGGTGAACAAGCCTTTTCGACATCGGCCCCCAAGCTTTGGAACACCCTGCCCTCATCTATTAGGCTCTCCAAATTTCACCAGGTGTTCAAAAATGAGCTACATGCCTACCTCATGGGCACTGATAGATGCACATGCATCCAAATCACTGGAGCACTCACCTAGTAAAGCTCTCCCAAATCTAAAGCACTTTCCTTACATGTGTGCCACATTCTTATGTGGGAAGGCTTAATCTCTCTGGTTTTGACCACCTGTTTCTCTGGGGGACCTGCACTACCTGATCTGTTGCCATAATGATCCCATATGCTGCTAACCCCTGCACTAGAACACAATTTGTGTGATTTCTTCCTCAGTTGTTGTTTGCCCTGTTTGCAACTGCCTCGCTAACTGTGATGCAGCAATACCTGAGATATCTATTATAGTCTAGTTTCCTTGCACTAAATCATGTGATGTTATTTGTCTCCTGACTTGCTATTGTCTCTGTATATAACTCTGTATATAACTGTATCTCTGCATGTAACTCTCCCGGGCCGGGCCTGAAAATAGGCAAAGTTTCTTGTCTAGTACACTTACCCGGTAAACAAAAACTAACTAACTAAATTAATTAAACCATCTGAAGATGAAGAAACTTGAGTGGGACTTATTCACTGGGGATTATTAAATAAAAAAAAAAACTTGAGAGTCATCACTTTCAGGACTTCTTTGACAAGATACTGACTTTATAGACTGCACCAAGCTCCTTGCACTGAGACTATGGTACTGTAAGAGGGAGCATTGAACTCAAATCCTAGTTATTGCTTCTGCATTTTACCAGCGTTTGCTCTTTCTTTGTCACTAGCTGCAGCAGCTTGCTGTTTTACATATATACACCCACCAAGTCACATGCCTGGAATCTTGTTGCAGCAGGTTGCTCTGACTTGTTATGAAATAACTTCATGTATTCAGTGTTCTCTTTCAAATAACAACAATTTCTCTGTGGATTAGTTGGGATATGCTGTAGTTTGATTCAGTGATAACATATTAAATGCTGTTTTTCTTTTTTTTTCTAATCATACTTTATTGGAAATTTTGTAATGTAGTTACAGACAGGATGAAACATCAAGACAATAACAGTTAGCAAGGAACATCAAATAACTTCAGTCAGAATTACTCAAACCAGAATTAGGTCCAGAAAAGGGAGGTGTGGGAGCAGTTCACTGGGGAGGAGAGGTTGCTTACAATTAAACAAGATTCCCAAGTGAACAAGGTGAAGTGGGGTATGGAGAGGTGAAGCTTGTGGGGGGAAGGGGTGGAGATAGGCAGGTAAGGGAGGAGTGAGAAGAGGAAGGTACAAAGGGGTATGGGTCCAGTCGTAGGAACAATTAATCACTTCCCTGCATTCCATACATTAATAAACCATTACATTGTGTGTTTACATTATTCTTATACTCAGAAAAATTCATCTATGGGGTCCCTGGGAGTAGGGTACATTCAGAGTCAGGAGCTCGTATAGGGTGTTACCTCCTGAGTTGGGTAACTATTCCAGGCATGGTGCCTGAAGTGAGGAGCATTTTAGCTCTGGTTTGCCAGGGCCTCCAGAATGTCTATCCCTTCTAAACTGGCTATGTATTCCCTAAAGGGGAGCCACCACCCTGCATGCATCTGTAAAATGTGTCTCAGGAGGGACATGACCCTTTCCATCTCCCTCGTTTCATTACATTTTTTCCCAGCCGTCTAGGTCAGAAGGTGTTGCCAGTAACCATTTCTGGGTAGCTGCTTTAAGCACAGCTGCAGCCATGATGTTGCATAAGCATTTTTTATTTCTCCCCTTGAGTTCCTGTGGGTGGACATGCAGTATCAACTGTATAAAAAGTTGTGGGAGTGGGATGTTGAATACCTGTCCTATTATGGTGCCTAACTCTAGCCAAAATTGTGTCAGACAAGGGCAGATCCAAAAGATGTGTTCGTGAGTACCTAAGTTGCCTCACCCTCTCCAACATTTGTCTGAGAGGTGTGCCTCATAATGTTTAGAGATTGTGGGGGTTTGAAAAAAAATGATTACCTTCCACCAAAACTCTCTCTCTCACCAACTGGGCAAGGTAGTGGTTTTATGGCTTTGTTCCCAAATGGTGTTCCTTCCAGCCTCCGTAATCTTGTCATTACTTTCCTCACCCCACTTATCTTTAATTGCTACCACCAGGTCAGATTCAAGCCCTTTTATTGTACTGCATAATTTAGGTATTAACTTCTTTGGGTGTGACTTAGATGCCATTGCTGTTAGAACTATCCTAATTGGGTTTTCAACCCTTTTAAGCATGGAAGTTGTCAGTTAGATATCAGGTAGTGTCTAATCTCCATTTGTCTTAGTGTGTCTTGTCTCCCAAACCCAAATTCTGTTCCAAGTTCCCAGAATGATTTGACAATAGGGCCCTCTATTAGAAGTCATAGCCTATAAAATAGATTCCTTGTCTTTTCCATCTCTGGAAGCCACTGTCCATCCAGCTTCATTGGACGTTAGTGCATACACGAAATGGGGTGAGTTTACTCAGGCCCATATTCATGGTCCACTTCTTGCATACCTGGCCCCAGACTTGTACTGTTAGTCTGGCACAGGGATTACCAATCTAGGACAGGAAGTTGCTTTCCCATTCATAGATCAGGATGTCATTAATCATCTTATCTGAGTTGAGGCTTTTCTCCAGGGCTGCCCCGTCAGGGGCACTAGGCACAAGGTTTACCTTAATTAGGTTCTAAAGTTGTGCTGCCCAGCAGTATGCCTTTAGGTCTGGAACTTCCAGCTCTCATTTCACTTTCTGGGCTAACATAACCGACCATTTCTCCAGGTGGCTAATGTTTTCTGCAGTTGCTTCCAGGTCAAAGCAGGGATTTTGATTGGCAAGGCAGCAAACAGGAAACTGAGACGGGGGAGTGCATTCACACGTACTGTTTCTACTCTTCCGACTATGGAAAATGTGAGTTCTTTTCAGTGTTGCCAGTCTTTTTATATCTCCCTATCAACTTGTTATAATCAAGTTTAAACAGTTTAACTATCTTAGGTGGTACCTAGACACTCAAATGTCTGAAGCCTTTCGGCACCCATTTGAGGTTACTGTATTCCCTCAATTGTGGTGACTCTGGGTCCCAAGGAGCATGACCTCTGATTTATCCTTATTTAGCTTGAAGCCAGAGAATCCCCCAAATTCTTTGAGAATATGCAGAACTCGGGGGATGTTAACCAGTGGGTCATTAATGTATATGAGGATGTCATCTACACACAGAGATACCCACAGTTCCTCACCCAGAATTTTTATGCCTTCAGTTTCCCTGGATACTCTTAGACATTGTGTCAGGGGCTACATGGGTAAGGTGAACAGAAGGGTTGACAGGGGACACCCCTGCCTCATCCCATGTTGGATCTGTATGACTACTGAGAAGGAACCATTACCATTCACTCAAGCCCTGGGGTTGGTGTACAGACCTCTGACCCACTGTCTAAACATATCCCCAAACAGAAATTTCTGGAGGGTGGTGTCTGAGAATTGCCAGTTAAGGTGATCAGATGCCTTTCAGCATTGACCGCTATCACTGCTTCATATGTGCCCTTTGGTAGGCTTTGACAGTCGGAGATAACATTCAATAATTTCCTTAGGTTATCTTGAATGTGCCTGCATGGGATAAACCCTGTCTAGTCCAGGTGGACCAATGATATGACCACTATTTGTAGTCTGCTAGCCATGGCTTTTGGGAAGATTTTGGTGTCTTGGTTGAGGAGGGAGTTCAGGCAGTAGCCACTGCAGTTTGTATGGTCCTTGTCTGGCTTGGGAATAACTGTGATTACTGCCTCCTTCCAAGTGTCTGGGAGTTCTACTCCTCATGGGTGATATCGCATACTTTGGTGCAGGCTGGTATTAAGTCTTCTGCAAAGAGTTTACAAAACTCTGCGGTGAAGCTATCTGGGCCCAAGGCTTACCAGTGCTTAAGGATTTAATAACCCCCATAAGCACATATGCTGAAAAGCACCTGTCCTGCTCATGTTGTTGTTCTTGGGAGAGCTAGGGTAAATTGAGGCTTGCCAATGACGCCTAGATGACTTCCAGGGTGCCAATTTGTCTCTCTACTGAGTATAACACTGTCTAGAATTTATTAAATTCTGCGGCAATGAGCTTGGGGTGTGTGACAGCATCCTGTGGTCATTTCCCTGTCATTATTAGAGGTACTCACCTGTCTGCCTCCTGCTTTCTGAGTCAGAAGGCTGATAAAAAACTGGACTTATTGCCCTATTTATAATATTTCTGATTTGTAAAATGGAGGCTATTTTCAGTCTTTCTAAAAGTCAGTTTGTTTACTTCCTCCCTTTCTTTCCGAAGGGCAAGTCCTTAAAAGGTTTTGTGTTTCTGCTTTAGTTCTCTAATTTTCTCTTCTACTTTGATTTGCCATTCCCAGAAATTTTTGTTCTTATGGGTTGCATAGGTAATCAGGTGGCCCCTGAGGACAGCCTTCATGTCATCCCAGACAAATTTAATTTTGGTGTCGCCTCTCATGTGTTCCCGTAAGTAATTACAAATTACTTCTTTAATTTTGTTCTGGAAAAGTTCCTCAATAAAACAGCCAGTATTTAGCCCTTTTATCCCAAATGGACCAAAGTGTAGTGTCAGACTATGGCATGGTCCAATAGAGTAATCGGAGAGATGGCCACCTCTTTGATTGTGAAACCCTATTGTTTTCCTTTTATTGCAACAGTAATGGAATGCATGACACTTATGTTCGATCTAGTATAGGGCAAGTCTATATAGAATGGGAATGTTTGGACTTAAGGTACTTTTTTTTTTTTTCCATTCTTTATCTGGTGGGCCCCTACTGTTGACCCTCAGCCCTGGTCAAGGCCCCTTGGGACTTCAACCACCATCTATGGCCGTTCTCCCCCAGTTACCCCCAGCTTACCCCCCAGAGGGCAGGGCCACGGCATCAGACCCCTGTATCCGAGCCACAGAACTAGCGACTAGTCGGGAGAGTATGGCGATGATGGCTAATCGAAGCCCTAGGGAGGGCTTCACCTAGACAGTGGACCCACCCACCTACCCCTTTTTCCATTTTTTTCTGGAGGAGGGGATATGCAATGACGCCAGTGTCTGCCCTGCCTTCCTTTATGTTCAAGCGCCGATAGCTTGAGTGACTCCCGACCTCAGCCAGGGATTCTCCTTATGCTGGACACTACCCCACCCTCCCCCTCAGAGAAGGAGAGCTGTCCATGGGATGCTCCATCCTGCTCCCAGCTGGCCTCCGGTGATCGGGTCTTTTCCCGAACCTGGGTCACCGGTGTATGGCGGAAATCCAGCAGCTGCACAGCAGGCTGTATGAGTGCTGACTGATCACAGCTACTCATGCGATCCATTAATTCAGCAGCTTCTTGAACTTATAGATTTTATGCGCTTTGTTTACCCTCCAGTGATGTATCACTATATGCCAGATGCACGTGTTTCTTTTGATTAAGGGGTTCTCCCTGGATGGTTTATTACTTCGTGTAATTCAAATATGGACTGTCTGTCATACGGATTTTTGTGTACAGTTGTCATGCAGTTGTCTGATAAAAATAAATTTAAAAAATACCTGGCGCTGATGGAAGAGCACCAGAAATCATGCATTGAAAGACTCCTTCCTGGGCTGCAGTCTGATTCAACAAGTGGGAGAACAGACCAGGGATAGGATCCTACTCCACCTCGTTCTGACCAACCAAGATAGCATCGAGGCGGGGGGAGAGTAACAGTGAAGGAACTGCTGGAGTCTAGCAACCACAACACAGTTCTTCATAGTCTTGAAATGAAAGATACAGTTGACCTAGACAATGGTCCTGGACTTTAGGAGGGTGACTATTGGAGGCTGAAGGAGGAGCTAATGGAAAGGTTCAAGAGATATAAACAAATGGATGGGGCAGTAAGCAAGTGAGAGCATATCAAAGCACCTATTCTAACTGTAACCTAAAAGGTTGCCTCTGACGAGTGGATAAAGGGAAGAGGCATACGAGTCCTATGTGGTTTCTAGGGAAGTTGATGTAGTGGAGAGGGAAAAAGGTTGCCTTCAAAATGCATAATGTCAAACAGACTGAGGGAAGTAGGGAGCTCCACAGAGTTAAAAACAAAGGAGTCTAGCAAGGCAGTGAGAAGGGCCAAAGCAGAGGTAGAGCTCAAAATTGCAGAATTGGTAAGGAAAAATTAAGCCAATGAAAAATAGCAACACTCATCCCTGGAGTACAGACACAACTGGAGGCAAGCCTTCTAGTGTGAAAATCAGGTGCAAAGCAATACATATCAGTGTAACTCCAGCTATAACATTTCAAGGTCCATGCTCTATACATTACAGCAAACAGGTCTCTGTACCTCCTGAAACCTATCACCATTCCACTAGCACTCTGACTCATTCTAAGTCTTTATCGGGGGTCTCTACTGGAGAAACATTTTCTAAATATAATGTTTCAAAAATTATTGAAAGTTCCTCATGACCCGAGTCCTGGCTGAAAATGCTTGATTCTAGTTCTCCTAGTCATCCTATTGTTTGATTAGTTTAGTTTGCCTTATTGAAGCATTACATTCAAATCCAGCATCTTTGATAGAGGCCACACTGACTCCAGAAACATCATTCAAACTTGATGATCTAGACTCAAATGAACTGGCAACTTAACAAGACACTAATGAAGTGTCCTTGGGAACTGAGGGACAAAATATGGTTACCAATGTTACATCACTTAACTGAGACAATGGGCCGGATTCTAAAAGCGGTTAGGTATTTGCGTCAAAAGAGTTTGATGCGGGGGGGGGGGGCACTAGACAGCCAAGCACCTGACAGGTTGCATTTTGCATCAGGTTCTGCAAAACCACAACTTTTTGCCTATAAAACTTAAAAATTTGAAATATTAAACCTGACTTTACTACAGATTTCGACCCAGCAGATCCCACACATCTGACTGATACTAAACTCGACTATGGGGCATACAAAAGGAGCAGCGGGAGGACAGAATTCTAAATCTGTATCCTCTAATCAGCTAACCACGCAGCAATCAGGCCCAAGCCAGGCAGACACACCTACGGACTCCCTGCCTTGGGAAAGGGTCTTGAAAGCAGTTGGTGACATTGATAAGAAGGTGGAAAATATTCTAGACCGTCTCGGTATGCAAGATACTAAAATTGAGACCGCTATTACTACCGCCAAGGAGGCTGATGACCGTTCAATGAGAACACAAGCAATGGTGGCCCAACTTGTGATGGACAATTCCCACCTTCGGACCCATTTGGAAACCCTTGAGAACTCTGCCATAGCCACAGATATTTGCCTGGTAGGCTTACCCGAAGGTACGGAGGGACAGAACCTCTTAACTTTCCTGAGACACTGGCTTACAGAGACATTACCTGAGGATGTGGAAGTCGATTTCATGGACCTAAGGAAAGCTTATTGGGTGAATTTCCAAACTCGCCAGCTGAAACCGGAGACTCCGAGCACTATTCTGATCACAACAACGGGAGTTGAGGTGAAGGATCGGTTACTGAACTGGGCTAAACTACATCACCCACTTCAATATGAGGGAACTGATATTCGCTTGTTTCCAGACTGGCCTTTCGCGATCAGAAACAGTAGAAAATTATTTGACCCCTTAAGGCAGCAATTGAGGGCTTTGGCAGTGGCTCACACGCTCCTTGCCCCAGCAAGACTCCGGATTACATATGGGGTGAAATCGTTTCAATTTACGGATCCCAAAGAAGCAAAAAAAGAACAGATAAAATTGTGGCTGAATTTCATGCAGCAGCTCCAGATACCAGAGAGGAGGAATTGGACTCAGAGACTGATCCATAAAATTAAGGTGAGTTTTTGTGGTCCGTTTACTTGTTGCAACGGTCATCACTGGAAAACCCTGACCCAGCAGTTACAACATCGACTGTTACCAGTTTGTTCATCTGTAGTATAACTTTGCTAAAATCTAATCCTTGGGTTTATTAACTGGTTTCAGTACTCTAAGGGACAGGTAATGAGTTAATGTTGTTATGATTTAAAAAGTTCTGCTTATTATTCAGTATGAGATTATATACTATCTAACAAGTTTTTGACTCAGGAAAGTATCACCTTCACAGCGGAGGGCTCGTTTAGAGGTAATCTTACTCGCCAATATGGCGCTGCTGAGAATTGCTGTCTGTTCAGAAGCGGGAAATTTTTCTCGCAGCAGCATATTAGAAGGGGTTTAGTTCGTAGTCTAAATCTGTGGTGTATGTTCATGACTCTTAATGGGTATTAGTTGTGGGGGATTAAGGAGAAATGATAGTAAAATAATTATTCTTTTTTTAATATAAGACTAGATAGGTGGAATCAATGACTTAAGTTATGTCTTGTTAGATGCATGCTGGTTATTTTATGAGTAGTTTTATTCCACTCATCATAGCTTGGTGAGCATATCCAAAGTATTATAGGATGTTTTAACTATGTTGATTCCCCCCATATGTGGTATCAAATGTAATAGATTACTAAATCTGGGTGCTAACATGGTGCTGTATTGTTTATATCTGGAATCTATTATTGTATGTATTATTGATTCTCAGTGCTTTACAAAAGAAAACTTAACAAAAATAAAGTTCAAAAAACAAAAAAAAAAGAGTTTGATACAAGTTGTGACTTAAGTCACAACTTGTATATAGAAACATAGACTTTGACGGCAGATAAGGACCGCTTGGCCCACCTAGTCTGCCCATTTCCCTACCTACAGGATAAGCTGTAGATCCTAGTTAGCCAACAGCCTATTTCTTCCTACCCCCCATTAAAATTGCCTTATGTTTGTCCCATGAATTCTTGAATTCTCCCACAGTTTTAGACCCCACAACCTCCTCGGGAAGGCTGTTCCATGCATCCACCACCCTCTCTGTGAAAAAATACTTCCTCACATTGTCCCGGAACCCCCCCATCTTCAAATTGTGTCCCCTTGTTCTTGCACATCTCTTTTTCTGAAAGATGCTACCCTCTTGGACTTTGTTGATTCCACTGAGGTACTTAAAAGTTTCTATCATGTCACCCCTTCTCCCTCCTTTCCTCAAGGGTATACATATTAAGCTCCTTTAGTCTCTCCTTGTATGGCTTCTCTTGCAGACCCTGCACCATTTTAGTGGCCCTCCTCTGGACTGCCTCTATCCTGTCTATGTCCTTGCGGAGATGGGGTCTCCAGAACTGGACGCAGTACTCCAGATGGGGTCTCACCAACTGTCTGTACAGAGGATAACAACTTCTTGCTTTCTGCTGGTGATGCCTCTCCTTATACATCCCAGTATCCCCCAGCCCTCCCTACTGCCTTCTCACATTGCTTGCTAACCTTAAGGTCATCTGATATGATTACCCCAGATCCCTTTCCATTTTTGTTGTTGTTACTACCCCCCCCCCATTGTGTAATCTTCCCCTGGGTTTTTGTTTCCCAGGTGCATTATTTTGCACTTCTTTGCACTGAATCCAAGCTGCCATACTTCTGACCATTCCTCCAACCACGCCAAGTCCCTTCTCATCTGTTCCATGCCTCCTTGTGTATCAACCCTGTTGCAGATCTTTGGGTCATCTGCAAAGAGGCATACTTTTCCTTCCAGTCCCTCTGCAATGTCACTTACAAAGACATTAAAAAGGACTGGACCCAGTACTGAACCCTGCAGTACCCCACTAGTAACCCCTCTTTCTTCTGAGTGGACTCCATTTACAATTACCTTCTGTGTCCTATTGTCCAGCCAATGTTTTACCCAAACTGTGATTCTGGAAGGCAGCGTGTGGCTGACACAAATAACTTGCACCAAAGCCCCCTTGCGCCAGGGTTGTGTCAAACAACCCAGTGTGCAAGGTCACAAGGGGGCTTGCACCATGGCAGGGCTGCCACATCCCCTTTTTTGGAATTTCAGTAGCCCCACCATGGATGCAGGAAGGCTGGCCACTTAGATACCTTAGGGAGACACATCTGAGCTGATCGGGAATTACTGAGGGTTGGGGGACCACTACACCACCACTGCCCTCTCCATTTATGGCAGTTGCAGGGGGTTGCCAGTCGCCCTGCCGTGGCAGGGAGTATGTGCCACTGGGTCCACTGATTATATGGAGCTACTGCAGTATGGTGGACAACCGTCTGGAGCCACAGCTTTGTGGGGGCTCCTCATTTCTTGCCCGGGTTTCCAGCTTGTTGCTCCTTGGGACACCTGGCTGTCCCTTGGGCCTTTGCCTGCAGATGCATTGCAGACTTGTGCCACTGCCTCAGGATGCACCACTCTTTTGGGTGCAGGAACACAAGTTGCAGCTATTCCAGATTATTTGTTGCAAGTGGCAAGCCTTCTAGAACAGCACAACTTGCATTTGCCACAGCTGTGGCAGATGCATCCCCCTTCTTTGTCGCAACTCGTGTCCGACGCAGGTGGCTTCCAGAATCCAGCCCAATGTTTTCAGAACATCTCCTACTTTTTGCTCTAGCATTACAGATCCTGAGACTACTTTTTTTCAGAAATCTGTATTAAAGGAAGTCATTGCTATCCTGAAATGTAAATAGAATTTAACACCAAATACTCTAATTTCAGAAGAACTTTTAGCAATTCTTAAAAATTAAACATTTCAGCTTTAAGGATTTAGATGAAGGGGACAATATTGCTGCCCCCGGTATCAGGAGGGCTCAGTTGGTAGTATAACCACCTCTGGGTCAGAAAGTCTAGTCCCACACCAGGATTCAGCTCTCATATTATAAAAACGTTGGCAACCAAGTGCAGTACTAGGAGAATGCTGTACCATCAGGGTGTGCCATTCTTTGGATGAGATGTTAAACTGAGGTTCCTTCTGCCAGTTCCTGGTGCTGTCCTGGGGGTGTCCAGGTGGAAGTAAAAGAACCCAAGACACTTTTATCAAGAGTTGGGGATTTCCCTTGGTGTCCTGGCTAACATATCCCTTCCAATAAAACCGATTAATGCACTTGTCCAAGGCTGTGCGTAAGTCTTAATGTGCAAAACTGCTGCCACTACATGTTTACAGTCATTTCACTACCAGTCTCTCATTGCTTGTAAAACACTTTGTAATACAATGTGTAGGAAAAGCACTACTGCATAGAAAAGTTAATTCTTCTTTAATACTCAAGATTACATCACAGAAAAATTTGAAACACACAATGAAACTAGCCAGGATGCAGTGCAGTGCAGTACTTAGCAGTTTTACTACAGAATGCTGCAGCATGCTGCAGGGAACAGTGCAGTTAAGCCTTTTATGTCATGCAGTATTTTGTGACATGTTATTTACTGCAAGGTACTGCACTGCAGCCTGGCTGACTCCAGTGTGAATAAGTAACCAAAATGTATATATGGTATTGTCCTGAAATCCAGCTAACACAGTATGTCTCTTTTTCAATTCCTTGTTCTTGCTTTTAACAATGACTTTATTACAGAAGCAGAAAAAAGCTGAATTTTTGATAACACCATCATTATATAATTTACCAAAGATACACAAAAGCATGGTGTCTCCACCTAGTAGGTCCATAATCTCTGATATAGGATCTTTAACTAAAAATTTCCAAATGGTTCAGGGTGCCTTACATGAATAGAACAGCTTTAAACAGCATAAAAACGAGACTGATTTTATTCCAATAAATTAATCTGAGTAGGTCTGTGCAAATACTGTAAATAGGTCATTCTTGGCTACCAATTTATCTGAAAGAATGCACAGATGTTGTAACTGTAACGTCTCTGAACTCTGTAACCAGGAAGCCTCACTTAGCCCACCACATTTTTCTAAGATAGTGGAAATTCATCAGTTCATTTCTTGCCTAAACTATTTTGTGGTCTGTGCACTATGGTGTAATTGTGGCAAGCTCTATGTGGGGAGAACAGTTTGTCCACTGAAACCGGATTCAAGAACATGTGAAGGATATTAAGAGAAACAATATGGATGGCTCCATGGCAATGCAGTTTGCAGAAATGCACCATAATAACCCAAAGGAATTGAAATTTATAGGAACTGAACAAGTGAGAGTGGGGAAAAGGGGAGGTAACAGACTCATTCGGCTCCTGCAACATGAGAGCTATTGGATATTCACTTTCAGTAGCTTGCAGCTAATTAGATTTAATGCAAACTGGGATTTAAAACAGTGTTGCTCAGCTAGTGCTTTTGTGGATCCTACCACTATCTGTCAGATAGTGCTGGTGTCCTACCTTGGATCCTACTTGAAATCCTACCAAAGACAGATGTAGGATCCAGGGTCAGATAGTATTGGATCCTAGTTAGGATCCAGGTATCCTAGGTCAAATAGTTAGGATACGGGTTCAGATAGCGATGGATCCTAGGTCAGATAGTTAGGATCCGAGCTGGATCCTAGAAGGTAGAATCCATGATCAGATAGCACTACTATCCTACCACTGCAGCTATCTGGCCAAATGGGAGGAATCTAGTGGTATCCTAATTTCTAGGATACTATCTGAGCAACACTATTAGAAAGACTATTAGTATTTCTTACCATGATGCTGCCTCAGACATGTTCAGTTGTTGGTGGTAGCATATTAGTGTAAAGTGGGAGTCATTTTTTTCATTTGCAACATTCATTCAGACTAAGTCACTTGGTCTGTTTGTGTCCCTCACACTGATTCAGTTTTGTAATGGAAAGCAGGCTGAGAGTGAAACAACACTCCATTTGTAAAACAAGAGTTCACAATATGCAAACAAAAATCAAGTGTACCTGGTTAACAAAATATAACTGAACTAAAAATAGTGGCAATATTGGGTGGATTAAAAGAGCCTAAACTATAACATAAACATAGGGCAGACTAAGATAATTAGAGAAAAAATAGGCTTATTAAGAAATGAGTAGAAAGAATGCTGGCTCCTGACTGGCCAAGAGGTAGTTTCAGCCAGGCCGTTATCCCAGCAAAACAGCCCAGCTGAAGGCAGTTCAATAAAAATGTGTTTAAAAAATACATCCAATTTACTAAAGAGTAAGTAAGTAAGTAAATTTTTATTTCTTTAAGGCGCCCTTCCAAAGCTCAGGGCGCCTTTACAATATCAATCATACAAATCGAAACCACACTGTAAACAACATCAAATTCAGAAACAATCCAGTATAATTTAAATCACTAAAAAAAAATACTTGGTTAAAAAGGAAGGTCTTTAAAGCTTTTTTAAAGCTCTCCACAGTCATACATTGCATTATCTGGCAATGTAGAGAATTCCACAGGGTAGGGGCCATAAAGGCAAATGTTCTTCCACCAGATGTTTTTAAGGTTACCCTGGGAATCTCCAGCAATCCCTCACCAGAGGATCGGAGGGAGCGGGAGGGACAGTAAGAAGTCAGGAGTTCTTTCAGGTAGCGAGGTCCCAAACCGTGTAGGGCTTTATAGGTCATCAACATGACCTTGAAAGTGATCCGCCACTGTACAGGCAGCCAGTGCAATTCGCGAAGCACAGGTGTTATATGGTTGGACCTCGGGCTTCCAGTCAACAACCTAGCTGCCGCGTTTTGCACCAGCTATGGCGTGGATATCCACTCCCGGCAGCCCTAGATAAAGGCGTTGCAGTAATCAAGAGCGATTGGACACAAAGGCGTGGACCAGGGTAGGAAGATCCTCTGATGGAATCAAGTGTTTCACCCGTGCTATATTACTTAGATGAAAAAAGGATGATTTGACTACGGCTGACACCTGTGCCCTCAGGGTCAAGCCCTCATCAAATATAACACCTAGGTTACGCACCTGACCAGATGCCATAAGCGGGGTTCCTCCCAGAAATAAACCTGAGAGTTTTCCCACCCATGGACTTGATATCCTTACCCCCGGTTCCACCACCAATACCTCTGTTTTCCCCGGGTTCAACCTCAGCCAATTAGCACTCATCCAGTTCTGTATCTCCTGGAGGCAGTTGTTTAAAAATGTACTTGACTCAGACTTCTGCTCGGGCACAAAAGACATATAGAGTTGAGAATCATCGGCATAGCAATGAAAACTCAAACCGAAATGTCTTATAATGTCCCCTAATGGAAGCATATACACCTCAAATAACATGGGGGACAACACCGAACCCTGTGGTACTCCACAGTGAAGGCAGCGAGAGGTCGAGGAATAAATCCCTGACACTACTCTCTGAGTCCTACCCTGCAGAAAAGATTTAAACCAACTGTGGACCACCCCCTTAGTCCACAGAGAGACCACAGGCGTTCAAGCAGCACCCCATGATCCACAGTGTCAAATGCAGCTGAAAGATCAAGGAGAACCAAGATAGAACGAGTTCTCCGATCTCTTGCCATCAGGAGATCATTCAATACCCGAACAAGAGCCGTCTCAGTACTGTGCTGTTTCCTGAAGCCAGACTGGAGAGGGTCATAGATATTGTGGATGTTTAAATAATCTTCCAGCTGCAAAGCGACCACCTTCTCAATAATCTTCCCCAAAAATGGAAGATTCGAGATTGGTCTGTAGTTTCCTGGGCAGTCGGGATCAAGGGAGGGCTTATTCAGAAGGGGACGTACTATTGCCTCCTTCAAAGGATCAGGAAAGATCCCTCTCTCCAATGATGCCACTACTATCCCAGTAAGGATCGGGCCGATGACCTCTACACATCCCACGAGTAGGCGTGTAGGGCTCGGATCCAGCCCACAGAAGGTTGGGCGCAGAGTCTGGATGATTCTCACTATATCCATAACTACCAGTTGACTGAACATGGACCAGGTCAAATGGGTACTTGTGTCCCTCGATTGGTTACTGCAAGACCCAATGGGGAGGCCCTGGCTGATCTCATCTCTGATAGCAGACACCTTATCAGCAAAGAATGTTGCAAACTCCTCACACTGTAACTGTGATAATGCTCGACCAGCATGAAGACAGACTGGATTGCACAGTCTGTCCACAGTCCGGAAGAGCTGGGCCGGTCTATTCCTTGCTGTAGCAATCTCCCTAGACAGGAACTCTGCCTTCTTATGGGAGATTGCTAACTGGTAGATTTTATAATGATCTAGCAGTCTAAGCCTGTCAACTTCCAGGTGAGTCTTCCGCCAGCGTCCCTCCAATCTTCGGCCCTGTCTCTTCAACCCACGAATCTCCATGGTAAACCACGGGGACTCAGGGTGAAGAGTACAGGGGCGAACTCAGAAAGAGCAATGACATCCAGGGCCCCCACAACTGCCCTATTATAGGCCAGCACTAAAGACCCTGGATCCATGCTATCCATTGGAAAGCCCTAGAAGTCCAGCTCCGTCATTAGGTCTTCTGAGGTAACTCCCCTCAAAGGACGGAACTGTACTATCTCCTTAGGGGCAGGCCTCTTTCGGGGAGCCATGAAACTGAACCTCAGGGCATGATGGTCAGATCAGCCGATGGGCTCCACCTCCACATCGGAGATTTCCATCCCCAGATGGAATATCAAGTCCAATGAATGTCCCCCCTGGTGGGTTGCAGTGGTAATAACCTGTGTCAGGCCCAATGAATCAGTCAGTTGGAGGAGATTTTGTCCAAAAAGCGCGAGTTCATCATCGACCCAGGCATTGAAATCCCCCAGAATTATCCATCGGGGGAATTCTAAAACCCTCTCGGCGATGAAATCCTCCACCTGCCTCAGGAATTCTCTCCCATCACCTGGTGGATGGTAAATGAGGAGTATCCTGAATCCTGCACCTGCACCCACAATACATTCAAAGGAGTTGGTATATCCAACCGGCTCCTCCCTGAGGTCCAGTTCCTGTCTAAAACAGACTGCAACTCCCCCCGCCCCTCCAGTCCACTCTCGGGCGGTGAATCACCGAGAACCCGTCCGGAACCGCAGATCCCAAAATGGGGCCTGCATTTTCGTCAAGCCAGGTCTCGGTGATGCAAGCTAAGTCCACAGAAGCAACAAGATCTGCCACTAAAGCAGTCTTGTTTCTAATAGACCTAGCATTGCTTAACACCGCCCGAAAGGGACGAGACTCCAAGGATGACTCCGCTTCCTGCCTGATCAAGTCAGTGCCCTTGGGTATGGACGCAAGATACGACGGACCACGCTCCTGCATCCATTTCGCCCCAGGGCGCCTCCTGGTTCTAACTGTTCCTATCCGCCCACTCCTGTCCCATCCCCACAAGAGTTCCAGGATCTCCTATTCCCACCACTCCTACGTCTCGAAATGCCAAGTATTCGGCATTTCCTATACACTTCTGAAGGGAGTGTGGGACATTCAAAAGGTCGGAGATCCTCTAGTCTTAAGGGGGAGTACCGCCTGACTGTGCTTTCACCAACCCAACACATTAAAACCTATTAATACCACTAAAAATAACACTTTAATAATACGCCCTCAATCCACTTTACCAAAAACCAAAAAATAAATAATAAAACAAACAAGCAAAAACACAAAAAACACTCTTTTGATGAAAACTCCACCATTTCCTCTCACAAAGTAGTGGAAAAAGAGGCAAATTATTTACCAATCCCACCCACTGTCTCTCACACAGAGGGGAGACAAAAACCCAAATCAACAAACATAATAAAATTATAATAACTAAACCATCAAATATAATAACACATATAAAACTAATATAAAGTAAAAACTAATGCAAACAGCACTTTCAACTAAAAATTTAACCAATCAATAAAAATCCTTCAGGAACAACTGCAGTTCGTGGAGCATACACTTTAGCAAAATAAATGTCTAAAAAAGTCCAATCTGTACAGTCTCACGAAGACAGAATAGAACCCTTGGCTAGGTGAGAAAGATGGAAGGCCAGGTACTCACGTTATTTGGGGAGAGGACAGTGCAGCAAAACATGCACAACCTCTCACAGGTAGGTTAAACTAAAAGTTATTGAAGAATAGCAGACTGATTAGGTACTCTCACTACCCAGTAAATTTTCAAACCAAAAATGGTTCTGTCCAAACTACCTCTCACATAGAAGACAGAGCCATAAATGATACCAACAGAAAAAAATAAAAATGCTTTCCACTGTTTCCAGCTGTAAACTGAGTAACAAATGAAAAATCTGACCGTAACCAAAATCCAGTTCTTATTCCAGGCGAATCTTCATATGGAGTTCCAGGCTTTCAAATTAAATACAATCCAGACTCACCAACCGCCAGAAAGCTAACAGGGGGCCCTAAATATTCTGACCCAGGGGAAACCACAGCCAGAAATATTCTCCCGCTGCAGCCCACCGGCCAACTCCCTGAAGATCTCAGAGCTCCAGGGTAGACCAGTCGGCTCCCCAACCAGTACAACCCTGACTCCTGCGCAGTGAGGGATCCAGCAATAAAGCACCCCGGAACAGATTAGACCCCCTCCTCCATACCAGCAGGTAGTCTCACATAAAACCAAGAACAGTCCAACAGTACAATCTCCACGGCAAAAGGAAACTCAGCTAAGCCCCAAGTTCTTCACCAAAAACGACCGGCAAGGAATCCAAGAGAGAGCAGTTCAAGGCAGCTAGAAATGCCAGGAAGCAACAAAGCACAGCTCTTCAGGAGCGAGATTCCTCTGCACGATCCTCCAAAACAAAAGATTTTCTTCGGCAGAACCTCCTCTAGATGCCAAAAAGGAAAGCCAGTCCAGTTCAGCTTACTTTGAGCGGTAATAAAACCATTTATGCCACTCAGCGCTCAGAAAGGAGAACCTGAAAAAAGAAATACTCAGTGCACTTGCAGCGTCTCTCACTTACTGTCAAAAACTTATTCCAAGTAAACGAGTTGTTTGAAAAGCAAAAACAGTAAAAACAGCAGCTCACAGCATAGAGCTCAAACGCACTGCTTGCCCAGCATAAAGAGGACTTATTTCATAATCACAATACGGCACTCCAGGGGGTGCATTATGATCAAGGCCCCTAGAATTCTGCGGCTGCAGAATTTTGCACAGAACTTGCAATCTACCTCAGAACTTCTGAGGTGCCGAAGAATTCACTCTTCTTGGTGATTTTTTATTAATATGTCTGTTTATCCATAGAATCTGGTTCCCTTCCCCTCTTTTTATTAAAAACCCCCTATATGCTCAGAATGTGATGTTATCATTGCTATAACATCATACATTAGCTAACGAAATGGCTGCATTCTGCAACGGAAATGAACAGTCACTTATCTACCACAGCTCCCACTGCCAGAGATGGTGGCACAGCACATCATGCATGGTGATATTTGCTCAACCTGCACTACAGCCTAATACAATTTTCAGTCTTACATTATTGCGCTAGGGCCAACTTAAACAAAACCTTGTCAATAGCACAGACTTGTTAAGTACATACCTCACTTTGTACAAACCTATTTGTGCCTTTAAGGTATAGAGATGCCATCTGAAATGAATAACTGGTAAAATGAATTTAACTGTCATTGTTAAGAAAAATAAAGTAATTATGCCCAGAAAAGTGGAACATAATAATGTGTAGACCTGTTGAAAGAATAGACTTGTTAAATAAATAATTGCACTGTAAGCATTTTTGCCCGGGTTATTGATTACATACTGTGACTGGTTGATAGAATCACCTAAAAGTTATGGAGAAATGTTGAGTGCAGGAACAGCTGTTGGGCCAGAGGGTAGCATGCTTTGTTTCCGTGCCGGCAACTCAGGTTCAGAGATTAGCTCTGGGAGCTGGCTGGGCAGCACAAGGATTGGTGGAACACATCACTGCTCAGAGCCTGGGAAGGTATGGTGCAGTGTTCTGTCACATGGTGGACACATTGTGATGGGCTGGAGAGCTCTATCTCACAATCGTTTCACATGCATGTCATGGCCTGATGGTGTTATGCAGTATGTCAGGGTAAGCAGGTTGACATGAAAAATGAGTTTTGCAATAACTCCTCTATTCCATTTCCAATGGGACCTGTATGAATAAGGATGCAAGTTCATGGACATTAAAATATATATACATATATATATATATATATATATATATATATATATATACACACACACACACACACACACACACACAGTATCTCTGTCTCTCTAACCATACACACACACACACGCACACATTTGTATGTATGTTACAGATTGCATATAAATATATAAGCTATACACAGTGGGAACCTCATGAGTGGTGCAGAAAGCACATACAAATATATAAGTGATAGACAGTAGAAACCTCATTAGTGGGATAGATAGCATGCATATAGAAATACCTTATTTATCACATAAGATCCCCTCTGCATATGTCATTTATGCAACAGGCTAGGACCATAAGGGAGAGACATTTGTTTTGCCTTTTTAGGCATAAAATTATTTTTATTAGTCTGTTATTTTTTGAACTAGTGTTACTGTGCTTCCCACCATCCTGATTGCTATAACCACTGCCATGAAAGTGAAGTCAGGATGACAAGCTGACACTGTGAAGTGGTAGTTCGTTAGTGCCGCAGAACTTCCGCAGAAATTACAAACCACCGCCGCAGAAGTTCTGCGGCAAATGGTAGTCTTACCGCAGAACTTGGTCCCACTGTGCCGCAGAAAAGTAGGGGCCCTGATTATGATGGGCTAAGGGCCCTTTTCATGTAATAGAAGCACTTGACTTCACCTCGTGCTTCAGCCCACCCGAGGTGGACTACTATCACACCATAACACACCCGTTGTCATAACTTATTGCTTAATTGAAACCATTCACAGTTTGTACTGAGTACTGATACAGTCCTGCCCTTTTTTTTTTTTGCCTATTTTATACTCCCTCTGTCCGGTGCCTGTTTCCACCTGCACCCTGCCCCCCAATCCCCATCCCCACCTATCTGATATTCACCAGCCCCACAAAGCCTCATTGTACCCCACAGGTGTGGTACAGGGTGGGGGGTTGTACCTCTGCCAGTGCTCAGTGGTGGATAAGGCCACAAGGAGCAGCCTGGATACACTGGGGTCCCAGAAAGCCAGCTCCAGGGCCGTTTTCTGTGTTCTGGTGTGTGTGTTACCCCCTCAAACCCTGGAAGACATTGGCATGAAAGGGGGACCAGTGTGTATTCGTACACATTGCATGCACAGCACAGGTCCATGGCCGCTGTCCTCCCCCTCCCACCCAGCGCCATAGCTGCACTGCCACTTGTGGTCACCCAGGTGGCAGCATCAAAGCGAGGATGGGAGCCCTCCCACTCTAGAGGTGGAAAGCATCCTTTGGGATGCTCGAGCCTCCTCTCCTGGCCAGCCGCTAATGTCTCAGCCTCATTCCAAAATCTGGGTCACCGGCATCATGAGCAATAACCATACCACTGCGCCAGTGGGCCAGATTCTGCCCCCCCCTTCTGTGTTACTTGTAAAAGTGGCACATACACACAACAGAGAGGATAGGAAAGGAAAGAGTATGGGAGTGCTGCAGTGCAATGGGTGTGGAGCCACAGTACTTCAGGACATATTCAGGAGACTGAGGTGCTGCCCCATTTGCACTCACCTGTCTGGGTTGACAGCAGAGGTTGCTGGACTCCAGACTGAACTGGTAAGGATGCAGAGAACCTTCTGCTCCACCCAGCAGCTACCAAGTCTGCCACCGCTCCCCCAGAGAATGCTTAGGCAGAGGCAGAGCGGTTGGACCTTGGAGGGCTCTGAGAAGGTGGGGGTGATGTGAAAGGAACAAGCCCCTCAGCCTCTACCACTGTACAGCTCCTTAGCCATACTGATGGGATAGGGCAGTCAGGAGGATGGACCCACAGCACTGGGAAAGAAAGAAATGGAGGTCCTTAGAAGGGGAGGCCCCAAAGAGGGAGGAAGGGGCCCCCAGATGAGTAGGAAGCAGCTGCTTATGGGGTACTTTTGTTTTTAAGGGTGTAACCCCACACCGCTACTTTACACAGTGAGTTACCCCTTGGTACCATTGACTGGGCACCGAAACTGCTTCAGACAATTTGGTGCCATCCCTAGCTTTGAGAATGTATACCAGGCTCATTACTTCTAGAGGTCAAAAAGGGGTGGAGGTGTACAAAAGCAAATACAAATGACTAAATCAACCCAGGTCCTGAGGAGAGAACTTTTTGCTAGGACTATGCTAGATCTATACATCTGGAGGGGTATCCAGTAATTCCACACAGGAAGCAGTAACATGACTGTCCAAACCAGGTTGAGGTTCTAGAGTGTGACTTTATTTCAAAAGATGGTACTCTAAAGCAAGGGTGGACCCCCAAGGTTTACATATCGTGGCACAAGGCAATGGCAGAACAGAAAACTGTATCAGACAGAAACTCCACGTATTCCATAGGTCATAGGATCTTGAATTCTCTTCAGTGACAATGACCTTAGCTGAAACGCACATTTCTTTTAGTGGCACTAGCCACAATGGAGCACAAATTTCTTCTAGTGGCACTGGTCACAGCTGAACACACATTTCCCATATGGCATAGGACTTTAACATTTTGGCAAGTGGCAACTGGCCACAACAGAGCACACATTTCTTCTAGTGGCACTGGCCACAACTGAGCACACATTTCTTCTAGTGGCACTGACCACCCATTTCCCATATGGCATAGGACTTTAATATTTTGGCAAGTAGCAACTGGCTGCAATGGAGTACACTGGGGCTGATTTTTAGCACAACCCACACTCCGGGGGTACACTTTCTCTTCAGGCATTGGCCACCATGTTCTGAACAACCAGGCACCCTTACGGAACCTGTAGTGCTGAACTGGTCACTCCAGATGGGGAGCTGCCCACCTTTTGCTTCCAAGTCAGATTACTCACAGTTGGGAATAGACCAGGCATCTTCAAAAGGGTCTTGGATCAAATAGGGGATTGCCCCTAGGATCCATTCTGTGGCAGTCCTTTCCATCCCTCCGGTGATGAAAATCAGGAGCTCCTGCTGTAGGCAACGGTTTTCACCACTTCTCTTGGCAAGCAGATGTCTCTCAGGACTAGGGTGAGAAAATAGGCTTTCCTCACAGAGCCCACACTGCAGCTCTAACTCCTCACTCTGACCACTGACTCTCACAAACTCACTTAAAACTTACTGAGGATTCTAAAACTCCCCACCCACAGCCAGCTGCCGTGGCTTATGCTGCTGCAAGATTTCTAAATGACATCATCTCTCTCCTCTCATCTGAGACCAAGTAAATAGAGAGTGAGCAGGTGAAAACCCCATTTAACTAGTAATTCACCAGCTGCCTTCCCTACCTAGCACTAATGCTGATGGGATTCTAGTAACCCCAGGGGACTGGGTGGTTACACTCACCCCTGGCTAGGTAAATGACTGTCCACAGTCATTTCTCCACTCAGCACCAAGCCATCCTCTGTGTTACCTATGGGGAAGGGTGATCAGGCTCTCCCCTACCATGTGCCAGGCACAGGCAGGCAACACTAAAGGCACAGAGGCCAACTGATGAAACTTCAGCCCCTATCCTATGATCTATCCATGGATACTCAGTGGCTCCAAGAAACTGCTTGAAGCATGCCCTCATAGACCAGAACTAAGAGCCCCTACTGCAGATCAGGAACCCAGCCTGTATATTCCCCTAGCCCTCTAGGGAAAATCTATCTGACAAGGCTACCCACTGGGGAACCTCCCCCCAACTTCCCAGGGTAACTGTGAACAAAAACAAGGAAAACACACATTATATTGCATCACATTCCCCAAACTTTCCCCACAATCTCACACCTGTGAAGAAAAACATGTTAACACCCTGTTAACCACAGACAATCCTAAAAACTCTAAGAAAAGGGGAACTCGGATAAGCACCATCATCTTCTTCTTTTCTTCTTCCTCAGGAACACCTACAAGGAAGAAAAACACAAAAACACATTCTGCATTCCACACAGTGCCTAAACCTCCAGCTGAACACTAAAGAACCCAAAAATATTTTTCTATTAAAGTACAAAAGTAGAAAATGGAAATAAGACATTTATACAACACATTCAGGGATAGAAGGCCCTAAAAAGTCCCATCTAGTGACGAAATGCTGTTGCCCGTAGACAGGGTCCATTAAAGAGTCTCTCCTAGGCCTGAACCCACTGAAGAACAGTTCTGGGACAGGACAGGGCCTGTATAGCACTGCAATCCATGGGGGGAGTCTTTGAGGACAGTCATTACAGTTCCGTGGACAGTCTTCAAATATAGGATGTGTTGTGCAAAGTCAGTAAAGAGAACAGAAAATTTGGTCTTACCAGTTCCTTGAAGACCAAAAACAAAGGATCACTTTACTTCTACAAGCTGAGGAACATCTCCCTTCAGACCAGGTGGTATCTTTGAATACTGCTGGATGATGTCCTCTGGAAAACAAATGATGAAACAGGAAACTGCTGGGGTGATATCATCTGGAAAAACAGGTGATGGAGCAGGAAAACAGCTGAGTTGATGTCATCTGCAAAACCAGGCAATGAAACAGGAAAACAGCTGGGTTGATGTCATCTGAAAGGTCAGACGATGGAACAGGAACACACTGCTGGGTGGATGAATCTGGATGCACCTGAAGAATCCTGGAATACCAGAAGAGCTGCATCTTCCTCCTTGGATACTGCTGCTGCTGGATGACAGACACCGGGCTGCCACTGCTCAGTTCCCTCTAGGCATGCTGGGCGTATTCACAGAGAGTGGCACCATTAAGGGTAGTACCACTCAGGGTGTGGGCGAGGACTATGATGCCATCTGGGTGTTCAAAGTTGATGCTGTGGAATGTCTCATTCCCTGCCCCATTCACAATCCACACAGTGTCCATAAACAGAGTCCTGCCCAATTTCTAGAATTTAAGTCGATTAATTATGACTCTGTCCCTGACACATTCTGCTGCACCAGAGTACAAATTCTTGCTTGCCTCTTCCAACAACCAGGATTGCCTGTTCTGTTTGATTTCCTCCCAGACTCAGCAAGAAAAGGTAGGAAATCACTTCCCATAGATTGCGTCAGCCCTCCTATGTACCAGTGTCTCCTCTTTGCTACTCTTCACAAGTTTGTGGCCCATGGCCCAGCTTGGGGGTGGCCTGTTCTGGTTCAGCCAGTGTCACATACTTAAAGAATGAAAGAACTTGTCCCTGATCAGCTCTGTGGGCAGGTAACTGGAGCCTTCTTCTTCTCTCTCTGACTCTTCTGAGGCAAAAACTTGAGGCGACTCACGGGGACCCTCAACATGAAGATACATTTCTTCATCCTCCTCTTCCTCACTCATGATCTGAGCCCAGGAGTGAGCAAATTACCTCACTCCTGAGAGAGTCCACTCCTTACTGGGCATGGAGGTAGACATCTCCCAGTTCAGTGTCTCTTGAAATTCATCCTACCCCACTAGGTTAGGACTTGGACCCTCCTTCCAGGGGTTCACAGATCCTTCCATTGCACTGTCCATTTGGGACACAGGTGTGGAAACCTTTCTCTGTTCCTGCTCTTGCAGTGGATCAACTTTACTCTCTCCCTCTGTGACACACTATGTGGAACTTTCCCCAACAGGTTCAACCTGGTGCTGCATGCTGCTACATGCAGAGTGTCCTACTCTGGTCCACATGGGAGCCAAACGAATTTGTGATGCCCTCTCTGGTGCTGCACGCCTGCTCATACCATTCACAAGGCAATCCAAAAGTGGGATATCAGAAACACATCCCTTCCAGCATTGAGGCACACAATGTACAGTCTCACTGGATAGCTAGGGATTGTTACATCTGGAGGCAGCCCTTCACCATAGAAAGTTCTTTCTATTTCTCTTAGTGCTGCCACCTCCTCTGCGATCATAGCTCGGGCATAATCCAGGTAGCGGGGAGTTCCCAAATCCATGTCTGAAGGCAAACACACAAACATTTCTTGTTACTGAATTGCTCACTAGTCTCTCTGTAGTCTCACAAAATGACTCCCTGCTGCTGTGTTTACATTGCTGACCCAGCCCTGTAATGGCAGCGGTAACTCTCCTCATGCATCAGACTTTGTTCACTGACTCAAAACTGTGTTTCTGACCTTTTCTGGCTACTGAATTTACTAAAAACTGTAATCAATTACTCTGCTGGTATCTTTTAGCACATTCATATGATTTTAAACTTGACTTTGTGATCAGCATCAATTCAAAAAACCATTTACACATGCTCAAAGTCACTTGCAAGCCCCTCAGTTTTTCTATGCACAGGATTGCCTGTTTGTTGCATTCTCACTACACAGCTCACAGTCCCTTTTTGCTTAGAAGCTTTTACTGTTGCTGAACCCATTATAATTGCTCACAGTCTATGCTCAGAATTTTTTGTTTGTTGCCTTGCTGTTACAATGCACAGCTCTTCTTTGCCAAACAATCACACTGCTTGCCGCAGATTCAGCTTGCTTGAAAATCACACACAGTTTGTTGCACAGTTTACTGGTTTTACTCACTGAATTCAGTAGCTGACTTTCTCTGATGGAAATTTTCAGCCTGGTGCCAATCCTGGGAAGGCGTCTGGGGAGAAACGGGCTGGCAGTCCTGCCAATTATAGCCACGAATGCCAGGCTCCCTTTCCAGTTGGTCGAACAACAGGTTGAGCCTGAAATTACACAGCAAAAGTCTGTTTACTACAGATTAGAACGTTCACAAGTCCCTCGATGGTTGATCCTGGTCTGACCAGCTCACACGCCACTCTCTCTCTTCTCCTCGAACACTCAGTTACACACAGAAGCTGACCAGGGTGCGGGACTGATTGCAGTCTCACAAATCAATCAATGCCATGCAAATGAGCCTCTCTCTCTTTGCTCACTCTTCCTTCATGGCGATCGTCAAACAGGAGCACATTTAAACTGCAAACTGTAACGTTTTTTTCTCGGCTGCAATTTCAGTGGCGGGAGTGACGTTTTGAACATTTTCTCCACAGATTCTGGCAATTTCTCTAGCAACTCCCCAAATTTGCACACAAAGCACATTTCTCTGTCTGTTTCCTGAAGTTCACACTACTTTTGGCATTTGAAAATTGCAAATGAAATTTTCTGTAAACACTTTCTGATGCAGAGACTAGGACATACACTTCAAGGCTTTACTGTCCATTGCAAGTTGGCACACACAAGCAGCTCTCTGTTCTTTTCTGTACTAGCAGGCACACAAACAGTACATTTGGATGGCACTTTCCTGGGCAAAAATCTTCTTGTCCAAAGCTTCCTTTCTGTTTGGGTTACAACACTACCAGTCACACAGATACTAGCTATCCTCAGCAAAATCTCCAGTTCTCTCCCAATTTAAACAACATCTTTGGAAGAGCCCCATTTTTTAGCCACCCGCCCCCCCGCTACTTTACACAGTGAGCTATCACTTGGTACCCTTGTCTGGGCACCCAGATTGCTTTGGACGATTTGGTACCATCCCTAGCTTTGAGAATGTATACCGGGCTCATTACTTCTAGAGGTCAAAAAGGGGTGGGGGTGTACAAAAGCAAATACAAATGACCAAACAACCCAGGTCCTGAGGAGATAACATTTTGCTAGGGCTATCCTAAATCTATACATCTGGAGGGGTATCCAGTAATTCCACACAGGAAGCAGTAACGCAACTGTCCAAATCAGGTTGGGGTTCTAGAGTGTGACTTTATTCCAAAAGATGGTACCCTAAATCAAGGATGGACCCCAAGGTTTACACATCGTGGCACAAGGCAATGGCAGAAAAACAGAAAATTGTATCAGACAGAAACTCATATTCCATAGGTCATAGGATCTTGAATTCTCTTCAGTGGCAATGATCTTAGCTGAAACACACATTTCGTCTAGTGGCACTGGCCACAACAGAGTACACATTTCTTCTAGTGGCACTGGCCACAACTGAACACACATTCCCCATGTGGCATAGGACTTTGACATTTTGGCAGGTGGCAACTCGCCACAATGGAGCACACATTTCTTCTATTGGCAATGGCCACAACTGAGTACACATTTCCCATATGGCATAGGACTTTAATATTTTGGCAAGTGGCAACTGGCCACAACGGAGCACACTGGTGCTGATTTTTAGCACAACCCACACTCTGGGGGTAAACTTTCTCTTCAGGCATTGGCCACCATGTCCTGAATAACCAGGCACCCTTACAGAACCTGTAATGCTGAACTGGTCACTCCAGATGGTGGGGCTGCCCACCTTTCTCTTCCACATCCATACCCAGCCATTCTTTCAGAGTAACACCTCAAAACTTCTTGTAAAAACATTTAGGAATATGCATCTTGAAATGACTTTCACATCCAGCATATGAAACACCACTCTGTGAGTGTAGAAATTAAAGTCCTGAACAATGCGCACAAGTCTTCCTCTGGACCCCACAATTGTCAGCCAATGTTACTGAGAACAACAGTCTCAAACTCAGAACAGAACAGGTGTACCTCTCCCTTTCAGTCAGAGAAACACCCAAAACTGGTACTTTCCTCAGGAACACAAAGTCAGATTACTCACAGTTGGAAACAGGCCAGGCAGCTTCAAAAGGGTCGTGGATCAAACAGGGGATTGCCCCTAGGATCCATTCTGTAGCAGTCCTTTCCATCCCTCCGGTGATGAAAATCAGGAGCTCCTGCTGTAGACAATGGTTTCCACCACTTCTCTTGGCAGGCAGATGTCTCTCAGGACTAGGGTGAGAAAATAGGCTTTCCTCACAGAGCCCACACTGCAGCTCTCACTCCTCACTTGGACCACTGACTCTCACAGACCCACTCAAAACTCACTGAAGATTCGAAAATTCCCCACTCACAGCTAGCTGCCGTGGCTTATGCTGCTGCAAGATTTCTAAATGACATCACCTCTCTCATCTCAGCTGAGACCAAGTAAACAGAGAGTGAGCAGGTGAAAACCCCCATTTAACTAGTTATTCACCAGCTGCCTTCCCTACCTAGCACTGACACTGATGGGATTCTAGTAACCCCAGGGGACTGGGTGGTTACAGGCGGACTGACTTGGGAACAGAAGGAGGACGGGAGAGGGTTGTGAAGTGCCTCCCTGGTGCGTCAGTTTGGAGAGATGGAGAACAGATTCAGAGGATTGCTAGAGCAGCAGGAGATATTGGGAAGGGGAGCTAGATGTCATTGGGTGCTGACAAATGTATACAAAACAAAAATTGGGTACACTCACCGGAAGGTGCAAAAATGTTTGTTGTGGAGTCAAAGACAACTCAGGGAAAAGACTATCCCATGCCCATTCAACTTATCCACACTAAGAAGCCTTAGATAAGATGAATGCACATCGGGTAGTCTTTTCCCTATGTTGTCTGTCTCCACAATAAACATTTTTTGCACCTAACTTTCAGTGTGTGTGCCTAGTTTGTTTCATGTACTTTTGTTAGTGCTTCATCTATTAGGCAGCAGCTTCAGGATTCCATTCTGCACACCTCACTGTTTTGTTTTATGTGATTGTCCACCTAGGGACAAATGACCTGGCAAGGGATAGGGTAGGATTAGTGCAGGGTAATTTCAGGGAGCTGGGGAGGGGCCTGAATGGTAGCACATATGATGGCATTTGCCGAGGTGTTACCTGTGTATGGGCAAGGAGAGGAAAGGGCACTCCACACCACGGCATCTAACAGTTGGTTAACTGCTTGGTGCGTGAAGGAGACCTTCATTTACTTTGGGGAGTGGGGACCACCCTGGGACAATATGGGCCTCTATAAGGAAAATGACATGCATCCTTCCAGGAGAGGGATCACAGTCCTCAGTGAGAGGTTTAAATGTTACTTGGATGAGCTAACCGGGGGAAGCTGTAATACCAAAGGAGGCAAAGATTGCCTTCCCCAGACAGTGAAGAAACAAGGAGGGTGGGCCTGAAGGGAGGAAGCTGCCCCAGGATAGGGGTGCAGGAAGACAGGGTGGGTACAAGGCAGAGGACAAAGAGGGATATAAATAGGATAGCAAGAAAAGAGGATTAAAGGAGACACATAACGGAGAGGGTAACAAGGGAATGGGAGGCAGGGGGAGCTTCAGAAAACTGCACAGGCATGGTGGGAGAAAGCAGGAAGGGAGGCAGGCAGACAGAGGGAAGTAAGGTATGGAGAGCCATGTGCACCAGTGTAGGAAGTCTGGGAAATAACATTCCAAACCTGGAGACCATCATGGAGGAGGCTAGCCTGGATTTGGAGGCTGTAATGGAGACATGGTGCACTGACAGCCATGAATGGGATGTTAGTAAACCAGGCTACTCCCTGTTCAGGAGAGACATGGTAGGAAGGAGGGGAAGGGGGTTTACTATACGTTAGGGAGGGAGTCGAGGCCATGAAAGTGCAAGGGCATCCAGATGAAAAGGAAAGACTGGAAGTGCTGTGGGTCATCCTGGTGATTGGTGCTGGGGCCGCTCTCCGTAAAGGCATGGCAGAGAGACATCCAGCACAGGGAGAGGAGGAGTTGTGTGAGGCACGTGGGGAAGACATCATCAGGATGGCAAATAAGAGGGAGGTACTGCTAGTTGGTGACATCATTGTGCCATATGTGGACTGGTGGCAGCTTTGGCAATGAGTAAGGCCATCTGTGGCTCCCTACAAGGGGACTTTCTCAGGCAGCTAGTCAACGAACCTACTAGGGATGGGGCAGTGCTGACCTGGTGCTTACAAATAGGGACAGCATTACAGATGTCACAGAGGGCAGTTCCCTAGGTACCAGCAATCACTATACTGTGTAATTTAACATTAAGATGGGAGCAGATGCAAACCACACGAGGACAAGGGTCCTTTACTTGAGGGTGAATTTTAAGGAACTGGGAGACTGCCACAGTAACTGCCGGGGGGGTGGGTAACAGGGAGGGTTAGAGGAACAGTAGAGAAAAATAAGGGAGGGCATAATTGAAGCAGCCAGCCTCTGCATGAAGAAAGTGGGTAAGGGCAAAAGGAAAAAGAGACCCATATGGTACTCTAGGGAAGTGGCCATGGTGGTGAAAGAAGAAATGGTGGCATTCAGGAGGTGTAAGGAAATCAAGAGGGAGGAAGACAGTGAGGTGTGCCAGGTAAGACAGAGAGAAGCAGGTTAGGCAGTGAGGGGAGCAAAGGTACAGACAGAGGAAAGGACAGCCAAAGGGGTAGCAAATTGGGATAAGACTTTCTTCAGGTAAATATGTGAGAAGAGGAAAACAAGGGGAGGGATAGTGAGGATAAGGAGGGTGGCAGAGGGAGACTGCGCTGAAAAGTACCAAGAAAAAGCAGATATCCTGAGCAGGTGTTTCTGCTCATTCTTCATAGTAGAAGGAGGGAGGGGGAGTGGACAACCATTGATCAGCAGGAACAAAGGGGAAGTGAGGTGGACTCAAGTCCTTTTGCAGAGGAAAAAGTCCTGAAGGGGCTTGCAGCTCTGAAAGTGGACAAGGCTACGGGACTGGATGGGATACTCCAAAGGGTGGTGAAAGAATGAAGGGAGGTGCTGGCTGCATCACTGATGGCCTTATTCAACAGCTCACTGGAATCAGGCATGGTTCCAGAGGACTGAAGGAGAGCCGACAAGGTACCTCTACATAAGTTCGGCAGCTGGGAAGAGGCTAGTAAATATAGGCAGGTGAGCCTCACCTCAGTGATGGGGAAATTAATGGAAACACTGTTAAAGGAAAAGTTGGTAGAGTATCTTGAATCCAGCTGGCTTCAAGACCAAAGGCAGTATATATTCACAGGGGGGAGGTCGTGCCAGATGAATCTGATTGAGTGACCATGGAAATAGATTAGGTGAGGGCAATGGATGTGGCCTATCTGGACTTTAGCAAGGCCTTCAACACTGGGTCCATGACACCGGCGTGACAACCCGACTGCAATGTCCGATATAGCGCCAGGAACCCGATCAGCATCCCCAACGGCCACGACCCTGAACCGACCGGAAACATCTCGACCGGACAATGTGGGGCTGCCCCAGCCCCCTGCTCCCCACACCCTGCATCTCCCTACTATATATATATATATATATATATATATCTAACTCCATGATGCACAGACAGTGGAGTTAGATATTTACCCCCATCGCCCTAAAGTGTCTCGAAGCAAAACCCCGTCGCTACCGATTTAGGAGTGGTGGGGGTTTTGCTATGGGGGGATTCGCTGTCTGGGTGTCACTGTAGTGGTGGCATACCTTCAACACTGTGCCAAACAGGAGACTGATTAAGAAATTTAGCAGCCTAGGGGTGGGATCCAAAGTGGTGAATTGGGTTAGAAACTGGTTAATGGATATGTGACAGAGGGTGGTGGGTAACAGCATTCACCCTAATGTTGGGAGAGTGACCAGCAGTGTGCGGCAGGGCTCAGTACTGGGACCAATCGGGACCTCTTCAGTTTCTCCATAAGTGACATTGCAGATGAACTGGAAGAGAAGATATCAGTGCTATCCACTCCAAGCTCCTGCTGTAACAAAGATTGCCTGTCTCTGTAGACCCCCCAGGAGTTGGTTACCAAAATGGTGCTCTCAGTTTCGACTATGCAGATGTGGTCTATGGTACCACCCCCTCCTCATCCCTTGCTAGACTGGACATCCTCTGTAATTCTGTCTGTTGCTATGCTACCAACCCCCTACCCCCCCCTGTACTCACCACTGCTCCCTCTACTCCTCCTTATCCATTCTCCCCCTACCATCAAATCCCCACTCCCACTGTGCCTCCTTCATCTCCAAATACTACTTTGAGTTACTACCATCTTACCTAGCCACATTCCTCTCACCCATTCCCTCTGCCTGGTAGTCCCTCCACTCCAGAGATCCTTGCACTTTCTCCCTCCCCCATACTCACTCCTCTGCTGGGCAGTCAGCCTTCTGCTATTGCCTTCCCTCCCTCTGGAACTTGCTCCCTCCTCCTCTTCATCTCTCACCTTCTCCTGCTTCCATTAGAGCTAGCTAAAGCTCCTCCCCTCCTGCTCCTGTCAGACCCCTACCTGACCTGCCCCATATCCACTTTCCACCCCTCCCCGGTTAGTTCATGTCACTACAGCTTCTGTCTGTTTGGTTTGGTATTGGTGCCGCTCATAGAACTTGCTCATAGAACTAACTTCTGTTCACCCTTTATTGTATCTGCAGTCTGCAGTTGCTCCATGTTGAATTTTTCACCTTTTGCACTTTATTCTTTTTTGGAATGCTTCTTTATGCTGTTTATGATTTATTGTATTCCTCTTCCCTTTTAACCCGGTTGCACCTGGAAATGAGCCTTGGCTCGGAGTGCCTTTCCCGGTTAGCAATTTTCAAATAAATAAAAGTATGCTTTTGCAGATGTTACCAAAGCTGCAATAGGGTGAGCAATAGTGGAAAATCATGCCGATAGGGCACAGGAATGCAAGAACTGAGTATAGGATAGGGGGAGGTACTGTCAGACACTGAGCAGGAAAGGGACGTTGGGGTTTTAGCTGATGATGTCAAAGTGGTAGTGCAGTACGCAAAGCAGTGAGTAGGGTCAGTGTGATTCTGGGATTCATCGGAGAGGTATCTCCAGCAGGAAGAGGGAGGTGGTGATGCCAATATATTGCTTGCTTGTGAGACTCCACCTGGAATACTGTGTCCAGTTCTGGAGGCCGCACCTCAGAAAGGACATAGACAGGGTGAAGTGGTACAGTGCTTGATGGTCACAAACTCCTGAAAAGGAATGTCACAGAGATAGGATCTACTCATTGTGTAGGGCTCCACTTGTGTGAAAGGGTGGAGGAAAAGGACCTGGAAGTCATAACAGAGAAGGGACTGAAGCATGACCAGCAGTGTGCATGCTCACCCTTGGAAAAAAGGAGGCTGAGATGGGACATGATCTTTATCTTCTGCATACTCAACGGTATCAGCAAGACTGAACAGACAGCAATATTCGACCTGTTCTCCAGCAGGACACTGGGCCACACCCTGGAGCTCTGAGGCAGTAAATTCCGTGGTAATGTTCGGAGGCATTTCTTTTAGAGGCTGGTGACCTATGGAATAGCCCGTCAGCAAAGACTATGGATATGAAGTCAGTAAACCCCCTTCAAGGCAAGCCTGGACAAATTTCAGCTTACCAAGGGAATGATGTGGTACCCTGGGTAGTAAAGGGAGTAAGGAAATCCCTATCAGTTAGTTTCTTTGCACAGCATATTTATTCAGCCCTGCTTATGAAGTGTGGGAGGGCGGTGGACATGATGTCTCTTCTGACCTTAAGTTACTGTTACTATATTACAGTACTGTTGTGTGCCATCTCTTTACTCCTGCTCATTTAAGAGCTTGAAAGATAAAGAACTGACAATAATTTCAAGCGACGAACTCCTCTTTGAAAACTGGCACAGTTTGATGCATTCCGCTGGGGAGATCTGCAATGGAGAGAGCCAGATTGGCATAAGTTTGAGTAGGTGACATTGATACACTGCGCCTGAAGACTGGGTAGCTTGAAGCAGAGCAAGCTCTGCAAGTTTCAGCTGCTGGAAGACAAGACAAAGCCCAGGCTCTCTGCAGGTCACTGCTGTTTAGTGTTTTGAATACGTTTTTACATTCCCAAGTGATTAAATTGAACATGTAGAATGGAGTTCTTATTTTTCCTACAAAAAGTAAAGCTCTTTTTTTTGCCAATGTATTTTTTCCCTTCTCTGGACTTCCCTACTGTTGCCTGCCTCACCCTGCCAGTGGCTTGCCTGCTGAGTCCTGTAACTTCCTGCATTAGCCCAGATCCCTGTGGCTTCCCCCCCATGCAGGGACTGGAGGGGGTGGGGGAGCCCCTGGACCAGTTGCATCAGTTGTGGGTCGGTGGTGGCGTGGCTGGAGCTAGTGCCAGGTCATTATCCTGGTATTGGGAGACATCATCTTTTCCCTTCCATCTTTCCTCCTCACGGATGCCAGCATCATGAGTCCCCTAATGTGTGCGTGTACAGCGTGCGGATGCGGGGACTCTGTGGGGCAACTCCTTCACCTGCTGCAGACACTCAGCAGCAATGCCACATGTGTTCACGCAGGCAGCGGTAGAGCAGTGAGGCCTGGTCTCCCACCCACCCCCCACAGAGGATTAGAACATCCGCAGGAATGCTCAGTCTTCCTTGCAGCAGCACTCCAACAGCTCAGGTTTGGTTCATGAGCATGAGTCATCAGTATTACAAGTGACAGTGATGCCATGGCACTGATGGGCCAACCAAAAAGCAAGACTTTTAAACTGATATATAACCATCAGCTCTGGGAAGGAGAAGGCTTTTTAGAAGAACCGAAGAACCCTTTCTGTCAGCCTGATACAGAAACAGGTTTTCTAATGAAGACTTAGACTGAATTATGGACATAGATACCTGTAAAATAACATGGTGCTTTTATCTGGTTGCAACAACATTATTTTCCTATATAGATTTTTCTCCCTTCCCTGCTGTCACCCAGGGATACACCCTGATCGGAGGAGCTGTCATGTGGGATGGTCTGTTTCTCCCTCGTTTTCTCCATTCTTCCTCCCTCTTCCCTTGGAATGAGACATGCCATGAAGCCTCTGTAATCCAGCGTGCCCCCTGTGGAGAAGTAAGCTCCCTGGTCTGCCTGCAAGGGTCGCTACATGCCAGGACCAGCCACCAGGCCTCTCCAGCCGAGGTCAGCTACCCACCGACAGCTTTCCATGACCCAGCCTGGCCCCCAGTGTGACACCAAAGTCTGCTCTCGAACTCTGGTCATCTGCACAGTAGCATGACATGCTACTGCTGGACCATTGGGGTGGCTTAACATTTTTTTTAATCATAAGAAACGGGGCAAGTTTTTACAAAACAGACACCATTCATCATTTGCAATGAGTACTAGAGTCCCCTAGGGAGCACTGCAACATACAGTATTCTGAAACTACAGTATTTGTTTTCACAGCTGTGTGACTTTCACATTTGTTAGATAGCGGTTCTTACTGCAGTTCACTATAACTGAGCAGCAACAGTGTGATTTTTGGAGTCTGCAGTAGCACCTAACAAATACAGGCATTGCTTCGCCGCAAAAAGTCTTAGCTGTTACTTGTTTATTTTTATTCTTCATTGTGCCTTCCTGCATCTCCCATCCATGTTCTCTATTCCTGTTGGCACTGGCTCAATGCTGCCACAGCTCTTGCCTGCTAGCTTGCTGCCAGGGTAGGGTCCCTGTTTCCAACTGCCCCCATACAGCATACTCCTAGGGAGGTTCGGAATCACTGTGCTGCAGTTACTGAGGAAAAGACACATTTTCAGCATGCCTCTTGGACATGGGAAGAATAGGAACAGACATCACTGAGTGTCCAATGGAGGAGTTTCTTTTCATTTTTCATCCCCTTCCTCCTTCCCAGTGTAGATGTGCATGCCTATTGCGCTTCTGGATAGGAGAAGCCAGGCAGTGTGTGATCACCAGTGGCACGTCCAATAAGTCCCACTAAGCATTGCTGTACAAGGAATATTGCATTGAACCCCCCCACCAGGGAGGAGAGTGCCTACACAGATACTCTGTACCATCCCTGCTGGCCTCTGCTCCTGATGTCCCGGGCTTGTGGTGGGAAAACTGGACACCAGCATGCCAAAGTGGTCTCCCACCGTTCAGTGTCATGGGTCCAACTCAGCAAAAGCTCTAGTTGTGATGTACTTGCATGGCATCATCATTCATCATTTCCAAGTATTAGTATGAGACACATGACCTGGTCCTTCCACTAAAAGGATGAGCTGATGCCAAGTTTGGGTTCGGTGAATGTGCCAAAATTTGGCACTTTCACCTTCAGGTCAACCCAGTCAAACTTACTGACCACTTCAGGTTACTGCAATCTCTGGCCAGTTAACCAGAAACACTCTTACCCATCTTAGGAGTCCAAGGTTTGTTCCATGGCCACTCTCTCCCCAGCATCAGTCCCTTACCACTCTCCTACAGACTCCTGGCACCATGCCAGTTGCCAGCTGAATCTTAAAAAATATATACACGAACAGAGGAATGAGGAGCAGGAGGAGGATGGGATTGACTGCGGTGTGCTGAGAGAACAAGGTCAAGGATGGGTTCAAACCAGGTCCCTTTTCGGATATGCTATTCTGCCCTTGAAAGTGGAGATGAAGTAAGCAGTGTTTCTAATTTCTGCTTTTCTATTAAAAACAGAATTAACAGTCCCAAATAGATAGCACCTGAGTAGTTTCTCACATCCTCAGGCAATTTCTTCGCTGAAGGACATCTGTCATCTCATTTGAAAGAAAGCAGACATGAATTTTGAAAGAACAATTTGGGGTTGGGGTGGGAGCACATGACGTGTGCTAAGCTGAAGTATTAGAGTTTTCTGTTGCATCTGCGTTAGAAAAAGGGCTTTGTATTGTGATCTCTGTTTGTGTAGAAGAGTGAATCTTAAACTTCTGTGGATACAGAAATCTGCTGCAATGTTTTGCTGTGGTATAAGTGAATGTAGTTGAAGTTATCTGACAGGTACTTAATTTGCAGAATGAAAGTACTGAGGAAAGATTGTCAGCTGGAGTTACGTACAAGCTTCCAGCACTGGATAACCTCCTATAGCCACAAAATGCAAGAAGGCCATTTATGTTCTGTGCTACACTTTTGTATATACAATTTACAGGAGGGACTGGAAAGGAAAGAAGGGTGGGGGGGGTAGCCATCTATGTAAAAGAAGTGATCAAGGTAACTGAATCCCAGGAGGTGCGAAATGAGGCTGAGGCCCTCTGGATTACTCTCAGAACTGGAACAAGGGCCCCCATTAAGAGCAGGAGTGCTATACAGACCACCATCTCAGGAGGTCAAAAAGGACAAGGAAATGCTAGAAAGCATTCTAAAGATGGCCAACAAAGGGGGGTTACTGCTGATTGGAGACTTTAATCTACCAGATGAAGATTGGAGCTCCTACACAGCAACATCCGAGAAAAGTAGGGAATTTCTAGTGGCTCTCCAGGAAGCGGACCTAAACCAGCTGGTGGAAAACCCCACTAGAGAACAAGCGGTCCTGGACTTCATGCTAGCAAACAATAGTAGAGTCTCAAACGTACATGTGGGAACAAATCTGGGATCTAGTGATCATAGGATGGTATGGACCACAGTAAACACAACTGAAGCCATCAGTCACACCAAACAAAAAGTTGTGGACTTCAAAAAGGCAGACTTCAGCAAAATGAAATACTGTCTAAAACAGATTCTGGCTTACAAAGCAGAAGGAGGAGTGGAAGAACACTGGAGCAGACTGAAGGATGCAATTACACAAGTTACATCGCAGTGCACCAAGATAGTAAGCAAATCCAAAGAGAAGAAAACCACTCTGGTTTTCAGGGACTATAGCATCCAAAATAAAGGAGAAACAGAAAGCATTCCGGAGATACAAGGAAACCAAAAAACACAGTGATGAGGAGGCATATATAGAATTACTGAAAGAAGATGGGAAGGCCATTCGGACTGTAGAAGCTGAAACAGAGGAGAGGATAGCGAAGGGGGTCAAACAGAGTAACAAAACCTTCTACCAATATATGAAGGAGATGAGAAAGAGCAAAGAGGGAATAGTCAGATTAGCTACAAACAAGGACCAGCACATATAGGTTGACAAGAAAAAAGCACAGGTACTAAGCCAATACTTCTGCTCAGTTTTCACACAGAAGAAAGCAGGCAAAGGACCATCCTTATGCAGAAAAAAACGCCACTTCAAGGGGGCAGACACAAGCCCTTTCACTGAGGAAAGAGTCCAGCAAGAACTCAAGAAATTAAAAGTCGACAAGGTGATGGGTCCTGATGAAATACACCCCAGGATACTGAAGGAGCTATGAGAGGAGCTGGCAGCCCCACTGGCAGAGTTATTCAAAAAATCGCTGGATTGTGGAAAGGTCCCAAAGGACTGGAAATAGACTATAGTGGTGTCACTTCACAAAAGTGGCAGTAGAGAGGAGGCAGGAAACTATCGCCCAGTCAGTTTCACCTCGGTAGTAGGGAAACTATTGGAATCCCTACTAAAGGAAAGAATAATAGCTTTCCTGGAGGAGATTGGACAGCAGGACCTGAAGCAACATGGCTTCACAGCATGAAGATCCTGCTAGACTAACCTAATCGACTTCTTCGACTGGGTAACAAAAACAACAGACCAAGGAGGTGTGGTGGACGTGGTATACCTGGATTTTACCAAGGCCTGAATTTTAGCAAGGCCGCCTACTATCGTTCGGAGCTAGCCTCTGCCTCAAGAAATCCTCAAAGCTCTGGAAAACATTAAAAGACATGCCTGGACACACACCTGGTAATTCCATTCCAGCAAAAATTAAGTCCGGTGGCAGCGTTATCTCTAACCGATCGGAGATATTGGAAGCCCTCAATAACCATTTTGCAATGGCAGGGCTAGCATTTGATACTTCTCCTGCCAATGACCTCCACACAGCTCAGGGCTCACCAACTCATGAGTCCCTCTCTACCGAGGAGGCCTTCTCCCTCCTGCCTGTCTCTCTAAAAGAGGTGGAAGACCTACTGCTGCAACTGGACACCAGAAAGGGAGCAGGCTCCAACTTCATAGATCCATACTATCTGAAATGTGCCTACCATGTGCTTGCGGTGCCAATCACGCACCTATTCAACATGTCACTCTCCCAGGGTAGCCTCCCCCCTCAATGGAAAACAGCCCATGTCATCGCTCTATTAAAAGCAGATGACCCCTGTGATCTAAATAATTACAGACTGATCTCCCTCCTCCCCATCCTGTCTAAATTACTGGAAAAAATAGTGTGTAGCCAGCTAAGGGTATACTTAGAATCCAGAAGCCTATTAAACCTGGTTCAGTCTGGATTCAGAGCAAAACACAGCACCATAACAGCCCTAGCTAAGGTGACCAATGATTGGCTCCTAGACCTTGATAACAAGAAGCATGTCTGTGCCATTTTCTTGGATCTTAGTAAGGCATTCAACACAGTCAATCACAGCCTGCTTCTTTCCTCCCTAAGCACCTTAGGCCTGGACCATAAATCTATGTGCTGGTTTGCAGACTACCTCAGAGAACGGAAACAGCAGGTTAAAGCTGAAGGTGATCTTTCTCCATTAAAACCTATGCTGAGGAGCATGCCCCAGAGCTCTATCCTTGGTCCCCTCCTTTTTGCAGTCTACATTAAAACATCAATGACCCCATCAAAAAAGCCAACATCCACTTATTCGCAGATGACACTGTACTGTACTTGAGTCGTCCCACACCGGAAGCAGCCTGTGAAGACCTCCAAGCTGAATTTAACCTTCTACAATACCAGCTCATAAACAAAAAGCTTTTGGTCAATGTGAAAATGACAAAAGCCATGCTCTTCTCCCCCTCCTTGCATGCGGCAATTCCTGCTGGGGGGGGGGGCTATCCCATAAATTACCACTGTTCTTGGAGAAACACCAGAGTATGTAGCTAAATTCAAATATCTAGGAGTTTGGCTCGATCATAAACTTTCCTTCAGCGACCATTTCGAAGAACTACAGAAGAAACAAAGCAAAGATTAGGACTATTCTACAGAATTAACCACTTGCTCTCAAAGGAGGCCAAGATTCAACTGGTTCAAGCTACCTTCCTATCTTTAATAGATTACGCAGACCTGCTCTACAGCCACTGCACTGGCTAAGTTGGACACCCTCTACCACAGAGCTATCAGGTTCATTACTGGCCTTCCACTTTCCACACATCACTGCTCCCTGTACTCATCGTTAGGTTGGACTTCCCTTCACTATAGAAGGAATAGAAACGCCGTCCTATGGGCCTTCAGAGCAGTGAACCAACAAGCTCCCCTCATGTCTCAGATTGTATTTCCCGGAGTGTGTTAGGCACCTATGCTCTAAGGAGCTATTCCTAATTGCCCTCCAAGTTTCAAGGGTCAAAACTCGTTTCGGCAAAGCTGCTCTAAGCTTCCCTTTACCCACATTGTGGAACAGTTTACAAACGAACTTGAAGCTGAGCTGCCCTGTTAGCCTGAATATCTTCAAGGTGCTCTACGATCGCTACATGAAAGCACCTTGCAAATGTTTTCCTCACCGCTAGCCCACTAATTCCGCAGCTCCCCCTTTCCATCCTGACGCTCGCCATGTTTCTACCCCTAGCTCTCACTCTCTCCCTATTAACTCTTCCTGATGCACCCACCCTTCCCTGTCCACTCCAGCCTGGCTAAAGTCCCACCCCATCCATAATAGTGTCCCAATTATCCACCCCTCCTCCGTCATTATCATAATAAACAAGTACACAACAGCCATCGTCACTTTCTGTGGTTTTAGCACAATGTTTCCCCTAGTCGTCGGTAATATATCCCTCTTCTTCTTTACCTTTCTAACCTGCCACCCCATACACAGCCTCTTTCCCCTATATGTGTAGTTGCCGGCTGCCTCACTCAAAAGATCTCTGCTTATAACCCCTGTATGCCTATGGTTGATTGTACATCTGCTGACGTCTTCAATTGTAAAATAATGATTTTTTTTTTTATTTATTTCAACCTTGTACTGTATACACTGTATATACTGTTTCTTCCTTGTATATTATTGCTTTTTGTATACCTGCTTCTGTACTGTACTTTGATGTATTCAAGACCAGGTCCACCTTGCAAATGAGCCTTGCTCAATGGTGCCCATCTGGATAAATAAAGATTTTGATTGATTGATTGATTGATTGATTCTGTCCCACACAGCAGGCTTATAAACAAACTGGAAAATATGGGCGTAGGGCAACAAACTGTAAACTGGGTCTGGAACTGGTTAGTACTGGTAAATATCACTCTGTCAGGGGAGGGTAGAGAGGCAAGTGGAGTTCCTTAGGGCTCAGTACTGGGTCCAATCCTTTTCAATATATTCATCGGAGACATACAGTAGCTGCCAACCTAAATGGGTAGGTGTGCCTCTTTGCAAATGACAATAAGCTCTACAATAGAGTGAGCACAGTTGATGGGGCTCAAGTCATGGAGCAAGACCTCAGAAAATTGGAGGAATGGTCAGATCATTGGTGGTTGAACTTCAGCGCCAAGAAATGTAAATGTTATGTACCTGCGGAGACATAAGCCAGGGTAGAAATACTTTCTAAATGGGGAGCAGTTGACAGCAACAGAACACGAGAGAGATCTTGGAGTTATTACCACCAATGACTTAAGGGTAGGCAAGCATGTGGGAAAGCTGCACAAAAGGCCAGCAGCATCTTGGCCTGCAAAGGAAAAGCCATAACTAGTAGAAAAAGAGAGGTGATTATGCCACTCTACAGGTTCCTGGCGAGGTCTCACCTGGAGTACTGTGTCTAGTTCTGGAGGTCTCACCTAAAGAAGGACATAGATAGACTAGAGTCCATACAGAGAAGGGCAACCAAAATGGTACATGGACTGCATCACGAGCCATATGATATAAGGTTTAAACAACTAAACATGTATTCCCTGGAGCAAAGAAGAGACGGGGTGACATGACAGGGACCTTCAAATACCTGAAGGGTATAAACAAGGTACAAGAACATGATATCCTTCAGGTAAGCAATTGCACATGGACCAGGGGTCACAACATATGCCTGAAGGGGGCTAGGTTCAGAAGCAATTGCAGAAAGTTGTTCTTTACGGAGACAGAGTAGTTGGGCCCTGGAATCGCCTCCCCGTGGGGGTGATCGACTCAAAAACTGTTGGGGAATTCAAGCTATCATGGGACAGACAGTGTGGGAAACGCCATGTAGCAGCCTAATTGGGGGTTATAAACATGGGCAGACTAGATGGTCCATATGGACTCCATCTGCCAACACATTTTATGTTTCTATGTAATTTAGTACCATATTCTTTGAGTAACTATCATTTGTAGGGTGGTTGCATTTTTGCAACCCCTCCCCCCCAATTTTTTTGGCTAATAAAAAAGCAGCACAAGGCCCCAAATTCTGGCCTCATACTAGAGTGCGCACTCACAGAGTTTTCATTTCTTAAACAACATAAATTATTCACTCACTCACTCACTCACCCACTTTAAATCAACAGAGAAATCCTTTATTAGCAATTCATGGTGAAAGACACCAGTGATCAACAGTCCAAAGACTGACAGACAGACAACCAAACCAGTTTCAACTTTACATAGGTCTTCTTGTACGATTTTTCTGTGTTCTCTGCCTTTATCTGCCCACTGTTCATATTCAGTGCTTTGCTTATATGGTTACGGCTTGTACACAGCAACACCCACTGGAAAAGGCAGACAAAGGTGCATATAGAGCTTCTTTTTCTGTCCTATATATGGGCATTCATCCCTGCACTTCAGTCCGAGAACCAGTATATTGTTTCTGTAGACTGCAGGGGGTTGGGAGATTTACCCTACTGTTATTACTACAACAGCATGGGACAGCTAAGCAGTGCTGAGATGCCTATTTTTCTTCCCCTCCACCCCAGAATCTACTTGTATCTAAACCTAGCCTGTTGATAGTATTTCTAATTATGATGTAAGCTGTGATGTCTAAGTATTCAAAACTAGTGCACCATCTGAAAGCTGCATAACCAGCATATAATGCATCAAGGCCACCATTAAGCAGTACTACATCACAATTTAGGTTGCAAAAGTAGGTTTATTGCAACTCAAAATTAATTGGATTTTCTGGTGTAGTAAATCAGTTTCTGGGGCAGAGAAAACTCAGAGGCACTTAGGAGGGCCAGTCGCTTTGTAGTGTTGCCAGTACTGATGAACCCGGAAGTGCAGGTTGCAGAGTGGGTTAGTGTTGCAGCACTGTGGGAAGTTCATGGAGGGTTTTTTAGAGCAGAAGAAATAAGCAACCTCTGACATACAGCAGGGGTAATGACAACAGATAAATAAAATGAAAAGTAGTCAAAGAAAGAGACAGACTGACTCAAGAAAAGGGAGACGGACTGCAGGAGAGGCATGGAAAATTTGAAAGGAAGTGAATTTAAAGTGACACAACTATGGAAAAGGCAGCACAGCATGCAGTCATGAGAGGAAGTGAAAAAGCCGTTTGAAAGAAAACTTGAAAAACTCTTAAGGTTGGGAGCAGGGAATGTGGGGTAGAGATAGGAAAGAGACTTAAGAGACAAAGCAGGACTTGACCACAAGTAGAGAAAAGAGATGTTAAAAAGCAGAGAAAGGTAAAATTAACAAGCATTTGTCAATGCCGAATGTTTGCTTGCTGGCATTGGCATTGGTAGTGTAGGAGTTACAGAGCTGCATAATAGGAATGGCAGTGAAGTATTGAACTGAAGCCAACCCCGCCACCACCCTGCAGAGACTGATAGGCATTGGGATGTGCCTTTGGGTCATCAGGCATAACGGCCACACCATTTCACCACACCCTACCCTGCAGACACCGACAAGTGTCACGGTGTGCCATGGGATCTTTGGCCCTTATGTTCACTCCATTCCATCAGGAAACACGATGAGATGGGTACTGTATAGGAGAATGGGGTGAGAATGGGATGAACTTTGGGGCCGAAGAGTCCAAGGCACACCTCGATGCCTCTCACTGGCTGCAGGGTGTGGAATGGTACGAGCATAACAGGCCGAGAATCCCAAGTCACACCCCTGATGCCTGTCAATCTCTACAGGGTAGGGCGTTATGGTTGGAAACCCTAATGTCTCAGGCGTTCGTTGGCATTTTCACTCCAAATTTTCCACATGGGTTGTTTGTGACCCCCACCTTATGAAAAGTGGCAATATCAGTTTGTGCGAAAATACATTTCGAGCAGGACGTGAAAAAAGACAGCTGTACTGTTCATGGGAAGGTGTAAAAAATGGCAATGTTGAAAATCTGCAGTGAAAATAATAAAAAACTGGTGACGTCACGAGCGTGTGTAGAAACTGGGCAATGCACACCCATAATGCAATTAGTTTGGGGATGTTTTACAGCAGATTGTCAACACAGGCATTTTGGAACCTCCACTCATGAACAGTGTCATTGTGATTTTCTTAATCTGTCCTGAACAGTGATTTCCCACAGCTACCATGCATTTCTGCGCTGGAAGTGCGAAAACACATTTCGGCCATGGTGTGAAAAATGACAACTGTACTGTTCATAAGGAAGTGTGGAAAAATGCCAGTGGTGAATATCTGGACTGAAAATATTAGAAATCCATGAACGTACGAGGGTGTGTGGAAACTGCGTAATGGTCGCTCGTAACACAGTCATTTTGTGGACTTTTTTCACCAAATGTTTAACATAGCCATTGTAACACCTCTGCTCATGACCAGTGTCACTTTCTTAATCAGTTTTCTTAATCTGTCCCAAACATTGATTTAGCACACCGACTGCGCCATTGTGCGCTACATGCGCGGAAACACGTTTTGGCAAGATGTGAAAAATGACAGCTGTACTGCTCATAAGGAGGTGTGGTAAAATTGCAATGTTGAAAATCTGGAGTGAAAATAGTGAACATTCACGAACGTACAAGCGTGCGTAGGAACAGCGCAACACATGCTTGTAAAACAGTCATTTTGGGGAACGTTTTCACCAAATTTTTAACATAGCCATTTTAACACTTCTGCTCATGAACAGTGTCACTGTGATTTTCTTAATGTGTCCCGAACATTGATTTCGCACACCGACTGCTCCATTGGGCGATACATGCACGGAAACACATTTTGGGTGAAATGTGAAAAATGACAGCTGTATTGTTCATAAGGAGGTGTGGTAAAATGGCAATGTTGAAAATCTGGAGTGAAAATACTGAAAATACGCGAACTTACGAGCGTGCGTAGGAACAGTGCAACGCATGCTCGTAACACAGTCATTTTATGGAGTATCGTCCCCAAATTTTCAACATAGGCATTTTAGGACCTCTGCTCATGAATAGTGTCACTGTCAGTTTCTTAATCTGTATGAAACACTGATTTCCCACACTGACCGCGCTATTTCGTGCCGCAAGTGCGAAAACACATTTCATCCAGGGTGTGAAAAATGACAGCTGTACTGTTCACAAAGAGGTCTGAAAAAATGCCAGTGTTGAAAATCTGGGGTGAAAATATTACAAATTTGCAACATTACGAGCGTGCATAGCAACTGCACAACGCACACTCCTAAAACAGTCATTTTTTGGATTTTTCCCAGCAAATTTGCAACATAGGCTTTTTGAGAGCCCACCTCATGAACACTGGCACTGTCGTTTCATTAATCGGTCCTGAAAGGTGATTCCATGTGGTGACCGCAAAATCACCTTTCCGGGCCGATTAACGCCATGACAGTGAAAGAATTCATGAGGAAGGGTCCCAAAAACCCCATGTCGAAAATTTGGTGGCAAAATTCCAAACAATGCCTGAGATATGCATTAAAGTTGAAAAGACCCTATTTATTACATTATACAGCTTACCGGCATTTCCTCAGTTCGTGGTCGGCTTTGAAGAGTGCAGACGTGTTACTGGTCCACCGAAGATCGTCACCCCAGAGTTCAGAGGTAAGTGTGGGGCGAGGGGGTGGGGAGCAGGATGCACAGTGGATGGGTGTGGGTTGCGGTGGGGGGCCGAGACTGCCGAGGACAGTTTCTCTTTTACAGGGGTAAAAACATAAAGACTTCAAGGGACTGTTTTTTATTTACAGGGCATGTGGCATGCTGGGTTGGCTCCCAGCATGCCACCGAGTCTTGCTTTTGGGGGAGTGTAGATGATGGGGATTGGGCACCCCATCGGCAAACAACAAAAGGGGAGGATTCTTTCTGCAGACGGGATTAGGCACCCCGTCGGCAGACAATAAAATGGGGGGGGTTACATTATGCCGATGGGGAATGGGCTCCCCCGTTGGCAGATAAACATGGTGGGGGGTGATATTGTTTGTGAACACAGCAGCAAGCCGCCGCCTTGTTCACAAACAATATCAGGGTTCCTACATCCCACCCTGCAATGACGGGTCACTCCCTTATTGCAGCGGATGGCTGACGCTGCAATGACGAGGCGACCCCTGATTGCAGCAGCTAAATTGTCACAAGTTGGTGGCAACGTTCAAAACTACTGTCACCGGCTGTGTCCCCCATTATTGGTGGACATCACACAAGCCCCAAAATGCCGTGCCAGTATTGGCCTCAACAGTGCTGCACCTCCAGAACCTGCTTCGGCACCAAGCTGCCGCAATATGTTTCTTGCGCTGCACACAAGCAAACATAAAAAGGGGGAAGCAAAGTGGTTATAAAATTGCTAATCCAGATTAAAGGGACACTGTCATCCCCCTTAGGCCTCAAAGTGTCTCTTGTTATTTTATAATGGCTCACGGTAGAGACTGCTGATGTAGCTGGTAGTTTGATTCTGATTCATTTTTCTTTTTAAAAGTGCAAAACAGACTGCACACAATACTGGTGTTACCACACAAAAATGTGTTTTTCTGCAGTCTTTGATCGACTCCCACTGCATCTTTCCTAGACTTGGGAACACCCCAACACAGTGTAGCCACTCATGATGCAGTGGAAGAAAAGAGACTATTATATCATGAGTGACTGCATTGTTTGGGTGTGTTCCTAATGTTCAGGAAGTAAGTCGTAAGAGTAGATCAAGGGTTTGAAACAAAACCAGAACGGGTACAGCTACACCATGTTGAGGCACTGGACACCACTCGAGTGATCCGGGTTTGGTGACAGACTTTGGTCATTGGGGGCCAGCTGGGAGGAGAGGATTATGCGTCTGAGTGACTGCTGTCCTCTCCTGGGGGTGGGGGTGGCTTGGTTTGCTCGGCCTTGGCTGCCACCAGGTGGAGGCCTGGTGATAGTGAAGACATTGGATGGCATAATATGGGAAGGCTATGGCCTGATGAGATATGCATGCTTCCACACACACACTCACCTTTGCCACAGAGGGAGGGAGGGGCAGAAAAGGAGTTCTGGGGCTCCATGAAGCCCAGTCTGCCTGTCTGAGGATCCACGATACCGCCTGGAGACTGTCTGACACTGGATATTGCGTTTGGGGGGGTGGCCCTCTCTCCCCATCCCTGCCACATGGAGAAATACGTGGGGATACTCGACCACTCCAGGGGAGGCAGACTCTGGTCTTTGAGGCAGGAACAAGGATGAGAAACCACCCTAGAACTCCAAAGGTAGAAAAAGCAAATGAAAAAGAAAGAAAAGAAAAACAATATGGAAGGGAAAAAAATCATACCATTAGCATGCATTTTAGTTCTACTAAGAAAGGAAGTAGCTAAAACAACTAGCAACTAGTGTTGCTCGAATAGTGCTGCTGTGGATTCTCCAGTGATCCGTCAAATGGCGGCACTATTCGAGTTGGATCCATCCCAGGATCCAGCCAAATATGAAGATCGGATCCTAGGTCGGATCCTGTGTTATCTGGCACTGTATCCCCAGATCCAGCCATCGAATACTGCAGGATCCAACCAGGACTCCAACAGCTGGATCCACAGGCAGATAGTGGAACTATCTGGCAGATACACTATCCTGCCACAAAAGGATGGATCCATCTGAGCAACACTAATTTAAAACCATTTCTTTAAGGGGAAAATGAGAACTATTATCAGAATGTATCTCCACCCCCAACCTACACTCCACCTATGTTCCACATATGTGGGCTTGGTTCAATTCCTTCGTTCCCACCTTAAGCAATCTGAGAACATGGTTTTTGGGGTTTCAGCCCCTCTACTCCGGAATTCTATTCCAGAGGCTGTAAGATCTGCCTGTACTGTGAGGGTCTTTAAGAATGAGCTGAGGACCTATTTTATTTGGGACCACGGGAAGGCCTGGCTTCTCCGGTGCAAGAAAGTGCAGACCAGGGGGATAGGTGTGGGGGACATCAGGAGATCTTTCAGGTATCTTGGGCCCAAATCATGTAGTACCATAACTGTGTAGGGCCTTGAATGTTAACAAGCAAATTTTGAAGGTGATACACCACCAGACTGGCAGCCGGTGCAGTTTGCTTGACACTGGCATCATATGATCGCTCCAAGAAGTTCCCGTTCAGCTGGTACTAAATGTGCCTTCATCCAGTCAATACTATGAAGATGGTAAAAACTGTTCCTGACTACCACTGACACCTGTTGTTCCATTGTCAGCTTGCAGTCCAGAAACATGGCCAGATCCTTCACCACATCCACAGCTCGAAGTGTCTCACCATTCACTGATAAGGAAGGTCACCACTTATCACTGCTGACCCATGCCAGCCTAGATTGACAGTCATAACCTCTGCCTTGCCTGGGTTGAGGGACAATCAATTGTAGACCATCCAGGCAATAATTTCTTGTAGGCTCTGTCGCAGCACCAAAACAGCATTAGACCCATCAGGAGTGCAAGACAGATAGATCTGGGTATCATCTGCATAGCAATGAAACTCAGCCCCATGCCACCTTATGATCTCTCCAATGGCAACATGTACACGGCAAACAACAGGTGCCAAGAGCGAGCCTTGTGGAACACCACAAGTGCCATCAGCTGCTCCAGAGATGACATTACCTACAGCCACCATCTGCAATCTCCTGGTAATGTAGGACTTAAACTAATGCAAAACAATGCCAGTGAGTCCCATATAATTCCTCAGATGATCCAACATGACACTGTGGTCCACCTTGTCTAATGCCGGTGAGAGATCCAAAAGGACAAAGATGGAACAAAGTCCCTGGCCCCTTGTCATGAGGAATCATGGAGCACTCTGACCAGTGCAGTCTCAATACTGTGGCAAGGCCTAAATCTTGACTGATGAGGCTCATAGATGTTAAACAATTTCAGATGAGCCTCAAGCTGTGCTGCAGCTACTTACTTGATGACCTTCACAAAAGGGGAAGTTTTGAGACAGGCCTGTAATTTACCAGACTGTTGGGGTTCAAAGATGGTTTCTTTGGGAGGGGCTTCACCACCTCCTCTTTGAGAGCTGTCAGAAAGACACCCTCCCTCAAGTAACAAAAAACAATCACAGTACACACTGGCCATAGGGATTCAAGGCTACTGATAAGTAATCAAGTAGGCCCAGGATGTACTTCCCTCTCTGGAAATCACCAGTCCATGACAGACTGCTTGAGGTTATTCCTGTCCCATAAGGAGGACACCCTGCCAAGGAAAAAGTGACTAAATCTTTCACACATATCTGCTGAAAAGGCTCAAGCAAATGGCAGACAGGGTAAATTTATTAATCTGTCTACAGTGCAAAAAAGCTGAGCTGGCCAATGTTTTCTTGTGGTAATCATCCTTGATATTCACTCCGTCTTTCTCAGGGTAATTTCCTTCTGATGTTCACTGTAGTGAGTTCTCAGAGACAATTTATCCTCCATGTAGTGGGATCTCAACCAAGAAAGCTCCAGCTAGCTGTCCCAGTGGTGCTGAGGGTAGAGGTGCTGGATGCCACACCTCGCGCCACGCCGGGGACCCAGGTTCGGGAGCGAACTTGGGCCATCAGGAGTCATCAGGGGAGGAAGGAAGGGGATTGAGCATCCAGAAGACTGCTTTCCCTTCCCTTGGGTGGGCTGTGGGGCTGCATCGATCTCCAGTGACCCCCAATTGAGATCGGGAGCACTGTTTGAGAGCGGCGCCACAAAGAGGGGTGGAGCAGCGGTGGACACCAGCATGCCAGTGTGCAGGCATCATTGCACATCCACGCTCCAGGGGGAAACACATGGAAAATCCCTGGAGGATATGAGGAGGCAACGGAGGCTCCAGTGGCTGCAGCCAACATCCCGATGCCAGACCATCCTTCAGCCTGGCTCTCCTGGGCCCCCCAAACAGACCCATGGACCGATCCTCTAGTGACAGAATGGCTGCCAGGTAGGGAGGCAGGCCCTCCCTGGGGGGGTGATCCGGGGGGCTTGAAGATCAATGGATTTGGGGTAAAGGTGCCCAGCAATTGTACTCCCTGATCAGAAGGTAGTTTCAGTCATGGAGTAGCGGCTGGAGTAGAGAGGGCACTCCTGAGAGATGACCTGATCCCCCTGGTGCAGAAACAGAGTTCAAAAGGAAAAAAAAGAAAGCTCCAACTTCTATCCCTTAGTCTTCAGCCACCTCAGCTCTTCACAATACCATGGAGAGCTGCAGCAGGAGGTCAGGTGATAGTAACACAAAAAGGTGCTAGGGAGTCCAAGACAGCCGAAAGAACTGTGTAAGAGTACTCTATAGCTTTCAATCACAAGAGTGTGATGTGCATGTTTATGGAACACATACAAACAGAAGAGAGAAAGAAGTAAGTGCCTCAGTTGGGACTTAAACCCAGACCGCCCGGAATATTGTTCCGGTTGTGCTACCAGCTATGCCAGCAAACCAACTGAAAACTGGGCCATTCTGGAGCACATTACTCTTTCCTCAAAGCACAACCTGGTGCTGCACAGATAATTACATTTTCAATCACAAGAGTGCAATATACACATTATGGAACACATACAAACAGAACAGAGAAAGAAGTAAGTGCCTCAGTTGGGACTTAAACCCAGGCTGCCCAGAATATCATTCTAGTTGTGCTACCAGCTGCAACAACAAGGCAACAGGAAACTGGGTTGTCCTGTATTCCGAGTGGCCTCAGTTTAAGGCCCAGCTGAGGCACTTACTTCTTTCTCTCTTCTGTTTGTATGTGATCTATAAATGTGCACACCGCACTCTTGTGATTGAAAATGTAATGATCTGTGCAGCACCAGGCTGAGCTTTGGAGAAAGAGTAATGTGCTCTGGGACAGCCCAGTTTCCAGTTGCCATGATGACGCAGCTGGTAGTGCAACTGGAATGGCAATCCTGGCAGCCTGGGTTTAAGTCTTAGCTGAGGCACTTACTTCTTTCTCTCATCTGTTTGTATTTGCTCTACAGCTTTTTTTTGGCTCCCTGCGCACATGCCAACATCATGCCCAAGATGTCCAATACCGCCTAGAGTTTGCAAGGTTCCAAATTTCGTTTCAGGTAGTACCAAACCATCTCCACAGGAAGGGTATTAAAACAGAGCCCCACAAAGGAACAACACAATGTGGTGAGTCAACCGTATGACCAGATTAGCCATGACCACACTTAAGACAAACCTGATGAGAAGACTGGATCCTGTGTGTGACTGTGCAGATGCCACCTTCTACAATCTCCTGGTAATGTAGGAGAGATCGCAGAAGGTGGCACCTACACCTCACTATTACCAGAGAGTAACAGAGGCAACTGGCTGTGTAAGGCCCAGTGATGACATCAGCTGAAAGAGCTGTTGGCCAAAAAGCTGTTTCATCATCGACCCAAGTGCTAAAATCCCCCAACATTAATAACTTTGGGACATGCAGGAAATCACCCCATACATTGGAGGCCGGTATATGAGAATGACCCTACAACCTACACCTGCCCCACCTCTTACAGCCACATATTCAAAAGACCTTAAAGTTCCCATTGGGCACATCATGGTCCCAAAACAGATGGCCAGCCTGCCCCACGCACCATCCCATGATCCCACCTCAGCCAGTGCACAGTGGAATTACCCGATGGGACTGATGACTCCAGCACAGGTCCAGAACCATCAGCCAGCCAGGCCTCTCTGATACAAACAAGATCAGATGGGGAATCAGCTATGAAACCCTTCATTACTGCAGCTTTACTCCTCATTGTTCTTGTGTTACAAAGAATGGCCGAAAAGAGAGGCGCAGAGTCAGCTGGCCTGCTTAGCTGTTGCCTGTTAGTATCTGGCAGAGTCCTAGGGAGGGGAACAAGATGGGGAGGATTCCTATCAGTACTCTGTCTCCTCCCTGGATGCCTCTGCGTCATAACTAACCAGTGATGAAAGTGAACAGGAACGCACAGGAACTCAGTCCCTGTACCTTTTTTGCATCAGGAACGGAGTTCCTGTACTTCTTCCCACTGACACTGGAACTGAAATTCTTAAACCAGCAAAGTAATGACGGTTTCTGGGTCTGTGACGTGAAATCAGGGATTCCATCACAAAATTTGACTTGTACAACAATGATATTTTCCTAGAAATACTTCAGTATCCCCAATTGAATCCCATAGTATCAGTACAGTTATCCTTCAGATTGAGAAACTTCATTCTGCATTTCATATTTGCCAGTGCCCAAGTTCCTGTACTTCTTGTCTACCACTTGCACCACTGTAACTAACCCTTTCGTCCCCCACCAACCTATTCAGATCCTCGCCCATGGCCATTGCTCTATCTCTGCACAATCCCCAGCCCTGTGCTGTGGCTGCTAACATAGAAGTTGATGGCAGATAAGGACCGCAAGGCCCATCCAGTCTGCCCATTTTTTCTACCTTATGAATGTGCCATAGGCCTTTACTCTGTCAATGGCCTATTTATTCATACTCATCTGTATTGCTCCCTTATGCCTATCCCATGCCTGTTTGAAGCCCTGCACTGTATTCATATCCACCACTTCCTGAGGTAGGCCGTTCCATGCATCCACCACCCTTTCTATGAAAAAGAACTTCCTCACATTACCCCTTAATCAGCCTCCCCCTAATCTCATGCTGTGTCCTCTTGTCCAACTCTTTCACCTTGTTAATGCCCTTAAGATGTTTGAATGTTTCAATCATATCACCTCTCTCCCTCCTTTGCTCTAGGGTATACATATTGAGCTCCATTAATCTGTCCTCATATGTTTTCTGATGCAGTCCCTGCACCATTTTGGTTGCCCTTCTCTGGACTGCCCCCATTTTGTTAATGTCTCAGTAGGGCCTCCAGTACTGCATGCACTAGATGGGCATAACCAGTGTCTTGTAAAGAGGATTATTACCTCCCTCTTACAATTTGTGATACCCCCTAATAATACACCTAAACATCCCTCTAGCCTTACCTACTGCTTTAGTGGTCTGCTTGGATGATTTCAGGTCATCTGTGATGATGATGCCCAAGTCTCTTTCTTCCCTTGTGATTGCCAGCAACTCCCCTCCCAACCTATAGGCAGCTTCAGGGTTTCTCTTCCCTATGTGCATGATCTTACACTTCTTTGTGTTAAACCCCAGCTGCCGCTCTTCAGACCATTTTTCTAGTTTTTCCAGATCTCTTCTCATTCTGTCCACCCCATCTGGATCATCTACTCTGTTGCAGATCTTGGTGTCATCTGCAAACAGGCAAGTCTTACCCTCCAGTCCCTCTGCAATGTCACTGATGAAGATATTGAAGAGGACTTGCCCCAGGACTGATCCCTGAGGTACCCCACTTGTGACTTGCATCTCTTCTGACTGTATACCGTTTACTACCACTCTCTGTTTTCTGACTGCCAACCAGTTTGCCACCTAGTTGATCAACTTCTGACCCACCCCGAGCCTACCCAGTTTATTAATCAATCTTCTATGTGGAAAAGTATCGAAAGCTTTGCTGAAGTCAAGGTAGGCGACATCAACTGCACCCTTTGGTCCACCACTCTGGTTCCCCAGTCAAAGAAATCTATGAGATTAGTTTGACAAGACCTTCCTTTTGTAAACCCATGCTGTCTTGGATCCTGTGCTCCTATATATTCCAGGTGTTGCACTATCCTTTCCTTAAGGAGTGCCTCCATAATCTTGCCCACTACTGAGGTAAGACTGACTGGTCTGTAGTTCCCTGCCTAATCCATGCTGCTACTCTTGTGGAGCAGGATCACATGAGCCCTTCTCCAGTCTTCTGGGACCTCTCCTGTGCTCAGAGATTCACTAAACAGCTCTGCTAATGGCTCTGCTAGTTTCACCCTTAGCTCCTTTAGTACCCTGTGATGTATGCCATCAGTTCCCATTGTCTTGTCCACCTTGCGCTGAGTGAGCTCTTGTAGGTCCCTTTCTTTCTTTTGTGAAGGGACTTGTGCACACCTCCCTTCCCTCTGTGTTCATGGTGCTGAGCTGTGGGCCCTGCCCTACCTTCTCCTCAGTAAATACTGAGCAGAAGTATCTATCTATTTAGTATAGATGCTTTTCCTTGGTCCTTCTCCACAGACTCCCCCTTATGACCTTTGATCGTAGCAATATCCTCTCTGGACTTTCTCCTTTCACTAATGTATCTATAGAAAGTCTTGTCCCTTCTTTTACTGTGCGTGCTAGTGTTTCCTCGGTTTGGGCCTTTGCCAGCCTTACTGCCTTTCCTGCTTCCCTTATGAAAGTTTGGTATGCCTTCCTATCTTCATCCCGCTGTATTCCCTTATATTTCCTGAAGGCCAACCTTTTGGCTCTGACCTTTTTTGCTACTGCTTTTGAGAACCAAAGTGGTTTTCTCCTTCTTTTGCTCTTGCTTTTCTCCCTAACACAATGGGATGTTGCTTCAAGTATTGCATCCTTGGTGCTTGCCCACTTTGCCTGTACCCCCTCACCTGTATTTCTTCTTGCCAGAGCTAACTTAACTCTGTTGGCCATCTTATCAAAGTCAGCTCCTTTTAAGTCCCATATTTTGCCTTGGAATGGGGTGATTTAGTTCTAGTGGTCAAATTGAACCATACCATGTGATGGTCATTGGCCTTCAGGTGACCTTCTACCTGGAGATCTATGATCCTTTCCCCATTAGTCAGTACAAGATCCAGGATAGCCCTGTCTCTTGTGGGTTGTTGTACCAATTGTTTGAGGCTCACGGCCTGCAGGGAATCCACTATGTGTCTAGTTCTGGCGGATGTTCCTGCTGGTATTGACCAATCTGTATCTGGCATGTTGAAGTCTCCCATTATCAAAACCTCCCCTTTAGCTGTCATGTTTTGTATATCTTCTAACAGTAATGTGTCTATGTCCTCCCCCTGGTCTGGAGGCCTGTAGATAATCCCAGTTCATATGGCTGTCCCATTTCCTGTTTCCAGGGTGACCCACAGTTCTTATGGCTCCTTATGTGTATTCTGAATTTCTGTAGCTTTGATATTTTCATTGACATAAAGGGCCATCCCCCCCCCACCACCACCTTTTTGCATCTCAGTCTCTTCTGAGCAGTACATAGTCGGGTACTGAAGTCTCCCAAGTGTGGTTACTGGTAAACCATGCCTTACTAATGGCTACTATATCCAGTTTAGCCTATGTCATTGTTGCCTCCAGGTCTGGGATCTTGTTTCCCAGACTGTGGGCATTTCTATACATGATTTTCCATTGGCCAGATTTCGGTACGTTAGTTGTGGGGCGGGGTCTGGCTTTTTCCCTGCACATCGTATGTGGAGCCGGACCTTTTTCATTACCTGGTGATGCAAATGAACTACTAATATGCTGAACTCCTGTTTGATCACTAGCTTGGGGGGAGGGGTGTTCTTCCCATTCGATGTATCATGTGCTGCACCCCTCTCCCCATTTGCTAGTATAAATATTCTACAAAGATATCAAACTTCTGCCCCAATGCACTGACTCCTTCCTTAGTCAGATGCAGTCCATCAAATTTAAAGAACTTTTGCTCCCAAAACTGTTGCCAGTTACCTACAAATTTGTGTTCTTTTTCCTGGCACCAGCCCTTGAGCCACATGTTTAGCTCCCCTGTCTCCCCTTCTCTGACCTTCCATCCATCTGTCCCCTCTCCCAGACTGGCAGGATCTCAGAGAAGGAGATGCCAGATGAAATAGATGACAGTTTGTCTCCCAGCCTGGTCAGGTGTTCCTTGGTCTCCACAACTGACCAGCTGATGAGATCTTTAGTCCCTACATGTACCAGGACATCAATGTTTTCTCCTGCTTCCTGCACAATTTTAGCAATGCAGTCAGTGTCTCTTCATGCTGATGTTCCTGGGAGACATCTGACCATCACCCCCAGCTGGAGGTAGGCATCAGCTCCCCGAATCATGGAGTATCCTATAATCAGAAGAGTTTTGGATTTCCCTTTTGCCTTTTTTGTTTTGGTCCCTGTTTTGGGAGAGTTTTGCAGTGCTAATTCCTGTGCTGCGGTGTCCTGCTCTGCAGTGTCCTCTGCCCCTTTGTTTGATTTCAGAGATAGAGGCAGATAAGTGTTTGTAGTTTTTATATGATTTTTGGAGGTGATATGTTGGTGAGCATTGAGTGATGGGGCATCTCAGCTGCCTCTCCTAACCACCTGCCAACCTCCTGGACCAACTACCTTCTGCAGTCGAGGTGCTTCAGTTGGATGTTGGGAAAATGGCGGGTGGTTCTTATATTTCCCCCTGAATATGTGATTTGAGGCATGCAATCTCTGCCCATGCTGCCCAGAGCTGAGTCCTTAGATCTTCGATGGTCCAGCATGTAGGACAGTGTCCTAAATCCTGTATAACTGCCCTTTTGAAAAGTTTCCCACACTACCTGCAGTTAATAATATCCATTCCAGTTGAGTTGCCGAGTTTATAACCTGGTTCGAATAATTAGAAGGAAAATGAAAGCAAAAATTAGATTTTTATTTTTATTTTTTTGTTTGTTTTGTTTGCTTGTTTTTGTTTGACTTTCTGTAACAAGTTAAATTAATTGTACCCCTATAAGTGGGGTTACTGTGTGGATACCCCTCTGATCCTCCCCTTCCTGCTTTGCTACAGGAGATGTCATGACTGTGCTACTCTATAAAAGGACTGTAGCATGGAGTGGTTGGGGATGGGGGTGGGTGGTTGGGCCCTTCCCCTACCAAAAAAGAAGAACCATTGACAAAAGAAATGAGAAGGTAAGAGCAGAAACAATCAACCAACAACAAATGCAGTCACAATCCCTCAGTCTGTATCTCATATGTGCTCCTGTAATTAGCCCTAAAAGCTTAGCCTGATGATAGATAAAACTGTAAAACCTGTAAGCACCACCTGTAACAATTTCACAGAAGATATACCCTGCAAAAAACACTTTGCTAAACAGAAAAATTAAGCAGTAAAAAAGTAACAAAACCTGTAAGCACAACCTGCAGAACAATTTAAGAAAAGATATAACTTGCAAAAAACAATTTAAATCAGAGAAGATTACAGCAGTAATATGTAAGCACAAAATAGTAACAAGTCTGTAGACACACCCTGTAACAATGCAGCAGAAAATACACCCTACAAAAGAAATTTGAATCAGAGAACAATAAAGCAGTAAAATGTAAGCAAAAAAAACAGTAACAAAACCTGTCAGTACAAAAGAAAATAGTAACACACAGTAAATCTGCCTAGCCAAAAGAAGCCATATTTGTTTTCCTTACTATGATAATGTTGTTTCTTGCTCTGTCCTTACAAGCAAACCTAGGAGAAAAGAGCTCAGGTGGAGCTAGGTGCCTTTACCAGCAAATCTAGTCTAACCACCAACAGCAGTACTACAGAGGTTCCCACAAAAGGATGGAAGAACCGTAAGTGGTTTGAAGTGTAACTGAGCTATCCCACCTTCATTCTTACACATAATGCTTAACCCAGCAACAAAACTAAGTAATATATATCTATAGTGACTGACACTAACAGTCAATGGGAACAACAGTAATTGACATTAACAGTAATTGGAACAATCACTTTGAAAACTGATTATCTTTGGGCCAGTAGTGAAATTGCTTCTCTTTATATAAGCATTCACATTAGAAAGGTTTAGAAGCCATCCATTATTTCTTATTGAAGTATCACTGTACCAGTGTACCACCACCAGCCTTTAAATTCCAGCAAATTAGTTTTACATCACAATTTTTGTTTTTGACACTAGGTTTTACTTACAAAAACAAATCGTGTTCATGAGGGCCACTATACCTCCCTTCTATGCTAGGAGGAGAGTTTCATCCAAAATCCACAACAGTATCCATTTTTGGGACAGATGTTACACTAGTAAAGCTAAACTGATGACATTTTATTGATCTGGAAGGGCTTGGTTTAATCTCTAGGACACCTAATGAATGACATTATTCATAACAATTTGAATATTCATTACATTTTTACATGCAAAATTGTATAATCTGAAATAGATTTTTTGGATCTCAATTTATTCTTTATGCAACATAATAAATTTGGGAGCAAAGGTTATAGAAAACTTGCAGCTGACAGCAATATTTTATATGCAACTAGTGCTCATCCACCTCAATTGATTGATAGCTTCCCCAGCGGTCAGTTTCTCCTTATTAGGTGGAATTATTCCAAGGAGGACACAAATGTCTTGATTGGCTCCTAAAATAGGGTTACTACAAAAATGTTTTAGATGAAACATTTCTAAAGCAAAATCTTGTAAGTAAAAAAAAAAGCCCTCTTGACTCCTAAACTGTCTTCCATGGATACAAACAGAACCAATCACTTTTTTCTGTCAACATCATGGACTGGCCTACAGAATCAGCAAAATAATAAGAAATCACTGATCTATTTTGTTACATTGTGCTAATCCTGATTTATTTCCCTGAGCTTCAAATAATTATTTTTAGCAGAGCCCAAAATGTTATATTACCTTTTGGTGCACAATCACTTTATTAATGAAAAAACAATATAGCTTAACTGACTCTTATCAAAACCAAATGGATAGTTTACCTAAAGAAGGTTCCTGACACAATATTTATCAATCCTAACAACAAAACAGTGGCAATACAATAGTTCATTGAAGGTAATATACAATTTGTAGATTGTCATTGTTTGACCTTGCAAGTAGAACTATCAGAGTCCTCAACATGCACATTCAACAGCACATCTGTAACACCAGAGGTGATAGATTAGACTCTTCCTTAGAACCGTACATTTGGGAACATCACAACTGTGATCAGACAGGATTGTTTTTCTGTACTTTGGAACATGTTCCACCTAGGCATAGAGGAGGTAACAGGACAAATACTGTATTACAGAAAGGGTCATGTTGGATTTTTACATTACAGACTATATAGCCACCTGGTCTCAAAGAGACCACTAACTTCATTTCCTTCTTACAAACATTTGACTCTGCTAATTTGTTTTTGATAACTTATCTTTTGTCCAGTAATAATAATCAACAATGTGTAAGGCCCCTGTGGGGTGGGCATCATTCCATATGCCTAAGGGGTAAGGGTGCCACTACCTAACACCACCAACATGCTTCCATAGATGTTTGCAGTGACTCCTATGTTCTTTTCTTTCTCACTAGCCGGGGAGGGGGGTATATCCAGAAAGAAGAAATAGCAGGGTGCCTCCAGCAGTTCATCAGCCTCTGTAGTTTTCTTTCCAATCCTGTCCCATGACTAGCTGTAGCACTGAGGTCAGGGAGCACCAACATTCCAGTGGCCCTGCTGGTTAGGGGCTTTGTCCTCAAGGATTTATCAAACAGGGCTCTTGTCCTCTAAATAGCTAACTGTGCCTCTAGTTCACCCTTCCGCAGATCGCGCACGTGTCCAGTGTCAGCTGGGGTGTTGTTCAGACTCCCAGGTAAAGTCAGGAGCATTGCTTTTTCCTTTGTCAGTGTCAGCTACCCACCTTTGATGTGTTGCATGGAGTCACAGCAGCACATTAGAGCAGGAAGTGATAAACAAACCTGGCTCCAAACAGCCCGTCTCCAGTCTCCCTTCAGAGATTTCCAGTCCTGGGGATTGGAGAGAGCAGAAATGAGATGGCAGCAGTCTGGTGGGCTCCTGTGGACAAACATAAACCCCAGACTTTTGGAGAGGTTACAAATAACTTATGTTTCTCTTAATTCAATTTTGTTTTGTTTTTTTCTCTCTTTTATCTTTTCGGATAAATGAGGTACTCTCCATGCTCACTATCCCCTTTCAAACTGTAACACTGGCATTCTGTTCAAAGATCAATTTACCTTAGGTTGACTTTGTAGGGTAGGCTACTTCAAATGTAGTGCTGTTGGCATTATATTACACATAAGTTTATGAATACAGTCAGACCTGGTTAGACCATGTCCTGTTAATCTGGTTACTTTGTTATCTGAACGACAGTGCAGTGTGACAGAAAAAATCCTGTTTTAATTGCCTCTTTAAACTGAAATCCTCTCATTCCATAATCTGTAATGGGTTGTAGCACTCAGAGTTAATTATGGCCATGCATTTATACCTCACTAGTCCGGACGAGGTGCTAACTGTTGATTGCCATCTGCGGTGCTAAGTGCCATCTGCACTTAAGCACCAATAGCGCCATTAGCCATGCAGTACCCACTAACCTCTCCATCTTCACGGTCCACTTTCTCGCATCAAACACCACATCAGACATCCAGCCTATGGATGCTGGCATTATTAAGAACTTTAAGTGCTTTTATAAAAAAGAGCTGTGCTGGCATTTCATATCATATTCAGAGGCTGGTGAAGATCTAAAAGTGACTGTCAGGCCAGCTGTCATGTTCATTCACTCATCCTGGCATTCCATAACAGAGACCACCATTCAAAACTGCTGGCAACACGTAAAAATCTTGCCACACACCAACTTTAACCTCTCCCCATGACAAAAAAACAAACTGCTGCAGAAATTATGGAAGTGCATGTTCTAATTCATCAGCTGCTTGCTGCCTTTGTAAGTGCCCTCACTGTACAACAATACATTGCTGCCAAGGATGAACTAGAAACAGAACATCCACTTACTGATGGCGATAGTCTGGTTATCATCCATCCAAAAGAGAATAGGGATGAGGAGGAAGACATGAAGGACTCACAGGATGCACAGTCATATGCTCCTCCCGTGTCAGCATCTGCGGCTTTTACACACATTACCTCACTACTGCGTTACCTGGAACAAGATCCAGCCGAAGAAACTCGGAAGCACACTGATGTGGTGCTGGATTTAAAAAAGTTCATCTCAATCAGTCAGTGGGGTCGCTAAAACAGAAGCATGTAACTGAGTATTTCTCAAATGAATAAAATCACTGTAAATGCATTCTTACAATTCTGCAAATGCTAACGTTTACTGTGACTGTCAGTGTCATGTCTGTTCTATGTGTCTTGTGTTGTCCTGTGTGTCTGTGTTCTTTATTTTTATTTAGTTTTTACTTAGTTTTCATTTCTTTTTACTGCAATGGCCACATTGTTTGTAAAACTATCTGCAAATAGTGACTATTGTGACTTGTTAATCCATCAATTATTAATCTGGTTCTATTTTGCACTACACAAATGTGTTCAGATTAGCCAGGTCTGACTATCAGAAACTTTTTTTGCCATGGTTTTTTGTCTTTAGGAACATGTCAACATTTGGTTGTTCCTTCTTATTTCTTTTTGTTAAAAACTGGCAGTTTATCACCATTTAACTTTTTTACTTGTGCACTGGTGTAGATGTAAACATATAAGGAATATAGTGTAATTTCATGTATAGCAAGTACAATCTTTCCATAAGAAACAGGCAACAGTGTTCTCTTTAATGACATTGGTTACTAATGCTTATATATATATATATATATATATATATATATATATATATATATATATATATATATGTATAATATATATATATCATACTAACACTGTGTTCTGAATAGAGCCCCTTCCCACTTTTTCACAAACAACATGTAAGTGCTTTATGAATTCTCAGGGCTGTTGTAAGTGCTGTGTGACAATGTCATGGTGTTTTTATCTTAACAACTATGTTCAAGCTTTAAAAGTCATGAAATGTGTCACTGTTAAAATACTGGGGCCCCATATACAACCACAGTGGTAAATGGTTGTATTCAAGAGTGCACTGTGTACCCCATACTTGCACCCACCAAAACTGCCATACACAAAAGGGTGCCACTCTCTGCAGGGGGAATAATCTCCCCTGTGATATCAACACTGCATAAACGTATGTAGATTGCCATTCTAGCTATTAGTGTTCACACGTACAGTAGGCTATGCATCCACTAACAGCACTGAATTGCAGCTGCTGCAGGGGTCAGGCCATGGCATGGTACAGCACCAGCTGTGTCATTCCATACTATGGACCATTCCCTCCCCTGTTGTCCCTCTGCCCCATACTTTAAGGTCTGCCTGTGGGCCAGGTTCAGTTTAATTAATCTGGTCCCTCACCAGTCTGTGTTGGTGGTCCTGTGGCCCCCAACCCACTCCCAGTGTCCACAGCTGATCCTTGGCATTCAGTGGCTCACCCTTGCTAAGCTCCATCCCTTTCAATGTAAAGTGCCACCTAATCTATCACCTTGCCAAAAACCATTTTGGCTTGCAAGGCAGCAACACCTGGAAGAACAGCTTTCAGCAATTCTTCTGCCCATGAGGTCACTGTGCTTTGTGACTATAGGGTAAGGTGGCAGAGAGCTTCTGTGCATGGCACAGTGCCTCTGTGCATACCAGTGCCCTGATTACTAGGGCTGCCCAAGCACATTAAGATGTCTGCTATATACTATGTGAACTATGAATAGTCACTGGCACTTGTTGAAGATGCAGCACACAGTGAAGCACTTGGGTTACTATTCATTTCCAAATCCAGTTACCATGAAACTCACTTGAGTATATTTCTTTATATGCACTGTGTTTTTTTGTGCTTCTGCTGCCATCTCCTGCCTTTACACAGAAGCACCAGTCTACAAGTTGAGCATGCATGCCTTCTGTGTTTGTATCCTGGTGGCTGCCTTATGAACTGTAGCTCCAGGATGCAACTAGTGATGTCACACCAGGAAGAGGGGCCAGAATACAGCATTGACTACTGCAGTGCTTGAGAGATGATATTGCACATCTCAAAAAGTGCAAAGGAAAGTAACTTATGCATATTGATGATTTAACCAATCTTAGCTATGATGTGTGAATTGAACTTCATGTCACTCAAAAATAGAAGGATGAGAGGGGACTTAAAGTTGACATGGGAAGTCTTCCAAGATGATTACTTGATGTCTGAAACTGGGTTGGAGTTCAAGCAAGTTAATGTTGCAGCTAGGGGCCATCCCTTACAACTGGTCTGTCATAGGTTTAATGCCATCAAGAGGGTTTAGTTTTTCCTCAGAGAGGATTACAAACCCCTAGAAATCTTTGGGCCTGATTCTCAAAATGGGCATAGATTGGTGCAAGCTGTGACAAAGAGCAGCTTGCACTGAAGCCCGGTGCACCAGGGACCCTGCACCAAATTCTGGTACAGGAGGGGTCCCGGTACCTACATCCCCACACCTACGGCAACCCCTCCCATGTGGCAAATACCTGGCAAATGGAAGGGTTTGCCGCAGGCTACTTGCACCAGGGCAAGTGGTCCGCCTTCCCCGATGCAATCCCAAGATGTACATAGTACATGTAAAAACCACAAACCACAAGCCTTGTGTGCTATTGCCCCTCCATCCTGATGTTGTCCTATTTACAAATAGGCATCGTCCCCTGTCCTAGGTTGCAGAGTGCCCCTCTCCCAATCCCCTAATTAGCCCAGTTGTAAAATAGTAAGACTAGTCCCCAGCCTAGGTGGCCAGGTGGCCCCCCATGTAGTGCCCTCCACCCTGGCACCTCTTCCCCGTCCTGATACAGAGCCGGCACTGGCACAGTCCTCTTCTCACCTCCACGGAGGCAGCATTGAACTGAAACCGAGTGCCTACTGTAATGTGTTCATTTTGTACACATTACAGTAGGCACTCAATGACAGTTCAGTCAGCGCCGGCTGCGGGGGTGAGAGGAGAGCTGTGCTGGCGCTGGCTCTGTATCGGGACGGGGGAGGTACCAAGGTGGAGGGTACTATATACGAGGGAGGGGGGCTCTCTGCCACCTGGGTCGGAGACTAGTCTTACTATGTTAAAACTGGGCAATGTCGGGGATCGGGGAGAGGAGCACTCTACAACCTGGGACTGGAGATAATACCTATTTGTACACGGAGTAACATCGGGATTGGGGGATGCTCTCAGACCCGTGTCAGGGACTACAATAAATTTGATAACACCGGGCAATATTGTAGACTGGGGTTGGGGGGATACTCTATTACCTGGGATGAGGGTTGGAATGCTTATATTTGAACCGGGCAACATTGGGGATGGGGAAGGGCTCTGTGCCACTTGGATGGGGATTATTACATATGTGAAATGCACGGGCAGCATCAGAGATGGGGTAGGGGCATGGGACATTATGCATTTATATCACTGGCACCATCAGGGAGGGGAATGGGTATGTTATGTATTTTGCTAACTGGCACCATTGGGGAAGGTGGCATGGGCCTTGTTATTTATTCTTATTACCGCATCATCATGGATCGGGGGCTGCCAGCACACTGCCACTAACAGTGAACTCTCACAGAGGGGAATATTTTAAGTACCCTTAGACCAGCACAGGCTGGTCTAATGGTACTCAAAATTTCTCCCTCTGAGAGATTTCTGAGAATACCACTATTTGGGATGTGGCAACGTGCATCTGCCACATCTTCCCTAGTGCTATGTCACAGCCCGTTTTGGGGTGCTTGGGCACTGCAAGCCCCATTTGGGGCAGGCAGCATGCAGTTAATGTAGACTGTCTCTGAGAATTGCTCCCAGTGTATCTTTTGGCTCAAGGGGCACATTGCACCATTTCTTTTGGCACAAGCCCCTTGCGCCATGCCAGAGGCTTTGAGAATTGGGCCCTTTGACTTCAGACTTTGTAATTAGTGAGACAAAATATCTTTTAAAAATAGGCTTGACAACTTTATGTCTCACAATGTCAAATTAGCTTATTATGGTTAAACAATAGGAGCGTCTATGGGCCTCAGCCTTCTGCTCCTCTCCCGAACCTTAGTGAACCTTAGTTAGTGCTATTGCTGCTGAGTTCTCTGACTGCCCCTTGTGCTGGCTGGCACTTGACTGATGGGTCCCAAGGTGGCAGCGATATTGGGCATCAGGGTTACAGTACCTCAACTAGTGGGGTCCCAAAGGGATCTGTCCTGGGTCCGGTCCTCTTCAATATGTTTATCAGCGACATTGGTGAGGGGATCCAGGGCAGGCTGTATCTCTTCATGATGACATTAAGCTCTGTGGGAAGGTGGATAGTGATGAGGAAATAAAGGAAATGCACGGAGACTTGCAAAAGATGGAGGGGTGATCAAGGGTTTTGCAGTTGAAATTCAATGCCAAAAAGTGCAAGGTGATGCACATAGGGAACAAAAACCCCAGGACAGAGTGCTGGATGGGAGGGGCAAGACTCATTACCACAGCTGAGGAATGAGACCTTGGAGTTATCATCAGTAGTAGTATTCATTTATTTGTGATGCCCTTCCCCAGAGGTTCAGGGAGCCATTACATAAAACAGGGCTTAACTTAGTCAGTTCTAAATTTCAGACGTTCTAAAATAACATAAAATAAAACAATAATAAAAGCCTCAACTCTAAATAGATTATTAAAGGGTTGTGTAGATGTTACAAATCCACCCCGAATGCCTGTTGAAATAAGTTTCCAGACCCCATCTAAAGGCCTCCACTGAGTGGGCCCCCTCAGAGTACCAGATAGGGAGTTTCAAAGGATTGGCCTACTTCAAATACCTGTCCCCTCATGTCTAGAGATGCAGCAAATTTTTAATCTGCTGGTGAAGTGAACACGAAGTGGGCACTGCAAAGTGCTCACTTCGCGTTATTATTATTACTTCGCATTGCCATTATGCCTTAACACGAAGTAAGGCAAAATGAGAAGTAAATAGGCAGCCCCTCACATGTCACATGGCTTACAGTACTTTAAGTCACATGCTTTAGCCAGGCAGGAAGAAAGTGAGTCAGAGAAGCAGTTTCACTTTCTCCTTTGCATTCCTAGAGAGAGAAGGCTTTGTGTAGAGGACAGCAGAAGTGACTGAAAGTGCTTGATTGCCGCTTTGAGTGAAGAAAACCAACAGCTTTTTTAAAAGCTCTATCTTTATTTAGATTTTGTATTGTGTTTGTGATTGCTTTTTTGTTAGTGAATTTTTTTTTATAAGTTTTGTGTGTGTGTGTGACTGTGTGTGTCAGTGTCAGTGTGTGTCTGTGTGTGTGTCGGCCCCGGGGACTTGTGTTAGTGTGAAGGTAGGATGGACCCTGGAGAAGGCGAGTCGCTGGCCCGTGGGCACGGTCAGAGGAGGGGAGTGCGGACACGTGGGGGTGGTCGTGTCATGCTGGACCACTCCTGACTCCTGGGTGCTGCTTTCCTCCATGTGGAAGTAACAGCAGCAGCAGCAGCACCAGTGCCACCGGTGGCTGCTGTGCATCCACCTTCTCCTCCACTACCACCACCACCGGTAGCAGCTGAAGGGGCTCCAGCAGCACCCCTCCACCACCTCCACAGCCACAGGAGGTGCCCCTGGAAAATCTAGGTGGTGCGAGGACTGTGTCTGGTCCCCCCCCCCCGCAGCTCCCAAGTGTGGGAGATTTTTAACTCTGTGGGGGGAGACAGCACAGTCATGGTGTGCCACCTGCATGGTGTGCTGGTGAGTCATGGCCCCCGAGGGACACATTTGGGGACTGGTGGCCAGCGAACCCACATACTCAACCACCACAAGGCAGAGTGGCAGGCTGCCACAGAAGGGGCCAGGCATCCACCTGCTGGCCCTTCTGTGGCAGTGGCCCAGGGTGCTGCTGGGGTCGATGTTGTGCCTCGCAGTCACTGCCGCAGCAGGAGGAGGGCCAGTACAGCAGTTACTCCACCACTGTCACCACAGCCACCAGCACCACCCTCTCCACCACAACCCCACTACCTGGATTTCCACCTGCAGTGGACCCCGCCACAGTCCCTGCAACAGAGGCTGACCTCGCCCTGGTGTGGGCAGCTCTAGAAGAGAATAATCAGAGGGTCGGTGTTTTGCAGCAGCAGGTCGACACAGTACAAGAACAGCAACAGCAAATAGTTACAATGCTGCACCTGCTGCTGGACCACCACAGCATCCCACAGCCACAGTAAGGGATTGTTTTCTGGACCCCCCCCACCCCACTACTGTGTTGTACTGTTTTTGTGTGTTTTTTCTTTGTTGTTGTTTAATAATACACATATTCCCTTCCAGGGAAATCTTTCATGTGCCACACAGTGCAACACATTTCTGTGAAAACAGCCCGTAATTTCATTACAGTGTGTCACGTGACGGAGGAATTCCCGTTCTGAAAAGCTGCCCACATTCTGCCTCCCTTCTCAACAACATTAGGACGTGATGCCAGGGAGAGCGTGGGTGCGTGCTCCATTACAGTGAATATCCGATTGTCCGACAGCTTTCCGAAGGTTTCTTTATGTTATAATGGTCAGTTTGTGGTGAAACGTGTGGGCACGTTTCCAGTAAGAAGAGCCTTGTTAGTGGAAACGTTCCCACATTTCACCACAAAGTGAACCTTATAACATAATGAAACATTGGGATAGCTGCCGGACAGTTACTATAGTGGAGCATGCACCTGCGGTCCCCCTAGCATCACACCCTAACGTTGCTGAGAAAGGGGGGCAGAATGTGGGCGGCTTTTCTGAACGGTAAATCCTCTGTCATGTGACACACTGTGATGAAATTATGGGCAGTTTTCACAGAAATATATTGCACTCTGTGGAGCAAGAAATATTCCAGTGGGAGTAAGGCCCCCACATATTAGGTTATGTGCATCACCATAACTATGTAATGCAGTGATTGGTGAATCTCTGTAAAGCAGCAGCGCAACAATCTGTTGAGGACTCTGGCTGTTGGTTAACTAGGATCTGCGGCCTATCCTGTAGGTAGGGAAATGGGCAGACTAGATGGGCCTAGCGGTCCTTATCTGCTGTCAAAGTCTATGTTTCTATGTTTCTATGTTTCTGACCTATACTTTTTAATGCTATGTTACAACTTCCTTTACTTACATCCTGACTGACTGGAATGATACGAGAATTTGCAGTAGTTGAGTCTGCTGTACTACCTTTTTTCATGTGTGAAATAATGAAAGGAGCATTCCTTTTAAATTGGTGCTGACCAGGTCTTTGTCATTGTTTTCCTCTGCTTTTCTCCATCACATCAGTTAGTTGTTATATATCACTTCTGTTGTTAATTAACAGTTATGCAGCAGGCAGTGTTTTGTGACACCACGGAGCAATATTTATTGAAAAGAAGCTGCAAATAAATACAAACCTGGTCAGAACAATATTGGAAGGTGTGCTCATTTTTTTTTCATATATGAAAAAAGTAGTCAACTAAGTAAAGCAGACATAAACTGTAAAAGGCATATCATTCAAGTCTTGACTCGGAGGTAACTAGTGGCTATGGCAATGTAAAGTAGCATAAAAAAGTACAGTTCAAAATTGTCACGAAAATGATGCAATGCTGCTTTAATTGATAATGTCAGTATGACATCATGAGCTCACAACAATCACACAACACACAAAAGTGGCACAGAGTCCCCAGATTTTTTCTGCAGGCCCAAAATGCATCCTCCTTGTGTGCAGAAAATTGACAAGTGGTAACACAGTGAAATGGGAGTGTTTCAGTACATACAACGTCCCCCAGAATGAATGGCACACTCAGTCATGCACGCAGTGGGGGAACAGAATCCCAGATTTTTTCTGTAGGCCCAAAATGCATCCTCCTTGTGTGTAGAAAATTGACAAGTGGTAACACAGTGAAATGGGAGTGTTTCAGCACATACAAAGTCCCCCAGAATTAATGTCACACTCAGTCATGCGTGCAGTGGTGGAACAGATTCCCAGATTTTTTCTGCAGGCCCAAAATGCATCCTCCTTGTGTGCAGAAAATTGACAAGTGGTAGCACAGTGAAATGGGAGTGTTTCAGCACAGCACATACAAAGTCCCCAAGAATTAATGGCGCACTCAGTCATGCGTGCAGTGGTGGCACAGAGTCCCAGATTTTTTTCTGCAGGCCCAAAATGCATCCTCCTTGTGTTCAGAAAATTGACAAGTGGTAACACAGTGAAATGAGACTGTTTCAGCACATACAAAGTCCCCCAGTATAAAATGATGATCGTGACCATCCTTTTGCTGGTCCAGTGTGTTCTGCAAGGCGATTCGAGCAAATTCAATATGATAATTTCAACTGGATTGAAGGGTGCCCTTTGGCTGTACACTAATAGTAGCCTTGGTGAGTAGATATATATATATATATATATATATATATATATATATATATGTATATATACAGATATATGTTTGTGTATTTTGTAGGTGAGATGGGGGGGTTGACATGGACATGTACTCATGGTATTGTTCTGCATCACAGGTCACAGAAACTGTTGGTGTGCACATTCCAGTGCTCACTGAGAATTTTTTGCATTGAAATTGGAAACGGATAACTCTCAAGCAAATGAAGGTAAGTATTTTGGGGGGGGGAATCATATTTGCTGGTTTGTCTGTAATGGTTTCTTATTTTGTTACTTCTTCACAGATTTCATCTGCATCCTTCTGGAGTCCAGTTGTTGTTAATGATGGTCATGGTCATCTAATGAAATGACTTCTGCGTGTTGCATGTGTGCCCAAGCCTGGGGAAGGGGGGTGCCCGATGTTGAAGAACTTTTTTGGATAAGGCCACTTTGACAGAACAACAAGACATCTGGAAGTTTCCTAAAAAAAGAAATGAATGACTTCTTACAACTTAAATGGTATTTGTCCCTCTCTGGTTCTGAATCTCAAGTCAAGTTACATTGAAACCCACATCTTGTCAACTAACACAACCTCTGTGCAATATTTGCTGCAGTCTTTCCAAAACAATGAAACAGATGAAATAAAATCTTCATACTTACCAGAATGGATTTCAAATGGATATTCCATAGGTTCCTCTCTGTACGGTACAGCTGCAGTACCATTCCCACTGAGTTTTAATGATGGAGACTTTTTTTGTTAACCTGTAAAAGAAGAAAAATAAGTGTACCATATGTGTTTTACCATTGCAGCTCTGAAAAGTTACAGAAAATAAAAAATACAACTAAAGGAAGTGAAACAGCATAACAAACATGAGTACACATACTCACTTTATGGTTTAAATATTAAGAAACTTTGTGTCTCTGGCTGATGGATGTGGTGGTCCGGACAGAATCATGCTCACTCGTAGCAGTGGCTAACATCAGTCCCGGTGGTGGTGGTCTGGGGGGCGGACAGACTCAGGCTCAGTGGTGGCAGTGGCTAACATCAGTCCTGGTGGTGGTGGTCTGGGGGCAGACAGACTCAGGCTCAGTGGTGGCAGTGGCTAACATCAGTCCCAGTGGTGGTGGTCTGGGGGGGCGGACAGACTCAGGCTCAGTGGTGGCAGTGGTTAACATCAGTCTCGGTGGTGGTGGTCTGGGGTGGCACACCGCCTTTTGACAACTTCAGTTAAAACCTGCCAACATTAACCACATCATCATCCTCATAAAGAAAGCTGCCCTCACAGTCATCTATGTCTGAAGTCTGACCACTGGGAAATTTTTTCTCCATTGTGTCATCATCCACATCAGTGGTGTGCCGTTTCAGGCAGCCACTGTCAGTGCCACCAGGATGGTCCATTTCCACATCTCCAAAACCACCATGACTAGGCCGGGGGTACAAATACCGAGGTTGCAATCTCTGCAGGTATGTGCCTCTCATTCATTTTAATGAATGTTAGCAAACTAACATTTGCAGGAGACAGGTTTGTCCAACGATCCCTGACTATTGCACCTGCTGAGCTGAATACCCTCTCAACACTTACACAGGAGGGTGGGCATGTGAGGTACTTCAGTGCCACTGCAGTCAGCTCTGGCCATTCACTGACCTTCCCACTCCAGTACAAAAGAGGATCTTCAGTTATTGTCAGATGCCTGTTTTCAGACAAATATGACTCAACCATTCTCTGTGCCACACTAAGTCCAGTTGCTGATGCATCATCCTGTTCTCCCGAATCATTTATTTCACAAAATACCCACTTGGGACAAAGCCTCCCAAAGCGGGTTGACATCAGCCACTTTGGATGACAGACCACCTGGAACTACAGTCTCCTTCCCCTTGCAGGATATGCTTGATGGTCCTCCAGGTACACCTTCAGCTGGATTATGCTGCTGAGGTTTGCTGACCTTGGTACGTGACTTCTGTGCCCCATGAACCAAGCACACCAGTTGACCACTGATATTTTTTACCTGTTCAGGCCCTCCCTCCAGTACTGATGCAATTCCACATTTGTATCGTGGGTCCAGCATTGTTGCTATGACAAAGTTGTCACTACGCTGAATGCTCAGAACGTGACGATTCTGGTCGAATACTGTCAGCATGTGTTGCAGCAACATACTGCTACCACCGTCTCCGGCAACATCAAGGCTATGCTGTACATTCACCAATGTCTGCCTCAGCACCCACAGCAGTGGAATTGATTGGCTAATGGAGGCAGACTCACCACTCACTGCCTGTGTGGCATGTTCAAAAGGCTGCAAAATTGTTATTACAGAGTCCATGAGGCGCCACTTTTCAGTCATCATAGACATGGAGGCCCCAGAACTGTCACGGCTAGTGTGCATCACAAGATATTCTGAGATGGCTTTGTATTGTTCATACAACCTCTCTGCCATGTATAAAGTGGAGTTCCATCGGGTGACAACTTCCAGCTTCAAGCGGTGCTGAGGCAGGCTGTTTTGCATCTGCAACTGCCGCAGCTGGTCACGGGCCTTTCCAGATCTTGAAAAGTGAGAGCAGATATGTCATGCAACGGTCAGCATTTCTTTTACATCAGGGTGCTGCAGAAACTCCTGCACCACAAGATTTATACAGTGGGCCATGCATGGAACACGAAAAAAACCACCATTCGTGATGCATTTCACCACATTTTACCCATTGTCACTTGCTATAAACCCATCTGTCAGGGACAGAGGGTTTAGCCATTTATCAGTTTCAGTCAGTACCACGTCCAACATGTTCTCACTAGTGTGTGAACAGGTCACATTGAGCATAGCAATCATTGCATGCTGTTGAATTCCTGGAAGATTGTTACTGCAACAATCCACCTTACTGCACTGATTATTCACACTACCAACATCACAAACAACCCCCGGCACCTGCGCCCAGTGTGCAGTTATACACAGATATGAACTCCCCACTGTTTTGCCTCTTGTCCACATATCCATACTTAAATGGATGAATGGAGGAGGAATGTTGAAGGGCATGTCTTACTGAGTCGGACACAGTGCGGAACAACTCAGGGACAGCACGGGTAGAAAAGTATGTCCTGGATGGGACTTTCCATTTTGGACAGGCACGTGCAGCAAACCGCCGGAACCCAGAATTCTCCACAAAGGAGAAGGGCAAAAGATCAGTTGGAAAGTCCAAATGTTCACCGCGAACAGAAATTCAATAAGTAATCATGCAGCTCTCAACAGGGCGGCCAACCCAAAAGCGAACACATCCAGAGTTAGAGAGCGCAAAAGAGCCAGTAGCACCAAATAAATGTCTAGTATAAGTAAAGACTATGAATCACAAAAGAGCGTTTGTAATTGAAAAACACTCAAACTTTAATACAGTCTTTACTAGTCTTTTACTAATTTATATGTTACATCTGGTGCAAAGACAGAGTACTGCAAAAAACAAAACACCCTAAGCCTCGACTCCCACAAGTCTTCAAAGGGTCACAAAACAATTCAATCTGGTAAAAATTCCTTTTGCACGTGGGGGTAGGGATGGGGGCACTGACTGCAATTACAGATTTTTACGGCAGTACAAGCAGCAAAACAAAGAACAGATACCACGATCACAGTACAAAATCAGGCAGCTGCAGTGGATAGCAGGTTCACACTGCTGCGCCTGCAATTACACTACTCTGTGGCACAATAAAAGGTGTATTATTTGGTGCCACGCAATACCACACACACACTCACACACACACAGAACAGTTTGTCTACAATGCTGAACGAGTAATGCATAGCAAATGCAAAAGTTCAGCAATATGCCACGCATTGTAATGTAAAAAACCTGGAATTATGAACTGCTGCACCAGATCCACACAACAAACAGCAAGAAAATGTCAACTATTACTGACACTATTACTGTGTGTACATTAACACAGTTATATAACAAAACTGTAACCAAAAAACAAAGAAATCATGATTTCTCCAACTTAAATCTACCTACACCACAGATACGCCCCTCCCCTAAAGCACACTTTCACTGTATTTCACTACACACACTCAATGTTGTAAATTAACATTCAAAATCCACACAAAAACAAAAACGCTCGATAATATGAGCACAGGAGGGTTTCCTACAATCGACGAACTAAAGTTGGAGCCCCAAAAAAAGTGCAAAAATGCTTTTTTAACAGCTTTTAGAAGATTTCAATCACAGACAGCTATCAGAGCACACTGTCTCCTACTCCTTCCTACACATACTACCCCAAACTGAGGCTGTGCAGATCAATAGAGCCCATGTGACCTGAAATCCCATGAATCACTGCAAAATTCGCCTTCGGAGCTCAAAAACAAGGTGAAGTGAGGCGAAGTGCATTGTCCTCAATGCACTTCACCTTAAAATTGGTGGAGCAGTGGTCTGGGGAGGCAGAGTAACGCAAACTCATAGTTTCCAATGGACTTCACGTCCCTCATCATAACGCAAAGTACTCTGCTTCGCGTTGTGGAGCACTCCGCAAATCCGTCTTTGCTCCGCGAATCACTTCGTGGAGCGGATTAAGCCCACTTCACCCACCACTACTCACATCTTCAGTCTTGACCTCTGCACTACCAGAAGACCCTCCTCAGTGGAGCAGAGCAGGTAAGAAAGCACATAAGGATGCAGGAGTTCAGTCAGGTAGCCCAGGCCCAATCTGTGTAGGGTCTTACATGTAAAAACACCCAATTTAAAGGAGAAATACCATTTGACCAGCAGGCAATGCAGATCACGCAGCACTGGTGAAATAGGGCATGATCTTGGAAGGCCTGTTAATAACTGGGCCGCTGCATTCTGTGGCTGCTGCAGGTGTTGTAGCGTACCTCCACTGACCCCAAGATAAAGAGTATTACAATAGTCAAGCCTCAAGGTCACAAACACATGTACCAGCATGGCAAAGTCACTAGGTGGGATACGGGACCTAATCTGGCTAATATTCCACTAATAAAAAAAGCCATTCTGAACTACTGCTGATACTTGAGTCTCCATTGGCAGTCCCTCATCCAAAATGACACCCAGATTTTCCCCTTAGTAGTGGCCACCATATCAGAGGGACCAAGCCAAAGTTGGCCTCTCTCCACCCCACCCCCGACAGCCCAGCTCAATCACTAGAACTTCAGTTTTCTCTGGGTTAAGCCTCAGCCAGCTCAATAACATCTAGTCTTGGATCTCAGCCAGGCATCTATTAAACACATCCACTGCACCCACCATATGGGGTGCAAAAGACATACAGAGCAGGGTATCATCTGCATAGCAATGAAACCCTAGTCCATATTTCCTAATGACCTTACCCCGGGCAGCATGTAAACCACAAACAACATGGGTGACAGGACAGAGCCCTGAGGTATGCCCCAGGACAGAGCAACCAGGCATGAAGAAAATCTTCCTAACACTACCCTCTGGTTTCTGTCTCTGAGGTAGGACTCAAACCAGCAGATGACTTTGCCAGTGAGTCTTGCGTACTCCTTAAGCCGATCCAAAAGCATTTCATGGTCCACAGTATCAAAGGCTAATGACAGACCTAGGAGGATAAGAATTGACCGATTCCCCCATCTCTCACTCTAAGCAGGTCATTGTGCATCCAGACAAGTGCAGTTTCAGTGCTATGCCTAGTCCTAAATTCCGACTGAAGAGGCTCAAAAATGTCTAAGGCTGCAAAGTGTGCCTCCAGCTGCAGCACAACTTTCTCAATAACCTTTCCCAGAAAGGGAAGGTTAGAGACTGGATTGTAATTTGCCAAGATCTCTGGGTCCAGAGTTGGTTTCTTAGGGAGTTGCTTCACCAGAGTGCACTTAAGTGCTACTGGAAATCACCCCTCTAATAGTGACTACTGGGCAACCTCAGTGAACACTGGGCTCGGATGTCTGACACAACCCACAAGTAGTTACATCGGACATGGGTCCAATTTACAAAATGTTGGCCACAGCTCTGAGAACACCTCACATACCTCTTCCATCGTCACTGGCCGGAATTCTTCCCAGGACCACTGACTGCATCTCTGTCTAAGATACCCTCTACTGCAGGGCTGTCCTAGCACAGTTGGAGTGATTCCAGCCCTAATAAGGGACACCCTATCTGAGAAGAACTGAGTAAACATCTCACATTTCACAGGTGTTAATGTTCTCATGGGCTCCAGACAGGCCAGTTGAAGAAGCCTGTCTACAGTCCTAAAGCTGAGCCAGTCGGTTCCTCCCAGCAGCAATCTCTCTTAACAGAAAATCTGCCTTTTTCCAAGTGATTTCCTTCTGACATTTCTTATAATAAGACTTCAGAACTAGTTTGTCCTCCAGGGCCTTGGACCTCATCCAACAGTGCTCTAACCTTTGTCCCCTGGCCTTCAGTGATCTTAGCTCGCCATCAAACCAGGAAGAGCCAAGTCCCATCACCAGGGGATATACACAAACTGGTGCAGCGAGGTCAAAGGTCCCAGTGACAACCCTATTATAGGCTTCCACTGCTGTCTCCGCTCCTTCAGCACAAGCTGCCAACATTCCTGAGTGTTCAAAATTACTGTAGGTCCTTCTGGTCAAAGGGTGATACTGAACCACCTCCACAGGGGATGGACTACAATGGGGTGCCCTGAAACTGAACCTGATAGTGCAATGATCCGACAAACTGACCAGATCGTAGTGTTGTTCGGATAGTATCCTATAAACTAGGATACCACCAGATACCTGACATTCGGCCAGATAGTGGATCTGGTTGTACAGTATCGCTATTGGACCGTGGATCCAACCATCCCGGATCCATGTTGGATATCCCAGATCCATGGTCGGATTCCTGGAACTTCTTCGCAATGAACTCCAGCTGCCAGCTAACTGACCACCTGTCCAGCTTCAGCAGATCTTCCTTTTTTTAAGTTCTGCACCATTCGTCTCTGTCCACTCTCAAACAGAGCTTGGTGTTTGCCACAAAGAGGAATATCTTGCCTTTAACTCTGTCCCCAGTGTCACTAATGAACTCATTGACCAGCACTGGGTCTAGCACTAAGCCTGTGGAACACCACTTATAACTTACCTTGATCCTGCAAGCTTCCACACCACCACCCTCTGGGTTCTACTGCTGAGCCAGTTTGCTACCCACCTGGTTAATTTGCTCCCTGCCCCAAAGTCCTCCAACTTTCTGATCAACCTCTTGTGGGGTACCAAGTCAAAGGCCTTGCAGAAAACCAAATATAGAATGTCAACAGCCTGACCCTTGGCCTTATTTATTTATTTATTTATTGAAATAAACATCAGGAGGGTACACTGGAATGTTGCTCGTCCTTTATGAAAATCTCTTGGGGACGGGGTTACATAGGGTTGTGAAGGATGCTCAGTTACAATAGTATGTGGGTAGTACAAACAATGCAACATTGTAAGATTGTGCAACAATTGAAACACAAGGTATTGTACAATACACAGTAGTGGAGCATTGGGTAAATTACAATATATGTCCAAAATCATACAAAAGAACATCTAAATGTACAAAACAATAATAATGCGATAGAACCATTTATAGTGCATGAGTGTACCAGGAGAAGGCTCAAGGTAGTACGCAAGTGCTGTCGGAGTAAAAAGGATGGGGTTAGGTTGTGCACACTGGTGACCCAGAAGGGCAGGTGGAGAAGAGAGGGGGAGAGGCAAGATCTGAATATGAGGAGAAAGGGTAGCCATTTCCTGATTTCCCCTTCAGGATGTTGAGAACCCTGCCAGGGAGGGTCATGGTAGGAAGGCAGAAACTGGGCCCTCTGCTTTCATTACCCAGTCAAAGAGGTTGGTAAGGATGGTTTGACAGGACACACACCCCCCCCCCGACGTGGACCCATGCTGTCTCTTGTCCTGTAGCCTATTAGCTTCCATGAAGTTAGCTAATCTTTCATTCAGTATGGTCTCCATTAGTTAACACACAGTGGAGGTAAACTTGATCAGCATGTGGCTTCCAGGGTCATTCCTAGGCCAACTCTTGCATAGCGGTACCACATATACAGTTCTCCGCTCCTGCAGTATCGCCCCTGCATCTAGAGAACTATTGAACAAATCCACCAGCTGACCCGCCAGCTCTGCTGCCAGTTCCATCAGCACTCTAGGCTGCATCTCATCCAGTCCAGGGGCCTTGTTTACCTTTGGGAATATGAGCCCTTTCCTAACCCTGTCTTCTGTTATCCTGTTCTCAGCCATAGCCCCTTCCCTTCTCCTCCTCCCATCCTCCCTTGCAGTACTGGTCCATCCTTTTCTTTAGTAAAGACAGAGCAGAAGGATTCTTTCAATACCTCTGCTTTCCCTTTATTGGTTTCTACCCACCCATCCTCCTTTTTTAGCTTCACTATGCCTGCTTTCATGGCTCTCTTTTCACTGACATACCTAAAGAAGCTTTTCTCTCCCTTCTTGATCTGTTCTTGAATTTGCAGCCCCCTCCTTGCCTTGGACTATCTAACTATCCTTCCAGCCTCCTTAGCTTTGTACAAGTAGAACCCCTGATGCTACCTGGATTTCTTGAACTTCCTGTATGTGGCTCTCTTATGCCTCACTGCTTAGTGCACCTCCTTACCAAACCAGCTTGGTCTCCTGGCTTTGGATTTCTCCCCCTTCTGACAGGTGTTAGTGGCTCCTGCTATCCCTTCACTGATCATTGTCCACTTCTGATCCACACTCATGTCATCCTCAAGGCAAACTAGTTGCCCCCTCAATGTCTTACCCATACAGCATAATCCACTTATAAAATGGGTAATGAAAATACTATGTCCTGATTGGTCAGGTGTTTCCCCTAGCCGTGTGTTTCCAACAACCCTGAGGGTGGCACTTTTCTTGCAAGCAGGACACAGTGCATTCCACATATCAATGCCTCCTAGAAACCTTTTCAAAAAAAAACATTTGTGGCAGCCATGTTACTAAAGTAAAACCACCAGTCACTCCTTACTTGCCATTACTTAAAATATACAAATATTTGCAGTTATAACCTCTCAAGCCTACCCCACCACACTAAGAATCAACTCCTGTTTAAAACATACAGTCCCAAACCCCTTCCCTGAGCATTTAAAACAATTTTTTCTTTCTTTTATACTCAAAGCCTCTGAAGTCCCGTTCCTCCCACACTTTAATCTGGCTGAGAGGTACATGCTTGCAGGCAGTCATTCCACCCACATACCCACCACCACCTTCTCCCGCTCCCGTAAATCCACAAACATTCTGCCAGCATATATTGGAGCAAGCCACACTATGCCAGTAATCTTATTTCCTTTACATTTAATTACACAAGTATCTGTTTTACAAACAAAAAGTGACTTAGTGTAACCTAGGGTCGGGGAGAACATGTCACTTGGCATATTGGCTAGGTTTGGCTACTCTGACCCAGGGTACCCAAGTAATCCAGAGACTAGAAGCAATAACTGAATGTCCAGTACCAGGAGATGGGATTCTAAAGTGTGGCTTTATTCAACAAAACTCTGAATGAAAACATAGATGGACCCCAAGGGGCTACACTCCTTGTAATGCAGATAAGGTGCTGACATAGCCACATATCCATTCTTGGATCCTAAAATTCCATATGTCATGGACTCTTTAACTAGTGGCACATGGCCACCCTCTACTCCATCCCCATGTCAGGGCACCCTCTTCAGGCACTGGCCAATACCTGAAAGAAAGGTATCTGATGTCTCAAAGCGAATCCGTAAAGGTGAGCCCTGTTATGCCAGGTGGGGGGTCTCCCACCTTTTGTTCCATAGACCCATACCTGGCCATTTCTTTGTTTACACACACACGTCCTTGGCTACTGTAGTACAGACTGTACATGGCTTTGTAATGTAGTAACTGTCTTTCTCTGAAGACCCCCACATACAACAGTCATTACATCTCACAGTTCCATAAGCCTCTTCCGTGGCTACTATAGTGCAGACTGTACATGGCTTTGTAATGCAGAAACTATCTTTCTCTTGAAGACCCCCCACATACAACAGTCATTATATCTCATTGTTCCATAAGCCCTGGACTTGGCATCCTGGCTGGCCCACATCCCCAGAGACTTATTTACTCACTGTTTTGATGAATGACACTGGCCTTTTATCAAAGCTTCATCACCCTCCACTTTGCAGGTGTCCAAAAACTCGGAAGGAATCTCATTCCTCAAAAACTGTAGTGCCCCAGCACTCTCCATCAGGCAGCTTCTTCCTTCTCCCAGGCCAGGGGTTGCCCCTGGGAGTTGGTTCCTTGTGCCTCTCTTATGGTGGAAGCACACACCCTAAGGTAGCTCTGAGTCAGAGCTGAGGGCAGGGGGGTCTGCCCCTGCAGGGCACCCCCTCCCTCCACTGCACTGCAGGATCTACGGCCTTCGCTCTCTTGAGTCTATTCCAGACTTCAGCAGACTGACTTTGAACTGATTCAAAAAAAACCAACGTTCTAGCCTAACTCCCAGCTGCAACATTCCTTTGTGGCTTATGCTGTTGCAACAGTTCTAAATGATGTCATAGCCCCAGCTCAGCAGAGACTGAAAACAGAGCAAGACATAGTGAAATCCATTTAACTGGAGTTTCACTAGCTGCCTGCCACTAGTTCTAACTAGGGTTCTAGTAACCCCGGGTAACAGGGGGGTTACACTATGTGTCTCACACATGCATGACAACTTAATAGCCTGAGACTTTCAAGACACAGACCCACTTCTCCCGGGGCTTTTAGCCCTTCTACAGGTGAAAAAATAACTTATTTCTCCTAAGGACACTAAAAATAATGTGTGGGGAGGGGGGAAGGAAACATACAGCTAAAAGGTAAAACAAAAGAAAAATCACCATCTAGTGGCACTCACAGCTCACTGCAGTGCAAAAGCAGCACAGTACTATTGTACATTGAACATAGGGATGGGCAGGTACTACAATGCCTGACCACCAAGACAACCTGTAGGTACCCCAAAAGTACCTGAAAAAAAACTGGACGAAAACCTAAGAGTCGGGTCAGGTCAGGTAGTCACTACCTGACCTGTTCTACAACCCAATTATCCGAACCTGACATAGAAACATACATAGAAACAAAGACTTTGATGGCAGATAAGGACCGCTTGACCCACCCAGTCTGCCCATTTCTCTACCTATTGGATAAGTTGCAGATCCTAGTTAACCAACAGCCTACTTCTTCCTACCCCCCCACCAGAATTGCCTTATGTCTGTCCCATGCATTCTTGTTTTCCCCCACTGTTTTTGACCCCACGACCTCCTCAGGAAGGCTGTTCCATGTGTCCACCACCCTCTCAGTGAAAAAATACTTCCTCACGTTGCCCCTGAGCCATCCCCCCTCTATCTTTAAATTGTGTCCCCTTGTTCTTGCACATCACTTTTTCTGAAAGATGCTACCCTCTTGGATTTTGTTGATTTCCTTGAGGTACTTGAACGTTTCTATCATGTCCCCCCTCTCCCTCCTTTCCTTGATGGTATACATATTAAGCTCCTTTAGTCTCTCTTTGCATGGCTTCTGGTGTAGACCCTGCACCATTTTAGTTGCCCTCCTGTGGACTGCCTCCATCCTAAGTCCTTGCAGAGATCGGGTCTCCAGAAATGCACGCAGTACTCCAGATGGGGACTCACCAACTGTCTGTACAGAGGGATAACAACGTCCTGTTTTCTACTGGTAATGCCTCTCCCTATGAATCCCAGTATCCCCTCAGCCCTCCTTACTGCCTTCTCACATTGCTTGCCTATCTTTCAGTCATCTTATGTGACTACACAAAGTCCCTTCTCATCCTTTTCACCCCCACCCAGTGTACTAACCATGTTGCAGATCTTTGTGTCGTCTGCAAAGAGGCATACTTTTCCCTCCAGTCCCTCTGCAATGTCACTTATAAAGACATTAAAGAGGACCAGTACCAGTACTGAACCCTGCAGTACCCCACTAGTAACCCCCCCTTTCTTCGGATTGGACTCCATTTGCTATTATCCTCTGTGTCCTGTTGTCCAGCCAATTTTTTACCTAGGCTTCCACCCTGGGACCCACTCCCAGGCTGGCTAACTTGTTTATTAATCTTTTGTGTGGGACTGCATCAAATGCCTTGCTAAAGTCTAGGTAGGCCATGTCCACAGCCCCTCCCTGGTCTACCACTTTGGTCACCCAGTCAAAGAAATCTATTAAATTTGTCTGACATGACCTTCCCACTGTGAATCCATGCTGCCTTGGGTCCTGTGCCCTGCTGGCCTCTAGGTGCTCAACAATTCTTTCTTTCAGAAGTGATTCCAACATTTTCCCTACAACTGAGGTCAAACTAACAGGTCTATAGTTTCTTGCCTCTGCCTTGCTCCCACTTTTGTGAAGGGGAATCACATCTGCCCTCCTCCAGTCCTCAGGTGCCACACCATCCTCCCATGATTTGTTAAAAAGGTACTCAGTGGTGTCACTAGTTCTCCCCTTAGTTCTTTTAGAATTCTGGGTTGAATCCCATCAGGCCCCATTGCTTTGTCCACCTTCGGTTTTAGGAGTTCTTTTAGGACCCTTTCTTCTCTGAATGGACTGGTATCAACACCCCTATCCAGAGTGCTTCTATTGATTGATTTAGGTACCCTTCCACTCCTCTTCTTTTGTGAATACTGAGCAGAAGTATTCGGTCAGTATCCCTGCTTTTTCACTGTCACCCTCTGCCTACCCCCTCCCCTTTATTAAGCCTAATTATCCCTCCCTTAGTCTTTCTTCGCTCCCTAATGTACCTACAAAAGGTTTTATCCCCCTTCTTCACTGAGTTGGCTATTGTTTCCTCGGTTTGGGCCTTCGCTATTCTGATGCCTTCCCCACTTCCATCTGCTTTAACTGGTATAGTTCTCTGTCCTGCTCCTTCAGTGTTTCCTTATACTTCCTGAATGCTATCTTTTTCTCCCTACCTTCCCCGCCAACTCTTTTGAGAACCATAGTGTTTTTTTCCTTTATTTTGATTAGTTTATTTGGTTCACACAAAGGCGTGTTACCTCTGTGATGGCAGTTCTGATTTTTCGCCATTGTTCCTCCACCTCTCCTTCTTACCAATTTGCTAGTTCTTTTCTGAGGCACTCTCCCATTTTGCTAAAGTCAGCCCTTCTAAAGTCCAGTACCCTCGCTTTTGTATGGCTTGACTCTACAGCTGTGTTTATCATGAACCACACTGTTTAATGGTCGATTGTTCCTAGCTGGCTACTCACTTCTAAATCTGAGGTCCTCTCTCCATCCCCATTTGAGAGTACCAGGTCTAAGATTGCTCCCTCCCGAGTGGGTTCTAACACTAGCTGTTTGAGACATGCCCCCTGTAGGGCATTGAAAATGACCCTGCTTTTGGATGTGGCTGCAGCAAAGGTGCTCCAGTCGACATCTGGAATATTCAGGTCCCTCATGAACAATATCTCCCCATTTTCTGCCATTCTAAGGATGCCGTCTATCATTGATATGTTGACATCCCAGTCATGGTTCTCTGTGTACCATGTTTCTGTGACTGCCACGATATCCAGGTGTCCCTCTTCCATCAAGGCCACTAGTTCAGGGAGCTTGTTACCTAGACTATGAGCATTAGTACTCATCCTTACTGCCTTTACCTTTTTCTCCATTTACCCCTGTCCTGCTCCCTATCGACTTCTCTACCTTGGTGTTTACCTCGCTAATTACCCTGTTTTGTGGGGGGTCTGGAATTTCCCTGCTCCTTTTTAGTGCCTCACCCCTTGGCTAGTTTAAGTGCTTGCCAATGAAGCATTTAAACCTATCACCTAGGATCCAGGTTTCCTCCTGGACAGATACAGACCATCACACCAGAATAGGCCTGTATCCCTCCAGGTGGACCCCCCTGTCCCAAAGAAACCAAAACCCTGAGCTCTGCACCAGATTTTCAACCATTCATTGAATCCCATGGTGTGAAGTACCCCAGCCTCACCTATGCCATGCCATAGACAGGCATCACCTCTGAGAAGGTTGTTGTGTGTGCTACTTGCCTAAGGCCCCTCCCCAACTCCACAAACTCCTCCTGCACTGCTCTGATCCCATTCTCAGCCAGGTCATTTGTCCCTAGGTGGACAATGATGTTCAGCTCCCCTCTCCTGTGCTACTGCTCCCATGATCCTGAGGATTTACTTCCTGTCTCTCCAAGTCATGGTGCCACGCAGGCACCTTACCTCCCTCACCTCTCCCTCCCCCAGTTCTACTCCCTTAATGATTGAGTCCCTCACTAGGAGTTGTTTCCTTCCCCATGGGGTCCCATGCCCCCCCTCCTGTGGGTCTCCTTTGTGGAGGTTCCCAGCATCCTCCTTGGTCTCCACAGTGGGTGCTTCCATAGAGGAACCATGCTGTACCAGAATAGCATATGAATTGTGGAGCAGTACAACTGGAGGGATGTGCCTCTGTTCCATGACCCTCACCCTCCCCGAGCCCACCATGATCCAACCACTCCTCTTTCTTGGCAACCTCTGATGCAGCTGCAGCAGCCCTGGTGGTCCCTGGCTGGGAGAGGAGGTCCACTGAGTCCTGGCCAACTCAGTCTGGAGATAAGCAACCTCCTCCCTCAGCCGGAGAGAGGTGCCTGCAGATGGGACAACACTGCATCCTGTATAACGTCTCCCAGAAGACTGCCTCTCCACAGCCACTGCACTGCACCATTCCCATCATGTCTTATTTGTGTCCCCTCTCCTGTTGCTTTGTATGCTTACTCTCACCTCTCCTTTCTGTTTCTTTTTTTCTTCTCCTTACTTTCCTACTGCCTTTGTGCCCTTACAGCACCTGCCCTTCCTGTTCTGGGACAGGAAGTTCCTGTATTCCTCAGTAGTCTCCTTCTTACTTGCTCAGAGTCAAACTTCCAGCAGCTGGGGGAGGGAGGGAGGGGAAGGAGAGCTACTCTTTACCTTCTAGGATGGTGAGTCTTTTGTTCCTCTGTGATCACTCCCTTCCTGCTCCCAAACAGGAAGTTCCTGTTGTCAATCAAATCCAGTGCCTAGAAAAGTGGAACTGGCTAAGAGTGGGAGGGAGGGCTATATAGTCCCAGTAGTAGAGTAGTAAAGTTCTAGCAGCTGCCTTCTTCCTCTTGCTGCTCTCTGCCAAAAGCTAACTAGAGAAGTTTTAAATGCACTCATACCGTAGCAAAAATCATGTAAAGACTGTTTTTTGGGGACCATTCCACTGTCTGTTAGGCACCTCGATCCGTTATATCCATGGGGGCATTGTTGAGACAGGTACGAGAGGCACTGGCTCTCTCAGAAAGCTTCCAAAAATTATACCCATGGCGGGCATTGCTGAGGCAGGTATGCGAGGCACAGCTATTGTGAGCGAGCCTGATGCTGTTTCCAAAAAGTATACCCATGGCGGGCATTGCTAAAATAGATATGCGAGGGGCAGCTGTTGTGAGTGAGGAGGATGCTGTTTCCAAAAATGGTGGACACTGCTGAAGCAAGTACAAGAGGCGCAGGCTCTCTTAGTGAGCCTGTTGTTGTTTCCATTTCTTAAGGTAAGTACGAGAGGGGCAGCTGCTCTGAGTGAGACTGTTGCTGTTTTAAAAAATGATACCCATGGTGGACAACAATCAAACTTACATAATATAAACTGATGACTGACAAAAGAAAACTAAGAGTAGTACTAGTGTGGCACATTTGGCTGGCATGGTGGCAGTGGTGATGGTTCCATTTGTTTCATACATAACTTAGTCATCATATTCAGTATCACTGTTTGCAGGTTGCTGTTCATTTTCAGGGTCAGACTCACACAAATCAGTGTTTGTGACAACTGGGAAATTGTCAGCATTCATTTTGAGAAATGTAAGCCATTCCATATTTGCAGGACTTAGCACTGTTCTGTGGTCAGTGACTATTCCTCCAGCTGCACTAAATATGCATTCTGAATATACTCTTGAAGGTGGACAACTGAGGTACATTATTGTAAAATTTGCTAGATCTGGCCCTATTGTTCTCTTTTGTTTCCAATACAGTAATGGATCTTCCTCAAGACCAATCACAGTATGGCCTGCAAAGCACTCCAGGATCATTGTGCTGCATGAGATGGTTACCAGACTGGCAGATGAACCTGCTGCACTTTCTTTATAGACTATTAGTCCATGTTGTTGCAGGTGACTCAGAAGTGATTTGCCTTTCTGACCCTGAACATAGGATGCCCGAGAAGTAGCTGTACATGTCCTTTCCCTCACTGATGACACTGCTAACTGTGAAGAATTGATAGATGTGCTATTGTCTGCACCATTGGTGCACTGTGATAGTTCAGCAAGGTTTAACTGCTGTAACATAGAAACATAGAAACAGACTTTGACGGCAGATAAGGACCACTTGGCCCACCCAGTCTGCCCATTTCCCTACTACTGGATAAGCTGCAGATTCTAGTTAACCAACAGCCTACTTCCTGCCACCCCCCACTACAATTGCCTCGTGTCTGTCCCATGCATGTTTGAATTCCCCCACTATTTTAGCCCCAACAACCTCCCCAGGAAGGCAGTTAACAGTGTTTGTAGGGCAATATCACATTTTGTTAGCCAAGATCTCACCAGTACTCAATATCTTGCCCTGCAGAAAGGATGGCTTCAATGTTTCACTTGAAGCAGGGATCTAGTAACATAGCCAACACATAGGTGTTATTCTTAAACACCGCATTTATTCTCTGATCAGTCAATAGTCTGAGACTCAAGTCATCTGCCAGCATAACTGCAGTGGTGTCATTTTTTGACTAAAAGACTTTCTTTATGTTGTCAAGAAAAATATGAAGAAATCTGATTTGAAGAAGAATTTGACTCAGAGTTGCACTGTCTGCAATGACATCACGTTTGTCAGCCTCAAATGGCTCCAATAAGGTGACCAAAGATTCCAGTAGAGTCCAACTGCTGGAACTGAACTTGATATCTACTACCTAATTGATTCTGCATGCTGTAGTCATGTACAGCTTTTTTTCTGTTCAAGAAGCCTTTCCAAAATGTAAAATGTTGAATTCCAGTGGGTTGGAACTTCCTGCTTTAATTTATCCAAGGGTAAGTTGTTTGACCTCTGCCACCTTGTCAGGATTTTTTGAGCTTTCACAGAGTGACTGAAATGCTTGCATATTTTCCCAGCAAGACCTAACAGATTTCAACATTTCTATTTCCATTTAATAAACCATGGATAAGAAGATTTAAACAATGTGCAAAACAAGGTATATGTTGGCAGCTGCCATCTCTAACAGCCTTGACTATGTTGGCACCTTTATCTAATACTATGAACCCTGGAGATAAGGATTATGGAGTAAGCCATTTCTGGAATTGATTTTGCAGCTCCTGCAAAATATTCACAGCAGTGTGGTTTTCTTCAAAAGTGGTGACACACAAGGGGGTTGAGGCCAGCAGCCTTGCAAGACAGATGCAGGCATCTAGAGCTCCATGGATCAGATGAGAAAACTGACAAAATAGTGGATAAAAAGAGAAAAGTTTTGCTGGCATGCAAGCTTAAAATAAAGTAGACACTGTCAGAAACTGGTAAAGCAGTTTTGTTTGGTGATGGGGAGACTGAAAGGCTCTGGAAAATTGGACACAGCGAGCGGCTCCTCTGGGCCGGGGAAACAACTACAGTAGAGAACACATAAGGAGAAAGTGGGGGAGCAATCAAACTTAGACTCCCTGCAAAGAGCAATACATCTACTCATCACAACCATCCATAAGCTTGATTAAAAGTTGGATGAGCAGAATGACAAAATCATAGTGATGGAGCAGAAAATGGAGGCACTGGCAGGTGCGACTGCAGATCACAGACGCACTGCCAGGAGGGCCCTGGCAGGTACCTCCACAGTGAAAAAGAAACAGACCCTGATCTGAAGTAGACTCGAGCAACTCAAGAACTCAGCTGGATCTGCCAATGTCAGAATTTTAGGCATGCCAGAGGAGACAGAATCCAGTGATCTCCCCACATTCTTGGAGAGGTGGCTCCCTGAGGCATTAGGGCTGGGATTTGCAGTGCCGATTATAAAGGCTTACAGAATCACACTACAGAGAGCTGTCAATAATGTGAAGGGCTCACAGACCATCCTGCTGACTACGACAACCTCCATCCTTCAGGATCAAATACTCAGTGCCACTAGAGGACCGTCACCAGTTATGCTGGGGGACAGCAAACTTCTATTCTTTGTGGACTATTCACACACAACCAGGATGCACCACAAAGTCTTTGAAGGAATAGACACCAAACTTAAAGTGGCAAGCATTATGTACAGAATATCCTTCTCCGCTCACCTTCATTTCACATGTCTGGACAAAATGTACTCATACACAGACACTAACGCAGCAGGGGAATTTGCAACCAAGCTACCCAACAAGTCGCTGGCATCGCCACACAAAGCTGTTTTGGAGAGCTTAGATGAGGGTAACTCTGACTGAAATAACATTTTTCATAATGTCAAAGTCACAGGTTGAATACTTTATGCTCCGTTACCTGTCTCAACTGAACTGCATTAAGAGTTTGGTTAAAATGGCTCGTGTGGCTCTTGGTCCCAAAACTTAAAGGTGGTACGGTACGGAGCAAGCACGTTCTGTACATAAAATTGGAGCATAAAGGTATGGTCTCAGGGCTAAGAGTCTGCATCTGCTTTCAAGTCAGACAGATCTGGGGTCCTGGTTTTTACCTTTTTCTGCTGTTTTCAACTGTATAGCATGCTTGGAGTTGTTAGATCATTTTAACGGTTGAGTTCACATTGCAGGTATAAAGGCTTGTATAGAAATTCCAATGGGGTAAAATGGTGGCTGAGTGAAGGGAGGTAGTCACCTTGTGGCAAAACGTTAAGATGGCAGGTGGGCTGTAACTGGTGCAGAGCAAATAGCTGGAGATTAATACATACGATAATATACACAATGTCTCAATAACGCTGCCAGGAATACCCATACTGTATGGAAAATGCTGTTAACTGTGGCACCAGTGAGGTAGTCTATTGTGGCTGTTTGTTGCCTGGAATTTAAATGGAGCCCAGTAGCACAAGGTTTTAGCAGAAATAGGATTAAAGCCTCTAAGATGTTTATTATGATTAAATGTTTAACTGTGTTGAACAACAAGTAGCTATTATCTGTCCAACGTAGAAGGGAGTCCGAGGGTGGTGTGAACTTTTAAGTAGGACAGATTGGGAATCTGATTATAGTAAAGCCCTTTGGGCTTGTGTAGTCAGCTAGTAGTATAAGTGTTTTGAAGTTAATTCCCAAATGAGCTTTGGCTGCATAACGGCCACAAAGGGTGCACTAACTTTAATACAGGTATGTTTATCTAAGCTTTACTCCTCATGTTGATGTAATAGAAATGTGCAACTAATATCCTGTATTAATGAATAGTTGTATGAACTAATGTGAAGTGCCATTTCTTGTAAGCATATATGGTATATACTTGCTATTAAATGCAATAAAAATAAATAAAAAAGTGGTGACACATAATACAGCCTGCTTCCTACTACTTATGGTAGAATGGAAATTATTACTTTCTGATTGAAAACTTGCCCAATGAGCTGTAACAGTCATGTAATCAATTGTTTGGTTGCTGATCCAGATATCTGTGGTTATGTGAACCTGCTTCACTTCAGAGAGTTTCAATTATTTAGTGACCACACTACACACCAAGTCATGCAACTGTGGAACAGCCTTTTTTTAAGAAATATATTTGACAGGAAACAGTGTACCATGGTTCAACCCAGTTCATGAACTTGAGGAAACCTTTCTGGGCAACAAAAGCGAAAGGGACCTGACAATTTTCTAACAGTGCTGCAATGGATCTATTTAACAGCTGGCATGCTGGATGTTTGTGGATAAATTCTGATGTCTTCACCCCACTTTCTTTTATTGTTATGGTAGTTGACGAGAGTGATGAGATTTTAAATTTTGGGGGATTGTACTTTTCACATATTTGTCAAATGGAGTACTACTGTGGGATTTTGCAGTACTTGATGGTGTCAGAAGAAAACAATTCATGTTTGTCTAGGAAGACTGCAAGGACACATCAAGTGATTCAGTGTCGGTTTCTGCTTCCAGATCATTGTCACTATGGTCCCTGTCACCACCAACTCCACTACTGCCCATACCAACCACACTGTCCCTTGCCCTGCTCTACTCAGTTGGGTGTCATATCATTACTGATGTTCCAAAATGTCCTGCTTTGCCACAATGACTGACACTCTTTTTGCATGACTGCATACAGCTCAAGAGTTGTCTGCTGGATCAATATAAAATAAATTCCACACCAAAGATTTACCCTTTGTGCTTTGTACTACGGTGCCTGGCGCTATTTCTTGTACAATCAAGGGACCTGGAGGAAACCTGATACTGCCATTTCATTGTTCACATGAATTTTTCCCATTCACGGTCATCTTCTTATTCTTATGTTTAGTATATGATTTTTTTTTTTCTGCACTTGCCTCTGATGCCCTACAGTGGCATTCTCTCCACCCCCCTCATTGAAACTAGTCGAAACTCATCACCCTGTTGGACATTATCCTAGTTAGTAAACCTCATTTATTTACCCACACTGGTGTCCTTTTTTCAGACATCAGTGATCACAGTTTCATTGCCTGTGTAAGGTCAAATCATATTCCCTTATTTGCACCCAAATTCTCTAACAAGAGGTGCCGGCAAAATTTTGATACCCGGGCATTCATTACTGAGTTAGACTCTTCCTTGCTGTGGCAGAACTTTTATCTAGCAAACTCTGTGACTCCTGCATACAACATTTTCCAAGACATCCTGATTGGTGCTCTTAATAAACATGCACCAAAAGTTAAAGTCCATGTCAGAAATAAGTCCTGCCGGTGGTTCACAAATGAGCTTAAGGATGCCTTGCAGCGCTGGGATGCACTCTGGAAAACTGCTCAGAAGACTAAACTCCCAAATGACTGGAACCTTTTCAGCAAGGCGAGGAACCTCTGCTCCAAGAAGGTCAGAGAAGCAAAGGCTACTTATTACCGCTCCCAACTTGATCTCTCATCTAAGTGTTCTTCCAAATTCTGGAGAATAATTAAAGACTTAGAAGGCCATACTACTGGTTGTTCCCTGCCTACAAAAATTTCACTTGGCACTACCACTATTGTCAATAAACTGACAATTCTTCAGTCCTTCAACAACCACTTTGCCACCGCAGGGCTAGCCTTCGATACCTCTCCAGCCAATACTCTCCATGCACAACTTGGTTTTAATAACCAAGGAACCACCCTCTCCACCTCGACCTTCTGTGTTCAACCTACTTCTCTGAAAGAAGTTGAAGAACTCATGCTGAAGCTAGATGTCAGGAAAATCACAGGCGCCGACCTCATTGACCCTTACTTCTTAAAGGTGGCCTACTGTGTCCTAGCAGTGCCTATTACACATTTGTTTAACTTATCCCTTTCTCAGGGTGACCTTCCTTCCATCTGGAAAACAGTCCAAGTTATACCGCTGTTTAAATCTGGGGATCCCAGTGACGTTAACAACTACAGGCCAATTTCACTTCTCCTAGTCCTGTCCAAGATGCTCCAAAAAATCGTGAATTCTCAGCTTAGGAAATACCTGATATTGGCGAACTTGATCAACCCACTGCAATCTGGCTTTAGAGCACAACATAGCACAATTTCAGCTCTAGTCAAAGTAACCAACGACTGGCAGGGTGAACTGGACAATAAGAACTTTTTGGACCTAAGCAAAGCCTTTGACACCGTCCATCATAGCCTGCTTGTCTCGTCCTTCCAGAATTTTGGCTTAGATGCCATTTTTCTCAGATGGTTCAATAACTACCTTATAGGCCACTCACAGTAAGTAAAAGCTGATGGGGATGTCTTGCTCTCCTGAGGGGCGTACCCCAAGGCTCTATTTTAGGTCCTCTGTTATTCACAGTCTATATCAATAGAATTGATGTCACCCTAAAAAAGGCCCATATTCATCTATTCGTGGATGATAGAGTGCTCTACATCGGTAGACCCTCCCCTGATGCGGCATGTACAGATCTACAGGACAAATTCAATCAACTTCAGCTTCAGTTGCTAAACAAGAAGTTAGTCCTGAATGCTAAGAAAACTAAAGGAATGCTTCTCTCGCCCTTTCCCAAGTTACCAAATCTGGCCACTTCTGGGACTCTTCCCCTGATTACCACAATACTTGGCGAATAGTTGGAGTACGTATCTAAATTCAAGTATCTGGGAATATGGCTTGATAATAAACTCTCCTTCTTAGAATATATAGAAGAACTGTCAAAGAAACTTAGACAGATATTTGGTGTCTTCTTTAGGATAAAAAACCTTCTCACTAGGGGCGCCAAGATGAGATTAGTGCAAACTACCTTTCTTTCCCTAGTAGACTGTGTTGACTTTCTCTACAGCCAGGGTCCTGCCGGTGCACTCACGAAACTTGATAAGCTCTATCACAGAGCCCTAAGATTTATAACGGACCTTCCCTACAATACTTACCATCGTTTATTGTACTCAGCAGTAGGTTGGCCATCTCTCAGCTTCCGACAACAAATGAACGCCGCAACCTGGACCTCAAAGTCCTCCTCAACAAACTGCCTGACTATATCTCGGACTGCTTACCACTATGCCTACAAAGCAGTTATGCAATGCAAAGTGCTTCTTCCATTTCGCTGAAGGTACTCAAGGCCAGATCCCGCCTTGGTCAGGCCTCCATTAGCTATGTGCTGCCTCAATTGTGGAACAAGCTGCAGAACAACATGAAAATAAGTAATCCCATTAGCCTCCAAGCCTTCAAAATGCTATACTTGGGCCACAATAAGGAATCGTGCATTTGTTAGCCTTAACATGAGGGTCCCATATTCCTTTTTCTGAATATCTGTTGCCTCTGCTCTTAGCGCCCATCCCCTTCCACCGCCTGACCCCCTTCCCCCACCATCCTCGTAGTACCCCTGTGTCCCTCCCTTTTAATTATCTGAAACATGGACTTGGCTTCTCTCAAGCTTTCACATATTCCCAGTCCTTGCTGCTTCCCATTCTCATCCCCTGCTCCTCTTTACTCACTTCCCATTCCCTCCCTCCTTCCCTTCATATTTTGCTTCATCTTCCTGCTATATCCCCTTGTGGGACCGGGGTGAACCTAACCGAGCCTGGTCCTTACCAGCATTACCATTGCTTGTCTAATTATATGCACCTCAATTGCTCTTTGACCTTTTGTTGGACACATTGGTTGGATTTTACTAGACTGGCCTCTGCAAGCAACATCATTTGTTGTCCAGTTCTCCAATGCACTTGTGTTGTACAAATTTGACTGACTGTATAATGCTGTTTTGTATTGTATCCTGCACTTATACTTGCACCTGTATGTACACATGCCTCTGCTGTTATGTCCCTTCATTGTATCTGTTCCTGTACGTTGTGTGAACTCTTCTTTTGTACGGTAAACCCCAGGTCCACCTCGAAAATGAGCTTGCCCAATGGTGCCCGCCTTGTTAAATAAAGATTTTTTGATTGATTGATTGATTGATTGAAAAGTACCAACCTCATTTCCACAAGATTCAGAAGAACTGGAAGTGCCATCATCATCAGGTAGGACATAGCCTGAGCTATTCCATTCCCAGTCCCCATTGTCGCCACCATCTTTATCAGCATTCGCTGACTCAGCATCTGAGGTTATATATGAGGAGGATGTCTCCCCCTCCTTGTATACTGCTTCAGCAGCTGGAAGTCTCCTGGTACATGTGGCAAAACCTTCAGTACTTCTATGGGTAACTCCTGTCAGTTCTTTCCAAAACTCTACTATAATTTCATTGGTAACATGCTTTTCTGATTCATGAGGACATTTAGTGCCAGTCAGGGTGATGTTATTGTTATCATGGTCGCTCTGTTCTTCATTAGTGCTAGGATTCATATTGTCCACATCATTTTCAGTTGCACGTGCACCAGCACTGCGCTTTCTTTTAGTAGACTTAGTCTAGGAAATACAAAACATAGTAGACACAGTCGTGGCTTTTGTTATACCACAGAGAGGCGTCATACAGAGTATAGATATGACAGTGCTCAGGCCACCTAACTTGCTAACAGACAGTGTAATACAACCGAAATGGCATTATGCAGAGACACAGAGTAGCTATATGTCACACACAGGGCTCACTGCACCTAACAGACAGTGTGTAATGCAGCCAAGATGGCTTTATACAGAGACACAGAGTAGCTATATGTCACACATAGGGCTTACGACACCAAACAGACAGTGGTAAATACATCCGAAGTGGCTTTATGCAGATGCAGAGTAGCTATGTCACACACAGGGTTCAGGGCACCTAACAGACAGTGTGTAAGACAGCCGAAATGGCTTTATGCAGCAACATAGAGTACCTGTATGTCACGCACAGGGCTCAGGGCACCTAACAGACACTATGTAATACAGCTGCAATGGCTTTATACAGAGACACAGAGTAGCTATATGTCACACACAGAACTCAGGGCACCTAACAGACAGAGTGTAATACAGCCAAAAGGACTTTATGCAGAGACACAGAGTAGCTATATGTCACCCACAGGGTTCGGGGCACCTAACAGACAGTATGTAATACAGCCGAAAAGTCCAAAATTACTTAATGCAGACACAGAGTAGCTATATGTCACACACAGGGCTTGGGGTACCTAACAGTGTGTAATACAGCTGAAATGGCTTTATGCAGAGATACAGAGTAGCTATATGTCACACACAGGACTCAGGGCACCTAATAGACAGTGTGTAATACAGCTGAAAAATCTGAAATGATTTTATGCAGACACAAAGTAGCTATATATCACCCACAGGGCTTTGGCCACCTAAAAGACACTGTGCAATAGAGCTGAAAAGCACAAAATGATTTTATGCAGACACAGAGTAGCCATATGTCACACACAGGGCTCGGGGCATCTAACAGTGTGCCATCTCTGTCTTGCCGATGCTGCTGCCCCGTGGCTCCTGAATGGAGCCTCTGCTATTGCTAGGCTGGGAGAGGGCGTCCCAAGCTAAGTGACCAAGTCAACCTCTCCCAGCAACAATCCTCTTTTTCATGGGGGAAAAGTGAATTAATCCCTTCTCTGCACCTAACTTTTTAAAGCTGGTGCCGCCAGCCCCGACTGGGCAGTTCAGCGTTTCCTCCGGGTGTCCTGATTGAGCCAGCTGTTTTCCTTCTCTTGTGGCTGATTGGTGCTGCCTCACACTTCCAGCTGTGTGAGGAGCTACTGCAGAGGAGCCGCTGGCTTGTTGAGCCATTCCTGACCTTCGGCTTGTTGTGCCACTCCTGAAGCTGTCCCTAGTCTGTCCCACAGCTCAGGATCGGAGCTGCCGCCGTCCCGTACTGACTCTGTGAGAGGCAGTCTCCACTGCCATCTCTGTCCTACTGATGCTGCTGCCCTGTGGCTCCTGATGGGAGCCTCCACTGTCACTAGGCTGGGAGAGGGAGTCCCAAGCTAAGGGACCAAGTCAACCCCTCCCAGTGATAAGCCTCCTTTCTGTGGGGGAAAAGTGAATTCAGACACAGAGTAGCTATATGTCACACACAGGGCTCAGGGCACCTAACAGTGTGTAATACAGCCAAAAGGGCTTTATGCAGAGACTCAGAGTAGTAGCCATATGTCACACACAGGGCTCGGGGCACCTAACAGACAGTGTGCAATTGCAGTCATAATAGCTTTGCAGAGACACAGAGTAGCCATATGTCACCCACAGGTCTCGGGCCACCTAACAGACACTGTGTAATACAGACAGGCAGCCTAAATGGCTCTCACTAAGAGATACATACACAGACAGGGCTCAGGGTACCTAAAAGACTGTGTATAATACAGCCACAATGGCTTTATGAAGAGACACAGAGTAGCTAGTAGCTACACACAGGGCTGGGGGCACCTAACAGACAGCGTGTATTATAGCTAAAATGGCTTTATGCAGAGACGCAGAGTACCTATAGGTCACACATAGGGCTCAGGGTACCTAATAGGCAGTATGTAATACAGCCATAATGGCTTTATGCAGAGACACAGAGTAGCTATATGTCACACACAGGGTTCAGACACTTAACAGACAGTCTATAATACAGTTGAAATGGCTTAATGCAGAGACACTGAGTAGCTATATGTCACACACAGTGCTCGGGGCACCTAACAGACAGCGTGTATGCAGCCAAAATGGCTTTATGCAAAGATACAGTGTAGCTATATGTCTCACACAGGGCTCGGGGCACCTAACAGACAGTGTGTATACAGCCGCAATGGCTTTATGCAAACACCGAGTAGCTATATGTCACACACAAGGCTAGGGACACCTAACAGACAGTGTGTAACAGAGGTGAAATGGCTTTATGCAGACACAGAGTAGCTATATGTCACACACGGGACTCGGGGCACCTAACAGACAATGTGTGTAATACAGCCAAAATGGCTTTATGCAGAGACACAGAGTAGCTATATGTCACACACAGGGCTCCAGGCACCTAACAGACAATGTGTAATACAGCAAAAAAGCCCAAAATAACTTTATGCAGACACAGAGTACCTATATGTCACACACAGAGCTCAGGGCACCTAACAGTGTATAATACAGCTAAAATGCCCTTCTGCCATCTGTGCACCCGTTGGAGTGCGCCCGTCATTAGGGCACCAAGCTTTGAAATTCACCACCACCTCCCCAGGGTCTGGCCCCCCTGGAGTTGGAATATTTAGTTGGGGGGGCATGGGGGGCACAGCTCCCCACATGGGAGGGTGTGGGGGATGCATCCCCCGCATATTGGGCGATCGGTGAAACTAAATCCTGGCGTCTGATGGACACACTCTGACAGGTGCGTTCTAAGGGTAGAACCGCCAAAATGTCTTTATGCAGAGACACAGAGTAGCTATATGTCACACCCAGGGCTCAGGGTACCTAACAGACAGTGTGTAATACAGCCAAAAGGGCTTTATGCAGAGACGAAGAGTACCTATATGTCACACATAGGGCTCCAGGCAACTAACAGACAGTGTGTAATACAGCCGAAAAGCCCAAAATGACTTTATGCAGACACAGAGTAGCTATATGTCACACACAGGGCTCAGGACACCTAATAGTGTGTAATACAGCCAAAATGCCCTTCCGGCCATCTGTGAGCCCGTCGGAGTGTGCCCATCATTAGGGCACCAAACTTTGAAATTCACCGCCCCCTCCCCGTGGTCTGCCTCCCTGGAGTTGGAATATTTAGTTGGGGGGGCACAGCTCCCCACATGGGGGGATGTGGGGGGTGCAGTCCCCCACATATTGGGTGATTGGCTAAAATTAAATCCTGGTGCCATAATGACGGGCACACTCCAATGGGTGCGTTCCGAGGGTGGAATCGCCAAAATGGCTTTATGCAGACACAGAGTAGCTATATGTCACACGCGGGGCTCAGGACACCTAACAGACAGTGTGTAATACAGCTGAAATGGCTTTATGCAGAGACACAGAATAGCTATATGTCACACACAAGGCTCAGTGCACCTAACAGACAGTGTGCAATACAGACGAAATGGCTTTATGCAGAGACACAGAGTAGCTATATGTTACATACAGGGCTTGGGGCATCTAACAGGCAGTGAGTAATACAGCTGAAAAGCCCAAAATGGCTTTATGCAGACACAGAGTAGCTATATGTTACACACAGGGCTCAGGACACCTAACAGTGTGCAATACAGTCGCAATTGCTTTGCAGAAACACAGAGTAGCTAGATGTCACCATCAGGGCTTGGGACACCTAACAGACACAGACAGGCAGCCTAAATGGCTCTCACTAAGAGAGATACACACACACAAAGACACGGCTCAGGGTACCTAACAGACTGTGTATAATACAGCCGCAATGGCTTTATGCAGAGAGAGTATTTATGGTACACACAGTGCTTAGGGCATCTAATAGACAGTGAGTAATACAGCCAAAAAGCCCAAAATGGTTTTATGCAGACACAGAGTAGCTATATGCCACACATAGGGCTCGGGACACCTATAAAGGAGGCAGTATAGCACAGTGGGCTAAGGTTCTGAGCTGCAGAGCTGGAGACTTGGGTTTGAATCCCACAGCCGCCTAGGTGCATACTGTTTGATCCTGAGCAAGTCACTTAACTTCCTTGTGCTCCCAGATCACATCTGGAAACAAGCTTTGGCTTAGTGTGCTACTCCTGGTTAAACAATGTTCCCCTCTCATATGTCACACACAGGGCACAGGGCACCTAACAGATTGTGTATAATACAGCTGCAATGGCTGTATGCAGAGACACAGAGTAGCAGATACACACAGGGCTGGGGGACACCTAACAGACACTGACTATACAGCCTAATATGGGTTCAGAGACACAGAACAGCACTAGACGTCACACACTGAGCTTGGGTACAGACAATAAGCATGGTAAATAGCTCTCACTACTGCAGAGACACACAGGTTCAGGGCACCTATTGCCCCCCCCTCGAGTCACTCAGACAAACAATCCTGATTCCCAATCCCTTCCCTTCCCCTTCAGTCCCCAAGTTCCCTCCTAGTCTCATAGAAACATAGAAGCTGACAGCAGATAAGGACCGCAAGGCCCATCCAGTCTGCCCATTTCTTTTTCTACCTTATAAATGTGCCATCGGCCTTTGCTCTGTCAATGGCCTATCTATTCATACTCATCTGTATTGCTCCCTTATGCCTATCCCATGCTTGTTTGAAGCCCTGCACTGTATTCATATCCACCACTTCCTGTGGTAGGCCGTTCCATGCATCCACCACCCTTTCTGTGAAAAAGAACTTCCTCACATTACCCCTTAATTGGCCTCCCTCTAATCTCATGCTGGGTCTTCTTGTCCTGCTATTTTTCTTATATTGAAACATGTTAGACTCTTTCACCTTGTTAATGCCCTTAAGGTGTTTGAATGTTTCAATCATATCACCTCTCTCCCTCCTTCCTTTGCTCTAGGGTATACATATTGAGCTCTGTTAATCTGTCCTCATATGTTTTCTGATGCAGTCCCTGCACCATTTTGGTTGCCCTTCTCTGGACTGCCTCAATTTGGTTGATGTCCTTGTGAAGGTGTGGCCTCCAGTACTGCATGCAGTACTCCAGATGGAGACTAATCAGTGTCTTGTAAAGAGGGATTATTACCTCCCTCTTCCGACTTGTGATACCCCTACTAATACACCCTAACATCCCCCTAGCATTACCTACTGCTTTAGTGGTCTGCTTAGATGATTTCAGTTCATCGGTGATGATGATGCCCAAGTCTCTTTCTTCCCTTGTGACTGCCAGCAACTCCTCTCCCAGCCTATAGGTGGCTTCAGGCTTTCTCTTCCCTATGTGCATGATCTTGCACTTCTTTGCATTAAACCCCAGTTGCCACTCTTCTGACCATTTTGCTAGTTTATCCAGATCTCTTCTCATTCTGCCCACCCCATCTGGATCATCTACTCTGTCGCAGATCTTGGTGTCATCTGCAAACAGACAAACCTTACCCTCCAGTCCATCTGCTATGTCACTGATGAAAATATTGAAGAGGACTGGCCCCAGGACTGATCCCTGAGGTACCCCACTTGTGACTTGCATCTCTTCTGACTGTATACCGTTTACCACCACTCTCCATTTTGTGCCTGTCAACCAGTTTGCCACCCAGTTGACCAACTTCTGACCCACCCTGAGCCTACCCAGCTTATTAATCAACCTTCTATGTGGAACAGTATTGAAAGCTTTGCTGTAGTCAAGGTAAGCGACATCAATTGCTCCCCCTTTGTCCACCACTCTGGTTACCCAGTCAAATAAATCTATGAGATTAGTTTGACAGGACCTTCCTTTTGTAAACCCATGCTGTCTTGGATCCTGTGCTCCTATGGATTCCAGGTGTTGCACTATCCTTTCCTTAAGAGGTGCCTCCATAATCTTGCCCACTACTGAGGTAAGACTGACTGGTCTGCAGTTCCCTGCCTCCTCTCTGCTACCACTCTTGTGGAGCGGGATCACATGAGCCCTTCTCCTGTCTTCTGGTACCTCTCCTGTGCTCAGAGACTCACTAAACAGTTCTGATAATGGCTCTGCTAGTTCCACCCTTAGCTCCTTTACTACCCTGGGATGTATGCTATCAGGTCCCATTGCCTTGTCCACCCTGAGCTTATCGAGCTCTTGTAGGACTCTTTCTTTTGTGAAGGAACTAGTGCTCACCTCCCTCCCCCTGTGTCCATGGTGCTGAGCTGTGGGCCCTGCCCTACCTTCTCCTCAGTAAATACGGAGCAGAAGTATCTATTTAGGATAGTTGCTTTTATATGGTCCTCCTCCTCACACGCACCCTTATCTCCTCTGATATTAGCAATACCCCCTCTGGACTTTCTCCTTTCACTAATGTATCTATAGAAAGTTTTGTCGCCTTCTTTTACTGTTTGTGCTAGTGTTTCCTCGGTTTGGGCCTTTGCCTGCCTTACTGCCTTCCCTGCTTCCCTTAGGGAAGTCTGGTATGCCTCCCTATCTTCATCCTGCCGCTTTCCCTTAAATTTCCTGAAGGCCAGCCTTTTGTCTCTGACCTTTTCTGCTACTGTTTTTGAGAACCAAAATGATCTCCTTCTTCTTTTGCACTTCCTTTTCTATCTAACACAATGGGACGTTGCTTCAAGTATTGCATCTTTAATGCTTGCCCACTTTGCCTGTACTCCCTCACCTGTATTTCTTTTTGCCAGGGCTAGCTTAACTCTGTTGGCCATCTTATCAAAGTCAGCTCATCTGAAGTCCCATATTTTTGTCTTGGAATAGGATGATTTAGTTGTAGTGGCCAAACTGAACCATACCATGTGATGGTCACTGGCCCCCAGGAGACCTTCTACCTAGAGATCTGTGATCCTTTCCCTGTTAGCACTAGATCTAGGATAGCCCTGTCTCTCATGGGTTGTTGTACCAGTTGTTTGAGGCCCTCCCCTGCAGGGAATCCACCATGTGTCTAGTTCTGGTGGATGTTCCTGCCGGTATTGACCAATCTGTATCTAGCATGTTGAAGTCTCCCATAATCAAAACCTCCCCTTTAGCTGTCATGTTTTGTATATCTTCTAACAGTAATGTGTCTATGTCCTCCCCCGGTCTGGGGGCCTGTAGACAACCCCAGTTCTTATGGCTGTCCCATTTCCTGTTTCCAGGGTGACCCACAGTTCTTCTGGCTCCTTATGTGTGTTCTGAATTTCTGTAGCTTTGATATTTTCATTGACATACAGGCCGCTTCCACCTCCTTTACACTCGGTCTCTTCTGAACAGTACATAGCCAGGTACTGAAGTCTTCCAAGTGTGGTTACTGGTAAACCAATATCCGCTAATTGCTACTATGTCCAGTTTAGCTCTGTCATTATTGCCTGCAGGTCTGGAATCTTGTTTCAGACTGTAGCATTGGTGTACATGATTTTCCATTGGCCAGATTTTGGTGTGTTAGTTGTTGGGTGCGGTCTGGCATTTCCCCTGTGCGTCATATGGGAAGCCGGACCTTTTTCCTTACCTGGTAATGCAAATGAACTGGAAACATGCTGAACTCCTGTTTGACCACTAGCTGAGGGGGGAGGGGTGTTCTTCCCATTCGACGTATGGGGTGCTGCACCCCTCTCCCCATTTGCTAGTTTAAATATTCTGCAAAGACAACAAACTTCTGCCCCAATGCACTGACCCCTTCCTTAGTCAGATGCAGTCCATCAAATTTAAAGAACTTTCGCTCCCAAAACTGTTGCCAGTTCCCTACAAATTTGTGTCCTTTTTCCTGGCACCAACCCTTGAGCCACACGTTTAGCTTCCCTGTCTCCCCTTCTCTGACCTTCTGTCCATCTGCCCTCCTCTCCCAAACTGGCAGGATCTCAGAGAAGGAGATGCTGGATGGAATGGATTATAGTTTGTCACCCAGTCTGGTCAGGTGTTCCTTGGTCTCCACAACTGACCAGCTGGTGAGATCATTAGTCTCCATGTGCTTTTGTGTTATTTTTATTTAATAATGCTTTTTGCCATTTTTTGGGGTGGCTCAGTTTCAGCTGAGAGCGGTGAGATGCTGATCGATCATTCCTTTTCCTCCAAGCTATGACTGTCTTCTGCAGTGTGCTCACACAGACAGGGAGCTCAATCACCAGCAACGACCAATCGGATTGTCCGGCTAGTGTCATGTGGTGCTGTCTGGTGTGAAGACCCCATAGGCTGCCTCTAATGCCTGATTGGAGTGGCACACAAATCCCAGGACCCCACAAGCTCTGCAGAAAATGCCTGTTTTTTGATTATTACCCACTACCCACTCGGTTACCCATGGCCACAGTACCCAACCCGCGAAATGCTCTGTTATGTTGGGTAGGGTAGTAAGTTGTCCGAACTAGACTACCTGACCAAAAAAAGCAGATACCCGACCTACCCACTCCAGCTACCCAATGGGTAGCCCATCCCTACTTAAACAAACTACTTTTTCTCATGTATATGATCATGTTTTTAAACATTTTAAGTATTTTTTTTATTTGTTAGTTTTTTGGTTTTTTTTTACTTGTTGAACCCATTTTATTGGTATAATAAGACACTCCGGGGGTGTGGCTTGTTTTCTGATAAACACATTTCCCAAGTGCTGCAGGCACTTGGTGCAAGTGCCTCATGCCTCACTACACAACTGGCTTGTACATTTATCAGACAACAACCCCCACCCTGCTGTGTCATACTACTTACTTATCAGGACCCTGTTAATAGGGATGTTTACTTAATAGGGACATTTTTGTTGGCACAGTTTCACTCTCATAGACATGCAATGCAAAATTAGCCTGTTAATGGAGAGTTTAAATTAAGCTGATTGGCACACTTTCCACCCATTGAAGGTACCTAGAATGTGCTAATTCCCCAGCAATTGGCTGCTACTTAACTCATTACCTCCAATAGCTCCTTATGAAGTCCGAACTATCTATTGTTTACCTGACACAAAATGGCCACCCAGGAGGTAATGAGTTGCTGCCCAATTCACCTCCATTCATTTTCTACCTCACTAATTGCATGAGAATGGCACAAAGCACACCAGTGAAGCACAAGGAACTGTCTCTGGCTGACAGAGTAAAAGTTTTGGAATTTCTGTCGCATCCCAAGTCCTCTCTTTCAAAAGTGGCAAAACTATATGGCATATCTAAAAGTCAATCTGGTCACATCTCCCAGAACAGGGACACAATCTTGGCTGAGGAAGTAGGCTGTTGGTTAACTAGGATCTGCAGCTTATCCATTAGGGGAAATGGGCAGACTAGGTGGGCCAAGCGGTCCTTATCTGCCATCAAATTCTATGTTTCTGTGAGTTGGGCTCAAAATGCAAAGCCCAACCACAAAAGAACACGGGAGGGGAATGAGTTAGCAGTGGAAGATGCTTTACTCGTTTGGTTCCAGCCTGCAGTGAAACAGGGTGCTCATCTGTCGGGCACAATTTGAAAAGCAAGGCTGAGGACTTAGCTCAGCATCTTGGCAGAGACTCTGAGGCCACTGATGGAGCTATGTATTATTGATATTTACGCTTTTCATAGAAGTTTAGAGTTGTACATCATGAATAAGTTTAGTAGCTGCCATTATCCTCTGAAAATAAGTTTTCAATACTCTGAAAAAATGATGACATTTATTACAAGAAGGAAAAAGAAGCAAATAACCATATGGTCATTGTAAGAGCAATGAAAAAATGGAATCCAGGCATGGTAGATAAGCTGGATCGAATATGAAGTCAAAGTAGGTCTGTAAGTTGGGGGACAATCTTATAACTAAGAACTCCAGTGGGGCTCAGATTGGTTATACTGAATATTTGATAATGTTATGGCATGCTTCAGGAAACAGTTAGATATGGATTGCAGGATAAGCAGTCAGTTAAGACCCATACAGAGTAAATACCCTGATATGATGGATGAATGTTTTAGATTAAAAAAAGGTTGGGAATAAAGTGGGCAGGTTGGCTAAGAAAGAAAATAGTTTAGAATATAGGAAAGCATTCATTAATTCCAGGAAGAAATATAGATATTTGTTAGAAGCTAAGCAGAGCAAGTATGAGAAAATGCTTTGGGGTGGAGCTCCAACAGGCTGTTCAGGATAAGAACATAACACGTCTTGAGAATTTGACTGCTTTTGGGAGGATGCTGACAAATTAAATATTGATGCACAGATCCCGAAGAAAACATGACTTGACAATTTTAATGTTTTTTTTAAAGATCAGGCAGAAAGAAGGGAGCAGAGTCTGCTGGACCTTTGGACCTGTGTGTATGGGTTCTAATCAATCCAAATGAGGTTATGTTATGTATTAACTTACAAAAGAGCAATAAAGCTGCAGGGATGGACAGGGTCCTTGCAGAAATCTTTAAAATAAATCAGGCATTTTAAGCTGATCTATTTGTAAGGCTTTTTGCATACATCAGTATCCATCTAAGTATTTACCCCTTCTAGACAAACTGCCAATCTCTGAAAAAGGTGATAAACAGAGCCTAAATAGTTACTGGCCTGTTACTCTACTTCCATTAGCAGCAAACATTTACAGCAGATAAATCCTGGAGAGGTTAACTGCTTGGGTGAACGAAAATAGTATTTTATTGGTCAGTCAAGTAGGTTTTAGTCAAAATAGGGCCACAGTTGACAATTTATTCACACTAAATTATTTATATAGGAAGTATGTTCAAGATAGAAAAGGTAGTCTGTATTTAGCCTTTCTCAATATGAGACTGATGTTCGGGCAGTGCTAAGCGGGCAACATTGTGGAAGCATCTAAGTGACCTGAGCATAGAGCACAGGCTTTTAGCCCTGATTAAACTGATACATAGTAGCACTACAATGCAGGTCTAGTATGGTAAGGCTAGAAATCAGAAATGGTTAAGGTATAGAGGGGGGTAACAAGTCTGGCCTCCATTTTCAAAAGGTTAGCATGGCACAAACTGGGTTTGAGCTGCACTAAGCCAGAATAGCACCAGTTGTCGAGGGCGTGCCCATGTTCAAAGGACACATATGCTCGGCACACCCCTGACACCGCTGTCAACCACAATATTGTGCCATGCCTATGCCAATGAGGGATCCCTCATGCATATGCAGCATAGCACAATATTGAAAGGTCTCAGAAGTGCAAAATAGATGCCAGCACTGGCACATTTTAACACTTCTGAAACCCAGCCCTTAACAGTGCGCAGAGAGTGTGTGTGCCCTGCACCCTGTCCATGCACTGTCAAGGGCTGCTAGCCCCCAATCCCCATTCACATAAAACAACATCAACCCCGGTAGACTAGTGTTCTTCCCCAGCCCTGATCCCCATTTAAGTACAACACACATCAACCCTGGTAGTCTAGTGTCCCTCCCCAGCCCAGATCCCCATTCACATAAAAATAACACAAACCCTGGTGATCCAGTGTCCCTCCCCAGTCCCAATCTCCATTCACGTACAACACACATCAACTCTGGTGGCCCAGTGCCCCCCCCAGCCCCAATCCCTTGATATTAGATCATGAACTCCTGGTGGTCTAGTGGTCCCCACTACCTCCCCCGGTCTCTGATTGCCACCCCAACTAGAAATAACTATCCCTGGTAGTCAAGTGGCCCCCCGGTAGGTAGTGACCACCACCCCACTCCTTCCCCAAACTGACTCGAGCCAGCGACCAGCACAGCCCTCCTCCACCACCATGGCTGGCCACACTGACTGGACTGTCACTGAGCATGTACAGTATACAGTATGTGCTCATTGGTTGACTGGTAAACCAATGAGTGCATACTGGATACTGTACATCTCAGTGACAGTTCAATCGGTGGCCTGCCATGGCGGTGTGAGGAGGGCTGTGCCAGTCACTAGCTCAGGTCAGTTTTGGGGGGGAGCAGGGTGGTGGGTCACTACCTGTCAGGGTGGGGGGTGGGGGGCCACTAGACTACCAGGGATATCTATTTCTAAATTTGGGCGGTGATTGGAGACTGGGGGAGAGGGGAGGGACCACTAGACCACCAGGCATTCATGTATTTGTCTAATACTAGGGGCTGGGGGCTGGGAAGGGACACAGGACCATCAAGATTGATGTGTTTTTTTTTAATATGAATGGGAATTGGGGCTAGAAAGGGACACTGGACTACCAGGGTTGATGGGTTTTTATGTGAATGAGGATCAGAGCTGGGGAGGGACGCTAGACTACCAGTGTTGATGTGTTTTTACGTGAATCGGGATTGGGGCCTGGGGAGGACCTGGACTGGCACATTTGGCCATGGTGCTAGCATGCAAATGAGCCCATAAGTGGCATGCAAATGGCCCTTTAGCACCGTGCATGCCCAATGGGCTCATCTGCATGTTTGGGCTGAATACTGCCCATGGGGGCCACAGCGCTAGCAAGTGTGCACTGCACTTTACCCCATAGGAGGTCTTCAGCCCAGCATGCTGGTAGTGCTGTACCAAGCATGGCAACTGCTTGCTGTGTGCCATGCTATCATGATCTGACATTCAAACAGATAGCGTGGTCAGTTCAGATCATGCTGTCTGTTTGAATATGGCATCAGAACCGGCCAGCCCTATTTGTTTCGTGATGAGCACCTGTTTGTGTGCACAGCTGGCTGGCTCTGAATATGGGGCCTATGGTCCACTGCCTCCAGCTCTGTCTAATCTCTATATTGATAACCTTGCCAAGGATTTAGAGGGAATGAGTACCAATGCACCAAAGACTGATGGGAAAATTAGAATATTACTTTATGCAGATGACGTTCTGTTTGTCTCACAGACAGCATCAGGGCTTCAAGTGGTATTGAATGCATACATTTCTATACTAGATAAATTAAGCTTGCAACTGAATGTATTAAAATTCTAGATCTTGGTAATGGGGAGACCAAAAGATCTTGGGTACAAGTGGTCCACTGCTGGGTCTCACCCAGAAAAAGTAGAAAACTATATCTGGGGGCCCAAGTTACTGCCAGGGGGCTGTGGGCACCACATATTGCTAGAATTAAGAAGGGAGCCCAACAATCTGTTCTGGGAGTTTAAAGTTTGCTAAACCTTTGTTAACCATTCCTTTGAGGCAATTTTGAAAGTGTATATTGCTAAAACTAATTCATACATTTTATATTGTGCTGAGTTGTGGGGGGGGGGAAGGGTTAGACAGTGCTGCAAAGGATCTTGTACCCATCCAAAATCTGTTTATAAGACTAAGTCTGGTGTTACCACAATGTAGGCCAGGGCATTACTGTCAGCAGACATTGGGTATATGGCAACAGCGGCAAAAGTACCTATAACTACAGCTAAATATTGATAAGATGATTAGGTTCTAAAATAATGGGATAGTGAACCTATGCTGGGTGGTGTCATGCAAAATGTCTAGAGATAAATCCCCCTTCAATTCCTGGTTTACTGCCTCGGACAAGACAGTAAGAAAGTCTGGCCTTCCCTTGATTTTTAGCCAGAGATCTACTATGGAAATGGACTCATAAAAACCAAGCTATACAAAGAATCTTGGATACTTTTAAACAAGGTGACATGTCTAGAGTTCATGGAACTGCAGCTTTCATGCTGCACAAAGAACTCAAAATGACATACAGGAGGGAATTTTATCTGAATGTCTGTGAAAATAACTTACATTAGGAAAACACTAGCTGATCTGCATATGTAGATTTTTCTATAAATTAAATTTATATAATTGGTTAAGTCACTGGGAGGATTTTAAAGCTGAAACAGTGTGCCCTCTAGGATGTGTGTTTCCTTTATTGTTCACTTAATTATGGACAGGTGATCCAGCCAGGCTTTGAAAGACAAATGGCTAAGGCAACATATGGTTAAACAAAACAGCACAGAGGTATATGACCATTTAAACTGCTCGGTTGTTCTGAGATCTCTGTTCTATACTCTCTGGAGAATCTTGCCTTGCCTGTTCCAATGTTAGTAATGAAAATGTTAATTTGTACAATTACACTTACACAGGACTTTTGCTTGTATTGTCATTTATTATGTTGATTGCGTGCATGCGCAAGAAACATATTGCGGCAGCTTTCTCCACAAGCAGGTTGTGGAGGCGTGGCACTGTTGCGGCCAATGCCCCCACAGCCTTTAGAGGCTTGTCCAGCATTCCCCAATGCCGTGGCACGCTGCTGCTGACACTAGTTCAGCCAGCGTGCTACTAACTTCTAAAAATTTAGCCACTGCAATCAGGGGCTGCCTCGTCATTGCAGCGTAAGCCATTCGCTGCAATAAGGGAGTGACCCATCATTGCAGGGCGGGATCTTCACCAACAATATTAACCCCCCCACCATGTTTATTTGCCGACGAGGGCCCCAGTCCCCATCAGCTTCAGTGATCCAATGTTTCTGCTGCTGACGGGGAGCCCACTCCCCATCAGCATTATGTAACCCCCACACTTATACTGTCTGACAACAGGGTACCCAATCCCGTCGGCATAACGTCCACCCCTTTTGTTGTGTGCCGACCGGGTGCCCAATTCCCGCCGGCCACAGCTTGCCCCCAAAAGAAAGACTCCAGTGGCACACTGGGAGCCCACCCCGAGTGCCACATGCCCCTGTAAAAAAAAACGGTCCCTGTAAAAGGAAACTGTCTCTCGGCGGTCTCCTGCCCCTCCCACAATCCACGCCCACCCACTGTGTGCCTGCCCCCACACCCCCTCACCCCATACTTACCTCTGGAGCTGGGTGCATGATCTTCAGTGGACTGGGAACACGTCTGCGCACTTCAAAGCCAACCGCGAACTGAGGAAATACCAGTAAGCTGTATAATGGAATAAATGGATTTTTTCCAACTTTATGCATAGCTCAGCCATTTTTTTGGAATTTTGGCACCAAATTTTCAACATGGGGTTTTTGGGACCCCTCCTCATGAATTCTGGAACTGTCATGGCGTTAATCGGCCCCAAAAGGTGATTTTGCGGTCACTGTGTGGAATCACCTTTCAGGGATGATTAATGAAATGACAGTGCCAGTGTTCATGAGGTGGGCTCTCAAAAAGCCTATGTTGCAAATCTGGTGGAAAAAATCCAAAAAATGATTGTTTTACGCAGCTAGCAGTTGCTACACACGCCTGTAACTTTGCGACTTGCTAATATTTTCATGCCATATTTTCAACATTGGCATTATTTTACACCTCCTGTGAAAAGTACAGCTGTCATTGTTCACATCCTGGCCAAAATGTCTTTTCACAGTTCCGGCGCAGAATAGCGCGGTCGCTGCAGGAAATTAGTGTTTGGGACAGATTAAGAAAATGACAGTGACACTGTTCATGAGTAGATGTCCTAAAATGCCTATATTGAAAATTTGGTGACGATACTCCATAAAATGACTGTGTTACGAGCGTGCGTTGCGCAGTTTGCAGGCACGCTTGTACCTTCGAAAATTTGTAATATTTTCACTCCAGATTTTAGATTTTGACATTTTCCTACACCTACTTGTGAACAGAATGGCTGTCATTTTTCCCATCCTGGCTGAAATGTGCTTTCGCACTTCCGGCGCAGAATAGGGCGATCACTGTGGAAAATCACTGTTCGGGACAGATCAAGAAAATGACAGTACATTGTTCATGAGCAGAGGTCCTAAAATGTCTATGTTGAAAATTTGGTGATGATAACCCATCAAATGACTGTGTTACAAGTGTGCGTTGCGCACTTTCCACGCACCCTTGTAACTTCACAGATTTGTAATATTGTCACGCCAGATTTTCAACAGTGGCATTTTTTCACACCTCCTTAAGAACAGTACAGCTGTCATTTTTCACATCCTGACCGAAATGTGTTTTCACAGTTCCGGTGCAGAATAACGATTCGCTGTGGAAAATCAGTGTTCAGGACAGATTAAGAAAATGACAGTGGCACTGTTCATAAGCAGAGGTCCTAAAATCTCTATGTTGAAAATTTGGTGACGAAACTCCATAATATGACTGTGTTACAAGCGTGTGTTGAACTGTTTCCACGCACCCTTGTAACTTCGCAAATTTGTAATATTTTCATGCCACATTTTCAACAGTGGCATTTTTTCACACCTCCTTATGAACAGTACAGCTGTCATTTTTCACATCCTGGCTAAAATATGTTTTTGCACTCCTGCCAGAGAATAGCACGGTCGCTGTGGGAAATCAGTGTTTGGGACAGATTAAGATCGAGCGAGTCAGAGGGGGAAGTGAGCAAGCTCAACTGAGCACTGTCGGGACTACTGCAGATTTGTTTGTGGGTAGAAAAAGGCCCCAACGCAAGAGCCCAGTACAAAAGGGAAGCCTGCAGCACTGGGAGAAACAGAATGAGAGAGAGTGAGTGAGGGAGGAGGAGTGAGCAAACTCATCGGAGCCCTGTCAGGACTGCTGCAGATTTCTTTGTGGGCAGAAAAAGGCGTCAATGCAGGCAGGAGCCCAGTACAAAGGCCAGCCTGCAGTGGTGGGAGAAACAGCATGAGTGGGTGAGACATGGGGACTGAGCTCTATCAGGACTGCTGCAGATTTCTTTGTGGGCAGAAAAAGGCATCAATGCAGGCAGGAGCCCTGTACAAAAAGGCAGCTTGCAGCGCCAGGGCAAACAGAATGAGCGAGTGAGAGAGAGAGAGACTGAGCGACCTCAACGGAGCACTGTCAGGACAGCTGCAGATTTCTTTCTGGACAGACAAAGGTGCCAATGCAGCCAGGAGCCCCGTACAAAAGCGCAGCCTGCAGTGCCAAGAGAAACAGAACAAGCGAGTGACAGAGCGTTAGTGAGCGAGCTCAATGGCGCGCTATTGTAACTGCTGTGAATTTCTTTGTGGGCAGAAAAAGGTGGCAACGCAGGCAGGAGCCCAGTACAAAAGGCCTGCTTGCAGCACCAGCAGAAACGGAATGAGTGAGAGAGGAGGAGTGGGTGAGCTCAATGGAGCTGTGTCGGGACTGCTTCAGATTTCTTTGTGGCCAGAAAAAGCCGCCAACGCAGACAGGAGCCCAGTACAAAAGGGCAAACTGCAGCGGCAGGAGACACAGAACGAGCGAGTGAGGGACGAGGAGTGAGTGAGTGAGCTCAATGGAGCTCTGTTGGGACTGCTGCAGATTTCTTTGTGGCCAGAAAAAGCCACCAACACAGACAGGAGCCAGTACAAAAGGGCAGTCTGCAGCGGCGAGAGACACAGAACGAGCTAGTGAGGGAGGGAGGGGGAGTGAGTGAGCTCAATGGAGCTCTGTTGGGACTGCTGCAGATTTGTTTGTGGGCAGAAGAAGGTGGCAATGCAGGCAGGAGCCCAGTAGAAAAGGGCAGCCTGCAGCGCTGACAGAAATGGAAAGAGCGAGTGAGTGAAGGGGAGTGAGTGAGCTCAATGGAACTTTGTCAGGACTGTTGCAGATTTCTTTTTGGGCAGAAAAAGGAGCCAACAGAGGCAGGAGCCCAGTACAAAAGGGCAGCCTGCAGTGCTGGGAGAAACACAATGAGCAAGTGAGACGGGGGAGTGAGCGACCTCAACGGAGCTCTGTCGTGACAGCTGCGGATTTCTTTGTGGGCAGAAAAAGGTGCCAATGCAGGCAGGAGCCCACTACAAAAGGCCAGCCTGCAACATTGGCAGAAACGGAACGAGTGAGTGAGTGAGTGAGAGAGGGGGAGTGAGCAGGCTCAACAGACCTGTGTCGGGACTGCTGCAGATTTCTTTGTGGGCAGAAAAAGCCACCAACAGAGGCAGGAGCCCAGTACAAAAGGGTAGCCTGCAGCACCAGGAGAAACAGAATGAGCGAGTAAGAGAGGGGGAGTGAGCCACCTCAACGGAGCTCTGTTGGGACAGTAGCAGATTTCTTAGTGGGCAGAAAAAGCTGCCAATGCAGGCAGGAGCCCAGTACAAAACAGTAGCCTGCAGCACCAGGAGAAACAGACTGAGCGAGTGACAGAGGGGCAGTGAGTGAGCTCAACAGACCAACGCAATCAACATTCGGCATTGGCAAATGCTTGTTTTGTATATGCCTATTCTTATGTCTCTTTGTATGATTTTATATTCTTTTTATCTGCTACTTATCTTATGCCCAGCTCTGGCATTACATGCCAATTAAATCCAATTAAATACAGTATAATACACTGATTAATGAGGCATGGATCAGGGTCAACAATGGATCTTTGTCCATATTGATAGCACTGGAGAGGTACCCATCAAGGATGCCCCCTGTCGCCACTATTATTTGCATTGTACATACTGCTTGCAGAAATAATTACGAACAATGGCACAGTGGAGGGTATCCCCATCAGTGGAACAAAATTTAATGAACATTATATGCAGCCAATATATTGTTAGTTTTGTTGTTCCCACACAGCACCAGGGCTTCAAGTGGTATTCAATGCATGCACTGCTATACTAGATAAATTAAGCTTGCAACTGAATGTATCAATATCCTAGATCTTGGTGATGGGGAGTCCAAAAGATCTTCAGTACAACTGGTCCGTTGCTGGGTCTCACTTAGAGGAAGCAGATTTTTTATATATATACGAGGCCCAGTTTTCTGCCAGGGAGCTGTGGGCACTACATATTATTAGAATTAAGAAGAGTGTCCTGCAGTCTTTTCCAAGAACTTATAAGTTTGCTAAAACTTTTGTTAACCGTTCCTTTGTGGCAATTTTGTAAGTGTATATTGCTAAAACTAATTTGTGTATTTTATAGGGTGCTGAATTCTGGGGGCTAGACAGTGCTGTAAAAGATTTTGAACCCATCCAAAGTCTGTTTTTTAGACTAAGTCTGGGGGTTACTGCAATTTTGTTAGGGGGTATTACTGACAGAAAACATTGTGCATATGGCAATAATGGCAAACACACTTAAAATACTGACATAAGATCATTAGATTCCAGAATCATGGAATATTGAACATATGCTGGGAGGAGTCATGTGAAATGTTTAGGGATGAATCCACCTCCAATTCAGGATTTCTGCCTTGGACAAGCCATTAAGAAAGTCCGGCCTCCCTTTGATTTTTATCCAGATATCTACCATGGAACTGGGCTCATATAATGAATTAAATTTATGTAATTGGTTGATTCACTGGGAGGATTTTAAAGCTGAAACAGTGTGCCCTCCAGGATGTGAGGCTCCCTTTTCTAATGTTCACTTAATTATGGACTATCAATCCTGTCAGGCTTTGAGAGGCAAATGGTTGAGGCAACACTCGATTTAACAGGTATGCTCAGATGCATCATTTACTTAAACTGCTCAATAGTTCTGAGAACTCTGTTCTTTACTCTCTGGCAAATCTTTTCTTGCCTGTTCAGACAATAGTAAGACAACATGTTAGATAGTCTATGCAATCACATGTACAAGAGGTTTTCACTTGTATTGTCATTCATTTTGGAGATGCTTCTTCTTTTCTTTTTTTGCATAATTTTATATTCTTTTTATCTAATATGTATGTCCAACTCTGGCTTTACATGCTCTTAGCCAATCAACTACAATACAATACACTGATGGTTGAGGCAGTGGTCAGGGTCAATGGAGCTTTGTCCACACCAATAGCATTGGAGAGAGGTGCCCGACAGTGATGCAATCTCTCCCCGCTATTATTTGACTATACATAAAACTGCTTGCAGAAGCAATTAAGAACAATGGCAGACTGTGAGGTATCCCCATCAGTGGGACAGAATTTAAATTAACATTGTACTCTGATGATATTTTGCTGACTTTTTTTGTTCCTAGAACATTCACTCCCAGCAATGTGGGAGGAATGGGACAAATTTGGGAGGGTAATGGGATTAAAATTAAATGTACAAAAATGGATATATACAGTTTAATTATATCCCAAGCCCGGAAATTAAATCAGTGCTTCCATTTAAGTGGAATGGGTCAGCAATTAAATATTCAGAGGCTTACAATCCTGAAAAACTTAAAAACTTGGAATTGTGTCATTTGGAACCACTTACTAGACAAATAATGGCAGATCTGGAAAACGGAACACTTCTGCTTTAGGGTTGTTTTGCAGAACTGAAACAGTTAAGATGATCATGTTGCCCAGAGTGCTTTACTTCTTACAGACTCTACCACTAGTACCATCACCCTTTTACGTTCAATACTAGAATAAATTAATCTCCCAATCTGAGGTGGAAAACAATCTAGGAGCCAATTAGCAATACTGCAACTCTTTAGGGGGGGCAAAGAGGGCTTAACCTTCCAAACTTACATTTATATGCAACTGCCTCTCACCTGCATATTATATATTACTGGCTTATGTGACACACCAAACTTATAGGAAACACATGAATTTCATCTCAGTGATTTACACAACATCTCGAGGTATTCATCTTCACATCTCCTGAAGCTCCCTCCACTTAATAGTTTTATGACTTACACAGCAAATACATTACATACATTAAATACATTAGATTGATTGACATTACAATTAAGGTTGAAACTGAGGGCAAAGCCAAATTTCCTAACACTATTTTTATTTGTCGTGATTTGGCTAATGATGTAGATTTCCCTCCAGCTGAATAGACTATAAATTCACTCAATGGAGGTAGCTTGATCTAAGTCATGTATTTCAATTTTCAGATGTTAATGGAGTATTACCCTTTGGGTAAATACGGAATAAATTTGGCCTGACCAACAAGGAACACCTCTAGTATCTTCAGGTGAGAACATTATCTATTGAAGCAGGGAGAGGATTCTGCCAAATTATCAGAGCCCTCGATATTGATCTGAAACTTTTTCATGGGTGCCAGTGGGGGGTGATAGGTGGAAGCACCTAATAGGAAACTTTTACAAAGGTCTTCCAGAAATGGAAAATCTGGATTTTAAAATTATATTATTCATATTGAACCAGGATCTTTAGTTTGACCTAAGTTATGACACCTGGACCAGATACTCCCTTTCAACAGTAAAAGTAACAGCTTCACTATACTGAAGAGAGTTCTCCTGGAAGTGTTGGAGTTGGTTCTTTAAGACCCCAGTGATTTAAGTATCATATACAGGGGAGCCATAGGGACAGTGCTGGAGGAAATGTGGGGTAGGAAAGGGTGAACAGGCCTATGTGTTCTGGGACTGCCCAGAACTGACCACTTACTGGCATGAAATGGAGACACAACTCAGATGTTTTCACAGTTGCAATATTAATTGCATCTCTGGTGCTCCTTCAGATATTCTCAAGGAGGTTTAGGGTGAGGGGTGGTCCTTTGTTACTAGTGTTACCATTGGTGGCTCATAAAGCTATCACATGGTTCTGGATAAGAGAGGGAACTCCCACTTTACAACAGTGGATAGATATAGTGAACAAGTTATGCCATATGGAGAAATTGACTTATATTATTTGTAAATGCTTTCCAAAGGTTGCGGAGATCTAGCAAACATGGATAATAATAATAATAATAAAATTTATTTAATTAAGCGCCTTTCAAAATTTCAAAGCGCTGTACAACAAGATCAAGCATAAAACATATACAATACATTCAATAAAATGAATATAAACATATCTTCCAAAACTGCAATATAAATTAGAACAAAGAAGGAAACGCCTTCACCCATAAAAAAGTATTTAAAGCCTGCTTAAAGCTCCCCACTGTGCTACACTCCCGGAGCTGACGGGGCAGAGAATTCCAGAGGGTTGGTGCAGCAAATCTAAACACACAGTCACCAGATGACTTCAAATTTACCCTCGGAATCTCCAGCAACCCCTCATCAGCCAAGCAGAGCTGTCTCGGTGGGGGGTATAAGGCACCAGGAGCTCTTTCAAGTAGTCGGGACCCAGACCATGTAGGATTTTGTAGGTCAAAAGACCCACTTTAAAGGTGATCTGCCACTGTATTGGCAGCCAGTGCAGAGCGCACAGCACAGGGGTAATATGAGAACCTCTAGATGCCCCAGTCAACAAACATGCTGCCACGTTCTGCACCAGCTGCAAGCAGTGGATATCAACCCCAGGAAGTCCTAGGTAAAGGGACTTACAGTAATCAAGGCGAGATGTCACAAAGGCATGGACCAAAACCAGCAGGTCACTTGGTGGAACAAGGCGCCTAATCCTGTCAATGTTCCTAAGATAAAAGAAAGCCAGCTTCACAACTGCAAACACCTGATAACAGAGGGTCAAACCAGTGTCAAGCTTCACTCCCAGGTTGCACACCTGTTCAGAGGTGAGGATCTGGTCCGCCCCCAGGATTAATCCAGAGGGGAGACCCATCCTCGAACCCTCTACCCTGCAACCCGAGTCCAAAACCATAACCTCAGTCTTTCCTGGGTTCAACTTTAAACCACTGGAGTTCGTCCAGTCTTGGATATCTGCGAGGCAGTTGTTCAGTACCGTGACAGCACTAACCTGGTCAGGTGCAAAAGACAGGTAGAGCTGGGTATCATCAGCATAGCAATGAAACCTCAGCTCATACCGTCTTACAATGTCTCCGAGGGGTTGCATATATACTGTGAATAACATGGGGGAAAGCACCAAACCCTGAGGCACCCCACAAGGCAGAGGGAAGGCCCCGAATGAATGCAAACCTGAGACCACTCTCTGCGTTCTTCCTTCGAGGAACGATGAAAACCATCTGAGGACTATACTCGATAGCCCACAAATGGACCTCAGGCATTCAAGCAAAACCCCATGATCCACAGTATCAAAAGCTGATGATAGATCAAGGAGAACCAAGATAGAACGGTGTCTCCGATCTCTTGCCATCAGGAGATCATTGAGCACCCGAACCAGAGCAGTCTCGGTACTATGCCTGTCATGTATTATGGATCATGCATGTCATGTATCTAGACCATTGTCCCTTATGCACTGAATAAGACACCTTGATGAGGAGTGAAAATTCAGACTACAGAAAGGATCAAACACATATACAGTGGCACCCCCCAGAATGAAGCGCAATTCTGCAGCATTTTGCAGCACTCTGCAGAATGCTGCAGAAGATCTACTGAATAAAGCAATGTAGTTTCAATGGTAATTAGTCTCCTTTGTCATTCAGGAAAATATGACACTGCCAGGATGAAGTGAATGCCACAGTTTCCTGCATGACAAAGAGGACTAATTGTCATTGAAATTACATTGCTTTATTCAGTAGGTCTGCTGCAGCATACTGCAGAGTGTGTTAAAAGTGCATTTCATCCTGGGGATGCCACAGTATATTTTGTATTGATATTTACTGTTCACATTAATACTGGCAATAACACCATCAAAACTGATGTCTTATAAGAGGCCTACAGTCCAGCTGTGACTTATATGACTGACATGGGACTGACTGTAGCTGGAAAATACAGTTGATGTATTTGCTGCTGCTGCTGTTTGTGCATATCTCTGTAATGAAACAAAAGGATTAATACAAATAAAATATAAAAAAATACACTGCTGGATGGTCAGCCTGTGGAACGTTCACCACAAGATTGTTTTTAAATGTGAGCATGGTAAGTGTTTGGGTGCTAATAGCCAAAGTGCAACAGAGTGGGTCTAAGATGTGCTGCCTGGACTTCTTGCCCCATATGATGCCCATAATGTAATTCATCCTGCTATGACTGGGCTGTAGTGAGTTTTAGAAATGACTCAGACCTTCCATGTTTCCTGCATACAAATTTTCTTGATGTATGTAGTTTGTAATTGTTTAGCATTCTACATCCCTATCAAACCTGATGTAATAAGGACTAGAGAGTCTCCATCAGAAAAAGTAGCTTAATGTCTTTGATGTTGCTGAATGAAGGCATTCAGCTGATCTACATCAAATATAATACAGCAGCCATTTTAAACTTCGGTTGGAACCAACATTTCTGGGTTCACGGATAGAAAAATGGGTTTCCAGTCATTGGTCAATTAAGTGATAACAAACAGCGAGATGGAGTATACTTGCAATTACCTGCTCCTGTGGATGATTAAACACCTGTATGTTATTACTATTATACAAGTTGGAGTTGCTTGCAGGTGTAGTTTTTTATTATTAGGCGTGGCGCAAATGACAGGTTTGGAGGACAGCGGCAATAGGAGAGGTTAAGGATACAAGTGCCAGTGTTACACAAGGTTCCTGCACCCTAATTGTTACCCTCAGAGGTACACCGTAGACAGCTAGTGCTTAAGTATATGTTATACTAACATATAGGGCTAAGGGCATCTACCGTACAAGAGTAGATCTCAGGATATGTATGCATATTGTTGTAATACACTTTGCTTGCTAATACATATATTCTTCTATGTATTTTCTATGTATTTCTTACTTGTAAGATGCCAAGGCACCTGTGTCCTTGGAATAATTATGATATCTAAGTCGGCATTGCCACCTTTTGGTGATTTGTACTACTACACTGAGTTATGTAAGACTGTATAAGAACTCTTTTGTTTCACAAACTGATGACTGCTACAAAATTGTATAATGTTATCTTGGACTGTGGAGCCTCCTCTAGTTTAACCAATAGGGCTCATCTCTGTAACTAGAAATGTTTCTATCTTACAGTAACCATAGTAATTATCATAGGTATATAATGTGATACACTAGTCTTGTACCTCAGAGATCCCAAGAGACACGAAGAAACCTCGAGGTATAGGGAACACTTAGCACTGGCTCCCGGTTCATATTGGTAAGAACTGCTTAGGGCAACTGTGATTTTATCCTTTTTGGTAGTAATAAACAAGTGTATTACTCTAATGCAACGTGTCTGTGATTACTTGCATTCCCAATATTGCCAAGAACCTGAAAGTGAGGTTTAGACCTCCTGACACCAGGGAGCGAGTGAATGAAAAGATAGTTTTACTGCTGCGTGCCATAAGTGCAGTTCAGTTCATGATTTTTTAGACTTTGTAGAGAAAATAGCTTGATTTGGTTAATCCTAGTTCGAAGAAGGATTTAACATTTTGAATAGAAAGTGTCTTGAATATTATAGTGTGACTTGTTTGGCAGCATGAAGAGGTGGTGCGTGGTGGACGGCTGTTCCAACACCATTTTTTGGGGCTTTGGATGCTCAAGGCCTGATTAAACGATTGTGGGCATGGTTTGTGTGTCTGATTAAATGACTGTGGGTGGTGCTTTTCCTCAATAAATGACTCTGAGGTATTTTTTAAGGTTTGTAGTGCTATAACTGACAGTGGTTCTGGTTTCTGATTGGGTCAGGCGTCAGGGCTGTGACTTCGGATCATCGGATGTAATACTCATGCCATTACACCCCCAAGCCCACCCTGCAGCCACTGACAGGCATCGTGGTGTGTCTTGCACTGTTTGGCCACAAACTTCACCCCCACGCTCCTATACTACACCCATATCAGTGTATTTCCTTATGGAATGGGGTAAGTATAATGCCCAAAGACCCCAAAGCACACCTCAACACTTGTCAGTGTCTACAGGGTAGGGTAAGGTACAATAGCATGAGCATTATAGCTGATGACCCAAAGGCACACTCCAATGCCTGTCGCTCTCTACAGGGTGGGGGGGGGTTGGCATCACTTCAATACTTCACTGCCATTCCTCTTATGCGTCTCTAGCTCCACCACCACCAATGCCAGTGCGACAGCATTCGGCATTGACAAATGCTTGTTGTAATAGCAATAAGGTACTCCCTGGTGGTTATGTTAATGTTTTAGTTAATCACACCCTAGAGGCATGTAGCATGAGGTGCAGCCTTGTGCCACATTACGCCCCTAGAGGGTGATTAACTAGAGCTTTCACATAACCCCTGGTCATACCTTTTTGCTTAATAGTTCTAAAATTCTGAAGGTCTCACTTCAGTTGGCACATTCCATTTCCCACAAAAGGGATTCTTTAATATTCTGCTAAGTAAACATTTAGATTTTTAATTCAAGTTCCATTTTTTTAAATGAAGGTCTTTAACATGATTTGTAGTATGTTTCTATGTACAGTTCCTGTGTTTCTTATGCTTATAATAGTTTCTTCTCAAGTCCTTCATTTCACAGTTCTCTTACCCAAAGAAGTCAAGAATGTACTCTTATAAACATAAGAGATACGGGAACTGTACATGTAAACATATACAAACTAGATAATTTTATAGTGGAGGAGTGTTTTCTGAAGCTTCTATCTTACCTCTTTACATTTAATTGCTGTCATAAAAACAGAGAACCTTTTAGCAGGCAGAAAAAAATGGAGTTCATCTAGTCCGCGTTGTTCCTGCCTTCATATACTCCACCAGCCTAGTGCTGTGCATTCACAGTTGCACCCCTAGTCATACATCATCCACCCATTCCCTCCTTTTGATCCCTCCTTCCCCGTTTCTCATCAGACCCTAATATTTGCCCCACCCCCTCTTAATGAAGACAAAAGGGGTTGCATTGTTTTAATTAATGTAAGTGACTATAAAGAGGAGGTGGAAAGGCAACATAAAGATGTGACATTTTATCAAAAACTTGATCAGGACCCCACTTGGGACTTTAAATTTGGTATCGACAAGACTGTTGAACAAGCCTTTGAGGAAGGTATTATTAATGAAGCCACCAAGAAATACCTCCAGACTGAGAATCCTGTTAAAGCAACATTTTATATACTCCCCAATTTGCATAAAAATAAAGAAAAAAACACCAAGACGGCCAATAGTGAGCGGTATTGGCTCATTAACAGAGCCACTTTCACAACACAATATGTTGATTCTTTCCTTTGTGACTTAGTAAAAAAATTACCTTCTTATGTAAAAGATACAAAAGATGTGTTACAGATTTTTGATAAACTTGAAATAAATGAAGAGTTTCTGCTAGTCACAATGGACATAGAATCATTATATACAAATGTGCCACACATGGGGACATTTGACACTACAGCTTTCTTTTTGAAACAAGAACATATGCAAAGAGTTAGAAGTTCCAACAGCCTTTGGGTTAAAATTGCTTACAAATGAAGGTATTGAGAGGTTCCTCTGACACCTAGGTATACGGTACTAGGTGCCGCTAAAAGGTGGGTCTGGCACTCAGGCAAGCATATTGTGCTTGCGTTATGCTCACGCGTTGGCTGCCATATTCAGGGGAGGAGTTTCCACAGTTTAAAGAAGGGTGGCAGTAGGCCCAGCATTACTCCCACCAGAGCAGGACACAAAAGTTACACGCAGTAAGTAGGAGACTTTCTTGGTAGTTAAAAGAATGGAGACTTGAAACATATAAGAGAGAGGAGTCCACAAAAGTATTTCTGTTTGTTTACTCATAGTGCAACGGAGGCGTAGTGACTCTGCACTGAAAGAGACATTACAAGAGAGAAAATAAATAAATACGATTAGCATTTCTCAATGAGTATAAGAAATATGGATGTTTACAATAAGTATCTATGTAGGAATAAAGTAGAGAAGTAAGAAGAAAGCATTAGATAAGGCTTTTGTTTTATGCATTGCAGTTGCAGCATGTTTGGGACAAGGGAAGATTTAACATGTGCCTTAATGTTCTAAGTGAAGCAGGTCAGCACGTTTCTATGAATTAAATGGAGTAATATTAACTTCAGTAATACAGAAATGTGAAAAGGAAAAGTTAAAAATGAAGACTGTTTTATTTTTTGTTCACCAGTGGCCTGTGGTGAGAGTCAATCATGAATGTGAATTTCATAAAGGATGGAATCATGAGACCAATTGAAATGAAATGTAAGGGCACTCTGCACTTTTTGAAATATTCTTTTCATGTTCATACTGATCAGTTGAGAATTATGAAAGTATGATAAATAAGATATTTTATGTATTACATTTTGTATTAATCAGAGCAACCAGTTTTTCCTGAAGAAGGGTTTACCCAAAATGTTGATTATGAATGTATATACTGGAGGCTATCATTATAAAATAAGATTGAAAGACACAGAATTTGTGGTTTATTGTGTTGGGTTGAGTGGGCCTTTGCATCCAGTATCATTTTGTAATTTAGCAGCAGCCTATACTGGTATCTGTGGCATCTCCCCAAGAACAAATAGTAACACTTGTTTTATCTATTTTAAACATTTCTTGAGGTATTCTGGCTGTACTGGATGAGTCTTTTTTGTGAAGATAACATTCAGCACGTGACTTGAGTGCTGAAGACCAGGAGGCCTTTTCGAAGAACTGAAGAGATACTTTGTGTGGAAGCTAGAAACCACATTGGAATAATTCACATTTATTTCTAGACTGTGATTAAAATGTTTTGTACTTAAAGACTATTATTTGGATTTTGTCCATGGTGGAGGGATCCCGCAGCTAACTGGCTTTCATGTGCTGTTGTCTAACTCACATGTTTTAGGAGGTGTCTATAGTGTGCCATTTTCTGGTTTGTGTACTATTAATTTCCCAATCTATTGTATAAGAAAGTGGAATTATTCTATAGGAAGGATGAGTAATTTTGAGGAGATTGGAGCAGTTACAGACAAAAGGCCTTTACCCTGAATTATCACAGAGCTAGAGGAGAATGCAATCTTAAATAAATTCAAATCAAAAAGACAATTTACAGGTCTGATTACATCAAAAACAGTACAACATGATTATGAATTTTGTAGATAAAAACAGTTAAAATGGGATTGGCATGCTTTAACCCTTACAGAATATCTTAAACAAAAGAGAATCCCTAGGGGTTTAAGGATATTAATAGAACCAAATTTGGGATTTACCACAAAAGACCTAATGGAAAAATGGGATGGAGTGAGAAATCATTGCTCAAAGGACTTTATGCTCATTTTGGTTGAAGTCCTAACTAAAGAGCTTGAGAAAATAGAAATTCTGGGATTAGCAGAGGACATAAAAAAAACTGTTTTCAGTAGAAGAACTTAATATTTTCTTGAATAAAGTAAATAAACAAATTGATGAGTTTGAAAATTAGATTCGATCCATTAAGCTCACAAAGTTTAAATGGGACCTTAATGACTATAGGGATGGGAAGGTATACTCATGGTTTAAGAACAAAGATAGTAGGAATAGGATGTTATATGTATACAATCCAGATTCTGAGGGGAACATTTACACCTCGAGTAGTGACACAGATGTGGAAACCAACAGAGGAGGAAGGGGAGACCATTTTTTAGGAAGGAGAGGGTACGGAGCAGAGGCAGATGACAATGGGGGAGACAGACTGAAGAGTATCAATATACAAGGAAAGAATAAGGGATAATTTCAGATCCAGACAAAGGGGGTTCACGGTCCAGAAGAACAGAAATAAATACAGGACAAGAAGGAAAGCACAAAGAAAAACAAAAAGAGCAATTACAAGTGGTCACAAGGTCACAAATGAAATAACAGTATTTAACATATCCAATAGACATTTGACGCAAGAAGAGTTAAATGTACTAAACAAAGGTTTAACCTTTTGTCCCCATGAAAAAGTGACTTTGAAATAAAATTAGATTTGAATGTTTTTTTTTTTTTTTAGAAAGTTGAGATTACAATATTTCTTTGATAATAACCCCCAAGAAAGTATAAATCAGGAAGAACAGATGAAGAAAATAGTGCTAGGACAGAAATTACAACTAAAGTCTCAGTTTCTCCCTCCTGGCCCTGTTCCACATATTATTGAAACATACATTTGCTTAGTGAGCAGGGATGCGGAAAGTTTAATAAAGAAAGAAATTAATTCAGACAGAAGGACGAATTTTAATTTAAGCTCAAAGGAGTTTAGGGCTCTAAAGAACTTGGAGAATGAGCCAAACATAGTAATACAAAAGGCAGATGGGGGGGGGAGGCATTGCCATTGAGAATTATTCAGCTTATAAAGAAAATTGTATAAAATTATTAGAGGTAAAAGAGAATTACTTAAAACTGACCAAAGACCCCACTGCTAAAATAGGCAGTTTGATAGATGAAACTTTAAAAAGGGCATTGGAAAATGACTGGTTAACAGATTGGGAATAGAGAGCTCTTAGGAAGGAATACCCGATTATTCCTATTTTTTACACCCTCCCTAAGATCCATAAGGATCATCTTCACCCTCCTGGAAGACCAATAGTGGCAGCAATAGGTTCGGTTTTAGAACCACTGTCAGCATTTGTTGACTTCCACATTAAGGATCTTGTGGAAACTACTTTATCTTTTTTAAAGGATTCAACACACTTAATAAATCTGTTAAAAGAATCCAATAAAGATCAAAATTTAGCAGATAAAACTGTTTTCCTTGTAAGTTTCAATGTGAAGGACCTTTATACATCCATACCACATCTGGAAGGGTATGTAGCTTTGAAAGAAATTCTGAATTTACGTAGCACTGATACAAAACCACCTAATGAATTTCTATTACAGTTGGCACATTTTGGTTCTTACACAGAACTATTTTAGATTTGAAAAAAGCTACTATGTGCAAGCTAAAGGAACAGCAATGGGGTCAAGTATGGCCCCATCCTATGCAAACCTATTTATGAATTGGTTTGAGGAGAGTTTTGTGTATAAGAATAATCTCTTTACAAAAAAATATACTTCAACAGAAACGTTTTATTGATATTTTTGTGATATGGGAAGGAACTGAAAGAGACCTCTGAAATTTTCATCAATTTTTAAATACCCAAACTGAGTATTTAAAATTTACAATAGATTATGACATGAGTGAAATTTCATTTTTGGATTTAATAATCTTTAGGAAATCAGAAGGATTGTTTACAAAAAATGTTATAAAATTCACGGATAGAAACACTGTACTTCAAGTGGATAGTTTCCACCCTAGGAGTTTGATGGAATCAATTCCATTCAGTCAGTTTCTACAAGTGAAGCGAAATTGTTCTGAACCTAATGATACAGAAGTTTGTATAGAAGAAATAACAGACTGGTTTAGAGAAAGGGGGTACAGTCAGGAAATTTTAGATAGAGCACGTCAAAAAACATTAGAGAAAGAAAGGAAAGACCTTTTAGTTAGAAAAAATACTGAAGGGAAAAACCAGTTGAGTAAAAAGGTTATTCTCTCCTTAAAATACAGTGACATTTTTCATGAGATAAAGAAGACTGTTAATAAACATTGGAAAGTATTAGAGTCAACACCAATGGGGGGAAAAAAGTATTCCATAATGGGGTACAGGTGTTAGCAAAAAAGGTTAAATCATTGACAAATCATTTGGTACGTTCAGAGCATAAAATACCTGAATTGAGAAAAAACGTTTTATTTACAACTGAGGAACATAGAGGCAATTATAGCTGTGGGAGATGTATCCATTGCAATAATACCCACAAAATAAAGAACATACAAAATAGAAGCAGAAGTGAGGATTTTACAATAAAGGAGTTCATTAATTGCCAAACAGAGGGTGTAATTTATGGTATAAAATGTTTTTGTGACTTAATGTACATAGGAAAGACAAAAAGGACCTTGAAACAAAGGGTAGGAGAACACAAAGAGTACATCAGAAATAAAGATCTAACCTCCCCCATAGCACGGCATTTTATTGAAAGAGGTCACCAATTACCATCATTACGGTTCTTCAGAATAGAGAAAGTTCACAAGGATAGCAGAGGAGGGAATTACAATAATAAACTACTTCTAAGGGAAGCATGGTTTATAAAATATTTTTAAACAAATAACCCGAGATTTGGGTTAGATGAAATTATTAAGAGGCAACCAATTTTGTAATATTTAACATTGTGGGAGATGTATGGCACTGGGGGGCTTCAGTGGTTGTGGGGCAGGTTCAACTGAGGGCAAGATTCAGTGCTATATAGCACATATGACATAGTGGAGCAATAAAAAAATTTCACTTGTTTCAATGCTTTAAAAATGAAGGTATTGAGAGGTTCCTCTGACACCTAGGTATACGGTACTAGGTGCCACTAATAGGTGGGTCTGGTGCTCAGGCAAGCACATTGTGGTTGCGTTATGTTCACATGTTGGCTGCCAGATTCAGGGGAGGAGTTTCCACAGTTTAAAGAAGGGTGCAGTAGGCCCCACGCATTACTCCCACTAGAGCAAGACACAAAAGTACACGCAGTAAGTAGGAGACTTTCTTGGTAGTTAAAAGAATGGAGACTTGAAACATATAAGAGAGAGGAGTCCACAAAAGTATTTCTGTTTGTTTACTCAGCGTAATGGAGGTGTAGTGACTCTGCACTGAAAGAGACATTACAAGAGAGAAAATAAATAAATAAGGTTAGCGTTTCTCACTGAGTATAAGAAATATGGATGTTTACAACAATTATCTATGTAGGAATAGAGTAGAGAAGTAAGAAGAAAGCATTACATAAGGCTTTTGCTTTATGCATTGCAGTTACAGCACGTTTGGTTTGAGGCAAGGGAAGATTTAAGATGTGTCAATGTTCTAAACGAAGCAGGTCAGCATGTTTCTATGAATAAAATGGAGTAATATTAACTTTAGTAATACAGAAATATGAAAAGGAAAAGTTAAAAATGAAGTCTGTTTTATTTTTTGTTCACCAGTGGCCTGTGGTGGGAGTCAAACATGAATGTGAATTTCATAAAGGATGGAATTATGAGACCAATTGAAATGAAATGTAAGGGCACTCTGCACTCTTTTGAAGTATTATTTTCATGTTCATACTGATCAGTTGAGAATTATGAAAGTATAATTTATTTATTTGGTTTTTGTTTACCAGGTAGGTACACTAGACAAGAGTATTGCCTATATTCAGGCACGACCCGGGAAAGTACAATCAGGAGAGAGCAAGGTACAAAAATTAGTGAAAATGTTTCCTGGCGCAGCATGAAGTGGGAACAAAACAAATTTGCAGATTGCTGACAAAAGCAAGACATATTTCTGTGGAAACTGAGAGTAAACAAATACCCTTACATTAGCTACTTGCACTGGATGAAACAACAATAATAATTAAGGACATACAACAACCACTAAAGAATAAATAACAGTTTTAACTAACAATTTTGTGGAGGGAGTGGGAACATGCAGTGCGAAGGGAGTGGGAACATGCATAATAAGATATTTTATGTATTATATTTTGTATTAATCAGAGCAACAATTTTTTCCTGAAGAAGGGTTTACCTGAAACATCAATTATGAATGTATATACTGGAGGCTATCATTATAAAATAAGATTGAAAGACACAGAATTTGTGGTTTATTGCGTTGGAGTGAGTGGGCCTTTGCATCCAGTATCATTTTGTAACTTAGCAGCACTTTATATCACCAAATCCAAGGGACCACTATGGGTGCCACTTGTGCCCCATCAGTCGCAAATCTTTTTGTTGGGAAATGGGAGCATGACATCATCTATGACAGAAAAAATAATCCATTTTTTTTTTCAAATATAACATTGTGGAAACATTATATAGATGATGTCATGCTCATTTGGAAAGGGAACGCAGACACTTTAGCTGAATTTGTAGATTTTCTACACAACACCAGTGAACACCTAAAATTTAGCTACTGTGATAGTAATAGGAAGGTCAGCTACTTTGACTTAAAGGTCGGAAGAGAACAGACAGGACACTTTAATACAGCTCTATATAGAAAGGAAGTGGATGGCAACACACTTCTCTTGGTGTCTAGTTGTCATCCACAACATACCATACAAAACATCCCTAAGGGACAGTTCCTCAGAGTAAGAGGGAACTGCAACACACAGGAAGCTTTTGAAAGGAGAGCAGAAGAATTGAGGGACAGATTACAAAATAGAGGGTATCCCCAGAACCTGCTACAAGCAGCCCAGAATACAGCAGCAGAACAAGACAGAGCCACCCTACTAACTGACATGCCAAAAGTAAGGGAAAGCTATGACAGATTTCATTATGTCACCACTTTCTCAGCACATGCCGGAAAAGTTGAGAGCATCATTAAATCTCATTGGCACATTCTAGCTAGTGACAGAGGTTTACAGACTCTTGTGCAGAAACCACCCATGATGTCATACAAAAGAGCACCCACATTGAAAGACAGTCTGGTGAAAAAACATTTCTGTCAAAGTAAACCAAAAACTTGGTTAAATAATAGCAAAGGGGGTTTCCCATGCAAGAACTGCATAGCATGTAAACATGTGATACAGAGTAAAACTTTTAAAGATGATTGAGGTGGGTATGTTTATGACATCAGGCAATATATTAATTGCAACACACTAGGTATTATTTACTTGGCTAGATGTAAATGTTCTGCTTTTTTACATTGGTAAAACCAAAAGACAGTTTAGTACTAGGGTCAATGAACACATTCGGGTTATTAAGAGGGCTGGCTTGACCTATGCCACAGCAGCACAAACAGCAAGCACAAATGATAGGCAGGACCATAAATTTGAGTTTGTGGCTATTGAGAAAGTGCACCCAAACCAAAGGGGAGGAAATTTCGGAAACACAATTTTAAAGAAAGAGAATGAGTGGATTCTGAGAATGAGAGCTAACAAAAAACCTGGTCTCAATGTAGGACTAGAAATAAAACCTTATTTGGAAGATAGATGAAATTTGACTTAAGAAATACACAATATCAAATAGAAACCTGTTACTGAATCTGTTTTTATATGTTATTAGTGATGTAATAGACAAAGAACCTCTGTGCGCAAACACTGAGGCAAGGGTTACCCCAAAGGGCATTTGGCTGGGAAGCCAAGTTTCAAGAAAATACAAAATCACACATGCCCCCACAATGCAAAGCATCATGGGCTGCATATGAAAATCACCACAGAATGTTATGCTGGTCCAACTTAAAGCAGAATTGCATGGTGCCGAAAGGCCTCTCACACAGTTTGCAAAGGGTGCTAACAGAAGACATAGACATGTGTTTCGTCCTAGAGGACTCATCAGTATGCCTCGTCTGTTTGACACCCCAGTGGAAAGGACCAGCTACCCTTAAGGCAGTGTGCCTTGGATATATTGTGGTGAGCCCATTAAAATAAAAAACTATTTAAAAGACAAAGAACCTCTGTGCACAAACACTGAGGCAAGGGTTACCCCAAAGGGCATTAGTGATGTAATGTTTGTTTAAGCATGTTTATAAGGTTGGTATGCACTTCAGTATTGTTATGCACTTTAGTACACAAATACATTGTACATATGTTTTGTTTGTGGCGATGGAACTCTGAATAGTTGTGTGTCTTTAGTTACCATGATTCCTAATTGTAGATGAATCAATTATGCTTTTATTCAATCAAGCAGCAGCCAATCATTTTAAAATTCTAGTTGTGACATAATTATGATGTCACGGTTTTAGATGGTATAAGAGTGGTGTATGTTCATTTGTTTTTTAGCCTTTGATAAAGGATGAATTAAATCCAAAACGCATCAGGCCAACAGTCTTGTGTAGCTATATTCATGTGAAATAAATAGTTATTTATTTAAGCTCCAGTGTCTGCATATATTTGGGGTGAGAGTGCCACAGTTGTTTTGAAAAAGTTTGTCGTTTTACTGGATGTGCACCTTGTCCTAGTGCAAACTCCTTTCTGCTGAAATCTGAAACCACCATGGTTTTATTCCCAATTAATGCGGCATTACATTGAATGGCTTCAATAGCAGAAGTGTGATTACATGACCTTACGCTGGGGTGTCAGCATGGCTTAGTTGGTAGCACATCCACCTCTGGGCCAGACGGTCATGGGTTCTCATCCCACTTTGGGCTCATACCATAAATGTTGCACCTGAGTGCAGTATGGAAGGGGTGCAATACTGTCAGGGTGTGCTGTCCTTTGGATGATACATTAAATTGAGATGCCTTCTACCCATCTCTGGTGCTGTTCTGGTGGGTGTCCAGGTGGAAGTAAAAGAAACCAAGGCACTTTTTGCAAGAGTAGGGGATTTTCCCGTGTCTTGGCCAACATTCCTCTTCTCATAAAACCAGTTCATGTAACTGTCCAAGGCTATGTTTGGGTGTTGATGTGTGAAATGGCTGTCACTACACATTCCATCACTTCACTACCAGTCTTTCATTGCTTGTAAAGTGCTTTGGGATACAATGTGTATGAAAAGTGCTGCTATACAAATGCTGTTTCTTTTGCTTCTTCTGCTACACTAACCTTTCTAAAACAAATAACTCCCTGGTGGCTGGGGTCAGAGAGCTAGAACCACTATTGTATTTCAGACCCTCTTACCCACAGGATGCCTGCCTGATACAGTCACCTTCATTCTTTTCCACCCATCATCTACCGTCCTGCCCTCGACAGAATAAAATACACAAATAAAATAGAATATCAAGCCTCCTACAGCAATTAAAGACTACCTATGGGAGGCATGGTCTGAGAACGTGAGGGTATCAGAGGAATAATCCATCAGATACTCTACATGTGGTTTACCACCTGGAAAACCTTTCTACCCCCACCACCCCTCCACACCTCCAGAAAAGAAAAAAATCCTAAAATAACAGTCTTGCCCACAAATATCCTTCTCGCCATTCTGATAAAAAAATCCAAAATATCCTCCTCAACATTCTTCCAGCCATAGAGAGTATTCATAATGCACCCCTCACTCTGCACTATAGTCATCCCACCCACAGTCAAAAACAACATTAACTAAATGTCCCTCAACCCATCCACACACTCCAACAAAAGCAAAATGCATCATCAAAATAAAATAATAACTTACAATTAATACAAGTTCAAGTACTTTTCAGACCTCTTGCCAGACCAAAAATGGCAGGAGGGGAATCCTATTTTAAGGTTACAATTCACAGAGGTGTTACAGGAAGATTAATCTCTTATTCACTGATTAAGTTGTCTCAGGTCTCCCCAGGCACTCTGGCTTGTGCTGCCCTGGTTTTAAGCTCTCACTTTGAAGTGTTGGTGTGGTTACAGGGACCCAAATGACCATGATTAGTTGCGTTCCTGTTGGAATAATAGCCACCTGAGACATGTCTCCACTGTGGGAAACAGCTGTATGATGCATCAGTATGCCAACGTTGGTAGCACATCCACCTCTGGGCCAGAAAGTCATGGGTTCTGGTCCCCCACAAGGACTTCGGCCCATACCCTAAGTGCTGGCAATCCAGTGCACTACTAGGAGGATACTGTACTCTCAGGGTGTGCCTTCCTTGGGATAAGATGTTAAAACAAGGCCCCTTCTGCCCATCTAGTGTATTGTCCTGGTGGGTGCACAGGCAGAAGTCGTAGAACTCATGACACTTTTTGCAAGAATAGGGGATGCTTATTGAAAGAAAACTCATACAGTACCATATAACTAAATACTTAACATTTCAAACCATTTGTTAGTAAAATAAATTAAATACAAAGTAATCCCATACATTATCATTAGACCCTGAGAGTAATCAGAGAAAAAAAAGAGGTGAGATATATGTCAATACACAACGTCTAAAGCATAAAAAATTACAACTCCAAACAATTCATGAAAAAAAAAATCATACAACCATCTTACATTGAATACATCAAACAGGAAACACACAAGAAACACCACTAATCTCCTCAAAATACATTCTCCCACCAAAATGCATTAATGCATTCCTACATAAAACCATCACCTCAAACAGCATAAATTAAGGTTTTTAATACATACTTTTTTTTTTTAGAATTCTGTCTCACTTGTGCCATTGACATTCACAGTTATACACTAAGCTACCCATGTAACTGCTTTACAGTACAAATTCAAGATATGCCTTGAGAGTGAAGCTTTCTCAGTTTGGTAAACTTTTTTAAAAGCTTTCTTGATCATACCGATTGTCCCTTCTGGAGGGAAGTATTTCTGTTGTATTTGTGGAGTGCACCTAGCTTGCCACAAATAGAATCTGCAACAAGCAAAACACAGTTGCAAGGTAGATTTATAAAACTTATTCCAACTAAAGCCAAGACTACTATTTGATAGTCCACAGTGCAAAATATTTTTTCTAACCATACCCTACTTAGAATAGACCAAACATCTTGCACATAAGGGCACTCCACTAATAAATCTGATTGCTTTTCTTCAATATTAATACAGGTTTCCCTCAGTCAGTGCGTCCCTCAATCTTTTTATGCTTAAATATACCTTTCACTGCCATCCTACCATGGATCCCTAGCCATGTAGTGTCCCACATTTGGACCTGGATCTGAAAATGTTGTAGCTGGGTCACTGCTCCCTCCTCTCTACCCAATGGCAACCTTTTAATATTAAAGGGTGGGGAAACTGAGTGGACATAACTGACAAAAATAACTGTTTCCTAGTCTTTGCTACTAATTGGTCTGGAGATACAGTATCTTCCACTGTTTCATTTTAGTCAGGGTATAAATAACATACACGGGGACAATACTCACATAGTCTCTAAGTCTACTCTGCCACCTACCAGCACACCACTCCATGTACCAAGGAGTTATCCAGTCAAGGAACAAAGGCACCCTTGGTTTGTCTACATTTTTAGTGCTGGAAAAAATACTGTGGGACATAAACATTGTCATAAAAAATACTAAAAGATTTATCATTCTCCTTTGTCCTTGTAATCATTATATGTAGCTTCCCTCTTAATGGGGTTTAAACAACTTCCCCATAAACCCTGAAAAAAATACTGCACAGTTTTGTTTCTATCTCATAGGGTGGTGGATATAACATACTCACATATAAAAAAAACAAGGGATTAACACAGTCCTAATTAAAAACACCCCTTTCTTCTTTGATAAAGGCCTATTTTTCCAAAACAATAATTTTCTCCTCTCAGCTTTCTCCACACACTCTTTTCAATTTTCCATGGCCATGTCACCTAGACCAAATTGTATTCCTAATATCACCAAAGGGTCTGTTGACAAATGTATACCTGCCACTTTATCCACCCCATCTCATCTCTCTTTTGTCCAATGGGTACACCCATACTTTTATGAAAATGTATTCTAGCTCCTGTTGCATGGGAAAAAGTATCCAGAAGATATTGGAACATCTGGCCTGATTCTTTACCCCTAAGAACCACACAAATTATAGGTATCATAGGTGTTTTCAGAGCATATTAGACTATTGTCCATATAGTTCACTTTTTTATTTAATGTCTATAACCTTTTATGTTTTTAGAAAAGCAGTTTTTGTCTAGCTTCTTTTTGAATTCCCTTAAATTCTTGCTGCCCCCTACTTCTGGAAGGTAATTCCAAAATGACACTACTCTTTGAGTATACCAATAAGTTTGTTTATTTGTATGGCATGGTTCCCCTACCAACTGTAGGGAGCGAGTTGTCATGCAGTAATTTTCATTTTTCATATCAAGTCCCTAGAACTTCCATACGTCATTGTCTGTTAATGCCCTGTACAGATGGCATATATTGACCCTTAGTCATCAATACTCCAAAGAAAACATCCTCAGCTCACTCATCCTCTCCTCATACTCTAATTCCCTTAGATCACTTATCATTCTGGTGGCTCTCATTTGCACCATCTCCAGGGATTTAATCTCTGCTTTGATTCCTGGTGACCAAAACTGGGCACAATATTTCATGTGAGGCCTCACCAGTGATGTATACAATGGGACCATCACCTCCCTCCTCCTACTCCTAATATGCCATCCAATACCATTTAGTATCCCACTAGCTTTCTTGATAACTGAATTGCAATGGTTTTTAAAATTCAAATTATTTGTTACTATTATGCCTAGGTCCCTTTCTTCCAATACTAACTAAGTTTTTGCCCATGAGTGAGTAGTCAAGTTCTTTTTATTGATTGACAAGTTATGTCATTACAATTGTACTTACACAAAAATATAGTGGACATAAAACATTTATACACTAGACAATTCACTTTCTGTCTATCATTTAAAATTCATCACCCATATCACAAACCCAATCTTTCAAAGTTAAATGTGCAATTATAGTGCAATTATTGCCATTCTGTAGATATCACTTAATTAATTCCCAAAGATTTATCATGGTCTATACTCTTCCATATGCAGCTTTTGTATATCTATGATTTTTGGGAAGGAAACAATTTTTTCATGTATTTTGAGGGATGTGCAGTGTAGATGTGTCCGTCATTTCATCTGGATCTTGATTAAGTGGTTTTAATATGTCCTCTGGTAATTTTTCTCTATGTTTGCTATGTAACAGAAAAATGATCAATAGATGGGCAATATCATCCACACCCTTCCTGCAGCGGCATCTACCACTGGAACTCAGTTCTTTTTTGTTGAATAATGATTTCAGACATTCACTTTTATAATATTCAAATCGAAATTTGGCAAATATTTTTCTATGGATTGGATGTTTAATGATCTGAAGATATTTTTCCAATTTAAATTCTTGCTTATTTTTGGCCATCCATTTACTAACCTTGTATTTAGAACAAATTTCCAATTCTTTCTGATGAAAAATGACTCTTATTCTATTTTTAACTGTATATTGGATTTCGCCAAATAGCTTTCTCAAAATATGTGGTATGTTCTGTAGGAGGCCATGCAGCTTTATCCATGCTTCCACTACGTTGATCATGAAAAATATGAATTGATTATCTTTATATACAGTTTCTTAGATTTCCATCCCAAATCTCTGGGTGCAAGACTACAATTAAAATCAGCTCCCCACAAAACAAGCTTTGATGTACAGTATGCAAATAAGGGCAAATACGATGAAATAGTGCCGACCTTTCAGCTTTTAACTGAAGTGCATAAATATTAATAAGACAGTATGCACAAGAAGAGATGATTACATCCATTAACATAGCCCTACCAGGTAAAATATCCAGGACTTGTAAAACTTGGGCTTCTACATTTGAAAATAATATTCCTAAACCATCACAGACATCTTCTCCCAGAGACCAGAAAGAAGCACCCCACCTCCAGTCTTTTTCTGCCTCTCTTAATTCTTTTAATGAGTGTAATCTGGTATCTTGTAAGAGGATGATAGAACCAGAGTTCTCACTCAAACTGGCAAAAGCAATTTGTCTCCTTGTTTGTGATCTGATACTGTTTACATTAACAGTAAGGAAGGAAATATCTTTTGCCATGCGTAAGGAGAATAATGGGTAGAATTAATGTCTACGTTATGAACTGTATTACTTTCTTTTTTCCTCTTTTTTGGTTTGGGTTGGTCTCTAATTTCTGTTTCTGGGGGGGGGGGCTCTGTCTGTGAGGAAGTAACTGAGGATAAATCCTAGTCCATGCCATCCTCATCACCCTCCTGATCAAGTAAAGGGGCAAAAGGATTTGGGGCCAAGACTGGATCAGGCTCAGCGGATGAACAAGTGACTTCAGGACCTGGTTTAATAGTTTTGGATTGAGTAACTCTCTGGAAGGGTACCTCTGACTGCACTCCCAGGGGAGGGCATACAAGAGGTTTCCTTACCCTCAAAAGGTGCACAAGACTGGGGTATATCCACATTTATGGGTTCTGCATGCTCCGAGGGAGGAACTGTTTGCTCAAAGATAGATGGAATTTCTTGGGAGACAGAGAGAGAGAGAGTCAATACCCACTCTGTCTGAAATAGGATTGAGAAAATCTGGGATGGATGTGTCCATCTTTTCCAGGGCTTTTCCTATTTCCTTTTCAGATGAAACTGAGGAAGATTTAGATGGAGAGCATGTATCAGTTTTGGCCTGACTACTTTGTAGGAGTAAATCCTGCATTTTCTGTTTTTCCTTCTGAGCATTGGCTACATAAACATCCTGTTCAGCACGCAGTGCAGGATCAGATTGGTTGTGTGAGGCCCAAGAGCAAGAACAAAATGTATGCCCTTGTTCCTCACAAAGGTTGGATTTCATAGGTCTTCTACAATGTGCCCCTACATGACCCAAATCTCCACCAAGACTACATTTCTGTTGGTCACACACATTACTTAAGTGCCCTAATGCTCCACATTTATAGCAAGCCCTCGGTTGACCTGGATAAAACAATACACCCCTATCCCTGCCCAAGAAAAAACAGTTTGATAAATGCTTAGTTAAACCATTCTCTAAATACAAATCTATCTGATAACGCCAACCCCCTGTCCATAGATGTTCATCATCAAGTATCGGTTCAGGAGGACTTTTAACAGTGCAGTGTTGTTGCAACCAGTAGGTTATGTCAGCAAGTTTAACTCCTTTGTTGCAAAACAAAACCGTAATTTTTTTGGAAACAGGTTTTTTTAAAGGGATCACCAAGAAAGATTTCCATAAAGGAGCATTTTTCTGTGCTTGATATTGTTTCCAAAAGCGGTCCAAACCAGCAGGGTGCTTAAAACTCACATCAAAAATAGAATCCCCAGGCATATGAATTAATGCATAGATTTCATGTGCATAAAATCTCATACTGTTTTTCAATAGCTCACATCCTACAAAAAGTCTGTTAGGAATGTCATCCACAGGACCTCTTAATTTTAACCACACTGCATTTCTCCTTGCAGCAGGCTCATTTAGTAATCCAAATGTTGCAGAAAATAACTGTTCATTCACTTTATCATGCCATACTGACGAAGTAGTATGATGAATAGTTTCAGTTGAGGAAGAGACTGAACGAATGGGAATCTGTTGCTCAGGCAGAGACTGCTGTTCCAGAGTGGGGGGGCACACTGGAATGCTTTAAACCTTCACCCTCAAGCTGTCTAATATTATTCAATATATCATGACTGGGACTAGGAGATAACTGGACAGCCTCCATAATGGGAAGCTGGCCTGGTGTTATAAGAGACTCCGGGGTAGAAGATGAATGAACTGACTCTCTCATATTTGGCAAATTAGCTTCCCATGACTTCCCATCTGAGGATTTTACCCACCCAGCAGCTTCTAAAGCTGAAGCTACCCATGTAGCAGGGGAGTCCTTTTCCCTTAAAATAGTCTCTTTATCCAGAAAAGGAGAGGGATCTTCGATTAAAGGAGGGTTTGTTTTTCCTTTAATGGCTTGATTCTGTCCCAGTGAGCCCCCAATGCTACCCCTTTTCCTATTAGGTGATAGACCTATGGTGAAACACCCCACATATGGGCCTTTAAGTAAGTCAGAGGCTTTCGTATTAACTGCAGTGGATTCAACTCTCCCAGTGCAGAGTAACGACTGCTATATCACAGTAGCAGAAGAAATGGTTGACTCACCCTATTTTGCTTGAGACTCGGAGGATGAACAGGAGGGTGTTGCAGGGGAAATCTCCGAGGCATCTCCAGACGGCGTTTTTGTAACAAGGTCTTGCACAGCAGAGAACTGTGCTGCTTCCTGTTCCAGTGCAGGAGGCACATCGGCTTGATGTTGTTGCAACTCTTGCAACAATTGTTTCCTTGCTTGTACGAACTGATGTTCGATCGCAGTAAGCTGAACTTGAATTTCTGCAGCATCACGACTGGGAAATACTCCACCTGTCTCCGAAGGAACAATACAGGGGACATCAATGTCAGGTAACAGTACAACTCCCGTACCAGCGTTCAGGTCTAAATCCTGGTCCGTCTCCATGATGATCCCCCCACCTGTCGAAAGCTGAGGAGGTGATCAGCTCCTCAGCCTCCTGCATGTCCGTCCTCGCTGATGACCACCAGTACACTGATGAATTTCCACAAGGAAGCAGTGCCCTCTCATGAAAGAGTAGGGGAATTTCCCCTGTGCCCTGGACAAATTTCCCTCCATTCACTAAAAATACCACCAACAGCTTAATCTGGTTCAAAGTCAGTTGGCATTCATCTGTATCCCCCTCCCCCGGGTCATGCCTGAAAATAGGCAGAATTTGTCTAGTGCACTTACCTGGTCAACAAAAACTAAATAAAACTAAATAAATAAATGTTATCATTCTGAAATTCTATTTCTTCTGTTGAATAAGTCTTATTTAATCTACACAATGTTAACAATTTCCCTAAACTTCTTCCAAATTTCTCATTTTGAATGGCAGGTTTATAGTAGCTCTTGTAACCAACCATCCATATTAACTCTACCCTTTAACCAAGTTTGTTGAATGTTAATGAAGTCAACATTTTTTAGATATTTAATAAATTCCCTATCTCCTGATTTGTTTTTCAGACCAGATATGTTCCATTATAAAATGCTTGGTTTTCCTCTATGCCAACTCCCCATGAGTGAATACTGTACTTCCCATTTGTTTCCCCAAGTGCATAACTATATTTGTCTAGATTAAAATTCAGCCTATGCTTGTTTACCCAGCTCTCCAGCATCAGTAGGGTTCTCTGGAGCTTGGGAGTATTTTCCCTGCTGTTTACAATCATGCAAATGTGTGTGTCATCTGTGAATTTTGCCTCCCAGATATCTTCTCCACCCTTTATTGACTCTATATATAAATTAAATAAACATGGTCCCAGTACAGATCCTTGGGGGACTCCTTTCATCACCCCAGACCAGTTAGCGTATATGCCTCTTATGCATACCCTCTGTTTCGTGTCGGCCAGCCAGGATGCGATCCATCTAGTAATGTTCCCATGTATCTGTTTTTCTAACAATGCATCAATTAATTCCCCATGGGGTACAAAAGTTATCTGCATAAGCAATAGTCTTAATTTCTGGTGTGTCTTCTGTCAGACTAATTCTACATGTATCCATATTCTGTTGAATAAGTCTGATTAATGGGTCTAGAGTAAAAATGTATAAATGGGGACTTAATGGGAATCCCTGTCTCACTCCCCTCTGTGTATGTACTTCCAAACCTAGATAAAATTAACATAGGATAATATAAAATCAAAGATAGTCTCGCATTCAGTATTGTATCGGTTAGATATTCATCTGTTGTTTTATTTTTAAGGGTTTTTCACTTTAAAGCGTTGTTGTTTTAATCGCGTAGCCCCTGACAATCTTACGCTCAATTATTGTAGTGGTCTTCTTCAGGAAGATCGCTCATTGGTCGTGGGCAGAGAAATTTGATTGTGGGTTTGCCGCATTGTAGAAGCAACACGCTTTGTTAAAGTTGAAACCCTTAAAAATAAAACCTTGGATTGAGTTAATACTGCTTCGGGTTTCAATTGCACTTGGAGTGCAGGACTATCTTTGGTTTTTGATTTTGTACGCAGTAAAGATTAGCAACCCCTTCAGTCCTGCACCCAGCTCTACTTTTGCTGAGCACATGGCATCTTGGAGCTTGGATTTCTAGGATACCATAAGAGCAGTTCCATACAGTATTTTACCCACTTCACAAAGTGATCTTGAATGCCATACCTTGACAATACAGTATACAGAAATCTATGTGGCACTCTATCAAAAACCTTTTCCTGGTAAGCAGAAAGCCCTCAGGAATACATTTTCTTCTCCTTTCCCACAATTATCTAAGAAAAATGAGATTATCTGATACACTCCTTTGCTGAATGGCACGAGTCTGTGACCTGTGAAGGGCTATTGCTGCAGTTTCCGACAATCTCCTTGCCAAAGTTTTCTAAATTATTTTTTTGGTCTGTATTCAGTAGGCTCAAAGGCCTCCAGTTTCTAATACCAGCCTTATCCCCAGTGGCGGAGCTAGAGGGGGGACTGGGGAGTGGTCGCCCCTCCTGGTTGCCCCAGTGTGAGTAGTGGCATCCAGCCACCATCTTTAATCACTGTTTAGTTCCCATTATGGAGCTCATGATTGACTGAATGCCCCCCCCCCGGCTCCCAAACACTCCCAAACCTGGCTCCACCACTGCTGGTCCCCTTTTCTAAAGAAGAAAATTAACAATGATGTCCTTATAGTCAGAGGTACCTTTCCTGTTTCCCAGATCTCACTAAATAACACCTAAACACTGGGGCTAAGTATGACTCAAATTGTTTGTAGAAGTCAGATGGCAGGCTGTTTGACCCTAGGGCAGTATTTTATTACAAACTTTTAATACCTCATTGCACCTCCAAAACTTTTACTGGGCTGGTTAACAGAGCCTTTAAATGGTTAGGTATATTTGGAATCTCTAACTCCTCAAGACACTTAGGATCCCATTCTATGGCAGCCTCTGTATTGAAATTATCTGTGGCATAATTAGTTATTTCATTCAAAATTCCTACAGGAGTAGTAACCAGCTGTCTATCAGTTTTCCTATATAATCCAGATATGTTTCTATGCTGAACTCTATCCTGACAACCTGCAAATTTATCCAGATGTTGGGTTTTCCCAAGTTCAAAATTTTAGTTCTTGCTTCAGGGAAATTGCCCTATCTTATTGAAATTGCCTCATCTCCTCCTTTATAATCTCGATTTGATCTTTGAAATCTATACCATCTACATGTGATCTAGAAATTGTGTTTTACAACTGTTTCCATAGTACTAGATAGTGTAGATGTTTTGCATTACTATTATAGTGTATGGTAGAATGCGATAGTGTATGGAAAGCCATACACTGCAGAAAGTAATTCTGCTGCAGTAGTGATGTCCTCACTAATGCAGAACAACATTTCATTCTGCATTAGTGAGGGCATCATAATACAAGTGACTCCTTCAGTGTAGATCTTATGAGTAGGATTGTGGTTTCCAGTTATTATTGTAGTTGACTGTCTTAGGCTGCATGCAAGGGCATTTGGTATTACAATTTCAGGTAGAGGCTGGGCTAGGATTAGTTAATTCTACTTGCTGCGGAGAGAATTAGTGTGGAGAGGATTTTTGTAAGTTTTGCTGTTGTTTTTGTTTGTTTTTTTCAATTTAGCGTAAAGGTTTCTGTGGCTGTGTCTTTTGAATTTAGCGTAAAGGTTTCTGTGGCTGTGTTTTTTTAATTAAGCTCAACAGGGGGCACAATGACCCAACTTAAAGCTGGGGGAATGGGCCTAAAGAGGACCTGGGGCAAACGTCTAATTTCTGGGCTGAATGTGTTTGTGAGACTTGGGAATGCTATTGGTGGGTTTGAAACTGTGTTTGTAAACAACTGCAATCAGTATAGAGAGACTGTATTTCACTGTCCTGTATAGGTGGTGTGAACCATGGGTAGGATTGTGGGGTGCAAGAGTTGTGGGGCAGCAGTGTGGATGAGCATACTATGTAGGCTGGGAGGATGCCCAATATGCCACAAGCTAAGGAGGCTCGAGGAAGAGGTTCAGTGGCTTGGCAGGGAGCTGGGGAGGTTCAGGGGGAGGAGAGGGTTGCATTGGTAGAAGGGCTAACATCTAAGAGTATTGGGGGACACTACAGAGAAGGAACAGTGGGTCAAGGGAGGGGTCATGGGGAAGGGCAAACTTGACAGGAAGCCAGCTGATGAAGGGTGGACTCTAGTAGGGCCTAGCAAAAGAAGAGCAGCAGTAGACAGGAGGGAGGAGAAAACACATAGTAATGCAAAGAGGTTAAGGAACATGTTTGCTGTACTAATGACACATGCAGAAGAGGAGGAAACAGGAGGAGATTGCACGAGGAATGGTACTCATGAAGAAGAGGGAGTGAGGGGCATTACTAGCGGAGAGATTGAGCACAGTATGGCAGGGGGAGGGATAATACTCGGAGAGGTGAGAAGGAAGAGAGAGTTTGGCAGTCAAACAGGAGGAGGTGGAGGGGTCTCAATTGAAAGGGGCAGGGGGAAGACACTGGAGCAAATGGTAAAAGTACCATCTTGAGTGGCCCCAGGAATGAGAACCTGGGTGGGGTTGGCAATGGGCACAAGGAAATATGAGGGGGTGTACTGGTGTTGGGGGACTCCATACTCAAGGAGAGCAGATGGGGCAGCAAGGGGGAGAGGCAGCACAGTGCAGCCAATCAGACCACGGGCGCTTCTCCCTTCCCTGCTCCGATTGGCCAGGACTTGTCCCACTTCTTTGCCGCCTGGCGCTCCTCTGAAACTGCATTTTACGGTCATTTTGTAATAAATTCAAGCCTGTGCTTAATACTGCTACTGAAACTGTGTAAAATTTTAAAGTTGAGATAACTGCAAAGTGTTACAGCTCTCTTCTGCTCTTTTTGCTTTGTAACCCTCCCCCATGGAGCCAGCCCCTCTGTTCGGTGCACAAAATCCTAGCCCCTTTGTCTTGTTAATGTTTTCTACCCACCTCTAAGCCTGACTGCCTACTTAAACTCTCTTTGTTCTCTACCCCCTCAGCTGCTTGCCCTTGAACAGGGCTGCTTCAGCTCCCTGCGGTCGGTTGGTACCTCCTGCCGCTAATCAAGACCAGGACCTGGATTCAAATCCCAAGCAAGGTATGGTGGCAGCACAGCCAATCGGATCACACATGCTTCTCGCTTCCCCACTTCGATTGGCCAGGACTTGTCCCACTTCTTTGCCGCCTGGCGCTCCTCGGAAACTGCATTTTACAGTCATTTTGTACTAAATTCAAGCCTCTGCTAAATACTGCTGCTCAAACTGTGTAACATTTTCGGCCCTCACCCCCACCTCCTCCACTGATTAAATACGCTATCTCCACACCCACTTTCTCTCCCTCTCTCCCATTCATACGCAAGATCTGCCACAATTGAACACCAGCCCCGCTCAGGAGCCAATCAGTTACCCCAAACTCCACCCCTTTGCTCGTCTGTCTCCTTCTTGAGCTGCCTCTGTAACTTGGGCACCTCCTCCCCATACAAACAATGCCTCCTCTGCCTGGCTACCTGCCCCTTTTCATTTCCTTCATCTTCTACCTCCCCCTCCTCCTCTCTACCTTGCCACCCACCGCCCCCCTACACCCCCCTTCCTGCCAACCCCTTCTGGAATCTATTACTACTCCAGCTTGTTAATCACCTCTACTCTCCCCATGTCTGGTCCCACTCTGACTTACAGCCCTACCCCTTCCTTTTCAATCCCTCTCTCTCTCTTGGATGATGCCTCATCTGATCGCCCCTTGCCCAACATCTAAAATTCACTCCTGCCTGCTACTTAAGCGACGCTCACTCTCTTCTTGGTACAAACAGCTGCCAGCACAGTACCTAACTATCGCACTCTTGCTCCTCACTGCAGGTGACATACACCCCAACCCTGGCCCCCTATCCTCACCTTCCCTCCTTCACCCTATGTTCCCCCTCCATAGCCAGTCCACCACCTCTCAGCCCATAGGAAGCCCCCTTCCCTATGGACTGCTCCTACTGCATCTAAATATAAGAAGCCTTCCCCGCAAACTCGACTCCCTCCAAGTCTCACTGCCCACTATGCCCCTGACATCATCATCCTCTCTGAAACATGGCTTAATAAAAGCATCCCTGATACTTCTATCGCAATCCCAGGCTATGCTATGGCCCATCAGGACAGGGCTACCAGAGGTGGCGGAGTATCCATTTACATAAAATCGAACATACACTTTTTGATCATCCTAGCTAAGGCTGAACCCAAAGCCTATGAGATACTACTGCTACAACTGTCCCTTCCTTTCTCACTCCCAATCTATGTCACAGGTATTTACTGCTGCCCAGGTACACCATCCTCTACTGTCTCTGACCTCCTTGCACTAACCTCCTCCCTCACCCTTGCAGGTGAATCATATATTATGGGTGACCTTAATCTCAATTGGCTATCCCCAACCCTCAACAAAGCACGGACCGACATTACTGGACTAAATCTCTCTCAACTCATCACTGAGCCCACCCGCCTGAACCTCAAAACTGGCAACCACTCTCTTCTTGACTGGGCTCTGACCTCCCACCCCCATCGGGTCATCAAATCTGGTCTTCTCCCACACTCCCTGTGTGACCACCATCTTAAATACCTCATACGTAAAATTCACAGCCCCAAATCACCCCCAAGTTCCTGGTCCAATGGTCCTACAAATCACTTGACCGCGCTCCCCTACTAAATGACTTTGCCCAAGCCAACTGGGTCCAATCCTCTACTACCTTCTCTATTGACGCTGCCCTCCTTCACTTCAAAAGCACATTTCTCAATGTTTGGGATAATCATGCCCATGCATCGCACAAGGGTATGGGGCAAGCATCTGCCCTGGATCGCCCCTGAACTCGTAGCATGTCAAAGAACCCATGACCAAGCCTGGAGTGTCCATAAATCCTCTAGTCACCCACAGGACCTCTCCATATACCAGATGCTTAGAAACAAGTGTATCAGAGCAACCCAGCTGGCCAAAACTGAGTATTTCAACTCCACCCTCCAAACAAACCTGAATAATTCCTCTAAATTCTGGAAGGTCATTCCTCCCTCTCCCCACCACAACCTCAGTCCACTCCTAAATATTAGGAACTCCCTTCTCTCGGAACCTAGTGCTGTTGCTGCTGAGTTCAACTCATACTTCTCCACTTGTGCAGACTCTCTCCTCTCTGCCCACCCCTGCTCCATTCACACCTACCGAAGGTTTCAAGAAGCCGTATGTGCCTCGCACCTTCTCCTTCAAAGATATCTCAGCAACCAATGCCCTAACTGCCCTGCTTTCACTCAACCCAACAAAAGGCAAATCACCTGACGATTTGGACCCCAAGCTCCTTTACCTCTCAGTCCCTGCCATAGCTGTCCCGCTCGCCACACTACTAAATCAGTCTTTCATAGTGGCAGCATTCCCCCAGGCTTGGAAGCATGCCATAGTGGACAGTGGATAGTAACTGGATAGTGGTTCCTCTATGGAGGCACCTGCAGTGGAGACCAAGGAGGATGCTGGGAACTTTCACAAAGGAGCCCCACAGGAGGGTGGCATGGGACCCCATAGGGGAAGGAAACAACTCCTGGTGGGGGACTCAATCATTAGGGGGGTAGAAATGGGGAAGGAAGGGGAGAGGGAGGTAAGGTGTCTTCCTGGCGCCACGGCTTGGAGGGACAGGAAGCGAATCCTCAGGATCGTGGGAGGAGCTGCATGAGGAGGGAGTTGGATGTCATTGTCCACCTAGGGACAAATGACCTGGCTAGGAATGGGATCAGAGCAGTGCAAGAGGAGTTGTAGAGTTGAGAGGGCCTTGAACAAGTAGCGCTTGTCACGGTAACCTTCTCGGGGTGCTGTCTGTCTATGGCAAGGGAGATGCTAGGGCACTTCTCACCAGGGAATTCAATGAGTGGTTGAAAAACTGGTGTGGAGCTCAGGGTTTTGGCTTCATTGGGGACTGGGGAGCACTTGGAGGATGCAGACCTATACTGGTGCGATGGTCTGCATCTGTCCGGGGAACCAGGATCTAGGTGAGAGGTTTAAATGCTTCATTGGCAAGCATTTAAACTAGCCAAGGGGGGAGGCACTGAAAAGGAGCAGGGAAATCCAAGCCTCCCCACAAAACATGGTGATTAGTGAGGTAAACACCAAGGTACAGAAGTTATTAGGGAGCAGAACAGATTTAAATGTAAAAAAAGGCAAAGGCAGTAAGGACAGAAATGGGGCTAAAAGGGGTAAGGCTATCAAAAAGTGGAGGGTGATGAGTACCAATGCCCATAGTCTGTGTAACAAGCTCCCTGAACTAGTGGCCTTGATGGAAGAGGGTTGCCTGGATATTATGGCAGTCACAGAAACATGGTACACAGAGAACCATGACTGGGATGTCAACATACCAGGATACACAATCTACAGGAGGGACAGGGAGGGTAAAAGAGGAGGAGGAGGAGTAGCTCTCTATGTAAAGGAAGGGGATCAAAGCAACAGAACGAAAGAGTAAACAGGGAGCAGATGAGGCACTTTGGGTCACCCTGGAGACAGGAAATGGCACCACAATCCGCATGGGGGTTGTATACAGACCCCCATCTCAGGGGGAGGGAATGGACAAGGAAATGATAGAAGGCTTTCTTAGAATGGCAGAAAAAGGAGAGATATTGTTGATGGGGGACCTGAATATGCCAGATGTTAACTGGAGCACCTTTGCTGCAGGCACATCCAAGAGCAGGGTCATTCTTGATGCCCTACAGGGGGCATGCCTCAGACAGCTAGTATTGGAACCCACTCGGGAGGGAGCAATCTTAGACCTGGTACTTTCAAATGGGGATGAAGAAAGAATCTCAGATTTAGAAGTGGGTAGCCATCTGGGAACAAGTGACCACCAAACAGTGTGGTTCACGATAAACACAGCCATACAATCAAGCCATACAAAAGCAAGAGTACTAGACTTTAGGAGGGCTGACTTTGGGAAAATGAGAGAGTGCCTCAGAAAAGCACTAGCAAACAGGCAAGAAGGAGGGTGGAGGAACAATGGGGAGTGATCAAAACAGCCATCACAGAGGCAACAAGCCTTTGTGTAAATCAAATCAATAAAACACAACGAAGGAAAAAAACGCTATGGTTCACAAAAGAGGTGGCAGGGAAGGTTAAGGAGAAAAGGACAGCATTCAGGAAATATAAGGAAACACAGAAGGAGCAGGACAGAGAACTTTATCAGTTAAAGCAGAAAGAGGCTGGGAAGGCAGTCAAAATAGCAAAGGCCCAAACCGAGGAAAGGATAGCCAATTCTGTTAAGAAGGGGGATAAGACCTTTTATAGGTACATTAGGGAGCGAAGAAAGACCAAAGGAGGGATACTGAAGCTTAATAAAGGTGAGGGAATGTGGGTAGAGGGTGACAGGGAAAAAGCAGGGATACTGAACTAATATTTCTGCTCAGTATTCACAAAGGAAAAGGAGGGGGAGTTACCCAAACCAAACAAGAGAAACACTCTGAAGACGGGGGTCGATTCCAGTCCATTTACAGAAGAAAGGGTTCTGAAAGAACTAATAAAATTGAAGGTGGACAAAGCAATGGGGCCTGATGGGATTCACCCAAGAATTCTAAAAGAACTAAGGGTAGAACTAGTGACACCGCTGACTACTCTCTTTAACAAGTCATGGGAGGATGGGGTGGTACCCGAGGACTGGAGGAGGGCATATGTGATTCATCTTCACAAAAGTGGGAGCAGAACAGAGGCAGGAAACTACAGACCAGTTAGTTTGACCTCAGTGGTAGGGAAAATGATGGAATCACTTCTGAAGGAAAGAATTGTTGAGTACCTAGAGGCCAGTGGGGCACAGGACCCAAGGCAGCATGGATTCATGATGGGAAGGTCATGTCAGACGAATCTAATAGATTTCTTTGACTGGGTGACCAAAGTAGTAGACCAGGGAGGGGCTGTGGACATGGCCTACCTAGATTTTAGCAAGGCATTTGATACAGTCCCACACAAAAGATTAATACACAAGATAGCCAGCCTTGGAGTGGGTCCCAAGGTGGTAGCCTGGATAAAAAATTGGCTAGACAGCAGGACGCAAAGGTTAGTAGTAAATGGAGTACACAGTGAAGAAAGGAGGGTTACTAGCAGGTACCGCAAGGTTCAGTACTGGGACCGGTCCTTTTTAATGTCTTTATAAGTGACATTGCAGAGGAACTGGAAGGAAAAGTATGTCTCTTTGCAGATGACACAAAGATCTGCAACAGGGTTGATACACAAGATGGAGTGGAAAGGATAAGAAGGGACTTGGCAAGGTTGGAGGAATGGTCAAATGTATGGCAGCTCAGATTCAATGCAAAGAAGTGCAAGGTAATGCACATGGGAAACAAACCCCAGGGAAGCGTACACAATGGGGGGTGAGATACTGACAACAGTAAAAATAGAAAGGGACCTGGGGGTAATTATATCAGATGACCTAAAGGTGGGCAAGCAATGTGAGAAGGCAGTAAGGAAGGTTGGGGATACTGGGATGCATAGGAAGAGGCATCAATAGTAGAAAACAGGAAGTTATTATCCCTCTGTACAGATAGTTGGTGAGACCCCATCTGGAGTACGTGTGCAGTTCTGGAGACCCCATCTCCATAAAGACATAGACAGAGTGGAGGCTGTCCAGAGGAGGGAAACCAAAATGGTGCAGGGTCTGCACCAGAAGACATACTGAAGAAAGACTAAAGGAGCTTAATATGTATACTCTTGAGGAAAGAAGGGAGAGAGGGACATGATAGAAACTTTCAAGTACCTCAAGGAATTAACAAAGTTCAAGAGGGTAGCATCTTCCAGAAAATAGATGTACAAGAACAAGGCAGCACAATTTGAAGATAGAGGGGATGGCTCAGGGGTAATGTGAGGAAGTATTTTTTCACTGAGAGGTTGTGGATGCATGGAACAGCCTCCTGAGGAGGTTGTGGAGTCAAGAACAGTGGGGACTTCAAGAATGCATGGGACAGGCATAAGGCAGTCCTAGTGGTGGGTAAGAGGAAGTAAGCTGTTGGTTAACTAGGATCTGCAGCTTATCTGTTAGGTAGGAAAATGGGCAGACTAGGTGGGCCAAGCGGTCCTTATCTGCCGTCAAATTCTATGTTTCTATGTTTCTATAGTCAGCCCCCTTCCTAAAGGAGGCTCCCCTATCGCGACTTCTAACTACCGCCCTATCTCTCTCCTCCTGGCGCTTGGAAAATTGCAAGAGCACTTAGTGCTCTCGCAAGTTGCCTTCTTTCTCTCCGACTCAGATTTCTTCATGGATTTCCAGTCTGGGTTCAGAAAGGGTCATTCCACTTCCTCCTCCCTGACTAGGCTCACTGATGCAATTCTCACCAGCATGAATAGTGGACAGATCACCTCTGCCATCTTTGTTGACCTAGCTAAAGCATTTGACACTGTCTCCCACACCCTACTTCTCTCTAGCCTTGCTGAATCTAGTCTCTCCACTGCTGCCACCAACTGGTTCAACTCCTACCTCACTGGCAGAACTCAATCCACAAGAATCTCCAGACGCTACATCTGCCCCCTGCCCATCACTACCAGTGTCCCCCAGGGGTCAGTGCTCGGGACCATACTGTTCTCCATTTTTCTAAACAACTTACCTCTAATCTGTTTGTCTTCCACCATACACATGTACCTAGACAAAACCATTCTCTTCTCCTCAGGCACCTCCCCAGAAATGGTAGCTTCCAACCTCCAAGCTGATTTTGTCAATATCCAACACTGGTTCTGTTCTCATCAGCTCTCCCTGAACGCTAAAACAACTGCCACCATGACCTCTGGCATGTGACAGCACCTGTACAGACTCCCCCCTCCCTCCCTTCCATACCCTAGACGGGCAAGTACTCAAGGATATCCCCCATTCCGTTATCTTGGGGTCTAGCTTGACCGGCATCTATCCTTTAGTGTCCACATTGATGCTACCATAAACAAACTGAGCCACATGTTACGTGCTCTGTACAGAAACCATCGAAGCCTCCCCCTAACTGTATGCCATGATCTAATCCAGAAGATGATACTCCCCTCCTTTGACTACTGCAACATCGTCTATACCGCGGACCCAAAGTCCTCCCTAACCAAACTAGATACCCTGTTCAATGCCTTCTTCCACTTTGCTCTTAATGCACTTCCCCTCACCCATCACTGCGATCTATACCATTCTCTGGCCTTACCAGCCCTTGAAAACTGACGCCTTATTCACTGCGCTAAATTTATCTCCAAGTTCTGGCTAGACATCCTCCCTTCCTACCTCTCCTTTTTGCTCGCTCCTACCCTCACCCCCTCTCATGCCCTCAGATCCGCTGACTCCCGCTTACTTGTAATCCCTTGGCATAAGTCCACCACTGGCCAAGCAGCTTTCTCTCACCATTTCCCCAAACTCTGGATCAAGCTGCCCCCACAAATCTGTCACTCTTCCTCTGTCAATTCCCTCTCCTCCACCCTTGCAAACTACCTTATGGTAAACTGCTCTTGCCTCTAACTCTTGACTGCCTCTACTCCTCTCCCCCTCCCAGCCTGACCAGCGGTTTAGCAAATGCTGTGAAGCTGGACTATTCTTAGCTCAACAGACGCACTTGCCATATAGGCACTTAATGTCCTTGTTTTTGGTTTTTTCTGCTCTTGATTACTGCTTCTTGAGAGTCAATGTCTGTAATTGCAAAATCTGAGTAACCCTCAATGTATATTATGTAGTCTATGTACCAATGTTGCTGTATTAATTTGTTTCCTGTATCCGATGTACCCCCCCCCCCCACACCAGGTTGCACTGGGAGACGAGCAGCTATTTGCTCAGTGTGCCTTTCCTAGTGAAACCATTTCAATAAATAAATATGGGTGGAGTCCATACTGGGATTAAAGGCAGACAATGCAGGATCAGCAATCCTAAGGTGCGCAAGGAGGGGTAGTAGGAAACCACACATTGTGGTACATGTGGGGACAAATGACTTAGCGGGAGAAATGGTGGAGGTAGCAAGGGAGAGGTTTGAGGAAGTGGGAAGGTTGTGCAAGGAGACTGGGGAGTCTGTGGCCTTCTCAGTGGTGTTCCCAGTACCCTGTGCAAGCACTGTGAGAAAGGAGAGGATTGAGGAGTTTAACGCATGGTTGGTAGAATGGTGTCGAACTAAGGATTACGGGGTTGTGGGCAGCTGGAGCAGTACCTGGGATAATAACAATCTGTTTGCAAGGGATAAGCTGCACCTGAGTGGGAGGGGAAGGAGGTATTAAAGCAAAGACTGGGGAGGTATATTGCGACAAAGGTGGTTTTAAACTAGTTAGGGGAGGTGGCAAGTGGACAGCAGGTAGGCAGGGATACGATAGAGCAGAGTCACAGCCTACCCCCCCATGCTAGTAGGGAAGTATTCAGGGTGGCTGAAAAGGGAAGGAGTAGAAGGGAGGAGATGGAGGGTGATGTAGGAAGGGGGCAGGATGGAGAGTGGTCTCGCTGAATGCGAGAAGCCTAGGCAACAAATCAGCTGAGCTACAGGCACTCGTAGCAGTGTGGAGGGTGGATATTGTGGTTGTCATGGAAACGTGGGCAACCGACAACTGGGACTGGGATCTGGCAATCCCAGGGTACAAATTATACAGGAAGAACCATGGGGGGGGGTCTCAGTCTATGTGAGGGGTGGGATCAAATGCACCAGGGACAAGGGGGAGGAAAGGAGAACAGAGGAAATCTGTCTGCAGCTCCTAGAATCAAGGGGTAGGAAACTGAGGACTGGGGTGCTATACAGGCCACCATCCCAGTCTGAAGAGCTTGACAGAGAATTAGTGGAACAAATCAGAAAGGTGTGTAGAAAAGGGAAGGTGGTCATCGTGGGGGATTTCATCTTGCCAGCGGCTGACTGGAGCATTCCAGTCACCTCCAGTGCTAGGGAGCAAGTGCTCCTGGATGCAATCCAGGAGGGTCTCCTGACGCAGTTGATCTGTGAACCTACTAGGCTAAAGAACACCTTAGATCTGGTATTGTTGAATGGGGAGGCAGTAAGGGAAATAAGAGTGGAGGACCCACTAGCCGACAGTGATCACCAAACGGTGTGGTTTAAAATCATGATGTGTAAGGAGCCAGAGAACTCAGTAACCCGGATGGTAAATGTCTGGGGGCAGACTTTGGGAGGATGCGGGAAGTACTGAAAGGGAAACTGGAGGGCATAAGGCAGGAGATGGACAAGGAGCAGAAATGGGATATTATTAAACAGGGGATTACAGAGGCAATGGAAGCCTGCACCAAGACACAGAGTAAGAGGAGCAGAGCAAGGAAACCATGCCGGTTAAACAGCGAGGTAGTGGAGGTGGTGAGGGCAAAACGAGAGCCACACCAGAGGTATAGGAGGACAGAAAAGGAAGGGGACAGGGAGGAGTATGCAAGATGGTCCAAGGAGGTGACCAAAAAAGTGAGAAAAGACAAGGCCCAGGAGGAGCTGAGATTAGCACAGGGAATTAAGGGGGAGAGGGAAGACTTTTTCAGATGCATCAGGGGGAAAAGGAAGTGCAAAGAGACAACAGTGAGGATACCAAAGGGTGAGGAGTGGACAGAAAAGGGGGAAGAACAGGTGGAAGCACTGAATGAATACTTTTGCTCAGTGTTCATGGAAGAAAAGGGGGGGCCGCTACGACCATGGGCTGGAAGGGTGGGGATGTGGGGAGAGGAGGTGACAGATGGAAGGATTGAGGGAGATAGAGTCCTAGAGGGACTGAGGGTAGACAAGGCACCAGGGCCAGATGGTGTCCACCCCAGGGTGCTGAGGGAGATGGCGGAGGTGTTGGCAGAGCCACTGTTGGATCTGTACAGCACCTCACTGGAGTCGGGATGTGTGCCACTGGAATGGAAGCAGATGCAGGGGGACCTAAGCAAGCTAGAGGAGTGGGCAGAGAGGTGGCAGCTAGGGTTCAATCCAGAAGTGTAAGGTTATGCACTTTGGGGCAAAGAACCCAAGGAGAGAATACTGGCTGGAGGAGGTTAAGCTGGAGATCACTGAGGAGGAGAAGGACCTAGGGGTAATGGTAACAGGGACCATGAACACTACTGCCCAGTGCAGGTCAGTGGCTGCAAAAGCAAACAAAATGCTGGGATGCATAGCGAGGTGGATTTCGTCCCGGTGAAGAGAGAGAGATGATCTTACCCCTCTACAGGTCAATGGTAAGGCCACACTTGGAGTATTGTGTGCAGTTTTGGAGGTCATACCTGAAGCGTGATATCAGGCTACTGGAGGGGGTGCAGAGGAAGGCAACCAAGATGATATGTGGAATGGAGAGAAGAGACTATGACAGCAGGCTGGGAGACCTGAATATGTACACCCTGGAGGATAGAAGGGACAGGGGTGACATGATAGAGACATTAAAGTATCTGAGGTGAATCAATAAGGATGGGGCAGATGGGGTCTTTAAGCTAAGGAGGGGGAGGGACACCAGAGGGCATGGGCTAAGAACAGAGGGGAGGAAGATTTAGGAGGGAAATGGGGAGACACTATTTCACAGAGAAGGTGGTAGCAAAATGGAACACAATACCAGAATGGGTGGTATTATGTAAGTCTGTGAACAACTTTAAAAGGGCATGGCACAGGGAGTGAGGGAGAGTGAAGGTGGGGGGTGGCAGTGGGATGACAAAGGGGAGGGGGTGGGGCAGCCGCAAACTAGAGGTGCTAGCTGCACACTAGAGCAGACGTAGATAGACCGGGTGGTCGGTTTCTGCTGGCACATTCGTATGTTCGTATGTTTGCAATTCATCAGTGGTAGCACAGAGTCGCACACATGTGCTGACCAGCAGGCAGTTATTGTTCAAGCACGGTCAGCAGAGCAGACGTGAAACTTAAAAAAGTGAGTGCTTATAATGTTTTTTGTATTTTACATGACAGCTGTAGACATTGCGTCCCACCATACACCATATAGAACAATGTGTGGGAAATGCACACAACTCGGCTGCTCTTTTTCCTCGTGGATACCCTGCTGACTTAGGGACCTCTCAAACTTCGCTCTTGAGGTCATCAGTTGTCATGCTATCCATTCGGGGGAAGAACAGCCTTGTTGTGTATGGTTTCCCATAAACAATTCTAGATGTTATGGCCTAAAGTTTGAAATAACTTTGCAAATTCTTGTTTGGTATCCTTCCACCAAGTTCACACACTATCATAAGCAGTTAGTGAGGAACATCCTGCTTCAAACAAGTCCACCCATTAAAGTTAAACCTCTTCGTTACTTATAAGTGAGACATTGTCTCCAAGGTTTCGATGGACAAAAGAAAGGGGGTCTCCCTACAGTGCAATGACATAGTACTGCCCTGTGGTCTGAAGATTCTACAGCAACTGTCCTTGCAGTGCTCATATGTACGGTTGCAACTAGAAACAGAAAATCAATCCTAGTAAGTTCCCTTTCGAAAAAATGACACCCGGCACAGATTTGCAGGTAGTACAGCCATCCTTTAATCTAGCAACCTGTACCACATCTCTCAGAAAATTAGAATCATTGTAGATCTTTTTTTTTGTACACCACCACCACCACCCCCATCTGCCGTAGATAGCCCACAATTAAATTCACCCCTAACTATCACTGTTTTACTGGCGTGCAAATGACAGCAAAACAACTGAAATAAAGCTACCCTACCCACCTTAGTCTGGGGGGCATATAGATTTATTTATTTATTTATTTACGAGTTTAACCAGGAAGGCATACTGAGCAGGGTTGCTTGATTCCAGATGCGACCTGGGGGACAAGTCCCAAGAAAAAATAGTACATCACAGGGTACAGTAGTTAAACATCACAGCGAGGGGGCCACCTGCCATACAGACAATCGGCAGATAGAAACAGGAAACAAAGGAGGGGGAAAATACAGATGGATAAAATTACACAGAAACCCAACTGAGAACACAAAATACAAGTACATAGTGGGAACTAGCTAAAGCATGAGCAGCTGGAGGAGAAGTGGGTGCTGAGTAGGAGATTGAGGTGGCAGGGGTTGGATGAATGTCTTATATCGGCTGGCAAGGCGTTCCAAAGCTGGGGGATACGGAATTTGAAAGCTGCCTACCCTTTGGTTGTGCGCATGAAGGAGACTTGGAGGAGCCTGGGGTCTGTGATTCTGAGGGAGTAAGTAAGGGGAGGTTGTGGGGAGAGAACAGAGGCCAGGTAGGGGGGAAGGGTATGGGACCAAAATTTGGCTGCAGACCTAGCACAGTGGGTTAATCTGCGGTCTTGGAGGGATGGCAGGGCTAGGGAGCTATATAAGGTGCAGTGGTGGGTTGTTTGTGGGCAGTCACGGATAAAGCGACAGAAGGAGTGGAAAAGTGTGTCAAGGCTGGCTAAGGAGGAGGAGGAGGGAGCAGTAGCATAGACTATGTTGCCATAGTCGAGTATTGGGAGGATCATCTTTTGAACAATAGCTTTCCTGCTGGAGAGGGGAGGCAGCCTTTGTTCCTATATAGGGCGCCGAGTTTAGGGAGTAGTTTCTTATGGATGGAATCAATATGAGTGGTGAAATCTAGGTGCTGATCGCGCCAGACGCTGAAGTATCTGAAACTGGTGCATGCTTCCAGGAGGGTCCCGTCCAGTGTTTGGAAAGGTGGGCAAGGGACTTGGCGGGAGAGTCTTTGCTGTAAGCTGAAGGTTTAGCAACATAGTTTTCTTAGGGTTTAGGAATAGTTGGTTTGACCGGAACCAGTCATGGATGGCGTTGAAATCCTGCTGTAGTAGATTAGCCACCTCGCCTGTGGAAGGGCCAGTGGCATACAGGACTGTGTCATCCACATACATTTGGATGGATGAGTAATGACAGGCTGATGGTAGGTCATTTAAAAATATAGAGAAGAGCAGTGGGCCCAAGACTGAGCCTTGGGGGACGCCAGCAGTAACTGGTAGGGGGTTAGAGATGTGTGAGATGATTTTTTACAGCCTGGTGCCTACCCACCAGGTAGTCGTGGAACCAGTTGGAGGCTGGCTTGGAGAGACCGGCATCTTTTAGTTTAGAAAGGAGCAGAGTATGGGAGACGGTGTCGAAAGCCTTGGCTAAGTCTATAAAGATGGCAGAGGTGATGTGGCCTTTGTCCATGCCGGTGAGTATGTCATCAGTGATTCTTAGCAAGGAAGTGATAGTTGAGAGTGATTTACGAAAACCGGATTTGTGTGGGGTGAAGAAGGAGGAGGCATCCAGATAGGGAGAGAGTTGGGCAAGGACAAGCCATTCCTGTAGTTTTGCCAGAATTGGGAGTAGGGAGATGGGGCGATAGTTACCCGGGAAGGAGGGGTCACCCCCTTTTGGGAGGGGTATGACGATAGCCTCTTTCCATTCGGTTGGTAATTTGCCTAGTGAGAAGAAGAGTTTAAATAGATCGGCTAGTGGGGCGGCTATGGCTGGAGAGGACAAATATAACTTCTTGGCGTCCAGGGCCATGGGGCATTTACCTTTGTTAGGGTTCAGAGATCGTAGGGATTTGAGTACTTCGGCCGGGGATACAGGGTGAAAGGAGAAACTGTATGGTTGGTAGGAGTGCTCTTGGTGGGGGGGGCACGGAGTGGGTGGGTGCTGGAGGGATGATAGGAGTGAGTCAGCGCAGCTGGAGAAGTAGGTGTTGAAAGCAGTGGCTACCTCACAGGGATCAGAGATGGTAGTGCCCTGTATTGACAGTGTCTGTGGTGGCGGCTGGGTAGGGGGGGAGAAAAGGGATTTGAACGATTTCCAAAAATTTGTCGGGTGGTTAAGGTTTGCACTGAAAGCCGATAGGAAATAGTTCTTTTTTGCCTGGTGAATGAGTTTAGTGCAGGAGTTGCAGAGGGCTCTGTAGCTTTGGAAGGATGCCTGGGTGCCCAGTTTCTTGTGGGCTTTCCATGCGTGGTCCCTCGAGAGGCATTGGCTGATATCAGCGGTGATCCAGGGAAGGTGGGCGCCTCTGACCCTTTTTGTACGCAGGGGGCATGGTAGTCCCATACTTTTAGGAATTTGGCCTTAAAAGTTGTGAGTGCGGCTTAAATGGGTGGGGCCACTGAGATGAAGGACCAATCTACGTGTCCTAGGTCTTGCAAAAAGCGATGCTAGGTCCAGGGAATTATATGACCTTGTGCGCAGTATCTTGGGGGGGAGCGGTGGGCCTGTGCACTTTTCTGATCATGAAGATCATGTGGTGGTCACTTAGGAGTCTGGGAGCAGGCCCGCATGTAGGATCCTGTGGGGGTGGGAGGAAAGGACCCAGTCCAGGAGTGAGTGATTTTGCATTTTGTGGTTTAGCCGGGTGGGGTCTACAATTAGTTGTGTGAGATTTAGAGCCTTGATCTTGGTCTTGAGGTGGGCCTTATCTTTCGCTAGCCAGTTGTGGTTAAAATCACCGATGGTTTGAAGCTCGCCTCCCATGGTTAAGGTCTTTAGTGTGTCCAGGTGAGCTAGGATGTCAGGTAGGGGGGTGCTGGGGAGGGCAGTAGGTACCTGCAACGTACACTGGGGTGGTGAGGGGAGTGAGAGTTTGATTAGAAGGGAGTCGATATGGGCTGGAATGGAGGGAATTTGCACCATGGTAAACTGCAGCCTAGAGGAGATGTACATGGCTGTTCCATTACCTCTCTTTTTCCCTAGTCGATCATGTCTGATGATTGAGTAGACAGGGATGGATACTTCAGTATCGGTGTGATGCGGCTTTAACCACGTTTCAGATATGATCAGGATATCAGGGTGATGGTATAGGGCAATTGGTTGTAGCACAGTTATTTTGTTTAGTAAGCTGCAGGAGTTGAGGTGCAGGAGCCTGACACCTTTAGGGAATGAAAACCGGGTGTGAGCGTTTTGGGTGGGGGGGTCCAGGGTTGGCCTCAATATCCCCGGCCAGGAGCAGTAGCAGTATGATATGCTGTTTGGATTTATGCCAGAGGTATTTGGGCCTGGGGGTAGGGGTGGTATCTGAGGAGGCGGGCGGAGGGCTATGGAGGGTTGGGATGTGGAGAACAGTATGACCTGGGAGAAAAGAGGGGGGCAGGATGGTAGCGCTAATGGCCCAGTTGTGCACTTTGGCGTGGGCTTGCTGTTGGTAAGAGTTTGCAGAGTTGGGCTGGGGGATAAAGTAGGGGGACATGAGTGGGGGCGGTTCCCTTTTTGGGAGGATAGCTGGGGGAAGGGATGCCAGTGGGGCAAGTGAGAAAAATAGCAGGGGTAGAAAAGGCAGCATAATGGCAAAAAATAAGTGGAAAATGCTTGAGCAGAGGTATAGCGGCCACTAATGGTAGCAGCTGATAAGCTGCAAATGGGAGAGTGGGCTGATGGCCTCTGGAAGTCACGTCAGTGATCGCTATAAAGCAAGGAGTTCACCAAGGGCGGTGGTAGGGATGGCGGGGAGCCGGCACATAGCGCCAGTGGGGCTAACACAGACTCCGATTCAGCGGAGCGTCCGTACCTTGCAGCAGCGTCGGTGGGGTGGCATCTTCGGATGCACTGGCTGGCTGGGGAGGGCAGCTCCAACTGATTACCCTCGCGACCCCGCTGTGGAAGGAATGGAGAGAGAAATGTATAGCTGACAGAGAGGGAGGAGCAACACGAAATGGTACATGTATCAGGCAGACTGTGAATATGCATGCATAGTTAAACTGGAGAGAATACAGCCCTTTTCAATGGAGCAGTGGTGTACAATCAAATTGTAAATTTCACCAGACCCACTGCTATTACTAATGCTAGCACCCTTTAAACAAACTAGCGCATACATATACCACCATGCAGGACATCTAGTAAGAATGCTCAACCTGGTTCAATTTCCACTAATGTTGTGATAAGACATGAAAAATCCTTAAAAAGTATGCTGACACCATCGCACTTATCAGTTTCTTGGGACCAAAAGTAGGGCCCATGAACCCAGAGCTTTTTCACTGCTGAAACTTCAAACATTGATTTAATTCAGGTATCCTGTAAAAATATTATATTACCCAGTAAAGTTTCCATTAGTGACACAGTTATTCTCTTCCTGAAAGTCTTGATGCCATTAACATTCAAGGTCACAGGAGAGATAGAAGGGCCAACACACACATTGGTGTATTAAGAGGGAGGCACCTGAAACTCTGCCCTTGTCTGAGACCTTGTTCTCTGGCTTTTCTTGCTGTTCAGCCATGGGTGGCCTCATCCAGGTCCGATGAAGCATCTTTCACTGAGGGTGATAGCGGGGAGGCCTCAGAAACCCCATCATCCTCCTCAATTTCGCCCCACTGTCAGGATGATAATACAGAGTAGGTATCTGTTTCATAACCTCCTTTTTCTGCTTCTTTTTCATTCCTCTTTTCCTAGAGTACACTACCTCCATCTCTATCTCCACTGGGGGAAGGGAAAGAGGCATTTCTGGCTGAGAAGAGGGTATCATAGCAGGGGGTTCTACTGTTGTTGGGCCTTGCTGAGGAGAAGCTGGATCCATCTCATCCAAAGCTGGCTCCATCATACTGGTACCATTTCCTCCTGTATCTTCCATTGGTACAAGGTCACCCAAGGGGTTCTGAACATCAACAAGTGACGGGGGGTCATCCCTAACTTCAGGGATCCCATCAATGGGTCTCTCAGCAAAACATCAGGCAGACGCTGCCACTGCTCCTTGAGTCTGCCCCTTTGTTATGATCTCTACTTGATTAATAACCCCAGATCTATTGTGAAAGGCCCAAGGGCACTGCCTATATAAATGCCCCTGCTCCTTGCGCAGATTGCACTTAAAAGGTTTAAGGACAATGTAAACTAACATGACCATACTCAAAACACATATTACATCTGGTAGCATCACACATTGCACTCAAATGTCTATGGGAGCCACATTTATGACATGTGCATAGTTGACCTGGATAACCCCCCTCGTCTCTGCCTAAGTAGAAACTTTCTGGAAGGTGACACACTCCAGTATTTGCTTGTTTCAGTTTCACCCTAAATTTCCAATTTCCAGTCCAAACATGCTCAGAATCTTTTTTTTTTTTTAATTTATTTTTCTCCCCTCCTACGTCCCTACCAGAGCCACCCCTTCGGGAGTCGCCAATGAAACCCATCCCTGCCACCGACTTACCTGCTGCTTGGGTCCCTGATCCTGCCTTGGATTGCCCATCGGGTGGGGTTTGGGGAGGGGCAGGACACTCCTGTACCTTAATTTCTTCGTCAGGTCCCTGAGATAGCGACAGTCGGTGGCATATCAGGACTGGGTTCGGCGCTCCATCTACCCAGCTCTGGAGGGTGATTTGTTTTCCCTGTTCTGTGAGGACATTGCCAGCCCATGACGTCAAATCACAAGCACCAACATCCACAGCGTCCTCCCCTCTCAATGGTGCAGCCCCTAGAGGTGATTGGTCCACAGGCCCCCGCCCATGACCAATCAGACCCCCAAGGTGCTGACGAGCTGTCATGCCTCCAGCCCCTGCCAGAGGTTACCGCTCGCAGGGTTGGATCCCCACCCTTCCCCCGGAGAAGGCGAGCTGTCATCGGACGCTCAGTCTATCTCCCCCTGGCTGAACCCCGACAACCTGAGTCCACTCCCGAACCCGGGTCACCGGCGTCGTGCAAGGTGTGGCGTCCAGTGCCTCAACCCTCAGCGCCACCAGGTCAGCATGCTCAGAATCTATAATGGGGGTTGGATTTTCCACCAGTTCACTTCTCTGTTTCAACCAGTGCATAATGTCTGCCACATTTACTTCCTCATTCTTAAACAAAATAGTAATGGTTTTGACTGACTGCAGGCTTAGAGAAGGGAATACCTACAAACAGAGACCAAAGTGTAGTATCCTTTAAGCCCTCATACTTATGCCAGAAATGCTCCAATGATTTGAGAGTTTTAAAACTAATGTCATAGGTTGATTCCCTGGCCACATGAATTACATCATAAACCTCTGCTGCAAAGAAGCTCATAGAGTCTTTTAATAAATTACGAATGACAATACTCTATCCATGTGTAGCTCTTGGTTTCCCCTATATTTAAGATGCATAATGTTGCACCACTGTGCAGGTTCACCATGTGCAGCAAATAAGTCAGCCATATGAAATGTTCTTTGTGACTCTGCAGAGCTTTGTTCCTGTGAGTGTGTAGAAACCTCACTGTAAGAGGGTTCTGAAACAGCAGAATTCTCATGTAGACCCTACGGTTCCCCTGGAGACATATTCACCTCATTTTTATCTTGCTCAGTATTTCTGTAAACAGGATGAGGAGCAGGGGGGCAGGGGGTTGAGTCTGAGGAGCTTGGTAACACCAATGCTGGTGGAGGGCCATTCACATTGATAGACCCCTTTAAAAACATCAGTCTTATCCTCTAAGTTAAAATAACTTCACTTCGCACCTCCATGTGGGGCTGGTCTTCAGATATAGCCCCCTCCTGTATATTACCACCCCGAGGCTCAGCAGTATTAACAGATAGTACCTGTTTTTGGTGAAACCACTCTGATCCCCCAGGAGCCATGACTTCCCATCTGCTGCTCTCTTCCATCCTGCAGCTTCCGGTGCTGCCTCGACTGTTCACCCTGCTGGGTGCATAGCCAAATCATGGGCTTGTTTGACGTGCCCGAATGCCCTCAGCATAGCCCAAGGGTTTTTGATGCTTTACCTTTGCTGGTTGAGGTAGATGATCTGCTATGCCAGTATGATAGTATGGTTTTCTCCACCCTTTTTTCACTCCTGACCTGCAAGGTATTCTGACCATTTTGCGTAGTTTCACTAGAGACTCTGGGAAGAGGTATTGATACTGCAGTTGTGGGTCCGGCACTTTCCAATGAGTTTTCAGCTGGTAACTATGCTTTTTGTAGAACAGGGTCTGCATCACTCACTTCTGCATATTCAGCTGAAGGCTTGTCAGGTGAATTGTCAGTCAAAGTCTTTGATCTTACTGCAGCTGACTTTGATGGCTCATAGAAAGACTATGAATCATTGCTAGTCTCCTGATGCAAGCCAGTAGCCTCAGAACAGAAAGTCACAGACAGCTTTTCTTTTCCGATTTGAAAATGAGCCTCTTCCTTGGCCACCAGGTTTAGTAGCAGTTTTTTTCTCTCCTCCATATCCCTCTTTAACTTCTCCTCCTCCTCCTCCTCCTCCAACATTCTCTTCTGTTGTGCTTCTTTACTGATGTTAACATTAGTAGTATCCTGGGTTTCTTTAGCAACATGAATTTCTCTATCAGTATTTGTTTCAGTAGCACAAACTGAACCATCAGTGACCCCTGGTGAGTAGGTAATAGGGGAAGAGATTCGCTCCCCCATACCTGGAGCTGCATCCACACCCCCACCTGCCAAATCAGCCATCTTGGCTGCTAGCCAGCTGGCCAGAAGTTCCCCCTACTGGAAAGTACAGGATCTTTCCTTGTGCTCTGACCAACATTATCCATTCCAGTGATGCAACCAGTTCAGACAATTGTCAGTGGTCATACAGTGTGTGGGTGGTGATGAGTAGAAGGGCCTCTACTACATGTTTATAGCCATTATATTACCAAACTTTCATATTGCTTATACAGATCTTTGGGATACAGTCATCATGGAAAGCACTGTATAATTAAGTAATAATGCAAAACATGGCATGTGTCGTGCTAGGATGACATCACACCTCAGGTGGTTGGGCCATAGGCCAAGTGTGTCTAACACCCGAGAAGTGGTGTTATCCCTATGACACATGCACTAGAGTGCATTATTGCAATTATAAAATTGCTTGCTTGTAAAAAAAAAAGTGCAATGCTACATTTTTAAAATACATTTTTAGTTGCTTTATGAATAGGAGTAATGTACTGAGATAACATCACTGCTGAAGGACAGCACTGACCAGTCACCGCCTAGGACTTATTCTTGTCATTTTATAATTGAAAGTTATTCTTCATTAACCGCCACTGTCTGATTCCTTCATCACGCTCACCAAGGTCTAAATTTCCTCTACCTTCACCAACAAATAATGCAGAAAATACAGCTGGGAAGCAGACTGATGATAACAAAAATGTGTCAGGATAATAGATGGTAGAAGATTAGGAGCAGAATGCATTTGTTCTTAGGGGAGTGAAGGACTTCAATAACTTGTGAAGATTAAAAAGTCAGGTCCTTCTTTTGGGGGTTGATTTCCTATATGTGTCTCACAAAGACTGATTAAAATGGCCAATGTCTTCCAATGAAGTGTTTAAACAAGGCAGCCCCACCACATTTTTGTTTATACTGTATGCTTTCAAACTTTGCACTGTGTCAACCTGCTTCTTCGACAGAAAGCAGTTCCTTTATCTACCCCACCCCGTCTAGTACCAAATGCATTTGTAATAAAAAAAAGCAAATAGGAGCTGTTCTTTGGGGGGGGAGGGTAGTCTATTGTGTCAATTGAAGCATGATCACTGTCACACTGCCGCAGAGGATAGCAAGAGTCAGAACCATGTGGTGAGATAAGAAAAATAAGAATTTCATAAATGTAATATTTGTTCAAGCGTGGCAACCACTAACATTTTTCCATTGTTGGCCTGCAGAATGTCCTTTGCTCAGTGTATGAATAAAGTCTGCAGCTAGCCTTTATTGTGTTGAGCTCTGGAGTTCTGCAACAGCTGACTGACAGCAATTTCGTTATTCCCCTAATTCCAAACAGAGGGCACCTTCTGCTCTTCAGATATGTGATGTTATAGACACCCAAGTTTTATTACATAATTCCAGGGAGAAAAGAATAGCCACACAGTAAGTAAATGTTATGGACACTCCCCTTGGGAAGATAAAGTCAAAAGCATACAGTATTGCAGAATACCATTCTGCGTTATTGCTTTACCACAGACAGTATATGTAGCCCCAAGGGATGTTTAGCATCTAATGTCTTCTTATTAAAGGTAAGAGATTGATGGCACAGGGCAGTCTGTTGGCACATGCTTCTTGCACATTGAGACACAATGATTGCAAAGCACTCACTACCATAGTTCATGAATGTGCCTCCCAAAACAAACTTACAAGCTGCTTTTACATGTTTAGCTACAGTGTTTATCAGTTTCACACAGTTGCAGAGATGCACAGTTTGTGAAGACTGGCGTATATGTATTGTACCGTGTTGTTTGCTGCAGTTAACAAAGGCAAAGTCCACTGATAAGATGACCCTGAGCACAAGACACCTAGTATTTGACTAGCTATCTCCCTCTGTTACATGTATAAAAAAATCTTGAAACATAAGATGCAGTTAACACTCTGACCCAGAATGCTAGATAAAAATACATCCCATTTTCTGTTGAAAGGCTAGGTTTGCCTGTCTGACTAACATTCCTTAGGACTGTCTTATCTCAGAAGCCTGCCTTTGACACAGGCTTCCAACTATTACAAATGAATGGTGTAAGGAATGTAGTGTAAGGAATGATGCGTTCTTAAAATTCAGTGATATCGGACTATGATAGATTGTAGGGTACTCTTTCTGTGGTTTCTGGAGATATTGGTCGATATGCATGCCAACAAGATGAGAGCAATATCGAGTCTCCATAAAGAATGCAAACAGTGATAATCTGTAACCGGTGCAGGGTCCCTTGATAAAAGAGAGCTCCTTTGCAAATGCAGCATGTGCTTGAAAACATTTTTTTTAAGTTCTTTGGTTTACAATTCTCCAGTGAGGAAAATAAATCATTCAAAAGGCTTTGTTAACAAGTCCTCTTCCCAGTCAGTGGCAGACACCAAAGTCATTACTCACAAACAGTTTTATATGTCATTAACAGAATAGCCGCTGCACACAGGAGGTTTGTCTCTGCTACTGTCTCAACAAAATATAGCAGCTACAGTTCTATCTGAAGGTATCATATAGTATTATATCTTCAAACCAGTAGAAATTTAGATGCTCTGAAACGCATTCTTGGAAAAGCTGTTGTTAATGATTTATTGTAAAATAAACAGTACTTTATTTTTTTCTGCAGTTTTCTACACAATATAAATACATGACTGTAGTGCCCCACAGATTGTCAGGCAAGCAGACCAGGAAAACCTCAGGGAGGGAAAGGGCTAACCCCCCCCCCACCCAGACACCTCTTCAACCAGCTCTCATACCTTCATTGCCTGCCTCTTCAATTTCTGGACCTGCCTCCATCCTTCATCCTCTTCATCTCCCTCATCCTCTTAATCTTGCTGCTTCCACTTCTCCTGCCAGCCAAAGAGACCGATCGGTCAATAAGGTACTATACTGGCAATTCTCCAAGCTAGCTAGCCACCTCTTGCTCCTCACTGGAAAGAGTGTTCCTCCCTGGACTGTCATATCATACACTGGTATACTGCTAGTTACCCTTGGCCAAGGTATTTAGGTATTGGTGGTACTGCTAATAGTAGATCTGCAGACATAGGGCACTAGGTGACCCTTTTTGAGTCTTATATTACATATCTACATATATAACTACCTACCTGTCGATGTACTGTATTTTATACATATATAGTTGCCTTCCTTGGATAAAATTGTTTAGTAAATGACAATCATTGTAAGTAAAACAAAATGGTAATATTAAATGCACACTGAAAATAGAAAATAGAGTTAAAAATCTATATTTTGACCTTAGGCCTTCTTCAGAAAATATCTAAAAGAGAAAAAAAACAAAGTGCCTTTTATACTGCAATGAAGTAACCAGTTATTTTTCCAGCGTAACCAGTGGCTGTCGCAATAAAAGCTGTCTGCTTACACCTGGAACTGTTGTTCCTGCTCTCCTTGGAAAGAAGAGACAAACCACCCTCCAAAGCCCGGTCACCACATGACACCAATCAGTATCAGAAGAGAAAATCATTAGAATGCAACATGGTTCCATTAAGCAATAAGGCACAACAGGGTGTGGGTTATTGGGGGTTTACCCACGCCTTGTGTGGTGTGTCATGAGGTGCAGCCAAGTGACTTAACCACACAAGAAGTGGGTAAATCCTCAATAACTCACACCCTGGAGTGTCTTATTGCGATTATACAATGGACCCATGTGTAAAATAAATGGAAAATGTGTTTAATTATGTTTTTTATAAATGCAATTCCTCAGCCGTGAGTAATGCATGATTTCCCCACAGTCATGTGACATGTTTTGACCAATGAGGTTACAGGATTTTCACACACCATTGTATAATTGCTGTTAATTACCTAATGTCATACACCATGATTTATCTCCACATCTACAACACCTGTATGTCATTAAATACAGGCCTCTTGAACCACATTACTCTACTTTCATAAACGTTATGATGCATCATGCCTGAGCAAGGACATGGTGATGCATATAATATGAACAAAAAGCTTCCTGTAAATATGAACACTGGATTAGGCATTGAATTATAATATATACAGTATGTAAACCACTCTCCCCATTGAAAAACAGAACTGAAAGCAATCCTGTAGCAGTTGATAATAAAGCCATTGTGGCATCATCCACAAAATAATGTTGACCTAAGTAATCAATCATGGTATTAGCAACAAAATAACACTAAACTAATTAATCAATCATGATGTCATAAACAAGTAAAACTGACCTAAGAAATCAACTGTTACATCATCAATATGAAACACACAAAACTAATCAATAAATGCTGACATCATCAATAAAAATAACTTTATAACTAGTTTACCTCAGCTTAAGTATCATACGTTTGATTACAAATACATTCTTTATTTAAACAACTTATAGCTTATTAAATTATTTTTTGCATACAGTCAGAAACACATACAAGGACATTCATGGTAGACAGGGCAAACAGAGTACAGGCTGAGCAAATAGTACATCTGTGGATACAATGCAGAGTCAAAGACTATGGGTACTGGGCAAACACCCCTAGTGCATTTCAAAAACTAGCTCCCCCCTCCCATAGGGCCCCCAGATCTTGCATCCTTCCCCCCGAGATGGCCTCCACCTTACCACATCTGCCTGTCTCACCAACTATCCCCTCATTTAGGATACTACATCTGATATAGTTAACATAACATACATTAGCCACGGGTTCCACCTATGATGGCTTCTGTCTTCTGTTTTTTTGTAGGTAGGACATTAATTTCTCCATTTCATCAATGTCCCAAATCATGTCTTCCTATTGGACGTGCATCAGAGATTTCAGTCTGAGCCAGAGTCTAGTTATTATTTTTTTGACTGTGTTAAGGAGAATACATAACAAGTAGATGACAGTTTTATTCTTAATCTGTGGAGGATAGTGTAAAAGGAGGGTAATTTGCGGGGTCAGTTTATCCACATTGCTAATTACTGTCTTTAGTTTTGTTTCTAACAATGTCCAGAATGAGGTGAACACTGGACAGAATCACAGGACATGACAGTGTGTGGCCACTACACAACCACAATCCCGCCAACAGGAAGAATCATGGGTAGACAACAATTTAGTAGTTATTTGGGAAGCACAAAATAATCTCATTGCCGTTTTCCAGCTATAGTCTCTCCATTGATAGGAGCCTATAATTTTATGTTGTCTGAAACAAATTAGGTACCAATCTGCCAGTTACAGGGAGATGGACAGTTTTGCTTCACAGGTATTCTGTGTGTATTGCTTCCCAGGTATTCAGTGTGTGTGTGTGTGTGTGTGTGTGTGTGTGTGTGTGTGTGTGTGTGTGTGTGTGAAACATCTGCCTAGCGGCTTCTTTGTAAAGCTTGATAACATAGTGATATAAAATGATATGGCCATGTTCCCCTAAGGATCTGAACTATTAAGTCAAGGAGGGTAGTTCTGACTCAACCACTGTAAACCCTATTTGGACATCATAGAAATGACATATCTAAAAGTACCAGTAATGGTCCCCAGCATTCAGCCTAAATTCCTGAACCAGCTGTGCAAAAGACTTGAAATGACCAGCAGTGTAAAACTGGTAGGTATGCACCAGGCCTTTTTTTGTCCGGATCTTAAATTTGTAGTCAAGTCAAACTGGAACAAATTCTAAATCAAAAGTTGGGATGCTCAACCACCTGGCACTCTGTTTTAAAGTTTTATGAGAGAATAGCTGATGCCCACTTTTAAGTAAAGCTGCAGTAAAAAAAAAAGTCAACCTAACTGTCAAGTCCAGGTAGTCTCAGAATCCAAATAGAGAACGTCCACTACAGGGAACATACTGCCCAGTTCAAGGCCTACCCATCTGGGTTGCTGGGCAGTGGCCTTCCATGCTGGCATGCATTTGAACTGAGCAGCTTGAGCGTACAAGAGGAGATTTGGAAGGGCTAGGCACCCCTTATTTTTGAGAAGTCGAAGCTTGGTATATGCGATCCATAGGTGGCCTCCCCCGCATGAATCTAGAGATCCATTTATTCCATTTCTGGAGGTCTACCTGACTTGGGAGGAGGGGAAGTGCCTGAAGTAACATAGAAACATAGAATCTGATGGCAGATAAGGACCGCTTGGCCCACCTAGTCTGCCCATTTTCCTACCTAACAGATAAGCTGCAGATCCTAGTTAACCAACAGCTTACTTCCTCCTACCTCCCACTAGGACTGCCTTATGTCTGTCCCATGCGTTCTTGAATTCCCCCACTGTTCTTGACTCCACGACCTCCTCAGGGAGGCTGTTCCATGCATCCACAACCCTCTCTGTGAAAAAATACTTCCTCACATTACCTCTAAGCCGTCCCCCCTGTATCTTCAAATTGTGCACCCTTGTTCTTGCACATCTCTTTTTCTGAAAGATGCTACCCTCTTGGACTTTGTTGATTCCCTTGAGGTACTTGAAAGTTTCTATCATGTCCCCTCTCTCCCTTCTTTCCTCAAGGGTATACATATTAAGCTCCTTTAGTCTTTCTTCGTATGTCTTCTGGTGCAGACCCTGCACCATTTTGGTTGCCCTCCTCTGGACAGCCTCCACTCTGTCTATGTCTTTGCGGAGATGAGGTCTCCAGAACTGCACACAGTACTCCAGGTGGGGTCTCACTAACTGTCTGTACAGAGGGATAACAACTTCCTGTTTTCTACTATTGATGCCTCTCCCTATGCATCCCAGTATCCCCCAGCCTTCCTTACTGCCTTCTCACATTGCTTGCCCATCTTTAGGTCATCTGATATAATTACCCCAGGTCCTTTCCATTTTATGTTGCTTGCACGCATGTGCAAGAAACATAGTGCCATCATCGGAGATTTGGGGTGTATCACCTCCTCCTCCAATTCAGTCAGTGAGCTGGCAGGCGCGGCCTAGCCAATGCATTTTGGAGCAATCTATGACACGCTCAAAATGCGGTAGCGCCAGTTGAAAGGGAGTTATGCTTCAGTGAGCAGCAGGATAGCGTAGTCCCCCCCACATGCAGGCGGCGCCCGCGACGCACTGTGTAGCCGACAGGGTGCCCAAACCCCGCCGGCTGAGCTGCGCCGTCCTCCCCCCAGTAGTTGGTGCCACGCTGGGAGCCCACCCCAGCATGGCAAACAGTCCTTTGGCCAGCGGGGGTGCCCAATCCCCGTCGGCTGAATGGCCCCGTCCTGAGTGCCACGCTGGGAGCCCACCCCAAGCGTGGCAAACGTCCATTACGTCTTTTTTTTAAACCTATAAAACAAAAGCGGTCCATGCGCTGCCTCCCGACCCCCTCCCACAACCTGCACCCACCCACTGCACACCCAGCCTCCCCACACCTCCCTCACCCCATACTTACTCCGACTCGCGCGTGATCTTCGTGGACGGAACATGTCTGCACTCTTCAAAGCCGACCGCGAACTGAGGAAATGCCAGTAAGCTGTATAATGGGCTAGATAGGGGGTTCAACTTTATTGCATATCTCAGGCATTTTGGGAATTTTGCACCAAATTTCAATATTCTGGCCTGAAGGTGATTTTGCAGTGACTGTGAAATCACCCTTTGGGCCTGAATACCACCATGACAGTGACATCATTCATGAGAAGGGGTCCCAAAAACCCCATGTACACAGGCTCGTAAGTTCGCGAAATTTCAATATTTTCACTCCAGATTTTCAACATTGCCATTTTACCACACCTTCTTATGAGTAGTACAGCTGTCATTTTTCACATCTCACCCAAAATGTGCTTCCGCCCTTGTAGCGTAGAATGGCGCAGTCGGTGTGCGAAATCAATGTATGGGACAAATTAAGAAAATCACAGTGACACTGTTCATGAGCAGAGGTCTTAAAATGGCTATGTTGAAAATTTGGTGAAAAAATTCCTAAAAATAACTGTTTTACGAGCGTGCATTGCGCAGTTCCTACGCAGGCTCGTAAGTTCACAAATTTTCAATATTTTCACTCCAGATTTTCAACATTGCCATTTTACCACACCTTCTCATGAGCAGTACAGCTGTCATTTTTCACATCCTGCCCAAAACATGTTTCCGCCCATGTAGTGCACAATGGCGCAGTCGATTGTCTTGAACTCAGTGTATGGGACACATTAAGAAAATCACAGTGTCACTGTTCATGAGAGCAGATCTTAAAATGGCAATGTTGAAAATTTGGTGAAAAATTCTAAAAATGACTGTTTTCACAGTGTGCATTGCGGTTCCCACATACCTTTCGTAGGTTGCAATTTCAATATTTCCACTCCAGATTTTCAACATTGCCATTTTACCACACCTCCTTATGAGCAGTACAGCTGTCATTTTCACATCCTGCCCAAAACGTGTTTCCGCCTACATGTAGCGCATAATGGCGCAGTCAGTGTGCAAACTCAATGTATGGGACACATTAACAAAATCACAGTGACACTGTTCATGAGCAGAGGTCTTAAATGGCTATGTTGAAAATTTCATGAAAACTTTCCTAACAATGACTGTTTTACGAGCGTGCGTTGCGCAGTTCCTACGCTCGTAAGTTCGCAAATTTTCAATATTTGCACTCCAATGACTTCCAAATACCTAAACAGCACATAGAAGCAAGCAACATTCAGCATTGACAAATGCTTGTTACTGTTGTCAGTATCTCAACCCCCATTGTGTACTCTTCCCCTGGGTTTTTGTTTCCCAGGTGCATTACCTTGCACTTCTTTGTATTGAATCTAAGCTGCCATACATTTGACCATTCCTCCAACCTTGCTAAGTCCCTTCTCATCCTTTCCACTCCATCTTGTGTATCAACCCTGTTGCAGATCTTTGTGTTGTCTGCAAAGAGACATACTTTTCCTTCCAGTTCCTCTGCAATGTCACTTATAAGCACATTAAAAAGGACCGGTCCCAGCACTGAACCCTGCGGTACCCCACTAGTAACCCTCCTTTCTTCACTGTGGACTCCATTTACAACTACCCTTTGCATCCTGTTGTCTAGCCAATTTTTTATCCAGGCTACCATCTTGGGACCCACTCCAAGGCTGGCTAACTTGTGTATTAATCTTTTGTGTGGGACTGTATCAAATGCCTTGCTAAAATCTAGGTAGGCCATGTCCACAGCCCCTCCCTGGTCTACTACTTTGGTCACCCAGTCAAAGAAATCTATTAGATTCATCTGACACGCCACCTTCCCATCATGAATCCATGCTGCCTTGGGTCCCAGCCCCACTGGCCTCTAGGTACTCAACAATTCTTTCCTTCAGAAGTGATTCCATCATTTTCCCTACCACTGAGGTCAAACTAACTGGTCTGTAGTTTTCTGCCTCTGTCCTGCTCCCACTTTTGTGAAGAGGAATCACATCTGCCCTCCTCCAGTCCTCAGATACCACCCCATCTTCCCATGATTTGTTAAAGAGAGTAGTCAGCGGTGTCACTAGTTCTACCCTTAGTTCTTTTAGAATTCTTGGGTGATTCCCATCAGGCCCCATTGCTTTGTCCACCTTCAATTTTATTAGTTCTTTCAGAACCCTTTCTTCTGTAAATGGACTGGTATCGACCACCATCTTCAGAGTGTTTCTCTTGTTTGGTTTAGGTACCTCCCCCTCCTCTTCCTTTGTGAATACTGAGCAGAAATATTCGTTCAGTGTCCCTGCTTTTTCACTGTCACCCTCTACCCACATTCCCTCACCTTTATTAAGTCTCAGTATCCCTCCTTTGATCTTTCTTCGCTCCCTAATGCACCTATAAAAGGTCTTATCCCCCTTCTTAACAGAGTTGGCTATCCTTTCCTCGGTTTGGGCCTTTGCTATTCTGACTGCCTTCCCAGCCTCTTTCTGCTTTAACTGATAACGTTCTCTGTCCTGCTCCTTCTGTGTTTCCTTATATTTCCTGAATGCTATCCTTTTCTCCTTAACCTTCCCTGCCACCTCTTTTGAGAACCATAGTGTTTTTTTCCTTCATTGTGTTTTGTTGATTTGCTTTACACAAAGGCTTATTGCCTCTGTGATGGCTGTTTTGATTACTCCCCATTGTTCCTTCACCTCTCCAACTTGCCTGTTTGCTAGTGCTTTTCTGAGGCACTCTCTCATTTTCCCAAAGTCAGCCCTCCTAAAGTCCAATACTCTTACTTTTGTATGGCTTGACTGTATGGCTGTGTTTATTGTGAACCACACTGTTTGGTGGTCACTTGTTCCCAGATGGCTACCCACTTCTAAATCTGAGATTCTTTCTCCGTCCCCATTTGAGAATACCAGGTCTAAGATTGCTCCCTCCCAAGTGGGTTCCAATACTAGCTGTCTGAGGTATGCCCCTTGTAGGGCATCAAGAATAGCCCTGCTCTTGGGTGTACCTGCAGCAAAGGTGCTCCAGTTAACATCTGGCATATTCAGGTCCCCCATCAACAATATCTCTCCTTTTTCTGCCATCCTAAGGATGCCTTCTATCATTTCCTTGTCCATTCCCTCCCCCTGAGATGGGGGTCTGTATACAGCCCCCATGCGGATTGTGGTGCCATTTCCTGTCTCCAGGGTGACCCAGAGTGCCTCATCTGCTCCCTGTTTGCTCTTTAGTTCTGTTGCTTTGATCCCTTCCTTTACATAGAGAGCTACTCCTCCTCCTCTTTTACCCTCTCTGTCCCTCGTGTAGATTGTGTATCCTGGTATGTTGACATCCCAGTCATGGTTCTCTGTGTACCATGTTTCTGTGACTGCCACAATATCCAAGCAACCCTCTTTCATCAAGACCACTAGTTCAGGGAGCTTGTTGCACAGACTACGGGCATTGGTAGTCATCACCCTCCACTTTTTGATTGCCTTACCCCTTTTAGCCCCATTCCTGTCCTTACTGCCTTTGCCTTTTTTTACATTTACCTCTGTCCTGCTCCCTAATGTCTTCTCTACCTTGGTGTTTACCTCACTAATTACCGTGTTTTGTGGAGGGAGGCTGGATTTCCCCTGCTCCTTTTCAGTGCCTCCCCCCTTGGCTAGTTTAAATGCTTGCCAATGAAGCATTTAAACCTCTCACCTAGGATCCTGGTTCCCCACTGGACAGATGCAGACCATCGTGCCAGTATAGGTCTGCATCCCTCCTGGTGGCTCCCCAGTCCCCAATAAAGCCAAAATCCTGAGCTCCACACCAGTTTTTCAACCATTCATTGAATTCCCTGGTGAGGAGTACCCTAGCATCACCCTTGCCATAGACAGGCAGCACCTCCGAGAAGGTTACCGTTTGCGCTACTTGTCTAAGGCCTCTCCCCAACTCTACAAATGCTTCTTGCACTGCTCTGATCCCATTCCTAGCCAGGTCATTTGTCCCTAGGTGGACAATGACATCCAGCTCCCTCCCTCCTGCAGCTGCTCCCACAATCCTGAGGATACGCTTCCTGTCCCTCCAAGCTGTGGCACCAGGCAGGCACCTTACCTCCCTCTCCCCTTCCGCACCCATTTCTAAGTAAGCAATAAGACATGACAGAGTGTGCATGGAACAGATTTTGCCGCATGCCCAGGGGCATAGTGAGGCATAAGGCTGCAGGCCAAGTGTCTTCAGCTCCTTTAAGTGCAGTAAAATCTGTTCCATGCACACCCCCAGAGTGTCTTATTGCGCTTATAAAATGGGCTTTTTTAATATATATTTGTAAAATGAAATAAATATGTTTACATGTGCAAAAATATGTTAAACTACTCGAATTTACTGTAAAATAGTCCTTCCGCCTTTTTTTAATTTTTGCTTGAGGACAATTGTCCCTTTGTGGCATCCATGCTTGTAGTTTGTGTGACAGCATGAATGAGTGAGTGGTTGTCCCTCCCCCCAGACATACTGCCCCAGCCTCACATAGACATACTGCTTAGTGAGTCTACTTACTCAGCCCCCCCCCACTGTACTGGCAAGTTTATTTGTGAAATTGAGTGTGGGCTTCAAAGGCATTCTCTAGGGCAGTGTTTGTCAGGAAAAGGTATCCTCCGGGGCAAACAACATTTCAGCGTATGAGTTCAGATCACAAGTAGCATTACCTACTGACCACCTTTTTAAGTCTGTATGAAAATTAAAACAAAAAAGAAACAATATTTTTTTTTACTTATGTTGACAGCGCTATCTGCATTAGAGATAGGGTGGTGATGTGCTGCAGGAGCGTGAGCGTGATCATCACCACAAGGAACAAATTAAGTAAATACAGGTTTTTATTTATATTCCACTGCATTATAACTGTCAGGCTGAACCATACTATTACAAACAACTGGCAAATACAGTAAGTTTACTTGGGAGCTTGCATTGAAATATTATTTTGTTGGTTACAAGGGGACAAACGACACAAACAAGTGTCCATCAAGCAAGCAAACACGGCTACCGGATGGAGTGAGTAGTGGAAGCTGGCATGCTACTGGATGGCTACTGCAGTCCTGCACAGACAGGAGGAAAGCAGTTACAATACAAGCGGGATCAGAAGTTTGCATACTATGGGACAGGTTTCTACTTTTATTTTAAAACACATTTAGGTTTTGAGGGGGGCTGATAGGGGATAGAATTAAACAGGTAGTGGCACCCAAGGTTCCATGATCACCCGACAAGGATGGGAAGATCCGCGTTACCGAAAGAAAAAAATATGGTGGCATTTGAGTGTTCCAACGGCTCATTAACTTTCTTTTATTCAAATGCAGTCCTGCTTTTAGGAACTCTGATTTCCTCTTCTAATGTTGTTTAATTTATTTGGTATAATCTTTGAGGATGCAGTCCTATCTTGACTCCCAAGTACGTAATGTGCAGTCTGTCCCACTTGAAGGGATATGTACCTTGTGTCTGCAGAGACAGTGAGTACTGAATTTGTAAAACTTCAGTTTTATCATTATTAATTTTATAACCCACTAAATATTCTATCCACCGCAGGCAAGTAAATAGTGCAGTTAAGGAATGCTCACAGTCTAAAATATACAATAACAGGTCATCCACATAGTATGCAACCTTATGTATTTGGCCACGAACTTCTATATCTCAAAATTCCAAGTCTCTCTCAGGTACTGCACCAGAGGTTCTGCATGTAGGGCAAAGAGATATGGAGAAAGCAAGTGGACACTCCTGCCATGTGCACTGGAAGAGAGAAAAACTGTTTGAAATGGTACCATTGGCCTTGACCGTTGTCTGGAGGGCTACACACAGTCCCTTAAGAAGATAAAAAAACTGGGGAAATTAAAAATACTCTAAGGCATGATATAAAAAACTCCATGAAACCCTAATGAAATCTTTTTGTGTGTCCAGTCTTAGGTTGAGGGTGGGAGCTGACCCCTTATTGGCTTCATCTAGGAGTTGCAAAGTTCTCTTGATGTTATCTGCTGTTTTCCGATCCCTAATAAATCCCAATTGGTCCGGGTCAAATGATATTGGGGAGAATATTATCCGATCTGTGTGCCATAATACTGGCAAATAGTTTATAATCCATGTTAAGAACTAAGATAGTGCAGTAGGAGTTGCAGTGAATCTGGTCTTTATGAGGCTTAAGTATAGCCAAATATAGCGGTATACTTCCAAGTGCCTGGACAGCAGGCAGTACTGTGACAGTCTTGGAATGTGGAAAGATGTATATCGTGTCAGGGTTCTAACATAAACTTGTAGAATTCAGTGCCATAACCATCCGGCCTGGGACTTTTGCCATTGACGCCACTGATAAGTTCTTGTGAGGTTATTGGGTCAATGATTAATTTGCATTGCTCATCCATTAGAGCTGGAAGAGTTAGATCTGAAAGGAAAGCTTATACAGTTTCAGCAGGGTGGGGGGGGGGTCTCTTTCTGTGAATAAAGAGTCTGGTAATAGCACCTAAAACTTCACAGAATTTTGGAGGTCTTACTAGAGATGCGTCCAGTAAGGGGGTCCAGTAACTTAGTATAATACCATTAGTTCACCGTATATCGCACAATCTATATACCGGCACTTTAGCTGCCCTGTCTCTGCCTTCATAATAGGACTGGCAGAGCTAGAGCAGGCCCTGCTCAGTCTTGTAGGTTAAGATATTTAAAATGTTGCTTTGGGTTACCTTTGTCTGATCAAAAAGTGAATAATCTCCCTGCATGTGGGCCATCTATAGGAAGCTAAGTTCCTCCTGTAAGGCTTTTAATTGTTCTCTTCTATGTTTTGTTTTTTTCTGGGTTGCAAAAGCAATGATGTGATGTCTCCTCTAAGTACTGTTTTTACACTGTCCCATAGGATCACTTTAGTAATGTCTACATGCTCATTCTTTCTTATTATTTGGGGGATGCACTCTTCTAACATTGATTTGAATTCAGAATCCCATAGAAGAAAATGGTTAAACCTCCACTGAGTCTTTTTTGGCTCTGTAGGGGCCATCAAAGTAACTGTGATTGGAGCGTGCTCGGACAAGAGAATCAGTTCTGTCTGGGAATCTGCTATTCACTCCACATCCTCAGCCAAAATAAAGAAGTAGTCTAGACTACACTATGTATAATTACAGACCAACTATATTGCCAACGCCCTTTCTGGGTAACACTTTCTCAGTGCTTTTGTGCTGTGGTTCTTTGACTTTCAGTTTACTAGCTCAAAGTAGCTATGTTGGGTGTGGGAGTAATAGTATATTCCAACTCTCCAGGGTGGCACAAACGCCAAATGCTTAGTAGACCTAATTCCTTTAAGAGTCGCTGGAGATGCCTTTGTCCTGCTGTGAAGGGAATGGTCTGGGCTTGTAGTATCTAAGGAGGGGTTTATTAAGGCACTAAAGTCCCCACTGAGAAGCAATGCCCCTGATTGTTTTGCCAAGATAACATCTAAGATTTTCTGGTTTGCTGAGGCATCACTGCCCTGGGGACATATAGACTGCCCACAGTTATTGTTTGCCATAAATGGAACCATGACTAATGCTAGGTACTCCTCCTTGTCGGAATAAGTGGAGACTAAATGAAATGGTGAATACTTTGTTTTCAGGATTACTGTTTCCTTGCCATTAACAAATATATTCTTAACATTTGTTTTTACCCTCCAACAAAGCTAAAACATGCAGTTGTATACACAACCTGTATAACAAAATATTTTGTGACCTTTCACGTATCATTTGACCTCCTGCAGTACACACAGCTGAAGAAATGGGTCAAAACCATAACAGTAATAAAAACCTTTATCACCTGTAATGTCCAAAATTAAAAAAAACGATCCGCACGCATGAAGGATTCAGAATCAGAAAAGAAAAGACTCACCTCACTCTGATTCCAGTTTATGTCATCATCAAGTGCAGTGTATCCAACGTGCTTGAGACAAGCATCATTTTCTACCTATCATGGCTCAATTGCCTGATCCAGTAGAGCAAGAAACATACAAGCTTTTAGCTTGACTTCCCAACTCAGAAGAGCAGTGGCTAAAAGACATAGTGAGTGCACGCACATGATACACGTACCCACGTTGTCTGAATTTTCAGCATCATTACATCATCCTCAGAGATCTCTGGGATCAGGGTAATAGGTGTCTGCACTCTTCTGATCCTGTGATCTGCATGTCAGCTGATATAATTCCGCCCGGATAAATAAAGATTTTGATTGACTGATTGATAATACTACCTTGTGGTACTTTAACAACTGCTGTTGAAGGAGAATGGATATCAGGGTTCTGTGTGGTTGTTTTCCAGCAAGCTGTCCTGCCCCATCCTGCTACTAATATGGACTGGATTTGTGTCCATAAAGGGACTTAAAAGAGTAAGAACATTAACCTGTGTTTATCAAGGCTTTCCTGGACATGAGTGCTTCTCTACTGTAAGTGTTTGCCCCCCTTCCCAATTTATTAAATGCTCTGTGGGTGGGATTGGAAGCACACTGCTGAGGGCTAGGTTTTTTTTCATTGGTCTACTTGGGGGAGGAGGAGCTTAGGGTTCTGTGATAGGGTTGGGTTCTACAATATGTTGAAGCCTGTCTGATATATGCTTCTTCTGGGAGGGGGGATCACTGTCATGCAGACATAAGCAATTTAAATGTGAAATGGGGAAGTGTTGTTAAATGTTTTGTAATCTGGGAAAATGTGTAAATGGGCTATAAGGATCAACTATAAACAAAGGACAATTAGAAACTTTGTTAAAGGTTTTGTTAAGGTTTTTCTGAAATGTTTGTTTAATTGTATTACATTTTCTAAAATTTGTGTTGTTTTGTTTACATTGTTCTGTTCTGTTAAGGTTTTGCAGTCTGGGATATTGGGATCAATTGCTTATATAGAGGTAGGTGGTCATGTGACTAAGTCCCCACTTTTCAGTCTGCAGCCTATACAAATACACCCATAAAGGGCATTTGGATTCACAGGAACTGTATCCTGCACAAGCATAATTAGCTGGAAAGCAGTCACTGATGCAAAGAGGTTCTCAGACAGGGGACACACACTCCTTTAGCCAATCTAAAGCACATCAAAGGTAGGGCATATACTCAGGCGAATAAGAAATAAGATTGAAAAAAATCTTTCCTAGGCAGAACTAAATCTACACGACAAGAGAACCTAGATTGGAGCTTATGAATGCTGCCCTGAATTTATAAAGACTATTTTGAGGTCCACATACCCTCCCATTGGCAAGTAGTTACTCTAGGTAATTGCAAGGTACAGCTGCAAGCTGCATGCAGGGTTCTAGGATTCCTATTTCTGCCTGTCCCTTAGCCTAGGGGCACAATGGTGCCCCCCCCAATTGTGATGCATGTCCTGCTTCTACTGTTTGTCACCTCCCTGGATTGTCTGTCCACTGAGCCCACACAGGGAAATCAGGACACTAATATTTCACAATGAAGCACTTAGGATCCCCAAAGGAATGCACCTGAAAATATCTTGTTTGAATGCATCCCTCACTCTACCCCGACAATGGAAATACAAACAACAACTGGGGTCAGCCTTATCTCAACCGCCATACCCTGACTCTTCCCAATAAATTCACTGCAACCAAAATCACTCAAACAGTACCGCAAAAGGATTAAGACTAGGATATATATTGACCTCGCAAGGAAAAAGGCAGTGATACTGCTACTACTGCTATCAGGGAATGTGCATCCCAATCCTGGACCTCCAAACTCCCAGAATAAGGTAGGAAAGGAACAAGAGGGGCTGAAGATAGCATCCATGAATATCGGGGACCTACTGGCAAAATGGGCATAGTTTCAAGCATGGCATACATGCATTCTCCGGACATCATCTGTCTCAATGAAACCTGGCTAACCTCTAAAATTAAGGATAATGCAATTTCCTTACAAGGATATATGGTATACAGGGAAGACAGTGCTGGTAAAAGGGGAAGGGTGAGCCTGATCTGCATATGGGATATTGTTCAAGGGTGCTTGCTCTCCTTGTCAGGGAGTTCTGGCGACCATAAATTGCTGGTCATAAGCTAATACTTGGTGCACAATACAAGTCCCTCACAATAGCTGCAGTTTACTTACCTCCCAGGTTGGCAAAAGAGAGATTTGAAAAAGTCATTGAGGTGTTCAACCAGCTCAAATTTAACAATGAAATCATAATAACTGGTGACTTCAATCTTAACTGGCTCAGCAAGCAGACTGATTCTCAGAAGAACCTGGTTACTAGTCTGGACCTCTCACAATTAGTAACTGAACCCACTAGGCACAACTACAACAGTGGTAATAGCACACTCCTGGACTGGGTCCTGGTCAGCTGCCCATCAAGAATATCTGGGGTCACAGTTCACCCAGACTCCCTAAGTGACCACTCGCCTGTCACCTGCCTTTGGTCAAATAAAATCAAGAAGGCTGCTCCAAACTTGATAGAAAGTAGGGTCCTCAAGACAGGCCTCCTTAACTCCTTTAGGGCAGCACTTGCCCAAATCAACTGGACACCACTGAACAAAATCCAGGACATAGACCTAGCTTTTCAGTATTTTATTGACAAGTTCAAGGCTACTTGTGACATATTTGCCCCAGAAAGAAGGAAAAAAATGGAGATCCTGTAATGGATGAATCACCAGGGAACTACTTGACTGTATGAGGGACCAGGACAACCTATGGAGCAGGGCCAAGGACACAGGCAAGAGAGATGATTACTGTATCAAAGATACAGGGCGGCCAGGAATAATTGTACTAATCTTATAAGACCTGCCAAAGCAAAGTTCTGTAAGTACCAACTTGAGCAGTCACGGGGTGATGGTAGGAGATTTGGGGGGAACATAAAGGAACTATTAGGAAAGGAAGATAAAAAGCATCCCACAATGCTCAACTTAAGTGGGACTACCACCCAAAACTTGCTCACCATTGCCGACTCCTTCAATTAAGCTTTTACAGACCTTAGCTCTGTACTACCCCTGAACTATCTTAATGCCTCTGAACCTCCTCAAACCAACCCCAGCAAGGAATCCAAGCACCCTAATTTCTATTTTAAATGCAACTCCATCAAGGAGGCTAGGAAATATGTAAAAAAGGTACTCAGCAAAACCAGACAAGGTAGCGATAAACTTGACATGAAAATGGTTGCTCTCACCTTGGAAGAAGTGCTTGCCCCCATCACTAAAATATTCAATAAATCCCTCATACTTGCTAAATTCCCCTCAGTTTGGAAACTTGCTCTAGTGACCCCTGCTCACAAAGTGGGGAACACACAAGCACCTTTAACTATAGGCCTATCTCGATCCTCTCCCCTCTCAAAAGATCTGGAAAAAATAGTGGGCAACCAAATCACCAATTATCTGCAAAAATACAATCTTCGATGCACACAACAGCATGGCTTCAGGAAGAGCCATAACATGTCAACTGCCTTGGACAAATTCTCTGACTTTGTGCATAGGGCCCCGGATGGAGGCATGCTTGTGGGGTCAATTTTTATTGATCTCACCAAAGCATTCAGCAGTCAACTAGTTTCTTCTTACACAGCAACCGCAGTATCTAGGCCTGTCAACCACCTCTGTAAGGTGGTTCCATTACTACCTCTCCTGCAGATCACAGAGCATTAAAATAGGGGCTGCTGTCTCTACCGCTAGAGAGGTCTCCCTGGGAGTCCCCCAAGGGTCCATATTTGGCCTGCTGCTTTTTAGTTTACTTCTAAATGCACTCCCTGATGCTTGCACTAGCAAAAGCATTCTGTATGCTAAAGATGCAGTCATCTTAAAATTGTCACTCCCAGCATGCTCAATTCCAACAAAATCTCCAAGCCACCTTTCACAAATTTGAAGACTGGTTTCAACAACAAAAGCTGCTACTCAACTACAAAAAAATGAAAACCATGGTCATCTCAAGCTATCAACACAAGGCAAGAAACCCTCTACTCACCATTACCAACAACAAGGCAGTCCCCCTGGAGCAGGAAGACTTCTTCAAATACCTAGGGGTTATAATATACAACACCCTGTAATTCTAGAGGCACATTGAACAGGTAGTAAAAGCAGTCAATGTCAGACTTGGGGTTTTATATAGGCACCATCAATACCTTTCAACCACAGCCCTTCGCCTCTCCGTCACCAGCTCTATCCTATCAATAATTAACTACGGTCTGGCAGTGTATGGTACTGCCTCAGAAACTGCCCTAAAATGGGTGGCTACAGCACTCAATATAGCATGTAGGCTAGTCCTTTAGGCAGATAAACTTACCCACACATGCACCTTATACGAACAAAATAACTGGCTTACACTCAGAGACAGGGTCAAATTACAAACTTGCATACCAGGTAAAAAAGCCCAACTAGGCCTTGCACCCCCGGCATCCAACACATCATCCTACTGGCTCACCCACAACATAAGACAAGGGGCATGGTTAGAGGTACCCTATGCGTCCCTTTCATGAGGACATCCCGCAGCCAGCACTCATTCGCCTACAGGACTCCCCTCTGGCTAAATGAGCTCCTGGTCAGAGTACACAATACAAAGAGTTTCTCTACCTTTAAGCATAAGCTGAAGCAATCCCTAATCAACACTAGAAACTGTGAATGCAGACATGCATAAGGCACTTACACCCCTCAGTAAGGCACTCGCTGTCCACATAAGTACTCCACTGTGGCAAATCAGACTCCCTAACTTCACCCAACAGGATTTTAATCCATCACAGATTAGCCCTTACTCCCACCTTGTTCCTCCAAACCCCTATATCTGTATGCCTGAGCTCCATTATTTCAATCCCATCCCTGTGACTCTCAAAGTGCTCCTACCCCCTTATTTCCTCTCCCCCTCACTACTGTCTCAGCACCCAATCCTGCCCATACCTCATACTCATATCCACTTTACTTCATCTATTGCCTGTTGCTTTCCTAGCTCCAATTTTTCCAGCTCATCTCTGGGACAGTGCCCGTTGATCCCCCCTCCTGCACCCCTCTCCCTCCTCCCTTTACCTGCAACTATTTTGAAGAATTTAGGACCTGAAACATGTGACAATGCCTGTTCCCAGGGCAGCTGGTTATACCCCTCAAACTTGTTAATTGTGACTGCTTGTAATCAACTACAAAGCTACTGTCTTGTTCAGCTAGTATTCATATGTTAGATACAGTACCTGTATTTCTATGTGAATTGTACCATTGTAACTGTTGTATTGTTTCTTGATGTGGAACTTTTGTAAAAGAGCTCGTAGCTCAAAGGTTAATTCCAAAATGTTAAATAAATAAATAACATAAAACTAAAAAATGTTGTGACTGCAGTTTTAACCCTGTTAACTACTGTATGCACCATGAATTGTGGTTTGTTAATCGGAGACATTGAGCTCAGCACCACCTCTGCTTTTTCATTAAAAAACAAAGATATTTGGCAGCAACGCATTATCTATCATGCCTTCTTACAGCACTCCGAGTCTCAACACATGGGTTATAAGTGCTCTTCTCATAGGGTGATGCACAATAGGAATCCCAAATTCGAAATCCGATCCTTCTTCTCCCTTGTAGCTCCCAGAATCCCCAGTTCTTTTTCTGCATCATCCAAGGCTGGTCACGTTTTTTTTCTGGCTCTGTTCCAAGCTAACTAAGGTAAGAACAAAACTCCCTTTATCTACTACAATTTAGACATTAGCTCCAGTAAGCTAACTTGCAACAATTCAAAATAACAAATCTTTTGCTTAGTAGGGGTTACAGTCCCTGAAACTAACATTGAATGCAGCAGGTTTAATCTCTGTAGTGAAAGTACATCTAACTATGCTTAGTACAGCCTAGTCTACGTTTGGCATCAGGGCTTAGCATAGGGTGTTGTGAACAAAGAAAATTATCTACCTACTGAACTGCTGCTCATTAAAACCCTCCTCGGTTTACTTTGTTCAACCGAGGAGGGGAAGGAAGGCCATTGCCTAGGCCCATGACTGTTGGAACTTCCGAGCCCCCCCATTGGCTTATCTTATTCAGCTGAGAAGGAGGTGTCTCTAACAGGAGAGCACTGCGCTCTGTTTCAGATCCGATTGGACTTTTGATCCTGGGGGTCACAGTTTACCTTGCTGAACTGTGACTACCACAGGACGGCCCACCAAATGAGTTCAAATGCATTACTGTAATGCCTAGATTTGAGTAGAGAGATGCAGAGAAGCTCCTACATGTAGAACCACAACCTCCTAGTATGCCAAGCAGAGTGACCCACAATTGCCTTTTTTCACCTCTGCCAGCACAGTGACTGTCTTCCCTTGCAGCGACTCATTTACTGAGGCTCCCTTTTGTCCAATCCATGGCTATTTCTCCCCGTGGGGGACTCAAAGCCACGAGGAGCCCTACTAGCCTAGCAGGCACCATCTTGCCTCGTGCTTAGTATCGCGAGACAGTACCAGCTGAGATCTCACAGAGGCCTCATTAAGAAACCAGGCTGGGGATACCTCTCACAAGATGGAGACCTCAATATGTGGGATCCTCCCTCAAAATGGCACCAGCTACCATGCAGGCTACCTTAAAGAGACCCAACCCAATTTAAGGGGCAGATCACTTCCTTTTCTGATTTAAAATGCCAGCGGCCTACATTGTGCCCTTATGCCCATGGCAATATAATATGGACTTCTTTTACAGTAATGTTGACAGTATTCTAAGGGAAAGTTATTTAACTTGTGTATGCTGGCAAGAGGTTGATGCATGGTTACAAATTAGGAAGCCTGATGTACATCCTCAGCACTTTGTTTTTTGCCAGTCAGTGACTCATCTGCACACTGATTGCCCAGTAATCACAACCCATGCCTGAGAATATGACTGCATCTACAAGATTATGCAAACTGTATATTAGGGTCCTATGTAATTCACCCCCTTCCTCAGTTTATCTCAATCTGCTGAGGGAGAGGAACAGGAGCAGGGACCAATTAGACCTGTTCAGTCTGTAACTGACTGCTGATGCCTTACTCTATCCCCCAGTTTACCTTGTTCAACTGGGGTTGGTGAGCTAGATACAGTGCATGTCCCCAGCTGGAGCGTGACTCTCCCCCAATCACCTCGCGGTTCAACTTGTTCAACTGCTAAGGCGAGCCTGCTGTTGGGGATTGAATCTCTCCCTCCCTGCTTTCTGCCCATTACTTGGGAGACCTACCTGCATCAAGCAGGACTCTGGATCTGGAACTGCGAGTTCTCCCTCCCCCCCATGACCGAGAGTATATCTGGTGTGCGGGAACTTCCCCTCTGAGCACCTGAGGCTTCCAAGGAGGGCAGGGACATCCTCATCTCCCACTCTAGAATCTCCATTTGCTGTGGTATGCCCAGTCTTTGCATTTCGTGCCACGAGGTGCATCTATTGGGAGTGACACCACCTTCTTTGGGAGCTATATCTTGTGATTTTTTGGTCTACCAGGCACCTTCTATTCAGTACAACCTCTCCTAAAATGACTGACAGAGAGCATGCAGAGAATTTAAAGACACACAGCCCATTCCTTACTTGAAGGTTGTGGTGCTCACATTTAAAGGGGCAACGACTTTCACTTCGAGAGTTCATGGGACAACTAAAGCATGCACAGGGTGTTTTTTGAAAGGACAGTACCCGGTTACTAAGATAAGGCTGGCTTTGCAGTGATACCTCAAGGGCTATTAATTTTACACTGCATTCAGATCCTGTTGCAGCAATAAGCCAGATTTTCTAATACAGAAGCCTGATGCATATCCTCAGGGCTTCTTTTGGATGTAGCAACTGCTACAGTACCATGATCACCCAGTAAGTCACAATCTGACTCAGACAATGTTCAAGACTGCTTGCATACTATTCAGAAAATAACAATCTAGGCCCGTGTCAAATGGCCATTCTGTCACGTTTATCCATAATGCGAGTGACACAGAACTTACTCTGCCCGCTGGCACCCAAGAACCAGCTAGAATCAGCTTGTAACATCTCCACCCCGTTGTCATTAGTTTCACCTTGAACGTTAAATGTTAAGGTAGGGCAGCTGTAATCCCTCAGATAAATAACACTGGCATCACCACTGCTCCAGTGTAATCAATGACCATCTGTCAGCACCCATCACTATGCCAGCTGGCAGGGTTGTGTGTTGGCTGGTTTCACATCTTCTGCCCATCCAGTTAAAGAACATGGAGGCTAGCTCATGTCTATCTCTGCTCAGTTCAACAGGGCATAACCCCAGCACACCCATGGACATTTTATTCTAGCCATCTTATACCTAGGGGTGCATCCCCCCCCTTCCGTGACTGCCCTAGCAGTTGACATTCCTCACAGACTACAACAACAAGGGGGTTGGACCCAAGATTGCCCTCAGAGAGGGGGGCACTCAGAAGCAGGAGCCACTTTAAATTCACTGGTTACTATTTAGAACCAGTGAGTTTTAGGTCAGTGGTAGACCAAGGAAGGACAGCAGGAAACAAGAGGAAATCATGTTTGAACCATGGCCTCAGGTAGCTCAGTGGATGCGTCCTGGCCTTAGAAGCCTTAGTAGGGGAGACACAACATCCCCCCATATTATCGCTATGGTGTCCAGCATCAGTTATGACAAAATATCAGACATTGGAATGACTGTCCTCAGGCACTTATTATGTACCAGTTTCACTGTATATACGTAGTGTTAAAAATGGAGGATCAAGCATTACTCCAATGGCTCAGCTGGTGTAAGCTTCAACACTTGACTTAGCATGAGTACCATCTATTAGTGACACAGACTGGGTCCTCTATCCCTCACCCAGTATATCAGCATTACAGCTTTCTCTGTTAACTATTTTCCTCATAAACACATGAATTACGGTAATGACAAATGTCATTCAATGTTGGAGCCCAGCACAATTCTTTCACACTTCAGTCATGCTCCACTCTGACTGGAAGCAGGGTCAATGCCCAAGCAGCCCCCACTCAACAGCTGCACCCAGAGCACTCACAGAATGTGTATTTACTCCAGATACTTAGCATGCCATCCAAATGCCTCAGCAAGAATTCTGATACTGGTAGTCTGGACATGGTGTTTCACCAGCATCAACCTCTCTTCGAGAGGTTACCTTCTATGGGCTCATCCTTTACTCATTACAAGTACAAAGCTAAATAATTCTTAGTGTGCTGGCAAGTTTTCTAACCTTTATATAATGGGTCATCCTAAGATCAGAGCCATATAGATAGTACAGAACTACATAGTCAATGATCTGGATGTATATAATTGAAGAGCAAGGCATGTAATGGGACTAAGGAAGGGCAATGCACCACATGTTGTGCATGTGCAATTCAGCCAAGCCATGTCAGCAGGGGACTAAAGGGGCACATGTATAATGCATCACAACAGCCCTCTCCCAACACTTCCACACTGCATGCAGCATATGGACACAATCACACTCTTCAAATGAGCAGGCCACAGTGCGCGGAAACCATAAGGAGGTGAAAACTCACATGCTAGCTGTATTTTGCCCATGCCAGCTAAAACGCATGACCCAGAAACTGTTGTTAACAGTAACTTTGCAGCCACCTCAGCATCACAAACAAACAGTCAAGGAAAGCAGGTATCTGATGTGCTTTATTACAGTATAGGTCTCCTAATGTAGAAGGTGCTGAAATTCCATTTCATATACCCACAGACAATCTCAAGAATGAAAGGTGGACGATATTCAACCTCTATTGGCTTGCCATATGTGCTAGTGGATAGACTCCTACCCATGCATACATTCATTCGGTATTCATAGGTAAAGACACCTACCCATATATAGATCAGTCGATCTATCTATCTACCTAGATGTATAGTCTTACTGATGGGAACCATCACACCCACCCATTACACCAGGGCACAGTGCTGGGTCCAGAAGGTCATCCAGGGTAAACCATATGACGGCACATACACACACACACACTAATGACCAAAACACTAAGTATGTACTTGTAGTATTTTCAGCAGGGTGTAAAGATGTGATCAATCCACTGGTAAACCCACAGTCGGCCATGGCAGGCGACCTCTTGGAGCCCCTGCTGCAGTGGCTCCTGGCAGTGACACCAACCCTTCTCCACATCACTTAATTAATCCCAATCATGCAGCAAGGGACAGAGGACCATCATAACATTAAACCTAGGTATGACATGCAGACCAAGTACAGCATATCTCATAATCTCATATCCTCTTTTCCCCCTGCTTATGTGTATCATAATGTCTGCACAGTAGTGGTCAAGAAACTATAATTCACCAGGTATGACACGCAGGCCAAGTACAGCTACTCATAATTACACATCCTCATACTTCCCTGTTTATGGTTATCACAGTGCCTGCAAAGCAGTGGTCAAGAGAACTATAATACAACATCTGCCCACTGCTTAGTGTCAGTCTACAGGTCTTTTCCTACTGGACAGGGATCACTGACTATGATCCTGGCAGGGACTTACTCATCTAACACATGAAAGGTTATTCCATTTTTACAGAGACAGCACTCTACCGTATACACCTTAATTCAGCCCCTATTACAGTGGCTACACTGTTAACACAGTTGTACTTGGCCAGAGGCTACAGTTCATTACTCTTTGGCATTTCAGTGCAGTTCAGTAAGTTTCTCAGTTCAACCCCTCTTGTAGTGTCTACACTGATCATGTAGAGCTCTCTCACCAGTGACCACAGTTCAATACTTTTCTGTAGACAACATTGATCAAGACCTCCAAGGGCTGATCTGGCACGTAGACCCCTGACCACTGAAACTGCCAGCATGGCCATTCAGAAGGCTACACTGTTGAACTTAGGGGTATCCAGTAAGGTGATGGACACACTGATCCAAGCCAGTAGGAAGTTCACTAACAGAACTTATATCAACACTGGCGTATATTACCGATTGGATACCGGACTAACAGGAAACTCAGAGTTTGGTTGCAAGGTTCTCCAGACAGCTTTGAGTCATATTCCTCCTCCCTCCCAAGACAAGTCCAATACTGCTGTATAATCACCCATGTGTTGAGACTCAGAGTGCTGTAAGAAGGTGCGATAGAGAATGGTAGTTTACTCACCTGGTAAAGATGATTTTAGGAGCACCTTCTTACAGCACTCCGTATCCCACCCATTGCAGAGGAACATAACAAGCAAAAAAATTGGATAATAGACCAAGGGATCATATATTAAAGAATGTATGTGCAATACCAATCAGTAAATGTATAGTAGCGGACGTTCAGTCAAACACTGCCAGTTGTTTGGAACATGTTGCCATATTGGTTGGAATACAATGGAAAGTAAATAATTGTTCTTTGCATAACATCAAATTGTGTTGTGTTTCTCTACCTGCCAGCTTCCCTACGGGGATGGCTGAGGGTCCTGTAGGGTTGGATTGTTTATATTATGTTTTTCAGGAGTAGCATAAGCTCTGGTAGACTTCATACTGGGGATTCTGGGACCTACAAGGGAGGAGAAGGATCGGATTTCGAATTTGGGATTCCTTCTGTGCATCAGCCTATGAGAAGAGCACTTATAACCCATGTGTTGAGACTCGGAGTGCTGTAAGAAGGTGCTCCTATAATCACCTTTACTAGGTGAGTAAACTGCCATTACATTTTAAAGGCATTTGAAATCCTAGGCTGCGCCCCCTACCCCCAAGCCAACAAACTGCAAGACAAAAAAGTACACAGAAATGCAGCACTAAGACTGCACTCCTATCCAGACTTTAAGAGTGTACAATTTAAGCAGCCTCCTCTAAAACACACATAAAAATATCTACTCTGTAATTGAGAATCTTCAAGTATAACACATGAGAGATAGTCAGAAAAGAAATGCAAACACATTAAAATATGTAAGACCAAGAGATTTTAGTCCCATCCACACTTGACAACCACAGGTTTTTGAACATCATCAAATGAAAGAGACACAAACATGAGCACAAAAAACTCATACATTCAATCTCTGATAAGAGCACACTCCTCAGTTTCTGCAGGCGTCTGCAATAGAAAAACTACAGCTTTCTGTCAGACACACCCACCTTCAGCTAACTCTGAGAGACATTGAGCAACTACATGTACACACCTATTCAATCAAGAAAACAAATAATCAGTACACAATTTTGTCTTTCACTGCTAAAAACTGTTTAATATTTCTGAAAATTTTTTTTTTTAATTCAGCCATTTTGGAACGCCCAAATATACTGTACAAAACAAACAATAACAAAGGTTTTCAATAACTCAAAACAGTTGCATCTCAGAGTGTAACAAGGTAATACTACCACTCACCCTTTGGGTTTTGGGCTTATTACCATGTTACCCCTACTTAATGCATTTTTTTTTTGTATACAAACATTTACTATCATTTATTCAATTTGCACTGCATGTGTACTATTAGATATAAGAAATGGGGTACTTAGCTGTGATGTAATTGGAGATAATTAAGCAGTAGTCTTTGAAAACCATTGGTCTCAGTTTATCTTTGAAGTTTGTATGAGTGGCTGTTAAGACATAAAAGTTGATATGGACAGAATGGGTTTCTTGGCAGAACTGTGTGATATATAGAGAATAATGCATAGGGTACTGAATGTTATGAAAATGTAATGCACCCTCGAGGTGAGGGATGCATCAGTAAACCCCGAGAGCGAAGCTCGAGGGGTTTATCAATGCATCACTCACCGAGGGTGCATTTAAATTTTCATAACGTTCAGTACCCTGTCTTATTTTTTATAATTGCTGGTGCAAATTTTATCCTACCATAGATGTAAGGCCTGCTGACACACTACACAAACTCATATTGTACAATACATCCCATTTCATAAAATAGGCATTTTTTTATTCTACTAATAACAAACACAACAGCAATAAATAAGAACTGTTTTACCTTTCATGTGATGCATCACATGGAAATATATAGTTGCTACTATTGAGACAGAACCAACAAGATTATTACAGAAACAAAAATAAATGCTGAATCGATATTACGGAGCTGGACAAAAAAAAACAAAAACAGAGCTCTCTTTCAAATATTTGTCCATCGGATTTTACTTCACTCTATAAAAAATATCAGACAGCTGAGACCTCCATAGGAACTTCATAACTGAGTGTGCTCAGTATCAGTTGCTGCACGACAGTTCGTCGCCATGGCTACGGAGGTCGTCCCTGAAACGAAGTAAGGGACAGTGTTAAAATTCTCATGCAGATGCTAAGGGATATCAATTATAATTCTACAGATTTTGACTTTTGGTTTGTTTTTTTACTCTGGGAGGCTACTAATTAACATATGGATAGTACTATGTCAGTGAACATGTACCTCTACTCTGAATCTGATTCGATTACTGGACGCCTTCGTTTCATCTTGCTACTTTAATCGGGGGCTGTATGATAGAAACTTATTGACACTCCCTGGTTGATCACACAGTTTGGGTCAAATATTGTTTGAAGAATACTTCTTGTGATTTCTTTAGCAGTCATTTGACCACTACTCGGGTTTGGGAAGACACAAGTCGATGTTGAGGGCTGCTGGTTTTCCTGTTTCTCAGGCAGGTACTGCAGGAGTGTAGATATTTTACGCCGTTTTTTTCATTTGCTGTCACTGGGCTTATGTGTACACTCAAAGAATGCTCACGGCATCACTAGGACAATCGCAGCACGTGAATCTCGTAACAACCAGCTGGTTGTTACAGGAAATATCAACTGCTTATTCCAATGTTAAAAATTGATGACCAGTAATTATAATTTCATTATCACATCTGCGCCTAGAGAATAAACAGGTGATTTTATTACTGTACATCAGCATATGATCAAAGACCTAAAGGAGGCAGGTTCTTCTGGTTTAGGGCCTAGAATTTCTACAACTACAGTAGATATCCAAGTTTGGAGAAAGAAAGGGACAGCCTGATCCTCATTACTAGGGCTGTAATTTTTTCACGGTGAAAAGAGGAAAATTTCACGGCACCATCGCTGGAAAAAATGAGTTATTTCACGGCACATTGTAAAGCCTTGTTATTTTTTAAAACATATTTTTAATTCGTATTCAAACCTTGCCTGCTCATATTTGTGTTTTATTTTAAATCCTCTGCTGTCTCCAGGAGCTCACGCTGCAGCCTTTACTGCCATCAACCATGTAAAAATAGAGGAGAGAGAGAGAGAGAGAGAGAGACGCTGAAATTGACAAAAGTGCGGTGTCTCTGTCTCTCTCTCTCTCCCGAAAGTGTTCCTGAGCTGTCTCCTGGATCTCTCACTGCAGCTTGTACTGCTGTTTACCCAGTAAAAAGCAGAGGGAAAAAGAGCCACTGAAACTGACAAAAGTGCAGTCCCTCTCTCTCTCTCTCTCTCCCCCAGCCCGATAATGTTCCTGATCTATCTTCAGAGCTCATGCTGCAGCTTGTACTGCTGTTTACCCAAAAGTGTTCCTGTGCTATACATTAAATAAACAAGAAAAGCTCCCAGAAGGAAAAAGGAACACCATTTTGGGGTTGTGGAGTGGCGAGGAAATAGTCGCTTTGTATAAAATAGCAAACCCCAGTTTTCACGGCATGGGTGGAATTTCATGGAATTCGTGAATTCCGTGACGACCATGAAAATAATACAGCCCTACTCATTACACATTGACAAAGGTCTATGTACATCAATGAGGCCAGACGATTTCAGAATACAGGGATATGTGACAAGATAGGAAGAACAGAGAAGGAGGCTGGGAGAGGTCTTGAAAGCGTGTACACCCAAAGGTCTCTGTTAAAAAAGAAATTGTTTGTCTGTAATGTGTGTGGCTGAGTAAATAAAGAGAAGCTATTTTCCTATTTGCATACTCAGCATGTACCCATTGCCAATTAGAGCCTTATAATAAAGTGAACCATTGAGGGGCACAGTACGAAAAGTAAATTAACTTTCATTTGGGTTGAAAAGTATAAAAAAAAAAAAAATCATTGCATATGCAATTGCTCAGCAACCAGAGAAAGAGAAATGTCACAGCCATAGTTTGTATAACTTATCCTACAGATGGCTGGGTGACATGGAAGACGTGATAGAGAAATGTTTGAAAATGATTACCTTGTTAGCAGCTTACAATTCTGCAGGAATTTTGAAAAATATGATATTTTGACATAATTCAGCTGTAGTTATAGCTCTTCGCTCTTTACTATGAACATTTGCATAAGAACAGATCTTCATTGCCTGCTCCTGCTGCTTATTCATTACCTACTGTCATAGTCGTGTGCTTGTGACATCACAAGCATCCTCACAGTCACAAATTGTGATAACACCAGCTTGGGATTATAACTTCAGATGGGAAATAAGTATTAAGAGAAGACCATAGAGTGAGCGCGATGCTGTGAGGACACGTTTCTCAGAGCTCCGGAGTCTCAGCAAATAATTAAAGAATAGCCACATAATTTCTTGCAATAAAACTAGCATCCACCTACCAGCAAGAGTTGAAGGATCAGCATGGACAAATATCTGACCAGTGGAGTGAGTAAATCTGGCAAGGGAGTCGGGAAAAGTGGTCGGAGACAGGAGGCTGCAACACAGGGCCTAGTTGGAGATAAAATTTCTCTGTCAGCACCCGAGATGACTTCTCTAGTCCAAGAGGTCACAGAACAGCTCATGTCAGCTTTAGATGCCTGATTAACCAAGCTGGAGGCTATGCCTGACACCTGACTGCAGGTTTTGGTGGAACAGACGGAGGCACAGGCGGCACGCATCACGGAGGCGGAGGAATGAGTATCCCGCCTGGAAGATATGGTGGACCCTCTACCACAGCGGATAGCAACTCTTGAAAAAGAACTAGAGGAAACTAAGGACCTTCTGGATTACCAGGAGAACTATCATAGGCACCCTTAACTTGAGAATCAGGGGGCTCCCGGAGGGTGGGTAGGGACCCTCTGGAATGGCATTTTGCTCTGTGGTGTTACCGAAGTTATTAAAAATTCAGGTGAAAGGTAGTAGACTCAAACTGGAAAGGGCACACTGAGCAGTTGCACCTAAGCCACCAGCAGGACAGCCACCTCGGCAGATTATTTTTCGTTTCCACAATTATCAGGATCGGGAAAAGGTGCTAGAGGCCTACCGAAATGTCCCTGAGCTGAGATATGAAGGGGTGCATCTGTACTTGCTCCAGGACTATTCTATGCATGTGCTGTGGAGATGGAGGGCCTTTGGGCAGGTGATGGCCCAACTTTGTGAGCTAAAGACGGAGCATTTCTTGATTTACCCAGCCATCCTGAAAATTAAATCAGAGGGAGCTACATATTCATTTTTGGAAGTGGAGAAAGCGGAGAAGTTTGTCGCAGAGCTCAAAAGGAAGGTGGCTTGAGAGAGGCGCTTGACATCTCAGGACTTGTGGTCGTTACTATGTGGCTGATACTTTGATCTCTTTAATTTCAATTGGATAAACTAGGGGCTGAAAATGTTGGGCAGATCCTGGAGAGGGTATGATTTTGGAGACTACCCCTGTGTGTGTGTTTATATTTGTGGATTTATTTCCCTGTGGACAGAGAATAGACATATGACAGGGCCCTACATTCTGCCCAGTGAGGGATGAGGAGCCAGCTAAAGGAGAGAGGAGACCCGGAGAAGCGTGATTCAGGTAGGCCTGGGGGTGGGGGTTGGGGTCTGGGGACCCGTGTTACTAGTTTACAGCACGGGGCAAGGCTCCACCTTCCACAGCCTGAGTCAGGATGGTGAACATTATACTGGACTTAAAAGCTGGTTGCCATACTATGTATTGGGACTGTGGAGGGGGGGAGGGTTTGGGCTAATGATTTATAATGTTTCGGGGGAAAAGAAATATTGTCTGGGGATCTGGCCACAAATTCATTATTGTTTGATGGTATCTAGTTACACACTCACCAATTAGTGAGCGGATGGATGCTAGGAGTTAGTTTTAGAGAAATGGATTTAATATTGTATGTTAATTTGGATTGCTGGGACTCTGGGCTCGAACTCGGGTCCACGACATGTTAAGGTTTGCAACAGGCTTTCAAAAGAAGTTGTGGGGGGGGAGAGGTGGGGGGATGGAGCACTAAGTTGTGTTGGGGAAATCTGTGCTCCCCAGGGAAGGAGGATGGATTCAAAAAGTTATATAGTTGCTGTTCTGATATGGGGAAGCATAATAAGATGCTATTCTCAGAGGGAGATTCATATGTTTATTGAGATTACTGGTTGTTATTTGAAAAGGTATGTTTTTGATATCCTGTAAAAGACATTGCTGAATGCTAGGGGATGGAGTGTTGGCCTTACTGGGGGTAGGAGTGTGTTATATGAGTGGGTAGTACAGAGGGGAAGAAGGGACAAATTAAGAGAACCTAATGGGTAGTAGAGCTCCAGTGAAAATAATTTCCTGGATTATCCAGGGATTCTCTACACCAATAAAGAGAAGAAGGGTCTTGACAGCAATAAGGAAGCAGGGGGCACAGATCGCCTTACTGCAAGAAACCCACCTAACATAAAGGGAACATCAGAAATTGCTAACAGGTTGGGTAGGGCATTGTATTGCAGCTTCATATAACTCACACAAGAGAGGAGTAGTGGTGCTGATTCATAGACAGCTCCCCTTACAAATATCTAGAGTGGTTGCTGATCCCCTGGAGGGGTGATATGTGTTTGTGGAGGGGTCTCTGTATGGAGAAAAAATTACGGTGGGAAGTGTCTATGCCCCAGCTCAGTTTGACCCACAGTTTTACCAACAAATGCTGGATTTATTAGTAAGAGAGCAGTTTGAAGGGTTAATAATGGGGGAGGGGACTTTAATACCCCTATGCATCCAGTACTGGATCATTCACAGGGATGGGGTAGAGACTCAGTTGGGGTAAGGAGATGGAATCAGGGAATGGCAGAGTTGGATATGGTTGACAGCTGGAGAACTGCAAATCCTAGAGCCAAGGAATATACCTTTTACTCCAACCCACATGGTACATGGTCTCGGTTGGATTACCTCTATGTCCCTAGGGGGTGGGTGCATAGGATTGGGAAATCCAGCACAGCCCAATATATATTTCAGACCATGCTATGGTTTTGCTGGAATGTAGTTTCACAGTTGAGAGACTTACCCCTCTGCCATGGAAGTTCCTGAGGTACTTATTGAACAACAAAGATTTTTCAGAATTCTTGGGGGATCAATGGGAAGAATATACGATGCATAATGAGGGTTCGGTGGGGTTGGCTGGGTTTTTGGGGAGGCTGGAATGGCGGTGCTCCAGGGGGCTATAATATAAGGTATGTGGCTAAATATTAAAAGGCTCAGAGGCAAAAGAGGGAAGACCTTCTGGAACAATTCAAAAAGCTGGAATAACTTTCTACGGATATCTATGGCACAGAAGTTCTTAAACAGCTTACAGCAGCAAGAGAGGTTCTCAATGCTCATACTATTACTAAAGCCCGTACATCCTACTTTTTTGCCAAAAATAAGTTTTATAAGTGGGGAAATAAACTGGGCCCATTGTTAGTTAAGCTCATTAAAGGGGGCCGTACACAGGTTAGAATTACAGGTATCAGAACAAAAGCAGGGGCAATAGTAAGGGGGAAGGGTGAAATTGAAAAGAGATTTGAACAATGTTGTCAGGAGCTCTATACATCGGAATGTGAGGGGAAAGAGGAGCAGGCACAGGCATTTTTAGATGGGCTGAACCTGCCAAAGATCTCTAGAGATCAAGGTGAGGCTCTGAGCAAGGAAATTATGGAGCAAGAAATAAGAGTGGCAATACAGCGGATGAAAGTAGGCAAGGCAAGTGGACCTGATGGGTACCCCATTGAGTTCTATAGAATCCTACAGGGCCAGTTGACCGAGCCACTACGGAAGGTGTTTCAGGAGATTCGGGGGGGGGGACACTACCTGGCTCCTTTCTGGAGGCGGTGATATGTTTGATACCCAAGCCGGGCAAGAATGTACTGGATTGTGCTTCATACCATCCAATCTCCCTCCTGAACAGCGATGCCAAGATATTGGCTAAGGTACTGGCTGGCAGACTGGACCAGCTGTTACCGAATTTGGTTCTTCCAGACCAGACAGGGTTTGTTTGTGGTAGACATTAGTATCATAACATCAGAAAATTATTGAATGTGGTCTGGTTGGCTTCAAAGGTAAAAGGGGAAACTGCGGTACTGTCAATGGATGCTGAAAAGGCCTTTGACAGGATTGAATTGGGGTACCTTTTTATGGTACTCAAGGAATATGGGATAGGGGGTGAATTTCTTGGATGGGTCTGCACTCCGTATACTGGCCCTTTGGCCCGGGAGTTAGTAAATGGGGTTGGGATGGGGCGGATCATGTTGTAAAGAGGAACACACCAGGGGTGCCCTCTTTCGCCATTATTATTTGCATTGGCTATAGAGCCACTTGCAATTAGCATAAGGAACGATCAAAGGATCTTGGGAATTATGGGTAGCAGTGGCCAACAGAGTAAAGTAACTTTGTATCCAGACGATGTGCTGCTATATGTTAGGGAATCAGAAGGCTTTATACCTCCCATTCTGGATTGGATTTACCAATTTGCAGAATTCTCTGGCTACAAGATCAATATCGCAAAGTCAGAAGTCAAGATTTGGAGTAGGTCAGAGAAGGATAGGGGAAGAGAGAGTTGGTGCTTGAAGCGGGTAGGGACTTCCTTTCAATACCTGGGTATTCATATAGGTTAGGATGTAAACTCAGTTTATGGACTGAATTACACCCCTCTAATTAAAAAAACTTGAGGAGGACCTGAGCAGATGGAGGGAATTGAGCATATCTTGGCTAGGGCGTATAAATGTGATCAAAATGAATATCCTTCCAAGGATTTTATACCTGATACAGATGCTGCATCATGAACCCACCAGATGAGATTATAGGCATCTAGAGAGGTCGTTCTTGGCAAGAAAATCCAGGGCAAGTATAAAAAGGAGATAAGGATAGGGGGGTATGAACTTTCCAGACTTGAGACTGTATTATTTGGCAACCCAAGTTAGATATATAAGTGATTGGATTCATAGGCTAGATGTGGCGGGTTGGTTGAATTTGGAAGAGAGGGACTTGCAGGGTAGGTTAACAGCATACTTATGTAGAGATGGACTTAAAAGATATGGGAGAAATTTGAATAGGAATCCGATGGTGGAGGCGAGCCTTGTTGCCTGGGTAAAATTGAACAAGCGGCTGGGAGCCTCTCGGGATGAGACATTGCTACTACCGATCACGGGAAATCCAGCCTTTTTGGCAGGGATTGAGGACCCGGAGTTAAAGAAATGGGAGGAGAATGGGATTAGATGTGTTAGGGATCTTTATGTGGGAGATAGGTTGGCACCTATGGCGGAGCTCGGGAGAGGTAGGGTGCCACCTGCAGGGAGGTACTATAAGCTGCTGCAGGTAAAGTCCTACATAAGAGGCCTAAATAGGGCGATAGCTTCAGACTCATCTTTATCTCAGCTGGAACACCTGATCACACAGGTGAGAAATGGAACAACAGGCTTGATAGGCAAAGTAGTCAGGGTGGGGAGAATGTCCCTGCCAGATCACACACACAAGGTAAGAAAGTAATGAGAGGTTGACTTGGGTAGAGAGATATCGGAGGAGAACTGGTGGCAGGTGCTGGAACTACATAAAGGAATGCTCATATGTAATAGATACCAAGAAACCACATATAAATTTATGCATTGATTATACTGCCCCCTGCACTGATCCACAAATTCAACCCTGTGGTGTCCCCGCTATGTAGTAGGTATAATGGGGACCTGGATACATATATACATTATTTCTGGAAGTGCCCTAAGGTGAGGCAGTTTTGGAAGGAAGTAGCACAGGCAATAGGAGGAATGCTGGGCTAAAGCCTTGAGGTAGCCCCCCTGACATTGTTATTTGGGATTAGGGTGGAAGGGCCGGAAGAATGGATCTCCATGCCCAGATGGCTATGAATCCTGCTGACCCTAGCCCGACAATGTATCTTAAATACCTGGGTTTCGGCTGCCACCCTAAGTGCGCAGCATTGGGAGACTCTGGTAATCCAGGTTTTAGCCCTTGAGAGATTGACATTCACACTGAAAAATAAGGAACATAGATTTTGGCAGGAATGGGAGGCATTTATAGGATCTCTCTCACTGGCAGAGATGCGTAGTCTTAATGAAGGGTTGTAGAGACTTCTGATGAATTGTGTTAAAGATGTAGAGAAAAAAGAAGACCTAGGCCCCATAGAGGCCTATGACTGAATGTATTGTAAGTTACTAAGCAAATGGCATTACTGGTGTTTTGAAAATGTACAAACGTACAAATATAGGATGTCTAGTGGGTTTGTGTTTGTTTAAATGTATGTAGTTGTATGAAAGGGGATAACTACATGTAAAACGACTGGGGCAAATATGATATGAAGTTTAATATGCATAAAAATGAATTGCTCCAATAAAAATCTTCTATGCAAAAAAAAAAGATAAGACCATAGGCAACTAGAACCCTGCACCCATGCAGATGTCCTCAATGACAAAGTATGGGGAAAACACAACGCTGGAAAATATATGAAATGTAAAGGGAACTATTATGTTTTTCCTTTTTTTCAGAGATATAAGCTGCTCTTTTAATGTACATGGGTTTGAGAAGGTAACACTCTTAAACTAATTGACCTTGGCCCAATATCCAATCACTAAAGGGCAGGCCTGGAAGATATGATAGTAGTTCCCATTTCCCTGTAGTCTCACCAAAGGCATTAGAGGAAATATTGCCCAGTCTGGCAGGGGAAGTGTTTCCTTGGTCCATGAAGTCTGGAAGACAGTGGCGAGCTGGAGTGGTTGGACCTGGATGTGCCACTGGTATGCTGCCATGCAGCTTGGTTTTACCTTTCATTTTTCCCTAGCCTCAAGGACACAACAGTGAGGATCCCATGGTGCCCATGTGCATGCAATTGTGTAGCTGCGCTCGGTTGCCAGGCTGCATTCTTCCTTCCTCAAACTCCTCCATCTGCACAGCTACCTGTGGTCACCCAGATGGTGGTACAGCAGTGGAGAATGTAGCCTGCCTCTCTGGAGGAGAGTTTCCTGTGGGATACTTGATCCTCCTCCCCAGGCCAGCCTCCAACATCCTGAGCTCATTCACAAACCCAGGTCACCATTATTATGAGCAGTGGCCCTACTACTGTGCTGACATGCTATACCTATTTTTCAATCCCGTATGAGCTACACCCACCCCACTGTGACATGGCCTGAGATGGAAGAGTAAATCTGGCAGACAGTCAGAAGTGGGTTTGGGGGAAGGGTAGGAAACACTCACCCTCCCTGAAACAAAAGGCATCTAAGAGGGATGCTCAGCACTGCCTCTGATGCCTGATGTGACTACCCATGGATGATACTTGTCATAATAATGGTGCATTGCAACAGTTACCATTAGGACATCAAGGGCCAGCAGTATGCTTTTTATATTGCGATGATCAGAGTTGTTCACAGTACTCCAATTGCCACTTTATCTGTGCTCTGTTAAGTGGCAACATCACATCACTTTCATGACTTGTTAAACCCATTTTAATGCGGACAGTGAGGTTCAGTTGACAAAACTTCTCCTTACAGAAACCATAATGAAAAAGCAAAACAGATGCTGCAGGAAACCCTACTACTGATGGTAACATGCTAACTTGGCAAACTAAACAATTAGCACTCAGAAAGAGCCCAAGAGAAAGCCAGCATGCAAGAAGGCAACTGATGCTGAGTTTGTTGGTCAACTAAACAGGTGCAAAAAAGATACTTTGACTTTTTGCCCATTTGCATGACTAGCACTAAATAAAAATTAAGCACCAGTAGCCTTCTTGTGTGCTGGCATTCTTTTGGTTTTTCTGAGTGCTTGTTTTTCAAAGCAGTTCCTCCCAGCCTCCTTCTGAAGCACCTTTTCCTTGCAACCAGAGGCTCTGCCGGTATGTCTTCTCCCTTGGGGCCTGCTGGGACTTTGCCCCCCCTTCCCCCACGTTACCATGCTTGGACTCTGCTGGTTTGTGCTGGACTTCTGTTTTTTTGTGTTCTTCTGCTTTTGGTTTGTATTGCTTGCCTCCAGTTGTTCCATGATTCCTTGTGTGCTTGTTTCCTTCATGCTCCTGTACTTGTGTTTGCATTGCCTGTCTCTTTTGGGCTTTCTAGTTTTCTAGTGCCCTGTGTATACATTGTTTATTCGTGCTTCAGGTTACATATGGTTGTTCCTTACTTGAAACTGTCCTGTGCCTGTGCCTCAGGCTCCATTTACTCACCAGATTTTGCTCAGCTTGCTGCTTTCCTGCCTACCAATTCTCAGTTTTCCTGCAATTGTTTTGTATTCTTCAGCTCCCATTGTTGTTTCTCTGCTGTCTCCTGTGCTCCAGCTTAATTGTTTGCATCTGATTCTGGCTCACTCTGCAAGCTAGCTGCCTCTCCCTGTTCTGTAGCTCAACTGCAGTTTATTGTAGCCCTACTGCTTCAGCTGCTGTTATCATTTGGCTGTCCTTACCCGAGACTCTGCCAGTAAAAGTACCTCTATTTTGAGGATTCCTGCCCTATCAATATTACAGTGCTGTTTGGTCTCACGGTGCTGAGGTGTGGCTTCTTGTTATTTCCATGGCGGGGAACTGTGATGTCGTGGTGGGGCATCATGGCTCCGAGTAGCGGGAGCATGACTGTGTTACCTACAGTATATGATTTTGTCCTGCTTCTTGCCTTCATGACTTTCAGTTATTCATGTATAAATCAGAACCTTGCTGTCTACATGGCCTTCAGATGTTCATTGCATTCCATTACTGTGCTGCATGCTCCTTACTGAAATAACCTATCTCCGCCTTAATGGCATTTAAGGTATTCATGCCAATCATATCAATTCACTATTCATGCAACCACATCAATTCTCTATTCATGCTGAAACCATAGCATCAAATGTTTTTATGTAAACTATGATTTGCTCCTTTATGGAACTGGTTGGCCAAGCACATACGTAATTCAGCTTACCTAATCTGCGATGCATCATGCTTACCTATGCTGTTGCCCATTTTATTGCTGTTGCGATTGCTGTTGCAAATCTTGCTACATAGCTCCTATCTGCTAAACCTCATTGATTCATTTGTGCTAAACCTCATTTATTCAAGTCACTGGCATCACAGCCTCTTACTGCCTAAACAGCTACCTCCTATGTCACCATCAATTCGGCTTCCGTAATGGACTTGGTTGGCTTGTTTTCTGCTGGTTGCTACTACTATCAAACCACCAAACGCTGGCTCGCACTGCAGCCTCCTATCTCACCCAGGCCCCACCTGGTAGTTCTCATGGTTGTAGGGTTTGCTCGCAACCTTTCAATCTCATGGTTGCAAAGTTCGCTCACAGCCTTTCAAGGCCTGCCGCACCAAAAGTCTGCTACCTAATCTATGGCCACTGGCTTCACCCTGCCTCCTTCTATCTAGCACTCAATGTTGATTCACACTCTCATTAGTAAATCGGAGGCATGCCAACCATGTCCATTACCTTTTCTGGCTCAGGGCTTGCTCTGTAAGATGACGGTCTCACTGTAATCACGAAGTCCGCATCTTGAGCATTTGAACCTCGGGCGGGGTCCTTTTCATCTGGCCCTAGTGGGAATGTCCTCACTCTGGGTGGAGCTTTAGCATGCAGTTATACGGCACACCTCTTGATGCAGAATTTAAGACTTCAGCTGCCAAGGGGTGGAGCACTTACAGTCCAAGGGTGCTCCTTTGGCTATGGCTTCACCATGGCACCTTCGAAAGCTAATCTCCCTATGACTGCCCTGGTTCACTCGGTTTGTTTTAGTCAGTAGGCTGGCTGAGTGCCTCAACGGGCATCGATCTCCTCCTCCTCCCTCCTTGGGGGTCTGCTCTTACTACAGAGTACCCATTGTTGCAGAGGCCTCTCTCAACCCCTCATGGCATTCCCATTAGAGGGATCAGGAGAGCTTTCCACCAACCTGGAATATTCCTTCTCTTTGATTGGGCTTCTAAATTGCAGCAGCAAAGCCATCAATAAATAAACTACTCCTAGTCTAGAGGGAAGGCAACCTAGGCCTTAGATCCCCAGAGGTCTCTTCATGTTAAAAGGGGGTTTTCCAGCTGGCCCAGTGGTGCTGAGGGTTGAGGCACTGGACGCCACACCTCGCACCACGCCGGCGACCCGGGTTCGGGGACGGACTCGGGGAGCCAGTGGTCGGCAGGGGAGGGAGAGGATTGAGCATCCAGATGACAGCTCTCCTCTCCCTGGGAAGGGATCCTGGGGATGCTCGGTGTCCTCGTGATACCCGATGGAGATCGGGGGTATAGCAGGATCACCAGCCAGAACAATGGGGCGGAAGTGCGGCAGACATCAGCAGGCAGCCTTGCACGGATGTCACTGCACGCTGCACTCCCGGGGGAAAACCTATACACAGAAAATCCCTGACTCAGGGATAGGCAACAGCACCTCCATCCACTCAGCCACACTCCACCGCTGGTTTCCCTCCTCTCCTGGGCCAAGCCCAGCCCTGCCTGAATTCAAGATAGAGCGCCCTGGGTGGATAGGGCGGCCCTATCTCGGGGGGCTTAGAACCAGGGGGATAGCCAGGCTGGTGCCAGGAAATGGAGGCCTCTCAGGCACAGAGGTAGAGCTGGGGGGCACTGCAGGATGCCCGAGAGAGTTTCTCGGGTCGGTGCAAAAAAATAGTTAAAAAAAAAAGGGGGGGTTCCTCTCCTCCATCCCAAAGGTCATAATATGTAGTTAGCTGTTTATAGTATATTTCCTAGCTTCCTTAGGTAGGTTTCTGCTGTTGGATGGAAATGGATGGTAGCCCTACTCGCCATTCCCTCTCTCACCACAGGGTGGTAATTCCCCATGGAACAGAGTGCGAACGGTCAAACAGTTATTACAGTTGCACAATTATAACACTACTCTAGTTGCATAGGCCCATTAAATCTGTAAAACAAAAAGTTCTACTTATTGCAACTTGAAATCTGTGTGACCTGATTGTGACTGCCTTATGCAATGAATAAAATCACCATGGCACTGAGAGATGAACTGAAGATTAAAGACAAATAGGGGACCTGTTTGTTTATTGAAGTTTTAGGCCAGTCAACAATAGTTGTGTGAAGTGCACAGCATAAAAGGAAATTAGGGCCACCCAGCTAAATAGTAGACTCCCACTTCCACCTCTAGGGGTATGGATTGCAAAGTATCTATGTTCCACCTGTTCGATTCCCTAGGGACAGCACCTCTAGACCAGTCCTACTGGGTGGTGGCACCGTGCCATCAAACTAGTCTTATTTACCATTAGGCCAAAGGCCATCTTCCCAAAGGATTTATCCTCTATACCCCAGAGTGTACATTATAAGCCAGGCTTTAGCCTATGCTCATGAAAAGGGGTAACATTTATGTCCCTTTGTAGACTGTAATCTACCACCCTCATTAACTTTTTGTTAACTGTACATTTAATTACCTTACTTTTGACCCACTATTTTAAGTCATCAGTAAAAATAATGAACTGTATAGGTCACAATACTGGCCTATGTGAATCCCCAGTTGTGACTTCCTTCCACTCCAGTGGTGTCTAATCTATCAATATCCACTGAGCTTTGTCAGTCAACCCATCACTTCATACTGTACATTGTGCAGTATTTCCTGTAATTCTAAATTATGAACATACAAAAACACTGGCAGAAAAAGGCCTAGAGGTCTATCAAGTCTGCCTGAGTGTGCAGCTCGCATTATACTATTATGCCTTCTGCAACAGTACTCATAAGAAACTCTGTTGAACCCTTTACTGAAGTTTAGGTATACAACATCAACTGGATTTCTTATTTAACTACTGTAATGTGTTACCTCTTCAAGAAAGACCAACAAAGACTGGCTTAAGCAGGTAAAATATGGATGGAGTGTGACAGCCTCCCTAACTATACATGAATTTGGCTGAAAAATTATAGTTTCATTTTTGTGGACCCCATCAGTCACTAAACACTTTGAGGCCAGATATGCAGATTAGTGCTGGGGAAAATGTGTGTGTGGGGGGGCAGTGGCGGATCCAGCATTACTAAAGATCCTGTGGCAGCAGAACCCTTCTTTCACATTTAAATGACATAAAATACAAGCAATCCAACATACTGCCTACTATTATTTATTTATTACTAACACAGCAAAAATTCACTTGATCTTGGCTTACTACTCAGGGTTATCATGTTCAGTACAAAATAATAGAAACAGAATTGTTCTACCTGCTTTCTGACAGCCCAGCCTCTAACTCTGTCCCATTCATTATCTTTTTTAATTTTATTTATTATTTTACAAGCAAATACATACTCACAATCTTGCATATGTAAGCCCCCCTCCCTGGTGCCTAGGGGTATGCCAGGTGGCACAGTCCGTGGGGAGGGGTAATTCACAGCTAAAACCAAGATTTCCTTACCGGGATGGCTGACGCTATTAAGGTGCAGGGGGTGTAGGCTCCTTCTGGTGCTGGGCTACAATAAACTTTGGTTAGTAGCCACGAACAGTTCAAAATAAATGACTGACATCCACGCAGAAGTAAAACAACAGGGGTCTCGTTTAATTAATAACAAAACATTCCATGGAGGTAACGCACCTAAACAGTTGATTTTTCAGTCATGACTGCAGGGGTCATGAGGGAGCTAGTGTTTATTGTGGCCGCTATGGCCCCACTAACCTTGGATGGCTTCCACTTGAGCTGGGTAGCCACTTTAAATACAGGCAGCTTTAAACTGGGGCCAAAATGGCCTTTGAAACCTTAGGCAGCAGGCAGAACCTATTTCTCTCTCATTCCCTTGGCTCCCTCTATGTTAACTCCTTTGACTCACAGCAGCAAGCCTTTTCAAATGGAGCTTCCACTCCTCTCTCACACTTTGGCACAAACTTAAGTCCTGGTATGACAACTTCACCCAGGTGATTTAGGGTGAATGCACCACCGAAGCTGTCACATCCAGGTCAGCCTCAAACTCCAGAGCTATTGCTCTCCCTGTCTCTCATCTTCAGACAAACTGCTTGGGCCTTAGAGGGTGACTTCACCCAGGAAACTTATGGGCAAACATTCCCCCCAGGCTACTACATCCAGGTTGGCATCTTAGACTCCGAGACTACTGCTGCAAGCCCCGGCTTCCACTGGTCCCCCTCCATTTCCATGCTGGCTCATCAGGATTGATCCACAGACCCCTTTGAAGACTTGCGAGGAATCGAGGTGCTAAGGTGCCCATGGAGGAGCTTTGATCTGTTTGGACAGAGGATTATTTTGAGGCAAAATAAAATCAAGCTTTGCACCGGCAAATCTGATTTATCAAGTCCTTTTGGATCCCGTGTGCCATCGCAATTGTTGCTGCTGTGTCGCTCCACAGACCCTCAAGCACTGATGCAGCCCACAGTCCTCTGGTGACTCCCTTCCAGCCTCTCTCTCTCCCTGTCCAATGGCACAGGCATAAATGAGCTGTGCCACTCCTACATGGGCACCACTGGCTCTCAACTCTCTCATTCTCATCTTCAGTACATGGCTCCATCACTAACTCCACCGGGGGGGCATTTCAGGGGCCCACACCACAGATCAGGCTGTTGGCCACCACCATGTCACCTGCCAAACTCTTCAACACCACCCCTTGGAAAACTCTGGATCCCCGAGAGTGGGCAATCAGTCCAGCTCTACTGAAGTTCTCCCGTTGGACCCCCTTCTCACCACAGGGCTCTCCCCTCTTGTGCCAAAACCCCAAAATGTATACCCCCATGCACACAACAGTGACCTCTGACCTGCAGAGGCTCCTGATGCTTTGGCAAGGGGATTAACCATGTAATTACGGACACAGAGGAGCTGTGGTGACTGGTGGAGGCTGCATCGGTGGCAAAGGAGCAAGACAAGAGCTGTAGTTTCTGCTGCTAGGAGTGGCCACTGGATCACTACTGTCTGCATCAGTGGCTTAGGGGGACTGCACCAGATCACCACATCGATGGCATTGGTGAAGGAAGGAGGGGGCAGCCGCATTGGCGGCACAAGCAGAGGCGACCAATCTGACCCCAGGGCAGGCTTTTTGACTAATGGCTGAGCTATAAATAAAAATAAGCCACGCCCAGCCACAAAAGAAAGCACACATGGAGGAGCTGTGGTGACTGGGGGAGGCCGCATCGGTGGCAAGGGAGCAAGACAGGAGCTGTAGTTTCCACTGCTAGAAGCAGCCACCAGATCACTACTGGCCACATCAGCAGCTTAGGGGGACTACACCAGATTGCTGATGCAGCAGCATTGTTGGAGGATGAAGGGGGTGGCTGCATCAGTGGTGTAAGCAGAGGAGACCAATCCGACCCCAGGGTGGGCTTTTTGTCTGATGGCCAGGTTATAAATTAGCCAAGCCCGGCTGCAAAAGGAAGCACACACGGAGGAGCTGTGGTGCCTGGGCGATGCAGCATCGGTGGCAAGGGAGCAAGACAGGAGCTGTAGTTTCCACTGCTAGGAGTGGACACTGGATTGCTACTGGCCACATCGGTGACTTAGGGGCACTGCACCAGATTGCTGCATCGGTGGAATAGTGCGAGAAAGGAGGGGTGGCCGCTTCAGTGGTACCAGCAGAGGAAACCAATCCAGCCCCAGGGAGGGCTTTTTGACTGACAGCCGGGCTATAAATAAGCCAAACCCGGCCACAAAAGAAAGCGCACACAGAGGAGCTGTGGTGACTGGAGGAGGCCACATCAGTGGCAAGGGAGCAAGACAGGAACTGTAGTTAGTCCTGCCCACCCTGGCCCAGACCTCTGTTAAATGGTCTTAGGGGGTGGAGCAAGCTAGGAGGTCGTGGCCAGGTGCAGGGCTAACCAGAAGGGGGGGCCAGGGTTGGGTTATAAGCTTATAGCCCGTAGTGTTGATTTTGAAATGTTGTTTCTGCTATGCTGATATTTGATTGAATTGTTGTTTTTGCTATGCTGATATTTGTCTGGTAGCATATTTCCACACTCTGCAGGGGTCCTCTCTGTTCTAGCAGCTTGCCCAGCAGTCACTGGGGAGGGGGGCCATAACGAGCTTCTGTATGACCAGGACAATAAGGATGGGGCAACTGACTTAGAGGGAAAATCAAAATGGGATGGGGACAGGGATAAAGTAAGGCCCCCAGATCATGAGGGCAGGCATCTTTGGAAGGGTGGTGGGGTGTGTAGGGTGTGGATCAGCCATGGTACTAGCCCTGGCCTGGAGGATGGGGGGATGCATGGTGTGTTGACAGTTGGCACAATTAAAGGAGGAGGCCAGGTGGTTAAGATGGGCATTGGGTAGGGAAGGGGTGAGGGGAGGTGGGAAAATAGGATGCTCTGCTGTGGGTGTAAGATGGGAAGAGGGAAGAAAGGAGAAGTTGCAGCAGGTCCAGGACCGGCACCTGAAAAGGACAGGAGTAGTCAGGACAGGGATGGTAGGTGCGCTAGAGAATACGCAAGAAGGGAGGAGGGTGTAGGGTGGGCACTATGGGGAAGAGGGGCACTACAGTGGGCATGGGTAGTGGTAGTCCTAAATGAAAAAAAGGCCAAGGGGCCTGGCAGATGGTTGGGAGAAAAGAAATGCACAAAAGAGGGCTGATGGGGGGGTGCACCAGAGGGGAGAATCAAGACAGCAGGCATAGACTATAACAACAGATCTGCACCTCTAGTACAGATGAATGTGGGGGAGGGTGATGAATCTGGAGTAGAGGAGGCACCAGGAAGGGCAGGAAAATTGGGTGTAGCGGAAAGCTCCGCAGTCATGATCAGGTGGGTGGTTCCCTTGCGGGGACTCATTGGTGGTGGGGTGCAGTCAATAGTGAGCAGAGCATGAGGAAGGATGAGGGGGAGAGGAGGGTGGAGGGTGAGGGCACTGGGGGTAAGGGAGGAGTTGGGATCAGCACAGGTGGTGGAGCTTGGAGTAGGGATCCCCTGGGAAGGGCGGAGGAGGACCAAGTGGGGGAGGAGGGTGTAGCACATAGGGATAGTGACAAGCAGGGATGCAGCATGGGGGAAAGCGGGAAAAAGGAGGATGATGGGAGGGGAAGCAAGTCCCCCTGTGGTGCAGGATGACAAGGGGGGGAAACAAGTCACCCTGTGGGGCGGAGGGGGGATGGACCAGTGTGGCGTAACGGGTAGGGAGGTGTCCAGGGAAGACAGGTCAGTAAGGAGAAAGAGCTGGAACAGGAGGGGCAGAGCAGCAGATGTCACTCAGATAGGAGGTGTGGCCAAGGAAACTGACAAGGTGGGGGGGAAGCGGGACAACAAGGATAGGGAGTAGGCCTAAGGGAAAGGAGGTGGTTAGAGTGCTCCTGTTGGGTGACTCTTTGATTAGAGGTGTCAAGTGGGAAGGGTGGGGTGAGGGGAAACCCTGTGGTGTCAGGATTAATAGTATATCTGGCTTGACAGTGCATGAGGCCAAGCACTTGGTCTATGCTCTGGCGAAGGATTGTAGAGGAACCCCTGATATATTAGTACACCTAGGCACAAATGATATAGAGGGGAACAGTGTGCTGAAGATTCAGGCTAGGTTCTGGGAGCTAGCCAGGGTCTGTCATGATGTAGGGTGCTCAGTCTCATTCTCAGAGATCCGACCAGTGCCTAGAGCCAGTGTGGGGAATAAACAAAACATTAGGGAGGTTAATGAATGGCTCAGAGAGTGGTGTGAGGCCAGTGGGTATGGGTTGTTGGGGGACTGGGGTGAAATCTGGGAGAACTAGGGGCTGTATGCAAGGGACAGGCTCCACCTCAGCTTGGGGGAAGGAGGTTTTGAAACAAAGATTGGCCGGATACATCCAAAATAGATGGGGTTTAAACTTGTGAGGGAGGGAGGGCTGGGGCTTGGGGTAGACACTAGCATGCCCATCCAGGATGGGTATGGTCTTCTCCCCTGAGTGAAGAGGAGGGACTACAGACCAGGAGCACCCAACTGTGCATGAGGGAGTTCAAGTGGGCAGCTATCTGGGAGCTCTCAGAGGAAGGGTGGAGAGTAAGGGGATGAGTTGCAGGGTGGTCCTGATAAATGCCAGGAGCATGGGGAAACAAGATGCCTGATTTTCAGACACTGCTATTGGAAGGAGAAGTGGATGTGGCAGCTGTCATGGAAACTTGGGCCACTCCTGGGTACGACTGGGACCTAAACTTGATGGCATACTCTACGCTCAGAAAGGACGGGATTGTGGGAGGGGGAGTAACATTCATCATTAAGGCTGGCATAGGGATAAGCAGGGTAGAGGAAGCAGAGGGATATGTGGAGGCTTTATGGGTCACCTTGCTTGCACCTGGAGGCAAGAGGGTGAAGCTGGGGGTGGTATATAGGCCACCCATGCATGCAGAAGATCTGGAGGAGGGCCTGATGGCAAATCTTAGGGAACACTGTGGTCAGGAGGAGGGTAGAATGGTGGTGCTGGGGGACCTAAACATGCCAGGGACTGACTGGGGAACTGTGGCGTCCTCATTGGCCAGGGAGCACTGTCTGCTGTGCATCTTCCAGGAAGCGTTCCTATCCCAGCTGGTGGCTGAACCGATGAGGGAGGGGCATGTCCTGGATGTGGTCCTGTCACACGGCGATCTCATTAGGGACCTAGTAGTAGGGGACCCACTGGCAGGAAGTGATTGTGACGTAAACAGCCCATTCTGAGTGCTGTATAATAATTTTTTTTATATAAAATGTATTAATGACTGTCTCTGCTGAAAAATCAAATGCTCTAGGAATGACCTCACTCATCTCCCCCCTTCTCCCAGATTTCAGCTGACAGATGCAGGCCAAGAGAACTGCTGACAGCAAGTATCACACACTCAGTTTTTTGAGACAATGTATTACCTACTTTAGTCAAGGATCCTGTTTCTCTTAGTTAATTACAGAGTTGTAAAAGCTAACTTTGTTAAGAGGAAAAATCATAAAAAAAGGTTTATGGCGTTGAAGAGAAAACACAGGTTATTACACAGAGGTGAGAGGTCATAAATGCTCATATGAAGCCTGTGTGAGGAGGGTACAGCATGAGATCAAAGAAAGTGTCATTTGAAACTTGAGTTATGCTAAGGTTACAGAATTAACACTTTGAAATTACATCCTGTGGTTGTATAGAAATATATACGTTTAGATATTTTGACAGAAGAGGAGCTGGATGACCTCATCCAAAAGGGGTTGGCAAATACAGCTTGTAAAGATCATTCTTTTTCACTACAGGGACACTTTTAGCTGACTCTGACCAAGATAACATCTGAGCACTGAAAACAGGTATTTAGGAAGCTAGACAAAATCTAACTATTGTTGTAGGAATTGCACTGTTTTAAACCTTGTTTTGTTTAAAGATATGAATGTCTTGTGATATTAGAGTTCTGTATTGTATGTTTGACGTATTATTATATATTTTAGTAAAAACTCTAATTTTAGAGAAAACCTGGTCTGTCTTTGAATTGCTTTCTTTTGCTGAGAAATATTTATGGTTATAGCAGACAGCAGACATAGCTTGTATAGTGGTACCAAACTGGAAAGAGAAGCATTTTAAATCTGAGGTCTTTATTAAAGTTTTAAAGGGTTCATTTCTGCATAGCTGGTTAGGTACCCATAGGCAAAGATATCTGGCCCCCCGAAGACAGATATATCTGAGCCTGTGCATTGGGTATGCTAGTAAGAGGTTAACAGTTTGAATCCCTCCAGAACTGGAGACCAAAGGCTGATCCGAACTCACAAAAACAGACAAGAGGGTTACCTTGTCTGTTACACTTTTCACAAGACTGCACTCAGAGGTTGGCACTTTGGGAGTAGAGGGCCTGACCTGCTGAGTGGGTCTGTGACAGTGATCATGCCACGGTCTGGTTTCTCTGGACCTGGGGGGGTAGTAGATTGCACAAAAATGAAGGTAATTGACTTTAGGGTGCAGACTTCAAGGGTATGGCGCAGATCCTCAGGGACCTCTCGGAAGGGATAGGACCAGGCATGAACACTGAGAGCCAGTGGGAAATTATTAAAAAGGGACTCCTGGAGGCTACCAAGGCTTGCACAAAGGAGCAACGCATGTTTGGCAGAGCCAGGAAACTGAGCTGGTGGACAAGAGAGGTGCAGGATGTGGTGAGGGAAAAAAAGGCTGCTTATAGCCGATATAGCATAGACAAGGGGGAGTATGATAGGATAGCCAGAAAGGTCACCAGTGTGGTGAGGTCAGCCAAGGTGAAAACGGAGCAGAGGTTGACTCAGAGGATTAGGAGAAGTGAAAAAGGGGTTCTTCGGGTATATCAGGAAAAGGAGGAAAGGAAAGGGGCAGATTAGTAGACTGAGGTCAGGGGGTGGGTGGGCTAAAAAGGCAGGGGAGCAGGCAGAGGTACTTAATGACTACTTAGCCTTGGTCTTCACTAGAGAGGAGGGTGGGGCAGCGCCACACGGGGGGTCAGGTTGGACCTGCAGATGGGGAGGAGGCCATGGATGTTGAAATCTCTATTGGTAGGGTGTGGGAAGCCCTCAAGTCCCTAAGAACGGAGAAGGCACCGAGCCCAGATGGTCTTCATCCCAGGGTGCTAAGGGAACTGGCGGATGTCCTGGTTGCACCTCTGGCGGACCTCTTTAACTCCTCCCTTCAGTCAGGATGTATGCCTCAGGGTTGGAGGATGGCCCACATTGTGCTTATCCACAAGGGTGGCTCACGGGAGGAGCCGGGTAACTAAAGGCCTGTAAGCCTGATGTTGGTGGTGGGCAAAGTGATGGAGGTCATCTTGAAAGAAAGGCTGGAGGTGTTTCTGGGGACATGGGGACACTTGGCTGATCACCAGCATGGCTTTGTTCAGGGCAGATCATGTCAGACCAACCTTGTGGAGTTCTATGATTGGGTGATGAGAGCACTGGACCAGGGCAGGCCAGTGGATGCCCTCTTTCTAGACTTCAGCAAGGCGTTTGACTCAGTGCCACATCCTGGGCTGCTGGAGAAGCTGAAGGAAATGGGGTTGGGGTAGGGATGGGTCAGGTGGATAGGAAACTGGCTAGCTGGGCATTTTCAGAAAGTAGTGGTCTGAGGGGAGGCTTTGTCTCCCAGGAGGGTCATCAGTGGGGTCCCACAGAAATTGGTGCTGGGTCCACTCCTATTTAACATCTATATCTCAGACATCAGAAATGATATCATGAGCGAGATGAGCCTCTTTGCAGACGACTCAAAGCTGGGGGCAATGGCGGATAGGGATGAAGGTAGGTTAGCCTACAAGAGAACCTGGTGACTCTGGAGGGGTGGTCTCGCACCTGAAAGCTGAGGTTTAATGCTGAGAAATGCAGGGTTCTCCAGCTGGGGACTGGGAACCCAGCTCATGTGTACACCTTGGGGGGAGACACTGCAGGCCTCGAGGGGGGAGAAGGACCTAGGGGTGGTTGTGGATGCCAAGATGAACAACTCAGAGCAGTGTAGAAGGGCTGCAATCAAAGCAAATAAGATGCTGGAGTGCATAGCCAAGGGGGATAACCTCAAAAAGCCGGGAGGTGCTCCTATCACTGTATAATTGCCTGGTTAGACCACACCTTGAGTACTGCATGCAGTTATGGCATCCATACTTAAAAAGGGACATTGCACCCCTGGAGAGGGTCCAGAGGAGGTTGACCAGGATTATACAGGGTCTGGGGGAGAGGTCCTATGGGGAGAGACTTGAGGAGCTCAATCTGTACTCCCTGGAGGAGAGATGGGACAGGGGGGATATGATTGAGGTCTTCAAATACCTTAAAGGGGTAAATAGGGTAAGCCAGAATGGGTTGTTCCAGCTTAAGGGGGTACCAGGGGGGCACCCAATGAGGCTAGTTGGCGGGAGACTCGGGGGGAGACAAGGAGATGCTACTTCAGTGAGAGGGTGGTGGAACCCTGGAATGCACCATCTGTGGAACCGGTAGCTGTTGATACTGTGGAGGGGTTCAAGGGGGGCTGGGATCAGTATAGGAGGAGGATAAATCTGAGCAGGACCAGCATCGGAGGAAAACCCCAGTTGGCAGATGGAGTTGGGGGGCTACGGGGGGGGGAGGTCACTACGGTGCCCTCAATGGACACTGATCCTTCAGCAGACTCAATAGACCATAGGGCCTACTCTGCTGGCTTCCTAGTATGTTCATTACAAGGCCCAAATAATTTAATGTCATACAGTACACAAAACATGTATTCACCCCGTGGGTGGGGGTTACTCACAGAAGGTTAGCAATTCTGATATCACACCTTATAAACCACTTATAAAGGATGCCTTGGACCCCTTCCCATTTGGTACAACACTGGGGAGTTGCCAAACTGTAATACAGTATATAATTAGTAATAATTATCTAAGGCATACACCTAAGAACTCTAGAGGGGTAGATTTAAATACATGGTAACCCCCCACGTTCCTGTTTACCATTAAGGCTGTACGCCACCCATTACTCCTTAGTTCTTTGTCAGTCACCTACTCCTGTACACACCACCATAAATGTCCATGACATCGCTGAATTGGCCAGGTCATGTCTCGGTGTGAGGCAATATGCCTTTTCAAGGGAAAGCGGTGTCCCCCCCTCTGAGAGACCAAGTATTTGCAGGAGAAAAGTAGAGGTGAAACTGAGAGTGTCATCCTGTTAAGTTGTTTCAGGGAGCCCCACAATTCAAATGTTCCTTTCCCAGGCCTAGTTCTCCAGTGTTTTTAGATGATGCCTGGGTAAAGAATGTTCTCTTCCAGGCCTGAGGTGGCATCCTGGGTCTTTCTCCACAACCCCTCTGCTCTCTGTATCACTTGCTCCAGTGTGTCCACCTTTGTGTCTAGGGTGGAGACCCACAGGGTCAAGAAGCCCAGTTTCTGATCCATATCCTAGACCATTTTAGTGAGTTGGCTGAGTGTCCTGTTAATAGAATGTAAAGAGACATCTTCAGCTCCCATTTCTTCTGTGAAGGTAGAGGTGGTCACGTGCTGTGATGGCTTGGAATATTTCGATTTTTGTCAGGCTTCGGGATAAAGAAGTCTCCAGACAGAACTGCAAACCTCGGATTCCCCATTATTTTGTTCACCAAGTGTAACTCTAATGCTTAATTGTCTTTTAAGGTAAAATAATTAAGTTACAGTTATTAAATTGGAATAAAATAGTGAATCTCTCTCAAAAGCTAGAGCCAGATTCATCTGTTCTTGCCTTGTGCTAAGCCACCCGTCATCTTTCATTATTTGTGCAGGCCCCTTTTTAAAATCCTAGATCTGATATTCGATGGGTACTCAAGTTCCTATCTCCTAGAGCTGCCAAGTCATCTCTAAGTTTTTACCACATGCAAATATAAGCATACAGAGGATACTGGGTAGAAAGTACACTACCAACTTTGTAATTGTGATTTTGAGCCTGCTAGGGGCAGTGACTGGTTCTGCCAAAATGCATAAGCAATTGATGACTACGATAATAGGTTCCCATAAATGCATATCTTCTCTGTGGCTTTCTGAGGTTTCCTGTAATATAAAACATTGGTGGCAAAAATGAGACATTTGATGTATGAAAAAGATCACAGGTAAACTGAACCTGAGGAGTGAGGCCTTATAACACCTGCCTGCACACCACTTTCACCTACCTGGGTGATGGAATCCATCAGGTGCGAGTAGGGTGAGCTACAGTACTGAGTTGTATGGCTCAACCCTTTGTTCTCTGTCTCTGTGCGTGTGTGTGAGTGTGTGTGTGTGTGTCTCTCTCTCTGTGTGTGTGTGTGTGTGTGTGTGTGTCTCTGTCTCTCTCTCTCTCTCTCTCTCCCGGTAAGTAGTGCAGTGGTGAGTTCAGCTACCCACCCCCCACTACAAGAGAAGGAAAGAAAAAGGAAAAACTAAGTTTTAAAGTATAGGCTAGTTACAAACGTTTGGGCCCCACTAGACCAAGCAAAGAAGAAGGAGCAGAGGCCAAGTCTGCAGTTAACAGTCAAGACCTGCAAAGAGTTTGTTATTTTCTAGTTAAAGTTTGTAGGGAGGGTTCACCTGTTCAATGGAGGACTGAGAGGACCAGATATGCAGCTGAGTGAAACCAGAACCTGGGAGGACCAAAGGAGAAGTGGCGCCATCACTGGACATCAGCAGAGGACGCCTCATCAATCCCTGGCAAGGGTAATGCATCAAAGGACTTCATCATCTTCATGGACGACATCCATTTGGGTTGAGGTATCAAGACTTTGACTTTAAAAGAGACTTGAAATGATTTGGGGGCATTTTACTGTTTAGTTTGGGGGTGGGGTAAAAAATGTGTGTTGCAACAAATTCTAGATTTTTTGTCGGGGAAGATAATATTGATATTCATTTTTGTGCAAATGTTATTTCTTTGTTTATGCTGCACAGCCATTTTTTTTAGTAACTATAGAGCCATTGCTGAAGTGAAAGAAAAAGTTAATCACAGATTGCTAAATAACAGTGCTGTAGCCAGTTCTCTTCAGGGATATTAGCTTATCTGACTACTCACTTAAACCCTCGCAAGAAGTCTCAGGGATCCTCTTTTGAGCCACCTGCAAAGGTGGGTAGATTATTTCATAGAAACATAGAAATATAGAAGTTGACGACAGATAAGGACCGCAAGGGCCGTCCAGTCTGCCCATTTTTTTCTCTACCTTTTGAATGTGCCATAGGCCTTTGCTCTGTTAATGGTCTATCTATTCATACTCATCTGTATTGCTCTCTTATGCCTATCCCATGCCTGTTTGAAGCCCTGCACTGTATTTATATCCACCACTTTCTGAGGTAGGCCTTTCCATGCATCCACCACCCTTTCTGTGAAAAAGAACTTCCTCACATTACCCTTTAATCAGCCTCCCTCTAATCTCATGCTGTGTCCTCTTGTCCTGCTATTTTTCTTGTATTGAAACATGTTAGACTCTTTCACCTTGTTAATGCCCTTAAGGTGTTTGAATGTTTCAATCATATCACCTCTCTCCCTCCTTTGCTCTAGGGTATACATATTGAGCTCCGTTAATCTGCCCTCATATGTTTTCTGATGCAGCCTCTGCACCATTTTGGTTGCCCTTTTCTGGACCGCCTCAATTTTGTTAATGTCCTTGTGAAGGTGTGGCCTCCAGTACTGCATGCAGTACTCCAGATGGGGCCTAACCAGTGTCTTGTAAAGAGGGATTATTACCTCCCTCTTCCGACTTGTGATACCCCTACTAATACACCCCAACATCTCTCTAGCCTTACCTACTGCTTTAGAGGTCTGCTTCGATGATTTCAGGTCATCGGTGATGATGACGCCCAAGTCTCTTTCTTCCCTTGTGACTGCCAGCAACTCTCCTCCCAGCCTATAGGTGGCTTCAGGGTTTCTCTTCCCCATGTGCATGATCTTGCACTTCTTTGCATTAAACTCCAGTTGTCACACTTCCGACCATTTTGCTAGTTTATCCAGATCTCTTCTCATTCTGCCCACCCCATCTGGATCATCTACTCTGTTGCAGATCTTGGTGTCATCTGCAAACAGACAAACCTTAGTCTCCAGTCCATCTGCAATGTCACTGATGAGGATATTGAAGAGGACTGGCCCCAGTACTGATCCCTGAGGTACCCCACTTGTGACTTGCATCTCTTCTGACTGTATACCATTTACCACCACTCTCTGTTTTCTGTCCGTCAACCAGTTTACCACCCTGTTGACCAACGTCTGACCCACCCCGAGCCTACCCAGCTTATTAATCAATCTTCTATGTGGAACAGTATCGAAAGCTTTGCTGAAGTCAAGGTAGGCAACATCAACTGCTCCCCCTTGGTCCACCACTCTGGTTACCCAGTCAAAGAAATCTATGAGATTAGTTTGACAGGACCTTCCTTTTGTAAACCCATTCTGTCTTGGATCCTGTGCTCCTATGGATTCCAGATGTTGCATTATCTTTTCCTTAAGGAGTGTCTCCATAATCTTGCCCACTACTGAGGTAAGACTGACTGGTCTGTAGTTCCCTGCCTCCTCCCTGCTACCACTCTTGTGGAGCGGGGTCACATGAGCCCTTCTCCGGTCTTCTGGGACCTCTCCTGTGCTCAGAGACTCACTAAACAGTTCTGATAATGGCTCTGCTAGTTCCACCCTTAGCTCCTTTAGTATCCTGGGATGTATGCCATCAGGTCTCATTGCCTTGTCCACCCTGAGCTTATCAAGCTCTTGTAGGACCCTTTCTTTGTGAAGGGACTAGTGCACACCTCCCTCCCTCCCACCCTGTGTCCATAGTGCAGAGCTGTGGGCCCTGCCCTACCTTCTCTTCAGTAAATACTGAGCAGAAGTATCTATTTAGGATAGATGCTTTTACATGGTCCTCCTCCTCACATGCCCCTTATCCCCTTTGATCTTAGCAATACCCCCTGTGGACTTTCTCCTTTCACTAATGTATCTATAGAAAGTCTTGTCACCTTCCTTTACTGTTTGTGCTAGTGTTTCCTCAGTTTGGGCCTTTGCCTGCCTTACTGCCTTCCCTGCTTCCCTTAGGGAAGTTTGGTATGCCTCCCTATCTTCATCTGGCTGCATTCCCTTATATTTCCTGAAGGCCAGCCTTTTGGCTCTGACCTTTTCTGCTACTGTGTTTGAGAACCAAAGTGGTTTCCTTCTTCTTTTGCTCTTCCTTTTCTCACTAACACAATGGGATGTTGCTTCAAGTATTGCATCTTTAATGCTTGCCCACCTTGCCTGTACTCCCTTACCTGTATTTCTTTTTGCCAGTTCTAGATTAACTCTGTTGGCCATCTTATCAAAGTCAGCTCCTCTGATTTCCCATCCATGGTGTGAAGATAAGGACAATGGGTGGTGCAATATTGTCTCACCATTGTCTATATTCACTTCGAATGGGGTCAGCATAATCCTGTTCTGCATCTCACCGTCTTCTAGGAGTCAACATGTGAGATGGCTCCCACGCCCTCTGCACTTGTGGTTCTCGTCTTCTCCCTCTGTTTTCCATTGCCACACTCAGGTGTTTCACATTGGAGACAAGCTTGGTCAGCATGCTTTCTAGCCTATCTATTCTCTCTCTCCAACTTGTTTGTCCTTTTCTCAGCTCTCTGTTACACTTGGTTTTGCCCATCCATGAACTCTTCCAGCTGGTGTAGTCTCCACCCTCAGGAGACCTCTACTGGCATCCAGCCCCAGTATGTTCCTACATGGCTCAAAGGAATTGTTGGAGCTCACCTGATCCACAGTACACCATGCCACTGAACTCCAACTGCATTCCGCCCTAACTGCCTAAAACCCTCACACTGCTCATATATATCTGTGGAACCCTGGGCCATTGAGTTCTAAACACATCAGAAACAATGTCTGTAGCATTTTTACAAATGAGATTTCTGCCTTTTCCCTTTAGCACTTTTTTTATTAATTTAAAATGCCCATGCTTTTTGGCTTAACCTGCCGTTACAACTTTAAAAGGTTTCCCCCACATTATGATGCCAATTATAATACTCGCCTGCACACTACTTTCACCTACCTGGGTGACTGAATCCGGCCAGCTGTGAGGAAGGTTAGTCACAGGGCTGGCAGATATTAATTTGGGGTATGACTCCCTTACTAGCTTTTTATTTTACAGGTACAGTGGATGTCATAACCTCTCCCCAGGACTACCCCTTGGCACCCTGCACTCAGGTAAGTTCCTTTATTTTACATTATTTTGGTGGGTTGATTGTAATGGGGTGGCTATGCCCGTTACGTCCTTCTTGGATTTTTGGCTCCTATGTGACAATTTCCTGATACAATCCGAGGGAGCGTTGTAACTATTCTGTATACCCTGAACTTTCAGATGAAATTAGTGACTTTTAGCAGTTGAAAGAAATACCCATATATTCTGTTTCCCTACTGATTCACAGCCTAGGTAATTAATTGTACCCACTTACTATGAGTGCATCCATCCCTTAGGGATTATTGTTTAGCTCTAATTGTTTTTCTTTTTCCTGACCATTGTATCAAATGACTGCAGTAACTTTTAATACAATTGAGTTTAAAAAAACTGATTCAGGGGGAAGGGGTTGTGATACACTCGGTGCTGGGCCAGTGCTTGGCAGCCAGCCTTTACACACAATACCAGGATCCATGGAGACCAAGCACTCAAATGGAGAAAAAGACCATGCTGAAAGCTCCAGTGCTGTTCCATTAAAGTTTATTCAGCAGGTTATATCCAACATACACAGCTCCACAAGAACAGCATCAGAAAGTACAAAATTTTCTTTTTACTGACTGTTGTATCAAAAGACTTCAGTAGCTTTGAATAAAAAAGGCCACCAAGGAGCAGTGTTAGGTATTCGCTGGACAGACATGTCCATGTCCTTCTTAGCTACAGAGCTTTTATTTAGTCTAATTCTGTCCATTTCTGTTTTTCTTACCTACCTGTAGTTTTCTATTTTGAAACCAGATGGGTTAATGAAACATCATCAGTAGCAATCTGGTACTCAGTCACTGGAATGGTTGCTCTGGCTCTTTAAATTCACATAAACATCATCCTTGGAGTCCAGTCGCCACCACTGTCACCATCACATCACAGGAAGTGACTGTCCCTGTCATCAGCTCACCACATTCATTTAGAAAAGATCACTTTGTGGGCACTGACCTAGTTGAATTTAAAACATTTGATAGCTGGATCATTGGAAAGAAAGAGACAGACTGGGGCAGTGTTTATGGACCTGACCAAAGCTTTTGACCTGGTAAACCACCCCCCTATTAATAGATAGGCTGTGTGGGATAGGCGTGCATCCTAAATCTCTGGAATGGTTCACAGACTATATGCCAGGCAGAAAACAGATAGTTCAGATCAAGGGCAAGTGTTTGGGTGTTGGAGATTTAAGCGGGGGGGGGGTTCCTCAGGTGTCCATCCTGAAGCCCCCGTTCATGGTCTTCACAAATGAACTGCCTAGGCTCCTGAATCATTTAGCGGTCAGAATGTATGCTGATGACGTGGTGATAGTGGACTTTGCTGCTTCAAATGAGGAGTTGCAGGACAAACTTCAATAAGTTTTTTTAGCTTTACAAGGGTAGTTCACCGGGTCAAAACCTGCCATAAGTGTTAATAAAACACAATGCGTGGTGTTAAAAAAAGGCTCTTATGTGGAAAAGAAGAACTGGAAATTAGGAATTTAAAAGGAACTATATTATTAAAAGAGTATAAATATCTAGGGATGATCATTGAACTGGAGTTACATTTCCAGAGCATGTTCCTGCAGTAGTTAGAAATATGAATAAAAAGAGAGGTGCACTAAGGAAAAGATCTGATTTTTGAGTGAGGAAAAAAGGAAAAAGTACAGCAGATGATTTTGCCTGTGCTCATGTGTAGTCTCACAGAAAGAGTGATGAATTCCTGGAACAGTCTTCCAGCAGAGGTGGTGGGGTTCAAGAATGCATGGGATAGGCACAAGGGAATCTTAGGGAAAGGAAGGGGGGAGGAATAACCGACAACAAATCAAGCAGTATCTGCACAGAAACTGTAGGCAAGGAAAAATGGGCAGACTGGGTGGGCCAAGCCATTCTTATCTGCTGACAAATTCTATGTGTAACCCCCTTGTTACCCGTGGTTACTAGAATCCCAGTAAGACCTAGTGGTAGGCAGGGAAGGCAGCTTGTGAAACTCCAGTTAAATGGGTTTCACACTGTCTCACTCTGTTCTCAGTCTCAGCTGAGACTGAGGGATGACATCACCAATAGAACTTTCGCAGCTGCATGAGCCACATTGGAATCTGCAGCAAAGGGAGTTAGATAGAATGTTGGGAGTTTTGAAGTCAGTGTCTTCAGTTTGTCTTCAGTGAGTGTGTGAGAAGTTGGGAGCTTGCTGGTAAAGCAGCTCAGTGAAGGCTCTAGGAGCCTCAGCCCTGACAGAGGGCTACTTTTAAGAAATAGGGTGTGTGTCTCCACCTTAAAGAGAGACACAGAAGATTACTGAAGTGGTGGAGACCGCTGTTTTCGGGTCTCAGTGCCCCCTCCCTTCGGTGGGGGGGATGAGAAGGATTCCCTGCAGATTCCTGAGGCAACCCCCTAGTTCTGCTTGTGGAGGAAAAGCTGCCTGTTCGTTCCAGCATTTATTTGGGAGAAAAGAAGATTTGTGAGTTGCCTGTGGGGCACCTGCAACGAGAGGCTGAGTGTCTGCTCTGGCTAAAAAGGCTTATGTTTTTCAACCTGGGACTTGTGTGACAATGTGGGAATTGAACTACTAAATATTGGGAAGCCAAGAGAAATGGGCTAAGCAAAGTAAAAGTAGGTTCAAGTTTCAGAGTTTGTTGGGATGCAAATAATATGTAGCGGTGATGTGACAGACGTCTACCCATAATCTACATTTGAATGTTCAGTAAAGGAATTGTTCAGTTTCCAGGGAAATGGCCGGGTATGGGCTGTGGGAGCAGGAGGTGGGTGGCCCCCCCATCTTTAGTGACCAGGTCCACCTCTACGGATTTCTTCTGTGGATTTCTACTTTGCCTCAGGCACTTGGCCAGTGATGGGGGAAGTACCCAGACATGGGATTGTAAGGAAAATTCTCTCTAGGAGTCACAGATTCTAGTGTGGCTTGGGGAGCCACGACAGGATAATTGGTTCATTCTTCCAATGGACCGTGCGAATGGGATAATTGGTTCATTCTTCCAATGGACCATGGATCAAGTGGCTAGCGGGGGAGCTGGGCCAGTGGGGAAAACCCAAGTGTGTACAAGTCAGCTGTGTACCCAAAGCTGTGTGCAAGTTCAGGCTGTGTGCCTGGTGGGTTTAGAGCCTGAGGGCAGGAAATAGTGCTAAAGTGTTCTGTTGTCTCTAATCTGCATTACCAGGAAATGTAGCCCCATGGGGGTCCATCTATGCTTTGTTTGTTCAGCTTGGATGTGAATAAAAGCCACACTGAAGAATCCTATTCCTGGTGCTGGACATTACACTTATTGCTTCCTGTGTTCGGATTTACTTGGGTGCCCCTGTGCAGAGTAGCCAAACCTAGGTCCCCTGTGCCGAGTAACCTCATCCTTCCCGGACCCAGTCCCCACCAGGTACTGCTGTCAGCTTCAACAGCATGCCACCATACATTCCTCCGAGGCAAGATCTTGAGGCTGTGTACCCGTTCCTTTTTCACAAGGCCACATAGGTTCCCCCTCATCTTCCTCTTCATTGAGGATCTGAGCCCAGGAGTGAGCAGTCGTTCTCACTCCTGAGACTATCCACTCATCACTGGGCGCGGAGGTCGACACCTCCCACTCAAAGGCCTCCCGCATCTCATCTTCATCTAAGTGACTTGGGCTAGGCCCCCCCTCCAGGGGTCTATTGATGCTTTATCCGAACTTTCTTTCTGGGATCCAGCATCCGAAACTTCAATTTCAGGTTCTGTCTCTAACTCTGCACTCTCTAGCTTTGTGCCACACTCTCCCGAGGGGCCTTCCTCCACAGACTCCGCCTGGTGCTGTGTGCTGCCAACTGCAGATTCCTGAACCTTTGTCCATGTGGGAGCCAAACAAATTTGAGGTGCTTTATACAAGCCATAATTTTCTAGGCATCCAGCACAGTGAGGAATCATGAAGACGTCCCTTCCAGCTCCCAAGCATATTTGACATACATGCACTGGAAAACCAGGAATCGCCACATGAGGAGGCAGTTGCTCTCCATAGCACCACTTTTCAATATCCCTCAGTCTATTTACTGCTGCTGTTACTGCAACCCAGGCATGATCCGGGTAACAAGCTGGTCCTGAGGCCATAACTGCAGAAAAACAAACAAAAGTTCACTGTAACTGAAAATCCCACTTTATTGAACACACTCTTTAGCTGTAAAATGGCTCCTCTGCTGCTGTGTTTACTTTACTACCCCACCCTGTAATGGCGGCGGCGGCACTCCTGTGCATCAACATTCAGAATCTGGGTCAAGCCACTGCGCACCCGATTTACACAAACTACTGATAACTTTTGCTCAAACTGCACAACTTGCTCTGTTCTTGCTTTAAACACATTTACAGGATTTTCCACAGACTGTTTACATGCTGGTAACATTTATCTGATTCACAGTCCCTTAAAGCTTCAGGTTATTAGCACAGGATTGCCTGTATAACTAGTGCTGCACATTGACTACAACTCACAGTCTCTCTCTGGCTTCAAACTTTATACTGAAGCTAAATTCATTACTATGCACACAGTCAATGGCTTAACAGACTTGCACTTGCTGGCAGGACTTGACACAGTCGTTACTTGCAAAGTGACTACACTGCTGTACACACATTTATATGGCATAGGGCAGAAATCACTGTTTGAGCAGTTTTAAGGTGGTTACTTACTGTTATCAGTAGCAGTTTGCTGCGATGGGGAAAAACGGCCTGCAGCCAGTTCTTGGAGGACAGAACAGAAACGGGCATGCAGTCCTACCGATCATCTTTTCAACCACCAATCTTGCAATTTCAATGATCGATTAGCGGGTTGAGCCCGATTTTAAACAAGAAAGTCTAATTTTTAAACTGTTTACAAATATTTTAACACTCCGCAACGCTCCTCCACTGCCAGTACACGCACTCCACTCACACTCCCTCTGAATGCTGGGGCAGTCTCTGTAGAGCTGGCTGAGGGGTGGGACTGATTGCAGCCTGACCAACCACACGACACCATGCAAATGAGCCTCTTCTTCCTCACGAGGGCTCTTCTCCTCACGGCGATCGTCGAGCAGGCAAATTTAAACTGCAGAATGCAACTTTTTTTTTCTTCACCAACTGACTCCATGGCAGGAGCCCATTTCAGCCATTTAACATAGCCATTTACACTGCAGTCTCTCAGTCAATTCAAAAAGCATTTTCAACATCCAGGGCACAATTTTCCTGTTGCTACCCCTAGTCTTCCACACTTTTCTTTACAACAGTTTATTTTAAAAGCATTTCAAACGTCCAGGGCACAATTTTCCTGTTGCTACCCCTAGTCTTCCACACTTTTTTTTTTTTTTAACCACAGTTCATTTTAAAAGCAGACAAAAACGCTGTAAACCATTTTGATGCAGGACAAGGGCACACTCTTTGGCTTTACTGCTCCTTGGTAAACAGTTGGCAATTTTAATCAGCAGCACAAGATCCACAGCACACAGCAACACACTAGGGAACTTGCTTCAGCTTTTTGGGCTACCCACTGCCAGATAGCCAAAACGCTAGCCCCCCCTTCCCCAAGCACCTTCCTTCCCAGAACAAAATCCAAAGTGGTGCCTCCATTTTTGTAACCCCTCACCCCTGCCTTTCTAGCAAAATGACAGGTGGCATGCTGTTGAAGCTGACAGCAGTACCTGGTGGGGACCTGGGTTCGGGGAGGATGAGGTTACTCGCACAGGGCACCTAGGTTTGGCTACTCTGAACAGGGCACCCAAGTAATCCAACACAAGAAGCAATAACTGTAATGTCCAGAACCAGGAATGGGATTCTTCAGTGTGGCTTTTATTCACTTCCAAGCTGAACAAACAAAGCATAGATGGACCCCCACAGGGCTACATTCCTGGTAATGCAGATTAGAGACAACAGAACACTTTGTCACTATTTCCAGCCCTCAGGCTCTAAACCCACCAGGCACATAGCCTGGACTTGCACGCAGCTTTGGGTACACAGCCCGACTTGTACACTCTTTGGTTTTCCCCACTGGCCCAGCTCCCCCGCCGGACACTTGATCTGCGGTCCATTGGAAGAATGAACCAATTATCCCATTTGCACGGTCCATTGGAAGAATGAACCAATTATCCTGTTCATGGTCCATTGGAAGAATGAACCAATTATCTTGTCGTGGCTCCCCAAACCACACTAGAGTCTGTGACTCCTAGAGAGAATTTTCCTTACAATCCCACGTCTGGGTACTTCCCCCATCACTGGCCAAGTGCCTGAGGCAAAGTAGAAAACCACAGAAAAATCATGAGGTGGACCTAGTCACTAAAGATGGGGGGCCACCCACCTCCAGCTCCCACAGCCCATACCCAGCCATTTCTCTGGAAACTGAACAATTCCTTTACTGAACTTCCAAATGTAGATTAAGGGTAGACGTCTGTCACATCACCTCTACATATTATTTGCATCCCAACACACTCTGGACTTGAAACTACTTTTAACTTGCTTAGCCCATTACTCTAGGTTTCCCAATATTTAGTAGTTCAATCCCCACATTGTCACACAAGTCCCAGGGTGAAAAACATAGGCCCTTTTAGCCAGAGCAGACACTCATCCTTTCACTGCAGGTGCCCCACAGGCGACTCACAAATCTTCTTTTCTCCCAAAATAAATACTGGAACAAATAGGCAGCTTTTCTTCCACAAGCAGATCTAGGGGGCTGCCTCAGGAATCTGCAGGGAATCCTTCTCATCCCCCCCCCAGAGGGAGGGGGGCACTGAGACCCGAAAACAGCGGTCTCCACCACTTCAGTAATCTTCTGTGTCTCTCTTTAAGGTGGAGACACACACCCTATTACTTAAAAGTAGCCCTCTGACAGGGCTGAGGCTCCTAGAGTCTTCACTGAGCTGCTTTAACAGCAAGCTCTCTACTTCACACACACACTCGCTCAAGACAAACTGAAGACACTCACTTTAAAACTCCCAACATTCTATCTAACTCCCTTTGCTGCAGATTCCAATGTGGTTCATGCAGCCGTGAAAGTTCTATTGGTGATATCATCCCTCAGTCTCAGCTGAGACTGAGAATAGAGTGAGACAGTGTGAAACCCATTTAACTGGAGTTTCACAAGCTGCCTTCCCTGCCCACCACTAAGTCTTACTGGGATTCTAGTAACCCCGGATAACAAGGGGGTTACATATGTTTCTATATTTCTATGTAGTGTATATAAGTTCAAGGAAAGTTGACTTAGTGAAGCTAGATAGGACTTACAATAGAATGGCCCAATTTATTCTGAAACTGAAAGTGAGTACTCACCACTGTCAATTGTACAATGAATTAAAATGAGAATTACTAGAAATTAAGAGAGAGGAAGTGGGTCACAATGTTTTATAGAATTCTGAATTCTGGAATTAACAACTCTTTGCACCATTTATTACAAGTAGAACAGAATAAGTTCAAACCCTACAATTTGTGAGAATTTAGTTTAGTGCACCACAAATAGAGACTAAATTTGGGGAGACAGTAATGTCCTTCACCACTGCAAAATACTGTAAGAAACTTAGCCTGGATACTAGAAACAAATATGCTGTAAAATGTTTTAGGCAGCACTTTTTAAGAAAAATTTTGCACATGTGTAGTTGTTTTCAGATTGTATATGTATTGTTACTTTGTGTATCATGTATTATAACTGTGTGTATAATATGTGAAACTGTAACACAGGAATGCACTTGAAAACAAGCTTCTGCCAAAGTGTTTTTATCCATACAAAAATAAATGTTGATACTTCTACTACTTTTGGTTAACTACACCCCAGTGACCACTGGAGATTGGTCACGTATACACTGGCAGACCATGGGGCAGACATCTCAGTTATCAACACCAGCATTCTAAACTTCTTTACCAGTCACCTAATGTCTCTTCAGCAGACTTAAAGTACACAGTCACAACGAAAGCTGCTAATGTACCCATCAGCAGACTTCCAGTACAGAATCACAGCAAATGCTACTAATGTACATATCACATGTGTCAGCCACCTCAAGTTACACTTTGATACACAGCAAGCTACAGTTGCAGCCAAAATAATGGCCAGTTAATTCCAGATATTTTGCAGTATTAGTAAAGAGATTCTCCCTTGTGGCCCTACTGCAGAACTGCTGGCTGGCAGGCAGGACATTTCTCTAGAGAAATTTCCGGAAGTATCTTTCCATGTCTTTGGCTCCAACTCAACTAACAATATCATTGGTATACACTTTCTCAAATACCATAAGGCCATTCTGAACTTTGCTTCAAACAAATTGTCAGTAGCATCATAGGAGGCAATATGCAGCTACCGACACTGTCACTTTTCCTTCTAAGACAGAGATAGTTTTGATTGCCAGGATCTGAGGTGAACCTCTACTCCAAGGTTGTACTGGCATAGCCATAGGATCCTCTGCTTTATATCACTCAGGTTTTCTCCTGGGGAACACCTTGTCTGCTGTGCATAATGGCACAATATTTCAAAGATGCTGCAACTTTTCTGATGAGCAAATTGTCATCACCATGGGTAATGTAGGAAGGTTTGTCCATCTGCCTGCTGGAAACTAACTCCATGTCATGCAGGAACCATAGCCTTGTTCCATAAGCTCAACATGAGCTTCACTTGCTTTATCGCTCAGTAAGCACCTATCTTTTGGATTTCCTGGAGAACTACTCAGATGTCTTTGTTGGTACAGGCAACAAGCTTGGATTCTGTGCTATTAGCAACACACCACTGAAGTGCCTCTCAGTCAGAAAACCTTTTCAGAAACAGACTGGTCCTAGAGGCCATAATTAAAGACATGATGGAGCAAAACATCACTGAAGAATCTACAAGGCCTCCAGGTGTATTCTGCTTGCTAGTGGTAAGTAAGGATGAAGGATATTGCTTTGTGGTGGACTACAGCTAGATACAGTGCTGTCTACCAGGATCATACACTCATTACAACTTTACAGTAATATTTTGCAGAATATTATACGAACTCAAAGTAATCAAATGGCAATTATTCCTGTTGATAACACAGTAAATAACAACATCTTACACAGACTTCTTGATCCTGGTAGATGGCACAGTACCAAGCCATAACACTATGACAACAGACATTTAATGGAATGTTCCAACATAACAGTTTGTGAAATGTTGGGCTCTATAAAACTAATAATTCCATACTTTGTGCCTGCGTATGTTATTTGACCAGGAAAGTATAATTTTTTTATTAATATCCACAAAGATATGGGCAGTTGATCTCTTCCACTTCTCAGTTGTGCCAGTCCCAACCTCACAGTCAAATGTTTTGTGACATCTAACTAGGAAGATCGCAGGGGTGCCCCATATAAGCCTCTTAGGCTATTCCAAATGTTTATTTCTATATGTTACCACAGCCTTAGATATATACTAAAATTACCACTCGACTAACAAGGCTCTTGTTTGTCAAGCGGTGGTGTTAAAGAGTGCGTGCTTAGTAAGAATTTATATCTTAAAAAATAAAGGTTTGGGACCTTTAGATGCCTCTGTCATCATTTTGTTTGATTTTATTTGTTTAATTACCTTTTCATCATTTTATTTGTATTTTGCTAACTACTAGTAAAAAAAGAACACAATGGAATTTTTGTATTATGATGTCAGAAAAGTTTTACTGGCAAGGCTGGCAGTGTATTTCAATGGGAAACTGTAATGCTGTTTTCAGATTTTCATGGAGAATAACACTTTCTTCCACAAAAGCACTACATATTTAATGGAAATATGTGATTTTTGATAACCTATGATCTTTTCTTGTAATTTAGCATGTGACATTTTCTTCATAGCCAGATTGTAACTTGGGAAGAAGAAAAGAGAAACTAAAGACTGTTTTAAAAATTGTAAAATCATACAAATGTGCCAGGACAGTGCAAACATATAAAAGGCAAACTTTGTTGCTGAAAGAAGTATCTGTTTCTTTTGAAAAAGATAGAAAATATAACTAGTTTTTCATTAACATACATTGGGCTCATAAGTAGCTGGCAGTTTCTGACATCACAATATCAGAATTCTACCGAATTCTTTTTGCTAACAATGTGAAAAGAAAAGGTGAACTCCCACTTGTTTCACTGTAGTAACAACTATTTTATTATAAAAGGTAGAAAGTAATTACTAACACATCAAAATACAATAAATAAAATAGTCAGTGTTTGTTTATTAGAAGTAAACACCTGGGGCCTGATTCACAAAGCTCCCAGCGCAGCGCGAGCGGCTTGTGGCGCAATGAATGGTGTAAAGTGCCCCTTGCAACAAAAGATGCCCCAGGAGCAATTCACAAAGGCAGCCAGCATCACCCACAGGCTACGTGCACCACACAGGGCTTGCACTGCCCATGCGCCGCAAAATGAGCTGCTGCATGGTGCCAGGGGCTTGCAGCAGATGCAGGATGCCAAATTCCCAATATCAGGATTCTCAAACCTTACCCAAAGGGCAAATTTCTAAGTACTGTTAGACCAGCCAGGGCTTGTCTAAGGGTACTTAGAAATTTGCCCTCCAGGTGAGTGGACCTATTTGCGGCAATGTGACGTGGTCCCCCTCCCCAGCCCCAATCCCCTACTATAATACCAAAGGATCCCTGTTGGTCTAGTGGATCCCCTGATCCCCGATGTCCTCCATATAAATAAATGGTATAGAAAACCCCCTCCCCGGTGTCCTAGTGGACCCTCCTCCCTGATGTCCTCATGAATTAATTATGTCATATACATTCCTGGTGGTCTAGTGGACCCCCCTCCCCATTCCCTAATGTCCCCAAGATGTAATTTTATATTCAAATTCCCTGGTGATCTAGCACTCCCCCAAGCCCCAAGCCCCCATTATGCCATATTATGCTATCATTGATGGTAAAGTGGCCCATCTCACCACCCCGCTACCCTCTTCCCCATACAGAGCCAGTGACTGGCACAGCCCAGCACTCACCACCATGGCCAGCTGCCAACTGAGTTCTGAATGAGCATGTACTGTACACAGTACATGCTCAATGACTGACAGCTGTCACTGAGACTCATAGTGGATTCCCTGCAGGGGGAGGGCCTCAAACAACTGGTACAGCAACCCACAAGAGACAGGGCTATCCTAGATCTAGTACTGACTAACAAAGAAGGGATCACAGATCTCCAGGTAGAAGGTCAACTGGGAGCCAGTGACCATCACATGGTATGGTTCAATTTGGCTACTACATCTAAATCATCCCATTCCAAGGCAAAAATATGGGACTTCAGAGGAGCTGACTTTGATAAGATGGCCAACAGAGTTAAGCTAGAACTGGCAAAAAGAAACACAGGTGAGGGGGTACAGGCAAAGTGGGCAAGCATTAAGGATGCAATACCTGAAGCAACATCCCATTGTGTTAGACAGAAAAGGAAGTGCAAAAGAAGAAGGAAACCACTTTGGTTCTCAAATACAGTAGCAGAAAAGGTCAGAGCCAAAAGGCTGGCCTTCAGGAAATATAAGAGAACACAGCGGGATGAAGATAGGGAGGCATACCAAACTGCCCTAAGGGAAGCAGGTAAGGCAGTAAGGCAGGCAAAGTCCCAAACTGAGGAAACACTAGCACGAACAGTAAAAGAAGGTGACAAGACTTTCTATAGATACATTAGTGAAAGGAGAAAGTCCAGAGGGGGTATTGCTAAGCTTAATGGAGAAAAGGGAGCATGTGAGGAGGAGGACCCTGTAAGGCATCTATCCTAAATAGATACTTTTGCTCAGTATTTACTGAAGAGAAGGTAGGGCAGGGCCCACAGCTCAGCATCATGGACACAGGGGGGAGGGAGGTGAGCACTACTCCCTTCACAAAAGAAAGGGTCCTACAAGAGCTTGCTAAGCTCAGGGTGGATAAGGCAATGGGACCTGATGGCATACATCCCAGGGTACTTAAGGAGCTAAAGGAGGAACTAGCAGAGCCATTAGCAGAATTGTTTAGTGAGTCTCTGAGCACAGGAGAGGTCCCAGAAGACTGGAAAAGGGCTCATGTGATCCCGCTCCACAAGAGTGGTAGCAGGGAGCAGGCGGGGAACTACAGACTGGTCAGTCTTACCTCAGTAGTGGGCAAGATTAAGGAGGCACTCCTTAAGGAAAGGATAGTGCAACACCTGGAATCCACAGGGCACAGGATCCAAGACAGCATGGGTTTACAAAGGAAGGTCCTGTCAAACTAATCTCATAGATTTCTTTGACTGGGTAACCAGAGTGGTGGACCAAGGGGAGCAGTTGATGTCGCCTACCTTGACTTCAGCAAAGCTTTTGACACTGTTCCACATAGAAGATTGATAAATAAGCTGGGTAGGCTCGGGTGGGTCGAAGTTGTTTCAGCTGGGTGGCAAACTGGTTGACGGGCAGAAAACAGAGAGTGGTGGTAAATGGTACAGTCAGAAGAGATGCAAGTCACAAGTGGGGTACCTCAGGGATCAGTCCTGGGGCCAGTCCTCTTCAACATCTTCATTAGTGACCTTGCAGATGGACTAGAAGGTAGGCTTGTCTGTTTGCAGATGACACCAAGATCTGCAACAGAGTAGATGATCCAGATGGGGTGGGCAGAATGAGAAGAGATCTGGATAAACTAGCAGAAGAGTGGCAACTGGGATTTAATGAAGAAGTGCAAAATCATGCACATAGGGAAGAGAAACCCTGAAGCCACATATAGGCTGGGAGGGAGTTGCTAGCATCACAAAGGAAGAAAGAGACTTGGGCATCATCATCACTGATGACCTGAAATCATCCAAGCAGACTTCTAAAGCAGTAGGTAAGGCTAGGGGGGTGTTAGGGTGTATTAGTAGGGGTATCACAAGTCGTAAGAGGGAGGTATTAATCCCTCTGTACAAGACACTGGTTAGGCCCCATCTGGAGTACTGCATGCAGTATTGGAGGCCACACCTTCACAAGGACATTAACCAAATTGAGGCAGTCCAGAGAAGGGCAACCAAAATGGTGCAGGGACTGCATCAGAAGACATATGAGGACAGATTAACGGAGCTCAATATGTATACCCTTGAGCAAAGGAGGGAGAGAGGTGATATGATCGAGGCATTCAAACACCTTAAGGGCATAAACAAGGTGAAAGAGTCTAACATGTTTAAATATAAGAAAAATAGCAGGACAAGAGGACACAGCATGAGATTAGAGGGAGGCCGATTAAGGGGGAATGTGAGGAAATTCTTTTTCACAGAAAGGGTGGTGGATGCATGGAATGGCTTACCACAAGAAGTGGTGGCTATGAATACAGTGCAGGGCTTCAAACAGGCATGGGATAGGCATAAGGGAGCAATACAAATGACTATGAATAGATAGGCCACTGACAGAGCAAAGGCCGATGGCACATTTATAAGGTAGAAAAAGAAATGGGCAGACTAGATGGGCCTTGCAGTCCTTTTCTGCCATCAACTTCTATGTTTCTATGTTTCTATGAACACATACTGTATATAGTACATGCTCATTCAGAGCTTAGTCAGTGGCTGGCTGTGGTGGTGAGTGGTGGACTATGCCAGTCGCTGGTTCAGTGTGGGAATGGGTGGGGAGCGGGATGCTAGGACACTGCCTGCTGCGATGGGGGTGAGGGGCCATTATACTACCAACGATGGCATAATATGGCATGACGGGGGCTCAGGGCTTGGGGGGGTGTAAGATCACCAGGGAATTTGAATACAAAATTATATCTTGGGGACATCAGGGATTGGGGAGGGATGTCCACTAGACCACGAGGGATGTTTGTGAAATACAGTGGCATCCCCCAGGATGAAACCTACTTTTAAAGCACTCTGCAGTATGCTGCAGCTGACCTACTGAATAAAGCAATGTAATTTCAGTGGCAATTAGTCCCCTTTGTCATGCAGGAAACTGTGACATTGACTTCATCCTGGTAGTGTCACATTTTCCTGAATGACAATAGGGACTAATTGCCATTGAAATTACATTGCTTTATGCAGTAGGCCTGCTGCAGCATTCTGCAGAGTGCTGCAAAGTGCTGCTGAATTGAGTTTCATCCTGGGGGGGGTGCCACTGTAATTAGTTCATGGGGACATCAGGGAGGGGGGCCCCCCTAGGCCACCGGGGAGGGGGTTTATATTACTATCTCTGTATATGGGGTAATCAGGGATCAGGTGTCCACTAGACTACCAGGGACTGAAGCTAAACAATAATTCTAGGGCACATTGCAGAGGGCGGTCCACAAGACCACCAGGGACTGTCTGGGGACATTGCTGCACGGCTGCCCACAGCTTGTGACACCCTGTTCAGGTGCGCCCTCTGTTCATCACACCACTATGGTTGCTGCAAGGCACAGGTCTTTGCCACCAGGACCCTACCAGATCAAGAATTGGGCATAGGGTCCCTGGTGCTCCTGGGTTTGCCGCAGCCCTAAATCGCCGCAACTTGTGGAGATCTAAGGGCCTTTTGAGAATCAGGCTCCTGCTATTTAATATACAGTATATCTAAGGCTGTGGTAACATATAGAAATAAGCATTTAAATATAGCCCTAAAGACTTATATGGGCCACATCCCCGTGCTCTCCCTGGTTAGATGTCACAAAATGTCTGCATGCAGGGGGGTGGGCTGGCACAGCCAGGAAGTGGAAAGGACTGGCTGGCCATCTCTTGAGCCACATTTATGATCCCTTCCATTCCAAACAGGACATTAATAAAAAAATTATACTTTCCTGGTCAAATAACGTATGTAGGCACAATGTATGGATTTATGAGTTTTGTAAATCCCAATATTTTACGAGCACTTATCTTGTAATATTCCTTTATAACACTCAGAGTGAGCATACTGAAAGAGCAGTTTGTAGGAACAGTAGTACATGGGATCTGTAAAATGCTGCTAGGAATGAAGAACTATCCAAACTGTATGTTTTCTTGTGCAGCTCTCTCTGGAAACTGGCTGAGGCAATGACTGCAGTCAACCGAGAAATCCCAGAAAGCCAAAATATGTGTCTGTATTTTGTCATTCTCAACCTGTACTGGTTTACCTGTACACGACTGTTTAAAAGGGCAATGTTTGTTCTGGTGAAGCCTTGTCAGCCTGATTCACACATATATTTGCATGCCCATAATGCCTTGCACTGGGACTGAGGCTTGTGTATAGCTCAGAGAGATGCACAGAAACCAAATAATTTGGATATTTCTTCTCTCCTATCTTCCTTTTATGGATCTCATGTACAGTATTACTTTTCCTACAAACTGCCTCTTTGGTATGCTCAATCTGAGTGTTCTAAATGTCCATTGGTTTGGTATTTTTGACTTGGAAAAACTGTCTGAAACAATGACTGCAGTACTCTGAGGGGTCCTAAGAGGATGAAGTTTCATAATAGAAACTTTCAAGTACTTCAAAAAAATCAACAAAGTCCAAGAGGGAAGCATCTTTCAGAAAAAGAGATGTGCAAGAACAAGTGGGCACAATTTAAAGATAGAGGGGGGACTGCTCAGGGGCAATGTGAGGAAATATTTTTTCACAGAGAGAGTGGTGGACGCATGGAACCGCCTTCCTGAGGAGGTTGTGGGGTCAAAAACACTGGGGGAATTCAAGAATGCATGAAACAGCCATAAGGCAATTATAGTGGGGGGGGGGTAGGAGGAAGTAGGCTGTTGGTTAACTAGAATCTGCAGCTTATCCAATAGGTGGGGAAATGGCAGACTGGGTGGGCCAAGCGGTCCTTATCTGCCATCAAAGTCTATTTTCCTATGTTTCTATGAAACATAGGATCATAGACTTTAGAAAAGTCAGTTAGCTTACGCCAGTAAGACTTGATGTTTTGTTTTAACCATATCGCTATATCCCCTGACCTAATAAGAAAGTATCCAGGGATGTCATAAATTGATTTATGTTTTTACTTGATACCATTTCAACTGGCAGCCTGTTCCAAATTAAACCACTCGCTGATTTATCCATGCACCTCTCGCATTGCTCTTCTATTGTTCTCCTTTTAAACTCCAACCATGTGACCTAATAGTTATTACTTGTTTTTTTTTTTTTGCTAAGCCAATGCATTCCCATTTTGTAAGTTTTATGTACCGGACAAAGGTCTCCTCTCAACCTTCTATACTCAAGGGGATACAAGTCCAGTTCTCTCAACCTCTCCTCACATGACTTACGCCTGACACCAGTTACCATTTTGGTGGCTTTCTTCTGCACTTTCTCTAATGCCTTAACCTCCCCCTTTTTGTAAGGAGCCCATACCTGCACACCACACTTCATTATAGGCCTCACCAACTATGAATACAAGGGAATCAACACCTCCTTATGTCTGTTTTTCATATGGCGCCCTATACATCCAAGTGTCCTGCTACCTCTACTAACATTTGTAACATGCTCTTTAAATGTTAATTTGTTAGATATAAGTACTCACAGATCTTTTCCGAGTTCTGTTATGCTAAGTTGATGTCCATTGAGATAGTATGTTGATTTTATATTTTTTATGCCAAAATGCATAATCTTACATTTATCACTATTAAATTTTAACTTTTTCTTGTTTGTCCAGTTTGATAAATAAGCAATATCCAATTGAAAATTTTCCACATCCTTGTATTGATTATTGCTCCTAGCTTCACATCGTAAGCAAATTTGGACAACCATGCATTTTCACTTGACTTCATGGATGACACCAAGATATTAAACAGTAAAGGACCTAATATGGACCCTTGGGGAACACCGCTTCCATCCTTACTCCGTTTGGCGATATGCCTTCTGAGGCATACTTTTTGCCTACGATTTGAAAGCCACTCGCTCACCCAATGAACCAATACTGAATTAATATTAATTTCCTGCATAGTGTTTAATACTTCACCGTGAGAGACCGTATCAAATACTTTAGTGAAATCTAGAAACAGAACATCCACTGATAAGATATTGTCTAAGGCCTTACTAACATAATCAAAAAAATATAAGAGATTGGTCGTACAACTTCTATTCCTCCTAAAACTATTTTGCAATGGATCTGCCAGTCCTTCATCTAAGATATACCTCTCTATTTCATCTTTTATGATTCCTTCTAAAATTTTGCTGACTGATGATGTGAGGCTCACTGGCCTATAATTTGTAACATCAGCTCTATCTCCTTTTTTAAAAATGGGTACAATATGGGCTTCTTTCCAGTCCTTTACTACCTCTCCTGTATCCACTGACCTCTGAAAAATCATTGCCAAAGGTCCTGCTGATGTGTCTGACATTTTCCTTGGGAATTTTGGATGAATTCCATCTGGTCCTGGTGATTTATCAGTACAAGGTCTGCTAAGTCTTTTACTAATGTCAGTTGCATTTATATTTCTCCTCCAACCATTATTTGAATCAGTGCTATATTTTCCTTGATTTTCCTCATTCAAAATAACACTGCTAAAATAGTAAGTAAAAACTTCCATCATTTTCTCACGTTCTGTAATATTTTCATTACTCTCTATGACTGTTTCGATTTGTGGTTTTGATTTTTTAAGGCTATTTATATTCCCATAGAAGGCCTTTTTGTTGTCCTTTGTAAGTGTTGCACACTTGTATTCCATGTCATTTTGGAATTCTTTTGTTATTTTCTTACAGTTATTCTTCTTATTGTTGTATTTCTCGAATGATTCACTTGTACCTAATCTTTCTGCAGTCTTATAAGCTCATTTCTTGTTATTTTTCTTTTAATATCCTTCCTCACCTTTTTATTTAACCATTTTGGTACTCTGCCCTTGCTGTTATATTTTTTCATACTAGAGATGAACATTTGTATACATGTGTCTGTTTTGCCTCTGAATACCTGCCACATATCATTAACATCTAAACCTTCTAGTTTGTTTTTCCAATTCCAACTTTGCATGCAATCTTTGATTATTTTATAGTCAGCCCTTCCGAAACAGTAGACCTTTGTTCTTCCCGAGTGGATCTTATATTTTTCCTCAATTTCAAATTGGATCATTCCGTGGTCACTATTACTATACATTTTTTTATTTCCCCATCCATATTACTTAGTACCAAATCCAAGGTATTATTTCGTCTGGTACTGTTCATAGCATAATTCTCTAATCTCATTTCCTCCACTAATTCCAAAAGTTGTTCATCAAACTTAGAATAAGTGGTTTTATCTGTCCATTTGATCCCTGGCCAGTTGAAATCTCCCACCAATAATAAATTCTTTCCCAAGTCTAAATTGCTTATTGATTTAAGGAAGTCTGTATTCTGATCCACTGTTAAAGCTGGGGATCTATAACATATCCCTATAGTTATCCTGTTATTTTCCTTTGGGATTAGGGTTACCCATAGTTGTTCCGCCTCTATCATATTATTGATCTCTATGACCTGTATTCCTTCTTTGACATAAACTGCTACTCCCCCTCCCTTTTTATTCTTTCTATTTTTAAAGAAGTATTAATATCCTTCTATATGATGGCCCCAGTCATCATCCTGCCCCCACATCTCCGTCACAGCACATATATGAACTTTTTCTGTAATAAGAATATGTTGTAGCTCATGTAACCTATTACTTAACTCATTCCATCTTGTGTGACCATTTTGGGTTGATTTAAGCAATGGATATTTCCGATGCCATATGACGCTACCGGTAAGAATGGGTTCTCCTTGCATTAATTACTAATACCTTCCAGTTTTCTGCATCTCTATCTAGGTCTTGCTTTGCTTTTTCTAAAACATGGTTTTCTTTAATTGATAGGGAATTAATTTGATCAGGGATGTAATATATATGTTTTCCACCCCCTTCATCTAGTTTAAATCCATGACTTTCAGTGCTGCTTTCATACTTTTTGCTAAGGTTTCAGTTCCCATTTTGTTTAATTGCAGCCCATTCTTAGAGAACAGTTGTTTGTTAGCCCAGTATACGTCCCAACAATTTATAAACAGGACTCCTTCCTCTCTACAGCAGCTTGATATGCTTGAATTAATTCTCATAATAGTGTAATTTTTCTCATGTCTTGCCTTATGGATAGGTAATATACTTGAAATGGCCATTTTGCAACCTTTTCCCTTCAGTTTCTTTCCTAACACCATAAGCTCCTCACATGTATCTTTCTCATACAGTCTCCCAACATCATTTGACCCCACATGAAGTATGACCATGTCATCTTTTTTTGTTATTAAATCAGTTCTGTGTTTTATATCTGAGATTCTTGCCCCAGGTAAACTTGATACCATGTTATTAACTTTCTCTGAGCATGTGATGTGGCCATCCATATATTTAATTATTGACTCATCAATAATTAATTTATTTATTAATCTTTTCTTGTTATGGATTGTATTCCCTTGACATTGACCCTTTTCTGTAATTAATGGTGCAGATTGTGTCTGATCACCCTCCTTACTAACAACACCCACTGATTCCTTGTTGACCTTCTGGTTAACCAGTACAGCTGGATTGTCATGATCATCCTGCAACACTGAACATGTATTTGTTAGTTTAATGTTAGACCTAGACATATCCCTTCTGCCTTTCTTAAATTTATTCCTTGAAATTAGTGTCCATTCATTTTTTCCTCCATCCTTTCCTTCATCTCTTACACATTTATTAATGTGTTCATTTGAGTCAGTACCTGGAGGGCTTCCAGATGTATCCCTGTATGTCTTCCTCTGACCCTGACTTGCCTGGTTAATATTTACTTGTTCCTTTTCTGTGTTTAGTATGAAACTGGCAATCCTATTAATTTCATCCATTTTATATAATTCTTCCATATTTTGCTTCAATTCTTTAATCAGTGACAGGTTGTGTATACATTTGGGGCAATTGTAGTTTCTGTCAACTGAATTGGGTGATGTAATCCAAACTATATTGCAACTACTACCTTTGTTAAGATCCCCTTCTCAACATAGAAATAGCAATACATCCCTAGTAGTTTCCATTTTAATAAGAAAAATAACAATAGCAGATGACTCCCTTTATATATTTTTTATTTACTTAGTAAAAATGTAGTAAAATCTTACCCCCTTTCCATTTCCCCAGCATCCCCACCAGACATGCTAGACATGCGTGAAAGATTGCATGTCTCCGCACGCATCTCTGCATGTACTCGTCCACACACATTTGCCCCACTTGCTAGCTCAAGTCCTTATAACAGCCGGGCACCAGGAAGTGAGTCCTCCGGTCACGTCCTTTATCCTTTTAAAGCCTTAAAATTGCTAAAAATAACACTAAAACGCAAGTGTGCTCAGTTAAAATGCACAGGGATTGTGCCCCTAGTAATAAAATATGAGAACAACAGTGTAAACAGACTTAGTACTCCTCAGACATTTCTAGCCCGATCTTTGCTTGTAGTTCTAGCTCTGCTAGTGAACTACAAACTCCACCAGCCACCCAGAATGTATCTTAGCAACCAGATACTCCTCCCCACACAAGCAAATATATATTGCTTAATGGTAGAAAATATATATGTAACAATAAAGTGTTTTCTGCTGATATCTCAATTATTTCAGCTACAGTAAAGTTTTTGACTATTGGCACCTTGTGTCAGCAGTCAGTTTGTGAGCCAAATCTCAGCCCACTTGCTAGCATGAGTCCTTATAACAGCCAGGGACCAGGACATGCACCTGTACTTTGTCATTCTCAGCTTATACTGGACCAGATGTACAAGTCTGCTTAAAAGGTGATGTCTGGCCAGACCAGAGGCATGGAGGGCTGAGGCACTGTGTGCCTTACCTCTTCCCATGCTGGTGACCCAGGTTTAGGAATAAGCCTCAGTTGTCAGGGGTCGGCTGAGGAGGGAGGGTGAGAAGCTGGATTGAGCTTCTGCAAGGCAGCTCTACTCTCCCAGGGAGGGATGTGGGTTTCACCTGCTCGTGGCTGCCACCAGTTGGAGGCTAGGTGGCAGTGCCAATCCACAAGGGAGACCAGGCATTAGGTCAGGTGGGAGAAATGGGCTGTCACTGTAGCCATGGAGTGCATGCGTGCCTTCATGCGCATGTGCAACCATGTCCTGGGGTCCCGGGAGTAATGGAGGAGAAAACAGAAAATGGGGCACTGAGGCAGGCTGGATGAAGCCCTGAAGCTAAACAGGGTGGATTGAGATCATCTGACAGAGGACCATAGCCATGCCTACCCAGAGCCCCGACAGGAAAAAAGCTATATAGAAAAAAAGGCGATGTCTTTTCTGTCAAAGCCTTGTCATCAGCCAGACTCACACAAGGATTTACATTTCCGTGATGCCTTGCACTGGGATTGCAGCATTAGAGTATGCAAATATCCTGTGTATGAAAATCTTGCCTATGGAATTCATGCAAATGAATTTTTCAAATTCAGATGCCCTACCCTTTAATCTGTTCAGATTTTATGCCTAATTTAGGCATTTATTTGTTTGTTTTTGTTCACCAGGAAATTTGCAATCCAGCACTGAAATACAGTCTACTCAATTTGTTGCAGCTCTCAGTATTTGTTTTCTGAGCATGTGGGCATGTGTGCTTTGTTTCACCTGCCCCAACCATGTGCCTATTTGTTTAAATATCCCATTTTTACTCCTGGAAAGGATTATAAAAAAAAACAATATTCCCCCTTTTCCCTTTTCCCCACCCATCCCCTTATCCCCCACTCCTTGCTCCACTTATGTCACCTCTAGGATGGTTTTCATTTGTATCTGTGTCTTGCTATATATACACCCGTATTGTTAATTGTGCATTGTTATTTTCCACTGACTGTTTGCTACTGTGCTAGTCTATACACATGTACTGTATTTTGCTACTAAGTTAACCTCCTGACCTGTATTGTATCTTACCTCTGCTTACTTCTATCTTAACCTCCTGACCTTGTATTGTATCTTACCACCGTTTTGCACGCACCCACTGCTGACACAGAACCTTTGTAAAAGAACCATTGGTTCAAACATATTTGTAATCCTAGTAATAAATAAATAAAAAAATTAAAATAAATACTTCAGCAAACTATAGCCTTCCTAATGAGCATAGTGTGATGCTCTGCCCCTGCTTCTGGTCACCTGTATGATATTTATATTATAAATAAATGGTCTGTGTATGAAATGTCAATATGTAAGAGATTTGGCCTTTAACTTTCAAGGTCAGTAGCTGAAACCACAGGATGTTGTAAAACAGACCAGAAGAACCAGTTAATTAAGACTTCCTTACAGAAGGGTATTTTTTTGCCCTTTTATGATCTGCCCAGGCTTTTGAAGTGGAAAACCAAATGTGAGTTTTATGACGTTACAGGAGGCAGGGTAATTGGGCTGGTTCTTCTCCTTTCAGCATATAACCAGAAATGTGTAAAGAGTCATAAAATCCCACAGATCACACTAGCACAGGAAATCAGCCCAAGAGGACATGAGGTGGGACTGTTAAGTTCAAAGAGAAAATGTTTAATTAAAGACTGCCATAGTTGGGAAATGGCTAGTACAGATTTTTCAAAGCAATGACTCACATCCTCAGAGACACTTATGTCAGAAATTATCTAAGGAATGTTCTAGCTGACCTCATCAAAAGGGGTGGGGACAGATAGAGTTAAAAATGAAACAGTGTATATGGGATGGTGACATATGATTCTAGACTCTGACTGGAAAAGCACTTAGAAAGGTAATAGCTAGAACATAATTAATTATCTGTGGTAGGAGTGTTTGTTCTGAAACTTCCTTTTTGATTTACAAGATTGTAAGCTGTATGATATATTGCTCTGTGTTTAATTTTACCTTGTTATCATATTTTAGTAAACAACCATTTATTTGAAATTCTGCCTGGGTGTCTTCTCAGTATCTTTTTACATGTGAAGTACCTGTATGTAAGTCTGACAGCTGTTGAAAAAAAAGCTTGATTGTGTTACTGAGCTTATGTAAAAAGGTAAGAACTACCTAGGTCTCTATAGAGTTAGAAAGGGTTCATTTTGGATACCTGGTTGGGTGCTCCTGGCAAACGTTTGTACTGCAGTCCCGAAGAGGGTGCACATCTGAGCTTCTACATTGGGTATGCTAACATAAGGTTCACAGTTTGAATCCCTCCAGAACTTGAGGCTAAAGGGGATTCAGACACAAAGCAGACAGGAGGGTTACCCTGTCTGTTACCTGTTCACAGTATTGCACTCTGAGGTTGGCACTGTGGGAACAAAGGGCCTGACCTGTGGAGTGTGTTTGTGACAGATTTGGTTGGCAGCAGTGCGATTTAAGTATTTGGTAACACAAGCTTTAACAGTTCAGTGTGTCAGCTTAATACTGTACAGCTCATGTGCAAAATAAGGCAGTGATTTATTTTTAAAAAGGAAAACAGAACTATATAATTTTGCTTACAGTCAAAGTTCCTACCTGTTTATTTCTTTGAGTGCAAGTTAGAGTAGTCATAGTTAGGGAAGAAGATGGTTTCCAACTACAGCAGGTACACTGTAGACTACTTGAGGCAGTTGTGTCAGGACAGAGGAGTCCAGTATGAGGGGAAAGCCAACAAGCATAACCTCATGGATGCTCTGATGGCCGCCAATGCCTAGAGCGTCGAGTCACAGTGTGTGACTGTAAAGGATTGAACCTTGGGTGTGGAGGGGCCAGTGTCCATTGTAGTGTCTGGGTCCAGTGAGGAGGACAGCAGGGACAGTGCAAGCCAAGGGCCACAGCAGCAGAAGAAGGTCACCAGTATTCTGGAACCAGAAACAATCAGGCTACAGATGGAATTGTGGAGGATGGAGCTGGACTTCAAACAGCGGAAGCGGGAATTCGGGAGAGAGGAGAAGCGAGAACAGCAAGCCACAGAGAAGAAGAGGGAGTGAGAACAGCAAGAAGCTGACCATGAAGAGTGTGAGCACCAGAGGTAAAATGAACTGGAGAAACTATGACTCCAACTGCCAGTACCAGAGTAGGTAAGTGGCCCGGGTTTAACTGGAACTACAGAACTGGGTTACAAATTAAATTGCAAATTGATAGCTGAATTTAAAGAGGGGGAGGATCTGGATGTCTTTTTAAATTCCTTTGAAAAAGTTTGCATTCAGATAAATATTCCTTGAGGGTCCTGGAACTTCCAGCTATCCCCACTACTTACCAGGAAAGCTCAGGATGCATTGGGTCAAATGGACAATGAGGACAGTAATGATTACAGCAAACTTAAAGCTGCACTTTTAAAAAAGTATGAATTAACTGCAGAAGCATACAGAACTAAATTCTGTAAGCTCAGGAGAAACCCTGACATGTGCTATGAGGAGCTAGCCACAAAACAACATCAGTTTTTAAAACATTGGTGGGAAGGGATAAAAGCAAACTCTGTAGCTAAAATTGAAAATGCTGTATTGTTAGAGCAGTTTTTTTGGGCATGCCCAGAAGAGCTGAAAATCTGTCTGGAGGACCGACAGCCCAAAACAGTGCAAGAGGCTGCTGAACTCTCAGACTGCTATGCCAAGAGCAGACCTGCTCTAAGAGTGAATGGGGTGGGCGTGGCAGCATAGAAAGGGAAAAGTGTACCTTCAGGGCAGCTAAAACCCTCACTGCCTCCACCGAGACCAGTTAGCCCCAGATTTCAAAGAAAAGATTTTTATCAGAAAAGAAATGAATATTGGGTTTGCAAAGAAACTGGACATATTGCCAGTGCCCCAAAAGGATGAGCAATATGCAAAGTGGTGCTAGGAAAGAAGTGAGTTGTTTGTGTGCCCCTGAAAGCATGCCTGTAAACATGAGGGAACACATGCACCTAGTCACTGTGAATGGTGTACAGACACAAGGGTTAAGAGACATTGGGACATCCCTGACATTGGTAAAAAGGGGATCTGGTGGAGCCTGGTCAGCTTATACCCAATCAATTTGTAACTGTACAAGGATTCACTGGGGAAGAGAAAACCTTGCCACTTGCTAGTGTCCTCCTAGACTGAGATGAGACAAGGGGGACTGTACAAAAGGTTGCCATAGCCAAAACTTTAGCTGTTGATGTAATCATTGGCAACAATCTCAAACGGGATGGTGTGTGTAGTTACCCACAGCCAAGCAGCAAAGGAAAACTGTGGTGCCCCAGACCCCATAGAAGCCTTGTGGAAACCACTGGGAGGCTGGTTCCCCAGCCTGGGTCTCCTGATATGGAGACTAATGAAAGGGGATAAAAAATTTCCCCAGTAGCAGTTAACCAAACAGCTACAGAGGGTTACTTCAAGGAAAGAAGGGTGACCGATTGCCAGAGGCTTAGGGATGACAGTGATCCTCAGTGTTCTGACGCTAGAGCTAGGGACCCTAGTTTAGATACTGAAGGGGACCTGTCCCATGCTGTGGGAATGTGTAAGGAATTTGCAGCTGCTTGGAAAAGTGACCCTAGTCTAGAGAAGCTGAGGGTTTGGGCAGACTCTGACGGAGCACAGGGAGGTGACAGGAAACATAAGGTTTATTGGGAAAATGGACTGATGTATATGCAGGATGCTAAGACAGAGGGAAGGATGATAGGCAGACAGCTTGACATTCCCCAAGGGTACCATGAGCAGTTGCTCAAGACTGCACATGATATTCCCTTGTCTGGTCATCTGGGAATCATGTGTACTATGCAGCGATTGGCCCAGAATTTCTATTGGCCCAACTTCGCCCAGCAGAAGAAGGAGTATTGCAGGTCTTGTCATCGGTGCCAAAAAATAGGGAAGGCAGGTAAGAAGACCCAAGCCACCCTAATTCCATTGTCCATAGTGGAGGAGCCATTCCACAGCATGGGAATGGATATCATGGGGCCTTTATATACCCTCAGCTCCTCCGGGAAGAGGGTCATCCTGACTGTGGTGGATTCTCCCACCCGGTATCCAGAGGCTGTTTCCCTACCCTCACTGAGGTCAGACAAAGTAGCAGATGCCTTACTTGGTATTTTCTCCCATGTTGAGTTTCTGCAGGAGTTTATCACCGATCAAGGGGTTCCTTCATGTCGGAACTGATGAAATGTTTGTGGGAGAAGTGTGGGGTGGTGCAGAGATGCATGATACCTCATCACCCACAAGCCAATGGGCTTGTGGAAAGATTTAATGGTACCCTGAAGTCAATGCTGTAAGCATTTGCTGAACAGCATGGGAGGGACTGGGAGAAATACCTTTCCCACCTGTTGTTTTCATACAGGGAGGTGCCCCAAGAGTCGACAGGGTTTTCCCCCTTCAAGCTCTTATATGGACGCCAGGTACATGGGCCCCTAGACTTGATCCAGGAGGACTGGGAAGGCAAGCATGCCACCCAGAGAACTCCCATAGTGGATTATATCCTTAGGTTTAGGGAAAGGCTGAAGGAGCTTATGTGGACAGCCCAGAGCAACCTGGCAGCTGCCCAACAAAAACAAAAAGTGTGGTACGACCGCAGAGCCAGAGCTCACTCACACATGGTGGGTCAGGAAATCATGGTCCTAATCCCAGTCCGGAAAGATAAGCTGCAGGCTGCATGGGCAGCACCGTACAAAGTAGACAGAAAGGTAAATGATGTGAACCATATCATAGAGTTACCTGACAGAAGACATACAGAAAGAATGTACCATGTCAACATGATGAAGCCATATGCTAACAGGACTGACATGGTGTTTGCAGTGTGTAGTCCAGGGGAGGGGATGGACAAAGGAGACCCCCTTCTGGACTTGCTGGAAGAAAGCAAGTGAGAGTCCTCTGTGGGGGCAATTAAATTATCATCCCAGTTGGCTCCAGACCAGATCCAGGAAGTAAGGGAGGTTTTAGCAGACTTTGCCCTACTGTTCAGCACCAAGCCTGGACTAACCCCCTTAGTGACACATGATGTGGAGACAGGGACGCAAGCGCCCATATGGTGAATGGCATATCGGGTGTCCGAGGCTGTTCAAAAGGATATTAGGAGGGAGGTGGAGGAAATGCTGGATTTAGGGGTAATCCAGAAATCCCACAGCCCCTGGGTCTCACCCATAGTCCTTGTTCCCAAGCCAGATGGCTCTACTCACTTTTGCATGGACTAACGTGGACTGAATACACTCATGAAGTCAGATGCCCACCCGATGCCATGGATGGACAAACTCCTGGACAAGTTAGGAGGGGTGACCTACCTTATGACTATTGACCTGACAAAGGGGTATTGGCAGGTAGAGTTAACTGCCAGAGCTAGGGAGAGGTCAGCCTACATCACTCCAATAGGGTTATCTGAATTCAGAGTAATGCCTTTCAGAATGAAGAATGCCCTGGCCACTTTCCAAAGGTTGGTGAACCAGGTGTTAAATGGTGCTAAGGAGTACACTGTGGTGTACCTGGATGACATTGCCATCTTTAGTTTAGTTTAGTTTTTTTTTTGTTGACCGGTAAGTGCACTCGAAAAATCCTGCCTATTTTCAGGCATGACCTGGGGGAGGGGGATACAGATGAATGCCAACTAACCTTGAATCAGATTAAGCTGTTGGTGGTATTTTGAGTGAATGAGGGAAATTTGGCCAAGACACTGGGGAAGTTCCCCTACTCTGTAGACGGGTGGCGCCATCCATCTGTCTGCAGAGATGGCTGAGCTCACTTCGGAGCTGGAAGCTGCAGGTGATGGATGTGTTATCAGAGAGGATGCGGTTATTCTCACAACACCTACTCAGACTGACACCACCAACACGACAGAAGCCCTGGAGCAAACCAGGGTGGAAGACTTTTGCCTGCCTGCTACACCAATTATTTACCAAGCAAGTATGTCTTCAATGGCTTCACAAATGCATCACTCTCAAACGTTAGAAGAAAAACGTACCTATCTACAACAGCAACTGCTTTTTTTAGAGGCAGAATTGAGTCGGAAACAACTTGATATGGACATGGAAAAAAAAGAAAACGTACTCCAGAAAATGCTTCTTCTTCCTCTGCCTTGTCTAAAATATTTGTGGTTGGTTTTGTTTCACTGGAAGACAGTAATCGGGTTGCTAAGGAAGCGTGCACAGTTCCAGGAGATCCCGGATGGTCACCAGAATGAGCCCTGAAGGACGCCGGATGGTACCAAATGGCAACAGGAGAATGGAGTGCAGACCCGGTTCTGCCGTCGCAACCTCTTTCAGGAGACCTTTTGCTGCAGGATACTATTACTGCTTCTTCAGTGGTATCCATTTCAGACACAACAAACTTTACTCTGGAGTCTCAGGAGTGACCTACCAAGGAGACAGACAATATGGTTCAAGGTAATGTGTTATTGAACTCTGATTCTTCCATTCCTTTGAAACCACTTAGTGAGCTATCGTGGTTCTCTGTTCCAAAGAATCCATCAGAAAATATTCTAAATATTGAATCTGGGCCTTTTGACTCACATGAACAAAATCAGGCCCAGACATCGGATAATGTTCCTCGTTCTACTTATGCTGACTTATTTAGAAAACCAATTGAATTGGCTAAAAGACAAAATGCCATTAGACTCAAGTATTTGGGGGGCATGGATCCTGCCCTGGATAGATACTTTGTGGGCCGCAATTTACTTAAACAATCATTAGGCTTTACGCCATCAGAAATCTATGCTTTGATTCATGCCCCGGGGGACCTTACTTTTGATATTAGCTTTAGAACTCCTGAACTTTTAGAACGTTTTTGGATAAACACATGACTGTTAAAACTAATCCTTTATGGACATCTTTCCAAGTAATCCCTTTAACAAAACAACCTTTTAGAGTTATTACTATTTTATTTAGGAATGAGGGAGTCAATATTTCAGACATTCTTTATTGGTTGGAAAAACATTGTGAACTGCAGGGTACCCCTGATCCTATCTTGGATGCAGAGGGTTTCTGGAATGGGGGTGGAAAATGAAGATAAAGTTACATCAAACTACAGAAGGTTTAGAGCATTTACCAAACTGTTTTCACATAGGTAGGGACAAGGGATTTATTTTTTATCCAGGGCAATCAAAACGCTGTTTTAAATGTGGTTCTCCCAGAAATCTTAGCTCTACTTGTAATGTCCAACAATGTACATATTGTGGAGATACAGGCCATGTTAGTGTCCATTGTATAAATACTCCAAAGTGTAACCTTTGTGATGAAAGTGGTCACAACTTTATGGAATGTCCATGGGCTGCTCACAATACTGGGGAGGCTGACTTTGGTATACAGGATTTTTATGTACATAGAGCTACCAAACCTACGACTTCCTTTTCCTCTGAACCTCAGGCACAGAGGAGACAACAGGGACATACTATACATCACTCTTTAAAATCGCATACTCCTTCTGAAAGCTCTAAGACAGGGAAAACCATTCGGAATTTGCCAACAGAAAATGCTGATGCACTTACACCCGAGTCCCACACAGGTCACCAAGCTACAGAAGTTATGCCCCCCCCCCTTCTCCTTTGGTGATTTCAGCTTCATCTGTTTCTCTCCAAAAGGAGGTCCCTGTGTCTCAGTCCCCACTACAACACACTGCACAAATATTACTGGGTATGCCAGTATTTGAAAATAGATACTCAGTGTCATCTGTTGAAAATGATGGGACAGATCGAGATTCTGATTCAGCCTCCTTGGCTTCATCCCAAATGGAGATTGTTTCAGATACTGATGTACCTAGTAAAGTTAAAAAAAAAAAGAGTGGTTTCAAACCTAGACAAGGAACCAGGAAAAGCGCCAGATTGTCTACTGCTACTACCTGATTGAATGGTTTCTTTCAAAGATGTGCTAGTTATGATTTTACAATAGTTAGTTTAAATACAAATAGTATTCATTCAGCAGTACGAATGTTAGCTACTTTTGATTTATTTTCTACCCTTAAATATGACATAATATTTTTTCAGGATACCAGATTGTATTCCTTACAAGATTTTGCTAAGGCTTCTGAAGCATGGATTTAGGGTCCCAGTTATTGGTCTGGGGGGGAAGACCTTTGCTCAGGCTTAGGGATTTGCTTTACTACCCCTCATGTAAAAGTTACACATATAATAGATATTTTACCTGGTCGTGCTCTTTTATTAGATATTACTTTAGCTTCAATAGATTTTCGATTGATCGACATTTATGAATCACAAACTAAAACTGGTAGAATTTCTTTATTAAAAAAAATATGGCCTTTTCTTTTTACTAGTAGGAATGTTTTATTTGGGGGTGATTTTAATATCAACCGTACGATTCAGGATAGGCATTTTTCCACTTCAAAGATCTATTGTGATACTCATTTTTTAAATTCCTTACTTATTCAGTCTGGGTTAAATGATATATATTCACACCATACTATGGTCCCCCAAACTTTTTTTCAGGGAAAAAATCCTCTCGTATTGATAACTGGTTTGTTTCTTTTTCTTTACAAACTAGAGTACCAAACGTCTCCTTAGTAGCCACATCAGATCATGCACTTCTTAGTGTTACCCTTTCAAATTGCCACAAAACCTCTAGGGGGTCTGGATACTGGAAATGAAATTTATCTCTGTTAAATATTCCAGAAGCTAAGGACGGATTTCAAGCTATTGTTTTAGCTAGAAAATCAGTATTTTTTTTTTATATGAGAGTAAGCAACTATGGTGGGAAGATACAAAACGAGAATTTCAAAATTTTTTCCAAAAAATAGGTAGATTATTAAGTAGATATAAAACACAAGAATACTATGCAATAAGACAATCTTTCCTCATGTTTCAGGAACATATTATGAAAGGTCATGTATATGATGAGCAAGAATTTCGAAATTTAAAAGAAAAACTGACACAACTACAATATAATCGTATGTCTTCATTACGGCAGGAACAGAGGTTTGATATCGTGGTACTAGAGCCCATACAAATCCTTTTGATTTGTGTAATGCTTCTAGATGAAGAAAAGATATAACAACACTGAAAAAACCCACAGGAGAAGTGATACATGGGAAAAATGATATTTTGGAGGAGGTTGACAGGCAGCTTAAAACATTGTTTACTGCGGACTTACAGCCTACAGACTCCTGTATACAGGAATGGCTATCCTCTTGTTCTCTTAAAAAAGTTCCTGACCATTTAATCCCAAGTTTACTACAACCTGTCTCTGTACAAGAAGTGAAAGATGTAATTGTCCATTCCCATATAGGGAAGACACCAGGTTCAGATGGTTTGCCAAATGAATTATATAAACTTTTGGTACCTTGGCTGCTAGATGAACTAGCTGGTCTTTTCTCAAGTAGTTTGAATGCTAGACTTTTACCTTCCAGTATGTATATAGGATTGGTAATATTATTATATAAACAAGGTGATAGGGATTGTTTACATAATTGGAGACCAATTACCTTTCTGAACAGTGATTATAAAATCCTTTCAAAAATTCTTAGTAATCATTTATTTCTTTGTTTAGAGGCTATAATTCATCCTACTCAGTTTTGTTCTGTACCAGAGAGATCAATACAAGACGGTCTTACTTTATTACACAAAATATTTTCCAGAGGCTTTTCGGGTGACCTTATGGGCTTCATCCTTAGTTTGGACCAGAAACAAGCTTTTGATAGTGTCTCACATCATTACTTGTGGGCCTGTCTTACATGCATGAATTTTCCGTTATCTTTTATAGAGTGGTTGAAAACATGTTACAATGCGGCTTTAGCAATCCCCTTTGTGAATGGTTGGTTAGGACATCCAGTTTTAGTTACCAGGGGTGTTAGACAAGGATGCCCTTGAAGTCCCTTGTTATATATTTTATTTTTAGAACCCCTTCTTACCCAAATTAATGTTACTGACAGTATTAGGGGTTTATCATTTAACAGTACGTGTACGGAAATTAAAACAATTGCCTATGCTGATGATCTTTGTCTTACTTTGGCGATCTCCCATCGTGCCATGTTACTGTGTTTTGCTGATAGCATATGTAGAATGCTATGGTTCTCAAATAAATCTACAAAAAGTAACCTAGATCCATTAGTGGTAATGGATTGTCTGAATATTCCGGTATGCATAGGTCCAGGTAAAGTTTTAGGCATCTATTGGGGCATGGAAGATCCAGTTAGATATAATTGGGATCTTTCTATATTGGTTGCTCAGACAAAAGTCTCAACCTGGAATAAATGGAGGATGTCAAAGAAGAAGAGGGTATTTATGGTCAAAACCTTTTTATTAAGCATGTTTTTGTATTTAGGGGCAATGTTTCCCCCTCCGACATCCTTAGATACTGTTCTTTATGGATTATTTTTTTCTGCCATATGGGGTAGTAGACTAAACCCTATTAAAAGAGGAATATTGTATCAGGATTTTAAGTTAGGAGGGATTAGAATGGTGAATCCCATTGTATTCTTTTTTTCTTTGTTTATCACTAAGAATATTTGTCCTTTGTTACATAAAGTTGGTAAAATTTGGGAAGACTGGGTGTGGGATACTGTCTCCCCATGGATCTTAGGATGGGAATCATCTAAAAGCATTCCTAAACAAACATCTCTGAAGGGTCTTCATGAATATTTTAAATCCTATTTTTCAAAATTAAAAGTCTGGGGAATTTTAAGGATTCACCTAGAAACTTATCAAAGGAAAACATTGCATGGGAAGATTATAGAGAAATTTTTGATTCCCTCACCATTTACAGAATATTCATTACCTAAATTTTCACAAATCAGTAACATGTTGGTATCTAAACATATTCCTGCATATATGTGGGATGTAGTTTGGCTTACTGCACACTTGAAATTGAATGTTAAGGGGAATCTAAAGCATAAGGGTGTGTCAGATAGAGGTTGCCCAAGATGACATTTATGTCATGCACCACTTGAGACTGTTCAACATTTGTTTTTTGACTGTTCCTATGTGGTTGAATTTTGGTCCTATGATAACACTCAGTGGACAGAAATACCTTTACAAAGTTTAACGGAAGAAGTTTTGTTTTTTGGAATTTTACCATACTCTTGGAGCAAATATTTTCCTGATACAATTCATGTAATTTTGTCTTGTATTAAGTATCATATTTGGCAAGCACGCTGTGCATGGTCCTGGCAAAAACAGTATTTGACCCCAATACAGTTATTTTGGAAGATACACAATACAATTATAAGGATTAAACATTTTGAAAAAATCCACTTTCCAGAAGTTCAGTTTCAAAAGTATTGAAAACATTTAAATTGGTTAGACACAGGGTAACCACAAAGTTATTGCTATTAAAGTTTAATTTTTCCACTTTATTTTTTGTATCTTTTCATAAGGCCCTTTTCTTTTGGTGCTTCTGAGTGTAGTCTTCTTATTTTTTTAATTTTCTATGATGACACACTTTTTTGTACACATTTTTAATCTTTGTGTTAATTGACATTGTTATGTTACCTATATTTCTTTTATGTTAGGTAATAAACTTTTCTTTACCCTTCTATGTGGGGGAGGGGGAGGTGAATTATTTTGTTTTCATAATAAATTTCAGGATTACTGTATGAATTAATACTTATTTTAAGTTCTATATATATAAATTCTCTTTTGCTCTTCTTATATGATTCTGTATGCTGTACAATTTGATCTATTTATAAGTTGTTATGATTTTGTATCAATTTACAAAGCATTATTTTTTATTTTTTGTGGGGAGGGGGAGGGGATCTTGTATAATTATGGATTTTTTAGTTCTGAGATTTCTACATGTTATATTTATTGACTTTTTTGATTTTCTGTGACAAAGTTGTATGAAGTAATACATTGTTGTATTCTATTTTTGAGTTTTGAATAAAAAATTCCCCTACTCTTTTTGATAAGTGACATGGGATCTTTAACATCCACCTGAGCTACCACCAATCTAGGCAGATGGGACCTCGGTTTAATGCCTCATCTGAAAGATGGCACCTCAGAAGTGCAGCACCCCTCTCATGCTGCACTACAGTGTCAGTACAGGGATATTAACCCAAGTGCCAGATGTGGGAGCTGAACCCACAGCCCTCTGATCTCCCCACCTCAGAGGTGAGTGTGCTACCTACTGAGCCACTGACAATGCCAGCTGGGAGGAACACCTGTCCCACCTTGGGGAAATTTTGGGCAGGATACAGAGGGCCAGGCTCACTGTCAAAGCTGAGAAGTTCCAGGTGGCCATAGTTGAAGTGGCATATCTTGGGCATGTTGTAGGCCAGGGACAGCTCCATCCTAACCAAGTAAAAATAGAGGTGATCAAGGTATGGCCCAGCCCAGAAGTACAGAAGCAGATCAGGAGTCTTCTAGGGACAGCAGGGTACTATAGGAAATGTGTACCCAATTACAGTGCCCTGGCTGCTCCCCTATCTGACCTGGTAAAGAAAAGGATACCTAAGAAAGTTACCTGGAAACCAGTCTGTGAAAACGCCTTTACAAGACTGAAGGAGGCACTGTGCAGTGCTCCTGTATTGACAAGTCCAGACTACAGCAGACCCTTTGTAGTTCAGACTGATGCCTCAGATGTGGGTATTGGGGCAGTGCTGAGTCAGACATCCAACCAAGGGAAAGATCACCCCATCATGTACCTAAGTAAAAAGTTACTTCCCTGGAAGCAGGCATACTCTACTGTGGAAAAAGAGTGTCTTGCCATAGTGTGGGACCCAAAAAGTTAGAGCCATACTTATACAGGCAGCATTTTTATGTACAAACTGACCACAACCATGCCACAAGTCTATGGCATGGCTGAGGCTCGGGTACTCTGCACCATGGGATTCAATGACTGGTTGAAAAACTGGTACAGAGCTCAGGGATTTGGCTTCATTCAGGACTGGGGCTCCATCTGGAGGGATACAGGCCTATACAGGTGCGATGGTCTGCATCTATCCAGGAGGGGAACCAGGATCCTACGTGATAGGTTTAAATGCTTCATTGGCAATCATTTAAACTAGCCAAGGGGGAGGCACTGAAAAGGAGAAGGGAAATCCTAGCCCCCCAAAAAACATCAGGGTAGTTAGTGAAGTAAACACCAAGATAGGGCAGTCAATAGAGAGAAGGGCAGGGGTAAATGGAGAAAAAGACAAAGGCAGTAAGGACAGAGATGGAGCAAAAAGAAATAAAACCATAGAAAATGGAAGGTAATGAGTACCAATGTTCATAGTCTAGGTAAAAAGCTCCCCAAAATGGTGGCCTTGATGGAAGAGGGATGCCTGGATATCATGGCAGTCATAGAAACATGGTACACAGAGAACCATGACTGGGATGTCAACATACCAGGGTACACAATATACAGGAGGGACAAGGAGAGAAGAAGAAGAGGAGAAGGAGTAGCTCTCTATGTAAAGGAAGGGATCAAAGTAACAGAACTAAATGGTAAACAGGGAGGAGAGGAGGCACTGTGGGTCACTCTGGAGACTGGAAATGGCATCACAGTCTGCACAGGGATTGTATACAGACCCCCATCTCAGGGAGAGGAAATGGACAAGGAAATGATAGAAGGCATCCTTAGGATGGCAGAGAAAGGGGAGACATTGCTGATGGGGAACCTGAATATGCCAGATGTTAACTGGAGCACCTTTGCTGCAGCCACATCCATGAGCAGGGCCATTCAAGAGCAGGGCCATTCTCGATGCCCTACAGGGGGCATGCCTCAGACAGCTAGTTTTGGAACCCACTCGGGAGGGAGCAGTCTTAGACCTGGTACTCTCAAATGGGTATGGAGAGAGGATCTCTGATCTTGAAGTGGGTAGCCATCTGGGAACAAGTGACCACCAAACAGTGTGGTTCGCAATAAACTTAGCTGTGGAGTCAAGCCATCCAAAAGTGAAGGTACTGGACTTCAGGAGGGCTGATTTTGTCAAAATGGAAGAGTGCCTCATAAAAGCACTAGTAAACAGGGAAGAAGGTGGGGTGGAGCAACAATGGAGAAACATCAAAACCACCATCACAGAGGAAACAAGCCTTTGTGTGAAGCAAATAAACAACTCAAAATGAAAGAAAAAAACACTATGGTTCTCAAAAGAAGTGGTGGGGAAGGTAAGGGAGAAAAACATAGCATTCAGGAAGTATAAGGAAACACAGAAGAAGCAGGACAGAGAACTGTACCAGTTAAAGCAGAAGGAAGTGGGAAGGCAGTCAGAATAGCAAAGGCCCAAACCGAGGAAAAGATAGCCAACTCAGTTAAGAAGAGGGATAAAACCTTTTATAGGTACATTAGGGAGCAAAGAAAGACTAAGGCAGAGATACTGAGGCTGAATAAAGAGGAAGGTGGTTGGGCAGAGAGCGAAAGTGAAAAAGCAGGGATACTGAATAAATACTTCTGCTCAGTATTCACAATAGAAAAGCAGGGGGAGATACCTAATCAAGTCAATAGAAGCACTCTGGATAGGGAGGTTGATATTAGTCCTTTCACAGAAGAAAGGGTTCTAAAAGAACTCTTAAAACTGAAGGTGGATAAAGCAATGGGGCCTGATGGGATTCACCCCAGAATTCTAAAAGAACTAAGGGAAGAACTAGTAACACCACTGACTACCCTTTTTAATAAATCGTGGGAAGATGGTGTAGTACCTGGGGACTGGAGGAGGGTGGATGTGATTCCCCTTCGCAAAAGTGGGAGCAAGACAGAGGCAGAAAACTACAGACCTGTCAGTTTGACCTCAGTGGTAGGGAAAATGATGGAATCACTTCTGAAGGAAAGAATTGTTGAGTACCCAGAGGCCAGTGGGGCACAGGACCCAAGGCAGCATGGATTCACAGCAGGAAGGTCATGTCAGACAAACCTTATTGATTTCTTTGACTGGGTGGCCAAAGTAGTAGACCAGGGAGGGGTTGTGGACATGGTCTACCTAGACTTTAGCAAGGCATTTGACACAGTCCTGCACAAAAGATTAATAAACAAATTAGCCAGCCTGGGAGTGGGTCCCAGGGTGGTAGCCTGGGTAAAACACTGGATGGACAACAGGACACAGTGGGTAATAGTAAATGGAGTCCACAGTGAAGAAAGGGGGGTTACTAGTGGGGTACTGCAGGGTTCAGTACTGGGTAGTGTCCTTTTTAATGTTTTTATAAGTGACATTGCAGAGGAACTGGAAGGGAAAGTATGTCTCTTTGCAGATGACACAAAGATCTGCAACAGGGTTGATACACAAGGTGGGATGGAAAGGATGGAAAGGGACTTGGCAAGGTTGGAGGAATGGTCAAATGTATGGCTAGCTATAGATTTTTCAAAGCAATGACACATCCTCAGAGACACTTATGTCAAAAATTATCTAAGGGGAGTTCTAGCTGACCTCATCAAAAGGGGTTGGGGACAGATAGAGTTAAAAATGAAACATTGTATATGGGTTGGTGACATATGATTCTAGACTGACTGTGAAAGCACTTAGAAAAGTAATAGCTAGAAAAAAATTATTTATCTGTGGTAGGAGTGTTTGTTCTAAAACTTCCTTTTTGTTTTACAAAATTGTGAGCTGTATGATATATTGTTCTGTGTTTAATTTTACCTTTTTATCATATTTTTAGTAAACAACCATTTATTTGAAATATTGCCTGGGTGTCTTCTCAGTTTCTTTTTGCATGTGAAGTACCTGTAAGTAAGTCTGACAGCTGTTGAAAAAAAAAGCTTGATTGTGTTACTGAGCTTGTGTAAAAAGGTAAGAACTACCTAGGTCTCTATAGAGTTAGAAAGGGTTCATTTTGGATACCTGGTTGGGTGCCCCTGGCAAAAGATTGTACTGCAGTCCCAAAGAGGGTACATATCTGAGCCTGTACATTGGGTATGCTAGCATAAGGTTCACAGTTTGAATCCTTCCAGAACTCGAGGCTAAAGGTGATTCGGACCCAAAGCAGACAGGAGGGTTACCCTGTCTGTTACTTGACCACACTGTTGCACTCTGAGGTTGGCACTGTGGGAGCAGAGGGCCTGACCTGTGGAGTGCGTTTGTGACACATAGCATATAGCAAAATGCACCACAAACATCAAGGAGAAAAAGAGGTACCAAGACACAGGGTAATGGTGGTTACTTCAGGGATCTTAGAACCACTTTTTTCAGTTCTATAAAATGTTTTCTTTCGCACACCTGAAGAAAGTAATTGTGGGACAAACAGTGAATAGATTTGATCCTTTTCTGCAATAAATTTGGAGCAACAACATAAGGAGAATGCTGTTATACCTTCTTTTGACCTTTTTTTTAGTCTGTGCACCAATCTCTGCTGGTGCTACTGATAAATGTAAACTCATCAGTTAGTTTTTCCATTCCTGCTTAAATGATCACAGACTGTCAAGTCTTAAGAATTCAATTGTATTTAATGTTTTTGGTGAGCCTAAACACTAGCACATCAGAACACCTCACAAGCCTGTTGCCACATAAATAAACATACAGTATAGAGTGTATGATGATTAATGTTGTACTTGAGCACATTGTCAGGTTGGAGTTTGGTATTTCCAGTACTCATTTTTGTGCTGTTTGCTTCCATCGCTAAATGCCTGCCACTATATATATATATATATATATATTTTTTTTTTTTTTTAATTAGGCTGATTGTTGGCAAATATGAGTTGATGAATAACTCTAGTAATTCTGCCATCCCTGCTCCTCCAGGTTCTATATATGCATGCGTATCTGCCTTAGTATGTTTTGAAAACAAGTCAGCTTTATGGTGGGCAGCTGCCTTGACTGCTGCTTTAACAGAAAACTTTAAAGATGCAGAAGAGTGTGCTGAGGGAGTTGAAGGCTAGGCAGTGTCTTCGAAGGGAAAGAGTTACATTTTATAATACATTTTGAGATCTCTAACAAATATTATTTTCAAATGCTTAAAGGGTACCTAAACAAGCAGTTTTTTAAAACTGCAGACTCCAAAATCTGGCTTCATAGTGACGTAAAGTAAAGGCTGCTGTTTACATTTATGCTAAAACTGTATTTATGTAAATAACATAAATGCATTTTCATAGCTTTTGAAAAATGTAAACATCAGCCTTTCACTTTCAAAAAACAACCTTGGTTTCTCCCTAAGATGTCTGCCAAGTGTGTTAAGTGATGAGTCATGATGACATCATCGGAGCCAGAGACAGAGACCCACATGTATTCCTATAGAGTTAACTAGTTCTGCTTCCCCTCTTTATTTTGAATTGTTGTACCTGAATGATCAACACCATGTGTTAACTCATGGATTATCTTGATCAGTACATGTTAGGCTATGATATTGTTCATTTTGTTTACTTTAACTTGCTAAAAATGTTTTGTAATCCAGCTGACTTTCTCTTTGACAAACCGCAGTACAGTACAACACTTTAAATACCTGATGATCTAGTGGTTATGTGATACCCTGAATTTCATTTTTTTGTTAACCAGGAGAGACATACTAAGCTGAAAGCTTGTTTACAGGTGTGGCCTGAGAGCACAAGGAAGTTTAGTGACTTTCTCAGGGTCACACAGCAAAGTACCAGGTCTGGTTAAATTCCAAAGCTCATGCTCTCTTGTTAATCCACAAATAAGGCTTTCTTTTTCCACGTGAACCCCTTGCACCTAGCCTGCCTTCTGTTGAATGCCCCATCATCTGTACCATGTCCTTAGTACTGCCTGGGGCTGCATATGTGCTTACGGTCTTACGAAGAGAATTATCACACCTCGGATTGTAATCTTGTACCTCAGAGAGTTGTGCACACCTATACCAATATGCATCATCAGCTGGCACTGTTAAAAATGCCTCCCAAATCACTCTCCAGTCCACTTTCTCAATGTATGACTTCTGCTCCCACAGTAAACATTGAGTGGATCACCACCCTTCTGCACAGTGAAGGTCTTATGTACAATTCCCCTGTTGTGTTTTTTCCTGCCTCATTAACCAATGACTAGGTCTTCCTGCAGGGCCAAGCAATAAAACATCATGACCCAACAGAAAAAAACTGCTGTTCATGCCCTCATAAGGGCTGCACTTACAATGTATAACAATATTATTAGCAGGAGAGGCATACTAATACCTTGAGCGAATCCACCTGACTTCCAGTGTCAGTCTACTCCTTTACCTGGGATCTGCAGAACTCCACAGGACAGTTCCCAGCAATTCTTCTCCAGTACTTTTCTGTGCTCTTCTCCACAATGGGAGTTGGCTGGCTATCACCCTTCCAAATCTTGAATGAGCTATACACAACTCCCTCAATACTGTCCTAACAAATGTCAACACCCCCACTCGAGGGTAATCTCCCTACACTGAATTCAAGTAACAGTTTAGGTGCAGCCCTGCCACTGTGAGTATTTGTCATCGCTGGCTACTCTCATCCACAGTCAGGTAGTGATCACGATGCTGGAAGCCCCACATTTTAGATTTCACAGTGATCTGCTCAACATCCTCCTTCCTGTCTTCAGCTAACCTGAATATAGCTGTACCCTGCTGGAATGGCCTCTCCAGTCCCTCTCTGGCATTCATTCCTCTCACCTGCTCCCCATACCAAAAACTAGTGAATTCACCACCCTGCCACATCATGAATGTAGTTAGTACAGTCTCCTGTGTTATTTTTACATATTAATAATAAACATGATTGTAATAGCGATGCTAAAACAGGGACTCCTTTTTTTTAGTTTCACCTACTCTCTAAAAATATATTTTTTGTGTGTGTATCTATGTAAAGTCTGTTGCAACAGCATGTGTTTTGTGTTTGCATTTGAGTTCTGTGAAAGATTATTTTCTCCACTCTTTCTAAAGAGAGCTTGACTTCATATGTACATGTCCCTTTAAGTGCTGTATACAGACTGGCCATTTGTATATAATTCATGTACATATGGGGTTAAATTCTCTTCACTTTCTTTTCTGTTAAATCCCCTAACCAAAGCACTACATTGCCTCCTGCCTAGAAAGTTTAAAATTCTGTATAAACCCATTAAAAATAAAGTAGAAAAGGTTTTTTTTTTCTTCCCTTTCTCCCCTCCGTGCGCTGGTTCTGCCGTTTTTGGCAAAGTTAAGTGTGAGTCTGGGAAGCAGGGGAAAATGAGCATGAAGAGCCTTGGATCCTTTGGTCCATGTCCAGTGTATGTTTTCAGCTATTAAGCCAAAAACTAGCCAGAGTAAACCACTCGATATGAAGGAGCACCTTCTCAACTGTGCGCACTATCGAGAATGCGCATTTCTGAGGAATCCTAGCAGCCGCTCAGCTAGTCTAAAAGCTGTTGGCTTATCTTGAAAACCTTCCAGTTATTTGCTTTTTAAAGAGGACAACTAGTTACTTAGAGTTATGCTTGCTTGGTCCTTGTTTCATTGTGTTCCTGGTATAAGGCAGGATTTTTGCAGAAAACGAAGAAAATGACCAACAAAGCTTTAAGGAAGTAAAAATAAAGTGCTTAAACATTCACCCGATGTTTCTACAAAACCAGAATTAAACATTTCAATTAAAAAGAGTATACACATGACATTATAAAAAATTAAACCTAGTGTGTAAATGAAATTAATCTGAAAAGGGTGTATTCATGTGCATCAAAGAATATCTGTAGGAAGCCATGTTTAGCTCTGCTGTCTTCTTTTTCTATAGAGCCAGCCGGCCCTACCCTGCCCTGTTTTATAGACCAAGTCAAAAAGGGGGCGGGGCTTCCTCAGTACTTTGTATTCAAGTTTACAGTGCTTTAGTTTAATTTGGAATTATTGATTTATTGCCATGTTTTATATATCACTAAGCATTATGATGGCATTAGAATGTGTTAAATAAGCATTATTTAGTATTTAGTCTCAGAGTTTGAAGAAAGGAGGTGGATCTATACATGTCACCTGACTGGTCTCAATGCTAGAGAGAGTTCAGAAGGACTAGACATACTTGGCCCTGCTCTGTAAGAACACTAGCTGTTTTTCTAGTGTAGGTATCTCATCTGAGTAATTAATTGCCTTTTATTTTCCTCTGTTTATTTTATCATACAAGTACACCTTTTGTTAAAGAAATAAATATTATTTTTGAATTATATCTGAATCTGGTGTCCTCCTTATACCCACATCATCACAATGAGTTGCTCCCTGCCCAACAAGCAGCCAGCACAGTCTCCTCCTCACCCCTCCTGGGCATTGTTGCCATAGCTGCCGGAGCTGCTCCCCACCCAACAAGCAGCCAGCATAGTCTCCTCCTCACCCCTCCTGGGCACTACAGCCATAGCTGCCGGAGCTGCTCCCCATGCAACAAGCAGCCAGCACAGTCTCCTCCTCACCCCTCCTGGGCACAACAGCCATAGCTGCCGGAGCTGCTCCCCACCCAACAAGCAGCCAGCACAGTCTCCTCCTCACCCCTCCTGGGCATTGTTGCCATAGCTGCCGGAGCTGCTCCCCACCCAACAAGCAGCCAGCATAGTCTCCTCCTCACCCCTCCTGGGCACTACAGCCATAGCCACCAGAGCTGGTCCCTGCCCAACAAGCAGCCAGCATAGTCTCCTCCTCACCCCTCCTGGGCATTGTTGCCATAGCTGCTGGAGCTGCTCCCCAACCAACAAGCAGCCAGCATAGTCTCCTCCTCACCCCTCCTGGGCACTCCAGCCATAGCCACCGGAGCTGGTCCCTGCCCAACAAGCAGCCAGCACAGTCTCCTCCTCACCCCTCCTGGGCACTACAGCCATAGCCACCAGAGCTGCTCCCCACGCAATGATCAGCCAGCACAGTCTCCTCCTCACCCCTCCTGGGCACTACAGCCATAGCCACCGGAGCTGGTCCCCACCCAAAAAGCAGCCAGCACAGTCTCTTCCTCACCCCTCCTGGGCACTACAGCCATGGCCACCGGAGCTGGTCCCCACCCAACAAGCAGCCAGCACAGTCTCCTCCTCACCCCTCCTGGGCCCTACAGCCATAGCCACCGGAGCTGGTCCCCACCCAACAATCAGCCAGCAAAGTCTCCTCCTCACCCCTCCTGGGCCCTACAGCCATAGCCACCGGAGCTGGTCCCTGCCCAACAAGCAGCCAGCACAGCTACACAAACAGTGCTCCAATGGACACAGCACCCTGCTGATGTATTTCAAACTTTGCACCTTTTTAAACTTGAGCTGCCCATTTTAATTTCTGATCCAAACTGGAACTAGTCATATTAACTTTAAATTGGACCTGGAGCTGCTCGCTTTAACTTCTAACTTGTATGTGTAGCTGCTTGTTTTAACTTTTGAATGTGAACTGCAGCTGCTTGTTTTAATTTGAACCAATAAGCTTTTAAATTGATCTGAATGCTTTGCCCTGAGTTAATAAGGGAGGGCTTTTTTGTTTTTGTATCGGAGCTCCCGTATTAAATTCAGAGCCTCTTTTCTTTTCTTTTTTTCCAATACAAAGCTGCTCTTTAATTCAAAGTTGCTTTTAACTCAAAGCTGCTTTTTAAATCATAGCTGCCTATAATTTGAAGCTGCTTTTTAATTCAGAGCTGCTTTCTAAATTGAAGCTGCTTTTTGAACCATTGCTGGCTACTTCCCACCAGTGCTGTGCGCCGGCTCCCCATCCACTCCCTTCCCACCTGCCCTATTCGGTGAATTATATTTATACCTGCTTCTGGTCACATTACAGGTTGAAACTCATTGGTCAGAGATTCTAAGTGTCCAGTTTCACATTAGCATTTTATACTTCTTGACCACCAGAGGGATCTCATCCTCCCTCTCAACCCTCCACTTGTCTTGAGATATTAATTTCCACTAGCTATCTATTTTTGTGGAAATCTTCCTAATTTACCCTTCTTCCTCTTTCTGTTCATTTCCATGAGCTATCTATTTATGTGGAAATCTTACTAATTCACCCTTCTTCCTCTTTCTACTATTGTTATCTTTGCTTCAGTCCCAGAAATACATCCAGATTTGAGCAGCAAAGGACATGGAGTTATACAATATGTGGTATATTCTACTACGCTGTCCCATTTTGCTAAGCAGCTTTTATTTTACTACTGGCCCTTCCACCTCATGGGACCATCCTACTAATATTACAAGCATACTATCTACCGTGCAGTCCAAATGCTTCCCTGGCACTGATTATCAGGGAAGCATAGCATTTACTATGCACCCTATAGCATCAGACCACAATTATGATCCAGTAATACACCCTGCCCATGTGACAGTTTATGCATCTTCATTCCTCCGCCAATGTACGGCTCCCTACCTACTACCACCCTTAATCCTTCCAAACAGGAACGACTATTGCTCTGTAGAGTAATAATAAATGGGCTTAAGAAGTTGCTCCTCCTACTATTATTTGCTCCAGGAACACTGAACTAGACCCTGGTCCCCATCACCTATTGCAGCACCCTCTGATCTATAACATCTCAGAGGTATTAGTTTTCTACATATCAACACCTGCAGCTTACTCAGAAAGCTTGATATGATTCAGGCTTGAATCTGTCACACTAAGCCTGGTGTGCTTATTATTACAGAATCCTGGCTAAGAGCTTCAACCCCCAATCATACCATTAATATCCCCTCTTACAACATGTTTAGGGCCGATAGGCCTTCTGGGGGGGAAGGGCAAAATATACATCTTGGATAAATTTTCAGTTTCAGTTACTGATTTTTCCACTGTACCTAAAGAGTTCAAAAGTCTTACCTTAAAGGTCTCCATATCATCTGATGAGTCTTTACTCATAACAGGTTTTTACAGACCTCCATCAGGGGGCCTTGGGTTATTAATCCATCTCTGCAAACTGCTGGAAGTCACTAGTTCTGAATCAATTATTATGAGAGACTTTAACCTTGACCAGAATTCTCCTTGCTCCAAACCTTTAAAAGATCTTTGTGACACCTATGGCCTTACCCAAATTGTTTCGGACATCACTCACCCAAATACTAAAATTCCTGTGCACAGCACTCTTCTCGATCTAATCCTTGTCAATAAACCTCACAATATTGCACACACTGGGGTATTCCACAATGACATAAGTGATCATAGGGCGATAGCCTGCGTGAGGTCCTTACCAAAGCCTATATCCACTTCCAGTTTCAAATTCAAAAGGAGTCACTGCAAATTCAATTGCACTGGCTTCCTGACAGATTTTAGCCAAATTCATTGGCAAGACTTTTATCTTGCACCCATAGTCGCAGAGGCCTACAACCTGTTCCACAGTCTTGTCCTGAAGGTAGTTGACAAACATGCATCTCTAGTGAAAATCAGAAGAAGAAAAAGGACATGCTTCTGGTTTACTAATTAACTAAAGTCAGCCTTACATGACAGGGATGTCTTACGGAAAAGGGCACATAAAACCAAACTCCCAGCTGACTGGGCGGCTTTTAGAACCACTAGGAACCAATGCTCTAAGCATATAAGGGCAGAAAAGGCTAAATAGTTTCAATCTGCACTAGACTCATCCAAAAATGATGCTGCCAAATTTTGTCAAATCCTAAGGGACATAGAAGGGTATAGCCTCCCATCAACACTGCCTCCTAAGACTATCTCCAGTGGTAACACCTTCACTAGTAAAGAATGCATCTTAGAGCAACTAAATAATAATTTTACCACTGCTGGATTAGCCTTTGATACCTCCCCAGCAAGCAAACTTCTTGCACAACCCTGCAATAATGACTCACCCTGCTCCTCCTCAAAGGCTTCCAAACAAGCAGCCAAGTTTAGCTTTTGCCCAATATCCTTTAAGCAGGTTGAGGACCTCTTAATGACTCGGGACACAAAAAAAGTGCAGGAGCAGATCAACTTGAGCTATTCTTCCTCAAGCTAGGCTGCCAATTCCTGACATCACCCATCATCCATCTTTTCAACTTGTCTCTTTCACAAGGGACTCTACCCTCTGTATGGAAAATTGCACATGTTATTCCACTCTTTAAGTCTGGTAACTGAAGTGATCTTCACAACTACCGGCCTATATCCCTACTACCCATTCTTTCTAAATTACTTAAAAAACTGGTTAACACGCAATTAAGAGAACACCTGGAATCCGCTAAAATGCTAAACCCCCTCCAATCTGGCTTCAAACCAAATCATAGTATGGTATCTGCACTTGCAAAGGTAACTAACGATTGACAAGTTGCATCAGACTCTAAAAACATCAGCACACTTTTTTTGGACTTGAGCAAGTTTGATACCATAGACTACGATTGTTTATGTTGAGTGACATTGGCCTCAATGACACAGCCTTACAGTGGTTCACCTGCTACTTGGCAGGTAGACAACAGCAGGTCAAAGCCCAAGGTGATCTCTCCCACCTTAAAACATTACAAAGAGGAGTCCCTATGGGGTAGATCCTGGGGCCCCTATTATTTGCAATTTATATTAATAACATTGATTCCAAAATTAGTACAGCAAGTGTCCATCTCTTCACAGATGACACAGTACCCTACATTGCTAGGCCTACCCTTGAGCTTGTGTGCATAGAGCTGCAGCAGGAGTTCAATCTGCTACAACAAAACCTCCTGCATCCGAAACTAGTGCTCAATGCCAAAAAGACCAAAATTTTGTTTGCATCCCCATCAACCCAATCTATAAACATTAGCCCCACGAATGATAAGCTCCAGATCACGACCTTCCTGGGGGAACCACTTGAGATAGTGGATAAATTCAAATATTTGGGTTTTTGGCTCGATTGTAGGCTATCATTCACTATACATACAGAGGAACTCTCCAATAGGTTAAGACAAAGGCTAGGCCTCTTTTTCAGAATCAAACATCTGCTTAATTACAAGGCCAAAATAAGGCTGGTACAGACCACATTTCTCCCCCTTGTTGACTATGCTGATTTTATCTACAGCCGTTGTTCTAATGCCGCTTTAGTCAAGCTGGATACACTGTACCATAGAGCATTAAAATTCATTTCTGGTGCTCCATTTAATACCCACCACTGCTCCCTTTATGCACAACTTGGTTGGATTTCACTTAGCACTAGGAGACTGAAAAATGCTCCCCCCCTTGGGGTCTGTAGATCCATTACCAATAAACTACCCTCTTATATCTTCGATTTTCTTAAGTGCACCCCTGGTGTTTATTCACTCAGAAGACATACCTAGGATATGAACTCACTATGGTGCCCCTTCTCTAAGCCATGCTCGCTTCACCCTCTGGAATACTCTCCAAAGATCCTTAAAACTCATGCAAATTGTTGGGATGAACACATTCAAGTCCTTGCTGAGACAATCACCAAAGGAAAATTGTAACTGCTATTCCTAGCCTGCACCTTAATTACGGGGAACCCTATATGCACTGTTTTATTAGCACATGTTGTCTTCTTTTAGCTGTTGTTGGCACTATTGTAGCTGTCTCCACCAATTGTGTCCCCTCCTAGTTTCTACAATCCCCATAAGCTCCTCCTCTTTACCCAGATCACTAATCCCCATGAGTCCCCCCGTTTCACCATCCCTGCTGTTTTCACAAATTGCCATCCTTAACCCTAGTGGCCTATCCTATCGTACCTGTCCTGTTCCCTCCTTGTGAACCAAGAATTATATTGTTAGTTACTTAAATTCCCTTTCTTATCTGAAACCCTTCTGAACACCTCTTCTTTACCCCAATCACTAGTCCCCATGAACATCCATTCTTCATCCTCCCTTATGTTTTCACAAACTGCCTTCCTGAACCCTAGCGGCCTTTTATATCTTGCCCGAATCTGCTCCCTCTGTGTGAATAATTATATTGTTAGTTATGTACATGTAAAACTATTTCTAAACTGCCTCTGCAATTGTAACAAGCATTTGTCAATGCCGAATATTTGCTTGCTGGCATTGGCAGTGGTAGTGTAGAAGTTACAGAGCTGCGTAATAGGAATTGCAGTGAAGTATTGAACTGAAGCCAACCCCACCACCACCCTGCAGAGAGTGACAGGCATTGGGGTGTGCCTTTGGGTCATCAGGAATAACGGCTACGCCATTTCACCACACCCCACCCGGCAGACACTGACAAGTGTCACGGTGTGCCTTGGGGTCTTTGGCCCTTATGCGCAGCCCATTCCATCAGGAAATATGGTGAGATGAGTGCGGTATAGGAGAATGGGGTGAACTTTGGGATCAAAGAGTCCAAGGCATACCTCGATGCCTCTCACTGGCTGCAGTGTGTGGAATGGTATGAGCATTGCAGGCAAGAATCCTAAGTCACATCCCTGATCCCTGTCATTGTCTACGGGGTTGGGCATTATGGTTGGAAACTGTAATACCTCAGGCATTCGTTGGTATTTTCACTCCAAATTTTCAACATGTTTTTTTTGTGAGCCCACCTCATGAACAGTGGCAATATCAGTTTGTTAGCCGAAAGCTGCTTTTGCACAGCGACTACGGCATTTAGCACCACAGGTGCAAACACATTCCGAACAGGATGTAAAAAATGACAGCTGTACTGTTCATGGGGAGGTGTAAAAAATGGCAATGTTGCAAATCTGCAGTAAAAATATTAAAAAAACTGGTGAAGTCACGAGCGTGCATAGAAACTGTGCAACGCACACCCGTAATGTAATTAGTTTTGGGATTTTTTACAGCAGATTGTCAACACAGGCATTTTGGGACCTCCGATCATGAACAGTGTCACTGTGATTTACTTTATCTGTCCCGAACAATGATTTCCCACAGTGACCACGCATCTCTGCACTGAAAGTGTGAAAACACATTTCGGACATGTTGTGAAAAATGACAGCTGTACTGTTCATAAGGAAGTGTGGAAAAATGCCACTGGTGAAAATCTGGACTGAAAATTCTACAAAGTCACGAACTTACGAAGGTGCATGGAAACTGCGCAATGCTCACTCATAACACAGTCATTTTATGGACTTTTGTCACCAAATTTTCAACATAGCCATTTTAAGACCTCTGCTCATGAACAGTGTAACTGTGATTTTCTTAATCCGTCCCAAACATTGCTTTCGCACACCGACTGCACCATTGTGCGCTACATGTGCGGAAACACATTTTGGGCAACATGTGAAAAATGGCAGCTGTACTGTTCATAAGGAAGTGTTATAAAATGGTAATGTTGAAAATCTGAAGTGAAAATATTGAAAATTCGCGAACTTACGAGTGTGCGTAGGAACTGTGCAATGCACGCTCGTAAAACAGTCATTTTTAGGAATTTTTTCACTAAATTTTCAACATAGCCATTTTAAGACCTCTGCTCATTAACAGTGTCACTGTGGATTTTCTTAATGTGTCCCAGACATTGATTTCCACACTGACTGCACCATTGTGCTCTACATGAGGCGGAAACAAGTTTTGGGCAAGATGTGAAAAATGACAGCTGTACTGCTCATAAGGAGGTGTGTTAAAATGGCAATGTTGAAAAATCTGGAGTAAAATAGTGAAAATTCGCTGAACTTCTGAGGTGTCGCGTAGGAACTGTGCAATGCTGCGGCTTTCATTAAAACAGTCATTTTTAGGAATTTTTCACCAAATTTTCTACATAGGCTTTTGAGAACCCACCTTATGAACAGTGACAGTGTCATTTCATTACTCAGTCCCGAAAGGTGATTTCACACAGTGACTACAAAATCACCCTTCCGGCCCGATTAATGCCATGACAGTGAGAGCATTCATGAGAAGGGGTCCCAAAAGCCCCATGTTGAAAATTTGGTGCAAAATTCCAAAAATGCCTGAGATATGCAGCAAAGTTGAAAACCCTATCTATCCCATTATACAGCTTACCGACATTTCCTCAGTTCGAGTCGGCTTTGAAGAGTGCAAACATGTTCCTGGTCCATCAGATCGTCCGCGAGGTCCGGAGGTAAGTATGGGGTGAGGGGTGTGGGGAGGCAGGGTGCACAGTGGGTGGAGCAGGGTGGGGGTAGAAGACAGCGAGGACTGTTTTTGTGTTTCAGGGTTGTTGTTTTTAAAAGGATGACCACGTGGGGCGTTTGCCACGGTGGGTGGGCTCCCATCTGGCACAAGGATAACTGTTTGGGGGCATGGAGCCAGCGTGGGATTGGACAGCCCGTCGTGATAGCATCTGTTCACGCTGGGGTGGGCTCCCAGCGTGGCACCTTTACTCTCTGGGGGAGAACAGTGGAGCCGACGAGGATTGGGCAACCCCCATTGGCTATATGATGTAGCCACGCTTGGGGTGGGGTACCCAGCATGGCATGTGGAACTCTGTTTGGGGAGTGAAGCACAGCTAATGAGGATTGGGCATCCCAGTCGGCTACAGTGTGTGCGTGGGGGCGAGCACACAGCGTGCGTGCGTGCGTGTGTGTGTGTGTGTGTGTGTGTGTGTAGGGAGAGCACGCATGAGCAGGCAATATCTTATCGCTGCTCACTGAAGCATAGCTCCCCCTTTCAACTGTACTCCACTGCATTTTCGACTGCTGTCACAGACAGCTCCAGCAGCCATTGGAGAACTGCGACCAGCCTGCAAACACACTGACTGAATTGGAAGAGGGCTGCCACACCTCCGAATATTCGGATGATGGCACTATGTTTCTTGCACATGCATGCAAGCAAACATAAAAATTACTTGTTCAGTCACTGAGCAAGATGTACAAAGGCGAATACTTAATACACTGCGGTTTGGTTTTGTTGTCTTAGTGAGTGTTGTATAGCGAGTAGGCATACCATCTGGAACATGTAAGAGACTAATTGGGGTCAGCCCACCAGTGCAGTGGAAACACTACCACTCACGACACCAATGACCTGAGTTCGGGAACAAGTCCAAGACATCCAAGGGCCAGCTGGGGGGAGGTGGGCTGACCATCCCAGAGAATGCTCTCCACCTCAGGGAGATAGGTTGATGGGGGCGCGGCCAGGCAGCTGAAAAAAGCAGACGTGGGACTATAGTGCTCACCAGAGAAGTCAACTGAATTGTTGTATAATTTTAATTTTTTGTGCTCCAACTTGGGGAGAAACTTCAAACATTTGTGTATCAAAATCTAGGCAACAGCCAATATGGGTCACCAGAAAGGTGCAGCAGCTCAATCAGACTTTTTTAAGCAGAAACATACTGCTCCATCCACAACTAAGCAGGCCGAGGATCCACCATCTTTGACAACCCAGGCTGCAGGAGAAATAACGCCAGCAATGGTTAATAAAACATTAACTCAGCTATGTAAATTGGTTGCTGATATAGACAAAAAGTTGGATACTCTAACAGGCAAAGTTAGGGATTTAGAGCAGCGCATGGAAGTTGTCCATTCGGTGACTGAAAAAGCCAAAATCACTGCTGGAAAAGCCCAGAACACATCAACTAAGCTCATTCAGGAAAGCAACCTTCTCTAGCAATGTTTGGAGGCAGTGGAGAATGTTACACGGGCCTGTAATCTATGCATTGTGGGTCTCCCCGAAGGACTAGAGGGGCATAATGCTAAGGGATTTGTGGACTTGTGGCTGGCTCTGGCATTGGGGATAGAGGCAATATGTGTGAAGTATGAAAAAGTTTACAGTTACCCCCCCTTCAGGCGGCAGCCTGCACTGATGCCCCTCGAACTCTCCTTGTGGTATGTGGTGGCATGGGCATAAAAGAAATGCTATTGCAAGCAACTCTGCAGCAGTGTGGAATGAAGTATGAAGGTGAGGTGGTGTCGCTCTATCAGGATTTGGCCTACAGCTGCTGACAGTGGAGGAAACAGTTCAACCCCATCCCTCAGGATCTCAGAGACTTTAAACTACACCATCAACTGCTGCTCCCAGCTAAACCTTTGATCTCGGCTGGAGATCACACCTACCTTTTCTCCAAGCCTAAGAATGCTGCAAAGTTTGTAGCCCAGAGGATTGCTAAACAAGTTCGACGCAAGGAAGACTCTTTGGATGAAGATACAGAAGATTGAGTAGGCGGGTTTCTATGAACACTTATTTGTTGTTGATTTCTTTCACTATGGGGCCTACAGGGTGTTTCATTTATTGACAAGTGTGCCTGAGTGGGTGCAGGGTACATTTATGTGGAGGTTTCTGGTGAAGAGAGTTGTGCATAAATGGGCATGTGTCAGCACCCATTGGGGTGCGTATGCTGTATGGTGTTACTGTCAATTATATACTGTGTACATACATACAGAACTCCCCCATACCTGATGTTCCTTATGAAATATCCATACTTTTGTCCCTGGTGGTCTAGGGGACCTCCAACCTTGCTCTCCCCATTAATTAGTATATACCCTTCCCTAGTGGCCTAGCGGACCCCCATCCCTCTCCACAATCACCCACATATATTATGAGATGACTGTCCCTGGTAGTCTCGTAGACCCCCCATCCCATCAGATAGTGTCCCACCACCACGCTCCCTCCATTCTGACTTAGAGCTGGCAACCAGCATAGCCGTCCTCTCACCACCACGGCTGGCCACCGACTGAGCTCACAATGAGCACTTACTGTATACAGTATGCACTCAATGAATGACAACAGCTGTCAATCAATGAGCAAGTACTTTATACAGTATGTGCTCATTGAAAGCTTAGTTGGTGGCCAGCCATGGTCATGAGAGGAGGGCTGTGCTGGTCACTGGCTCTGATTCAAGACAGGGGACCAGGGAGATGGGACTAGACCACCAGGGACAGTCATCTCACAATATATGGGGGTGATCACGGTAAAAACCGATATAGCTAAATGTTTAATGATGCTGATAAATGTGTTGATGGTCCCTCAAAGGGAGGTCATAAGGTCACTAAAGAAGATAAGTGTTTGCCATCTCTAATAGATGGTAAATAGTTTTTGACATGTTTAAACATTATATTTGTACAGGAGGCAGTACATATGAACTACTCCCCATACATTTATTTATTTGTTTATTTATTTATTTTTATTTTAGTCTTTGGTAACTGGGTAAGGCCCACTAGTCACAGGTGCCTATTTTCAGAGGTGACCTGGGAGCACTGGGCGGTTAAGTGACTTGCCCAGAGTCACACAGTATGCAAGTGGAAGCTGTGAGAATCATACTCAGGTCTGGTCTTGCTGGATGTAGCAAGCTTGTTCACACCTCGTTCCTGTAACCTCTAGGCTATACTGCCAGCCCAAGGCAGTAGTGTGCATGAATATATTTTCAAGTGCTGAAAGGGGAGGTCAAAAGGTTACCAATAACAAAATATGTACTGGATTATAATTTGCTTATGTCTTCTAAAAAGCACATTTCTGTGATGTAATGTATGAAAATATATAAACTTATTATCCTCCTTGTTCCTCAGTGGGAGGTCAAAAGGTCACACAAAGTGACCATATGTCTTTTTATAGTTATTAGCTTGTTTTTTTAGAACAAACCAAGTAATTCCTAATACTCATGTATATATTCCTACCAATAGGTCTATTTAGCACTGCCTCATATTCTCTAATTACAGTGGGAGGTCAAAGGGTCACATACAAGGTGACCAAGCATGCTTATTAAAAATTGCCTATTTTCACTATGAACTAAGCAATTCTTGACATTTGTGTACATGTTAACACCACTGAGTTTGTTTGGGATGCCTTAATGGGAGGTCACAAGGTCACAAACAGTGACCAAAAGAAATATATGTATAGATATATTCATACATGAAAGGTCAAAATGATCTATATCTATAAATGATATGATGAGGTCTCCTTTGGTGCCACTCTGTCCCACCAGATTCTGCCACCTGAAGTTCTGAACTGTTGGGGATAGTTTTTAGAATGGTCTCTGAATCTCATAAGCATGTTTTAGATCAACTCTGTCATAAAGGAGTACATCAGACAGACATGGACACTACCTAAGGGATGCAAAATGAAGTGCTATGAAAACTGTTAAACCAGGTCATTTCAACATAAAACACAAGACCAAAAAAGTCTTCGTGTTTACTTCTGACTTCATGGGAAAATAAATAGTCTAAAATGTCCATATGTTCATTGAATAATTTTAACTGCGTATATGCCAATTGGTTTCAATGTTCATACCAATATTGTTATCTAGTGTATGCATATAAAAAAATCCATCTCATCTCAGCAGCTAACAATGTATCTCTCAGACACCCACCTCTGGGTGAAAAAGTAATTGTTTTCCAATCCCCAAAATCTATGTGAGGCGCCATTGTGGTATGCGTCATTGAAGTGTTTGGCTACTGGAGAGTTTCTGTCATGATTCCTAATATCTCCCTTGTGTTCTTGAATCCTACTGCATAATTCTCTACTGATTTGGCCTATATACAGTATATAACATTTCACAAGGACATTGAATGAGATAAAGAACTGCGTCAGTATTGCATGAGATATGCTGTCTTATATCAAATTTCAGTTGTGTGTGTGGGTGAACATACATTTGCTTTTTAGAAGTGTGGTTACATACACTGCATTTCCCACATGGAACCATGCCTGGAGCTAGGGGACCTAATAGTAATTGAGCTCCTGCTATTTCCAGTTGCTTAAACTGAGAGTACACTAATGTGTCTTGTAAGTTGTTGACCTTTTTGGCCACAATTATTGGCCTGTTCTGGAGTGACTCTGTGTTGGTTATCTGTTTGGACCAGATACCAGTGTTTATTGACAATCCTACTGATGTCTGACATTTTATAATTAAAATTAGTTGACAATACAATATGTTGTGCCTCTGTTTTTAGTTTTTGGTGCTATTAATTCTTCCCTACTTTTGGTACAAATTCTGGTTTCAGCATGATGCAAAACACATTGGCCCAGATATTCAAAAGGGTTGCGCATGATGCAACAATGTTGCACCATACGCAACCCACTGATGTGCCCCGGCATGATATTCAAACGGGAATTGTGCCTGGGCGCATCAGTAATGTGCAGTGCAGGTGGGGTGTGTGCCCATGCATACGTTGCACATCCCGATATTCAGCCCGGGATGTGCTGAGTCCATGCATGCGCAACCCCTACTTGCGCTGCACACAGGTGAGCCAAAAAAATAAAAGGAATAATGGCTGGCCACCCACAGGTGAGCTGCCATATTGCAGGGCGCAACACGGCAGCTGCCACCTGTGGGTGGCCACCCGAGCTCCAGCTGCACCTCTGTGGCGGCACCCCCATGCCTGATCACAGGCATCTGTTCAAAAAATCACGTCCTATCTCCCTGGTGGTCCAGTGGATCACTTGCAGCCGGATCGCGGGCATTTGCACAATAAATTTCGTCCAATATCCCTGATGGTCCAGCAGACCGCTCGCAGCCCGACCGCGGGCTTAGGTATAAATAAAGAAAGTCCAATAGCCCTGGTGGTCCAGTAGACCACTGTCAGCTCAATCGCAGGCATTTGTATAAAAATTATGTCCAATATCCCTGGTGGTCCAGTGGACCCCCTCCCCACCGCCCACTGGGCCCCTGCCCGCTCCCCCGGTCAGCGGCGGGTGGCAGTACCCACCCCTGCCACCCCGCCGCCCGCTGCCCGGTGACACTGTAGGTGAGGGCTGTGCCCAGTGGTCCTGGCGTGAGCCAATGGGCATACAGTCCATACAGTACTACACATCCAGATATGTGAATGGATCCATTCACATATCTGAAGTGTAAATGGTACGGCTGCATGCCCATTGGCTCACACTGTGGACCAATGGGCATCCAGCCCTACCTACAGTGTCAATCAGTGGGCGTGGGGTGGCAGACAGTGGGTGCTGCCGCCTGCTGCTGACTGGGGGTGCGGGGCGGTGGGCCTCAGTGGGCAGGGGAAAGGGGGTCCGCTGGACCACCAGGGATATTGGACATAGTTTTTTACACAAATGCCTGCGATCAGGCTGACAGCAGTCCACTGGACCACCAGGAATATTGGACTTTCTTTCTTTATTTATACCTAAGCCCGTGATTGGGCTGCGAGCGGTCCACTGGACCACCAGTGATATAGGACATGATTCATTTCTACTTCAGCCCACGATCGGGCTGTGGGGCACATTGCTACGTTGTGCAGGGGCATCAGTCCCCGACGGCTGCTGCCTGGAAGGACGCCAGGTGCAAGTCGGCGGGGATCAGCACACCTGCATGCAAATGAGGCCATAAAGACATGCAAATGGCCCCATTTGTGCCTTGCATACATTATGGCCCCATTTGCATGTGCACTTTTGAATATCGCAGTTGATGCGCATAGCACAATGGAACTTGTGCTAGCACATCCCCCGCTCCACTCTGGCCACTTGCGATGGCGCAGTGCCACTGTGCCATGCACACTGCGGGTGGCTAGGATGCGATATTCAACAATGCTGTGCCATGGCGCAGCTCCATTGAATATCGCCCAGTCAACGCACCTGAGCAGCCAAGTTGCGCTGCGCCCAGGCTTGCGCCACAGCCTGGCGCAGTTTGAATATCTGGGCCATTGTTTATAAGCCCTATCTTTACATTTCTGCAGCATGTTCTGTGTCTCTTGTTTCATGCTTTCCTCCTGGCTACAATTTATTTCTACTCTTGTTAGCTGTGTATATGGGATACTGTCCTTAAGTTTTTGTTCGTGAAAGCTTTTGTTATGTAATAAAGTGTTACGATCAGTAGATTTCTTGAATAATGATGTCTCGATTGTATTATTGTGATGTATAATCGGTAAATCCAAATTTGCTACCTGGTCTTTAAGATAATTCATTACAAATTTCAAGTTTCTAACTTTTAGATTCAATTCTTCATGGAATACTAGTAGTTCCATGGCTGTTCCTGATGATATCATAAAAATGACATCAATAAATCTGACCCAAGTAACTATTTTATCCAGATACTGATTATTTTGTGTATCGTAAATACATTTCTGTTCAAATATGCTCACATAAGCATTAACATAGGCTGGGGCCATAGTAGACCACATTGCAGTGTCTGTTTTGTTGATAAAAGTGACCATCAAACTCAAAATAGTTTTTCCTTAGAATAATGTCTGCCATTTCTTGTAAAATGACGGTTTTATGTTTGCTATTGTTTTCTCTGTTGTCAAGAATAGTCCCCATGCATTCAACACCTTCTTGATGGGGAATTGACATGTATAGGTCTGCCATATCAAATGTTGTTAGAATACTGTTCTCTGGGCTGAAATACACTGTAAAAGTCTGATGACATCAGAAGTGTCCTTAATTAAAAATCTGGTTTGCTCTATAGGTGGCTGCAAATGAAAATTTACATATTTTGAGAGTGGTTCAAATACAGAGCCAATCCCAGACACAGTCGGTCTCCCTGGGGGGTTTGTTAAGTTTTTGTGGATTTTGGGGATGCAGTAAAATATAGGAATTCTAGGATATTCACAGTAAAGAAATTCTGCCTCCCACGGCTGTATCCATCCCATAGTGGTATACTCCTCTATTAGACAGTTAATTTCTGTCTTGATTTTGTTAGTAGTGTCTTCTGTCAAGAGTTCATAATTCTCTTGATTTTCTAACAGTTTATTACACATATTTTTATACTGTTGTCAGTCCTGTATTACTATGCCCACACCTTTATCAGCACTCTTAATGACTATTGTTTTGTCCTTTTTAAGGTAATTAAATGCCTGATTTTCTTTTTATGTTGCTTGCACGCATGTGCAAGAAACATAGTGCCATCACGGAGATTTTGAGTGTGTCACCTCCTCCTCCTCAATTCAGTCAGTGTGCTGGCGGCGACCCCTGTAACAATGCATTTTTGGAGCTGTCTATGACACGCCTCCAAAATGCAGTAACCTCCCCAGTTGAAAGGGAGCTACGCTTGAGTGAGCACTGATGAGATATCGTACTCACCGCAGCTAGCCCCCCCCCACCCACCCCTGGCGCATCGCGCCCTTGCGCACTGTATGGCCGACAGGGTGCCCAATCCCCATCGGCTGAGCTGCGTCCCCCAGTAGTAGGTGCCACGCTGGGAGCCCACCCCAGTGTGGCAAGCAGTCACTGGCCGAGCAGGGTGCCCAATCCCCATCAGCTGAACACCCCAAAGTCCTTGTACCATGCTGGGGCCCACCCCAGCGTGGCAAACATCAACGGCGTCTTTTTTTTTTAAACCTGTAAGCAAGCGGTCCAGCGGTGGCTCTCCAGCCCCTTCCACAACCCGCACCCACCACTGCACCAGCCTCCCCACCCCTCACCCCATGACCTACCTCCGGACTCCGGCGTGACCATCTTCGGTGGACCAGGAACACGTCTGCACTCTTCAAAGCCGACCGCGAACTGAGGAAATGCCAGTAAGCTGTATAATGGGCTAGATAGGAGGGTTTCAACTTTGTTGCATATCTCAGGTATTTTTGGGAATTTTTGCACCAAATTTTCAACATGGGGTTTTTGGGACCCCTTCTCATGAATGATGTCACTGTCATGGCGTTATTCGGGCTCGAAGGGTGATTTCGCGCAGTGACTGTGAAATCACCCTTCAGGTCTGAATACCACCATGACAGTGACATTATTCATGAGAAGGGGTCCCAAAACCCATGTTGAAAATTTGTGCCAAAATTCCAAAATGACTGTTTTGATGAGGGTTATAGCAAGTTCCTCACGCAGGCTCGTAAATTTGTGAAATTTCAATATTTTCACCCAGATTTCAACATTGCCATTTTACCACACCTTCTTATGAGTAGTACAGCTGTCATTTTTCACATTTCACCCAAAATGTGTTTCCACCCATGTAGCGCAGAATGACGCAGTCGGTGTGTGAAATCAATGTACGGGTCAAATTAAGAAAATCACAGTGACACTGTTCATGAGCAGAGGTCTTAAAATGGCTATGTTGAAAATTTGGTGAAAAAATTCCTAAAAATAACTGTTTTACAAGCGTGCGTTGCGCAGTTCCTATGCAGGCTCGTAAGTTTGCAAATTTTCAATATTTTCACTCCAGATTTTCAACATTGCCATTTTACAACACCTCCTTATGAGCAGTACAGCTGTCATTTTTCACATCCTGCCCAAAACATGTTTCCGCCCCAATGTAGCACAAGCACGGCGGTCGGTGTGTAAATCAATGTATGGGACACATTAAGAAAATTGCCATGACACTGTTCATGAGCAGAGGTCTCAAAATGGCTATGTTGAAAATTTGGTGAAAAAATTCCTAAAATGACTGTTTTGACGTGCGTTCGCAGTTCCCTCATGCGCTCGTAGATTCTTAATTTTCAATATTTCCTCCAGATTTTCAACATTGCCATTTTACCACACCTTCTTATGGTAGTACAGCTGTCATTTTCACATCTCACCCAAAACGTGTTTCCACCCATGTAGCGCACAATGGCGCAGTCAGTGTGTGAAATCAATGTATGGGACACATTAAGAAAATCACAGAGGCACTATTCATGAGCAGAGGTCTTAAAATGGCTGTGTTGAAAATTTGGTGAAAAAATTCCTAAAAATGACTGTTTTACGAGTCTGCGTTGCGCAATTCCTACGCATGCTCGTAAGTTTGCGAATTTTCAATATTTTCACTCAGATTTTCAACATTGGCATTTTATCACACCTCCTCATGAGCAAGTACAGCTGTCATTTTCATGCTGCTAAACATGTTTCTGCCATGCAGGCGCTACAATAGGCGCGGTAGATTGTCTCGAACTCAATGTATGGAACACATTAACAAAATCACAGTGACACTGTTCATGAGCAGAGGTCTTAAAATGGCTATGTTGAAAATTTGGTGAAAAAATTCCTAAAAATGACTGTTTTACAAGCGTGCGTTGCGCAGTTCCTACGCACGCTCGTAAGTTCGCAAATTTTCAATATTTGCACTCCAATGACTTCCAAATACCTAAACAGCACATAGAAGCAAGCAACATTCAGCACTGACAAATGCTTGTTTGTTAGGTTATAATGTGTTGGTCTAAGATCCTCAGCACATGGAAATAGTGCCATGATTTCTTTTTCCACATTTTGACACAAAGCCTCAATCCCATGGTTTTTCCCCGTGAGTGGGTTATACTTGGATTTAACTTGCAATTTCTGCTTCAGTTGTTGCTTATACATATCATTTGTTACTTCTGGACTTGAACCAAATTGTTTTTTTAATCTTAAATTCCTAAAGAATTTCTGTAAATCTACTTCAAAGTTGAACAAATTAACTAATTGGTTGGGGGCAAATGATAGTCCCAGACTCAGTACTCTGGTCTCTATGGGTGACAGAGTTCTTTTGCTTAGATTGAAAATGGGAATAGTTTCTTCCCTTACATCGCTCGACTTCTGCCTTGTGTGTAGCATCTTATTTGTTTGCCACCTGGCCCGTCTCCCCTGTTTCCCCTTCCCCCCCCATCCTTCCCCCTGCCTAAATGCTTCTCTATGTGCACCCTGATTTCTAAGGTCATATCTGGTTTCTCTGTTTGTATCACTAGATGTACTAGGCTGGCCAGAATCAGAGTAGTAAATAAGAAGTATTGGCCTTCTTTTGTGTCCACACTTTGGCCTCCTGACCTCCCGCCATATAAAATAGAAATAGCACTAGCTGTCAACATTGGGATATATTTAAACTTTTATTTTTTGTCTTTCTTTAAGATAAATTAATAAATTGTCATGGTCTTGTATTCTGTATGTAGTCTACAGCTTCTTTTTAATGGTCTGTGACTTGTTAAGAGCTTATTTAGGCACCACTACTTTGTTTCTTCTTTTTCCTAGTATAGATTTAGTTTTGAGTGGTGATTAGTTTTCTTTATTGTAAACATAGTTTTCTCCTTATGTGTATCTAGATTATCACTACCATTATTAGTCATTAGAAACAGAGAATTTGGAATAGTTAGAATGCTGGGAACAAACTGCTCTAATCCAATATGTGCCTGTCTTGCTAAAGTGGTTCCCTGCCTCAGGCAGTCTGCCTGCACATGCTTAGTAGAACAACTGTGATGTCATCAATCCTCAATGTCCTATCACGAGAATCAGCAAGACAGGCACAAGAGGTTGTGGAAGCACCTCATACCTGGTAATAGAACCATTCGGACATTTTGTGTGGTATTTGTACTGATCTCCTTTCAGGATTTCAATGAATTTAGACCTTGTAAGTACTTCTTTACATAGAAATTTGAAACCTTTTTGAAACATTGCATGGAATTTTGAAAACCAACCCTAAAACATAACTCCATTGTTATATATTTACAGAATCTAAAATATGTGAGACAGTTTGTGAGACATACCAGGTAGGACATTGCTTCAGTTAAACAGTGGCACAGGTATTATATACTGTGGAAAATGATGGATTATAGCAGTGCTTGTTCCTATGGTGCATATCTTCATGTTGTTGCAGATGTATCTCAGAGAATGACATTTATATCACAAATGCTGGCACAATAGTTGAAAGAACTCTTATGAGCCATTATAAATATTATACAGCTTAGTGAGGCAGGACAGCTAGTACCCAAAAAATGTTTTGTATGTTTAGCTTTTAAAGCAATAAAATGACAACTAAAATTTATGTTGTATATTAACAGATATAAACAAGAATATTGAAGAGAATTGAGAATATATACCCCGTGAACAAGCCCCTGATGGGGCGAAATGTAGGGGAAAAGAATAAATAAGATATTGTAACTAACTAGAAGTCTTTTTGGTGTTATTTCAAAAGCACCCCCCACCCCCCATTTCGTGTACATGTTGCTAGAGCCTCAGAGGGGCTGAAGACGTTCTGTGAAGAGCATTGCTCCATTTCTCACCATACTTTAAGTGTTGTTTATGTGTATAGATCTACTTGAGGACAGTAGACATTCTGGTGAATGTTGATTCTTTTGTTGTTAAATTATTTGTTAAAATAATATTGAGTTGGGTTTATGTAAAGGGTAGGGTCCATGACCTCCCTATTGGTACAGTCCCAACTGCTATTGTGATATTTATTCATATACAAGTTCAAAAGAAAATCCTTTTTGTTCCTGTTATATAAGTTTAAGCAAGTACAAACAACATGGCGTCGCCTGCCTCAGACACATTCTCATTATACTGGAGCCAGTGTGCAGAGCACCATCCATTTAACCACGTTCTCTGAAGAAGAGAAAAATACATTATTCACCACTATGTGAGGAGATAGGGACCTGTCTACTCAGATGGGGGAAGCCCCTAGGCAGCTCACCCCAAAAATTGATCATTTAAAACACAAGAATTGTCATCTTGAATGGCATGGTTTGACCTTAACTCAATACTTGCAGTACAATAGAATCCCAAGGGGCGTTGGAATCAGTGTGGAGCCTAATTTAGGCATTAACTCACAAAAACTTGACAATAAATGGGACGGCATCTGAAATAGGGCGTCTTTGGATTTCATGTATGCCCTAATAGAAGCCAGTATAGATGACAGGCAAATTTTGGAAATAGACATTAAGGGAACATAAAATTTACTAAAAATGAAAATAAAGGAGGAAGAATTTAAAAAAACAACTATAGAAGACATCAAGCAAAAACTAATAGATTATGAGGAGAGATAAAAAGAACAAAAAAATCAAAAGGTTCATTAGGGACACTAATGGTTACAGAGATGGGAGAGTCTACACTTATAAGAAATTCAAAAGACATTACTCCTATAATGTTTACAACACATATGAAAGTATGGATAGTGACAGCAGTTACACTAGGGGTGCACAGAAACCCATTAATGTAGAGTTACCACATCCCACTGATTCTGACCAGCCTAGTACATCTAGTGATACAAACAGAGAAACCAGATATGACCTTAGAAATCAGGGTGCACATAGAGAAGCATTTAGGCAAGGGGAAGGATGGCGGGGGGGGGACAGGGGAGGCGGGCCAGGTGGCAAACAGAGCGATGTAAGGGAAGAAACTATTCCTATTTTTAATCTAAGCAAAAGAACTCTGTCACCCATAGAGACCAGAGTACTGAGTCTGGGACTATCATTTGCCCCCACCCAATTAGTTAATCTGTTCGACTTGGAAGTAGATTTACAGAAATTTTTTAGGAATTTAAGATTAAAAAAACAATTTGGTTCAAGTCCAGAAGTAACAATTGATATGTATAAGCAACAACTGAAGCAGAAATTGCAAATTAAATCCAAGTATAACCCACCCACGGGGAAAAACCATGGGATTGAGCCTTTGTGTCAAAATGTGGAAAAAGAAATCATGGCACTATTTCCATGTGCTGAGGATCTTAGACCAACACATTATAACCTAACAAAAAAAAGAAAATCAAGCATTTAATGATCTTAAAAAGGACAAAACAATAGTCATTAAGAGTGCTGATAAAGGTGGGGGCATAGTAATACAGGACTGACAAAAGTCAGGGCTGGATTTACACTGCAATGGGCCCTATGCACAGTACTATGTAAGGGACCCCCCCTTGCACCACGCGGCAGCGACGCACCATGCGTCGGCACCCCACAGCGACCACACTGCAAGTGAACATGCCTCACCACACCACACCCCATACAGATCCAGTTGCCTGACCCTGAACACAACAGCCCATAAAAACATTACAGAACACTAAAACCTGAAGGAATACTTTTTTTTTTAAACTCAGTTTTATTAAAGCAGACACCAAGCTTCAGTACATGATAACAGTAGTTATTGTTCTTTACACATATACTGTAGATGCTAACACTTCCAGCTAGGTTTAATAGAATACATTTTTATTGAGACAAATCATTTAATTGGGGGTAAATATTACCCTAATATTGTCCCTAGCTTTTCTCATAGGACCGCCTCTCCTAACATGCCTTTGTTAAAAAAGGGGGCAGGCAGAACCGGCAGATTCATAAGATTAGAAAAAGCCAGGGGACACTAAGTAAAAGGGTTGCTTTCTTTCTTTTATTCATATGCCTTAAAAGTTTAGTAATACTTTGTGTGCTGTGTTTCTTTGAAATTATATAGTAAAAATACTCTTTAGTTTTTAACCTCTGTTATACACATTTACATTCATGAATGCACTTTGTTTTGCTGTTTTCTTATGGCTTATATTTGGGTACAATACAACACTGTTTCTGTATAGGTGCCTTTCATTTAAACTAAAATATGGCTTTATTGCAGCAACCATGCTCTCACCTTATACTGAGCCCAGCACCAGCACAATTATTCACGACAGCAAGCCCTTTTCTCTCTAGCAGAAGAGATTTAAACCAAACTCTGCATTTGATTTCAGCCCAGCTCTTTTTAGGAGGATTTTAGCCTTTTCCATCCAGCCAGGGTCTAACCAGGTGATTCAAATGGCTTTTCAGCACATGGGGGTTGGGGTAGGGGGTGGGAGGGTTTCAGAAAGAACATATACCAATCAGCCAAGTGACAACCTGCTTCCAGCCAGCAGGCTAGTGGTGGGAAATTTTAAATAAATCTTACAAAATGGTGGCAGGCTGAGGAGGCACATCACTGTACAACTCAATGCAGACACAGTCCAGCGGTCCGTCCCGACTCCCGCCTGCTCACCTACCACAATTCACAACAACATGATCACTAACGGGCAGGCCGGGCACACGGGGCAGTTCAAACAGTCATCATCTGCATTAACAACCTGTACATAGGAGCTGAATAAGAGGCAGATGATAAATGGTTAACCCCTCCCCGGCCCTGTCAAATAAATCATCCAGTCCAAACTAAGTGTGGGATGGTGAGCTGAGATGACAAGCCAGTCGGTAAGTTTCTAGCCTGGTGGAGACCTCTGCTCTCTTTAACTTTAAGGCAAGCTGTCAAACTCCAAAACAAAGCAAGCTCCTTCAGAATTAGGCCGAAACAAGGAAGAGAAAGTAAGAGCCTGCCTAACCAAAGCAAATTCAATTCAACATAAAATTTTTTTTTATAAAAATGATATTAATGTGGGGTTGTGAGCTCTCACCTCCCTCAGTCTGTCTGACTGAGTTACATCTTCAGTTCTCATCGACTCATCACTCCGCTCTCCTAGTGGCTCTGGCTACGCTTCAAGGGCCAAGGCATGAAGGTGAGAACAGAACAATAAGTGAGCACGGTGACAAGCCAGGCAAGGTGCAGCTGGCCTGGGGCCGAGCTGGCCGACTCCAAGAGTGACTGAAATGGGGACACAAATAAAAAACTAAATTAAAAACTTAGAGATGCTGGCAGCCAGAAAAGCACACGGTGGCGATTCAAAATATCAACCCGACCGTCACTGCCATCTGCCGCAGGCTCAGCCGGGCTGCAAACTGGGCAATTCTTTGGTCTCTCTGTCTCCACTCTCTGATGACCTCAGTCTCTCGCACATTGGATCCAAGCTGAAATGGCGACAGATGAAAAGTTCCAAAGGCGCTTAGCTGCTCCCACTGTGGGTTCGCCGTCTGTGCATGCTCCCCGGCATTGCACCTACTGTAGGTATGCTAATTATATAGTGACAGCCTCAGCTCATATGTCAGCGTCAGTCAGGTGAGCGAAAAAGCGGGCGGTGTGTGCTCACTGCTCAGAATATTACTGGTGGAAGTGGCATGCCGGGGGAAGGGGACAGTCTCAGAGCACTAGCTAGTCTGTCTGTAGCAGATGCACGCACAAATCGGCACAAGTCGCACGATGACTCAGTAGTACATTTTTTTTAATTCTGACTGGATGTGATGCGATCATGGATCACATGGTGACGCCCCCCCCCCACACACACACACACATACACTCTCCCAGTCAGACATCCATCGGAGTGGGCGGGTGGCAACAGGTGAAAAAAAAACGATTTTAAGTGGCGACTGGTTCTGCGGGAATCAGGCCCCTGTAACAGCTCGGGCCCTATGCACAGGCATACTTGGTGTTGTGGTAAATCCGGCCCTGAAAACAGTATAAAGATATGTGTAATGAACTGTTAGAAAATCAAGAGAATTATGAGCTCTTGACAGAAGACCCTATTAACAAAATTAAGACAAAAATTAACTGTCTAATAGAGAAGTATACCACTATGTGATGGATACAACCGTGGGAGGCAGAATTGCTCTACTGTGAATATCCTAGAATTCCTACATTTTACTGCATCCCAAAAAAGCCACAAAACTTAACAAACTCCCCAGGGAGACCAAATGTGTCTGGGATTGGCTCTATATTTGAACTACTCTCTAAATATGTAAATTTTTATTTGCAGCCACCTATAGAGCAAACCAGATTTTTAATTAAGGACACTTCTGATGTCATCAAACTTTTACAGTGTATTTCAGCCTAGGGAATATCAGAGAACAGTATTCTAACAACATTGGATGTGGCAGACCTATACACGTCTATTCCCCATCAAGAAGGTCTTGAACGCATGGGGACTATTCTTGACAACAGAGAAAACAATAGCAAACCTAAAACAGTCATTTTACAAGAAAGGGCAGACATTATTCTAAGGCAAAACTATTTTGAGTTTGATGGTCACTTTTATCAACCAAACAAAGACACTGCAATGGAGTCTACTATGGCTCTAGCCTATGCTAATGCTTATATGAGCATATTTGAACAGAAATTTATTTACGATACACAAAATAATCAGTATCTGGATAAAATAGTTACTTGGATCAGATTTGTTGATGACATTTTTGTGATATGGTCAGGAACAACCGTGGAACTACTAGTATTCCATGAAGAATTGAATCTAAAAAATAGAGGGCCCGATTCTCAAAAGAGGTTGTGTTCGGCGCAGGCTGTGGCAAACTGCAGCTTGTGCCAAAGCCCCCTTCACCAGGGACCCTGCACCTGATTTAGGTACGGGATGCGTCTCGGAGCCTAAGTCCCCTTACGTGCTGCAGCACCCCCCATGCATCTAACCCATGGTGCATGGACGGGGTGTGCAGCAAGCCTCTTGCGGCAATTCCCAGCTGGTATGCCCTATCCTGATGGCCCCAATGCAGGCCAATGACCCTCCCAGTGGTAATCTAGCCACCCACCCCAACAGATAGAGCTCATCCCATCCCCAGATAAAGCAAGGGACCAGCATAGCCCTCCACACACGTCTGCAGAAGTCCTGACTGACTGGAACGTGTAGTGGACTGTACAGTCTGCTGCACATTCCAGGCAGTCAGGGACCTCCGTGGAGGTGTGTGGAGGGCTGTGCTGGTCCCCTGCTCTATCTGGGGATGGGGTGGGCACTATCTGTTGGAGTGGGGGGGCACTATTCCACCATGTGGGTGGCACTAGCAGGAAATGTACTGGGGCAGCATCAGGGTTTGGGTGGGGAGGGGACAGTACTAGTACCATGGGCTGCATAGGGGATGGGGGGTGTACATTGCCATGGGCATGACATGGGCCCTGGCACCACTGGAGGACTGTGGCATAGTGCTGCATACAGGGGTTGCACCCAGCAGAGCATTTTCTAAGTCCCCTTAGACCAGCCCTAGCTGGTCTAAGGGTACTTAGAATTCTGCCTTCAGGGTGCAGTTTGTGAATCCCATGCCTGGGCTGTGGCAGCTTGCATCCGCCACAGTGCCTCTTGCACCTTGTCACAGCCCAGCTCTGGGTGCAAGGACAGTGCAAGCCCCATTTGGGGCAGGTGGCCTGTGGTCGATGCAGGCCACCTTTGTGAATTGCGTGGAGGCAGTCCTGGACACAAGGTGCACCTTGCACCATATCTGTTCGGTGCAAGCACCTCGCGTCAGATGCAGGGCTTTGAGAATCGGGACCAGAAACTTGAAATCTGTAATGAATTATCATAAAGACCAGGTAGCATATTTGGATTTACTGATTATGCATTGCAATAATTCAATCGAGACATCATTATTTAAGAAACCTACTGATTGTAACACTTTATTACATAACAAAAACTTTAATGAGCAAAACCTTAAGGACAGTATCCCATATGCACAGCTAACAAGAGTAAAAGGAAATTGTAGTTAGGAGGAAAGCATGAAATAAGAGACACAGAACATGCTGCAGAAATATAAAGATAAGGGTTATAAACAGCATATTTTGCATCAAGCTGCAAACAGAATCGGTACCAAAAGTAGGGAAGAATTAATAGCACCAAAAACTAATAAAACAGAGGCACAGCAATATTGTATTTTCAACTAAGTTTAATCACAATATGTCAGACATCAGGAGGATTGTCAATAAACACTGGTATCTGGTCCAAACAGATAACCAACACAGAGTCACTCCAGAACAGGCCAATAATTGTGGCCAAAAAGGTCAACAACTTACAAGACACATTAATGTACTCTCAGTTTAAGCAACCGGAAACAGCAGGAGCTCAATTACTATTGGGTCCCCCTAGCTCCAGGCATGGTTCCATGTGGGAAATGCAGTGTATGTAACCACACTTCTAAAAAGCAAACGTATGTTCACCCACACACACAACAGAAATTTGATATAAGACAGCATATCTCATGCAATACTGAGGCGGTGGTTTATCTTATTCAGTGTTCTTGTGACATGTTATATATAGGCCAAACCAGAAGAGAATTATGCCACATGATTCAAGAACACACGGGAGAGCCAAACACTTCAATGCCGCATTCCACAATGGCCCCTCACTTAGATTTTGGGGATTGGAAAACAATTACATTTTCACCCAGAGGTGGGTGTCTGAGAGATACATTGTTAGCTGCTGAGATGAGATGGATTTTTTTATATGCATACACTAGATAACAATATTGGTATGAACATTGAAACCAATTGGCATATACGCAGTTGAAATTATTCAATGAACATATGGACATTTTAGACTATTTATTTTCCACATGAAGTCAGAAGTAAACAAGAAGACTTTTTTAGTCTTGTTTTTTATGTTGAAATGACCTCATTTAACAGTTTTCATAGCACTTCATTTTGCATCCCTTAGGTAGTGTCCATGTCTGTATGATGTACTCCTTTATGACAGAGTTGATCTAAAATATGCTTATGAGATTCAGAGACCATTCTAAAAACTATTCCCAACAGTTCAGAACTTCAGCTGGCAGAATCTGGTGGGACAGAATGGCACCAAAGGAGACCTCATCATATCATTTATAGATATAGATCATTTTGACCTTTCATGTATGAATATATCTATACATATATTTTGTTTGGTTACTTTTTGTGACCTTGTGACCTCCCACTAAGGCATCCCTAACAAACTCAGTGGTGTTAACATATACACAAATATCAAGAATTGCTTAGTTCATAGTGAAAATAGGCAATTTTTAATAAGCACACTCAGCCACCTTGTATGTGACCTTTTAATCTCCCACTGTAATTAGAGAATATGAGGCAGTGCTAAATAGACCTATCGGTAGGAATATATACATGACTATTAGGAATTACTTGGTTCGTTCTAAACAAACAAGCTAATAACTATAAAAAGACATACGGTCACTTTGTGTGACCTTTTGACCTCCCACTGAGGAACAAGGAGGATAATAAGTTTATATATTTTCATACATCACATCACAGAAATGTGCTTTTTAGAAGACATGAGCAAATTATAATCCAGTACATATTTTGTTATGGATGACCTTTTGACCTCCCCTTTCAGCAATTGAAAATATATTCATGCACACTACTAAATGTGTGGGGAGTAGTTAATATGTACTGCCTCCTGCACAAATATAATGTTTAAACATGTCAAAAACTATTTACCATCTATTAGAAATGGCAAACACTTAGCATCTTTAGTGACCCTATGATCTCGCTTTGAAGGACCATCAACACACTTATCAGCATCATTAAATATTTAGCTATATCGGTTTTTAAAAATCCTTGAACCTACAGACACTTAGCTCTTTTTTCAGTAACATAAGAACTATTATATTTTGAAGAGTAGTAAATAAGATATATTGGTCTTCTTTTGAGTCCACACTTTGACCTCCTGACCTCCCGCCATATAAAATAGAAATAGCACTAGCTGTCAACGTTGGGATATATTTAAACTTTTTTTTGCTTTTCTTTAAGATAAATTAATAAATTGTCGTGGTCTTGTATTCTATATGTAGTCTCTAGCTTCTTTTTAATGGTCTGTGACTTGTTAAGAGCTTATTTAAGCACCACTACTTTGTTTCTTCTTTTTCCCAGTATAGATTTAGTTTTGAGTGGTGATTAGTTTTCTTTATTGTAAACATAGTTTTCTCCTTATGTGTATCTAGATTATCACTAGCATTATCAGTCATTATAAGAAGAGAATTTGGAATAGTTCGAATGCTAGGAACAAACTGCTCTAATCCAATATGTGCCTGTCTTGCAAAACTGGTTCCCTGCCTCAGGCAGTCTGCCTGCACATGCTCAGTAGAGCATCTGTGACATCATCAATCCTCAACGTCCTATCGCGAGAATCAGCAAGACAGGCACAAGAGGTTGTGGAAGCACCTCATACCTGGTAACAGAACCATTTAGCCATATTGTGTGGCATTTGTACTGATCTCCTTTCAGGATTTCAATGAATTTGGACCTTGTAAGTACTTCTTTACATAGAAATTTGAAACCTTTTTGAAACATTGCATGGAATTTTGAAAATCAATCCTAAAACATAACTCCATTGTTATATATTTACAGAATCTAAGATATGTGAGACAGTTTGTGAGACATACCAGGTAGGACATTGCTTCAGTTAAACAGTGGCACAAGTATTATATACTGTGGAAAATGATGGATTATAGCAGTGCTTGCTCCTATGGTGCATATCTTCATGTCGTTGTAGGTGTATCTTGGAGAATGAAATTTATATCACAAATGCTGGCACAATAGTTGAAAGAACTCTTATGAGCCATTATAAGTATTGTGCAGCTTAGTGAGGTAGACAGCTGGTACCAAAAAATATTTTGTATGTTTAGCTTTTAAAGCAATAAAATGACAATGAAAATGTATGTTGTATATTAACAGATATAAACAAGAATATTGAAGAGAATTAAGAATATATAGCCAGTGAACTAGCCCCTGATGGGGTGAAACATATGGCAAAAGAATAAATAAGATATTGGAACTAACTAGAAGTCTTTTTGGTGTTATTTCAAAGGGCCCCCCAACCCCATTCCGTGTACATGTTGATAGAGCCTCGGGGGGCTGAAGACGTTCTATGAAGAGCATTGCTCCATTTCCTACCATACTTTAAGTGTTGTTTAGACTCTAAAACCAGCCTGGCATGGGGAAATAGCATCTAATTTTTTTAAGTTCCATTTTTAATCTTCCCAATATAACTTTGGCATAAATCTTTGCATTAATAACTATTAAACTAATGGGTCTATACATTTTAGGGTTAAACCTATCACTTTTTTAAAAAAATGGGGATGATTTCTGACCCTTTCCATGAATCTGGCATGTTCCCTTCAAATATATACCTGCTGAAAAAACTGACAGGTTATCCGCCCTTTGAGAAGCTATGCATACAAATATTTCTACAGGTATTTTGTCCAGGCCTGAACTTTATTTAATTTCAGAGAGTATTGCTAAAAAACTTACTTTCTTTCTTTCTTTCCGTCTTTCGTTAATATTGTGTGCTTTGATTCCTTTAATACCTTATCTCTCTTGGCCATCGGGTTATAAAAGATTTCTAAAAATTGCTCGATCTAACTTCTTTGGATATGTAGGTATCTGTCTCTACACTGTACTCATTATAGACTCTTGCCACTAGGGACCAAAAAATGTGGTGTTTTTTCCCCCACAATAGATGTCAACATGCTAGCCCATGGAGATCTGTAGTATTCTCTTTTTTATTCTCCAAAAAGGTATTGTACACTTTTCTTTGTTTTTTGGGGTCCTGAAATTTCTTTTTATTTTGATCCTTTTTGACAGCTCTAATAAAGAACATAAGTCTCTTTTTTTCTCATCCTGTATTCATAATCAAACCAGCCCTTTTGTCTGTGCATTTTATTCTTGTAATCTCTTCGTTCATATAATGAAGATTTCATTGTAAGACAAAAACTTTCAAGGTCAAATAACTTTTCAGAATGGATGACATTTGTCTCCACTTTTTTGATAAAAAAAAAGAAGAAATTCTGTATTTCCCTTTTAATCTCTTCCTCAATTACTGCAGTCCATCTGAGGTGTGTACAATGTCTTCGTTCTCACTTTTGATGTGCCATTTCTGCTTTGAGTCTAGAATAAAGGAGATTGCTTTTGTTATGAAAGAAATCACTTCTCAGAATTAATAGAAAATGATTGCTCTCTAATCTAGTCTGAATAGCTATTTCTAACCAGAATTTGGGGGGGGGGGCATTCCAAAGAGCCATATCTAAGACTAAGGAGCCCTGATGTGACAGAAAAGTCAGAGAATGTTTTGTATCTCCACTTATTCTGCCATTCAGAGGATACAGATGATTATGTTTCATTATTTTTATCAAACATTGTCCATTATGATTAACCTTAGTTATCAGTAGACTGTCTTGGAGATCATTTCATCATGTATACCATGATAGGTACCAATTCAGCCATTTAAATCACCTACCAGGAAGAAATTAGAGTCCAGATAATTTTGCTGAAACTCTGTAATTGTTTTCTTTTTTTTTTATCTCTCCCAGCTAGTCTTTGTAAAAAAAACTTGGTTCTGTGAGGAGGTATATAAGTGTTAAATGAAATGATTGATTTCTCATTCTTTTTTATTCTAACAGCAGCAAAATTATCTTACTCCCAAAGTTTTTCTAAGGAGTCAAAGGCCCCAACCTTAACAAATGTCATTAGGCCACCAGCATTTCTGCCCTTCCTTGATTCTTTTTTCCCTGGCCTGTGAAAGAGTTGGTAACTACTCAGTATGTGCACTTGCTGAGGATTATGGCAAGTTTCCTGAAGGCAAATAATGGCAAATTTGGAAACTAGAGAAGACCACTCGCTATGCAAAATTCTATTACTCATGCCAGCTATATTCCATGATACAATGGCCCCACCAGTGCTTTGGTAACTGTCATTCAAACTATTACAGTCTTGATCCCCTGTGTTAAATAACCACACAGAATCAGACTGATACTTAAAGTTTGGTCAATTATAGCCTACTAAAATGTGAAACCTATTTGCAATAGGAACTTGATAAATCGTATTCTTAGTAGTTTATTGAACTCTTATTTGGGATAAGACCTTGCCTGTGTTCATTCTGATTTCAATTGTTGTGGTCCCAAGCTTTTTTATCCACTAAGTAAAAGCCCATATTATCTAAGATTCTAGCTTTCTTTAGGACTCACTCTCTCTGCAATTTCCTGATTTTTAACAATGATGTCAATTTGGCCATCTCCTAAAAATCTTTCCCACCTATGCACTTTTCATATTCTGTTTCTTCCCAGATGGATCTTTAACACGACATAGAAAACTGCATAATACACGTGTGAGTTTAAAATCATTTTCTTTGTGTATTTTTGCAAAATGGAACAGACTAAGCATGTGGGGGTTAACCTCTTCATTCATAGTTCCCCATATAGAGTTCGCTTTCTGAGTGCTAAACAAGGCAGTCTTTAGGTTAACTTGCTCAAGCCTGTGGTTATTGATCCGTAGGTAGTTAGTAACCCTAGGAGCCCCACAAAATATATTAGCAAAATCAGTGTACTCATTTTCTTGCACAGAATTAGGTCTCACGATTTTCTGGATATCCTCATCCTCAATGTTTAACCTCAAGTCTACCCTGTATAGGTTCACAATCTTGTAGATCCCTTCTTCCCCTTTTTCAGTCATACTCACAATATCAATATCCTTACTCTGGGTCTTATTGTGTTTTGTTATTCCTCCTAGAACTGCTGTTGCCCTGATGCTGTTTGTGTTTTGATCCCCCTGTACTGAGTGATTTTCCCTTCTAGCAACACGGATTCGCAGTGTGAGAGACTGTGAAACTGGTGACTATATCTGCTGGTGGGAGGCTCGGGGGGGGGGAGCTGATTGCCGTCAGCTGAAGAGGTGGGACTGTGGGGCTATATATTGCAGCGCCGCTCACAAGCAGCTGGATGTGTTTCGTTATTCCTCCTAGAACTGCTGTTGCCCTGATGCTGTTTGTGCTTTGATGACCCTGTACTGAGTGATTTTCCCTTCTAGCAACACGGATTCGCAGTGTGAGACACTGTGAAACGTGATTATATCTGCTGGTGGGAGGCTCGGGGGGGGGGAGCTGATTGCCGTCAGCTGAAGAGGTAGGACTGTGGGGCTATATATTGCAGCACCGCTCGCAAGCAGCTGGATGTGTTTCGTTATCCCTCCTAGAACTGCTGTTGCCCTGATGCTGTTTGTGCTTTCATGCCCCTGTACTGAGTGATTTTCCCTTCTAGCAACATGGATTCACAGTGTGAGAGACTGTGAAACTGGTGATTATATCTGCTGGTGGGAGGCTCAGGGGGAAGCTGATTGCTGTCAGCTGAAGAGGTGGGATTGTGGGGCTATATATTGTAGCACCACTTGCAAGCGGCTGGATGTGTTTTGTTATTCCTCCTGGAACTGCTGTTGCCCTGATGCTGTTTGTGCTTTGATGCCCCTGTACTGAGTGATTTTCCCTTCTAGCAACACAGATTCGCAGTGTGAGAGACTGTGAAACTGGTGACTATATCTGCTGGTGGGAGGCTCAGGGGGGAGCTGATTGCCGTCAGCTGAAGAGGTGAGATTGTGGGACTATATATTGTAGCACCGCTCGCAAGCGTGAGCGTGTGAGTGGCACAAGCACCACTTGGTGTAGGAAAAGCAGTGGACATTAGGCTACTGTTTAAAATAGAGAAGGTATTAAAAGAGGTTCAGGAGCCTTATTTTGTTTTAGTCCTCAGTACCTGAGTTTATATTTTTGCTTGGAGGGAAAGTTTAGCTGTCTTAGCACTATTGTAAGGTAGTTTATATATTAGGACAGCCTATATAATTGTATTTCTAAATGAGATCCATCTACTGTGTTAATTACGTTATATTTGTTCATATGAATAGGCTAGGTAGGTTTTTCTAGATGCATTTAAATTGTTTGTGAGTAGTGATATAAAATCTTCTTATCTTATCTGTTTTATTGGTTAATGTGGGATTGTTTAGGGGTAGATTGTCTGGATTAGCCAAATATTATTTTACTTTTAGGTTTTTAATATTTAGTGATGTGTCAAGGTCATTGGGGGGGCATGGGGGGCCAGGATAATGTATGGGGGTTCCTTGCTGCATGATTTATGGCCCTTCACCCCCCTTCCAGTTTCAGATACTACGGTGGGATGCTGTCGGGAGGTGGGGATTAGGAGGGGCCGGGATAATCATGGGCAGTGGGGTGTTCCAACAGATGTGTTTGGTGCCTGTCTCCAGGGAATCCACTAGACCGAGTGGTCAGGTAACCAGAGGGGCTGCATCATCCACCAATCCCCTGAGGGCAGTACTATGCAATGCCAGATCGATTAGGAATAAGACCTCAATTATTGCGGACTTAATCTCCTCAGTCGATCTGGCTTGCATCACAGAGACCGGGGCTGGGGATGATGTGGGCCGCATGTCCCCCCTGGGTATACCGTAGTGCACTGCCCCAGAGTGGAACGTAGGGGCGGCGGTGTAGCCATCTGCTTTACATCCAACCTGGCCTTCACTGTGCACCCAGTGGGAACTCCAGGTTTGTTTGAATGTGTGGCTGTTTGTGGGGGTCCAGGTGCAGGCTGCAGGATTTTCCTTATTTATCACCCTTCAGGAGCGATGGGGAACTTCCTGCAGGAGGTTGCTGAATTCGCCATTGGCAAAACACTGGAAGCCCCCAGATGTATTTTTCTGGGGGATTTCAATGTTTGGGCTGACAATGAATCTTCCAGGTGTAGTTATAACCTCCTCCAGACTATGTCTTCTCTGGGTCTGACACAAGTTGTTGCTGCTGCGATGCATCAGGATGGCCACATGGTGGACCTGGTGTTCTCACTGGGGCTTGAAATTGACAATTTCAAGACTGATCGAGTATCTTGGTCTGATCATTGCACGGTGCAGTTCATGTTTGGGGCTCCTGCCAGATGCCCTCTCCCTACTGAGATGATGAGTTGTCGTCCTTTACGGGGATTGGCCGCTGAGGGTTTTCTGGTGGCAGCTCATCTATCTAGTGTGGGTGATGCATGTGTCAGAGGCATTGGTGCTGGGGTTGATACCTATAATAGGGTGTTATCTAACACCATTGACTCCCTCTCACCTGTCCGTGTACAACCCAAATCTTCTTACCTGAGGTCCCTATGGTATGATGGGGCTCTTAGGGAAATGAAGAGGAAGGGTCAGAGGTTAGAGCGCTGCTGGAGGAGATCCAGCCTGGAAGGGGACAAACTGGCCCTGCGTGTGCACTATAATGCATACCAGGTGGCAATCAACTGTAAGAAGGCAGTGTTCCTGTCCAGGGAGATTGCTGCCAGGAAGAACCAACCAGCTATACTTTTTCAGACTGTGGACAGGCTACTCCATCCTGCCTGTCTGCAGCCCAAGAAGGTTTTCTCTAATTCTGACTGTGAAGAATTTGCTCGGTTCTTCTCAGATAGAGTGTCCAGTATCCGGCAGGTGCTTTCTTCAGCCAGCAGTGTTGTAGCTGGCAGTGGTCACCTAAAATGTTCTGAGTGCACTCTGCCTAGTTGGGGGGAGTTTAGACTGGTGGAGGTAAGTGAGGTCATTGAGGTGGCAACCAACTTGAAGCACACCTTTTGTGAACTGGACCTGGTGCCGACACGTTTCTTAATGAGATGCATTGACACCGTTGGCCCGGTGTTTGCTCTGATTGCCCGGTGCTCCTTCTCCGAGGGAGTCTTCCTGATGCCTTGAAGGAGACACTAGTGAGACCCCTCTTAAAGAAACCATCTCTGGACCCGGAGGTCAGGGCAAACTACCGACCTATATCCAACCTTCCCTTTTTGGCAAAGGTAGTTGAGAAGGTGGTGGCGCTTCAGCTGGAAGAGCACCTCATGACTCATGAGTTATACAAACCTTTCCAGTCAGGTTTTTGGGCTAGGCATAGCACAGAAACTGTACTTGTCTGGGTGCAGAATGATATCCTCAGGGCGAGAGATCGTGGGGACAAGACAATTCTTGTCCTCCTCGATCTCTCCTCAGCATTTGACACTATGGACCATTGTGTGTTGCTTGACCACCTTAGAGAGCTCTGTGGACTCACCAGCACTGTCATTCACTGGTTTGAGTCCTTTTTTACCAACAGGAGGCAACAGGTTGTGATGGGGAATTTTGCCTCTACTCCTAGCCTCCTATCTTGCGAGTTCCTCAAGGGTCGGTACTGGCCCCAATGTTGTTCCCAGTGTACATGCTACCCCTGGGAGGGATCATTAGGAAGTATGGCTTGGGTTTTCATTGCTATGCTGATGATACCCAGCTACATCTTTCCTTTGCCCCAGGAGCATCCAACGCAGCGGATGTGCTAAACATCTGCCTTGCTGAGATCAACGACTGGATGGCCTCCAGCTGGTTGCAACTGAACCCCGATAAGATGGAGGTATTAGTGGTGGAGTCGAACAGAGTGCGTGATAGGATAGCCTCTGATTCAGCAACTAGAATTGTTCTGGGAGCTGTTTCATTGAAGGCCTCCTCTTGGGTATGAAACCTTGGTGTTATTTTGGACAGGAATTTGACTATGGAGGCGCAAATATCCTCCACAGTCCACTCCTGTTTTTTCCATCTCAGAAATATTGCCAGAATAAAGCCCCTTGTGCTGCCTCTGGACCTTCCTACCTTGATACATGCCTTAGTTACATCAAGGCTTGACTACTGCAATGCGCTGTACCTCGGGGTCACAGGAGGATCTCTCCGCAGGCTACAGCTGGTGTAAAACACAGCTGCCCGGTTACTTACTGGGCAGAAAAATTCTGCCACATTACACCAGTGCTGGGTGAATTGCACTGGCTGCCACTTAGGTGGAGGATCCTCTTTAATGTGGGTCTTCTCACCTATAAGGCCCTACACAGTCAGGGCCCTGGTTATCTGTTAGACCTTCTTGCACCTGCTCTCTCTGTCCGCCCCCTCTGCTCTTCCAGTAGGGGCCTCCTGGCGATTCCTAGAATGAGGCTGAAATCTGCTGATGATAGAGCATTCAGTGTTGCAGCTCCCATTCTCTGGAATTCATTGCCATTTGGGGTCAGGGGAGCCCCTACTGTAGATATTTTTAAAGCCCGCCCGAAGGCCCTACTATTTTCCCAAGCTTTTTCGGATTAATTTATGGTAATTAGCAGAATATGATAATTATATGATAGGACAAAAATGTTATTCTGTGTACTTAAATATGTGATGCATTATATGTTTTTTGATGTTGTATTTATTTATTTGTACAGTGCCCAGAGTCTCCGGGATTGGGCTTTTTTAAATAAACTTTGCCTTGCCTTGCCTATTGGAACCTCCAGTTTGAGAACCTGCTATTATTTGGTTACCAGGGTAATCAATCTTATCAACTGGTATCACCCAATCTATCTCATCATTAGTTTCCCTACTTTTATATCATTTTCTTTTACTATATTCTTTGTACCATTTGTCTCATTGTTAATTTCTTTTTCTCCTGTTTGATCTCCAGAAATATTCCCTCCATCAATCTTTCTTTTCCCCATTTTCTTTCTCCTTTTTTGATTAAATCTTCATCAGAGGGAAAACAAATGGAGGAAGAGTCTGGTCTGTCCTTCTTAACACAGGGATCTACATTGGAGGGCTCTATGGAGGATGATTTTTCTGGGGCAAGGTAAGGCAACTTTTATTTATATGGCACCCATTCCCAGACACTCTGTGCACCTAACAACAGGAAGGTACAGGTCATAAAACACAACATAAATAAGCTAAAACTCAGAATCACAGATGAAAATAATATATAAATAATCACAGTCTTAAAATATAATATCAGGGAGGCTCATACGGTCATGCGTATAAAATTATTCCTGAAAGGCCAGGCAGAACAGGTGGGCCTTTAGCCTCTGCTTAAACACCTTAATTGAGGGGGGGCCTCCAAGACAGCAAATGGTAGCGAGTTCCACAGAGTTGGCCTGGCAATACTAAAAGTCTGCGATCATCCAATGTTTTTTTTTTGGGGGTATTATTTTCTCTCCTCCAGAGACCCCCGCCCTCCGTGTTCCCCAAGTGCCATCCCGGACATCAGACCCCTCACATGCACCCGTGACTTACCCTTCACAGCAGGGTGGTGGGGCAACTCAACCCACCCCAATGGATCCATGCCAGGAAGCCCTTCCAGGAATGGCACCAGAGGGAACAACTTAGTGCTGCGGGCTCGCTTTTCTGTTTTTCCTCGGCAGGTCATGGCGTGCAATGACGCAGCGACTGGTCTGCACGCGGCTCCCATGCGTCTCCCAATCAAGCGCCTCACACCCACCTCCCAAGCTTGCAGCCATGCTGTTGACTCCCAGCCTCTGCTAGGGGTCAGCAAGCCCTGCCACCCAAATCCCCCCTCCCCAGAGATGGAGAGCAGTACCTTGGATGCTCAATCCATCTCCTCCCCGCCGACCCACGGCAACCCATGCCCATTCCTGAACACGGGTCGCCGGCATGGCGCGAGGTGTGGTGACCAGTGCCTCAACCCTCAGCGCCACCGGGCCGGCTATCATCCAATGTTTTGAGAAGAACCCTGGGACTATCCAGGAAGCCCCTTGATGAGGAGTGGAGGGAATGGACAGAAGTTGCAGGTATCAGGAGCTCAGTCAGGTAGCTAGGACCCAGTTCATATAGGACAAAAGGTCAGCAAGCCTACCTTGAAATGGACCCTCCACCTGACCAGCAGCCAGTGCAGTGCATGCAGAACTGGGGTCACATGACTAGACCTAGACAGGCCCATCAGTAACAGAGCTGCTGCGTTCTGCACCAGCTGCAGTCTGTGGAGGGTCCCTCCCATGACCCCAAACTATAGAGAGTTACAGTAGTTGAGTCTAGAGGTAACAAAGGTGTGTACTAGAGTTGGCAGGTCTTAATGAAGAATGAGAGGCTTGATCCTGGTGATATTCCTTAAGTGGTAAAAAGCACTTTTGACAACAGACAATACCTGATCTTTGAACGTCAGTCTTCTACCAAGGATTACACCAAGATCGCACACCCTCAGGGAGACCACCAACAGAGCAGACCCCAGGAAAAGACCTGTGTCTGCTCCAGGTGGCAACCCATCATGCCCTCAAGCGGCTCGACTACCAGCTTCTCCGTCTTATCTGGGTTCAGTTGCAACCAGCTGGAGGACATCTAGTCATTAAATTTAGCCAGACAGATGTTAAGCATGCCTACAGCATCAGATGTTCTGGACATAAATGATAAATATAGCTGGGAATCATCGGCATAGCAGTGAAAATCCACACTGAATTGATGAATGATCTCACCCAGGGGCAGCATGTACACTGTGAACAACATTGGTGACAAGATCGAGCCCTGTGGCACTCCTCATGACAGGGGCATTGGGAGGAGAAATTCCCCATCACCACCCATTGTATCCTGTCAGTGAGACAGGTATGGGGTGAATAACATTCAAAATTCTCAATGCATCATCTGATCTCACACCATTTATAGTGATATCTTCTCTTACTTTTTCAATTTAATTTCTGATAATCACCAATTGTTCCATCAGCATTAGAGTTGTTGCTTGCTGATTTTTCATTGCCCTGATTATATCCTCACAGAGATAAGAAGGGAAATAAGTAAAGGAATTGAGGAGCAGGCAAAGTCAGACATCATAGAAACCCTTGAAAAAAGTGCCTTGGAGAATACTGAGAGCAGGGTCACAGAGGGGACTAAATAGTAAGAAGCTAACCATGGCACAACTGCAGGATTCATTCCAAAGGAGATAGTTCACCTGTGAGGAGCAGACATAGTCAGACTTCATAGAAACCCTTAAAAAAGTGACTTGGAGAATACTGAGAGCAAGATCACAGAGGAGCCGGTCAGAGTTGTGAGACTGTGGTCAGAGAGAGAGAGAGTTAGCCTGAAACCAGAACCAGGGTGGCTGAGAAACCAGACAGGATCAAGATGATGAGACTGGAGCTTACACTTGTAAAGGTGAAGGCAAAACACAGAGCTGCAAAAGACAAACGTTAAGGCAGACCTGCAAATGTCAATGCTGGAGGCCTAGGAGTGAGAGAAAGAGTACCAGAAGCGAGAGAATGAAGGACAGAACCAGGTGAGAGAGAAAGAGAGAGAGAGAGAGAGAGAGAGAGAAAGCACTAGATCCAGTTACAACAGCATGAGATCCTTATATGAAAGGAGTGAGAGAGAGTGAGCCAGCATGAGATCCAGATGGAGAATGAGCAGGAGCAGCAGTTTCTGGAGTGAGAGAGAGAGAATGTGACCATAAGAGAGATGGAGTTTCTGTGACAGAAGGCACTGCCACAAAACTTAAGAACTGATATGGGAGGTCTCCCCAAGATGCCAAAACTCTTAAATGTTTCCACAGCACCGGGAGGGGGATGATCTTGACCTATTTCTTAAATCTTCTGAAAGATTGTGTGGCCAATTTAAACTGGACAAGGTTTCTTGGGCAACTCACATCACACCATTACTCATGGGTAAAGCCTTAGATGCATTTGCCAAAATGGACAATGCAGATTGCATTGGCTATGTTAAAGTGAAAAATATTTTATTAAAGGGAAACTACACCCTCATATCTTGTAAATTTTATTTGTTTCCATGTCAACAGATACCTCTTTTCATGTAGCTGTTAAAGATGTATACAGTTGCTTTAGTTTGTTTTCATACTTCAAACTAAGTCCTGAAATTATCATGGGATTCTCCATTTCCCGGTTGTTGAAATCTCATTGTCCCCAAAAGCTGAATTAGCATATGAGAACATGATGTGCAAACACCCTTTAGACTCCACTCTATGCCTGTGTGCTTAATTAGACTTCAAAGAAACAAGTTGCATGAAGGTGTGACATGCCACATTTACCTTCAGTTAGTTTTGCAAACTGTCTGAGTTGTAATGCAGGATTTTTCCCCTTTAAACTGCATTCAATTTGTGTGTGTTCCAGAGAGTTTTTGCAAAGTATTTGTTCTTTCAGCATATAGATACATGTATAAATGGGTGAGGTGACATCATGTTCTCATGTGCTAATGTAGCCCTCTAGACAATGAGATTCAGCAACCATAAAATGGAGACCCCCAGGGTAGGTACAGGGGGCTACCATGAACAGTGAAAATAAACTAAAGCAAACACATATAGCCCTAACAGCTACAGGAAAAGAGTTGTTTGTTTGACATGGAAACAAAATTTACATAATATAATGGCGTAGTTCTTCTTTAAAATGTTTTGAACTGACTTCCAAGACATACAGGCTCAAATTTAGAGGACCAAAGGAAGCACCAGAGGATTGTTAAACGGCGGTGTTTATTCAGTTGTACAATGTTTTAGGAAGATGGTTGGAGGGTGTTAAAGCAGCAAATGCAGAACAAATCAAAGATATGTTTTTGATGGAGCAATTTCTTTGGACTCTGCCCAAAGAGTTGAGCATGTGTTTGCTCTATTGAATGACAAGCAGGACGAAGTAGGCAGCTCAAAAAACTGATCAGTTTTCATCCAGCAGGCCATATACCCAGCTCAACACAATGGCTGAGAGACATCAGGTGATTTTAAGGGAACTCCAGAAGAAATCTGAGGTGAGCCAGCCTCAGCCAGAACTGGAGTGCAAGGTAAAATAATCATGCTGCCAAAACTAAGATGTCTTGGGAGTGGAACTGCTATATATGACAGAAACCAGGGCATTTATCATATGATTGCCCAAAAATTGAAATAAGTGACAGAGTGCAGAGAGAGGGAATAACGCAGAAGGCAAGCAATTAGTGGCCTGTGCTTAGAATCCAGTCCCTGCTAATGCCACTGCTTATATGCACCCTGTCTTTATTAATGGTAAAATGGGGGGGGGGGTAGAGCCAGCAGTCTAGTCAGAAGCTGTTTTTCTTGAACTCCTGATTACTGAGCTTGTATAGCTACAAATCTAACTTTTCAATTTGAACTTTACTATCAATCTTGGTGTTATTCGACACAGACGGTGTGCTGTATTTGAATATACCATTTTCTGCAACATGGGATGGCCAAAGAATACAGTGAAACAAGATTGCTTTCCACCATAAGGTGGCCCATCGAAGTGGCCAGGTCAGACGGAGCCTGCACAGCCCGGAACCTGCCTAGGCCCAGCCTCCATTGAGGCTTTGCAACTGGCAATAACAACACTAATGAAATCTGTCCAGAAAATGGATCAAAAACTTGCCTCCTTCACAGAGTGCATAGTTGTAAGTGAACAGAAAGTGGAACCCTGGCAGAATTTTTTAAAGAATCTGCATCAAATGCTCGTAAAGCAAGGGTCAGAGCCATGACCTCCATCAAAAAACAAACTGCCTTGTGGTTATGGCTTGAGCATCTTGAAAATGCTGTTTCGGCAGCAGCTGTGAGGATCATTGGGGTGCCCAAGAACATGGAAGGGGGATATCCAGCAGGCTTATTGGACGAGAAAGCTGAAGGAATAGAGGGAAGGGTGCCCCGTCCCACTAGGGTAGGCTCCGGCTCCCACCAGTCTTGGGTCAAATCCCCACTTCCATACCAGAATCAACCATCTTACCTGTTCTCTTCAAGAGAGAGCTTATATTCAGACCTCCCCTTCCACTTCTCCAAAACTGTGTAGTGTGTGAGTCATAGGGTGGCTGTTGTACTCTCCATCTCTCCATCTGAAACACATGACTCAGGCAGTCTCTCCATTTCTTTACCATGGGAACTAAAGGGGACAGCCAGTGGTATGTAATCCCTTTAATTGTGACCATATACATCGTATAAAGTATTCTGTCTTCATTGAGACACAATTTTTAAAAATTCCCCTGACCACAGATCCTGTCTAGCTCTGTGAAAGCCTATAGAATTTTACCTTGGAGAGCTTGAGTCACTGAGGAGGGCCCATAAACACTGCTCTTGGTATTTGCCTCATCTATTTAGTTTTTATTTACCAGGTAGGTGCACTAGACAAAAACAGTTACCTATTTTCAGGCACAACATGGGAGAATACAACAGAGATGGTCAGCAGTAAAGATAACAGGACTGACAAAAAATTAAACACAAAACGGCATATGGTACATAGTATACAAAGGTGCTGGGAAAAAATAGTAATTGGAAGTCACTTCATATGTAAAACAGTATTCAAGGGCATAATTTCAATCCTAATTAAATTTCTAAGTTATACAGTTGACATGCAGAACAAGGTTTAGGGGTATGCAACAGCAGTTGGCTGGAGTTTAGTGCAAAGATGAGAATGGGGATACAGAGCAGAAGCAGCCTAAGGGTATGAGTATAGAGATGTCTGGTTTAGGAAGTTGCAAAATGCTGTTTTACAAGAATGAATGGATGAACACTGGTGGACTGAGGTAGGGATAGAGTTCCAAACTGTAGGGGCAGTGAAAGTGGACATTTCTCCAAGTTTGGTGTTAGTTTTCAGAATGCAAAAAGATCCAGGGCCACTGGACCTGAGTGGATAGGCTGAACTATCAGGTTTCAGCAGCACTGAGCGGGACAAGGGGGAAATGCTTACTCGCAACCATGTGAATTAAACTTCTCAAAGTAAATTTTCAAAGAGCTGTTAGTGGGAGCCATCCAGGCCTGGAATATAGGTCACAGTAATGGGTGTACCTGTTTATGGCCAGGGCAAACCTACAGATGTTATTGTAGGCACATCCCATATTTGCAGGGTGGTTTTGGAGGCGGAGTGGTATACTGTTATCCCATAAGTCAATTTGGGTAGTAGGATGTCGTGAGCAATAGTAGTACAGGCTAGGGGTGTAAGATTGTCTCTAACTTTGAAGGAGAGTCCCAGTCTAGTGTTGACCACTTTGCAAGCAGCAGAGATATGTGCTGAGAAATCTAGGGAGCATCAAGTGTCACTCCAAGGTATTTAAAATTAGGGACTGTAGTAAGGTAAGACCCATCAGCACATTCCACTGAGAGTGGGACAGTGCACATTTTTAACCTAGAAGCAGACTCAAAGAGCATGGCTTGAGTCTTTGTGGTATTCATAAGTAGCTTGTTGGAATGGAGCCAGTATTGTATGGATTAGAGGTCAGCGGAGAGGCGGCAATTTAGTTGGGATGCAGTATTTGATACAAGTATGGATGGAATTTATGTGAATGGAAAAAAACGAGGGGCCCCAATATGGAGCCCTGAGAGAATCCAATTGTGGTGGCAGTTGGGTCAGACAAGGTATGGCCAAATTTAACTAATTGATACCTGTTTTCCAGGTAACTTTGAACCAGGGCAAGGCGGATGGAGAACTGCCCAAGTTGATTAGCTTATTGCATAATAATGTGTGATCGACTAAGTGAAAAGCCTTCTTGAAGTCAAAGAAAACCATGCCCATGAGCTCACCCCATCCATGGCAGAGAAGATAGAGGAGGTGAGTGACAAGAGGGCAGTAGTAGTGCTGTAGGATTTATGAAAGCCATGTTGTTCAGGGGACAGGAGGTTGTAGGTTGTGAGATATTCAGTCAGCTGAGAGGAAATCAGTTTTTCGAGTAGTTTGTTTAATACTGGAAGTATCACGATAGGTCTGTAGTTGTTGGTATTTGTGTGGTCCCCTTTCTTATGAACAAGGACAATGTGAGATATGTTCCAGATATCAGGGACTGTTTGCAAGGTAAGGGATAGGTTAAAGATTTTTGTTACTGAGAGAACAAGCTTGTTGGTAGCAATCCTAAGAGTCTGGGGTTCAAGATCTCTATAGTCAGCAGATTTTGATGTGGAATTTGCAAGCAGAGTCAGCTTGACCTTAGTGGTGGGGAAAATCATGCAATCCATGTTAAAGGAAAGGATTGTGGCATATCTGGGGCTAGTGGGGCACAAGACCCGAGGCAACATGGATTCACAGCAGGGAGATCCTGTCAAACAAATCTAATAAATTTCTTTGAATGGGTAACCAAGGTGGTGGATCAGGAAGGGACGGTTGGCAAGGGTGCCGGAAGATGGTAAAAGCTGAGGGGGCTGAGAATCAAAAGGGCACTTATGAGGGTACAAAAGGCACTTTTTCTATACTAGTTTTTGCCATACAGAAATAAAAAGTGGAGTGGCTACAACCCCTTTCGCCCCCCCCCCCAGTTCCAGCATCTATGACAGTTGGCATGGCCTACCTATATTTAGCAAGGCATTTGACACCGTCCCACACAGGAGGCTAGTAAACAAGTTGAGCAGTCTGGGAATAGGTCCCAAGGTGGTACAATGGGTCAGAAACTGGCTGAGCAACAGGACACAGAGGGGGTGGTGAATGGAGTTCAATCCCAGGAGAGGGAGGCGATCAGTGGGATGCCACTGGGTTCAGTTCTAGGGACAGTCCTCTTCAATATTTTCATTAGTGACACTGCGGAGGGGCTGGAAGAGAAAGGTGTGCCTCTTTGTGGATGACACCAAGATCTGCAATAGGATACACACTCCAGACAGGGTGGAAAAAATGAGAAGAGACCTAGGCAAATTGGAGGAGGAGTCAAGAGAGTGGCAGCATAAATTCAATGCAGAAAAGTGCAAAGTCATTCACTTGGGCCACAAGAATCCTGGAGAGGATACTAACAACAACAAAACTGGAATGGGACCTGGGGGTAAACATAATGGATGACTTGAAGGTGGCCAAGCAATGTGAAAAGGCGGTGGGGAGGGCCGGAGGGATGCTGAGGTGCATAGGAAGGGGCATCACCAGTAGAAAAAAGGAGGTGGTGATGCCACTGTACAGACAATTGGTTAGGTCACATGTGGAATACTGTGTTCAGTTCTGGAGACACATCTCTGGAAGGACATTGGCAGGAGAGATGGCGGTCCAGAGAAGGGCAACAAAAATGATGAAAGGATGGCAGGAGAAAACATATGAGGAAAGACTGAAAGACCTCAATATGTATACCCTGGAGGAAAGGAGGGAGAGGGGGAATATGATAGAGACATTCAAGTACCTCAGGGGAATCAACAAGATCCAGGAGCGCAGCATCTTTAACAAAAAAAGAGATCTGCAAGAACAAGAGGTCACAATATGAGACGGGGGGGGAGACTCGGGGAAGTGCGAGGAAGTATTTTTTTACAGAAAGGGTGGTGGATGCGTGGAACAGCCTCCTAGCAGAGGTCGTACAGGCTAAAATGATTGGTGAGTTCAAGAATGCAAGGGACAGACAGAAGGCAACCCTAGTTTATTTATTTATTTATGTATTGAAATGTTTCACCAGGAGGGCACACTGAACAACAAGTTGTTCATCTAACGGTGCGACCTGGGGGGAGGGGTACGAGGATAGTCTACAGAGATTGATATAATGTTACAAAATTCACATTTGGAATTGCATACAAATAAAAAACACACAGACAGGGTGATTGAGCAATGACTTTCAAGTGGAAGGTAGACATGTGGAGTAGCTAGAAGGCAGTACAACTAATAGGATACAAACAATTTGGTCTAAGGCGAATTGGTAGAAAACAAACAGTCTGGACTAAGGCAAGATGGTACACAAAAGCATATATGGTACAATAAGCTTCAGTTACAGCAGAAGTGCAAATAAAATACAAGTGCAATGTAGGCGTAGGGGCTAACAGTTAAGTAGAGCGGAATGCAGTGGGGGGAGGGGGTATAGAAGAGGGGAAGGAGAGGTGTGAGACGTGCCAAGAACTGACCCCTTCAGGATGCTGAAACCCTGCCAGGGGATGGAACTAGGCTAATAGAGTGGGGAAGGGGAGAAGATAAATGGGATTGGGAGAGCAGGAGGGAGAATAGGAAGAGAGGGTAAGTAACAGAAAACAAGGGGGGGTAGAGGCTGATAGTGAGTGAAGTGGAGTAGTGGTGAAAGCACTGGAGCAAAATTGTAGGAGGAAGATTAAGGAGGATTATAGCAGGAACAGCTAGAGGAGAGGTGGTTGTGTAAGGCAGACCCAAGGGAGTAGGAGGAGGAGGAGTGGCATATTTGAGGGGGAAGGGAGTTCCAGACATTAGGGAACGATAGAAAAAGCCAGACTGTCCAATGAGTGTGGAGCAGCGGGGGACCAGCAAGGTATGAGTGTCTGTAGATCACAGGGAGTGGGAAGGAGGGGGAGGGGTTGATAGAGAAGAGGTGAGGTAGGGAAGGACTTCACTCAACCAATATTTGGAGGAGAGTTTGGCACAATGGGAGATGCACCTGTTAGCAAGCGGGGGAAAGAATAGGGCATGATAGAGACTGCAACAATGAATCCAGAAGAGCACGTCAAGAGCGAAGTGACAGAAGGAGTTAAAGAGAGTGTCCAATCTGGTCAGGGAGGACTTGGGAACAAAGCCGTATACTATGTCACAGTAGTCAAAAATAGGGAGCATCATCTTCTGCACAAGTTCACGCCTGGCCATAGGAGGGATGCAACTATGGTTCCTGTATAAGGCACCAATCTTGGGGTGCAATGTTTTCAGGATGGCATCGACATATCCAGAGAAGTTGAGGTGTTGGTCCAGCCAGACCCCAAGGTATCTGAATGAGGTGGTATCCTCTAAGAGTGTTCCATCCAAGGTGTGGAAAGAAGGCAGACCAGAGAACCTTGAGAGTCTCTGCCTAGTGCCAAAGGTCATGGAGACTGTCTTCTTGGCATTTAGGAAGAGCTGATGAGAGGCAAACCAGAGCTGAACCTGGTGGAAATCATGCTGCAGGGTGGCTGCAACATCAGCTGGGTATTTGCCAGAGGAATACAAGACAGTATCATCAGTGTACATGTGTATAGAGGTGGAGGAGGAGGAACAGACTGATGGCAGGTCATTAAGGAATATGGAGAAGAGAATGGGACCAACACTGAGCCCTGAGGGACTCCTGTGGTGATAGGGAGGGGAGACGGATTCCTGGACCTTGACAGATTGGGTTCTACCTGTGAGGTAATCCCTAAACCAGGTTGAGACAGGTGTAGACAGGCCAGCTGCCATGAGTGAGTCAAGAAGCAGAGAGTGGAAAACAGTGTCGAAGGCCTTGGAGAGGTTGACAAAGATGGCGGAGGTAATGAGGCCATTATCCATCCTGGAAAGGATGGAGTCAGTCAGCCTGAGTAGGGAGGTGGTGGTGGAGTGATTTTTCCAAAAACTAGATTGGAACGGGGTGAAGAGGGACTTATCAGTTAGATAGGAGGTGAGCTGGGAAAGGACCAAGTATTCTTGGAGCTTAGCAAGGGTGGGTAGGAGGGAGATAGGGTGAAGGTTTCCCAGAGAGGTAGGGTCACCACTCTTGGGAAAGGGGAGGACCACATCATGTTTCCAGGACAGGGGGACAGTTAAGGATGAGAAAGAGAGGCTGAGGATTAAGGAGAGAGGGAAGGCTATGGCTGGGGCAGAGTGAAAGAGGAGCTTTTGGTTAATGTCATTGGGTGAGGAGCCTTTAGAAGGGTTAAGAGAAAGAAGGGCTTTTTGTGGTTCATCAAGGGTGACAGCAGAGAAGGATAAGGAGGGGAAGGTAAGAGGAGGATGGTGGCGTAAAGAGGGGGATGTGAGAGTGGGGAGGGAAGAAGGGAGGCGCAGGGTCATAAAGTCACAAGACATTATGCCGCATGGCAAAATAGCGCTGCCAATACAGCGTGATTTCTGCCATAAGGCACAAGTCTTTTTTCTGTTGGGGGCTCTGCCCCCCAACCCCCCCATTACGGGGGACTGTGCCCCTCGGACCCTCCCCCACTAAAGATTCTCAACTCCAGGGGGGGTCCAACTCGGGGAGTACACAAGACGTAAACAAATAAAAGTTTCTGGGACTGGGAATCAAACCCAGACCCAGACGCAGCACCTGGGTTCCTACTGCTGTGGCTCAGTCCTGTGAGCCACGGCAGCTGCTCGTCGGAACCCGCTCCCAGCAGAGGTCTTATCCTCTGCCTGGGAAAGTGCTACTGGTGCAATACCACGTACAGCAGTATACGCAGTATTGCACCAGTAGCAGTAGCATACTGCGCTGTACCGGGTTAGCCATAATGTTGTACGCTATTAAGCGTGTGACATTATGACCCGGTAGGAAGAAGGGAGGGACGTAAGGAGAGCCAAGGCACACTAGGTATAGTAGGAGTTAAATTCCTTGGCCACTATACAGGGGTCAGATACAAGTGAGTTGTTTATTTTTAAAATGGGGGGGGATGAGACAGGTGGGAAAAGAGGGCTTGGACCACTTTTGAAGGAGTAGAGATATTAGTGAGAAGCTGACATAAAATACTCAGACTTAGCTAGTCTAGTTGCTTAGTACAAGAGTTTCTTAGCGTGCGGTACTTTGCATAATCAGCAAGTAACTGGGATGCCTTATGCTTCCTCCAGGCTTTATCACGCGCCCTGAGGCAGGCCAGCAGTTCAGGGGTGATCCAGGGAAGATGGTTGCCGCGAACTCTAGTTCCTTTGAAAGGAGCACAAGTATTCCAGGTTGTAAGGAATTTACCTTTAAAGTAGGCGAGGGCATGATCGACAGAGGAGCCGAGGTGAGTGGGGCCCGGTCAGAGAGAGCAAGATCTTGTAGGAGGGGGTCAAGGTCTAAGGAGTTGAAAGAATGAAGTTGCAGGATTTTATGCAGGGATCTGGGCCTGTGGACCTTTCTTACTAAGAAGATAAGGTGATAATCACTGAGGGCATCTGGAAGGATACCAGATTTAATGACCCTGTGGGGGTGGGAGGTGAGTGCCCAGTCAATCAGGGAGTGGTTATGTGTTTTGTGAGATTTGGGGCTATGTAATTCTGCATCTTGGATGTAGAGGGAGACAGCCAGTTTAAATTGAAGTCACCCAATAGATTTAACTCACCTTTGTGAGAGAGGGAAGTTAAGGAGGTAACAAGTTTGGACACGGCAGTAGGCTGGATACCCGGGCGACAGTAGATACCTGCTATGAAGATCGGGATAGAGAAGGGCAGGGCCATGCTAATGGCTAGGGCTTCGAAAGTAGATGGGAGGCAGGCTGAGAAAATGGGGGAGTATTTGAGTGAAGACAGGCTATACATGGCTACACCACCAACTCTGCCGGCCCTGTCCTGTCTGGAGATGGAGTAGCCGGGGATGGTGATGGAGTGGTCGGGGATCTTGTCGTTAAGCCAGGTTTCCGTTATGATTAGAATGCCTGGTGTGAGTCAGGCAACTAATGTTTGCAAGAGATCAATCTTTGATGTTAAGCTACAGATGTTCAAGTGAATGATTTTCAGACCATTAGGGAGGACTAGTGGGGCTTGAGAGTTTTTTTTACATATGAGGTGGAGGTGGCATGGGCTGAATTAGAGGCATTAGGGCCAGGGTTAGGGTGTACGTTACCTGACACGAGTAAGAGTACAGCAATGATAAGGAAGTGAAGCTTGGGGTATTTCTGGTGGGATGAGGAATTAGGAGATGTTTGGGGGGGAGAGGGGTTAGGGGTGAAGATGATTAGAAGGCGAAGGAAAGCAAAGTAGCTAGGTACTGAGAGAACAGTAGCAGGTGGGAGGTGAGGGAAATGAGTCAAGTATTCAAGAGGGAGTGCTGGGTTATAGCAAGGATAGGGGTAGGAGACAGAAGAGATGGGGGGAAGATATAGCCTGATTTTTAGGCTGGGTAGCATGAAATGCAGGAGTAGATAAGGTGAGGATAAGAAGCAGAAGAGGAGAAGTAAAGGAGAAGGGAGTCAGCATTTTGGGGGCTGGGTGAGAGGTCATGGTCAGAAGAAAGCAAAATTAGAAGGGGGGTACAAAGATGGAAGGAAGAACCAACAGGGAATGGTGTGGATATCTGGCAAAGGATACTTTTTTTTTTTTTGTAGCTGCAGCACTGGAAGAGACTCAATGGATTTCCAGTTGGGCTTCAGTGGTAACAGCAAGCCCTCTAGTGGCCAAGTTATATTTATTTATTGAAAATGTTTCACCAGGAAAGGCACACTGAGCAAAAAGATGCTCGTCTCACAGTGCGACCTGGGGGGGGGACAATGGAGGAAGGTATACATACTACAGTTAAAATTAGGAGTAGAGCAATACAGACAATTGAACATAATTGAGTGAGATTACTTATGAACTTGTTACATGAGGAGAACAGTACAAAACATGAGCCTCAAGGAAAGTGGTATACATAAAATGAGTACACATCTAGGGCAATACATGATTACATAAGTGCCAGTAACAGAACTTGAACTGAAGCGAGATGCACCAAGTTGGCAGCGGAAATGGAAATCGGAGATAGGGGGTAAAGGAGAGGGAAGGGTTGTATAGTAAACACTAGGGGTGTTTAAGGGGGTTGCCGTGAGAGACGGTGGGAAAGAGAAGGGAGACATAGTAGCAGGAATAAGATCAGGCATGTGAGGGGTGTTTAGGCAGTCGTATAAGCCAGACAATTAGGAGAAGGCCGAGCCACTGGTCAGGTGCGTAAGGAGGAGGGGGTAGGGAGGGGGGAAGAGAATCCATCAGTGGGTGGGAAGTCAGGGGCAGTTACAATTTGGTGCAAGGAAGTTAGTGAGGGCAGAAGATAGAGAGTGTTTGGATGAAGAATGGCGGATTTGGGCCGGCAGGCCGTTCCAGAGCTTAGGGAAGAGGTAAGAGAAAGCCAAGTGGCCTGCGGAGGTCCTTCAGTGAGGGATGACTAATAGCCTAGAGTCAGTAGACCTGAGGGTGAGGGTGGGGGTAGATGGGGAAGATAGGGAGGATACGAGGTAGGGAGGGAGGGAACCGAGCCAGAAGTTAGAAACAAATTTAGCACTGTGAAGTAGGCGCCGGTTACTCAGGGATGGAAGGGCCAGAGAATGGTAGAGCTCACAGTGATGGGAGCGGGGAAGGGGCATCGAGGGCAGAATGGCAGAAAGCGTTAAAGAGGGGGTCCAGTCTGGCTAAGGTGGACTTAGAGACAAAGCTGTAAACAACATCGCAGTAGTCGAAGGAGGGTAGAATCATTTTCTGGACTATTTCGCGTCTCACAGGAAGTGGGAGACTCGTGAGGTTTCTATAGAGGGCACCAAGTTTTAGGTGCAGTTTTGATATGATGGTGTCCACATGTGTGGAAAAGGAGAGGTGGCAATCAAGCCAAACCCCTAGGTACCTAAAGGAGGGCACGTCATCAAGGATGGTGTTATTTAGGGTACAGAAGATCAGTGGGGATGTGAATCTGGATAGTTGCTGTCTAGTGCCGAAAGACATAGAAACAGTTTTCTTGGCATTTAGGGAGAGTTGGTTGGAGTTGAACCAGTGTTGTATTTTGTTGAAGTCGGTCTGAAGATTAGAGGTGACTTCTTCGTTGGTACGGCCGGAGGTAAAGAGGACCGTGTCGTCAGCATACTTGTGGCTTGTGGTAGTGGAGCAAGAGTTAGGCAGATCATTTAGAAGGATGGAGAAGAAGATGGGGCCAAGAACTGAGCCCTGGGGAACACCGATGGTAATAGGGAGAGGGGGGGAGGTGTAGTCAGCTTTTTAAGTGGATTGGGTTCTATTTTGTAGGTAGGCACTGAACCAGTTTGTGGAGGACGCTGCTAACCCAGCCCCTGATAGGCAGAATAGAAGGAGGGAGTGGGATACCATATCGAAAGTTTTGGCTAGGTCAATGAAAATAGCGGCAGTAATTTGTCCTTTGTCCATCCCAGTGAGGATGGAGTCCGTGAGTCTTAGTAGGGAGGTGGTGGTAGAGTGGTTTTATCTGAAACCGGACTGAAATGGAGTGCAAATGGGGAAATCAGTAGTTAGTAATTCACAAAGCAGGAGCCCATGTGACAGTTTCCAGCTATAAGCTAATTGCCCAGATAGGGCAGATGGCTGGGGAGAGGGAGGGAAGGAGGGGACCCTCCGACCGTCTCTTTCCTACCTAGTGGTAAGAAAACGAGGGTAAGCTGCTGATCATTTAGGATCAGGAGTTAAGTAGGTAAGGAAATGGGCAGACTAGGTGGGCCAGGTGGGCCTTATCAAGCATCTAAATCTATATTTCTATGAACCTTGTGACAGGTAACTACTTTCAAGTAGAAAGTGGGAGTGCTGGGAGCTGGCTTCAGGGGAGGAAAGGCAAGAGGTGGAGCTAGAAGAAATAGGGAAAGCACTTGTGTAGGCTGAGAGGTCAGAAAAACTATGGTTAAATGCATTTGCTATAGTTACTGGATTATTGCAATTGACTCAATCAATACTGTATTTAGGTCATTTGGCTCTTGTTTCCCTGACTGACCAAGGACTTGATTGATATTATTCCAAAACAGTTTAGAGTTCCCTGCCAAGGTAGCTAAAAGTGATTTGAAATAGAGACTTTTGCTTCATCTGATGGCCTTTTTGCCTGCATCCCTAAGTGTTCTATAGTTGGCCCAGCGTGTGGCAGTCATGGTGGCTTTATATATGGACCGGCTGGCATCCCTCTACTTAATAAGGGCCAGCAAGGGACAATGCTGCCATTTGGTGACAGGAACACATACCCTCCTTGAGGTCACAGGAACAAGTTTATTTTGAATGCCTAAAAGGACATCATGGAAAGCATGTACTGTAAGGCATTGTTTACATCATTTGAGTTCCACAGTTGTGACTGGTCTGCTTTTACAACCTCCTGTTTCAGTACAGTGGGGTCAAACTTAGAGAAATCACGGAAATGAATAATTCTGGGGGGTGCCTTAGCCCTCCAAATAAAATATATGGGGAAGTGGTCACTGATGGAATTGAGGAGTACACCTGAGCAGGTAATTCTGTCAGGGTGAGGTGTGAGTATCCCATCTAATAGTGTGGATGACAGGCTATTATGTGCACTTCTAGTGGGCTCACATATGGGTTGATGCAGCTGCAGTTTGTTGAGGGTAACCTCAGCTTTTTTTCCAAGTGATCTGTAAGCCACTACACATTGAAATTACCAATTAGCAGAAATTCATGATTTTTTACTACTGAGCCAACTGAGTTCGTAAGTAGAGGAAGGGCACGCTGGTTTCCAGCAGAGGGGATGCAGACTGTAGTAGAGTGACCTCCCTTATTTTTCTGGATGGGCTGGTGTAGGTGTGTCCAAGGAGGCATACACAGTCTGAGGAAGTACAACAATGCAGTTTAAGGGAGTGTTATTTCCATCTAATCGGGGTAGCAGCCCCTTTAACAACACAGGGAAAAAAAAACTACTCCTGTCTGGAGTTCTAACTAAACACACAATTCCCTCACTACCTCTGGTCACCAGCTACTCTGGTTCCCAGCCTCCTGGTAGTATAACAAAGTCCACGTACAAATTTCACAGTCCTTTTCAAAGGTTTCTGTAGCTTGAACTTATCCTTTGCAGCACAGCTTCCAGCACTTCCCAGGTCTCTGTCTTTCTCCTGTGTTGTCTAGGTGGGTTTTATATACTGCCCCTAATTAACATTGACTGCAGCTGTGTTTATATTAGCTTCCTACCTGGATGTTTCCAGAGTCTTCCCAATCTGGATGCTTCCAGAGTTTTGCCTGTCTGGATGCTTCAAGAGTCTTCTGTGTTTGATTAGCTCTGTGTTTTGATTAGTTCCCTAACGCTCTGCCACACCATGGGCCACACCCCCCCCCCAGCTCGGCGCCATGGGGATGAGAGTCCAACTCCAAGTGGCAGTGGATTCTGGACAGGGCACCTGCCTTGCCATGTAACAAATCAGCTCTGTGTCTCACTTTAAAATGAAACAGTTGTGGAGACAGAAACCGTCTGGTAACCCTAGCATTTTTCTCCTTATTCCTGGGCATCCATTTTAGGGGAGTATAGCCCGTAATCAGCATAAACTGTTTACTTAGCAAATAGTATTTCAGTGTCTCACACACCAATTTGATTGCTAGACATTCTTTTCCTACTGTTGCATATTTCTGCTTTCAGGGTAGCAGTTTACAACTGAGATATAGGACCGGGTTTTCCTCATCTCCTTGACTTTCCTAAAGTCATTACAAAAATGGATAGACCCATCCAGTTTGATAACTAGGGGCAGCTGCAAACTAGGGGTGTTGGCTGCACTCTTGAGCAGACTTAGATATACCAGGTGGTCTGTTTCTGCTGCCACATTCGTATGTTCATATGTACATATGTTCATAACTAACACAATTGGGCAAGACCACTAGCTATGAGACTCCTCAATAACCCCTAGCTCTAACATATTCTTTATCTTGGCCCTTACCTCCTCCCTTCTGGCTTCTGGAATGTGATAGGGCTTTAGTTTAACTGTCACACCCAGCTAAGTGACTATGTCACAGAATATTTTCTGTGTTCTTCCTTGCTTATCAGAGAACACACCCCTATGCTGGTTAACCATCTGTCTAGCCTCCTAATACTGGTCAGGTGTTACTTCTTCTGATTTCTCCACATAGGCCTTTCTAACCTTCCTGGATTTGAGCAGAGTAATGTGATAGATTTACTCAGGCTTCCTATGGTCAGGCTGTCTAATCTTACAATTTAGTTGGCCCACTAGCTCTATCACTTCCCTATGAACATTCTGTAGTAGGGGGTCATTAGCCTGCTCTCAGTCAAAGTTATCCGCAGAGATTCCCAAGTTGCCTAAGTCACCTTTCTCTAGTACTTGGGCTGCACCAGGGACCTGTTCTCCTGTCTCTTAGGTGATCTCAGTTTCTGTTTTTTTGGGTTGGCACCCCTTTCTTAACACGTTTCGAAGATTCCTTTAGCAAAACCTCCTTGTGGGTTTTCCCTGATGTTTTAGTACTCTAGAGCTTATCCTGCATATGTTTTCCTTTTGTCTTACAACACTTACAGTTTTCCAGGTACAAATTGGGGGGGGGGACTCTTAGCTGACTCTTCTACGAAAAATGTGGGTTGGTTTGGGTTTGGGGTTGTCCCCTAGCTGGGACTGTAGTAGAGTTTGGAAGTCAAGGAAGTCCCTTCCCAATATCAGTGGTATGGCAGTTTTAGTACCACCCGCCAGTGACAGAGTGGGTTTGACCACATATACCTATTTGTACAATAGTCATCGCATAATATTTTACTGATCCATGTACACAGGTGATACCTGCCCTCCTAAACTTGTTGAACTGGAAAGGATCTATTAGATTCCCTGAAAGTAGGGTAATTGCACAACCTGAATCTACCTTAGTCACTGTTGATTTTCCATTCACTGTAACCAGTGTCTGAAAGACTTGATCACCATCAGCCACCCCGTCCACACTCACTCACCCACAATAATTTTTATCTGTTTCCCCATCCCAAACTGCATGGGTTCTGGGCTATTAGGACAGTTAGCCATAATGTGCCCAAGTTCCCCACACTCATAACATTGGTAAGGGTTTTTGGGCTTAGACCCTCCCTTATTGTCCTCTTTGCTAGGAACTCCAAATTCATACTCAACTTCTGGCCACACTTCAGCACCTCCAGTCCTAGTCTAATCTTTACCAGTTCTACCATAGGTCTGGGCTTTCGGCTTGGGGGCTGCTCCCAGGTTTGAGACACCTCTGTAGCTGTAGTTCGGCAAAGTTCTCTGGTAGCTAGCTATTGCTCCGCTAAGGCCACCATGCTGTCATATAAAGTGGGAATGGCCTGTCCCACACACTCACATATAACAGGTGGAAGTCCATGAAGAAAATGATCCAGTACCAACATCTCTATAATCTCAGCTGGGCTGTTGATATCCGGTCTTAACCACTTCCTGACAAGGTGGATCAAGTGAAACATTTGTGATCTGGGTGTCTTTTCCTCCTGGAACTGCCAGTTGTAGAACCTCTGAGTGTTCACCATTGGAGTTACTCCAGTCCTTGCCAGGATTGTCACTTTCAGTCAATCATAGTCTGATGCTGCTTCTCCCTCTAAGTTGTAATAAGCTTTCTGGGCTTTGCCCAGCAGGAATGGTGCCAGGATGCCAGCCCACTAAGGGTGGGGCCAGGCCTACCAAACTGCAGTTCATTCAAAGGCCATCAAGTATGCCTCCATGTCATCCTCAGTTTTCATTTTCTGCAGGCAATGGCTCGCCCAGATTGGGTCTTCATTATATGGCTCTGGAGAGGCTGGTTGACTCATGCGTTGCCTTATTTCTCTGTGGGCAGTGGAGATCTCCACAATCTGGGTCATTAACAAATGGTTGGTCTGCTGCACTCAGTTCGCCTCCTGCTGGGCAGCAGAGCTCTCCACAATCTGGAAAGTTAGCAAACGATTTGCCTACTGCTGCACATCTGTCGATTGTAACAGGGCTTTTACAAACTCTTCCATTTCCTTGACACACCAGAGGGCTGATGAATCCCACTTCTAAAGCCAAATGTGATAGAGTGACCTCCATTATTTCTCTGGATGGGTTGGTGTAGGTGTGTCCAAGGAGTCACACACAATCCAAGGTCAAGCTCAACAATGCAGTTGATTTTAAGGCACTGTTATTTCCAACCAATCAAGGTCACAACCCCTTTAACAACACAGGGGAAAAAACTACTCCTGTCTGGAGTTCTAACTAAACACAGCAATTCCCTCACTACCTCTCGTCACCAGCTACTCTGGTTCCCAGCCTCCAGGTAGTATAACAAAGTCCACTTATAATTTCACAATCCTTTCCAAAGGTCTCTGTAGCTTGAAATTGTCCTTTGCAGCACAGCTTCCAGCACTCCCTAGGTCTCTCTCTTTCTCCTGTGTTACCTAGGTGGGTTTTATACACTGCTCCTAATTAACATTGACTGCAGCTGTGTTTCATTAACTTTCTACCTGGATGTTTCCAGAGTCTTCCCTATCTGGATGCTTCCAGAGTTTTGCCTATCTAAATGCTTCCACAGTTTCTATGTTTGATTGGCTCCCTGCCATTTGATTATCTCTGTGTTTGAATAGTTTCCTACCTCTCTGCCACAAGACACAGAAAATGTGTAGGTTTTTTCATGTTGCCTAGGAGGAGAGTTGCATGACAGTATTCCAACTGGAAACTGGTGGAGGGTAATTGGTTAGGTACATTGACATGTAGGTGATCCTTAGAGTAAACTGCTGTTCCCCCAACCCTCTTTGTCCAAGAGCAGTCAGCCCTAATAAGATTATAGCCTGGAAGGGCACAAAAATTGTCAGGGATGTGAGGTTTAAGCCAGGTCTTGGAAACACCAAGAATATCAGGTTTATAGTGGTTGACCAACACTGTAAGCTCATTTAGATATATAATGAGGCTTCTTATATTCATATGTGCAATCCTGAGCCCCTTGACACCAACCCATGACAATGTAGAGAAGGTTGTGGGGGATTGGAACCACAGGTCCAGGAAGGATGACCAGTTGGGGACCTGGGTTGGGTTCAGTGTCACCTGCCATCAGTAGGAGGCATAGTATTAATAGGGGGAGGGAACGTTGCCTTTTTGGCACAGAGAGAAGACAGGTTCTCCATTGCAATTTGTTGAGGAATGCTAAGTTCCACATCTGGGCCTTGGGTATGAGACAGTGGCAGTGACCAGTTATATCCATCTGTCTGGTAACAAGCATGCACTTACCCGGTTACCAAAAGCAAATAAATAAATAAACAAATAAATAAATAAATAAATGCTGGAGATATAGAAGTTGCTAGGGACTGTGGAGGGAGGATATTTCGGTGGTGAGAGTGGGAGAATGTCAGAGTGAAATAATAGACTAGTAAGCACCCCAAAGGGGACCAGCACCTGGCTAGGAAACCCCATGAACAAGGAGAGGAGTTTAACTGAAATAGGTATTTGATAACAAACGTATAGTGCAGCCATTATGGTAATACGGTATAAGGGCTTTATTGGGAAGGAGGTGGGGTTCCCAACAACAAAGGACAGTGACCAACATAACCTATGGCAGGTATAGGCAGCTAACAAGCAGAACAAGAAAGTCACAGTAAAACTAACAGCATAAACCATTTGCTTTCAAAGGTATTAGTAGTAAATTCAAAACTGTAGTTCAGAGGAAGGGACCGCAATACTACAAACAGTGAATTGGGTAAGTTACCTCAGTTTTTCTTCACATTAGGTATGGTGTGTGACCAGAAACCATCATCATTTGTCATATGCAGTACTCCTTACCTGAGGCTTTCATGTTTTCACATATACAAACAGCATTTCCATAGGAGGGGTAACAGAGTTGAAAGTGTTAGAGTCAAGCTGCAGTTGGGCATAGTCTCTGGCCGATGGCCGTTGCCATGGCTGACGCCCACAGTAGATACCCTTATTCCGCAGCCCTTAGCACATTGGCCTGCTACACGGAGGTCCACTTGCAGAGAGGGTCCAACATGTAATTCTGAGGGCCACCAAACACAGCCATCTAATTGGAGTACAGCACTCCAGAATTCTTTTATTTCCCAACCTAACTTTTGCAACAAGGATGCACTGCAAATCATTTGAAGGAGTCAAACACACACTGTGAGAGATGGAGATGCCATACAGTCTCTTGTTCCCTGCTCAGTTTCATTCCTTGATTAGTAATAACAGTTTTATATTTAAAAATCCCAAGGAAGCTGATGACTGTGTTGTGAAAATGGCATGCTACCAACTAAGGGAATCAGCAGAGGATGAGGGACAGTCAGATGAGGGAGACTGAAAATCATGCAAAGGCACGTTTTTTTTGTCTACTGAGGTATGGCTTCAGAGTGACTTTTAGTCTGCATTGTCTCCTCTAACGACATTTTGTTTGAACTGTTTTGTGCTCTTCTAACCACATGGGGGCAGCTGTATGAACTTTGGACTTTAAGCATGCTCCCAAGGACTTAAACCACTTCCTAAGAGACAGTGCACTTCACTTGCACTCCCTAGCTATCCTCAGCCGCAGCAGGCCAATTCTAGCACTTACTTCTTCCTTCCCTTTTACCTCCTTACCCACCATTTTGCACTACCTCACCCTTCACCCCTTTCTTCCTCCTTCTCACCCTATCACTCTCTTCTCTCATCCTTGGCAAGACCTACCAAGCTTGTCCCTACTTCTCTGCCTCCTCCTGTCCACTTGTTTAGCTTAGTTCTACTTGACTATGGTATATAGTGTACCTGACTTGACATTTTGTTATGTAACCCATATGTAATTCTAGTATATTATACTCATGTTAATTGACATTGTATAATTTATCTGTAGCAATGACTTGTCTGTTCACACTGTATTTGTCTCCTGACGTGGAACCTATGTAAAGAGCTTCTGCTCAAAGGTGTGAATCCAAGATTTAAATAAATAAAGTGTTTTAACATGAGTTGCTCCTAATCTGTGAAGTCAGCTAAATGTTTTTGTTTTAACTGGGTAATGCATTGGGATTTAATGGTTGAAAGTTTTTCGAGTTTGAAAGCAATTGCCATTCATTTTACAAAAAAGAGATGCCACACAGAGTTTTAAGATGGCAACAACTTTATGGAGAGTCTGTTAGTCGTATGCATTCTTGTCAGTGTGCTGTTGGGAGCTGGTGACTCTTTGTTGCTCAGTACTCTCATAGTCAGTTTCTCTCATTTATAGTTGCTGGTCTGATTTTTCCTATGGACTAAGCACCTTTCAAGTTTCAATATTTAGTGCAGTGCATCTGGAGATATTTCTTGAAGTGGCATGGAAACAGCTGTAATGTGCAGTTATTTGTTAGGGAGGGCTATGTGGGAAAATAGCACTACCCAGCCTTTGTTTTTCAGGGTGCTGCTTTGATAGTCTATTTGAGGTGGGTATATCCATGATTAGGCTGGGGTTACTTTTGTGACTGATAAAGTAGCAGTGGATATAAGTAATGTATTTAATTGCACTTTACAAATGCTGCTTCACAGGTTTATACAGGGGCTTCTACACAGTCCTTTAACCAATTTTTTAATATCTGTAGGGCTCAGCGGCGTTCATGAAAATTATATTAAAAACATACATCATTTTGTAATATAAGACTAGGGCCCAGCTGAGTCAGAAACTCATAACTGTTTATTAATTTAGTAGAGTGGAACTTTCGGACACTGACCGCATTGTTTGTTTGCTTTAATTACCACTGGTTTTATTATTTCTGAAACTCTCCAACAAGATTTACCACCTGGACAGTATTCACCAGATCATAATTAATGTGTTATGCTATATTTTTTATTTTGTGTATCTCTCCAATGCAGTGATAGTCATGTACTGTATTTGATAAACGTTATAAATAAAAAGTTTAAAATAATGGTAAAATAACCCATAGGTTAAGAGACACAGGTATTTCCATTTCTATGGTCCAGCAGAATTTAATAAATAAGGAACAGATTCTGCCAGATCAGTTCTTTAAAATTCAGGGCATGACCCGCCCTGTGGTATCAGTGCCAATACCAAGAGTCTTTTTGAGCTTGAAAGGCAGCCAAGGGGTACAGGAGATGTATCCCTGTTGATGTGATTGTGGGCAATGATTTTGATAACAGAGCAAATATTGTCTGTGTTACTACTAAATACCAAGAAAAGAAACATGCTACTGAGGAAAGGGGGGAGGGAAGGGGTCAGGAGTGCAGCCACAGGCAGCATCTTCCTCAGCAGCAGAAGAAGTAAAAGGTGTGGCTGAAGAACTAGCTGGGAGCAGCAGTTCTGAACCACAGATAAAAATAGTGGAGACCCTAGATACGAAAAAGTCTCCTATTTAAGGAGGGCATACCTTAGGGAAGGTTTTTTTGGGCCCCTTTGAGCCCCTTATTATTCGCAACCTATATTAACCATATTGACCACAATATGAATACTGCCAGTGTTCACCTATTCGCAGATGATACTGTGCTTTAGGTTGCTCGGCCCACCATTAAATCTGCTTGCATGGAACTACAACAGGAGTTTAATATACTACAGCAAAATCTGCTACACCTGAAACTTCTACTTGACACCAAAAAGTCCAAAATTATGCTTATGTCCCCACCAACAAAAGCAGCTACCACAAGAAACCAGGCTGTTAATATAAATATAACAACCATGATGGGTGAATCCCTGGAAAAAGTGCATACATTTAAGTATCTAGGCTTTTGGCTAGACTGTAAGCTTTCTTGCATCATACATGTTGAAGAACTCTCTAAAAAGCTAAAACAAAGGCTGGGTTTATTTTTTCGCATCAAGCAGTTGTTCAACTGCAAAGCAAAATTAAGACTAGGCCAAACAACGTTCCTTCCACTTATCAACTACGCTGACTTTCTTTATAGTCACTGCCCCAAAACTGTTCGAGCAAAGCGGGACGTATTTTATCATAGGGCCTTAAAATTCATGACAGACTCTCCATTTAAAACATACCACTGCTCACTCTACTTCCAACTAGGCTGGACCTCATTAACTATTAGAAGGTGGCATAATGCCTCTATATGGACCTTTAAAGCCCTCACCAAAAAACTCCTTCTGTATATATCCATCCTCTTCAAGTTTACACCCTGTGCGTACTCTCTTAGGAAATATTCTTATATTTTGCTGGACGCTCCCAGGATCAAATCCCGTTTTGGCAAATCGTCAGTTAGTCATGCTTTACCCACGTTGTGGAACTCCCTTCAAAGTACCCTAAAACTGACTCATTTAGTTAGTTTATCCTCCTTCAAATTGCTTCTAAGACCTCTGCTGAAGGAAAACTGGCAATGTTACTCCTAGCTTCTCTCTTCAAGAGGTACTTGTACGGCACTTACACCAGTGTACTTGCCCTCCAGGTCTCACTGTCTACCCTTTTTGGACTCCTCACCTGCCCCTACTCTTGTTACTCCTCTTCCCCGTCTCCATTAGCTTTTGTATTTTCCCCTTCCCTCAGTCTAGTTCTCCTATCATTGCCCTATCCTATCCCAAACCCCATGCCCCACCTTCTCCTTTACCACCCTGTCTGCAACTTAACTATATGTTTAGCTGTTTTAGCTTTGCGATTACCTACTTTACTATGTATTTACCCACTCTGTATTGTGCATTGGGTAGGTTTTTGTCACTATGTATCTAGATTACCTACTTTGCTATGTGCTACCTACTCTGTATTGTATGAACTCTGTTGTTATTTTGTATAATCTTGTGATGTCCCTCCAGGACCACCTTGTAAATGAGTATCTCAATGGTGTATTTCCTGGTAAAAAATAAAATTGAACTGAATTGAGTTAAGTATACGGAGCTTAGCAGGGCTCCGCAGGCTGACCCATCCTACAGAAATTGAGAGATCTGGCAGCCAGTTCAGGCACTATCTCTCAGGGAGCAGATAAAAAGAAGGTACACTGGGAGAACGGGTTATTGTACGGAGAGTGGGTACCTAAGGAGGAGGAAGGGGTGCACAGCCATGAATAGTCCCTAGGAAGTACAGGAAGTAGCTCCTAGCTCTAGCCCATAACACTTCTTTCTCTGGACACCAGAGAGTTAGCCATATGAAAAAGCAACTTATATACAGTTTCTTTTGGCCCAACATTTTTAGAGATGGGGCAGATTACTGTTGTGTGTGTCTGCTGTGCCAGAAGGTGATAACATCTGTTTATAAGGTTCATGTGACTTTGAGTTCCCAGCCTATAACTAATGAGTTATTATCAAGAGCAGCCAAGGACACTGGGAGAGCCCCAGGCACCCTGAGTTGCACAAGCAAGAGTATTTTTTTATTTTCATCTATTTAAAAATGTTTCACAAGGAGGGCACACTGAGTCGAGGCTCATTTCCAGGTGCAACCTGGGAGAAGGGGGAAAATACGGCATTAGATATACATGTAAGTAAAACATATCAACAGTGCAGCAATCAGAGGAAGGGGTAGGGGGAATACAGCATAAACATTTATATACACAGGTAGTACAGTTACAACAGTGCAGCAGTCCATAAGCTGTAGTAGCAGAACAGTGATTGGTGACCAGTATACAGTGAAATTAATTGGTACCAGCATAAATAGAGAGAAAGGTGTGGTAGCTGAAAACATGCAACTTAAAATTTGGAACGTCCATAGAGAGGGCAGAAGATGCAAGGTAGGATTAGAATGGGGGTACAATTAGATGGGATAGAGAGGTGAGTCAAGCAGAAAAAAACTAGTTGCAAGTGCAGCTGTGGGAAGGGAGTTTGCAAGAGAGAGGAAAGAGCAGCAGGTGAGGGGCTGATGGAGGGGCAAGGGGATGGAGTTCCATAATTTAGGCAGGCAGTAGGAGAATGCAGATTGGCCTTTGAAAGTGGATCTTCTGGGAATAGTTAGGAAGTGGTGGTCATAGCTATGGAGGGAATGAGTGTGGGGGGGTAGTGGCAAAAATGAGGAGGAGAGATAGGAAGGGAGGGAACCAAACCAGTATTTAGCTGTGAAGGAGATACAGTGGGAGCGTCTCCTATCCTTGAGAGAGGAAGGAGAGGGAGTTATTGAGGTCACAGTGATGGGTGGAAGGGGCATCAAGTACAAAGTGGCAGAAGGAGTTGTAGAGGGTGTCCAGTCTCGCAAGGGAGGTTTTGGGAGTGGCACTAAGGACTATGTCACCACAGTCAAAAACTAGGAGGATCATTTTCTGTACCACAGCACAGCGGGCATGCAGCAGGATGCAGCTGCAGTTACGGTAGAGGGCACAAAACTTGGGGTGACATTTTTTGGCAGTTGCATCCATGTGTACAGAAAAGTCAAGGTGCTTGTCAAGCCAGACACCAAGATACTTAACAGAGGCAGCATCCTCCAGTTTAGTCCCATCGAGGGTGTGGAAAGAAGGCAGGGAGGGGAGGGGAGGTGGGTCAATCTCTGACTAGTGCCAAAGGCAATGGAGATTGTCTTTTTAGCACTAAGGAACAGCTGATGTGAAACTAGCCAGCGCTGGACACTATCAAAGTCCAGCTGTAGGGTGGCAGTGACTCTACATGGTGATGAGCCCAATGTATACAGAACAGTGTCATCTGCATACATGTGGATGCTAGAAGAGAGCAGACATAGGGGAAGTCATTTAGAAAGATGGAGAAAAGTATGGGACACAGAACAGAGCCCTGTGGGACACCTGTCTTGATGGGAAGGGGAGGGAATACAGAGTCAGTTATCCTAACCAATTGGGTTCTGCCAACCAGGTAGGAGCTGAACCAGTCCACAGCTGAGGGGAAGAGCTCAGCTGATGTGAATTTGGATAGGAGAATGGGATGAAAGACTGTGTCAAATGCCTTGGAAAAAATGGTTCTAGCAGTGTATAGCTACCCAGAGGAAGGGAGCAAGATAGATCCATAAGTTGATCTCACTGATGAGGTTCAGGGAGGATCCTCTATGAATGCCATTGCCTTCTTGACCAGCTAACATGAACCCAAAGAGCACAAATAAGTGTGGAAGGGGGGGCTGCAGTCGTATAAAGAATATGTGCAGAGAAACAGGTTGTACCATACTGCATGGACACCATGTGGATATAGAGTGTCACAGAATTTCAGGGACACAGACCCCAATGACAGCCAGCCTACAGGGACTCTGAAGAGGTGAAATCAGTAGGCGGCCTGAAAGTGGGAGCGTGGGGCCCTGCAAGAAAGTGATCAAGAGAAAAAAGAAAAGCTGGAGACTGAGCAAGATGCAGTAGACGGACAAGTTTGGGCCTGGTACCTAAAAACAAACAAAAGGGGATGAGAGAAATGGGCTGTCAGACATAGAAACATAGAAACATAGAAGTTGACAGCAGATAAGGACTGCAAGGCCCATCCAGTCTGCCCATTTTTTTTCTACCTTATAAATGTGCCATCGGACTTTGCTCTGTCAATGGCCTATCTATTCATACTCATCTGTATTGCTCCCTTATGCCTATCCCATGCCTGTTTGAAGGCCTGCACTGTATTCATATCCACCACTTCCTGAGGTAGGCCATTCCATACATCCACCACCCTTTCTGTGAAAAAGAACTTCCTCATATTACCCCTTAATTGGCCTCCCTCTTATCTCATGCTGTGTCCTCTTGTCCTGCTATTTTTCTTATATTGAAACATGTTAGGCTCTTTCACCTTGTTAATGCCCTTAAGGTGTTTGAATGTTTCGATCATATGACTCTCTCTCTCTCTTCTTTGCTCTAGGGTATACATATTGAGCTCCGTTAATCTGTCCTCATATGTTTTGTGATGCAGTCCCTGCACCATTTTGGTTGCCCTTCTCTGGACTGCCTCAATTTGGTTAATGTCCTTGTGAAAGTGTGGCCTCCAGTACTGCATGCAGTACTCCAGATGGGGCCTAACCAGTGTCTTGTAAAGAGGGATTATTACCTCCCTCTTTTCCGACTTGTGATACCCCTACTAGTACACCCTAACATCCACTAGCCTTACCTACTGCTTTAGCGGTCTGCTTGGATGATTTCAGGTCATCGGTGATAATGATGCCCAAGTCTCTTTCTTCCCTTGTGACTGTCAGCAACTCCCCTCCCAGCCTATAGGTGGCTTCAGGGTTTCTCTTCCCGATGTGCATGATCTTACACTTCTTTGCATTAAACCCCAGTTGCTACTCTTCTGACTATTTTGCTAGTTTATCCAGATCTCTTCTCATTCTGCCCACCCCATCTGGATCATCTACTCTGTTGCAGATCTTGGTGTCATCTGCAAACAGATAAACCTTACCCTCCAGTCCATCTGCAATGTCACTGATAAAGATATTGAAGAGGACTGGCCCCAGGACTGATCCCTGAGGTACCCCACTTGTGACTTGCATCTCTTCTGACTGTATACCTGTTTACCACCACTCTCTGTTTTCTGCCCGTCAACCAGTTTACCACCCAGTTGACCAACTTCTGACCCACCCTGAGCCTACCCAGCTTATTAATCAATCTTCTATGCAGAACAGTATCGAAAGCTTTGCTGAAGTCAAGGTAGGTGACATCAACTGATCCCCCTTGGTCCACCACTCTGGTTACCCAGTCAAAGAAATCTATGAGATTAGTTTGACAGGACCTTCCTTTTGTAAACCATCTAGTATAAGACATCTAGTATAAGAATAAAAATCTTAGGTATTGTCGGGGAAAAAGAGTGAGAGTAAATACTTAAATCAAGTAAACTATAGGCAATAACAGACTGCACACATAAAAAGCATATTTTAAACATGCCAAATACATGCCCATTCATATTGTTTTGGAGTGGAGATGTTTACAGTTATGAAGCAGAATGCATTTGACATTTTTAATTTCTTTTGGGGGGGAGAATGTCTTTAAATTCTACAATATCCGCTGTGTGGGGACAGGCTGCTTACCAGAACTATTGTAACCTATTGTGTTCCACCAGGGTCTCCTTTTGATGAGCTAATCCAGTCTAGGTTGACCATTTGCATTGCAGCTGGGTAGTTAAGATGGAGAGGCTTTTCTGTGAGAATGACATCAAACAAAAGACTATGTGCTGTGACTGGAGCAATACCTCACAAAACAAACTCTGGCCAGAGCCAATAGGGCTGCAGGTGAGGAATTTGGAGTAAAAATATTGAAAATTGCCAAAGTTACAAGCCTGCGTTAGCAAATTGTAACATAGTTCATAAATTTGTTGTTTTGCGGTATTTGTACACTAAATTTTCAACATGGCTTTGTTATGACCCTGCCTCATGAATATGAGCAGAACAAATGTTCAACTGCTGCAAGAAAGGTGATTTCACACCAGGACTGCAAAATCAATTTTTGGAATGCAAAAACACATTTTGGGCAGGAGTTGGAAAATGACAGATGTCACATTCATGAGGTGCTGTACAGAAATGGTTATGTTAAAAAACTGGGGTAAAGATATTAAATATTACCAAACTTATGAGCCTGCATTTGCAAAATTCAACATGGCCTCCTAACCTTTTTGTTTTAAAATATTTTTTACACCAAATATAGAACATAGCCTTCTTATGACCCTACCTCATGAACAATGGCAGAGAAAATGTTCAACTTCTGCCTGAAATGTGATTTCATGCAGGGGCCACAAAATCACCTTTTGGGATGTAAAAAAACATGTTGGCCAGGATTTGAAAAATGACAGCTGTCATATTCATGAGGTGCTATAAAGATATGGCTATATTGTAAATTTGGGGTAACAATATTGAAAACAATTACCAAAGTTACAAGCCTGCATTCACAAAATCGTAGGCTCATAACTTTGCTGTTTTTTAATATTTTTCCACCAAATTTTCAACATCGCCATCTTATGATCCTACCTCATGAACAATGGTGGAGAAAACTTTCAGCTCCTGCCTGAAAGGTGATTTCAGACAGCAACCACAAAATCACTTTTCAGGACAGATTTACCTAATGTCACTTGCATTGTTCATGAGGTAGTGTCCCAAAAAAGATATGCTGAAAATGTGGGCAAAAATATTGAAAAATGGCCAAGTTATGCCAGTAAGTTCAAAACCCCATTGAAATACATTGAACCGCACACCTGATTTCCTCAGTTTGTGGTCCGGCGTTGAAGAGTGAAGACATGTCTGCAGTCCAGAGAGGATTATGGCATTGGACCCCAATAGTTAAGTAAGGGCTTGGTGGGGTGCGGGTGGTGGGTGTTGAGGGAGGGTTGGGTGGGGGACAAAATCAGCCATAAAAGACATTGATGGATGGTTTTTTTACAGGGTTTAAAAACCTGGGGCTTGATTGTGACACTGGGGATTGGGCATCTCCCAGTGTCACTCTTATGTTTTGGGGGAAGGCACTTAGAGGGAGGGTTGGGCAGGGAATATTAAAAAAACACAGAGGAGTATTGATGGTATTGATGGTGACACTGAGATTGGGCACCTCCAGTGTCACTCTAATGTTCCGGAGGGTGTGGGTGGTGGGTGCTGAGAGGGAGGGTCGGGTGGGGAATTAAAAAATATGTATAAAAAAAGGGGGGCACAGAACACGATCACGACACTGGGGGATTGGGCACCCCAGTGTCACTGATATGTTTCTGGGGGGGTGGAGTGGTGGGTGCTCATATGGAGAGTCTGGTGAGGGGATATCTATAATTTCAAAGGCAAAAAAACTTAGCGATCTTGGCACACTGCACCATGACCAAGATAGTTGCCAGAGTCCACTGCATATATGCTAGTAGTCTTGCATACACAGTAAGCTGCAGTGGCTATCTTGGACACGGTGGAGTGTGCCATGACCACTGATTTGTTTTGTCTTTGAAATTATAGATATCCCCACCCAACCCTCCCTCTCAGCATGCCCCCTAAATATAACAGTGGCACTGGGGTGCCCAACCCCAGTGTCACAATCAGGATGCTGCTAACAACAGTGTGCAGTGCCCCTAGAGACAAGGAGCGGAGTGCTCCAGGAATGCCACTGGCGTGGAGGCAGCTGTGCTCAGTGTCCAACATGTTGTTCGGTCAGAAGGAATGTGCTGAGTCCTTTTTCTGTAGCATGAGTTCTGCAGGGCTACACCCACTGCAGCCCCAAAAAGGCAGCTAAAGAAATGGACTTCAAGTAAACAGGCAGTATCCAACTTAGAATGTTAACAGATGTTTTGGAGAAGCAGTCACCCTGAATTCTGTGAAACAGAAAGATCCATAGCATTCCTAGATAACCAGGGGTTGGGGCATTACACGGAACATAGGAGGCTGGGACAATGCTAGTTGCATCCTAGAACCTCTGGACACATGCCTTAACTACTGAGCAAATGAAATTCAATCTATTTCCTCTTCCCAGTATGGAGTGAATAGACTGGGATGGCTGTGTGCAATAAAGGAAGGCCAATTCTGAAGAGAATTTCTTGCTTTGTGCAAAGACTTCTAAGGACTTACTGTAAGACTTAAAATTGATGTCAGTTTACTTAGTGTTTTTTTCATTTTTGTGTTTTAAATTGTTTTATTTAAAATGTATTAATCAGGTAACTCCAAAGGCATCATTTGCCCATTTTCATGGAGCACCTAGACAGATAACAAATAACAGATTACTTACTTCTCAAAACATATATGTACAAGAGACCAGAAACATAAACTATTTCTACAATATTGCCAGTGAATATAGTGACACTTAGACTTCTCAGTGTAATACTGTTTCAAATTCTGTTTAAAAGGGTAATAAGATCTAGAATGATATAATGTAGATGGGAGTAAGTTCCAGTCTTTTAGCACTTCATAAATAAATGAACATTGAGCTGAGGATGATTTGTATAGAGGACACCTTATGCAAGATGTAGGTACAGAGCGAGTTGCATATCTACAGTTTTCCACTTGAATTAAATCCTTAAGGGATAACAGTACATTTCTATGCCAACATCTCCAAAAAGTGAATAAACTAAAATAAAGACAAAGATATTCAAATGAGTGGCAAATAAGTGATGAATATAATGTACAATAATGCTTTATAAGCTGTAATCTTCTGTTTGCTGGTCTGCTGTTCTTCTGGGGCTAGGTACAGTCACAGAGGATTGTACTAAACCCAGTGAGCATAGCAGGATCAACAAACATCTGATTTTAGCTTACAAAATCTTGAACATGTATACTGTGGGCTACTGAAGGACATTGAATCTCCGAGCTCTGCAGCCCCCTTCTGATGTCAGCTCCAGGGGATTCTGAGATTTCTGGTTACAGGAATGACATCTTAGAAGTCAACAAAATTAGCCTAGTACACTCTACTATACTGCAGTAAATGGAGAGTAAAAAAAATGTTTTTGGACACAAAGTGCAAATTAGTATCAGCCTCACACTTGAGTGTGAGGCTCTTATTGCTAACAGTTCCCCACTAAGGAGGTCTCAACTGCTGTTGAATAAATTGGCAGTCCACAAACAATAACAGATAATATTAATGATTGTACCAACACCTTTTAGAATTAAATGAAGGGCAACTCCTGATTCTGTAAAGCAAACCCAAACATCAAGTCTTAACCAAAAAATTAATATGAGAATTATATGACAACAAACTATCCAAATAAAAACCTCCACCCTCTCTATTTGCACAATATTTGCATCCCTAATTACCAATTGATTAGGAATAGCAGCCAACGTACACCTGTTTCCAAAAAAAAAAACACATATATTTAGTCTTAAACACATTTAGCAACAATCCATTATCACTCAACATCTATTAACCAATTGAATCTCACACTGTAAATCCAAAATAAATGTTCCACAATTTCACCCAGTACTAAACAAAACCATAGCATCTGCAACCCAGGATAAACCATGAATGAAAATACTAAATAGCAGAGGTCCCAAAAATTGACCCATGTGGAACACCTGTATCAGTTCAATCAATCAATCAATCAATCAAATCTTTATTTATTCAGGCGATCATCATTGAGCAAGGCTCATTTACAAGATGGACCTGATAAGGTCAAGGTTTGAGTTGGTGCACAGCAATTACATCACATACTTATGAGACAGTTATACATACAGAAACAAGAAAATGTTATTTATAACACAATAATATACAGAGAATTCACATGTTAAAGCTTGGCAAGAGAAAGTTAAACTAACATCTACAATATGTACAATACATACATATCACAATGAGGGCCATAACAGTCACTCACATAATGAGTACAAGGATGGTGAAGGGGAATATTGGGTGCCATATACTGGCGGTGTCTGGCTGGAAGGAATATGCCATATGTGATTGGAATAAGGTTTTGTGGGATGACTATTCTATCTCTAGTGGTAGCAACTGCATTTCTCTGTGAAGAAGGCTGTACAGTGCTGCTTGAAGGATGTAAATGGAATGATAATGGACAGTTTTAGGGATTTTTGTAGGGGTGTTCCATGCTATGGCTAGAGAGTAGCCGATTGCTGCCCTCCCTATTTTGGTGTTGACTTTGGGCAATTTGAGCAGGATGATATTGTTGCTTCTTAGGGCATATGAGCTGGGAGTGGTCAGGTTGAAGCAGTCCAGGATATAGCTTGGGAGTTTTTTTGATAAAGCTCTGTAGATCCATAGAGCTGCATTTCTGCTCCTCCTGATATGAAGGGAAACCCATCCAACTGAATCATAGAGAGAACAATGGTGAGTATTATATGGCGGGTCTGTAATGAACCTTATTGCTCTATGGTATAAGGTATCCAACTTTTGAAGGTAGGGAGTGGAGCAGTGACTATAGAGGAAGTCTGCGTAGTCAATGACTGATAGAAAGATGGTCTGGACTAATCTCATCTTTGAATCTCTATTAAGGAAGGGTTTTAATCTGTAGAGGAGGCCAAGCCTTAGGCAAAGCTTTTCAGCAGTTGTTCTAGATGTTGAGTAAAGTCAAGTCTGTTGTCAATCCACACACCTAGGTATTTGAAATTTTCAACATACTCCAGATTTTCCAAGTATAGTGCATATCTAGGGAGACTGATTGAAGAGGATGTGTTGGTGGAGTTTGGGTTGTGAACATCATTGCTTTGGTTTTCTTTGCATTTAGCAGAAGCTTTTTCTGAGAAGCTGATGTTGTAACAGGGAGAATTCTGCTTGTAGGATTTCATGAGCAACTTTAGGTGAAGGGTTGCTGACATACAGTACAGTGTCATGTGCAAAGAGATGTACTGAGGACTTGGTAAGGGTTGAATCAATTTTATTTATATAAATGGCAAAAGGATAGGACCCAGAATAGAGCCTTGGGGACTCCTCTTGACAGTGGTCTTAATGGGAGAGGTCACCTTCAGCTTTTACCTGCTGTGATCTACGGAGAGGTAGCATCTGAACCATTAAGGGAGGATGGATCTAGGCCAATGGAGTGTAGGGATGAGAGTAGCAGTTCATGGTCCATAGTGTCGAATGCTTTGCTCAGGTCCAGGAATACTGCACAGACATTGTTCTTTTTATCCAGTTCGGTTTGCCAATCATTGGTGACCTTGGCTAATGCAGTGATAGTGCTATGTTTGGCCCTGAATCCAGATTGAGCTGGATTTAATAGATTAGCATTGTCCAGATATTCCCTTAACTGAATACTCACTAATTTCTTCAGCATCTTGGATAACACAGGTAGGATGGAAATGGGCCTGTAGTTATTAAGATCCATAGGGTCCCCTGATTTTAGAAGGGGGACCACTTGGACTGTCTTCCACAGCATGGGAATAGAGCCAGAGTTTAGGGAAAGGTTAAAGAGGTGAGTTAGGGGGACTGCAAGCACATGACATGCAATCTTTAGAAAGAATGAGTCCAGAAGATCTGCTCCTGCACTTTTTGGTATCTAGATGCCATAATAGATCCTCAACTTGTTTCAACAGTATAGGTTTGAAGCTAAAGGAGGAGTCAACTCTTTGTTCACCAGTATAGTGGGAGCTTAAATGATCCCTTAATAGGTTAGCTGGGGAGGAGTCAAAGGCAAGGCCAGCTGTTGTGAAGTGGCTGTTGAATGCATCCAGGATTTCCAATGTGCCAGTAACGGGGTCATAGTTACTGTGTAAATGGGTTGGAAGGGGGTTGTTAACATCCTGGCCCATCATCCCCTTGGTGGTGCCCCAAAATCTAGCAGTATTATGGTAGGAGGAGTCAAGCTGGGCCAGGTAGTAGGCAGCCTTTGCACTAGTGGAAACATAACACCACCAAATGTCACTCTTTGCTTTCTATCACCCAAATAAATATCAAACCAAGAATTAACTCCTTCTATAATACCAATATCCCTGAGTTTGGAGAGTTGGGGACTATGGAGCACCAAATCAAAAGTTTTAAATAAATCAAAAAAAAAAAAAGCAGCTGCTGTCTCATCCCTGTCCAAGGCCTCATTGGAGAAAGGCAGTCAATTCCACAAAAGCAGTTAAAGTACTAAGTTATTTTTAAACCCATGTTGTACCAGAGATAATGTACCATGTAGATCTGAATAGTCCTTGGTTTGATCAGAGACAACCTTCTCCAAGACCTTGGACTGAGGGGATAACAAAGAGACAGGTCTTTAATTTTTAATTAACAATCTGTCATCACGCCTATAAATTGTGACCATGGTCACCAGCCTACACAACTTAGGCACTACCCCAAATTTCAAAGAAAAGTTAAACAACTTCAAAGGTCCAATCATCAAATCCCTTACACAGGAAAATAGTGTTAAGAAGATCTCATCTTTACAGTTTCTAGTCCTAGTATTCATCTGTTGTAAATAACCATACAATTCATCCTCAGTCAGTTCCTTAAAGTAAACTACTTCAATTACATCCGTATTTACTGAATAAGTCTCAGAGAATTACTTTGAGCTGCACCATTAGCTATGTTATGAAAGCATTATTTATCTCCGTAGCTATCTCTAAGGGTGTGTTAACCTCACCATTGGTGGTAGATGGGGTATCAGTTTTAGTAATCTTCATTTTCCTCATTAGCTCATTCAGCATCTACCAATTTTCCTTCATTCTATTTCCAGTTTCAAATTGTTTATTTAAATAAAATTCAGACATGGATTTCTGAACCTTTTTTTAACACAGAGTTCTCAACCTTTAGTATTCATTTAATTTTCTCAACAATTTATCCAATTTATATATTTTTTTCAAGCTTTCTCTCTTTCTTGCATTAAATGTATTAGATCCAGTGTTATTCAAGTCTGACTTTTATTCTTAACTCTAAGTTTCCACAACAGAGCAACCATATCACACATCAGCATCAGTTCAGTTGAAAGGAAATTTAATGTATCAATATCAGGAACAGAAGACAAAAACAATTATTATTAGCAATCATATCTTAAAACCAAAAAAGATTAAAGTTTCTGAAATTCAAAGAGTGAATAAAAATTGGAGGTACATACAGCTTTTGAGACAATCTCAAACAGAGTACAGGCTCATGATCACTCAAAGCATCTGTTAATGGCACTGGCTCAACTGTTCTATCTGATCTGGATGTTAAAATCCAGTCCAGTAAATTTTCCATCCCTATTCTACAGTTTGTATGTGTTGAATCATTAATAACTTGAGTCAATCAAAATTTTCAGTTCTGTCTCTAAATTTAAAATTTGTTTTGTTGTTCCAATTAATGTTATAATCTCATAACAATACGATTTCTTCAGTTTTGGCTTTTGACCCACAGTAATCCGTTAACAAACACATTCCACTATCTGAGAAAACAGAACGGAAATAAAAAGTTCCAATAAGTAGTTGCTTAACCCCATCCAACTGCACTTTAACAGACAAAAAAATCTCAAGTTGACTATACATAACCATAGTCATCAAGAATAGTTGTGTCTTGCAGTAACATAAATTAAAACCCCACCTCTTTTTTTCCCAAACCTATCCTTTCTAAAAACTGTAGATTATAATTTTATAACATAAAATTGCTATCTGAATGCCAATTGGAAAGTCACGTTTCTGAAACTGTTACAACATTAAAGCTATTTAGTTTAACCCCAAAAGTAAATTCATCAAATTTTGGTACCAGGTTTGAATAGTGTTATGTACAATTTTAGTTTTCCCCTTAGTCCCATTCATTTAGGTCCCAATGCTAATAACTTACACAGGACCTGAATTCATTCGAACATTGCCAGACACCATAAGAAGCATTAAAATGTGCTGCCATTTTTTGCTGGCCCTGTTCAGATGGATCCAATCACCGTTTGAAACACCAAGAGACCTCATTGAATGTGCCCCACCCTCACAAAGTCTATACACCCCTTCCATAATACATTTAAGACTATTCTCTCACTATTCTCTCTACACCAATACTCTTTAGAAAAACTAACATTAATTACACAGAGATACTCTGATTGGATTGCACAGATTGACATTCTCATATTAACATTTTCTACCTTCCCCATTACATGTTCAACTATCCCCCATACAAAACCCAAAACATATTAAAAATCAAACCCACAACATTTTCATGACACAATGGGAAAAAATAAAGAACTATTCCACTATAGTGTATGGTGGAACGTCGTTCTCCACCGAAATCGATCATTTTCGAAACCTTGTAGTCACACACTAGTGACGTTCGCAGTACAACAGAATGATGTTTTCTACTGTACTGTGAACGCTACACTGTGTCCTCAAGCAAGTAGTATTTGACAGTTAGGGCTCACCCATAGACAGGACACATGGTGAAAGCAGCAATATCGGGGGCAGTATTAATGGTTAGTGTGAAAACGTTCACAATGTAAATTCTTTTTTCCCTTCTAGCAACTGTTTTTTTTTCCCAAAAAACGACGTTCCACCATACACTATAAAGAAAAGTGCAAGGGAACAGTTGACAACAGGGCATCTTTCACCTGGTTGGCACTATGACAACGGATTACCTCTCAAGCTGCGCTCTCGAGGTAATCTGTCATCATAGTGCCAACTCGGTGAAAGAATAGCCCTGTTGTCAACTGTTCCCCATGCACTATCCTATATATTATAGACCTTGACTGATGTTACATAGATCAGTGCAGTCTGCCACCCACCACTTAGTACTACCCCCAGGTCACTGATTAATTACCAAAGAAAGCATTAATTACATCAAGGGATACAAAAATGAAATTCCAGCCCCATCTCTTTGGCCCTGCCACAGGGTAAGAACTGCCTCAACTCAGCAAATAGAAAAATATATATAAACTACATATAAATCCTAAAAAAGTTCATATAACACTAGTCAAAATGAACTCAGTAATATAGGTAACCAATGAAGACAGCCACCCTCTGCCAATTCAGTGTGCACTAGAGTCACAAACTCTCAATAACTGCTGCCATAAGATGACTGCCAGTGGGGTATTAAATGCAAAGATCACCCCTTGGCTCTGCCACAGCCAAGTACAGGATACAGGTCAACCCCCCCACACACACACACACACATATACACACACTGGTACCGACAGATAATATCGACTAGAGTTACAAATACATGTCACAAAATAATCAATAGAAATAAAATATAATTTACAAAAGTAGGTATTAATGTTCAGTGAACAGAATAGTTAGTAATAAATGAATAAATTACACCCTAATAATTAAAAATCACAATATCAGTTTTGAATTATACAGAAAAAAAAATTTATGAGAGTCCTGAGAAATGCTTGTGATTTCTAAAATTCCATGTGTGTTCCTAGTATTTCACTTGCTTAAAGGATACCTAAACAACATTTTGACAACAAACTATTCAAATATCTGACTTCATAGGGGACTAAAGTAAAGGCTGTTGTATTCATTAATGCTAAAACTACATTTATATGTTACCTAACTGCAGTTCCAAAGCATTTGAAAAATGTAAAATCAGCCTTCCAATTTCAAAAAAAAAATGCCATACCCGCTTCCTAAAATGGCCACCAAATGTAAGTGATGACATCATTGGAGCTAGAGTCAGAGAGCTTTATGGCTTTCTATAGTGCAAACTAGTTCTTTTTCCCTTTGTACAGAATTGTTGCACCAAATTGGTCAAAACCATGTGCATTATTTTGAGCAATACACATGTTAGGCTATGGTTCTGTTCATTTTGTTTACTTTAACAAGCTGAAATTGTGTTTTAATCCTACCAACGTTCTCTTTGGCAAACCACAGTGCAGTGCAAATCTTAAATAACCTGGTGGTCTAGTGGTTATGGTGGATCCAGGATGTTACAATGGGGGTGCTGGGGTGGTGTGCATACTTGATATGCACTTTTTAACATTTTTATTAAACCTTTATATTGTCTGCTATTATTCTTTTTTAGTACGTTTTTGGCAGAACCTACAAATGTAATCCATAGTTTTCAATGTAAACATTTGTACAATCAATAAATCAGACTTCTTCAACAAAGTTAAATGCAGCAGCAGCAGCAAGCAAGTAAGTTACAATGGGAAGTGCAGCTGCACCCTTCACCACCCTCTACAGCCACCACTTGTTTGTAGCAAAGTTCTTGTGTAGTCCAATGCCAGAGTTCATACTTTCTCTGAAATCAAAAATATGCTTGTCTTATCATCATTTTCCATGGGAAATAAGAAGAAGAAGAAGAAGAATCAGCATTTATATAGTGCTTTTCATGCACACTGTATCCCAAAGTGCTTTACAAGCAATGCTAGACTGGTAGTGAAGTGACTGAACGTGTAGTGGCAGTCATTTCACACATTAATACCCACATACAGCCTTGGACAATGGCATGAACTGGTTTTATGGGAAGGGGAATGTTGGCCGGTACTATGGGGCCAGGTAGTGATCATGGTGCTGGCAGCCCCACATCTTATATTTCATAGAGATCTGCTCATATTTTACCCCTTCTGTCTTCCCCCTTCCCTGAATACAGCAGTACCTTGCAGGAGTGACCTTCTCAGTCCCCCTCTAATATTCATTCTTCACTCCTTCTCCCCACACCAAAAACGGATGAGCTCATCACCCTTCTGCATCATGAATGCAGGTAGTACAGTCCCCTGGTTTTCTGACATATCTAAAATAAACAAAAATTTCCAGTAAATCAGACTGATAGCAGCAGGGAATGAGGGGGAAAGATGGGCTTTCCTATCCTTAAAAGATCTAGGGCTACCTTTGATTAGGCTCTATTAAATGACGGATGTGTGCATCATTATGCATGTCATTTAATAGTGTCTAATCATAGGTGGCTTAGATCTTATATGGGTAGGAAAGCCTATTTTTCCCCTTGTGCCCTGCTGCTATCAGCCTGGCTTACCAGAAGATCACGTTTATTACTAATATGTAAAAATAACACGGGAGACTGTACTAACTGCATTCATGATGCAGAGGGGTAGTGACCTCACCAGTGTTTGGTGTGGGGAGCAGGAGAGAGAAGCATGAATACCAGAGAGGGACTGAAGAGGCCATTCCAGCAGGGTACAGCTATATTCAGGTTAGGGGAAGACAGGAAGGGGGATGTTGAGCAGATCATTGTGAGATCTGAGATGTGGGTCTGCCAGCATCATGATCACTACCTGACTGTGGATGCAGGCAGCCAGTAATGACAAATACTCAGAGTGGCAGGGCTGCACTTAAACTATTACTTGAATTCAGTGTAGGGAGATTACCCTTGGGTGGGGGAGATGGACTAGTTATCACTTTTGGGAGCCAGGTGGGTCTCTGCCTCTGGCTCCAGTGATGTCATCATGACTCATCACTTAACACACTTGCAAGACATTTTATGGGAGCAAGCAAGGCCGTTTTTGAAAGTGAAGGGCTGATGTTTACATTTTTCACAAGCTATGAAACTGCATTTTTATGTTATTTACATAAATGCAGTTTTAGCATAAATGTTAACAGCAGCCTTTACTTTACCTTGCAATGAAGCCAGATTTTGGAGTTTGCAGTTTTAAAAAACTGCTTGTTTAGGTACCCTTTAAAGGAGACTTAAAATGGAAAATAACCAGAAAAGACATTCATTACGAACTGCAGATAATCAATAAAAAATACCTAGATTAGTGCAGGTTTCAGTTCTTAAAAGCGAGATGAAAATATCAGATGAAATAAGCAATGAGTCCTTAACAGTTCTGTGAACCAGATTTACCTTAAGGTACAGCAGTCCAAGCAGTTGTGTGTGTAGTAGCAAACAAACAGCATGCAGTCATCTGAGTTCACCTAGACACTTGTTACACAAACCAGGTCTTTATCAAACCCAGTAAATTATTCGTGGGTTACAAACACATGATTGACAATTTTGTTTCCGAGTGCCACTCATGCTCATGCCACAGCACTTGCACTGTAGGATGGCATGGGCTTTCAAGCAGCTAAGCTCCACCTTACTGAAACATACCCGTCGCTGGCTTGCCCCCGAGCCCCCTGCCTGCAGAGCAGTAGGAAAAGACTACCGCACTCAAGGAGGACACTTACAATGAACTTTCAATGTAGACTGCTTTATTGCAAATATCCGATGTTGAAATGCAGAACAAGCTGCTCACCGTAATGACCCAGCACGACGAGTCTGTCACTCTTTGTCATGGGGCACACCAGCCATGCACTGTATGTCACGGCTGGACTTCCTGGAGCTTGTGCCTGCTGAGCTGGTCTACTGACTGCAAGAAACAGGGGGATGAAGTGCTGAGGAGGAAACCTTTGGTGTCAGTGGGCAGCCTTTCTGTTCATAGCTATGGATGCAGGACCTCGTTGTTTGCAGGCATGTTCAGCTGTGGGACAACAGGGGTTTTCAAGCAGCTAAACCCCGCCCCCTCAAATTTTATTATATATTTTAGTACTTAAACCTGTTTACATGCTCATCTGAAAACAAGTATAAAAAAAAAGAAATGAAATATTCCCCATTATTTTACTTGTGCATTTTGAGTGAATATTAAATATGTATTATTTACTATATCCATGACTGCAGTATTTAAATATGTACAGATAATCTATTTTGGGGTAAATTCCATGCGCCACCTCTTGACAGTGCTCTACCAACTTAAAAAGTAAACCTCTGTCTGATACAGAGGGGCCATGAGGTTACCTAGAGTGACTATGGGGGTTCCTATGTCCAAGAGGCCTAGTACTATGTGAACAAGAGTCTGCCTTGTTCTTAGTGAGCAAGAACCTGTAGTGGCACATTAAAGGAGCAGTCTCAAGTGAGTTGTGACCAGGTTAGTGGCAGCATTGTAAGAGTAAGTCAGCCAGTTCACCACGACTACCTACGATGTCTTGGGTGATGTTGTGACAAACTGTTGGCAGCAGATGGGATCATGTGCTCCTTCTCAAATGGGTGCCGAGTGGTTGGCAAGGGAAAGAAACTGGGGATGAGATTTTGGTGATTGCTACTTTGACTGACTTCCATTTTGGAGTGGAAATTATGGGTAATTCTGAGCATTAATTTATAGGGATTATGGAAATAGTGTTCTGTGCCATTTTACCCATAGTTTATACCCTTTTGTTGTAATCTGGTATCTGTTGATGGATTTGGAAACCATTACTATCTTTTAAATTAATTTTCATGTAAGGGGGCTCTTTTTTATTTTTTATTTATTTTTTTGGAAGGGGGGGATTTCTTAATCTCTCCACAGAAGTTTCTTTTTTTTTAACTTTCTGTTTTTGTCCCCATTTCTCCTTATCAGCTGCTACTGTAGGTCCTCCTTCCACATGCTCAAGCCATTCTGCCCACTGTAGGAGTACAATCCCCCACCTGCCTCTGCTTAATATCCTCTCTGAAATCTCTACTGTAACCCATAGTTTGCCCCTTGTGGGTGGGACCCATGTTCTCAAAGCCAGGAGAAGGAGAATACTTCACTCAACAGACAAGATCCAGGAGGAGAAGCTGCTGAGGTGCTGTGGTATTTTTATCCTTCTAAACTCTCACTTATCCCTACCCCAGAACATGGTCCTTAGGAGCAACCCAGCAGAACATTTATCAGGACTATTGGAAGTGTGGGTGAACCCTGCTCTGCCTTCAGAACTCCTGAGCTGATCCAGCTCTGGGTCGGTGATGCCTCTGTGTTACTTATCAAGTGAGTGGATGCACTGCAATGTAAGGTCACTCCAGAGGGATAAAATAATCCTTTATGTATGAGACACCCTTCCCATGGGCCACCAGGGGGCAGTTGAGCAGCGGAAGGAAGTGTCCTCCCTCTTCGACACATGCATAAGAAACACTGAAACATAGAATTTGTTGGCAGAAAAGGACCAGTAGACCCATCTAGTCTGCTCTGTTTCCTTGCCTATTAAAATGCCCTGGACCCTATTCAGTCTCAGGAGTCCCTTTCTCCTCCCATTCCCATGCCCATGTGCCTATCCTATAAATGCTTGAAGCCCTACTCTTCGCCCCATCACCTCCTCTGGCAGGCTGTTCTAGGCATCCGTTACCCTTTCTGTGAAGAAGTATTTCCTCACATCCCTGTTAAACTTCCCCCCATCAAGCATCATTGCATGCACCTGTGTTTTGATGCTCCTCCTCCTCCTCCTCTAAAAGAAACTGCCCCCCTGCACCTTGTTCACCCCAGTGAGGTATTTATAGGTCCCAGTCATGTTCCCAACACTCTTCTCTTCTCCAGGGAATGCATGTTGAGTTTCTGCAGCCTCTCCTCAGCTGGTTTCTCATATGGGGTCAGTCCCAAGCATGTGGGGTCGGTGGCTGGGGCAGGGCGAACCCCACTCATGGGGTTAGGGGAAGCCGGGGCCAAAAAAGAGAAAATAAAAAAATAAAAAAAAAAACAGGTGCTGAACATAATGTAGCCTTTATGGCATGAAAAGCTTCATTCCACTCTGGAGTCCATTTCACATTATTTGGGTACCATTTCTTTGTGAGTTCAGTGAGGGGAGTACCTAACTCAGCAAAATTGGGAACAAATCTCCAATAATAACCAGCCAGCCCTAAAAATGACCTGACATGTTTCTTTGTTTTAGGTACAGGGCTGTTAGCTACAGCTTCTATTTTAGAAATTTCTGGTTTAACTTCTCCATTTCCTAACACATAGCCCAAATATCTAGTTTCCTGCATGCGCAGTGCACATTTAGTAGGATTAATTGTCAGGCCTGCATTTTTTGATAGCTTGGATAACTGCTTGTAGGTGTTCCAGGTGGCTTTTCCAGTCTGGACTGTACACCATGACACCATCCATGTAAGCAGCACAACAACCAGTGTGAAGGGATAAAATTACATCCATGTACCGCTGGAATGTAACTGGCACACCATGTAAACCAAAGGGCATGGTGGTGAACTGATAGAATCATATAGGGATGGCAAATACAGTTTTATCTCTGGATTCTTAAGCTAAAGGTATTTGCCAGTAACCCTTGGTGAGATTGGATATACTGATGTACTTTGCACTCCCCAGCCTGTCTACCAAATCATCTATTCTGGGCATAGGATAACTCAAATTCTGACACTTGATTTAAGTTTCCTAAAATCAAGGCAGATTCTAACACCCCCTTCTTTTTTGTTTACAGTTACCATGGGAGATGACCAAGCACTCCTCAACTCCTCTGATACCCCGTTCTTTTAATTTTTGTATTTCCTTAACCACATCAGCTCTTAACTGCTCTGGCAACCTGTATGACTTTTGTCTAATATGACGAGCATTCTTTGTCACTATTATGTGCTCAACCCCTTTTGCTCAGCCTGGTACCATGGTAAAAGTACTGTTAAATGTCTTTAGCACATTACGAATGTCTGCAGTTTGTTCTGAGGTTAAGGAAATATTCACCTTTACAGCATCAGCATTTACAGTTTGTTCTAGTCTATCATAAGATACATCAATATCTTCCTTATCAGTTTCTGGTTAAACTAGCAAGGCAGCTTTTGGCATTTTTTCAACCCATTTCTTGAGGAGGTTAGCATGGTATATCTGAGAAGGCTTTTTCTGTCAGAGGTCTCAAATTTCATAGTTAACAGTGCCAGTACATCTAAGAACCTTATATGGCCCTTGCCACTTCATTACCAACTTTTTTTCTGTTGTGGGTACCAGTAGCAAAACCTTTTCACCTGGCTCAAAAACTTTGTCTTTTACCCCATGGTCATAATACAGTATATCTTCTGATAGTTTTGAGCCTCTTCCTGATTACTATGGCAATTTCAACATATTTTGCCAGTTTCATTCTTAGGCCACACACATATAAGAAGATATAGATTGTTTCTGAGTGGGGTTATCTTCCCACGCTTCCTTTATCACATCTGGCGGCCCTCTTGGCTGCCAGCATACAGCATTTCAAATGGAGAAAACCCTGTTGATGCCTGTGGCACTTCTCTGTAAGCAAAAAGTAGGTAAGACAAGTAATGGTCCAAATCTTTCCCTTCCCCTTTTACAAACCTTTTTAACATGTGTTTTAGGGTTTGGTTAAAATGCTCAACAAGACTGTCTGAGGGTGATAAGGGGAGGTTCTTATGGCAGTGATACCTAGCAATCTGTACAGCTCTTTAAGCAATGCAGCACCAAAATTACTATTCTGATCAGTAATTATTTCTTTAGTTATGCCCACTGTGCTGAAAATTTTGGCTAGCTCTGCTGCAACTTTTGGGGCTGTAACAGTACACATTGGAACTGCTTCTAGGTATCGAGCAGCATAGTCGCATACTACCAGGATAACTCTATTACCCTTTTTACCTTTGTCTAAAGGATAAACCACATCCATTGCCATTCTCTCAAATGGCACATTTATCTAGGGTAGTGGTACCAGGGGCACCTTGTCTTTTCTAGTGACTGGGGTTTCTTTCTGACACTCAGCACAGGAATTACAATAGGTAGCAACAGCTTCATGAATTCCTGCCCAGTAAAATGTATACAGCAATCTGGCAAGGTGCAATCCCTTCCTGAGTGATCAGCCATAGGACTATCATGTGCTATCTGTAACAATTCTGTTCTATTCTTCTGTGGTATAACCAGTTGTTCTGTCTGTTCCTGTGTCTGAGGTTTAACCCAAACTCTGTACAGTAATCCATTACATTTTTTAACATTGGTCTACCCTGTTTTGGTTTTACCCCTAGCTGCTTGAAATAACCCTGGAGAGAAACATTGTTAGCTTGCTCTGAAAGAAAATCACAATCAGTTATCAATTTAGTTTCAGCATTTTCATATTTTAACCCTTCATGTCCATCAGTCATTTGTTGCCACAGTTTCTTCAAGCTTTGTCTTTCTTTCCTTTATTTCCGGATCTTGGAGCTGTGCTCCAACAAGTCCAAATCAAAATCACTGAAAGGAAAAGTGTCCCAACTGTCTGAAATTTTCTTTGCCTGAGCTCTTGTCACCACAGCTGCTGAAACATCAGGATTTATGCCCTCTTTGATCAATTCAGTAAATCCTGGAAAGTCATTTCCAATAATAACAGGTACAGGTAACTTTGGTACTACCCCCACTTTCATTTGGTGTGACACACCCTTAACAGTCAGAGTCACTTGGATGGTGGGATAGTATCGAGTGTCCCTGTGGATGCAGATGACATCAGTACCTGGTCCCGTTACACTATGTTTTCCCAGCACTTTAACATGCACTAGGGTCTGTCTGCTTCCCAAATCAATGTGTCCCTTTACAGTCTTATTCCCCACCTTCACATCTGTTAGGTACTTGCCCCAATTTGCCAAGGACAAATCTGCTCCAGTGCCCACTCTCTTTATTATGACAGTTTCTCGCAAAATGTCCTGGGTTATTACAGTTATAGCAGATAACATCTTTTGGCACTGATTTGTTACCCCACCAGAGTTCTTAGCAGGCTTGGAGTTTAAATGGGAAAAAGAGTTTGTTACCCGGTGGTTGGCTGTCACCTTGCTTCTGTGGCATCTGTCTAGCTAGTTGGTAGTCCTCAGCCAAAGAAACAGTTTTTTCCCCATTCTCTAGTCGGTGTTCCTTTACCCACATCTGCACATTTGTAGGCAAGATGTTGAAGAATTGCTCCATGGCAAATGTGTTGATGATCTGTGGGACTGTTTTGCTCTCTGGTTGGATCCACTTCATCAGGAGTTCTCTGAGTCGGGTGAAGGCTTCTCAAGGATTGTCAACCGAATTGTACCTCAGAGATCGAAATCTCTGCCTGTAGGTCTCTCTGGAGATGTCATACCTTTTCAGGTTTTTGCTTTTCACCAGGTCATAGTTTTCTAACTGTGCAGTGTCTGTACTGCTGTAGGCAAGCTGGTCTTTCCCTGTCAGGTACGGTACCAGTCTGATTGCCCATTGCTGCTTTGGCCATTGGCAGGCTGTGGTAACTCTTTCAAAGGTTGTCAGGTATGCCTCAATATTATCTGAGGGACACAACTTAGTAAGTTTAATGGCCTTTAAGTTGCTTGCATTTTGTTGCTCCTCTAGATCTGTGCTGGATTCTCTGTCTTTGCTAGCTTGCAAGGCATCCAGCCATCGCTGCTCCTGTCGCTGCATCTCTTCTGTCATCTGCTGCTCCTGTCATTGCATTTCTTCTCTCCTATGCACTTCTAAATGCTGAATCTCTTTTTCTGTCTGCATCTCAGTCTCTTTTTGTTGTATAGCCCACCATTTGAAAAGGTCCATCAGGCTTTCAGGTTCTGCCACTGCCTGTTCTTTTTCCATAACTTGTGCTGGCTGTACAATCTCAGACTGGACTTCTGTTGCTGCTAGTTTGACTGACATTCTCCAGGTAACTAATTCTGGACTTGCTGCTGCAGAATTCATACCTTCCTCTGTGCTTCCTTGGTACTAGGTCCAGTACCCATGCACAAAACTCCTGTTTTAGGTTTATGCATGACTTAAATCCCACTTCTAAAACCATCTGTCATTGAGGCACAGGTCAGGAAGTGTAGAGAAAACCCAGAAGCAGTTGTAAAATTCCACAAAACTGTTTATTTGTACTTGCAGTAACATAAAATAAAATAAAATAAACCTGTTCAGAATAACTATATACAGAAGCAAAATAAAATATCTTGTAAAAAATCTCCCTCGCAGCTCAGCTTAGCTGTTTTTATAACTCTTTTCAACCCCCATCCTTTGCAAGTATCCTGTCCTTTGTAAATTTCAGGAGCTGCTAGAACATTGAGAACTTCCTGAGGTCCCCACAGCAACTGCTAAAGGCTCAGGCATTTGCGCTCAAGTAACCTCTAGCTTTTTACAGTTATCTCAAGTTATAAATATATACATTTCAACAGTAACACAATTTTCTAAACAAAAGTGATCCCAATATCAGCTACATTTCCATACATTGATTCGCATATATTTTATATTAGCAGATATAGATATGCAAGGAAGAAAGAGAGCAAGAGAAAACTGAGAGACAGTGAGAGGCAAAGGATTGCGAGACTGGTTGGGTTGATCAAGTCCGAGGTCTCACAGAAAAATTTAGTTGCACAACCAGACAGAAGAGACAGAAAAGGAAAGAATACAGATCCTTGCATTTAAACACTTTCTCCAAAACAAATGGGACATGGCCCTGTTCTACCCTGTTACACATGTTCTTAATATAATGATACCTTAGTCACTGGAGTCATGGACATTACAAATGCACTAAACCTTCATTTCACTAACCTGCCCGCAACCTCAACATCCCACCATGCCCCACCAATTAGCCAAGCCCAGATTCCATCAGTTTGAAAGGTAGCCACTGTAACATCTCTTTACAAATCGAACTCACGAGACCCAAACAACTACCAAAGGGTTTCAGTCAAGTAAAAGTTTAACACACTTCTAGAGAAACTTGTTCATTACCAGTTGATGTCATGCATTCTCAGAAATAGGATTCTCATAGCATCTCAGTCTGGATTCAAACCCAACCACTCCATCAGTAAGGCTTTACTGAAGCTAACAAATGACTATGCATCATTACTCGATTGTGGCCACATAACTGGTGCAAATTTCTTGAACTCACCAAGGCCTTTCACCCCATAAACTATGTTATGTTCTTCTGTAAATTACTCTAGATTAGATTCTCTTACAATGCAGTACCTTGGTTTAAGGTCTACCTCATAGCAAACTTGCAAGTAGTGAAAATCAATGAAGCAACCACATTACAACAAATCTTCAATCTAGGTCTCCCAAAGAATCTACATTTGGACCTCTGCTGTTCAGCTTATTCATCAATGAGCTCCTCATTGTCTGCAGTAACTCTGATACTAGTGTACACATCTATGCTGATAACACTGTCAGCTACAGTAAAGCCCAAACTGGCACAGAACTCAACAGTTCACTTCAAAGTCTTTAATAATACACAGCGATAGATGAACAAAAACAGCCTCCTGTTAAAAAGCAGTACAACAAACATCATGGTACGTTCCTGCAGAATAATTCTGACAAACTCGCTAAAAACCTTCACACAATCTGTCCCACCCCTACAAAATGTAAAAACTGTCAAGAACCTTGGGGTATGTCTAGACCCTAGTTTATCCTTCCATGAGCACATCAGTAAGACAGTACAGAGAACATACCAAAAGCTTGGCCTTCTGTCTCAAAACTGCAGATGTTTTGATTTCAATACCAGAAAAAGGTTACTCAGCCAATCCCTCTTGCCCTTCTTAGATAATGGGAGTGAAGTATACAGGATGGCAAGCACTTCATTGTTGCATAAAGTTGAAGATTTGAATGAAGATTTGCACTAGGACGTAACAGACTAATCCGCCACTGCAACATCCTTGGCCTTCTCTTCCCTGATAGAAGACAGGAACTCAAGTGGGCCTCTCTTAATTTATAAATGCATACATGGACTGTAACCTGGATACCTTGCCAACTTGTTAGCAAAGCCTAGCCTAACCTACTATCTCAGGTCATTTTCCAGTCTCCTCCACCATGTGCCAAGAGTTCATAAAAATGGTGGTTACAATGTCTTCACTGTTGCTGCTCCAGTCAGCTGGAACTCCCTAACAAATAGTATTAAAGAATCTAGTAATAGCATGATCTTCAAGTGAGACTTATTTACTCACCTACACAGCCCATGTGCCTGAAGACTACCAGGTATTAACTAGGTGACATTATTACTTAAAGCTTTCATATACTCTCTTACATTCCTATCCATACCTTCAGTCCTCCAAAATTACATTTTTTTTTTTTGTCTTATGTATTTATCTCCCCTATGACTCCCCTACCACTCCTTCAGGCCAATTGCCCAAGGACATTCACCTCTTGCTCAGTTCCGCCACCGACTCGACCCCACATTACAGCCACCACAGTGTACCCCGATGTAACCCTTGCGCCGGGTGGGTCCTCCTCTTCCGAGGAGAAACAGCCTATCACCCTAGGCATTGGACCTGGGTGCTGCTCTGGTTGGGTCGGCTGCCATGGATCCCGAGCGGGCACTGGTCCAGGCGGCCATCATCCGGCAGAAGGAGATGCCATTTTCGATTTTCCTCCGATTCTCCCCAGTCATGTTGTCTCTGAGCTTCCCCTAGTCTCCACCAGGGGCTGCTGCAGAGTGAAGCCAATCCCCAACCCATCCCAGGAGAGGAAAGCAGTCCTTCAGATGCTCAATCCTACTCCTTCCCCTGCCGACCCTCCAGCGCCCGAGTCCGTTCCCGAACCTGGGTCACCGAAAAATTACATTTCTATACACTCATATTTATACAGAGACTCCCAAGTACTGCACAAAGTATCAATTTATGTGCATCAGTGCAAGTTGCTTTCTAAGTAACTTATCAGTAATAACTCTGCTACTGTATTGTCCCCTAGGACCCGCTTGAAAAATAGGCATTGCACCTCAATAGGCTATCCTGGTATGCAGAATTCTAAATCAGTGAAAAATATGGTAGAGTAATGGGGGTGGTAGTTGTGTGGAATGGGCATCAACATGTCAGCACCTCTGTAGGTCCAAACCTATTTTTTTTAAATATTATATTCTTTATTCACCCCATTGCTCAGCCAGCTATTACACAGCACCAGCAAGAATGCAATGCAAAATGTTGCAGTGAACTGTGTAATTTAATGGCAAATAAGCCCTTTTCTCATGCAGCATTTTGTGACATGTCATTTACTGCAAGTTATTGTGTTACATAATGGCTGGCTCTGCTCTACTATTACCAGCACCCCCCAACCTGTCACCTGACATCTCTGGGGCTTACTGCCCATTGCTATAGTGCCCTACTGTTTACCTCCTATGGCAAAGCCTCTTGAGGGTACCATCCCCAAGATGAGTTTAGTTTGGATGATGTGATGGGCATCCCAGTAGGTGCTGCAAGGCCAGTAGGAGAATACTGCCTTGCACTGCTCGGCAAAGCATTTTCCACTTATTCTTTCCTCTCCCCGGGCACCTTGTGGGCAGGCACTGAGTGGATGCTGAGCACACATAGAGTGCCTCACATCCCAGTTGAGGAGTCAGTTGCCCTGCCATCAGGGCTCCAGGCTGCGCTGATACCCATGGTCACCCAGTTGATGGTAGCATGGTGGAGTGCATGGATCTCCTCCCCACACAAGGGATGTATCCTCAGGGATCATCACCCTCCTTCCCTCCCACCAGCTCCTGATGCTCTGGGCTCATTCCTCAACCAGTGTCACTGGCATCATCAGCAGTAGTGCTACTGCTGTGCAGACAGGCTGGACCCTCTTTTTTCATCCTGTGTTTCTACTGCTTATGCCCTGACCAACCCCAGTCGTGCCAGCCAACCTGTCCCTGTCACCCCAACTTCTCCCAGGACTTACCTTTACCACTCTATTCCCCAGGGCTTGCCCCACTGCTGGTGTCATCAGGTACCTTTCCCTCTGCTAATGTATGGATCCAGTTGGTGGTGGCGCCAGAGTCAACAGGTGCAGGGCCTGCAGGCAGCCAGGTTCATCTTGCAAACTGGGGCATTTCTGCCTTTTTTCTACTCCTTTCTGAGGTCGGCTCATGTACAGTGGACTGCGGGTGCAGCATAAAGACACTACACATACTCAACCACCTGCACCTGGCCCTGTGAGAGGCAGCTGCATGCTGTGCCACCTAGCCTCCATGAGACAGAAGTCAAGCAGTGGTGTACACTGCCCCCACTCCCCAATCTAAGACAATCATCTGTGGATACTCAATCCTCTTTTCCAAGTCAGCCCCAAGTGACACTGGTCTGTTCCCAAACCCAGGTCACCTGTGCAACATGTGGTGACATAGGTATCCATGCCACTGGGCTGGCTAACAGGTTCATCCTCTTACAAATGTGCATATCTCAACACACACCTCCATGCACCTTAGGACTTCTTGGGTCCACTGTGGATGTTGACAGGTGCACAGTAGCAGGTAGCACAGAGCTGCATGCAAGATTTGTGTAGTTTTTCTGTACATCACCTCCAGCTCTGTGATTTGACCATAGACTTAAATTTTGTCATGCCAGTTGATACATAAGGCAACACACTCAGATATCCAACAAAACTGTAATCCCTTTCCAGGTGGTGTCCATCAGCACCGCATCCCTTGCAGCATTCCTTCTGGAAGCTAGACCCTGTCCTTCCTTCCTCCTGTAGCCATTCAACTGGCAATTCCCCCACAAGAGTGAGTATCTGGGTGTGAGTGGGGTTAGGATATTTCCCATGTTGCTTTGCTTAAGGGAAGTGCATCAGCGGATCAGTGAACTGGTGAGAGCTTAGAAAATGACTGGAGAAGATGGCCATTTCATCTGAGAGCAGCTTTCAGCAGATCATTACCACAGCAACCAGGGAGACCCATGAGCACCCCAGAGACTGCAAAACTATGAATAACCACCAGGGTTTTGACCCTGCAAGATGGGATTTATCTAGTGTGTTGGAAAAGAAGGTTAAGGTCCTGGGAGGAACTAAACTTTTTTTTTTTTCTAGGACCAGAAAGAAGACCTAAGGAGGCAATGGGCTCATCCCCTTTGGATTATAAATAGGGGCCCCTTTAATTTGTTTATTAATTGTTACTACCATGATTTAGTGAAACCCACCAATGAGTCAACCTAACCTGCCAGCAGCAATTGCAGCCCAGGAGATATACCCATTGCAACTACACAAAGAGCTCTCACCAAGGCCTTTGGAGGCATAAAGCTGTGTGCACCCACTTTGGGGTTTTGGGATGGCCAGGCAGTGTGCACAAGTGGGCAGTTTGAAATATTGATATAGAACATAAATTTATAGGCAGCCCCATGGTGCAGGGGGATGAGGTGCCTTGAGTGCCTTACCTATTCCACACTGGTGACTCAGGTTCAGGAACAAGCTCGGGTCAATGGGGGCTGGCCAGGGGGCTGGACTGGGAGAGGATCAACCAGCTGCTTGGCAGCTCTTTTCTCCCGGATTGGGAATGCAAGTCTTCTGTGCTCTTGATTGCCACCGAATAGAGCCTCAGTGGTAGTGTCAAGCAAATGGGAGGCTGGTGCTAGGCCAGGTCACTGGAACAAGGTCACTGGTTCTGGCATGCATGTGTGTCTCCATGCACATATGCAACTGTGTTGCTGAGGTCCCGGGGAGTTAAGGGGAGACAACTGGGAAAAAAACATGTTCCCTCAACACCGTATGTGATAGCCCTCTCCATGTGGCTCCTGGCCAGCTCGACAGCGGGGGGGGAGTGGCAGATGGGACTGGAGGTATCAAGCCAGAGCCTGAAGACAGGAGTAGGTTGCAACGGATGTGAAAACAGCTGGATGAAAAAAAGAATATAAATTTATTTCCAATTTTTCCTTTTTCTCCCTTTGTTCTTTCCTTACCCACCCTTTTAAATAAATGTGTTTGCTTTTCTATTTTAATTCCTCAGTAATGCTATTAATTGCTATGGCATCACTGCCATTGCTTGAGGATTAGTACTGTGTGGATGGAGAATGTCTACATTATTTATTGGGGGACAGTAGCCGTGAGTGTCAGCATTAGGTACCATCTCAAGAAAGTTGTCAGCTCAGCTGTCCTTGAGCTTTGGAGTATCCTATAGCACTCATCAATTACCCAAGAAGGAGGCACCACATCATTATTATTCATACCCAGTTGTCCTGTAACTGCAAAAGCCCAAACCAACCCCCTCAATGAGATTCACAGAGTTACCCCAAGGGACATTAATTTTTGTCCTCTCCTAGGATGGTGCAAGAAATGTATGACTTTAGTGGAGGGTAATGTCATTCAGAGTGTAGTTTTTTTTGTTTATTTCATAGAGATTTTTTCTGCCCCGGCTATGTCCATTAGTCAGAAATGTACAGTGGTCCCAGGGATGTACCCTGATCAGGCCTCAGTCCCTGACCCCCCCAGCCCCAGCAACCCACCAGGCAGGGTGGGACAAATAGGGTCACCAGGTCACCAAATGCGACTTGTTTCCCCATTCTGGCCACTTAATTTTACTTGAAGGTCATCATTCTGGCGAGTAACACTTGTGGAAGCAGCATGCGTGCGCCTGGAATTAAAGGCATTTTTCCCCTAGTGGAACCATCCTCGCACATGCATGGTATTCCCTTTTGTTTTCTCCACTGCGCATGTGCAGAATCGTCCATGGCCATGTGATCCCGAACTGTAGTGCGACTGTGCGCGGTTCTCCAACAGCCTGAGCCAGCATGCGAGAGGAATAACAGTGGAGTCTGCACAACTTGAGAGAGGACGGAGTGCCCAGATCACAAGGTATGCTTTTTGCAGATGCCAGGTGTTCACATGGGTGCTTCAGTATAAATGCCTATGGGAACGCTGCAGCCCGCCATTTCACTGAGTGTTTGTGACGGAGAGGAGAGCATTCATAATCATATACTATTGTATTGCGTCTGAGAATTTAAATCCATTCAAAAGCCCTTTTAAGGGCTTGAAAGCTTCTACAATTGTTCACTGGGGACTGGGAGGAGGGTAATATTACAGTATCGGCGGTCGAAAGGGGAAAAAAATTAATTGCCATTTGAAATGTATGACTATGACGACGTGCTGAAGTAAGGGGGAAGGGGGCTTGCTGTCTGCGATGATCAAAATCTGAAGGGGTTCTAGTGTTCTGTGCAGGTTTTACTGTGTTGCTGAAGTGCTCCGTGCATAGCAAAAAAAGAGCACATACTCTCAGAGTTATTTTTGGTCTCATAGTTACTCCAGGCAATAGGCATAGGGCAGAGTTAACTGAAAGTAGTAGCTGTCAATCTGACTGAAGAATGGGAGCTTGCTTGACAGTCCAGGTGGGAGGGCAAAGTAAGCTACTTATTATGCCATTTCTAACAAACTACCCCCAATTCTGAGCTCAAACAAAGCTGATTGAAACAAGTTCATAGCAGGACTATCTGGCTGCTGCTGACCTGTGTACTTGCCTATTACAGTTCTGTTTAATTTGACAGTCTGTGCCACTGTCTTAGTCTAGTGTCTTGTCCTGTGGTTGTGTGTTAGTGTGCGTGTCCCTCTCTTGTTTGTTTTACAAAATATATATATACTTGTAAGTTGTAAAAGAGCTTTGGGCATCATCTCGTCCTGTGATTTTGTCAGGCTTTTTTGGGTGGAACTGGGACCACTGACAGAATAAAAAAAAATTAAAAATACAAGCTACAATAATTTAAAGTCCACTTGTGTGCATATTAGTGGTTGTGTCAGGCTTTTTTGGGGATGGGGTTGGGCCAGAGCTAGTAGGGGCCAAAAAAAATTATAAAAAATTAAAGCTTGCCACAAATAATGAAAAGTCCATACTACCTGTCTCATCCAGTCCTCTTGAGGTTGTGTCTGGCTTTTTGGGGGGGGCAAAACAACAAAAAAATTAGAGCTAGCCACAATTAATGAAAATCCCATACTAGTACTACCTGTGTACATAACACTGACTGCATCTATTGTTGTTTGGCTGTCCACCCATCTTGTCCATTCCAGTCCTCTTGAGGTTGTGTCAGACAGTCAGGCTTTTGGGGGACCACTTTAAAACAAATAAAAAATTAAAACTTGCCACACAATTAATGAAAAGCCCCTACTAGTACTACCTGTGTGCATATCAATGACTGTGTCTTTTGTTGTTTTGGCAGTCCACCTGTCTCGTCCAGTCCTCTTGAGGTTGTGACTGTGTGTCAAAAAAAAAGTACCCCTCCCCCCCCAAAAAAAAAGAACACACAAGATTATAAGAGAACCACAACATCTGAAAGTTTTATTGCTTTATTTAAAAAAAAAACAGTGTACACTTATAGCACTAGGACTTGTTTCCACTTGTAAATCAGCAGGTTCTGGTCAGTCAGACCCCAGTCCAGTCATGGTGTTTCTCCGCCAGTCCCCTCTTCAGTTGTTAACTTGTTATCCTTTTGGTGATTTTCATCTTATTTTCTCATAATTGTGCCGCACTTCCCTTTTCGGATTCGGTCATGGAGGTGTTTCTCTCATGGTCCCATCTACAGTAGGTCCTCTGTAGTCACCGGTGATTTCATTCTCATTTTCTCATTGTTGTGAGTGCCACCCTTGCTTCCCTTTTTGTATTAGACAGGCGGACTTTCAATTTGTACTTTATAAAGTCTCCCTCCTGTGTATACTTGATGCTGTTCTGGCAGGCTAATTCACAACAGAATCTCTGGTAAAGACATTCCCAAATGTAGGTTAATAGACAATTCCTCATCTGAAAGGCAAGTAAAAAAAAATGGCTACTATATTTTGTAGTCCAGCGGCCGTAAAAAGATTGGCCGCCTAAAAGAAATTTTGGCCACCAGATTTTGGTGTATGGTGGCCAAACTGGCCACCAGGTCAAGAAGTGATCTGTCCCACCCTGCCACCAGGTACCTCCACAGTTCTTCCCTTCATGGCAGGGGCTCTGAGGAGAGGGCCCTTACCCACCAAGGCAGTCTACTATGTGGATTAGGGTTCAGTGCAAGCAAGCACTAGGACCATGGGTAACACTCAGGACTCAGACTGTCACTTAAACCGACATTTTTTTTTTGTTTTCTTTCTTGGCCCATCCCATCTCCCAGCATGAGCATAGCCTATCCTGGCCTTGCACACATGCTATCAACCCTCCCTGGCTAAGACACATTTCTGCATGGCAGCTACCTTAGCCTGGCATGCCCCCTGACATGATGATTTTGGTTCACTCATTACCCCAGGTCATCTACATGGCAACATGATGCTCAGCTGCTGGCCAAAAGGGTAGCTTTTTTTTTTTTACTTTCTTTTATGTTCCTCCTTCTCTAGCTTGCCTGGTATCTCCAGTGCAGACACTCAGCACAGCCTGATCCCACCCACCTGAAGGCCCCCAACCATGTCCTCCAGTGTGGACTCTTCTCCACCTGCAACCGCTGGCTGCCTGACCCCTGGCTCTGAGCCCCCAAGGGCGGGACCACTGATTCCTCCTGGTGCTCTATCTGCAAATCTAGTGGAGTGACCAGGGTATGGAGGGAGTACCAGAAGCGGGCTGGGAAGGCCCGGCATTGGGTGTGGGGGCCACCCACTTAACCCACCTTCACCTTCCAGGAGCCAGGGCTTTCTACTTTTTTGACCCTCCCCATGGCGTGGGCATGCAATGCTCCCAGCACAGGTATGCCTGCTCCCACACCCGCCCACAAGGATGCTGCTGCAGCCCATCCCCTTGTCTGAATCCCCAGAGGCTGTCATACCCCCAGTTTCCACTGGAAGTCACCCAAGCCAGGGATCAGTGTCCCCCCCTCCCTCGGGAGAAGAGAGCAGTCCTCCAGATACTCAATCCTCTCCTCCTCATCTGACCCCCAAATTCCCAAGCTTGTTCCCAAACTCGGGTCACCGGCGTGGCACAAGGTGCACTGATGCCTCAGCCCTCAGTGCCACCAGGCCTGGGTAGCTTATTAAGAGGGTAGTTGAAGCCTGAAAAGATAAGATGATGAGTCACCCAAAGGTCCAGAAGTCCTGCATTGCACTGACATAGACAGAGTGAAGGCTGTTCCGAGGAGGGCAACTAAAATGGTGCAAGGTCTGCACCAGAAGACATACGAGGAGAGAATAAAGCAGCTTAATATGTATACCCTTGAGGAAAGGAGGTAGAGGGAGGACATGATAGAAACTTTCAAGTATCTCAAGGGAATTAACAAGGTACAAGAGGGTAGTATCTTTCAGAAGAAGAGATGTGCAAGAACAAGGGGGCACAATTTGAAGATAGAGGGGGGACGGCTCACAGGTAATGTTAGAAAGTATTTTTTCACAGAGAGAGTTGTGGATGCATGGAACAGCCTTCCTGAGGAGGTTGTGGAGTCAGGAACAGTGGGAGAATTCAAGAATGCATGGGACAGGCATAAGGCAATTCTAGTAGGGAGCAGGAGGAAGTAAGCTGTTGATTAACTAGAATCTGCAGCTTATCCATCAGGTAGGGAAATGTGTAGACTGGGTGGACCAAGCGGTCCTTATCTGCCATCAAATTCTGTTTCTATGTTCAATGCCATGTGGAAGACTTGGGTCTGAGAGCAATCCTATAAAGTCTGTGACAGGGTGGGGAGTGCTATCGCTTGCAGAGAAACTCATTTTGGGAGGATGGGGCACTAAAGGCAGAGGAGTAATTTTGGTGTAAAGGTTGGGGGGGACAACCTCATTGTCAACCAGCCTTGGATCGTGAATGCTATGCTACCCACCCAAAGTAAATTATCTATGGAAAAATACCATTATTTCTATCAACATTCCTTTGAAAGCTAATACGTACAGGGAAAACACTGAAGACGATATTTACACTGAAGTCTTTACTTCAGTATATTCTACTTCCCTGGCATCTACTGGTACCCTCCACCCATCGATGTCCATCTCTTTAGCAATCTACCAATTCCCTGGAATCTAGCAGCACCCCCCCCCCACTGCAGGCACTGGCCCACCCACCCTTAACCGAAGGTACAGTGCTGCGGGAGACCATACGGTGACTGGAGTATGGACTGTGTACTGTGCAGAGTGTGTATTCCTTGTGCAGTACACAGGCACATGCTCTCTGTACAGTCCACAGTCCACACTCTCTGTAAAATGCAGGAGATGCTTCACCTGTAATGTACATTGGATGTGTGCTCCCTGTGTTCCCTTTTGGCAGCCGACTGAGGGGGTGAGATGTGGACTGTGCTGGTCACCGTATGCTCTCTCACCACACCGGCCCTTAGGTAAGGGGGAGTTGGCAGTGTTGGCTTGTCAGTCCCTGCAGTGTGAAGGGGGGGAGCCGCTAGACACCAGGGAATGGGTAGCTTGTTATAGGGACTAGATCAGTGGAAGGGGGTGCCACTAGACACCAAGGAGGTATATTATGATACTGGGGCCAGTGATCGGAGGGCAAGTGGGAACCAGTGGACACCAAGGACATAACTTCACATGTACGGGCTGATAATCAGAGGGTGGGGGACCACTAAGCACAAGGGACTGCTTCCTTTCTGTGGATACTGGCAATCAGGGTGGGTGGATCCTGTCATGGGGGCGCAAACCTGCTGCTTTTAATGCAAATGTGCCCATGATGGAGCAATAAAAAATAAATTACAATGCAGCTGCTCGCTTGCTCCAACCTTCTCCTTAATATTATTCTGGTTTACAAGCAGCAACAAGAATTTATCAATGCCAAATGTTCACTTGCAGGTATTTGCAGTGGTGTTTGGTACTGGTACTGGCTTCAGAGGTGAGAGAGAGGAGGCAGCAATGACAGCGGCAGGTGCCGCATGGTGGAAGCTGGATCGTAAATGGTCCTAGGACTGATCCCTGAAGTGTCCCGATGGTCACCCCCTCTCCCTGGATTGGATCCCATTACCACTACCCTCTGCCTCCTGTCTGTCAGCCTGCTTCTAACCCAGTTTATCAGCTTGTGCCCCATGGCCAGACTACCCATCTTGTTAATCAGCCTTCTATGTTGGATGTTGTCAAAGGCTTTGTTAAACTCAAGGTAGGTGACGTCAACCGTCCCTCCCTAATTTACTTCCTTAATGAGGAATTAGGGTTTCCAACCCTAATGCCTCCCCAACCCCAACCTGCAGAGACTGACAGGCGTTGAGGGTGTGCCTTTGGGTCGTCAGCCACAACACTCATGTCATTCCACCCCAATCCTGCAGACACTGACAGGCACTGCGGTGTGCCTTGGGGTCTTCATCCCTAATGTTGATCCCATTTCACAATGAAATAAGCTGAGATGGGTGCAGTATAGGAGAATGGAGTGAACGTTGGGGCAGAAGACCTTAAGGTACACCCCGATGCCTATCACTGGCTGCAGGGTGGGGTGTGGGGTGGAATGGCATGATCATTACGGCCGACGACCCCAAGGCACACCCCTGACGCCTGCAGTCGCTATGGTGGGGGGGGGGCATTACAGTTGAAAACCCTAAGGCCCTGGGTGTTTGTTGGTATTTTCACTCCAGATTTTCAGCATGGGCTTTTTGGGATCCCACCTCATAAACAGTGACACTATCATTTCATTACTCGGTCCCAAAAGGTGATTTCATGCAGCGACTGGGTCACTTGGCACAACAGATGCGAAAACACATTTCAGGCAGGATCTGAAAAATGACATCTATACTGTTCCTGAGGTGGTATGAAAAACTGGCAATGTTGAATATTTAGAATGAAAATATAAAAATTTGCCGAAGTTACACTCATGCATAGCGAAATTTCAATGACCACATGTAATTCGGGTGTTTTGGGGTATTTTTGTACCAAATTTTCAACATGGTCTTTTTGGGACCCCACCTCATGAACAGTGACACTATGATTTTATTAATGCAGCCTGAAAGTTGATTTTGTACAGCAACCATGCTATTCTGTGCCACAGGTGTGAAAACACGTTTCGGGCAGCTTATGAAAAATGAAAACTGTACTGTTTGTGAGGAGGTATGAAAAATGGTAATGTGGAAAATCTGGAGTGAAAATATTAAAAATTGGCAAAGGTATGAGCCTGCATAAAAACTGCACAACGCACACTCATAATGTGGTAATTTTGGGGAATTTTTCACCAAACTTTCAAAATGGACTTTTTGGGGCCTCCCCACATGAACACTTGCACTGTCATTTCATTATTTGGTCCCGAAAGATGATTCTGCACAGTGACCATGAAATCACCTTTTGGGACTGAGTAACAAAATGACAGTACCAGTGTTCATGAGGTGGGGTCCCAAAAAGGCTATGTTAAAAATTTGGGGCACAAATTCCCAAAAATAGCTAAGATAGAAACATAAGTTGAAACCCCCACTGACAGCCATTATATACTGTAGCACTTACCTTCATTTTTCAGTTCGCAGTTCGGCTTTGAAGAGTGCAGACATTTCCCGGTCCACAGAAGATGTCACCTGCTGACCTCTAGAGGTAAGTAAAGGGTAAGAGGTGCAGGGAGGTGGGTGCGCAGTGGGAGGACTGGGATGGGGGAGGGGGACGGGTACGACAATGAGTGACCGTTTTCTTTTTTTCAGGTATAAAAACAAAAAAGTTGTGGGACCATTTTCTATTTTGCAGGGTAAACATAGAACAGACTTTGACATCAGATAAGAACTGCGTGGTGCACCCAGTCTGGCCATTTCTAAAGAGAGGGGGGTATAGATATGGTGACACTGGGAGTGGGCTCCCCAGTGTCCTGGAGTATTGGGGGATACAGATATAGGGATACTGGGAGTGGGCTTCCCAGTGTCCCTCAGTGGTGGTGTTGAGTTTTGTTAATTGCCGACATGGGGATTGGGCACTTCAATGTCAGCTTTAACAGAAAGCTGCACCTCAGCTAATGTTGAGGCAGGGGTGGGGGCCAAGAAGTGGCACTTGGAGAGAAACCCTCACCGTGGCTAACATTAAAGCTTTTGGGTGGGGGTCAGAGGAGTGAAGATGGGCCGTAAATCTGGCCATGTGCATTAGTGTGCACTCCCAAGCGTATGGGCAGAGTTCGGGCTGCAGAAAGAAATGAAGTGTTCCCATTGGAACAGTTCATTTCTTGGAAGCAAAGCTGAACTGCTGTCATGACCAGAGTGCCTGGTCATTGGTGTGTACTGCCAAACCCATTGCAGTTTCAGCTGTAATTGGCTTGGCAATGACACATCTCTCATTTCCTGTATTGTTCCAAGACGTTCCTTGTGCAAGCGCAAGTGAACGCTAAAATGACATGGTGTGGCTGGCTGCTCTGAGTCCTTATTTTGATTAAAGCAGCAGTTACTGCTGCTTTAAACATATTAATGAAGGAGGAACAGCCACACTGGCTAGTTTCTTTTTTTGTAAAACAACAAAAAATGGCATAACTCCTGCCTTTCTTGCTCTCCACCTGTCCACGCTACACACTGTTCATCCAACCACCTGCAAGGTTTGATTTTTTTTTAATTACTTTAACTTTGGTAACACAGAAAACACTTGCTGAAAGAAAAAATACTGAGACTGGAGTTGCATTTTAGGCTAACCGTAACACCCACCCCACCCAGCCAGCACCGCCCACTGAAGCAGATATAGTCAGATGACACAAAGGAGAGACACTAGACAGCATTTTATATCAGACAGTCACAGGGCCAACACAGCAGACCACCAATAAACATAAACACCACCTACCCCTCCCTTCTGCAGACTGGAGCTAAGCTAAGTTAGTTCAAGTTGAGAATCTTTTAGAAGTTAGAATTGGTTGTACTGGTCACTGGTAGAGCCAGACACTATACTAGCAGGGAATGAATGCCAACAGAAAGAGGTCACAGATGGAAGCAGACTTCTTTCCTGCTCCCTGACTTGCACCAAATCAGTTTAATGGCCAGTAGTGTGTGGCCCCTGCCAGCTGACACATTGACTGTGCAGACTCACTGATAGAATTCCATCCCACCACCTCCTTTGCATGGTACCTGTGACATGATAGATGTAGCCCCCCCCACACCCACCAAGCAAACCATCCATTCACTCACCACCATCAGTAACCTCCTACCTCCCTCAGACTCATAGTTCAGCTCCAGCAATACTGTCTGCAACTTCCAACTGGCACAGCAGCATAGGGTGGGATTCTGGCCTGGGAAAGAAAGAATAAATCCCCCACAATCACAGGCGCCCAGCTTCATCTTCAGATTCCTTGACTCCTCCAAACAACTCAAGCTACTCCATCCCACAGGCCAGGAGGCAGCAGCAGCATTCATTTAAGTAAGAAAGGTGGCACAGAGGGAAGTGAAGCACCTCAGTTGTTTCCTGAAGCCAGCAGTCTCCTGCTCATTATTTGCACTTACACTGCTTCCGGGTGTGGTCTGTCATTTCTTCCCTCCCTGCTGCATCACTTCTGCTCCATTCTGGTTCCAGCCAACCTAGTTTATGCAGCAATGATTCCCTCCCTCCCTCCCTCCCTGTTCTAAGATGGTTGCGCTGCACTTTCTCATGGCTCTCTCTCTACTCTCCCAACACAAACTGCTTGCTATGCTTGCTGCTTCTGCTCTGCAGTGCAGATGGTGCCTGTCTCTTTTTATGCTCTGAAAGTCCACCTGACCCTTTCCCATTTCAGGCTCCCAAGCCTTCCAACTCACCAGCAGCAAAAGTAAGGGGCTGAAGTTGGGGGGGGGACAACAGTGATGAGCTGAATTGTTGGGGAGGACTTGTGCCCCCGCCCCCCTATAATTACTCCCCTGACTAAAGCCCACCACTGCAGTGATGCTTGCAGTGGGCCAAGGGGCTGAACTACTAGGATGACGTCTCCTAGATTTCTTGGACTAAATGTTGCCTCTAAATCCCCACATCCCTCTGTGAAGGTAGGTAATGACAGGGTTGGGAGGTGCATTGAGGTGATGAATTGGGGGCATGCTGCCAAGAAGACTAAAAACCTATATGGAAAAAACATAAAATGGTTGCATTTCCTGTTAGTAATAGCCTAGCCAGAAACACAATGCTGCAAATCTTTCATTATCAATACTGGGAGAGAGAGCTTTCCTTTAATTAACTTTCTTGGCATAGAAGCAAAGAAGTGTCTAATGTCTTAGCTGTCAAACAGGATTTAGAAATGAATGCAGCATTGTATTGTAATAGGAATGAAAAACTGTGCAGGTATTGATAACAGTGTGATAATGTTTATAACAAATGCATGAAATTCATATCAGTGAGATAAAAAGCCGAAAAGTAGAATAATTAAAGGGATCTGTACCTTTTTATTGTTCCCTTCTGTTATTTCAGTCCTCCTCACCATCTGATTTAGTGCTTTGCACAGTAGCTTTGATTTTCCTTTTGCAAGAAAGATACTATTTTTGAACTTCTACCCATCGATACCTCCAAAGCAAAGCGTCATTTTCTATAGCAGTGGTTGTCCATTGCAATCCCTTGACACAGCATTGTGACATCTGTGCCACACCAAGTGTGTCCCGCTTTCCCCAGAAATGAGCATCAATGTAGTGATGGTGTAGGGTGGTGAGCACTACTAGGTGCATTTCAGAGCATCAAGCTTCTACACAGTGCAAGCTGTTCTAAAGTTTTAACCAATATTAACATATTTCATTTTAATAGCGTGTACTGTACCCAACTTTTTTTTAAAATAGTGAGACAATGTTTCAAGACAATGTATAGATAGAAACCTCCAGAGATTATTAAATTTAAAAAAAAATGTCATCTTTCTTTAAAGCTACCCAACAGAGTCTTTAGTAAAGAACACTGTGATGGATACTCCAATCAAGTTGTAAAATTAATCTACAGATGACACTTATTTTTGATTATACAATGGGGTCAGGAAATTGGAGCCCTGATTGGCTGACTGGCACCTTTCAGCCATGGTAAATCCTGGTATTACCCACGCAAAATGTGCCAGTAAGCTACATTTGGAGCAGAAATCAATCCGATCCCTCAAAAAAGAAAACAGAAGCTGCTGTGTTGGATCCCCACTAAACCGTGATGCAAAAGCAGGACTTTCAAAAAAGCATGGCAGTAGTTAACAGAGAGACCTCAACAGTTCCAAAACCACTTTATATGGCACAGAACACAAAACAGAAAAGAAATCATAGATAGCTCTATCTGCTACTCCTTTCTCTCCAGGTAACACTCGAGAATATAGGCTGCACTTTACACCGCAGCTTTCTCTCCAGTGCACCCAACATACCAGCAATCCCCAACCCCACACTGCAGTCTTCCCAACCCTGATACCAACGGATGGCCGTTCATATCATCTGTCACTCACCTGAGCTGCAGGGTTTAGTCCATCATAACCGAAAAAAAATCTCCCAATTTAATTCAAAGATCACCCCAAAAAAAAAAAGACTCAAGTTGGACCATCGCTTCCCTCTCAGTTAGAGTTGCCACCTTTTAAGAACCCCAAAGTGGGATATTTCTTACTGAAACATGATTTTTCGCATGACATTACGTAACCTCGACCAATATAATAGACTTGTTTTGTCTGTATAATCAGAATTAAGGCTAAATATTGTAGTTTCTTAGTTGTTTCTATTGTTTCTTATCATTTTAAGGTATTTTAGTTAAGGTATGATAGTTTTCTGTAGCATTTAGTGGAAAATTATAAAACAGGTTTACTACTGTAAAGTCAGGACATGTAGTATTTTTCATGTTTTTTTGCAGGACACAGCTGCCCAAATCAAGACTGTCCTGTGAAAATAGGGACAGGTGGTAACCCTACTCTCAATGGAAAAGTTGCACTGACCCTGGGATTGCACCACTGGTAACTCACTGTCCCTCACCATACAGTGTCCCTCTCTCAATCTACCAGCTGGTCATGTCAGTTTCCAATGTAGCAAGCGTAAGTCGAACTAGAACCAGAACTTACAAATGGAAAGCAAACACAAAAGTACATAAGGCAACCTCACCACTCACACCCCAATCTGTAAATATACAACAGAAACTGTGATGCTCTCTGTTCAAAAAAAAAATAAAGAAACAACAAAAACCATGTTCTCCCTTCCCTTAAACATGAGTGATTCAGTTGCAGGATGCTGAGGGGAGGAGTGAATCAAAACAAGTGAAGGCTTGCATGCTCTGTCATCCTGTAGCCATGTGGCAGTGGGGGTTTATTCTACCTAGCAACTGGGAACTATTTTTTCTGGTGGAACAATAATTAAAAAAAATATATAAATATAAAAAAATATAAAAATATTTAAAGTACTAAAAAAAAACACTATTTTTGTTTCATTTTTGTAATAAAAAAGGGAGACAATGTATAATCGCAAGAACCCACTCCAGGATGTGGGTTATACTGGAATTTATCCACTTCTAGTGCAGATTCTGGCACTCGGCCTACGGCCTATGCCCAAACCACACCAGGCATGGGTAAATCCCAGCATAACCCACACCCTGTTGTGGTTTATAGCATAAGTATATTATTGCTGTTATCAAATGGATCACATGTTTGTAAAGAACCCATTGGCAAGCCAGCCTGTTGACATGGCAGGCTGAGGCGCTGGCAGCCACACTGCCTATCACACTGGTGAGCCAGGTTTGAGAATGGACCAGGGTCATTTGGTGGCTGGCCATGGGAATGAGGACTAAGCAAGCAATAATACCCGACAGGGTGGGCAGTATTGGGCAATACTAGACCGCCCAGGGGCTTAATGAGGCCCAATGTCACAGGTGGAGGGCCTTATAACCTCTGGAAGGTCCAGTATTGCCCATATTGCCCACCCTGGAGGCTATTATTGTGCTTAGAAAATGGGCTACATGTGTCATTTTTTATAGAATTATAAAAGAACCTCAAGTAATGATATAAAAAATTACTAGAATTGATTTTTTTAGTCTTTTTTTGATAAAGTAGTCCTTCTACTGCTGCAAAAGTTGCTCCACTAGTCATCACCAGGGGTAGCTGTTATATCTGATCACCACTGCCTGCCTTGCCTCTATTTTTTTGTTTTGTTTTGTTTTGTTTTTTTGTTTTGTTTGTTTGCAGTTTTCTCACTGCCTGCACTGAGGACCAGGGCAGAATCAATATTGAGACAGTGTTTCCTGATTTTTTCCAGTCCCCCCTGCCTGTTCTGGGGTCCAGAGTCAGAGGTGATTTCTGTTGAGTACTTCCGATCCCTGCTGCCTGCCCTGGGGATCGGATGTAACAGCTTTTTTTTTCAGTTTCCTGGTTCTTGCTGCCTGCCCTTAGGGCCAAGACTGAGTCATTACTATTTTCTTTTCTTTTCTTTTTTTTTTAATTTTTTTATAGGTTCCTGGTCCTCGCTGCCTGCACTGAGGACCGGTAGTGTGAAGAGGAGTGCCGGTTCTTAACTGGAAGAGCTGCAAAAGACAAAAGAACTTGCAGCAGACAAGTACCTTTAGGGTGCATGTGAATCAAACAGGTACTGTTGTCAGATAATTTCCTTTACCCTCTGTAAGATGGCGGAATAAAATATTGAGGTCCCTAGGTGCTTTGTACTTTGAATCTCAGTCTCACTCCCATACCCTTGCCACCGGTCCGTTTTCTATCCACCGCTTCTATCTTGGCATTTTTTTTTTTTTCCTTTTTATGGACTGAGATTCTTTTTTACAAGCCAGGCTGGATTCTGGAGATGGGGTCATGTTTTTTTAAAGAAATGAATTGCAGTGGAGTTGTTCTGGTCAGGGTTGTGCTTGCGCGTCTGTGTGCGGTGAACCAAGTTGGTCTTTCCTCTCACTTTGCGAGCAATAAAAAATGGCAGCTACTGAATTTTAAAATTTGAACTGACATAGGGATACCAGTTTTACACTGAGGCATGGCAGGTTGGCTCTTTTATTTCCTGGTTATCTATTGAAAGTTTATGTACCCCCCTGGCAGGGGTACCAGTCAATCAGAGACCAGGAAATAAAAAGTCAATTTTCTACACATCCATAGACTGCTCTCCTCCTTTGGAGAGACAGGACAGTGCATGCCACTGCTTGGCTGCCATCTAGCAGAGACTAGGTGGTCCAGCAATAACCAACAGTCAAAGGGCTAGGTGAATGCACTATGTGTGGCATCTTTACATCATATATCCGTGCCATGGCACACATGCCAACCTTATGAAGCAGGTGAAAATGGACAGAAAAACTGTGCCATGCAGGATGATGCCAGCTGGCACTCCACAGGTCCTGCAACACTGACCAGGTACTTGCTTTTATCTGGATTTGGTCTCGGGGGGTGGATGGCCCTCCCAACCCTGGCTCCACCTTGGGGGTAATCTATGGGGGACCACAGAGTCATGTATGTCCTGGAGATGGTGGGTGACAGGGCTGGATGGGCTGGGGGCCAAAGGGTGACTGGGTGACAATGGGGTATACACATGATGAAAAAAAAGTATCCATTGGCAAGAACTTTTTTCCAAGCTGCAGTGTTACCATGAGATATCACCACAGCTAGGAATGGTTCTTGGACAATCTGACTGCAGGAATTCTCCTACCCACTTGATAATGTTTTATACACTTAATTTAAAAACCACATTAAGTATTGTATAGATAGATAGATAGGTAGCTTGGCAGAAGACACCAGAAGGAAGGAGTGCTGTGTGACTGGACTTCTCTACTGGGACTAAAGAAGTAGAACTCTTGTACTTGGACCTTTAACTTAGGGTAAAAAAAAAAAAACAAACAAAACAAAAAAAAATGTGTGTGTTTGTCTGAGTTAACTGAACTGAATGGTTATCTGAACAGTTATCTAGGCGTAAATCTCAGGATTTTGAAAGGGCTTGATAGCTGTGCAGTTTAAATTACTTGTAGAAAGATCTAGTAAGTAGGGGAAGTGGCTTAGCTAGAAGGAAGCTAAATTTCAAGACTGCCTTAGAAAGATTCTGTTAACAGTTAAGGGGCCAGAAATAAGACATGATGGGAGTGGGGCAGTGCAGTGGCTGTGGAGCAGCAGCCTTCCGGGAGACGTTCTGGAGGATGCAGTGTTGTCCCATCTGCAGGCACCTCTCTGGGCTGAGGGAGGAGGTTGCTCATCTCCAGGCTGAGTTGGACAGGATTTGTGGGACCTCCTCTTCCATCCAGGGACCACCAGTGTCACTGCCGTTGCCTCAGAGGTTGCCAAGAAAGAGGAGCAGTTGGACCACAGTGGGCTCAGGGAGGGTGAGGGTGGTGGAAGAGAGGTGCATCCCTCCAGTTGTACCTCTCCACAATTCCTATGCCATTCTGGCAAAGTGTGGTTCCTCTATGGAGGCACCTGCAGTGGAGACCAAGGAGGATGCTGGGAACCTCCAAAAAGGAGACCCACAGGAGGGTGGCATGGGACCCCACAGGGGAAGGAAACAACTCCTGGTGGGGGACTCCATTGTTAGGAAGGTAGAACTGGGGGAGGAAGGGGAGAGGGATGTGAGGTGCCTGCCTAGTGCCATGGCTTGGAGGGATAGGGAATGAATCCTCAGGATTGCCGGAACAGCTGCACAGGGGAGGGAGCTGGATGTCATTGTCCACCTAGGGACAAATGACCTGGCTAAGAAAGGGAGTAGAGCAGTGCAGGAAGAGTTTGTGGAATTGGGGAGGGGCCTTAACAAGTAGCACGCATGGTAACCTTCTCGGAGGTGCTGCCCATCTATGGCGTAGGAGAGACTAGGGTGTTCCGCACCATGGGATTCAATCAGTGGTTGAAAAACTGGTGCAGAGCTCAAGGATTTGGCTTCATTGGGGACTGAGGGTCCACCTGGAGTGATGCAAGCCTATACTGGCATGATGGGCTGCATCTGTCCAGAAGAGGAACCAGTATCCTAGGTGATAGGTTTAAATGCTTCATTGGCAAGCATTTAAACTAGCCAAGGGGGGGGGGGCACTGGAAAGGAGCAGAGAAATCCTAGCCCCCCAAAAAAAATCACAGTAGTAAGTGCGGTAAACACCAACATAGAGGTGGCGATAGGGAGAAGGGCAGGGATAAAAGGGAAAAGTGACAAAGGCAAGAAGGACAGGGATGGGGCAAAAAGGAGTAAGGCCATCAGGAAATGGAGGGTGATGAGTACCAATGCCCACAGTCTGGGCAACAAGTTCCCTGAGCTGGTGGCCTTGATGGAAGAGGGATGCCTGGATATCGTAGCAGTCACAGAAACATGGTACATGGAGAACCATGCCTGGGAAGTTAACATACCAGGGTACATAACCTACAGGAGAGACAGGCAGGGGAGAAGAGGGGGAGGAGTAGCTCTCTATGTAAAGGAAGGGATAAAAGCAACTGAACAAAAGAGTAAACAGGGAGGAGAGGAGGCACTGCGGGTCACCTTGGAGACTGGAAAGGGCACCACAATCTGCACAGGGGTTGTGTACAGACCCCCATGTCAGGGAGAGGGAATGGACAAGGATATGATAGAAGGCATTCTTAGGATGGCAGAGAAAGGGGAGATACTGTTGATGGGAGACCTGAATATGCCAGATGTTAACTGGAGCACATTTGCTGCAGCCACATCCAAGAGCAGGGCCATTCTAGATGCCCTACAGGTGGCAGGCCTCAGACAGCTAGTTTAGGAACTCACTCATGAGGGAGCAATCTTAGACCTCATACTCTCAAATGGGGGCAGTGACATGATCTCAGATCTAGAAGTGGGTTGCCATCTGGGAACAAGTGACCATCAAACAGTGTGGTTCACGTTAAACTCAGCTACAGAGTCAAGCCATACAAATGTGACGGTACTGGACTTCAGGAGGGCTGACTTTGGCAAGATGGGAGAGTGCCTCAGAAAAGCACTAGCAAACAGGCTAGAAGGAGGGGTGGAGCAACAATGGGGAATCATCAAAACTGCCATCACAAAGGCAACAAGCCTTTGTGTGAAGCAAATAAACAAATCAAAATGAAAGAAAAAGCCACTATGGTTCTCAAAGAGGTGGCTTGAAAAGTCAGGGAGAAAAAGATAGCATTCAGGAAGTATAAGAAAACACAGAAGGAGCAGGACAGAGAGCTGTACCAGTTAAGGCAGAAGGAAGCAGGGAGGGAAGTCAGAATAGCAAAGGCCCAAACTGAGGAAAAGATAGCCAACTCGGTAAAGAAGGGGATAAAACCTTTTATAGGTACATCAAAGAGCATAGAAAGACAAAGGGAGGGATAGTGAGGCTGAATAGAATGAATGGTGGGTGGGCAGAGGGGGACAGTGAAAAAGCAGGGATACTGAATGAATATTTCTGCTCAGTATTCACAAAAGAGGAGGGGGAAGTGCCTAATCAAATTAACAGAAGCACTCTTGATAGGGGGGGTCGATCCCAGCCCTTTCATAGAAGAAAGGGTTCTGCAAGAACTCCTAAAACTGAAGGTGGACAAAGCAATGGGGCCTGATGGAATTCACCCAAGAATTCTAAAAGAATTAAGGAGGGAACTAGTGAAACCACTGACTACTCTTTTCAATAAATCATGGGAGGATGATGTGGTACCCGAGGACTGGAGGAAGGCAGATGTGATTCCCCTTCACAAAAGTCGGACCAAGACAGAGGCAGGAAACTACAGACCTGTCAGTTTGACCTCTGTGGTAGGGAAAGTGATGGAGTCACTTCTGAAGGAAAGAATTGTTGAGTACCTAGAGGCCAGTGGGGCACAGGACCCAAGGCAGCATGGGTTCACATCGGAAGGTCATGTCAGATGAATCTAATTGATTTCTTTGACTGGGTGACCAAAGTAGTAGACCAGGGAGGGGCTGTGGACATGGCCTACCTAGACTTTAGCAAGGCATTTGACACAGTCCCACACAAAGATTAATAGTCAAACTAACCAGCCTGGGAGTGGGTCCCAGGTGGTAGCCTGGGTAAAATATTGGCTGGACAACAGGACACAGAAGGTAATTGTAAATGGAGTCCACTCTGAAGAAAGAGAGGTTACTAGTGAGGTACCGCTGGGTTCAGTACTGGGTCCTGTCCTTTTAATGTCTTTATAAGTGATATTGCAGAGGGACTGAAGGAAAGTAGTCTTTGCAGATGACACAAGATCTGCAACAGGGTTGATACACAGGAGGCATGGAAAGGATGAGAAGGGACTTGGCAAGGTTGGAGGAATGGTCAGAAGTATGGCAGCTTGGATTCAATGCAAATAAGTGCAAAATAATGCACCTGGGAAACAAGAACCCAGGGAAGATTACACAATGGGGAGGTAGTAACAACAAAAAAGGAAAGGGACCTTGGGGTAATCATATCAGATGACCTTAGGGTTTAAAGCAATGTGAGAAGGCAGTAGGAGGGCTGGGGGTATACTGGGATGCATAGGGAGAGGCATCACCAGCAGAAAACAGGAAGTTGTTATCCTCTGTACAAACAGTTGGTGAGACTCCATCTGGAGTACTGCATGTCCAGTTCTGGAGACCCCATCTCCGCAAGGACATAGACAGGATAGAGGCAGTCCAGAGGAGGGCAACTAAAATGGTGCAGGGTCTGCAAGAGAAGCCGTATGAGGAGAGACTAAAGGAGCTTAATATGTATACATTTGAGGAAAGAAGGGAGAGGGGGGACATGATAGAAACTTTTAAGTACCTCAGTGGAATCAACAAAGTCCAAAAGGGTAGCATCTTTCAGAAAAAGAGACATGCAAGAACAATGGGACACAATTTGAAGATAGAGGGGGGTGGTTCCGGGACAATGTGAGGAAGTATTTTTTCACAGAGAAGGTAGTGGATGCATGGAAAAGCCTTCCTGAGGAGGTTGTGGGGTCTAAAACTGTGGGAGAATTCAAGAATGCATGGGACAGACATAAGGCAATTCTTGTGGGGGTAGGAAGAAATAGGCTGTTGGTTAACTAGGATCTGCAGCCTATCCTGTAGGTAGGGAAATGGGCAGACTAGGTGGGCCAAGCAGTCCTTGTCTGCCGTCAAAGTCTATGTTTCTAGACAGACAGACAGACAGACAGACAGACACAGAAATGGACAGATAGAAAGACAAACAGACAGACAGACAGATGGAGAGAGAGATCAGACACACAAAATTATAGATAGACAGACACAGAAATGGACAGATATGAAGACAGAGAGACAGACAGACAGATAGATGGAGAGAGAGAGATCAGACAGATGAAATTACTGCTATGCACTTCATGGACTTGTTCAACTACTGTCTTGATGAGAAGCCTGAACATTCCCATTTGTAATGCCACACTGTGGGTTTTGCATTTAGTGTTCCTGTGTAAAATCAATACTATTTATGGCACATTAACTGAGACTGGTAAAACATCTTTAGATGGGCTGCCCAGTGGGCTAACAGTAGTGCCTCACACTACCAAGTGGATGACTCTGGTTCAGGAGCACAACTGAGTCAACTGCGACTGGGCAGTGAGGGATGGGTAAGGGCAACACATTCCCATAAAGGTGGGGCCACACTACCTCTACCACAGTGTTTACCTATGCTAGGCTGGGGAGTCTGCTCTCTCACAGTGAACTGCACTGTATGCATGCAAGGCTTTTATTAGGTTGTGCAGACTGCTAGTGGGGAGGAATGTGAGAACAGGAAGGGCAACAGGGACTAACATGTAAGGCCCTTGCACAAATGAGGATAAATACCTCCTCTGACACCATTAGAGTGACGGTCCAATACTCTTGGGCCCCCTTAACACCAAAACTCCATCCAACCAAATGTGTGTCCTTGAAGGGGGAATGCTCCACCCTGAAGTCCTGGCAACAGTGAGTGAAGCCAGGGTTCAACTTAAAGCAACAAAAGTAGGGAAATGTGGCATTAGGGTTTCCATCCCTAACTCCCCCTGCCCCAAGCAGCAAACGGACAAGAATACACAAGCAACCACAGACATCCATCATCAGGTAAGATAAACAACATGCAACTGTTTCCAGGTGACAGAAAAGACATCCATCATAAGGGTCCATTGCTTTTGCATCTCTGGTACATGAGGAAACAAGACATACACACCCACTTCTGACTGCAGACAGAAATCCAGCAAATGAGGGGCCCAGCTAGCTGTGTAAGTGCAAGGCTCTACAGGTCCTGGACTTCCATGTGCTACAAATACAGATGTGCAAGGCCCTCTGGCAAATACAAAGTTATGATTCCCAAGTTACAGCTCTGGTTTTGTCTGCAGGAGTGCTTCTGCAGCTACAGATCAACATGCACAGTACTAGACATGAACAACCAGTGATACCCAAATTACAGTAAAACTTCTGTCTGCAGATAGGGTCTGCACAGTGTAAGGCATACACAGCCAGTTGTGGCTGCAGAAGCATAGGCCACTGAAGGGCCTGCACTTCTACAGCTGCAAATACACATGTAAAGTGTGAAACAAACACACTGACTTCTGCAGTCACAATGTAAGGTTTCTAAACAACACTGATTCAGTGTGGGTTTTTTTAAATGCACTGTGTTGTATGCATATGTTCAAAGTGACCAAATCAGTGGCGCTGCATTTATGTTATCTGGAAACAGTTGTATGTTGTTTGCCTTACCTGATGATGGTTATCTGTGGTTGCTTGTGTGTTCTTGTCCTTCTAGCTTCATGGGGGTGTGAAGTTAGGGTTGGAAACCCTAACACCACATTTCACTACTATTGCTGCTTTAGCTTGAACCATAACTGGTGCATTAATGCAGTTATTATGCAATGGATTTCCTTTCCTTTTGAGATAGTGGAATCATATTCTCAGTCATGGGACCTGCATGAACAGATCCATCTAGCTACAGAAACACAGGGACTGGAGCTACAGATACAGATGCACAGGGCCCTCTGGGCCTTGTACCAAGTGAGGAGTTCATCTGATTGCAGAAGAACAGGGCTCTCTGGGCCTTGTATTTCTGTTTGGCTACAGTATTTCTGTGTGGCTACAGATATAGACATGTAGAACCCTCTGAGCCCTGTGCCAAGTGAGGAGCTCATCTACCTGAGGAAGCGGGCCTTGTGCTTCAGTGTGTCTACATATGCAGATACATGGAGTGAGGAGTTCATCTGGCTGCGGAAGCACTGGGCCCTCTGGGTGCTGTGCTTCTGTGCAGCTACAGATGCAGATGTGCAGGGCCCTTCTGGCCTGCACTAAATGTTAAGTCCATCAGGTTGCGGAAGTGCTTCTGTGTGGCTACAGATACAAATGTGTAGGCCCCTTCCTTCATAACATTACTGCTGTTTTAATAATATGACCCCACATTTTCAACATATTCTTTTTAAGACCCCACCTCATAAACCAATCAGGTGAAATGTTTCAAATCTTGCCCAAAAGAAGATTTTACAGAACGACCACAAAATTCCCTTCCAGGCTACATTTGAAAAATGTCACTTTCCTGGTTCATGAGGTATGGTCAACAAAAGACCATGTTAGAAAATTTGAGGTAAAAATCTTTAAAACAAACTTCTTATAAACAGAGATTATCTATACAAAATTCTTCTTTTGTGAGCAGATTTTCTTCTGTCACATAAAAAGAAATCTCACAAAATAAGATCACAAAAGAATCTCACCTCTCAAAAGAAGAAATGTGCATTACATGAGTTTCTTTTCATATGATAGAAGATCATGGAACAAGAAATCTCATGAAAGAAGATAATGAAAGAAGATTCAATTCTCCTCATGAGCCAAGATTTTTCTTTAGTGAGACTCACGAAAGAAGCATTTTGACTCATGAAAGAACATTCATGAGCCCTAGTTAAGCCTTCCACCTAGGATTTTAGGATGCCCCAAACCCATATTTTGAGGTCTTTTTTCGGAGAACAAACTCCAGAATCAAGCTAAACTGGTCCCATTTAGTTAAGATTTATGCGTTTGCTTTTCTCCAGAGCATCATTTTTATATATTTTTAATTTTTCTTTTGGAAAACTGAAAAACAATATGGCAATCATAAGAAAGAAGAATGTTTCCTTACAAAAGAAGAATATCAGCTCAGGAAGACTCTTCTTTCGTACACTGGAAATAATTATTTTGCATCAGACATTAAATTGAAAGGCCCCACCGAGCATGCTCAGAATCAAAATTTTAAATCCTTATAACTCAGAAACTGATTATTTTTTCATCAAACAAAAAAAAAGAGCCTCTTTCTAGGACAAGCCCCTTCTATGCTAAAAAAAATCAGAACAAACTTCTAAAGTATCTGGGTTATAGGTGACAGCAAAAAAACACAGCCAAACCCCCCAATCTTTCCCCTTTGTACACTGTTTGGATCTCAGAATCTAGATATCCAACCATCATGAAACTTGTCCAGTCAAAACACCTTGCCCCTCAAACCACGCATGCAAAACGTCATGTAATTCCACTGACTGGGATTAAAGTTATTGAGGTGTAAAGTTAGGAGTTTAACATTAAACACCCTAACACAATATAAAAACAAGACATACAACATCAAATAATCAGTTAATACAGTTAAAATCAGATACCACTACAACAATTACTCATTTCAGTTAATTATGAAAGCTTTTTTCCACAGGTAGGTTTTTAAACTCTGCTTCAATTCCTCCACAGTTGCACACTCCCATAACCGGTGAGGTAGAGAATTCCAAAGGGTGGGGACTGCATATGCAAAAGTTCTACAATCAAATGACTTCAAATTCACCCTTGGAATCTCTAACAACCTCTCGTCGGCCGAGCGGAGTGATTGACCAGGGCAGTAAGAAACCAAAAGCTCTTTCAGATAGTCCAGGCACTGTATGTATATATATATATATATATATATATATATATGTATAGAGAGAGAGAGAGAGAGATGAGCGTGTATTTGATACTGGAGAGACAAAGTGTGACATTCATGTCCCAGATTTTTTTTACTTAAATCCCATAACTATATCATTGTTACACTGTGTGCATATGGAGATAATGCAATACCAAATGTAAAGATAGTTCATCATCTGGAAGTATAAGAAAATGAGTCTTTAAGTTAGCATGTGGGTCAGGTAATGTACGTAACACGGTGTCCCTTCTGTTGAATTTTCAGTTTAAATTTCTTTTAGTTTTTTTTCAAATTAGTATGGTTACCGAAGCTATTTAGGTACCGTAGTATGCAACATTTCACTATTTTATTCTAAGCATTACCTGATTGTAATTACGCCACAATTTATCTTTGGGCACCACTGCTGTGAAAACAGGACATGTCAAAGTTTTGCTGCTGATTGCATCCATTTGTTTTTATCGTCCCCTTTTTTAATCTGCTGCATGAATCTTGGTGGATACATTAGACACCACTGAGTTTCCTAATTATTCAGTGCAATTTATTAAAAAACATTTTCATAAGAAGTCATGAACGTAACAGTGACACCACAACAAGTCACGAACGCAACAATGACACCACATAAAGTCATGTGGTTAACAGGGACCCAACAAAAGCAACAATGTAAGTGTAACTATCCAACAAAGTCCTACTATAAGAAATACTTATGTTAATGTACATAAAGCAACCATAGTTATCTTTGAATGCATTTTCACTGGGCGTGTCAAAGTTTACCTGCTGATTGCATCTGTTTGTTTTTACAGTTCTTTTTTTCTTAATCAGCTATATGAACATTTGTGTATAAGTTAGACACCACTGAGTTTCCTAATTATTCAGTGCAATTTATTAAAAAACAGTTTTTTCATAAGAAATCATGTACGTAACAGTGACACCAAAAGTCATGTACGTAACAGTGACACCACATCAAGTCATGTGGTTAACAGGGACCCAACAAAAGCAACGATATGTGTAACTATCTGATATAGTTCTGCAACAAGAAAATCTTGTGTTAATGTACATAATGCAACTATAGTTATGTTTAAACATTTACTTTTGAATGCATTTTCTCCAAAGGTGTCAAAGTTTACCCGCTGACTGTATCTGCTTGTTTTACAGCTCTTTTTTTCTTACTCTGCAATTTAAACCTCGGCTGAAAAGTTAGACACCATTTATTGTCGTAATTATTTGGTGTAATTTATTTAAAAGCTGTTTTTTTTTTCATAAAAAGTCATGTATGTAACAGTAACACCACAACAAGTCATGTATATAACAGTGAGATCACCGGGACGAGAAGCAGAAAGGAAGTTTCTTGGGCAGGTGTGGGCTTTTAAGACCTTCAAAGCTCCAGCAACAATACAGACAAGTGCTTTTAGTTCTGCAAATGGACCACTGGTGTTGTGGAGAATTTTTGGAGCCATAGTCTTGTACTTAACAGGGTGGCGCCAAGGGAGGAGGATCCAAATATTTAATTAAAACATCATGAATACCGCAAAGTAAAGAAAAAAATTAGAAATGATGTTAAGGAGAGTCAGAGGCACTACAATTGGGGTGGGTTATTACAAAAAAAGCTATTTGAAAACCAGGGCTGTGCAAGTCCTGAAAGTACTGTAGGGGGACATCGCTGGTTAGTATGTTACCAGGGGAAAAAGGCATATAAAACTACATAAATTATAAATTTAGAAATAATAAAGTTTTAAGAAGCTCAAGAGCTAACTATGAGATACACGCATACAACTTTTTTTTCTTTAAAATGTAAATGTTGAGACTGCAATGAGGCACTCTATGAGTGACATGGAACAATGTCACAAAATGTTATCTTTCTTAAGGGGGAAATGTGGCACTCCAGATGGGTCCACAGCAAAACAGCAACACAACAGAGGCTGATGTTATTTACAGTATGTCCTTATTGAGTACAATACTAGGGAGTATTAGAATGGAAACATTTTATTAGTTATTTAAGAAGTTACAGGCCATTATTATAGAGGTGATGGAAGTCTCTCCAGTACTGTACACAGACATATTCTATCTATCTATATATATATATATATATATAATAGTGACATGGTAGTGCGACTATAGTTAGGGTTGAGTACCCCATTTAAGGTTAAAGTGTTAAATTTTGCATTTTAATAACTTTGCCACTGTAAGATGGATTTGCCTGAAATTTGGCAGGCACAGAGTGGTGCCATAGATCTCTGGATCTGCCAAGTTTTGTAATGGTTCTGCATATGATTGCGGAGTTACAAAACAACATTCCATAGTGCATTTATGCTTTTTTGCACATTCTTTGCTCACATCTACAGGTTGCACAGTTTGTGTGACTAGTCCGAAAACTTCAGGGAACATGTGGCCATGGTCTCCAATGTGCCTTTTAAAGATTTCATTAAAAAATATTAAACGGTTCAAAAGTTATTCAAAAAACAAATTTCCCATTATAGACAATGGGAAAAGTTAACAAAAAGTTCGACAGTGTCGCAAATGCAGTTTTTAGTGTCACAAATGACCCCTGTAGTTTCGTGAGTTCAACCTTTTTTTTCAGTTAGTGGTCACATAAATGCTTGGCATTTAAATTTGGGACCCTCTAGGGACACAATTATGTTTGTGTTCACCTAGTTGGACCCTGAGGATGCTAGCCATGTCTTTTTGGGGGGGTTTAACACCGCAGAAATATGTTTTTGAAATTTTTGTAAACTGTAGTGTCACAAAGCGGTGTCACACTTGAAACACTTTTGTGATTTTTTTTGTGAAGGTGTCATGATTTGTGACACTACTTTGTGACACTATGGCCAAAATAACAGGAATTCTTTGCCACCCTGCTGCAAAAAAACTGTTTCGTCTTTTGGGCTGAAATCTGGAGGGAAGAAAACCAACATCCCACAGATGTGCCTTTTGGTGGTTTGGTGACAAAATATTACAGGGATGCAAAATTATGGTACTCTGAAGTTGACACTTTTTCCCACAGACTAACATTACAGCGTCCGTTGCACCTTTCGGGGCCCCATATCGCGGAAACACTTTGAGATATGGACTTTTCATCAGAAAAATGATTAGCCCCCCACTAGGGGGCTAACTGCAAAACTAACCAGGAAAGTCATAAATCATATGACATTTTAATTTTTTTTCTACATCATACGGTTCCTGAGATATAAGCAATTTAGTATTCCAAGTGCTAATTTTCTGCTCCAAGGCCTATTATTACACATACATTCTTTGTACTCACTGTGTTTCTCTATGCAGCTGTTAGGCAAAAGCAAGGTGTGCTCTTCTGTTACTGTTGCAGTTAGCATTCCCACTTGCGTTTCTGTACCCGTTTGCGTTAGTGTTCCCATGTACGCCACCGTATGTGTTTCGCTTTGCGTTTTCATTTGCACTTGCATTTGCATTACTGTTACCATTTGTGTTTCCACTACTGTTTCTATTTGTATTTCATTTTGCAACATCGTGTGCACTACCATTTGCATTTGCGTACGCGCTTCCATTTGCGTTTGTCTTTTCTTTAGTGTCATCATTGCTGTTACCGTTACCATTTTGCATTTCCAATTGCAGTACCATGACCATGTGTGTTATGGCTTGCATTTCTGTACCCGCTTGCATTTGCGTTTCTGTTTCAATTACCGTTTGCACTTGCGTTTCCATTACCGCTTGCATTATCGTTTACGTTTGTGTCACCATGTGCATTACCATTTGTATTTGCATATGCACTTCCATTTGCATTGCCATTTGCATTTGTGTTTCCTTTGGCATCATCGTTGGTGTTACCTTCAGCATTTGCATTTCCAATTGCATTACCGTGACCGTGCGTGTTACGATTTGTGTTTGCATACGCACTTGCATTTGCGTTTCTGTTTTCAGTAATAGTTGCACTTGCATTTCTATTACCGTTTGCATTACCGTTAACATTTGCATCACAGTGTGCGTTACCGTTTGCACTTGCATTTGCGTTACCGTTATTTCACTATTTATAGTGCATATTCTCAAAAAGAAGGGAAATTCATGGCAAAAAACTCTGTTTAATGCATCAGTTAGGGTTGTTCCACAGCAACAAAAGCAAGGAAATTTGATGTTAGGGTTGCCACCCCTTGCACCCCACCCCCAACCTGCCCCCACCAACAGGCATAGGGGTCTGCGATGAGATCGTCTGTCCTAACTCTCACCCCATTCTTTTATACTGCACCACCTCAGCTTGTCTACACATGGGATGGGATGAGAGTTAAGACCGACAACCCCAACACACATCCCAATGCCTGTTGGTGGGGGCGGGGTTGGGATGGGGTGGCAACCCTAACATCGAATTTCCTCACTTTTATTGCTGTGGAACAACCCTAACTGATGCATTAAATGAGTTTTTTTTTGCCATGAATATATATGTATATATATATATATATATATATATATATATATATGTATACTATAGTGCATGGTAGTGCCACTATAGTTAGGGTTGAGTAAGCACTTTAATGTTAAACCTCCAATTTTCCACCTTAATAACTTTGACACCGTATGACGGATTCGCTTAAAATTTTGCATGCTTGGTCTGGTACCATAGATCTCTGGATCTGGTAAGTTGCGTTATGGTCAGATGTACAGTTGTGGAGCTGCAGAATGCCAAATATCGTAAAAAAAAAAAGGACTTTTTGTGCATTTCTTTGCTTGCTCCTACAGCCCGCAAGGTTTGTCCATTCAGACCAGAATGTTCAGGGAAGATGCAGTCTTGGTCACCAATGGGCCTTTCAAAGATTTGGTTTAAAAATATTAAACTGTTCAAAAGTTATTCAAAAAACAAATTTCCCATTATAGTCAATGGAAAAAGTTAGCAAAAATCACAAAACATTTGCAAATGGTATTTTTGCTTTCCCAAATGGCCCTTTTACTTTCGTGATTTGGCCATCTTGTTTACAGTTAGTGGCACAGATAAATGCCTAGTGTTTAAAACTGGGACCCTCTGGGTAAACACTGATTGTTGTGATAACGCAGTGCGGTCCTGAGGATGCTAGCCCTATCTTTTTGGGGGTGTTAAACCCCCAAGAAATGGCTTTTCCAACTTTGGGAAAAAAGTTATTTTGCAAAATGCTTTCACAAATGTGAAAGTTTTGTGATATATTTTGCTAAACTTTCATGATTTGTGAGATTAATTTGCGGAAGTATTCTCAAAATAACTGCAAATCTTTGCCATCCTCTTTTGGGCTGAAATTTGCAGGGTGGCAAGCCCTGGTCCTATAGATGTGTCTTTTGGTGGATTGGTGCAAAAACATTATACAGGCCCAAAGTTACAGCATACCGAAGTTTAGACATTTTCCCATAGGATAACACTGTGGTGCCCATGACGCCTTTCGGGGACCGTATCTCAAAAACGGTTCAAGATACGGATTTTTCGTTGCAAATATTCTTAGTCCTCCATACAGAAACTAAGTGCATAAGTAGGTTGGAAAGCCATGACAATCATGAAATTTGAATTTTTTTTCTGATTTGTACGGTTACTGAGATATTTGGGAATTATAGTTCCAATTGCTCATTTTCATGTCCGAGGCCCACTATTACACCCACAGAGTTAGCAGTCACAGTGCTTTTTGCTGCCCCTATCTCTGACACAATGCGAGATCTGGATTCAGTCAACTTTAAGTTGTGAGAACTACTCATGCTCATGATTACAGCCACACTTGAATGTTTTTTCTAGCTGCTACGGTTCCTGCGATATGGGCAAATTAGTGTTACAAGGGTTTCCTGCCTTACAGGGCTGCTGTATGGCTTCATACGTATGTGTAAGTGGGAGCACAGGGCCAGGAGGGCCCGTGCTCCCATATACGCATACCATTACACAAAAAATGGACAATGTAAAGGAAGCACAGGTCCCGGAGGGCCCACGCTCCCACTAACACATACCACTTACATTACACTTTCTCAAAAAGAAGGGAAATTCATTGGAAAAAGCTCCATTAATGCAGCAGTTAGGGTTGTTTCCACAGTGATAAAACTGTGGAAATGCGGTGTTAGGGTTATCACCCCATCACCTCAACCCCATGCCCCATCCTCAAACCCCTAACTCCACATGCCCCCCACACACACACACATGCAAGACACATGCAAGATTGTAAGACACTATACTAGTCAGTCACATCTGTAAGCACAATATAGAGGATAACGTATGGGCAGGGGTGTGTAACAATGCTATGTTTGTCTTTGAGTGGTTCTCTTGGCAACTCTGTTAAACCTTGAGAGTGAAGCTAGAGGTTTACAGGGGTGCCAAGGGCCACGAGAAGGCAAACAGCGTTGTTGCACACCACTGACCATACGCTGTCTTTTACAGTGTATGGTCAGCGGAGAAACAAAAAAAATGAGGCCAGTGTTGGAGACAATAATCTACTACTATACAACAGGCTGCAGGCTTACCATGCAGTGAAGGATGACATCCGTTCCTGGGTTTTCAAAGCGAGCATTTTTATTTCTAAACTTTTTAAAGATAGGCATGTTCAGCTGTTATGGGGGGCCATGGCAACAGCATCACATGGTGGTTTGAATCTGTTACACTATCGATGTGACGCATCGTCGATTGTATAACAGAAGCGTGACATCACATCGATAGTGTAACAACGCTGTAAAAAGATGATTTTTGGGCCATAACAGCATTCTACCATACATTATAATCATGACACAGTACTCCTTTCACATAACACTATGTAATGAAAAACAAATATAGTGTGATCAACTCTTTACTGCCAGCACAGTATGAGGGCACGTTATAGCTGGCATATCTTTTTCATACAGTGAAACTTAGTCTGCACAAACTTTCTAAATATTGATTTTTATGTGTCATAATTCAACGATTGGCTCACTGCAGGTATCGCTGCCACCACATAGGCATGTGGTAGTAGGACAGACACAGCTGACACATACATAGTACTTTTCACATACTGCTCAGGTATGAAACTAGCACTATCACATGTTGTAATACTGCTGCGTTAACTGGAAATATTCATTAGCAGCATGTTATGGTTAGCTTTGGATATTACAACTGTTGCTGTCACATATTCCTTGTAAACTATACTACAAAACATTACTGTTATTATTATTACCATTTGTTATTAGGACTGACTCACTGTCAGAAAAAAATATGGAAATATCCACTGACTGTTGCTAGGGTTATCCAAACTCTTATTTCCAATACAGCTATCTATAGATGACCGTAACACCACATTTCCACACTTTTGTCACTGTGGAAACAACCCTAACTGATGCATCAATGGAGTTTTTTGCAATGAATAAATATATAGATAGATAAAAAAAATATATATATATATATATATACATACGCACACACACATATATCTTTTGCAAAACACTTTGTTAATGCATCAGTTAGAGTTGATAGACATTGACAAAAGTATGAAATGTGATGTTAGGTTACCCCACCACCTCTCCACCCTTCACACACCAACAGACACGGGTGTATGGGTTGTCAGGGTTCAAACTCCACCCCATTCCATGTGTAAGCAAGCTGACATGCTACAGTATAGGAGAATGGGGTGAGAATTAGGCCTAATGCCTTTGGCAACACACCGACATCTGTTGGTATGTGTAGGGTGGGTAACAGGGGTGGGGTAGTAGGGGGTAACCCTAACATCACATTTCCATACTTTTGTTGCTGTGCTATCAACCCTAACTGATGCATTAACAAAAGTTTTTTTGCAATCAATTTCCCTTCTTTTTGAAAAAGTATAATGTAACTGGTAACTGGTATGTCATTGTGGGAGCGCGGGCCCTCTGGGACCTGCGGTCACTTCATGTTGCCCAGTTTTTGTGTAATGGTATGTGTATTTGGGAGCATGGGCCCTCTGGGCATTGCACTCCCACTTACACATAAATACGAAGCCATACAGCAGCCCCATAGTACTGAAAGGGAACCCCTGTAACACTTATTTGGCAATATCTCAGTAAGCGTAACAACTATGAAAAAAATTCCACTGCAGTTGTAATCATGACTTATAGATGTATGCTACTTCATGGTATCCCACCTTTCAAATGAGATGCTAAACCGAGGTCCCATCTGCCTATTCTGGTGGTAGTTCAGGTGGATGTTAAAGATCCCATGGCACTTCACAAAAAGAGCAGGGGGAATTTTTATTAAAACTTGAAATTAAAATATATACAGAATAGTGTGACTTCACACAAAATCATAATGCAAAAATAAAGGCAAACATAAATAAGTATTTCATCATACATTCAATACAAAATTCCATTTTTATAGTCCCAAAACTTATTAACAAATGCTAGCCCCCCCCCCACTAAAAGAGTAGGGGAATTTTTTTTCAAAACATGACACAAAATAGACAGACTCGTATTACTTCATACAAATTCAAACTGAAAGAAATCAAAAACATGAATAAGTATTACAACATACATGAACTTCAAACAAAAATAATCCATGTTTATACAAAACCCCTTCCCCACTAAAAGAGTAGGAAATGTTTTATCCAGAACTTAAAGGAATATACAAAATAAATCAGCATTTCTTCATACAAAGACGGCAAAAGGAGAAAACGTAAATACAAAAGAGCATTACTGCATACCTTAAACCCTATAGCATAAATAACAATACTGTAAGTATACCCCCTCCTCCTCCCTGCTAAAAAAGAGTAGGGTAATGTTGTATAATAAATTTCCAAAAGCAAAACAAATACAAGGTTGGTGAACGCAGTATATTTTAAGAATCTAGCCTAAAGGGTCACTTGGCTGGGAGTTACATAGCTTTTGAGTGCCTCTGGTGAGAGGTAAAGGTAGGGCTGGTTGCCGTGGTAACTACGGATTGTGTATCCCGGGATAAATTGCCTGCTCAGCAGCCCAGAGCACCGAGGGAAGGTGGAGGAGCCACCTACATTCCCTGGCATCCCCAAACAACATCTAGCCACTGGGAAGCAAGCGTAGTGCTCCCTGTAGTAAAGTCCACCGCATGATGTGTCATATTTTATGTATTTTTTGATTGTTTGCTGCCTTAATTGACAGAGTGCTCCTCACTAGGCAGGAAGTGGGCTACCTTGCACTTCCTGTTGGGGATGGATAAATTGAGCACCTCATGCAAGCAGGGCAAATGTATGGCTTTGCGCGCAGAGACACGCATGTCTATGCATATCTGCTGTGTCTGCAGCGGACACCAGGGCCAGGAGCTTGAAAGAAGTGTGTGGAAATCACAAAGGTGATAAATTACCTGTTCACTAGCCAGCCAAAAATTCACTTAGGAAACTAAGTATCTGATTAAGTGGGCAACTGAACAAGGAACTATAATGCCACAGAGCTGGGGTAATGCTAAAAAGCTTCAGAAATAATGTTCACAATGCAACATGTATATTGAGGGGGACAAGATACAACATTTTAGATGTAACAATTGTTTGCTAGTCAAAACTCTGCAGGAAGAGATTACATCGTTATTGGGGAGGCTGGAGGTAAAAAAGGAGATAAGGGATTTAGAGGTGTTTATTGATTCAGTATCAGACAGTATCATAGTACAAGGAGAGAGCATGGCAACTAGCACTCCTAGTCGCTTACCAGTAAGCAAAAAAAACAGTAGTAAACAAAACTAATAAAAAAGGCTTGCTGCTTAAAGCAAACAAAAGGAAAGCCACAAATAAGAAGGAGAGCATACATCAAAAAGAGACTCTCAAATTATTTAATAGATATGAATCATTGGATAAACCATCTGAGGAAGCACCAGATAATAGCAAGCAATTAAGTAAGACAACTGAAAATGGGGAGTCAGATGGTATAGACAGTCATAAAGATTCATACCAACCAGATAGCAATGTTAAACAGACACTGCATACTATACCTGTGGAAGATTTGAGACAGAATAAGTTTAAAAGGAAGGATATTCTGGTAATTGGGGATTCTATAACAAGGGGGACTGATGAAATAGTTTGTAGAAATAGGAAAATGTACACAACAGTTAGCACTTTACCTGGGGTAAAAGTGACAGATCTGGATGAACTACTGGATGGTTTAATGGAGAATTCACAAGAACCTTTGGTCATATTACACATTGGGTTAAATGATATAGGAAGAAACAAAGTAGAAACCATTAAATAATGTTTTATGAGTATAGTGGATAAAATCCAGGCTAAGGGAAGGGATATTACAATTTCAGGGATTTTACCAACACATGGTCTAAACGAGCACAAAAATTGGACCATAAATCAGATAAATGGATGGCTGCATTCCTTTTGTGCAGATACACAAATTGGTTTTATGGACAATACCAAAACATTTCAAAATAGGGCTATTTTTAAATATGATGGGATACATCTGAATAGAGCAGGAATTAGAATCCTGGGTACAAAGCTAAACAAAGTGGTACAATTTAATTTAAACTGGAAGGAGGGAGGCAGGAATTTACAAACATAAGGGAACTGAAAAACTAGAGCCTGTATGGCAACAAGGGTGTGGAATGGAATATAGTATTGCTAAACGCAAGAAGCTTGACAACTAAATTTCATGAGTTCCAAAATATGCTAGAATCTAATAATATTGATATAGCTTTAGTAACTGAAACCTGGTTGGACTAATCAGATAATTGGGAGAAAAATATCATAGGTTATAAATTATATTCAAGATCCAGAGAACAAAGGAGAGGTGGAGGTATAGCAATATATATATAAATGATTCCATAAACAGTGAGCAAGAAATGGTTCATTTAAAAAATGTGGAGATGTTATGGTTGAAAATAATGCACAAATCTAAACTAAGACAAGACTGGGACTGGTTTATAGGCCTCCGTCTATAACTAAGCAAGATAATGACCTTCTCTTGGAATATATTGCCAATTTAGACCCAGCGGATGATATCCTGCTTGAGGGGGACTTTAATATGCCTAATATTGACTGTTTGGAATCTAAGGGAAAACCAGCATGGAAATGAAATTTTTGGAAATAATAGATCAGATAGGGGTGGAACAAAAAGCGTAATTTCCAACCAGGGGTTCAAACACTTTGGACTTAGTTCTAACCAATATGGGTAATAAAATAAATAACATTGAGGTCAGAGGCCTCTTAGGTAATAGTGACCACTGTATTGTGTTTTTTAAGATGTTAGGGGAACCTAGTACTAACAATGTCATTGGGTTAACAGAGAAACTAAATTTCAACAAAGCAGACTTTCCAGGATTAAGAGCAGAAATGGCTGCTTGGGAATGGGAAACAGAGTTTGCAAACCAATCAGTGGAAAATATGTGGGAAAAACTAAATAATAAGATATTAAGGGAAGTACATAACTACATATTAAACATGAGAAAAGCTAGTAGGAAAGGTAACAAATGATGGTTTAATACTAAGGATTAAGAAATTGGTTAAAGAAAAGGATAAAATCTTCAAACAGATAAACAAACAAAATAATCAAGAAAGATGGTTAGTTTATAGGCAGAAGATCAAGTAGCTTAAGAAGGAAATAAAAATGACCAACGCTAACTATAAGCCTACGTTAGCTACAAGGGTGAGAGATAATTACAAATCATTTTTCACATATATAAATGGTAAAAAGAAGGCACAAAATAATATTGGTTCCTATGTTAATACACTGGGGAAAACTGTGACTGATACCAAGAAACTGGCAGATATGCAAAACTCATATTTTAGTTCAGTATTCAACTAAATAACTGATTCTTATAATAGGATTAAGTCAAGTTCACAGGTCAAATTTTGATAGAGTCTGAAGAGGTATTAAGGTGACTGAAGGATATTAATATCAGTAAATCCCCAGGCCAGACAATATACACCCCAGAGTACTTAGAGAATTGGCAGACAGCATAGCCCCATTATTGACTTATATATTTCAAAAATCTATGGATCAAGCCATAGTGGTGCAGGGTTGGAGAGATGCATTAGTGGTACCCTAATTAAAGAAAGGACCTAATACAAAGCCTGAGAATTTCAGACCGGTTAGCTTAACCTCTATAGTAGATAAAATATTCAAGGGAATTATAAAACAGCATATATTAGCCCATATAACATTATACAAACTAACGGATGAAACTCAGCACAGCTTTACAAAGACTAAATCATGGTAAACAAATATGTTAACCTTTTATGAAAAAGCAAATAAAGCCTTGGATATGGGGAATGCAGTGGATATTATATTTCTGGATTTTTTCAAGGCATTCGACAAAATACCCCACAAAGAATTGATTGAGGATCTGATTAGTGCAAAATTACCTGCTAACATAGTAAACTGGGTGGAGGCATGGTTGGGTAACAAAAGACAGAGAGTTGTTATAAGAAGGACAATGTCAGATTGGGAAAGGGTTACAAGTGGGGTCCCACAGGGGTCAGTGTTGGGGCCATATTTATTTAACATTTATGTCTCATCAGTCAGGTGTAATTTCCCAAACATTTGGATGAATAAGTTCACAGATGATTGCAGGATTGGGGGCTTAGTAAACACAATTGGAGAGCAACAAAATGTTCAGAAAACCTTGGACATGGTGGCAAAATGGACAGAGCAGTTCAAATTAGAATTAAACAAATGTGCAGTGATGCACCCGGGTAAAAGAAATACCAACTTCAATTATAAATTAGGAGAAACTGTACTTCACAAGACTGAAGAAGAAAGAGATCTGGGGGTGACAGTAACGAGCGACTTGAAATTTAGTATACATTGTGGGCTGATTGACAAGAAGGCAAACCAGGCAGTGTACTGCATTTTTAGAAACACTGGTAGCAGAGATAACAGGGTGATTTTGCCCCTTTACCAAGTGTTGGTGAGGCCACATCTTGAATACTGTGTGCAGGTATGGTCCCCATATATAAAAGCTGATATAAGAAGGTTGGAGGGGGTACAAAGAAGGGCAACAAAGAGAATTTGTGGCATGGAGAAAAAAACATATGAGAGATTACAGGAGTTGGGATTGTATACTTAAGCAATAATGCATGACAGGGTGTGGTATATCATGGGATAGCATCAAGCCTCGGGTGGTTGGGCACGAGGCCGCAGGCCAAATGCGTCCAACGACCTGAGAAGTGACGATATCCCATGATATACCACACCCTGGAGTGCATTATTGCTATTACGAACAGGATTACAAAATTGGTGTAAATAAAAAATGATAAAAAAAATCTAATATTTTAAAAACTTATTTGTAAGGGATAGTGTAGGAGTATTATTTCAGAAAATAGTTCTAATTGGGTTGTGGTCAACAGGTGGCGCTGTTGTAGGTAGTGTAGGGACCTCTTCTTATGTGTTTGCCCCCCCGCTTGAAAAACAAAGTTTGTTGCTGTGTAGTATGTGCACTTTTTTTCACCTTTTGTTGTTGTTTTACTTAGAAACTGTCTAGCAACGTGTACCTTAATTGTTTTACTCATAAACTGCATAACTATGTGCACTGTGGCTCCTCGAGTTTTTATCTCCGTTATGATGAGATTTCATCACAGGTTTAACTTGCCCGCAGTGCTACAGCTGTATTTGTGAGGGAAGACAGACAGCTGTTGAGGTGAGGCATCACGGTCTATGTTTAGAGGACTGCCAGTCTGTAGCATGGGAAATATGCTGGCCGTTGGAGCTGGAGCTGAAACGTTGAAATGCTCAGCTCGAACTGCCACTTACTCCATACTGAATAAGGTCATGGTGCAACCTGCTCAGTACAGTCAGCACATTTTTTTTTTGGGGGGGGGAGCCTGTGTAAAGCAGCTATTGTTAAATGGGCCTTTCTTCAGGATGTGGCTATTGGGAGTGTGGATCGGCATGGCGGTTTTGTGGGGAGCACAGTGATTTGGTGTGCAGAGCGACAGTTTCATTTTTGAAAAGCAGAGTGGTGTTCTGTGTGCCACACCTGGAGGCAGTTTGGATGTTGTAAGTGAGGGGGTTGCTTTGTTTTTCTGCCACTCATATTGGGTCTGATGGCTCCTCCCTGCAGGCAGGTGTTCTGGTGAAGTAAGGGATATGGGGAGCATAGCAGTCGGAGGAGTTCATTTCCCATAAGAAGGTTGGTGGCCGGAGGTTTTCTGAAGCAGTTATGATGTAGCTCAATATCATCACTGCTTCAAAAACGTCTTGGTCAATCAGCGACGCCCATGTATGATCACCAGTTCATAAATTACAATACCGTAGACTCAGGGGAGATATGCGCATGATTTATACAGCTTTCCAAGATGAACAGTTAAGTAAGAACTTGGGACTTACAGTAAGAAAGACTTATTTGTATGAACATGGGGACATAGCTTGCAATTAGAACAGAAAAAAATGGAATACCTTAAAAAGGAAAAACTGGTTCAGTCGGGGGGGGGGTCCGACTGTGGAACAGTCTACCTAGGGATATAGTACAAAGCAAAACCATGGACTCATTTAAACTAAGTCTAGATAAATTCTATAAAAACAAGAGTAATTTAATATAAAGTCGGTAAGGCAAGCATTAAGGACGAAAGTCTGTGTAGCTTGAAGAACCTATGAACCTATTATACACAAAATCATAGTAAAACAAATTAAGACAAAACTTGGTATACCAAGTATCAAAAATATAAACCATGACACATTCTGACATGGCCATAATCTGAGAGAAAAAAAAAGATCTCAATAAAAAAAGGGGGGGACACCTTAATCAAACCCCCACCCAAGTATGAAACCAGAAAGTACCAAGTCCTCTCATCCTGTGTCTAGCCAAGTCAAAAGTTTCAATTTTTTCCCATAAATGTGAGAAGGAAGCTTCTCTTGGTCTTCTTTCTGAATACGTAAAACAGCTTCTCTGACTGTCCAGAATAACTGATCCAGAGTTATAAAACATTGCTGTAGGGACCATTTACATCTGGCTTGCCAAACGTGGTACTTAATGCACCCCAAAATACCATGAAAAAGGTTTACATCATAGTGGCTCCCAGAACGACAGACAATACTCAGCAACAAATTATCAAGTCATAAATTAATAAACGGAGTAGAGGTCCAATAGCAAGATAGAATCTCCCAGCATTGTTTAACATAGGGACATAAAGAAAACAAATGTTCCATAGATTCAGCTGGGCCTTGACACATGTTTATTCATGGACAAGCCCGTTCTGCAGTACTTTTGTGCTGAAGGTTGCCCTTAACATTAAGCTTAACATGGAACCCCAACCATGTTATATTCCACGTACAATGGGGCATTGTGGAGTAAAGTAACATGGCCTTAATATTCAATCATTCCCACTGTGGTCTGTCCACAAAGTCAAGGGATTGGAAAAAATAAGAAAATTGGAGAGCTGTGTAAAAATCCTTCCTTTTAGTATGCAAAATTGTGGATTTTGTCACTTTCCATAATCTGAGTTTCCCAAAACAGTAGTAAAAATAATTGGGAAGACCCTGTATATGTTTTTGTCATGCAATAGGTGTGTCCCATCCCTAGTCTTCCAGCCATGGGGAGATAACATCAGATACCCAGGGAGACCAGAGATGAGGGAGATTACATAATAAAGGACGAATATTAACATATAAAAAAATGAAAAAAAAAGAAACAAATAAAATTCACCATGTGCAAACCACCCTGTTCTTTGGGGAGATATAATATTCCTCTTTTTATGGGTTCAATCAACTTCCCCAAATAGCCTGAAAAAATACACTGACCAGAGAAGTCTCCAAATGCTTGGGTAGAGAATAAATGGCAGCCAGATGCAAAAAGAACCCAATTAAAAAGGTTTTAATCATAAAAATCCACTTTAACTTCGACATCCTCCACTTATTCCAGAGATGTACCCTGGTCATGGCTTCCTTAATAAGCTTGTCCCAATTATATTCATCTGCTTTATCAATGCCAAAGTAAATACCCAAAATTTTAACTTCGGAGAACACTACTGGAATACCCATTACCACACCATATGTACATTCACCCCCTCCAAGATAAAGACGCTTACTTTTCAGCTGGTTGAGTTGAGCGCCTGTTCCTTTGATAAAAGCCAGTGTCACTGCTTCGGCGGCCTTACTAGAGGGAATATCTGCCAAAAGGAGGCAAAGATCATCAGCATATGCAACCGTGCGAACCTCAGATGTACTATTAAAAAAAAGCCCTCTAACAGTCTCAGTCGAGTTCAGTTTCACTAAAAGGGGGTCTAAAGCTAAAATGTATAATAAAGGGCTGAGGGGACAGCCCTGATGCACACCCTTAGTATGTCTGCGAAATCTACTAGTACAGCCACTGACATATAGAGCTACCTCAGCCTGTGCATAAATCCCCTTAATCCAAGACAAAAAAAGAATTGGGAAAGCCAACTGAATGCATACATTTCCATAAATAAAGGTGAGATATTCTGTCAAATGCCTTCAGTTGATCAAGGCAGAGTAAAAAAACCATAACCTCCCCCAATCTGCTTCTATCAAAAATTTCTCTTAGTAAAGTCAGAGCATCCATAATAGTCCTGCCAGACACAGAACAAAATTGGGAAGCATGGATAATAGAATTTAAAACTACTGAAATTCGATTACTTAACAATGTAGTCAAAATTTTACTATCAGAGTTCAAAAGTGTGATTGGCCTCCAGTTCCTTAAATCTGCTTTATCACCAGTTTTATAAAGAAGAATCACTAAACCCTAATTAAAACTATAGGGGAAACTCCCTTGTTCCAAACTGATAACCTACACCTGGAGCAATTCAGGCCCTAGAATCTCAAAAATAAAAGGATAAAGCTCATTAGGAAGGCCATCATTCCCCGGCAACTTCCCTCTAGGCAAACCTTTAATCACCGTTTCCAATTCTAAGATAGTCGGGGTTGGGTGAGGGTAGGAGCAAACTGCACCGGAATCTGAGGCAAAGAACAAGTGGCCAATTAGGTATCCAGTTTTTCTGCTGAAAGTGTCTGGTCCGCCTTAAATAGTTTAACCAAATATTTGTCCAACTCATGCAAAATAGCCTTCTGGGACGTCACTTCATCACCAGAGGAAGTGATCAATTTTCTCATATCTTTTTTTTTTTCCTTCACTGTGCACAGTTTTTAAAGGGATTAATGGCATCCTGCCCACCCTGAACCCCAAATCGCTGTTCTATTTCTAAAGCCTGTCTCCTGTCATAATGGACTTGTGCTAGTTGTTGTTTTATATCTTGTACCTCGACAGGGTCAACAAACTCTCCCCTATTAAATCTAGAATATGCCAGACAGAGTTTGTGTCTAAGATTCTGGTATGAGGCACGTTTGTTCTTTCCTAACAACTTCCCTGTACTCTGAAAATATTGTTTAATATCCAATTTAGTCTCCTCCCACCACTGTTGGGCTGAATCATACAGAAAGTACACCGATTTTCTTGCCTGAGGTAGGGAGAGAAAACCCTCTTCAACAACTGGAATGGACAATAAGGAGATGTTTAGTTTCCAATACCCGGTGCCTTTTGAGGTAGCTAGGTAATTGGAAAATGTAACTTGTAACAGCATGTGATCTGAAGTTGCCACCGGTAATAATAGTGGGGCTCTATATTGTAAGTTAGAGGAAACACCAATAGTCTATCCTAGACCATCTTGTCCTGGAAAAATAGGTAATGCCCCCCCTTTTGCAGCAGTATCAAAAACATCTATCAACCCTGTCAATCTAAGCATCTCATTTAAAAAATTGGAATCGCAATATAGCTTAGCACCATGTGCCCCTCTATCCTTGGTCATTCTGGTAATATTCAGATCACCTCCAAACAAGACATTCCACCTGGTGAAGAGGTACGGCTGTATTTTTGATAATAACTCAATTCTCTCAATTTTTAATTGGGGGTTGCACACATTAATTAATCTAAAATCCGAATCATGTATAGACACGTCTAGCAATAAACATCTACCTGATTCTATTTCAATCACATTAGTGATCTGAATGTCAGATATGCAAAAGCAAATGCCCACCCCAGAACATGCCACCTCCCCCTCCCTGGACCAATAACAGGGGCCCTGGAGCCATGCTGCAGAGGCAGCATCAAAGTATTCCATGGTATAGAGCCATGTATCCTGGAAAAATACCAAATCTATGTCCTTCTCAGAAAAAAAATCAAAAGTAGCTAGTCTTCTTTTAACAGAACGAATGCTATTAATGTTCAAGGTAGCTACAGTGAGGTCATACCCAGAAAAAGGTGATATTGTTGGAATAATTAAATGACAGACTGTTTTTTGGGGCACTCTTCCTAAGACCAGGCCTAGAACCCACTACCTTCTTTTTAGGTTTTTGTGAGCGGTCCCATGCTACCACCTGCTCCCCCTTAGAAATATGTCCTATTTGAGAAGAGGACTGAGAAGCAGTATCCAAATCACCCTCTTCCATACTATCTTCCACTGGCAGGCCCTCAAACTGATTTCTTCTTGGGACACTAGGAGCCATAAGTAAACCCTCACCTGTAGCAATATGAGGGAGGTCGACAGGATGGTTACCACTAACAAGGGGGAAATCCAAAGGGGGAGGTGGAAATGCCATATTCTTTTCAGGAAGAGTAGCAACAAGAAGTGGGGGGTGACCGTAGCAGGTCCTGGGGCATCCAGAACCACAGAAGATACAACTGCAGTTTGTTCCAGAATGACTGCTGGGATGGGTGACGTGGCACTCGCATCAGTACGAACCTCAGGAACAGGGGAAGTAGGCCTAAGTGTTCTTGGGGGTCTAGGCTCTAACAAAGTCCTTCCTAACCAGGCCGTATTAATATAAAAGTCTTGGACAGCAAAATCCACATCATCAGTATTGTGTGATGCTAGAGAACATTCAGTAAAATTATGGCCAGGTTCATCACAGAAATTACATAGGTGCACTTTATCACATTCTGACCCAGGATGGCCTATTTCCCCACATCTAAAGCAAACCACTTTGCTGCATGACATACTGATGTGTCTGGGGAACCCACACTTATAGCAACATCTCACTTGCCCAGGATAAAAAATAAGCCCCTTATCCTGGCCTATGAAAAAGCAATTCGGCAAATGCTGAAATTAATTATCCACTTGAAACAATTTAACCTTCATTCTCCATCCCCCATTCCAGTACCCCTCAGTATCTAAAATCGGTTCTTTGGAGCCCTGGACATCACATTTTTTCTCCATCCAACGTAAAATATCTGTCACATTCACCCCTTCATTTCAAAATAAAACAGTAACAATGCGAAATGGCTGCTTTGTAAGGGGAATAACCTGAAAAGGGACCCAGAGTGGATTTGTTTTCAAACATACATATTTTGTCCAGAATCCCCTGTGTTCCGAAGCTCATGTCAAAAGTATGCTCACTTGGAGAATGAATCAGGGTATTTACCTCTGAAGGGGAAAAACCCAACGATTGCTTCAATAAGACCCATCCAACAAAAAGTCTATCTGGCAGCTCTGCCATCCCTCCCAGATATCTTAGGCAGATGGCATTATGTCTTTTTGCCTGTTCCACAGGTTTAAGAAATAGTGCAGCATATGTCTTTTTTCCTTGTTTGTAAGTCAGGAGGGACTTCAATACGAACCTGCCCAGACAAGCCCCCTGTAGTAGTAGTAGTAATATCAGGCAGTCTAGGGACAGTCCTGTCCTGAACTGTAATGTCAATATCGTCAGTGTTTGCCGCTGAAGAGGGAAGGGTTGAAAAAGTACCTGGCAAATCAGTATGTTTACATTAAGTAACATTAATTGTTGTAAATCATTTGTATGCTTTACCGCAAAACCGCACAGTAGGGGAGAAGGCCATGCGGTCCTTCCTTATGTGGCGTAGATATCTCCAGGAGCACTCCAGAAATGTCCTGTCTGGTTTCCATGTGGGCCTGTGGCGGCAGGCTCATGGGATCCTCGAATTTAGTATCAATGGCCCAAATGCCATCCGGAATCATGATCCAGCCAGCATTTGATAACGCATCTTCCGCTGACCATCCTGGGTCACCAGGTGAATGCTGCAAAACCCGCACTGCAGCAGGTGCTACAGCAACAGAATGCCACACGGTATAATTTTCAGCCTCTTAAAAGAACATTTTCACTGAGGAGGATTCTGGAGAAGAAGACGCAACCCCCAGGCGTTTTCTTTTGCTTTCTTCCTGCAATTTTGCTGAGGCCTCCGCGTATTCTTGATTTGCCATCAGAATTTGTTCTTGCAACTCCTGTTGCAGCATAACTTCTGGATCCACAGCTACAGAATGTACTGTTTTCATCCGAATATTCTACTGGTCCCCTGCTACAGCGTTAGACACATTCTCAGGGGAAGCCTCCACACATCCACATGCTGGCAGATCCAGCTCGAGACTGAGCTCCTCCAAGGTTCTGTGAGACAGCGCCCCCTACAAAGAGCAGGGGAATTTCCCCAGTGTCTTGGCCAAATTTCCCCCATTCATACTACCAACAGCTTAATCTGGTTCAATGTCAGTTGGCATCCATCTGTATCTCCCCACCCCCAGGACGAGGCTGAAAATAGGCAGAATTGTCTAGTCCTCCTTTCTCAGTCAACAAAAACTAAATTAAAATGAAATCATGTCAGTCGGATACCTGTTTGAGAGTGGGTTATTGCTGAAATAGTTGCCAGATGGTGCTGTCTGTACACTGGATACACTAGGAGACTGGAGACATGGACCCTTGTTTTATAAAATCTCTGGTGTAAGAAGGAGAATGCTATTTTGGTGTGTTCCTGTATCACTTTATCTAACTCCATTTTAATCTGCTGGAGTTGCGCAGCAACCAAACGATCCCCTTGCTGGTGGACTTGCTGTGAAAAGTGAAGAGTATCCTCTAATTGCTGTCTGCATTCTTGGCGTTGTTTTTTGAGTCTCGCCGCATATTGTATAAGATGCCCCTTAGCACAGCCTTAATAGTGTCCCAACAAATTGCTGATGTACTTTTTCTTGGAGGGTTATCTTGTTGCATCTCCTTCACCTTGTCTATTAAAAACTCCCAAAATTGGGGGGACTTTAATAGATAAGTATTCAGATGCCAGCGTGTAGACCTTTTCTCTACCCAAAATTCCCAAAAGGTACTGATAGGAGCATGGTCCAATAGATATATGTCCCCTCTTATGCTGCGGGTGACCCGGCAGAGCTGCTCTATTTGTGTGACACAGTGGTCAATTCTCAAGTAGCTGTGATGTGCCACTGAATAGTGCGAGTATGCTCAGGATCTAGGATTCAGGAAGCGCCACCCATCCAATCTCTTTAATTATGGTTTTAAGTACTTTTTGGGCTGACGATTGGTGTGAGAGACGTTGATTAGAGGTATCTAGCTGTGCATTAAGCAGCATATTGAAGTTGCCTGCCAGTAGTAGTGTGCCTTTAGTATGGGTAATGATTTTGTCCAACAAGGTTTTAAGTGTTGGGGTGTTCGTATCTGGGAGAAGGTAAATATTGGCTAACATGACCTCTTGGCTATGGAGACTGCCCTGGACTATTCCAGTTGACTCTCTGGATCTCGCCAAACCTGCAGTTCCTCGAAATTAGCTTGCCTAGGTATTAGGATCGCCACCCCAACCCCATCTCCATCAAGATGGATAGGAAGCCAAGTATTCTGCCGTAAATCCAAATTGTATTAATTTAGCATGCTCAGATTTCATCAGGTGTGTTTCCTGAAGATATGTCAAATCCGTTTTTGTTTTTTCATCTGACTCAAGATTTTTGCTCTCTTCACTTGATTAGTGAGACCGCTGATGTTCCATGAGCAGAGATGTGTAGCTGGTGGACCCATAATTATTTTATATAGTAAATCTGATCTGGGGGTGTCCCCTACCACCTGTCTGTGCCCCAGCCCCACCCCTCCAAGTCATTTTGTGACTACAATAAGACAGATTATGACCATGCTGATCATCTTTGTAACTGCAAGTAAACATGGGGAAATTAACTGTACTGCTGCTATATGGAGCCACAGTTCATAAAAACATATAGGCTATGGTCTAATGAGCAGTGTGGAGAAGCCCTTACTAACTACTGCTCTAACAGGGATAGGGGATTAGGTCCAACTGGGACTTAACTGGGTGGGCTTCCAAAGTGGGGGTCTCACAAGGGTCTCTTGTGCAGAATCAATCTGCGTGAAGGAAATTCCTCAGTGGAGGGGCCTCTGGCCGTAGTGGCGTAAGGATAGGTGGATTGGGGAGAGGATGTCATGAGCTCCATGGGGAGCTGTGGTTAGCAGAGCCCAATTCCTTTGGTATTTAATCCCCTTAGGAGGTGATGTCCTGTATTATATGAGGTTATTGCGGTACTGTGTAATTAGGTAGTCACTTACCTCTTTTCTAGTGTCCAGCCCTCCTCATGCAGCTCAAGCAGTGGCACATGCAGTTGCAGTGGCTTCTCCCTTTCAACACCTGTGAAGCATTAGGTAAACTGTTGTCCAGAAGTGTCTATGTTATAAAGGGGGATAAACCTTATTAGTAATGTGGTTCTTAGAAATAGAGTGGAATACCAGGCAACATTTTACTCATAAATCTGTAATTGCCACTGTCGGGGTATGCTAGCTCACCCCTTATGAGGTCTGTCATGGGCTCTCTGCCACTAATTGTTGTAAATCATTTGTATGCTTTACTATCAACTTTCTGTAATCCTGGGCCTACATCCCTCACCCCACACTCAGAGTACTGTATATATTGTTCATAGATCCCTGATAGTCAATTCACCATTATCCCAGCCCTGATGTTTTAGAATTAGTCAACTTCAATTCTGAGGGCTGGTCTCCATCGAGCCAGTTAAATTATTGCTGCCTCCCCCCAGCTCTGCTATTGTTAGCCCCACTGAACTATTTCTGGGGTGGAGGAGGGGTGTTCACAAGTTGCCTTCCCTGGGGGTGTATTTCATGCACCTCTTTATATATATGCAAGCAGATAAGCCCTTGGGGCTTCTGCCCACAGCTATAGTGGTGAACACCCACATCCTCCCACGACATGCAAAGGGGAGGGGGCACTCCCCCGACTGCACTGCATCGCCCCACCATCCCTGGTCTGATTTTCCCGTGATTCATGCTCTGGTGGTCATGATGTCAGACCTACCTTCTCCTGAAGCCACCGCCATCAGCTGGTCATGGTCTCCCTCCCCAGGTGTTCTCCTCTGTGGTAGAGGGATTTAACCCTCCATACCCCTAATTGAGTATATGTTTGTTTGTTTATTTGCTTAATGGGTAAGCACACTGGAAAAATCAATTCCCTTTTCAGGTACGACCCACAAATTGATACAAACATTTACAATACAGTATACATCATACACAAAATAGATATATAAAATGTAAGAATAATATAATTCCACATTAAAATGTTGCATTTCAAACAAAACACACTCTGAAAGAGACATAAAATAGTGATAAAACATACTAGAAAGAAGAAGACGAAGAACCTCAGTGCACGAGCACTGAGGCAGTGGTTACCCCAAAGGGCATTGGCCGGGAAGCAAAGTTTCAAAGAAATACAAAATCACACATACCCCCACAAAGCAAAGCATCATGAGCTGTATATGCAAATCACCACAGAATATTATGCTGGTTCAACTTTAAGCCAAAATGCATGGTGCCGAAAGGCCTCTCTCACAGTTTGCAAAGGGTGCCAGCAGAAAGACACAGACACATGTTTCATCTGACCAGGACTCATCAGTGTGCCTCGTCTGTATAACACCCCAGTGGAATGAACCAGCTAAGATGGTCTATCTGGATTATGTTGCTAGACAAAAGCCCACTTGTCATTACATTCCTGATTGCTAATGGTATCTCATTCCATTTACTCTGAGCTACATATGCAAATGCCCGTTGACCACAGGAGGTTTTCATTAAAGGGAGTTTAAATACTGCATTATCTACCTAGCTCTAGAGTAATATTGAGACTCATATGGCTGGAGATAGTTCAGTAAATTTGGAGGAACTCCAGATCGAGTTATTCTAAATACAAATTTAGCAAGCAAATATCAAAAGTTTAACTGAGTAGGCAACCAACCCATCTCCCTCAGAATCACAGTGATGTGTCGTTCTGGAGGCTGAGAGTGCACATTTTCCAATCAACTGTAATAAAGCTGACTTCTTAGATAAAGATTAGAGGAGGAGTTATCTGTAGTAAGAGCAGCGCAATTAACTATTGGATATAAACATTGTTTTGCAATAGCCATTCTGGTTTCCTTTGTCAGAAAGAGTATCAATCTGTATAATAATGCAATTTTAGTATGACCCTTAAATGTTTTTTTTTTGCTAAATGAAAATTATAACTTAAAGTTGGGTCCAAAGTAACCCCCAAATCCTAAAAACTAATAACATTTTCATAAAAAGTGCCCTCATGGGCCATAATCTGAAGGGACTGTCCTTTGTCTATCAACCTGGAAGCAGTCCCAAAAAACTTTGTTTTTGTTTTAATACTATTTTATTCGATGCTAGCCACTTATATAACCCGGCCATCTCATTGGTAAACTCCTCATTTAACTCAGTAATTGAGGTACCATGGATGTAAATTACTGCATCGTCTGCATAAAGAGTGGATTTGGCATTATATGAAATAGACAAAACCTTATCAAAAAATAATGAAAACAATATGGGACTGTCAGAAATAGTACCATTATACCTAACCATTTGGTATCTGTCATTGAGATAATCCGAAAACCACCCCAGAGCAGATTCACCCAACCCTAAAGGATCTAGTCTATTTATTAACAGCTCGTGGTCTACCAGATTGAATGCCTTGGTCAAGTCCACAAACGCAGATCCAGTTAAGCATCCACCCTCCATGCCATCTAGGACCGCGCTCGTGAACTCGACCAAGGCAGTCTCTGTTCCGTGACCTTTTCTAAAGCCATGTTGGTTCTGTGACAACAGACCATGTTATGAATGCAATCAACAAATTGTCTATAAACAATTCTCTCTTAGATCTTTGCTAAAGCTGACAATATTGAAATAGGTCTGTAATTGCCACAATCAAAAACAGAACCAGATTTATGGATTGGCACTACCAATGAATATTTCCATAGATCAGGAATTTGGCCTGTGATAAAAGACAGGTTTAGCAGAATATTGATGGGGTATGCAAGTTCCACAGCAGCCTCACATAATAAGTTAGGTGCAAGCTCATGGTACCCCACTGAAACTTCATGTTTCAACTGTTTTAATAGATTTTGTACTTCATACAGTGAAGTGTCTTTTTAAGTAAAACGTAGGTCTACCTGGTATATCAACAGCAAATTCCTCTGAAGGTATTTATATCCAAATCAGTGAACTTACTACTAAACTCATTTGCTATGGTCTGTGAGCAAGTAATTGCTTCATCCACTTTTTCCATGTAAGACTCAGTCACATTTGTCGGTTTAATCAAACTATTGACTGTGCTCCAAAACTTCCTACTGTCAGATAACCCATTACTTTGTTGCTGTTTGAAAAAATTCTGTTTTGCCAATTTAATCTGGCCCTTGCATTGATTACGTGTAGATTGATAATTTTGAAAAGTAGTAGTTAAGCCATCTTGTTTATATTTCTTCCAAAGTTTATCAAGTTCACGCATTAATTTGAGCAAAGGAGTGGTAAGCCATCCAGATTTTTTCCGTTTTATGTCTCCTAACATAAGGTGCACAACAATCGAACCCTGCAGCGAGCTCAGTCATTCGAAAGTCCAAACCACAGTGAATATCAGGGATAGAATGCATGAAAGACCAATCAATGTCATGTAATTTGTCACAGAACCCTTGTAGATCAAAATTGGTGAAGTTACTGACCCTATGTAGAATAATTTAGGTTTCCTAGGACTTTTATGCTTCCAAAGACAGCAAGTGGGATGGTGATCACTCAGCGAATTGGCTAATATATGACACTTTAAGATGTGGATAGATCTATTTGTCAAAACCCGATCCAGCACAGTGTGCCTATTAGTCTTAACATTTAACCTAGTGGGTAATGTACTCAATTGATGCAAATGTGTTGGAGCCAAAATACCACATAGCCTTACAATTTCATGACCAGCTCAATCTGAATTAAAATCACCCAACACCATAAGTTCCCCTAGAGTATCAATATTTAAATTGTCTACAAATTCCAAAATACCCTTTCTGTGGAACTTCGGTGGCATATAAGTACAGAAAATGGTCATTTTTTTATAGAACCTAAAATAACCTGAATCGCTAGGGGTTCATCATACTCCATATTCTTCTTCAGAATACTTTTTTTTTAAACCAAGTAATTATTTTTTTTTTTATGTAAAACATGACACCCCCACCTCTTCCTTTTCTCCTGTCCTTCCTATAAATATTATAACCAGTAATGTTTATTTCAGCATTAGCAATATCAGGACATGACCAAGTTCCACACAGGGTCAAGATATCAGGACAATACATTTCAACCCAGGCCTCTACTTCCTGAAACTTAGAAAGCAGGCTCTGAACACTGAAATAAATACTTTGAATCCCCAAAGTATTTAATCTAAAATAGTCTGAGTCTGCTAAGTCATTTGCATCCGGCCCTGGATTTACCTCAACATCACCAGCCAACATTAACATAAACATGCCCAAACCTGGAACATAAGTAAACAGTTGCATTAATACAAATAAACCCCTTTGTTTCTGTAGAGCAAACCCCAAGCTATAGCCCAATGATTTGTACATTAACCCCATACTTGTGGCACTATTCGGCATGTAATTCTGCAATATATCTACCCCTGTACTATCATCAATAGTCCCAGTATAAACATGTTTAGAAGCATTACACTTGATGCACACTGCGTCTAAGTTTAAAACACAGAATATATAAACCAACCGCATTACAACACCTCTAGCAGCCATGATTGTATACCGTTAACATAGATAGATACAAACACTTTTTCCTTGATGTGCAGAATATTCTGCCCCGGTCTTGTTCCAGTCTGATGCCAGTCAGACTCCTTTGATCCCATTTTGCTTCCACCACTTAGCCACTGCTGCACAGATGTTACCGCGCCCACCGTAGGTTGGCTTATATTGGCGAATATTCCCTCCTCCTCCCAAAGCTGCCACCAATGGGATTTAAAGGTTAGGAGGTAATAATGGGCTTCAGGTGAACAGAGCTAACAGAGGGCGGCAAATCAGCCTGGGAGTGGGTCTCAGGTTGGTAGCCTGGATAAAAAAGTGACTGGACACAGGACACAGAGGGTAATAATAAATGGAGTCCACTCCAAAGAAAGGGGGATTACTAGTGGGGTACCTCAGGGTTCAGTACTGGGACCGGTCCTTTTTAATGTCTTTATTAGTGACATTGCAGAGGGACTGGAAAGAAAAGTATGCATCTTTGCAGAAGACACAAAGATCTGTAACAAGGTTGATACACAAGGGGGGTTAAAAAGGATGAGAAGGGACTTGGCAAGGATGAAGGAATGGGCAAAAGTATGGCAGCTCAGATTCAATGCAAAGAAGTGCAAAGTAATGCATCTGGAAAACAAAAACCCAGAGGAAGAGTACACAATGGGGGGGGGAGGTACTAACAACAACAAAAATGGAAAGAGACCTGGGGTAGTCGTATCAGATGACTTAAAGGTAAGCAAGCAAAGTAAGAAGAGCTGGGGGGATACTGGGATGCATAGGGAGGGGCATCACAAGTTGAAAAAGGGGAGTGGTTATCCCTCTGCACAGACAGTTGGTGAGACCCCATCTGGAGTACTGCGTGCAGTTTTGGAGACCCCATCCACGCAAGGAATAGACAGGATGAAAGCAGTCCAGAGGAGGGCAACTAAAACGGTGCAGGGTCTGCATCAGAAACCGTATGAAGAGAGACTGAGAGAGCTTAATATGTATACCCTTGATGAAAGGAGGGATGGGGGAACATGATAGAAACTTTCAAGTACCTCAAGGGACTCAACAAAGTCCAGGAGGGTAGCATCTTTCAGAAAAAGAGATGTGCAAGAACAAGGGGGAACAATTTAAAGATAGAGGGGGAACGACTCGGGGGTAATGTGAGGAAATTATTTTTCACGGAGAGAGTGGTGGATGCATGGAACTGCCTTCCTGGGGAGGTTGTGGGGTCTAAAACAGTGGGGGAATTCAAACATGCATGGGACAGACATAAGGCAATTATAGTGGGGGGTTGCAGGAAGTAGGCTGTTGATTAACTAGAACCTGCAGCTTATCCAATAGATAGGGAAATGGGCAGACTACGTGGGCCAAGTGGTCCTTATCTGCCGTCAAAGTCTATGTTTCTATGTCTATGTTTCTATGTAATGTGAGAAGGCAGTAAGGAGGGCTGAGGGGATACTGGGATGCATAGGGAGAGGCATCACCAGTAGAAAACAGGAAGTTGTTATCCCCCTGTACAGACAGTTGGTGAGACCCCATCTGGAGTACTGTATGCAGTTCTGGAGACCCCATCTCCACAAGGACATAGGATGGAGGCAGTCCAGAGGAGGGCAATTAAAATGGTGCAGGGTCTGCACCAGAAGCCATATGAAGAGATACTAAAAGAGCTAAATATGTATACCCTCAAGGAATGAAGGGAGGGGGGGACATGATAGAAATTTTCAAGTACCTCAAGGGAATCAACAAAGTCCAAGAGGGTAGCATCTTTCAGAAAAAAGAGATGTGCAAGAACAAGGGGGCACAATTTGAAGAAAGAGGGGGGACAGCTCAGGGGCAACATGAGGAAGTATTTTTTCATGAAGAGGGTGGTGGATGCATGGGAACGGCCTTTCTGAGGAGGCTGTGGGGTCAAAAACAGTGGAGGAATTCAAGAATGCATGGGACAGACATAAGGCAATTCTAGTAGGGGGTAGGAAGAAGTAGGCTGTTGGTTAACTAGGATCTGCAGCTTATCCAATAGGTAGGAAAATGGGCAGACTGGGTGGGCCAAGCAGCCTTTATCTGCCATCAAAGTCTATGTTTCTATGTGCATGGTTGCAAGGGGCAACAGAACACTTAGAGCTTACGGGAGCACTCCACTGTTAAATATAGCAGCAGACAGTTCACCTTTGTCACAGAAAAAAATGCAGTCAGTTCAAGTAGTCACCAGTTCAGATGCAGAGGGAGACGTGGGCTTAAAACAGCAGAAGCAATTTAATTGCAATTAATTTAATTTACAGCAATATAAATCAGTTGTCTTTGGGCCCTACTATTTGGTTGAGGGGCAGATATCTCCACCCTCTGGTTATGCCTCTGTGTCTGAACCACTTTGTCATTGCATGCACCTCTTTGTCAGTATAATGTGCATATTGTGGTGCACTATCCTCCCTCCCACTTCAGCCCCTGGCCCCATTCCACAGCAAGGCAGGTTTTCAGTATTCCCTCCAACCCACTCTGGGGCTGATATTTCCTACTTCTTTAATGGTTGCTAACCCACCAATTTATTGTACACTGTATCTCTGTATCCTTACTCACAGCTCTCTTTCAACCTTAACATCCTATAATGAGTACTTTCTCTTTTAACATTTATGTCATTGACTGTGTTCAGTCTATGGCATTCTTGTCGTAACTGTATTGTCTCTAGTCTTGCCAAGTTCCAAGACTAAATCCTTTCTTCGCGTGTTGCCAACCCCCCAAAAATCTCGGCTCCCGGCCAGTGTACGCCTGGGAGAGGCCAGGCACTGCTGGTTCTTTGACTTCTCCCCTTGTTATTTCCCCCCACCCGCTATCACATTGCTGGCCATTTATACCTAGGGGTCCCACCCATATCTCCCCCAGAATGTATTAATCTGGCAGATCAGATCGGCTGTGATTCCAGGGGTCCAAAACCTGATCCAGCAGCCTCTCCCTCGTCACCTCCCTGGCAGGAAATCTAAACTCCTTCCACTTTCTTACATCAAGTGTACACAGCCATCTATCTCCGAGGCATGGAGAGAAGCCGCCAGATCTGTACCTAGTCAGCTCCCGAGTGGGTGTAATATCAGTGGGGGTCACCTCTGTGGGGGTTGGTACATCTCATCATTTTAACCGTTCCCCGAGAAGCCTCCCCACACCACCACTCAGGAACCCCACCACCGCCAGCAAGTTTTCGATCTCTTGTTACTAGGATCACACCCCCACCCCATTCAGAATATTAAAAATTAGTATTTGGTGAATGGGTCTGTTCTGATCTGGGGAAGGGAGCGAGGGACCAAGACTCAAACCCATGATCCCTCCTGCGTGATCTGACTGGTGGAAACTCTGAGATTGTCCCCCTCCCTTACTTTATTGTGACATTAATGTACATAACCAACTGCAACCAGAGTGAGGGTAGGAGGGAGAAGCCACTGGGTCATACTCAGTCGGAAACTCGGGCAGATGCAATCTGAACAGGGGTCGCCCCCACGGGGATCTGCACCTCTGGTGCCATTTAAATACATTCTACTGCAGTTATTAAGTTGCTGGCACTGAGTTCTCACAGTGGGGGACACCCGGGTCAAAGGGGTATATCACAGAAAACCAAGGGGAGTCAACTTACCACACTGCGATGTTCAAAGAAGAATTTTCTGGGGTCGCCATTCAGGACTCAGAGTTCAGTATTTCTGACCGCATGGAGGTTTCAGACAGACCTAAGATAGCAGATGATGTCCTGGATTGCATCTTCTGACTACCATTTGCATAGGGCTGCATTCTCTCTGTGTGGGCCCTGCACTGACCATGCTTTATCTGCAAGTTTTGCTGCCAGAGATGTAGCCGGTGTCTGCCTGGGAAGGGATGGCAAGTGCAACCTGTGCTTCACCAAGTCCTTGACAGCTGCTGGAGTGGAGTCATAGCTTTTAGATCCACTTTCCAAGAACACTGTCAGGTAGGCTGGAAATGGGGTTCAAAATCGTATGTTCTGCTGCTTTAGTGCTATAAGCACCAGGACGTAGGCTCTTCTCTGGGCCATAATTGCAGCTGATTAATCACTGTCAAAGTATATCTGAGTGTTTTGAAATTTCACAATCTTCTGGTTCCATGCTGTATGTAGTACTGTTTCTTTATCTTGGAATCATAAGAAACAGAGTACTATTGAGTGGGGACGACTGCCTGTCACAGGCTTTGGGCCAAGTGCTCGGTGTGCTGGTCCAGTTCGATTGTCATGTCTTGAGGCAGATTCAGAGCTGTTTTTAGAAAGGAGCCCAAAAACTTTAGCATGTCCATTTCTTCTGCTCCTTCTGGTAGATTATGGATGCACAGATTACTTCTACGAGCACGGCATTCCACATCTTCCACTCTTTCCTGCAGTACCTGGATGGTGTGGTGAACTTTCAGGATAGCCCTTTCAGCTGTATCAGTAAGGGCATATTGCTTGGTGAGTTGCTCCTCGGCTGTTGTAAATTACAGTTATAATTTGCCGATACCGATTCGGAGCACTGCTGTTTCATTTCCTGCCTGAAGCCCCTGATTTCAGACCGCATGACATCCATTTGCCTTTGTTGTGTTTTAGATGATGGGGATGCCAGGTCTTTGTAGGTGGCCCGCATGGATCATGGAGGTAGGGATCCATAGCTATCAGATTCCTCTCGGTTGCATCTACTTCTATCCCAGGGCTCCACTAGAGAGGAATTTCTGCTGGATCTCTGCATCTTTTTATTGTTTATTTGGGTTTAGATTTAAGTTGAATTTGCAATTTTGGGATTTTTTTTTGGATTTAGTTAGCGCAGTAAATAATATATTAGGATAGTATTAAAATGATGGGATATTCTCCCCTCCAGGCTCAGAGACCTCTGTCCATTTTTGTCCTCCCTGTTACCAAGTATATAGATGATGTAGGGCTCTGGGGATTACCAGGAAAGGGGAGGACGAAGGCTGGGCCTGGAGAGGGACTGGAGAGGAGTGGGCGGATAGGGATAGTGGGGACAAGGAGATGCCCTGGGGTGAAATGGATCCAGGAAAGGGGTTCCCCCCCTGACTGGTTCCCATACCCAAGGGTTTGGCTGGTAGTCAGCAGGTAGCACGGTCATCCTCAGATGCTCATCCTACTCGGGTGGTGTTATGTAACGCCAGGTCTATTAAAAACAAGACCACTATTATAGCGGATCTTGTTGGAACATCTGACCTGGCATGCATCACTGAGACCTGGCTGGATGAAAATGCTGGCCCGGTTTTGGCTTCAGCAATTCCAGCTGGGTACTCGATGATACACCGCCCTAGGATGGATCGTAGGGGTAGGGGTGTTGCCATCTGTTTTAGATCAGAACTGGGCCTAGTGGAAGTACCAGTTGGTAATACCAATTCCTTTGAATGTATTATGGGGCGAGGGTGTGGGGCACAGGATTCCTCTTGTCTACCGTCCACCAGGTGATGGGAATGTTTTCCTGCAGGAAGTCGCAGACTTCATTGTCGACCTGACATTGGGATCCCCCATATGGTTGGTTCTGGGTGATTTCAATGCCTGGGTCGACGATGAACTCTCACAGTTTGGTCAAGACTTCTGCCAGTTAATGATTTCACTGGGCTTCACACAGGTTATTTCCTCCCCGACCCATATTGGAGGTCAATAATTGGACTTGGTGTTCCTACTGGGGATGGAGATATCTGATTTGGTGGTGGAACCAGTCAGATGGTCTGACCATCATTCCATTGGGTTCAGTTTTGAGGCCACCCCTAGTAGGCCAGCCCCTATGGAGATGGTCCAGTACCGCCCTTTGAGGGGTGTTTCCCCAGATGATCTGATGGCGGTGCTGGACCTATCGGGTTTTCCGAGTGATTGCATGGATCCAGGGGACTTGGTACTTGCCTATAATAAGGCAGTGACAGGGGCCCTGGATTCCATTGCACCTGTTCATGTAGATCCTCTCACTCTTCACCCTAGGTCTCCTTGGTTTGATGAGACTCTAAGGGAGCTGAGGAGAGTTGGACAAAGAATAGAGAGATGTTGGCGGAGGTCGGGCTTGGATTGTGACAAACTTAGATTGATGGACCATTATGTGGTTTATCAATCAGCAATCTCTCGTAAGAAGGCAGAATTCCTGTCCAGAGAGATTGCTGCTGCTCAGAATAGACCAGCTCAGCTTTTCCGGACCGTGGACAGATTGTGCAATCCAATCTGTCTTCAGCCCAGAAGAGCCTTTTCTCAAGAATGGTGTGAGGAGCTTGCTCAGTTCTTTTCAGATAAGGTTGCCAAGATCAGGTCTGACATCCACCTGACTCTCTCTAGTGGGAGTACTGGTGGTCGACAGGAGATGTCGGACACCGGTTTTGTGTGGTCTGATTTCAGCCTTCCCACAATCAATGACATTGTGATGGTCATCCGATTACTGCGTCCGACCAACTGTGGTCTGGATCCGGGCCCTACACGTCTCCTAGTGGACTGCGTAGATAAAATCAGTCCGGTTTTGGCTGAGATAGTCTGGAGGTCTTTGGAGAGGGGGATTTTTCCAAATCCTCTGAAGGAGGCTTTGGTTCAGCCCCTACTTAAGAAGCCCTCCTTGGACCCGGACTGTCTGGCTAATTATAGACCCGTCTCTAACCTACCCTTTGTGGGAAAGGTTATTGAGAAGGTGGTTGCAACGCAGTTGGATGATCATTTAACCAGCCATGATGTCTATGATTCTCTCCAGTCTGGATTTGGGAAGAGACATAGTACTGAGACGGCTCTGGTTCGTGTACTAAATGATCTCCTGATAGCGAGATATCGAAGGACCTGTTCTATCTTGGTCTTTCTTGATCTCTCCGAGGCATTTGACACAGTGGACCATGGTGTGCTGCTGGAATGCCTGTGGTTTATCTGTGGACTGGCTGGTACAGTCCTCAGTTGGTTTTGATCTTTCCTCGAGGGTAGGACTCAGAGGGTGGTGTCTGGGATTTTTTCCTCGACATCATACCCCCTATCCTGTGGGGTACCACAGGGCTTCATCTTGGCACCCATGTTGTTTGATGTGTACATGCTGCCATTGGGATCGATCATTAGGCGGTACAGTTTCAGTTTTTACTGCTATGCAGATGATACTCAACTGTACATGTCCTTTGTACCTGGCCAAGATGCCGTTCTCTCGGTTTTTAATAACTGTCTTGCCAAAATCCAGGACTGGATGAATGTGAGTTGGCTGCGGTTGAATCCAAGAAAAACTGAGGTGCTGGTCGTGGACCCAGGTCGCCGGGAGGCAGGTTTGTCGGCTGGATCTCCCTCGGGCTTATGGCTTGGGGGTGTCCAGCTAACTACCTCAGATCAGGTGCCAAATCTGGGCGTTGTTTTTGACAGCTGTTTGACACTTAAATCACAGGTGTTGGCAGTTGTCAAAGCCTCTTTTTACCACCTGAGGAACATTGCCCGGGTGTAGTACCTGGTTCCTCCCGATGATCTTCCACTTTGGTCACGCCTTTGTTGCCTCTGGTCTTGACTGCAATTCCCTGTATCTTGGGCTACCAGGGGTTGATATTCGCCACTTGCAGCTAGTGCGAGCAGCGGCAGCCAGACTATTGGTTGGTTCTTCTAGGACTGATCATATAACGCATTAGCATCGGACTGCACTGGCTGCCAATATGCTGGTATATCACCTTCAAGGTCAGTTTGCTGACCTATAAGGCCCTACATGATCAGGGACCTAGCTACCTGAAAGATCTTCTTCATCCCTACTGTCCCCTCCGCTCTCTCTCCGATCCACTGACGAGGGATTGCTAGAGATTCCCAGGGTTTGTTTGAAGACCTCTGGGGCCAGATCTTTTAGTTTTGTGGCCCCGACCCTGTGGAATTCTCTACCTTGTCAGGTACGAGATTGCCCGACCATCGAAACTTTTAAGGGAGCACTTAAAACATATCTTTTTAAACAAGCATATAATGATTTTTAAGTATTATTAGTGTGGTTAATTTATTGTTTTTATTAATATTGTTTTATTATGTGATGTACAGGCGCCTTGGTTTTTAGAAAGGCGCCTTTTTATAAATAAAGTTTTGATTGATTGATTGGTCATGAAGAAACACCTTAGTTGTAACTTTTAATTTGTTTCTTACAGATATTTAGCTGATTTTTGATGTTTTTAAAGAGATCGGGGTGGGGGTAATGATAATGGATGACTTAAGGGTGGCCAAGCAATGTGACAAGGTAGTCAAGTGGACTAGTGGGATGCTGGGATATATAGTGAGGTATAGCACTATCAGTAAGATGGAAGTAGTGTTGCACCTGTATAGGTCAATATATAGCACCCCACCTGGAGAACTGTGTCCAGTTCTGGAGACCACATTTCTGGAAAGAGACAGGAAGAGTGGAGGTGGTCCGGAGGACAGCTGTCAAAATGGTACAAGCCAAGGTCTGCATCAGAAACCCTATGAGAACAGACTAAAAGAGTTCAATATGTACACCCTGGTGGAGAGTAGGGAGAGTGGAGATATGATAGATACCTTTAAATACCTCACAGAGGTTAATAAGGTACACGAGGGAGATACATTTCAGAAAAAAAGGTGTTCTAGAACAAGGGGTCATGATATGAAGCTGGAAGGGGGTAGATTCAGGAGAGATGTGAGGCAGTACTTCTTCACAGAAAGGGTGATGGATTTCTGGAACAGCCTTCCATCTGAGGCAGTGGGGGCAAAAGCAGTGATATGTTTCAAAAATGCCTGCAATAGGCACAGGGAAATCCTAAGAAGGGGTGGAAGGGATAGTGCTGTAGATTAAGTAGGGTCTGCAGCAAAAGTGATCATAATTAAAAATGGGCGGAGTAGATGGGCCCAGTGGTCACTATCTGCCATCAGTTTGTATGTTTGTATGTATGACAGGTTACGTGATTCAAATGGATACAGTGTAAAATTATTAATATGTGCGATACACATACTATAAATAGTGTGACACACATAATTCACATTATACTATGCTACATATACATGATAATCAGATGGGCAATAATATATGCATTGAGCAAGGGAGAAAAAAATCAAGGGGAACACGTGTGAAGCAATATACTACTCCCAGAGTGGGGACACCACAATTCACTTTGATTCAGTTTGAATTTTAGTGACAGTAGAAGGCATGACACCCATATGAGTTGTCCCCTGTTTAGTTATAATAATCCTCTAAAACCTTCTCTGCCAAGAAATTTGTACAATTTATTCTTATGCTCAGAGACATTCCTGCTATTTACCACTTCAGAAGGCAGAACTTTCCAAATGTCTACTGCCCTTTGTGTGTAAAAAATCTTACGCTTGCTTGTTTTAAAATTACTTGGCCTAATTTGTTGTTCATGTCCCCTTACTTTTTCTTCCATTCTAAAATTTTAATTTAATCCTTCCATTAGATCCTCCTTGTTAATGATTTTGTACATCATCAACACATTCCTCCCAATATGCCTTTTGTGCGGAGTATTTACTCCCACCTACTCCCTCCGTAACTCCCCCTATAAGACCCTCGCCTCCCTGCCCGTATTTCCACTTCAGGGAGAGCTGCCTTCTCCTATCACTTTCCAAATATTTAGAACTCCCTCCCCTTAGATATCCATTCTGCCCCATTGACTCATTTGTTGTCCTATCTTCTTTGACACTACAGTTAAAGCCACTTATAGCGGGTGTGTTCATGATCAGCCATTCTTCCCATTATAGAGGTCAGTCGATTTAACCAAAATGTATGTTTTGATTTTCTTGACCCATGATCACTTTGTCCTGCACTGACGCTCTCACCTTAGCTGACCTCTGTGGAAGCCAGGGGTCAGACAACTGTCTGGAGCTACTGTATTCAGGACGCTGACACTTGCACAACTGGTGCCGTCTATTTAAAAGAAACAACCCAGCAGCATGACACACTGACGCTCTTACCACCACTGTCTGGCTGATCGCGATCAGTTTGCCCTGCAGTCAGTTCCTTACGAAACGTTGACACCTGCACTGCAATGGTGCTGTTTATTTAAAAGAAATAAAAAAAAGATGTATGCTTTTGAGTTTCCAGACCCACAATCACTTTGCTCTGCACTGACGATCTCACCTCAGCTAACTACTGCATTTAGTAGGATGACACATGCACAACTGGTGCTGTTTATTTAAAAGTAATTTAAATAAAATGAAACGCCCTCCTATGTGACCTGGCAGCACGATGCACTGACAGAATGATATACAGCATCCCACAGTATCAAAGGCATGTTACGGATGAAATAGCAGGCGAGCAACGTCCATAATACGCCTTTGTTTTTAAATTATGGTCTACTGAAATGGCTTCTGGTTTTCGGTTTCTGCCTGGTAAAAACGACTGCCTGTACTAACTGCAGGTGCTATAAGTGGCAGCGACTGTATATTTCCCCATCCTGCAATTGCACCTTACCCACCCCTCCTTCATTACCCCTCCCTGCCCTATCTTCTGTTCTATTTCACTACTCTACCCTTTTCTACCCCTCCCTAGGCATGCTGATAGCCTACAGCACTAGCTGGGTTTACACTGAGTAGTGTTCATACCCTTGGGGTTCCACTCCTAGGGGTAAGCCCTTCCTCTTCACTCCTCTTTAATTCTTCCCTTTCACAATTCTATACTACCTCCTCCCATCCCCCATGTTTCCAATCCTCCCCCCATCCTTTCTTCAAGTTAGCCTCACCCGCCTCTTCTGTGCCAGTATTCTGTTTCCCAGTTTATCTCTTAATGCTCCCCCCTTATCCCTTGCTAATCCCCTTGTGGGGTGTGCACTCCGAAGGGGTAAAGGCTCACCTAATCTCCAGCCATCTCCCACTCACTCATCCCCCTATTCCAGCAATGTTTCTCACTTACTACCCCAAGTGTTAAAAAAGCAAAATATATCTGTGTTGAAGTGCCTTGTGTATATGTATATGATATGTATAGAAGTATAAAAGTAAGTGCATGTGTATGTGCTTAAAAACATATATGTGTATATATGTATAATTTGTATATGTACTGTATATAGACTATATTCTGGATGGCAAGTGCTCCTTGCCTATCCCACAGAAATGTTTGGTATAGCATTAAATTTATTCGGTAGTATGTATGGACTTAGCTCTACGTATATTTTTTATTTGGATCTCTTATTCAAAATGGTGTTCCCTTTTCCCCCTTCTCCCAGGACACATCTTGAAATGAGCTGTTGTAGCTCAGTATGCCTTTCCTGGTGAAACTTTTGAAAATGAATAAATAAATAATTTAGTATGAGGAGTTTCAAACATTCTTCATATGTCTGTTATAGAGTGTCATGAGAAGATGGCAGTCGCGCTGGGCCAGCCATTAGTTTAACTCAGCAGTGTTTTAGTGTTTCAATGTTTAGTGCAAATCTTTGTATTTTTTAAAGTGTTGAATGTATTTTTTTGTACTTTGTTTAATCGTCTGTTGCGGCCGTACAGCAGTGGTGGGAAATATCTGAAGAAATCATCGGCTCACCACTTAACAGCTGCCGAGATTTTTGCACCCACAGGGCCGGTGTTTTTCGTGACGCTTTGTACGGCATTGGTGAGGTCGGTATTAGCATCAAGAGGAAGTTTCAGCCCCAATTTGACTTGGAGTCCTAAATGCCTTGTGTTTTGTTCTCCCGGAGCTGTGGAGGACGAAACTTTGGAGGGACTGCAATTAGCTCTGTGGAGTAAAACTGTTATCGGGAGTTTTGATACCTTGCTTTCCTGGAGCTACTTTCCCCCCAGAGTTAGCCTAGCCGGAAATTGTGTGGCTGGTGGATCTGGACTGTCAGAACACTGTAGAATGCCAGGTGAAGCAATCTGGAGCAGAGCAGAGCCGACCATGAGTGGAAGACTGGTTGGCCAGACTGGCTGGCCCTGAGGTGGGTTACGGAGAGCAGTTGCTTTCCCCTGGAGGGTCGGGGGTGTAAACTGGAGGGTGAGCACTGCCCGGGTGCCTAGAGCTGCGGGGGTCTACCTGATGGGTAGTTCCAGCGGCTAAACTAGGGGAGATTTGGCTGTACTCTGGGGCCCTCTTTGGGGTCGGAATGGGGCCTGGCAAATTTAGATAATTTAAAGGACCACTGGTTGAGATCCTGCTCCTTTGTGGAAGTTCTGTCAGATGAAGAACTGCTGGTTATGGGACTACAAGATGTTTGGGGGCCAATATGAACTATTCAGTTTTCTGTTTTGACTGGCAGTGAGAGTGTCTAATTTTCTGTATTTAACAGCTTTAAAAACTGCACTATGAATGTGGCAGTGAGAGTGCGACATTTCTGGACAAACGTTGGGGGCTAGGAGGTGGTGAGAGCCCCCCTGCCACTATTAAACTTTTTCTGGAGCCATAGAAACATAGACTTTGACTGTGACATAGAGTGGCTCTATGGACATTGTCTGATCTATGATTTTAAAGTGGACAGTTATGTTAATGGACATTAATTTACAACAAATTTGACGTTCTACTGCTGTTTTCTGGCTGTTTGTTTTTTATTCTTTTTTAGTTATTTTATTTTGTTTAGTGTGTTTTGGGAAGTGGGTAGTTAAGTCGCATTAATTTTAGTGGAGTCGGGGGATAGTGGTATTGTTTGGGTATTTAAATGAATAGAAGTGGATGTGACTGTTTGATTGAGTTGAGTGATTGTTTTTTAGTTTCTGCTTGGTGTAGAATCTGCAGGATGTGCTGGCAGAGGGCTTCGATGAGAGGGTATTACTCTCCCCGCTGAGCTCCAGGCACTTTACCCCTTTGATTGCCCCCCCGCTACCAGCTGAGGATTATAGGTGATGTCACGCCTTAAGGATTGCGAGGCAGCATCGGATAGGTGGGGTGGGGTTTAGATGGGGAAGTGGAGTGAGGCGGACAAATTGGGGTGGTGGAGTCAAGGAGATGCCCTGGGGTGAAATGGGTCCAGGAAAGGGGTCCACCCTGCTTGGTTCCCATACCCAAAGGCCCCACTTTTAGTGGGTAGGTATCTCGGTCAACCTCGACTATTCACCCAACCTGGGTGATGTTATGCAATGCCAGGTCGATTTGAAACAAGACAGCAGTAATTGCTGATCTTGTGGGGTCATCCAACCTGGTTTGCACCACCAAGACCTGACTAGATGAGAATTTGGCCCCATTCTAGAGTTAGCTGTTCCAGCTGGGTACTCGGTGGATAGTAGGGGCAGGAGGGTAGCTATCGGTTTCAAAGACGGAGCTGAGCCAGGTAGATGTGCCAGTTGGGGTCACCAGATTCTTTGACTGTATCATGGGTGCAGGTGTGGGTTGCAGGATACTTCTTGTTTACCATCCACCCCAGAGTGAGAAGGAGTTCCTGCAGGAGGTCGCGGACTTCATTGGCAAGATGGTATTGAAGGCCCCCTGGTGGTTGGTACTGGGGGACTTCAATGCCTGGGTCGATGAACTCTTGCAATTTGGATAAGACTTCCTTCAGCTGATGGCTTCATTGGAGCTCACACAGGTGATTACCTCTGTGACCCACATAAAGGGTCATTCATTGGATCTGGTGCTCCTACTAGGGATGGAGATCTCAGACGTTGTGGTGGAACCCGCTGGATGGTCCGATCACCACACTATTGGGTTCAGCTTCATGGCCCCCCCCATAGACCTGCCCCTACAGAGATGGTCTGGTACTGCCCTTTATGGGGAGTAACCCCAGATTGTCTAATGGTGGTTCTGGACCTATCAGGTAGTGTGAGCTTTAGCAAGGATCCAGAGAGGCTGCTACGAGCCTATATTAAGGCAGTAGGGGAAGCCCTGGGTGCCATTGCTGTGGTCTGTGTTCACCCACTCACCCTTCGCCCTAGGTCCCCATGGTCTGATGGGACCTTGAGGGAGTTGAGGAAAGTAGGTAGAAAGTTGGAGTGTTACTGGCCGAAAGCGGGCTTGAATGATGACAAACTTAGATTGATATCCCATTACAAGGTATATCAATCTGTGGTCTCCCATTAGAAGGCAGAATTCCTGTCTGGGAAGATTGCAGCGGCACAAAATCGACCGGCCCAGCTTCCATACTGTGCACAGGCTGTGCAATCCAGCCTGTCTCAAGAATTGGAGAGCCTTGTCATAGAAGTATGAGGAGTTCGCTCAATTTTTCGGAGATAAGATTGAAACCATCAGGTCGGACATCCATGCAGCTTATTCAAATGAGCAGAGTGGAGATCAGTGTAAGAACACTAGCACCAAGTTTGTCTGGTTGGACTTTGCTCAGTTGGCAATCGATGATGTCATGAAGATGGTCCAGGGCTTCTGACCAACTTACTGTAGTTTGGATCCAGGTCTGACGCACCTCCTAGTAGGGTGCGTGGAGGCAACAGGACCAGTCCTTGCTGAGATAGTGAGGTGTTCATTAGAGATCGGGGTGTTTCTGGACACCCCGAAGGAGGCGGTGGTTTACCCCCTCCTGAAAAAAAACTTCTCTGGACCCTGACTTTCTCGCAAACTACAGGTCTGTCTCTAACCTGCCTTTTGCAGGAAAGGTTATTGAGAAGGCAGTCGCGTTGCACAGCTCGAGGATCATCTGACCACCCACGACATCTATGATCCTCTCCAGTCCGGTTTCAGGAAGAGACATTAGTACTGAGACGGTGCTGGTTCGGGTACTAAATGATCTCTTGATAGTGAGGGATCAGAGGAGCTGTTCCATCTTGGTCCTCCTTGAGCTCTCTGCAGCATTTGGCACCATGGACCACGGGATGTTGCTAGAGTACTTGCAGCTTTTCTGTGGGCTGAGTGGCACATTCTTCAGATGGTTCCATTCATTCCTCACTGGCAGGACACAGAGGGTGGAGTCCAGAGTATTTTCCTCGGCCCCTCTTTCCCTGCCATACGAGGTGCCACGAGGCTCTGTGCTTTCCCTCATGTTGTTCATGGTGTATATGCTGCTGTTGGGAGACATTATTACATGGTACGAGTTGAGTTTTCACTGTTATGCAGATGACGCCCAACTATACTTGTCCTTTATGCATGGGCTAAGTGATGCTGTTACAGTATTTAACAACTGTCTCTGAGATCCAGGACTGGATGAATGCCAGCTGGCTTAGGCTGAATCCAGATAAGACTGAGGTGTTGTTTGTGGACCCAGGTCACCAGGTGGAGTGATTATCGGCTGGGCAGCCATCCAGACTTTGGCTGGGGGGCAACCAACTGATGACCTCTGACCAGGTGCAAAATCTGGATGTCATGCTTGATAGTGGGCTGACAGTCAAGACTCAGGTGTCGGCCATTGTCAAGTCCTCATTTCACCATCTGAGGAATGTCACTCGGATAAAGCACCTGGTACCACTTGAAGATCTTCCGATGTTGGTCCACGCCTTGGTGATCTCGCACCTTGATTACTGCAATGCCCTATACTTAGGGCTACCAGGGGAGTGGACCTCTGCTGCCTGCAGTTGGTGCAGAATGCGGCTGCCAGGTTGATGACAGGTTTACGTAGATCTGACCATGTCACAACTGTGCTATGTGCTCTGCACTGGCTGCCGGTGTGGTGGAGGATCACCTTCAAGGTTGGATTACTGACCTATAAGGCCCTACATGGACAGGGATCACAATACCTGCAAGAGCTCCTTTGTCCCTACCACCCCCATGTCTTCTCACTCCACTGACAAGGGAATGATGAGGGATTGTTGGAGATTCCCAGGGTTTGTTTGACAACATCTGGAGCTAGGTCATTTGCTTTTGTCGCTCCGAACCTGTGGCATTCTCTACCTCATCAGGTAAGGGAATGCCTGTCCATTGAAGCCTTCAAATCTGCCTTGAAAACTTATTTATTTCAACTGGCATTTTTATATTGATATTTAGATTCCTGCTATGTTTTTAGAAATGTGGTTTGTTTTTTATATTGTTTGATTATACTGTGTAAAACGCTATGATCTATTGTGGAATAGTGTTTCAGAAATAAAGTTTGGTTGGTTGGTTGGTGGTTGGTCTTATGTTCCAGACCCTTTCTTGTTGCCTTCCTCTGAATAAATACAATTTTCTCCCTATCAGTAATATCTAGAGCTCCCAAAAACTGTGAGCAGTAATCTATGCTAGGTACACACTGTATGAAGTTACTGCATTATGATGGTATGCAGCTGTACACCAATGTTGAGTTATCTGCATTACTGGATTTTATTTATTTTGTGTGTGTTTTTTTTTTTTAAATAATCCATACATTGTCTACACTAATGACACAGCCAAGGACGCTCCTTACAATCTGTGACCTTTTGTTTTGGGGGGGGGGGGGTTGTACCACTGTATTAATTTTGGGGAAATCACTTGCAACCTGGCATGTGCTCTGATTTGTTAGGTTAACAATGGGTTAACTATCATAAGAACATAAGAATTTGCCATCAGAAGAAGACCGTGCGGTCCATCTAGTCTGCCTGAGATGCCTACTCACCATCTACTGCTCTCGCTGAGGTGACTACATTGACTGACCCATGCCCATTTGAATTATCCGAGAGTCTTAGCCACCACCACCTCAAGTAGCAGGCTGTTCCAAAGGTCCATGACCCTCTCTGTGAAAAGTAGTTGCGAACATTGTTTCTGAATTTACCGCCAACCAGGTATAAGTTGTACCCTCTTGTATGCGCAGTTCTATTTTCCTGAAAGAGGTTACCGACATGTACTGCGTTTATTCCTTTAACAAATTTAAATGTTTCTATTATGTCTCCTCTGTTCCTTCTCTGCTCTAGGGAGAATAGATTCAATTGGCTGAGCCTATTTTCATAAGATTTGTGGTGTAGTCCCTGCACCATCTTGGTGGCTCTCCTCTGCACGGATTCCAGATGGTCTATGTCGTTTTTTAGGTGTGGCCTCCAGAACTGCACACAGTACTCCAAGTGAGGCCTCACCAAGGACCTACAGAGTGGGATGATTACCTCATGCTTTCTGCTAGTAATACCCTTACCTATGCATCCAAGGATGCCGCTTGCCCTTAGTGGTGCTTCTTCACATTGCTTTCCTACCTTTAAATCGTCTGATATCATAACTCCTAGATCCTGTTCCATCTTTCTCTTTTCCAATTGCTGCCCTTCCAGGACATAGTTATTTCCTGGATTCCTCTTAACCAAGTGCATTACCTTACACTTTTTGGCATTGACTCTCAACTGCCAGTTCTTGGACCATTCCTACATCTTTCTTAGATCTGCCTCCATTCCTTGGACTCCTTCCTACATGTCTACCCTGTTGAAGAGCTTTGTATCATCTGTGAACAGGCAGACTTTCCCTTTCAGACCCTCAGGGATGTCGTTGATGAATATGTTAAAAAAGGATTGGGCCAAGCACTGATCCCTGTGGAACCCCACTGGTTACTCTCCCCTCCTTTGACAAGGTGCCATAACTCTCTGAGTCCTGTCCTGTAGCCAGCTTTTTATCCAGTTGACCACTTTCTGACCTGTGCCTGTTTGCCCCAATTTATCTGCTAGCCTTCTGTGTGGAACCATATCAAAGGCTTTGCTAAATTCCAGATATACTATGTCCACAGTCACACCTTGGTCCACTGCTCTTTTTTTTTAAGCTTTTTATTTGTAGCATTTCATACACATGCATAAAATACATCATATCTGAACAAGTATAACAGACATTATATAAGCATTATACATTACTAAGGATGAAGGCTACATGTTCTTATGGTACTGCATTGTGAGGCATAACCAAGCTTATTATTTCCTAGCATTTTAATAAAATGAATAGAGCTATAATGCTAAAATTCAGGGCTGATTAACAATTATTTCTGTAACTGACCTAAAAGGTCCCTTTTGAGAAATCAAAATTTTTTTGAAAGAAGCGTTCCTCTTTCCAGAGCTCCTAAAGCCCCATCCAAGCCAAATGGTGTTACATCTTTCCAACCCAGACCCTGAGACACTTATCAAAGTATAAGATTTTCCCTCGTGTTTAACAGACACATTGATGCATACAGGCCTAGATTCCAGTTCCTGCCCATATCAGCTTACAGTCCCATGAGGAGGCTCTCATAAAGAACCGAGGTCTCTCAAAATTAGGCTATGAGAAGACACAACAGTTGGAGAAAAATAAACTGCACCCAAACATTATTACCCCAGTGTTATAACCAATTAATCTTCTCTCTCCAGATCTCCAAACAATTGGTAGAGGAGTCAAGTGGAAACATCAAAACCAGCGCTATAATGGGACACCTGAAAAGAAACAGAACATCTCACTTACATACAGTATATAGTTATCCATATCTATCAAATTTGGTATCAAACAACATAAACAGTTAGGGAAAAGACCATTCATTGCAGCTTAAAGATTTGTGCTATTAATTTTCCCTGAAATAAAGAACAAACGCTCCCTTATTCAAACTCATTGGTAAATATGCAAGTGATTCACTTTAGTGTCCCCAAGATATAATAAATTCAAACCAGTTTACTTGAAAAGTTCAAGAGTGTGACCCATGTGTCACTCAGTCCTCATCAGAATCTTCCTCTTTGCTGATCCGACTGTCTTGGGCTCGTTTTGCAGCAATCTTCTCTACGCAGATTCTGCCTCCTTTAGTTCTGTAAAACGGTATTGTCTATGGCCCTCTGAGAAACATAACCAAGCTGGAAAAGCCATTGAGTATGTTATAGACAGTTCCCCAAGTCTATGTTTAACCACGTCAAAAGCCTTGTCCTAGTGGCATAGGAGACGTCCGGGAGGAAGAGCACATGAACTTCATCCAGAAATACAGGGCTGCTGTTATGAATAGCCCACAGTATGAGGTCTTGCTCTACCAAAGAAGTAAGGGTTACCAGGATAGTACAGGGATTGTCCGCAGTGGAGGTAGGCCGTCTGGGCGAAATCCTGTAAGCTACAGAAATTTTTAAATCTGTGGTCCCAGTCAGTTCAGGAAACCACCGCCCGAGATATTGTGGAAGGCTTTCTCCTTCTGTCCCTTCAGGGAGACCAAGGATCTGGACATTTGCCACCCACATGGTGTTTTCTAACTTTTCCACGTGGCTCTGAAGTACGGCCTGCTCTTTAAGCAAGATATTAGTACCAGCTAGGGCCTTCCCTGCCATCGCCTCTGTACTTTTAGTAATCTCCCCTATCGCATTCAATCGGGTCTCTACAGCAAGAAATCATGAGAAAACATCTAACTTTTGGTCCATTTTCTGCACCGTTTTGGTAAATGCATTAACAGATTGCTGCAATGAGGTTAGCGATGCTGCATCAGATTCCGCACTCGTAGAGGGGAAGAGAACCATCTACATAGTCTGGTGGTTTGGAGGCTGAAGTGCGCAGGTCGAGGAAATCCTTAGTTGTTTTAGTTCGACCCATTTCAAAATACATTTTACATCCGAAGGTGCAGCTGCTGATTCTCCAAGCAGTGAGTCGATTTCCCAGTTAATTTAAGTAGACAATTGGGTTATTTAATAGTTTTGATAGGACTTCTATCGGAACACCAGAAAATGCTGTTGCTGGCTAGGCTGCTTGGCCGCCCCCCACACACACACACAATCTGGTCCACTGCTCTTGTAACTTAGCTGAAGGAATTCCATCATATTTGTTTGGCATGAACATCCTGCCATGAAGTCAAGCTGCTTTGGGTCAAGTTTCCCACTTTCTTTCAGGAACTCCACTACCCTTTCTTTCAGGTACTCCACTACCCTTTCTTTCAGGTACTCCACTACCCTTTCTTTAAGCAATGTCTCCATTACTTTACCCACCACTGAGGTCAGGCTGACTGAGTGGTAATTTCCTGCTACCACTCTTGTGCAATGGCACAATTGTGGCCCTTCTCCAGTCCTGTGGCACTATGCCATCTTCCAGTGACTTGTTAAATAGTTCGGCTAGTGGGGCTGCAAGTTCCTCCCACAGTTTCTTCACAACTTTTCGGTGTATTCCATCCGGCCTTATTGCCTTGTCCACTTTTAATTTAGACAGCTCCTCAAGGACCCTTTCTTTTGTAAAGGGGGCTGGTGTCTACTCCCCTGCTGTGGAGATGTGCATTGACTAGTGCTGGAACATTACCTTTGTCTTCATGGGTGAAGACCAAGCGGAAGAATTTGTTGAGTACTTTCGACTTGTCTTTGTTATTCTCCACCAGATGTCCCTCTTTAGTTGCTAACCTGGTTATTCCTCCCCCCTTTCTTTTTTCCCCAGTATATAATGAAAGAATGTTTTGTCCCCTCTCTTCACTCCCTGCGCTATTCTTTCCTCTGTCTGGGCCCTGGCTACCCTAATTGCTTTTCCTGCTTCCTTGAGTTTAATCCTGTATTCGTCTCAGATTTGGTCTCCTTGTACTTTCTATAAGCTATTTTCTTATCTCTAATTATAGTCAACACCTCTTTGGAAACCTACAGTGGGCTCTTCGATTTTCTGGATTTGTTTATTTGTTTTGTGCATCAGGGATTTATTTAATTCTAAAAATTGATTAGCGTTTTGCTCATAAAAGTGCTAAATCTTTGTGAAAATGCATAGCTCTTGCCTCACTGTGTTTAACAAACATAACACTTCTAGAAAATCTATATAAATACTTTCTGTACCGATACTATCGTACCAAGAGAAAAACTGCTAATCAATTATTTAAAACCCTGCACATTGTGCCGTGACTGTAGTTATAGCATTTTTCAGTTTTATCCAGGTCTCTTCCACATTCCCTGCATCATTGGTTACCAGCGGTTCTTTAATACTGTCCTTCATTCTTGGGAAATTTTCTTTTCTGAAATTGGCACCCTGACTTTGGTGTAACAAGGGTTCTCTGTGTTGTTAATCAATAGTCAGAGTGATCTGTGGTCGCTGGTGCCCAGCTTAATCCCCACTTGCAGGTCTGACATCTTGGTACTGTTTACGAGTTCCAGGTCCAGAATAGCAGATTCCCTAGTGGGCGACACAACCAACTGATTAAGTCCTGCCCCACATAGTGCAATCTGGAATTCTCTATTCCTCTCTGAGGAGGCAGTGAAGGTGGACCAGTCTACATCTGGTAGATTGAAGTCCACAGCCAGTAGTAACTTGCCTTTGTCAGCCATCCTCAGTATGTTTTCCAGGAGGTCTTTATCCTTCTTAATCTCCTGGGTAGGGGGTCTGTAGATAATGCCTACCCAGATAGGATCCCTGTTACCAGCTCCCAGAGTGGTCCATAGGGCTTCTGCATTGCTGTGCAGTACCTGGATTTAAGCTGTATTGATCCCTTCTCTGATATACATAACCACCCCTCCACCTTTCTTTCCCTTGTGGTCTCTCCTGAAGACAGCGTATCTAGTGATAGCAATGTCCCAGGTGTGGTTCTCCGTGAACCAAGTCTCTGTGACAGCGACCCAATCAAGGTGGCCTCAGCCATCATGGCATTGAGCTCTGGGATTTTGTTTGGAAGGCTACGAGCATTAATGCTCATTGCCTTCCACCCTGCTTAATCCCGCTTGCTGCATGATTACTCTGTTTACATTTTGTGTCCTTAGTGCACTTTCCATTTCTAGTGCAATTGGAACTTCTTTGTGGGCTTCCCTGATCTTTTTCACATGTGGTGGTTGTGATTTAGCATCCTGGTGCTGATGAGTTTGATGATGGGTGGGCATCAGCTGGTCAAGACGCGATGGTTGCTGGTGCTCTTTCCCCTACCACTAGTTTAAACCACTGACAAATATGCTGAATTTTTGACTGACAGAACATGTTACCTCCTTTCTAAGGTGCAGGCCATTGAACTTAAAGAACTCCCTTTCCCAGAAGTTCTGCTATTCTCAATGTAGCCATGCCCCTTATCCTGACACCCATTTTTAAGCCAGGTATTAATCTTGCAGATGTCCCCTTCTTTGATCTTCTGCCTGCTGGGCAAAACCTCTGAGAAGGAGATGCTGGACGAAAGGGAAGTTAGTTTTTCACAGTTTTATTAAATTTTGCTTAGTCCCCTCCACAGACCAACTAGTTAGGTAATTTGTGCCAATGTGGGTCAGAATGCGTGTGTCCTACTTGGTGATGCGCACAATGCCCTCGATGCAGTCTGCATCCCTTCATGCCAATGTTCCTGGGAGACATCTTACCGCAATCTCTGACTGGCTGCTTTGGTGGATGTGATACTCTGCTCAACATATCATAGAGTCTATTATTAGCACATTTTTTTTTTGTCTTTGGTGACCTTTGATTTGGTTAGCTTCTCCGTTCAATGTTTGTGGTCCTCTTCCACTGGATTGCCTGCCTCAGCAGTAGGTATGGATGCCAGGAGAGAGAACATATTTGACCTGTGAATTGGTTTTGGAGTCACTATGGCACTGCTCTTTGGCTTAGCTTTGCTGTGTCTAACCAACTGCGATCCCCCTGGTCTGCTAGTTCTCTGGGGGTGTGGCGTTGGTGGTAGGTGGGTAAAGTTCAATGATGGTGAAGTTTTGTGATGTGTAGAGTGGTTGAATTGTGCCCTGAAGAAGGTAATCTCGACCCATGCTGCATGGATCTGAGACTGTAGCTCCTTGAGGGCAGAGCATGTAAGACAATGCCCCACACATATTGCAAATGCTCTGGTGACTAGGATCCCACAAAACCTGCAGTTCACAATGTCCATTTGTCTGCAAGTGTGGAGCTGGATAGAAAGGATCTAACCTGTTCATTGGACAGAAAGAGAAAGGAAATTCCCAAGAGTGGAGTTGGAAGAAAAAGATCTGACCTGTACTTTGGACAGAAACAGAAAGTAAACCTTTTCTGAAGTAAATAGAATGTCCTGTGCCAAAGTCCTGTGCAAGAGTTGTTAGCTAGCACCTCCTCCTGCCATTATGCAGGAAATGTGAACAAAAGAGTTAGAAAATATAATTCTGAAAAGAACTAGAAAATATAATTCTAAATAGAAAATATGAACTTTTTTTCCAAACTTTTTTGCACTGCCTCCTGTTCTTAGGGAGGAGGTGGGACGATGTAGAGATCAAGTGCGGATGAAAGTAAATAGAAGGTCCTGTTCAAGAGTTATCTAGTGCCTCCTCCTGCTGTTTTGCAGGAAGTGTGGATGATAGAACTAGAAGGTCCTGTGCAATAGAGAAATACAATATAGTTCTTCCTATGTTTGGGAGGAAGTGTGGATGAAATTTAATGGAAGTCCTATGCAGGAAGTGTGGATGACAGAACTAGACGGTCCTGTGCAATATAGGAATACTACATAGTTCTTGCTATGTTTGGGAGAAAGTGTGGATGAAATGTAATGGAGGTCCTGTCCAATAGACAATAGGAAAACAGTATGTAGTGTTGCTTCCTGTGTCCCTGCAAGAAGTGGGAGGCCAGGTTGGCTATAAATGTGAATGACCAGGGGAGGGTGGGATTTGGGGAGGGAGGGCGGGTGCGTCGTTGTGTTCCTGGATAGGAGAAAAACAATCAATGAGAAACTGCAGAAACAAGTTAACAGCAACGTTCCCTAGTACAATAGTAAAAGGGCAGACATTCTGCCAACTACAGCAGTCCCCTTTCCTGGCTACTAAGAATTATAGAACAATAAACAAAAACAGAACACAAAAAACCCTAATCCAAAGCCATTCTTCTTATTCACTTATACGAACCCTGCAAGTTTGAAATGAAATAAAATTTTTAAAAAATCACATCTTCTGCGTAGTTCTTGTCAGCTCTATCAACTGCAAAATGCTGGCTGTCTCCCCCCCCCCACACACACACACACACAAACACACCTTTTCTCTCTCTCTCCTCTCTCTCTCCCCACTCATTTATAACACAGGGATCACACCTTACCACCCACTCCAGGAAGTAACCATTCATACAAGAAACTATTGACCTTTACCTCAAAAGGCAAAGTAAAGGAACTGAAAAAAAAATCTCACTGAACTAATTGTTTTATTAGGTCTTTGATTGTAGACCCTTTTGCTTTTTGCCTGGTTTGTGCTTCATTAACATCTGTTGTCAACTTGGGAATGTCAGTGATGAGGGGGAGGTGCTTCCACTTGACCAGTCACATAGCAGAAACCGAGATTCTTAAACACAAGGGCCTCCATATTCAAAGGAGATGCATGGCGCAACCCCGTGGTGCAGCGTGATGCACCACACAACCCCAACAATGAATGGCAGAACGATATTCAGAAGGGCAGGATGCACTGACCGCAATGGAATGGGCCAAGGCGCAGCAGTAATGTATGCCGTGGGAGTGGAGGGGGCATTCCCATGAATATGACGTGCAGTGGCATATTCAGAGGGAATGTGCCCCTCACTGTCCAGAGATGTGTGGCACAGAGATCTGCTGTGAAAAGCAGGCCTAAATTGGCCAGCCACCCACAGGAAGGCCATGGCAGTGCAGACATGTGTACAGCAGCCTGCCTGGCCGAACAGTCAAGTGCCAACCCTTCTCCCTTCCCCGAACCCTGTCTGTATATAATATGAAATCCCAAATGTCCCTGGTAGTCTAGTGGACCCCCTCTCATCTCCAACAGTAGAATATAGTAGTAACCCCATATTCTCCTGGTAGTCTAGTGCCCCCCCACAGCCCTAAACATCATCTGTAGTGTAGCACAGTAGTTCTAACCTATCCTGGTAGTCTAGTGGTACCCAACTCCAACCCCAAATGTAAAATATAATACATTTCACAGCTTCTGTCTTAGTGAGCCCCCAGCCCCGACTGCTACAGGAAAGTGCGTCTCATAGCTTTGTAGTCCAGTGGACCCCTCACTGAGACACTCCACACTCCACTTGCTTCCCTGTCTAGCATGGTTAATGACGCCAGTGGGCAAACATCACATTAGCAGCTGCTGCCACACTGAGCTGTCACAGAATGATAGCTATGCGCCATACCACCACTGTAATGCATACTGTAAGCTTTCATTCTGTGACAGCTCAGTCGGTGGGCAGCCATGGAGGTGTGCAGGTGAGTTTTGTTGTCCACCGGCATCATTGGCCATGTTGGGACAGGGAAGCGGGGTATGGTGTGGGTGGGGGGGTCCACTGGACTACCAGAGAAATATGGGGAGTACTTTTTCTGTTACGATTGGGGCTGGAAGGGGGGCCACAAGCCTACCATGGAAATATGGGGAATGTATTTTATTTTATAATCAGGGATGGGAAGGAGGCCACTAGACTATCAGGGTACTGTGGAGTGTTCTTATTTTTCCACAGTGACTGCACGGTGCCAGGCGCATTCAGCCAGGCACAGCCCTACTAATGGGCTTGTAATGAGCATGCATGGTGCCCCTTTGTGCCATGCATGCCCAATGAGCTCATTTGCATATTCTGGCTGAGTATTGCGCTTGGGGTCATGGTGCATCCAAGTATGCACCACACATAGCCCACTGGCGGTATGCAGCACAGTCCCTGATTGTGCTGTGCGGGACTCAGCAGCCGCCCACTATGGACTGTGCATCCAAGGCAGATATTCAGACAGTGTGCGTGATCAGTACAGATCACATATACTGTTTGAATATGCCTTCAGAACCAGCCAGAGCATCTATTTTGCACAGTGAATCATTGTGCCCATGCAACCGGCCGGCTCTGAATATGTCCCCCAAGGTCCTCAGCCTAGAAAAGCTGTGAAGGGATTAAGTGAATACAAAGGAAGCACAAATCAACAAAAATCCCACATAATCAGATATGGACAGGGAGCTGGATTCTATGCATGCAGCCTGCATCACAATATCTGAGCAGCTACCTTTGCATGACAAAACTGAATAGAATGCCACTATTAGATCAGTCCTGAAAGGGTTAATATAAAAGTAGACAGGACTTGCACACACACACACACACACACACACACACACACACGACAGAAAACCAAAGAACGCAAAATGCCAGTAGGCAGAGGCAAAGTACACAGCCACACACAAAGGGGTTAAATCCCTGACAATGACCATTTTAAGTCTCAGAAGTTCAAGTCAGGAGCAATGAAATAGTGCAGCTACTGCAGTGGTGGGAAAGGGGGAGACTATGAAACAACAAGGAACAGCACTGTGGAGGTGCAGCAGAGATTTGTTATTCATGTCCAGCCGAAGCATTCAGTGGATGAACACCCTCATGATATCCGTTCACATGCTTCCAGAGTCCTTTCTCTCTCTCTCTCCTAGTCATAGCAATAGGACAGCATGGTGACATCATCATCATGCAGCCCTAAAAACATACATCCTTGCCTACAGGACATTGTTTAGATAAAAATATGTAAAAATAGGGTTTAGGTGTCCTTTAAGACTAAAATAAGCCGTCTGTGCTGTTTACGTGTTGTTTACACTGAGCATATCCACTGATTGTAAGTTGAGCTGGCATGAGAATGCTACATGTAGGAAAGGAACTCCCCCGCGTAGTGATTTCAAGTGGGAGGATTGTATATTATGCCCAACATCTGCTTTGGAAAGAGTCTGAAGTGCTCTTTTCCCTCCCAGATAACAGCAAGACATCTGCAGGGCTCTGCCCACACAGCCATAAAAAGGGATAGCAGAGACCAACTCAATACCTAGACTTAAGTTAATTGCCCACCTAGGCAGGGTCTTAATTACCACTGTTACACAAATCGAAGTTGGTAAAGCCCTGAGAGGATGTGGCATAAAAGTTGTAAACTCAGCTGCCATTAAGAAGGCCCAAATAGGTGCAGACACACTTCACCTGCACTCACTGCAATACAACCCAATTAGTAGAACAGGCTCTCCAGTACTGGAGGCTGCTACCCTCTCCCATCTGGTACCAGGATTTGCTTTTAGACATCATGGTAGCACCCTTATGGCAGTCCCTTGGTACCCAGTGTTGGAACATTACAGGCTGTAGATGTTGGCCGGCATAGGTGCACTTAAATCCGAGCACAAACTTAATTCCCCAAAAATGCCACAGGTGATGCAATAGCTTAAATGGTGTCTGAAACTCTCAGGGCAAGGTATTTTTAATCCAAATAGGTGGCTAGCTTCCAAACAAACTCCAACAGATTGCAATTTCCTTAGACAGGGCAAGCACTGGCATTACTCACAGTTCTTCAGCAAATGGCTCAGAGTCTCTCTGAAGGCTCCCGGCATTCCAGTTCTCCATAGTACCTTGGGCTCTGGCTGGCTCCCTCCATGGACTCTTTCCACTTCTCTCAGGGGCTGACTTCTTAGTTGTCACTATCTGTCTGTCTTTCTCAACAACTGAGACCCCAGGCCAACACACGTCTCGGCTTCCAAACCTTTAAGCTGGTGGCAGCCCTACATCTGGCTGTATTGCCTGCTACAAGACTTGGATCAGCAGTCTGGACTTCAGTCATTTGTGCACTGCTGCTTTTCAGCATCATACTTTAACTGGCAAGCATGTAGTGGCCATTCTTGTCCTTTTTCTAGAACTTAACAGTTTTTTGGGGGAAGTTTCCCCGAGGTCCTGCATGTCACCAGCTTGATCTCTGCTTCCACCAGTAGGTCCTGTCTTCTCAAGCTCTCTCTCTCTGATCTACCAGCCTCCAGCTCAGTCCCTCTTTTATCAGCACACTTTCAGGCCAGCTCCCACTGGTTCACCAGGCTGACATTCCAAATCTAAGACGCCCTATAGGTCTATGAAAAGGTGTCAGAAATCACAGTATTTGCCAATCCCAGAGTTAACAAGCTGCTTGCTGTGAGTCCCCAATCTCCAGATTGGTTGTCTTCAGGGTCAGGGTTCACCAAGATGGCACAGTCCATGCCATCAGGGTGATGGGGCCCCAAAGTTATAATTTCGAAAGGCGCCTGCTCTCATTCAGCAAACGCACCACCTGGCTCATGTGGCAGGGGTGGTAAAGGATCTCTTGTGGCCAGGTGGCAGCCAAAACAGTTCCACATCAGTGACTGGTGCCCAACATTGATGTGCGGTCATACTGCACTGCAGCACACCACCAGCAAACCATGACTCTTGCTGGGTCCAACTATCTTATTTCAGTCCTCCACCTGCAGAAATTAGGTCCTGAGGTTGTAGGGAGTGTGGGAACCCTGGAAGTGGTGCAAAGCAGCATCAAGAGAGACCCAGGTAAATGCTGGTTAACAGGAGGTTACATAATTCCAGCTCCTTCCACACACACACTTGACACTTATCCCCCTTTTAGAGAACATAGAGTCAAAGGAATGTGAAAATTTAAAAAGAAAAGGGGAATTTGCTGATGCAGATTAAGGGGATTACTCTAGGTACCCACAAGGGTTACAGAGGTCCTGAGGGTTACACATACAGTATACTATCCATGGACACATTTTGCTATGCAATGGTGCAGGGTCTTTTCCTCTGAGCTGTGAACCTTACCTCTCTCAGCTATCCAAATCCCCATGGGAATCTCAAGCCATAAGCACACATGGGGGGGGGGGCCTCACGTTGATGGCCCTCCCTCCCCACTTTTGGAAAACTTGTAAAATGTATTGGGAAGTAATGCATTCTGGGGCAGGCAATAAAACAATCTTTATTTTTTATCTTGCCCCCCCCCCCACAAAAAAAAAATCATTTTTCGCAATTCTAGAGCTACCAGATCTACAGGGATTCCAGCATTTTCAGGGACATTAAGCAGTCTACAAAGAAACTGTTCTGTACACAATGTATTAATTATACAACAAAACAGAGCAATTCAGGTTTCATAGGAAGCAAGTACATTACAGGAAAATGTTAATTTTCGTAGAGTATGCTTAACAGAAAATTATGATTTTATAAACAACACGGCGGCGGTAGAGGTTAAAGGCTGCTCTCCATCTTTATCATCCACACAGCACCAAGGAAAGCAAAGTATAAACTCCTGGACAAAGGCCCTGACATGTTTAGTATACAATAGCCATAATGCTCTGTGGCATCTGCAGTCCCTTACCACCTACTGTATAAAGGTCTGTGCCTGTCAAAAATCTTTCCTCTTTCTTTGGTCTGCTGGTCCAATGGTGAGTCCTCCTCTGGAAACTGGTTCTGGAACACAACTGCAGAACTGTTAACTGAAACTTGAACCTGAGGATTCAGTTGGAAAACCTCTGCCATCCCGCACATTTGCTCCACTTCTCACGCAGGTCCCAAAAATCAAACACAAAGAGGGTGAGGTGGGACTATAATTTCCGCCTCCATATTGTTTATAAAATCATAATCTTCTGTCAAGCTTGCGCTAGAAAAATTTACATTTTTATGGCTTCATGGAGGCTCCTATTATAGGCTAGTTCATACTCCTGTAAAGTACTACATTGGCAACATTTTGGACCATTGGTCTGTGGTAAAATGTCTTGAATTCTGAATCTTCAGACCTGTCTGCTATCTTCAAAATGTCTTCCAGATGAATGCCACACCTGAAGGTCTGGCTAGCCAAAGCCCCTCTAGTGGAATGCACCCCGAATTGGGCCAAGTCCTGGCCTGCCTCTGCCATAACCCAGGAACCCACTGAGCTATGGCAGCTGCTGACACCAGCTTCTGCAGTTTGGCCAGCAAAATTGGGAGTTGTTCCTTCCCACAAAGGGGCCAGTCCACTGTCCTTTCCAGACAAAACTGATGCAGTGGATGACACAGTTTGATTTCAGGGTCAAATGAGGAATATGAAATTCCTGTGGTTGAAGTTTTGGTAAGATGAACACGTTAGGCATGAACTCCCTCCAACATCTGTGACATTTGGGAGACGTCCAGGGCCCTGACATATGAAACCCTTTTAAATTACATCATATATAAATGAGCTGCTAGCTTGCTGGACAAATGTTTTATACTTAGGTCATTAACTATTCTCTTAAGATGCCCGATAAAAATATATCTTGGCTGTTAGGATCTCGCTCACTTGATGGCTTTCAGGAACCGGCATACCAGGGGGTCTTGATCCATGAATCTGCATTCAACTGGGCTGTGGCCAGTCGAGATCATCAATCTCAGGACATTAAGATACCTGTATGACTTACCTATCAAAAATATACTATATAGAAATACAATGATATCCGTTAAAGGGGCAGAATTGGGACTCTTGTGTCTAGAAAGACACAAGCTAGATTATCTGCCCCAGGTAGATTTGTATGCCTTCCTGGTGCCCCCAGCCCACCACTCACGGAGAAGGCTGACAGCTCCCTCCAAAAGTCCTGAGACTGCCCAGGAACCCCTGAAAGAGTCCAGACTGCTAACTTCATGGACTGCTCCTGAACAAGAGGGTGTGGATGTCCCGCTAGGTTCAGCAGAATGTCTGGGACATGGGAAATAAGGAAAGGAATCTCCAATGAGTGTTCCAGCAGGACTGGGTACCATGGCTGGGCTTGCCAGACTAGGGTCACCGGCACCACTGAAGCTCTCTGCCTCCTGATCTGAGCCATGGATCTGCAGATCATGGGGAAGGGGGGAAGGCGTAACACATCTCCTTTCCCAGTTCTACATAAAAGCCACTGCTAGGGCCTCCAGATCTGGACGCCAGCTGAAGAAACTGTGGAGCTGTTGGTTCAACCTTGAGGCAAAGAGATCTAGTAGTAGTGGAATCCTCTTGCAATTTACTCTGTGGAAGATATCTGGATGAAGGCGAAAGTTGCTCAGGTCCCTCATGTATCCCAAGCTCTAATCTACTCGGCCATGTGGCGCTCAGGGCTGAGATGCCGGACGCCACACCTCGTGCTATGCCAGCAATTCAGGAGCGAGCTCGGTGGGTTGGCAGGGGTGGGTTGAGAATGGAGTGCCCTTGTGGTGCTCTACTCCCCGGAAGAATGGGATGGGTTGGCTTGGCATACCGGCAACCCCTGGTGGAGACCAGGGGACGTTGCAGCAAGCCGGGCAGCATGAGAACAGAGTGGCTGATGCTGGCACAGTTGCCATGCTCCAGAGCATCAGGCTGTGCCCATGCAGGGGGGGGTCTAGCGCAGAACAAGGAAAAAATACCGGCTTCTTGGGACAGGCGACAGCACCTGTCCCCAATGCCCTCCGCCGGGTTCTCCATGGCTGGCCTTCCAGTTCCTCCCCCTGGGCCCCACCTGCAGCCAGAGTCTGACTTACAAGTGAGCCCAAGAGGTGAGGGCGACCCTCCCTGAGTGAGTGAAACTGGGGGTTCTGGCCATGGGGGGGGGAGAGGAGGCACAGACTGAGGGAGCCATAGGCGGGCAGGATGCCTGAGAGAAGGTCCCACAAGCTGTGAATGGAGTGAAATAGAGTAAAAAAAAAAAAAAAAGCTCTAATCTGCTGCCCCATTAGCTAGCCACAGGATGTGAATGGCCTGAACCTTGATATCCTGTTTAAGGCAAAACTCCCAGAAGAGTTTTGTTGTTTCTGTCAACTGATGGGATCTGGCCCCCCCCCCCCAAGGTGGTTGAGGTACCGAACTACCACCATATTGTCCATTCGAAAAAGGATGGCAACCCCCGGCCTATCCTTAGTGAAGCTCCTGATAGCAAAGTTGGCCATCAGCAGCTCCAGCACATTAATGTGTAGAGTGGCCTCCTGACGAGATCACTTGCCCCTTTGCACCAGGCTCCCCATCCTGCCAAATTGGCATCTGAATCCACCATTATATCCAGGCGAGTCCCACAAATTGTCCTACCATTTTCCAGGAGTCCATCTGGCACAGCCACCAAATGATTTCCACCCTGACAGTTCTAGGCAGCAGGATCTGGGTGTTGAAGGAGTCTGTCGAACTCAAGGATTCTATCTTAAACTCCTGCAAGGGCCTGTAGTGGAGGGGAACCGGGAAAATGTCTCAGATAGATGATGGAAGGATGATGACCCTGGCTAGGTCCCAAAGAGGAGAAGCCTCCTTCTTCAGGAGCCTTTTCATCTCCCTCTTTATGTCTTTCAACTTCCTGATTGGAAGCCTGCAGGTAGCTGACCTCAAGTCAACTTTGAAGCCTAGAAAGGACATCATTTGGTAGGGGGAGAGAACCTACTTCTTGATGTAATCCCTTTGTTACCCGGGGTTACTAGAATCCCACTTAGAACCAGTGGCAGGCAGGGAAAGGCAGCTTGAGAGACACCAGTTAAATGGGTTTCACATGGTCTCACTCTGTCCTCAGTCTCCGCTGAGCTGGAGGGATGACATCACCATAGAATTCTCGCAGAAGCATAAGCCACATTGGAATGCAGCAGCAGGGGTTAGCTGTAGAACGCTGGGGAATTCAAGTCAGTTCTTCTGGAGGGAGCAGTCAGAGGAAGAGGTGTGCTGCAGTTGGCAGCCCTTCAGAGCCTACCTCTACTTTAGAGCTACATCAGAAAGTGGGTTGTGTGTTCTTGCCCTAGAGAGGAACACAGAAGAGATCAGAAGGAAGTGGTAGAGACCGTTCCAAGTGTTGTTCCAGTGCCCCATCCCCGGAGGGATGGGGGGAATTCCAGTATCTCAGGGGCAATCCCCTGGCCCTGCCTGGAAAGGGAAAAGCTGCCTGAAAGTGAAGTTGTGCTAAGAGTACCAGAGGATTTGGTGTTTCCTGCGAAAGAAGCCCTGGGGCACCTGCATACCACGGTGAATCTGCTCTGATTTAGAGCCTATGTTCATCAAGACAGAGAGTTGTGTAAAAGTATCTGCCTACTGTGGGGTCAGGAAGAAGACTAGCCAAGTACAGTGCTTTTAATTTGTGTATGGCTTGGAAGCATCTGAAACAGTGGGGGTCTAAGGAATGGACATAGTCACTTACAGAACTTTTTTAAGTCAGGACACCACCTGAATACAGTGTAGAATGTTAAATGTGACAAACATTTTGAGATAGCATCTACAACCAGTAGTTTCAAAGAAAGGTGTTGTTCCAAAGGAATGGCCGGGTACAGATTTGGGAACAAGAGGTGGCAGCCCCCATCTGGAGTAACCAGGTTTACCTCTACGGGTTCAGTTTGGGCACCTATAACTTTCTCCCAGGCACTTGGCCAGTGTCTGCAGAAAGTACCCAGACATGGGATTAAGGTTAGTCTCTCCCTTTAGAGCTAGAAAGTGCTCAAGGATGGTTTAGGGAGCCACCATCAAACTCCATGCTATACGGAAAAGTGTCCAAGTACTGGCTGGGGTGCCATGTCAAGGAATCAAAGACAAGATTACCAGTTTGGGCCGTGTGAACCCAGAGTAATTCAGAACTTGAAGGTTTTCGTGTAGTGAAGATGTGCTCTGACCTCGGTAATCTGCATTACCAGCGAGTGTAGCCCTGTGGGGGTCCATCTTTGCATTGTTATTCCTGTTTTGATGTGAATAAAAGCCACACTCTAGAATCCCATTCCTGGTTTGGACATTTCAGTTATTGCTTCCTGTGTCTGGAGTTACTTGGGCACCACTGACCAGAAGTACAAACCTAGCTATTATGCTGAGCAAATGTTTTCTCCCCGAACCTAAGGGGGGGGTTACACTGATATTTGTCATGAAGCCGAGATTCTCTAGAAGGGAAGCGGCCAAGTTCTGGTGAGCCAGGAGCTAAGCTGCATCCTGAGCCATTACCTTTTTTTTTTTTAATTTCTATTTTTATTGCCTTCCTCACCCGGAGCTACGCTTCTTCGGGAGTCACCAAGGTACCACCCCACGACTTGCCTTACCTGAATCCGCAGGAGTTCCCACATGGAGCCGTGCATATACCCCCCAGGTGGGTATGGGATGGGACCCCAACGTCCCAATAACTTCAAGTCTCGTCGGGTCCCCCGGTGGTTAGGCAGGCAGTCGCCATTAGGGTCGGTACCGGTGCTTTGTCTACCTGTGCTCCAGCTGTGTATTTTTCCTCCTTTCTGAGAATGTGGCCAGCACCCTGACGTCAAGGCGTACCTGCCGACATCTGCCACTCCCAACCCCTTCTTGCGTGCGCTCCAGTGCTTGCTATGCCTCTAGCTTCCGCCAGAGGTCAGCCAAGCACCAAGCAGGTGCCCCCCTCCCTCCCGGGAGAGGAGAGCTGTCCATTGGACGCTTAATCCTCTCCCTCCCCTGCTGACCCCTGGCGGTCTGGACTTGTTCCTGAACCCGGGTCGCCAGCGTGCCACGAGGTGTGGCGTCCAGCACCTCAACCCTCAGTGCCACCAGGCCGGATCCTGAGCCATTATCAACTGTCTAGTAAATAATTAGTTTGATTCCTCTTGGCTCTGTGCCAGTCTACCACTGGCTGAAACACCTTTGTGAAACACAAGGGTGCAGAGGGTAATCAGAAGAGCAGGTAGCTGAACTGCCATTTTGGTCCTAGCTAGAGAGAAAGCCCAGCCAGCTTCAGTTCAGTGCGTAGATGGGGATAGCAAGGTAAGCATCCATAAGTTCTAGATGGACCACCCAGTCCCCCTCAATGAGGGTTTCTCTGAAGAGGTGAATGCCCTCCATCTTGAAGTGCTGGTACTCTATATACACACATTCAAGTCCCTCAGGTTGATCACCAGATGGAACCCTCTGTCTTTTTCAGGACAAGAAAAACACAGACCTTAATCAGGGGTCATCGTCGTTGACCCTCAAAATTGCTCCCTTCATGAGCAGGGTGTAGAGTTCAAAGAATTGGGGCAGTATGGGAAGGGGAACAGAGAAAGGGGGGAGACTCAGTAAACTCTAGACTGTAGACTTGAATACATTCCAGGACCATTGATCTTGGGTGACTTTTGCCCAACTGTAAGCAAAGAGGGTCAGCCTGCCCCTGAGTTGGAGAGATCTTGGGACGTGGGTAAAAGTGGAAAATAAGGGTGACATACTTATCTGCCGTGGGAGGGGGGGCAGTCTGCTTGGCCCCTTGCCTCCCCTTGAGTGACCTTTGTCGTGGAAACACCCACTTGCTCGCAGTCTAAAGGCCTCCTACCCAAGCTGGTTGCTAAGGTATCCACAGCTAAGCTAGGTGCTTGGTGAAAACTAGGTTGCTGCCCAGATTGACTGAAAGCATGGTCTCTTCTCCTTCCAGTCCTGAAATAAAGAGGCCTACTTTTTTAAGGATGTCTGGGTCTTCCTTATAGACAAATACCCTTCCCCCATCTTGCAAAGCTCCCTTAAGAAGGATTCATCAAAAAGTCATCTATTGGCATCAGTCCCCACATCCTTATATCCCAGCTCTATTGAGTAAGGGTGACACTGGAACACTGTGGATTTGCACTTCTCCACTGAAAGTATCACCTTAGCATTACCAGGAAACAAGATGGCACACTGAATAATGTCCTGCAAGTAAGAAAGGTCCAGGGGCTTGCTGTCATCCAGGGTCATCTGGATTATGTCACTTAACAGAGCTAGAACATCTGCCAGGTCCAGGAGCTTGTCCTGGATGATATAAAGGCTCTTATCCAGCCCCTTCTTCAGGCCCTTGCCTGCCTTTCCAAAATAGTAAACTGAGAACTGTTTTTTGAAGTCCAGCACGGTGGTCATCTTGAACGACAGTGACGGCCTAGGGCAGTCCCTCTGTAACTTGCATCTAGCTTTCCTATCCAAAGGCTTCCTCAGCCTAGAAACTAATTAATCCATCACTGTGGGTAGAGGAACCCACTCAAAGGGGGAGTCGCCAGGGGAAATCAGGGTCAAATGGTGGTTGTTTTTCTGCTCACAGTCTGACTCTTGCTTGGTGTTGTCTTCATGGTACAAGTTCCTGGGATGGGCTACCTCTGTATGCAAGGTATATGGTGTGGATCGGTCCGAAATGAGATCTGAATTAGACCCCTCTCTCTGGAGGGGTCAGATTCCAAACCTGAATGGACAAAATATCAAGTTAGGGGGAGCAATTGGGTGTAGTGAGATAATTGAAATATTTAGATTACTTTCAGGGCTTTCCTTGCCTTAGGGGAGCCTAGGAGCCTAAGCTGCCCCTCCAGCTGTCTCCTCTCAGTATTATGTTTCCCACTGGGTTCACGGTCAGTCTGAAGTCAACTTTGTAGACTGGGATCTCTGCATGTAAAAGCCACTCTCTGCAGGTGGCTAGAAACACTCCTATTGCTGGCGTGCTTATGCCTCATCTGAGGGCGGCCTTTGTCCATTCACCTTCTGGTGATATCCGCCCCCCCCCACCTCTATCCTGCTTCCTGAATGGAGATTTAACTCTCCTAGTGCCTTTTTTCCTTTTTTGTATCTCCCACACCCCGGCTGGCACTCCTTCTTGCTGGTCCTCCCAGCACCATCACCTGACTTCCCCAGGGCTTACCTTCTCCCATAGTCCCCCATGACTTGTCCTCCATGGCAGGGAGTTCCTCAACCTGCCGGGACAGGATCCAAATTTATGGGAGGTGCCTGAGTCATCAGGAGGTCGGTAGTCATCCTGCATGACCAGAAGTTTTCACACTTTTCTCCCCATGGAAGACATGGCATGCGCTGACATCAAGGCACACGCACCAACATCTGCCATGCCTCCCCCACTTCATCAGCTTGAATTGCCTTTCCCCTGGCTTCCACTAGGGGCCAGTCGAGCACTGAGCTCTTCCCCCCTCCCACCCAGAGGAAAGCGATCCTGCAGATGCTCGATCCTCCTCCCCCTGCACTCCAACACCTCAGGCTCACTTCCGAACCCGGGTCATCAGCATCGCAAGCGGAAGTGCTACCACTGCACCGGTACCTTTTTTCTTCTTGAGAAGTCTCTCTTCTCTGGGAGTCCAAGGCCATGTATCTGCGCTCTTTACCTTCTCGCTGTCAGCAGGAGGGCCAAGTGAGGGGAACCGCACAATTTCTGTGCAACAGTTCCACCTCAGAAAAGTCACTGTCTGAATCAAAAACACTCAGTGGGGAGTCACTATCCAATCCTCCCCTCAAGCAAAAGAAAGGCTTGACCTCAACTGCACACAGTCTAGATCCTGGTCCGCAAGGCCCAACACACTTCCTGCTGCATTTTTAGCCACATCATTCACTGCCTGGCACTCCTGCCAGCATTTATCTATTGCCATGTCAATAGGTTCTGCCAGTCTGTCAGCAATGATAGCTAGACCTTCTATGGAGGCCTGATTAGCAGATCTATGTGGGCAGTAACTTTTAAAATGTGCACCTTTCTTGTGACAAAAACTCTCAGTGCAACAGCAAAGAAAAAGGGAAGATTTTGGCAGGCACACACTTTTACTGGCAGTAAGGGACTGTGGATACTGTACAGCAGTATGGATATTGTAGTCTAAATACGTTAGGGCCTTTTGTCGAAAGTTTGTACTGTACTTTCTTTGCTGCTGTGTGGACGATAAAAAGAAGAAGAGCAGCATATAATAGGAACCTCCATGTTGTGCTACAAAATCATCCTGGAAAATGGCAAACTGATCTGGGAGCCCCGCAATTCACATACAGACAGAATTTGACAGCAGAAGGAGCCTGAAGGTCCACTGAGTCTATAGTACTTAGCAATGTAGGCTGTATAATCAGGGGGTTAGCAGACCTCTCACTCTGTAGCTGAGAGGGTCAGGTAATGTATTTTGACCTCCTCCTATCTTTTAATCAGTGGAGCAGCATTAAAATCAAGCTAGTGCAAATCCTCTTATGACAGCAGAAGATGCTTTTAAACCTTTTGGTAGTCATGATACATTGAAGCTCCAAGTAGCAAACAGTATATTTTTGGAGAAAACTGCACAGAATATTTTGTTTTACTTTTGCATAAGTTTTACTGTATAGTTATTTCGGCTTCCTGTTCCCTCTAAAATCCTCCAAAAGCTGGACTTACTGACCCCGTTTTAATAAACATGAATACCATTCATTTGTTAATAAGTTAAGGATTATTCATGAAAATGTGTTTACCATTTGTGATTATAAAAAAGCTAAGTAGATTAAAATGTGTTCAAGAAGGCATTTTTGCCCAGTGTTTTACGTTAAGGAATTCTATGAAATTTTGGCACTGCAACAACCTTGCCCCCCCCCAGCCCCTCACCGTTCAAATCATTTTAGAGGTTCCCACTAAAACCAAACCCAGACTTACTCCGGGCAACCCTAGAGGCTGCAGAAAGTAATGCAGCCACCTAGGCGGTTGGCCTCTGTGCGACCACACCTGCCCTCTGTGGTCTGGGGCACTCCCCCTCAATCGCCTGTCTGTAATACAGATAAAGCATCTCTGGTGGTCTGTGGAGCCTGAGCAAGGCAGACGTCTGAATAGAGAGCTCTGCACTAAACTACTATAAAATAGCAAAAAGTACTTTAAAAATTGTCTTTGTCTTAACTGTCTTCCTACTGCTGGTAGAGGACATCGCACTAACCATTATGGGTAAAATTAAACAGCAGCAAGCAGCAGTGGACAGTAAAAAACATCAACTGAAATCCGGGGAACTTGGGCCAAGCCTGTGATCGACGCCAGATATCGGTGTGGAAGCCACTGGACAGGAGGAAACTCTTCGGTCACTAGGCCACAAAATGCACCAGCTCCTGGCATTGGTCTCGGCTATGAATGAAAAATCTGAATCCCTAACTTATCGTATGGTGATTGTAAAAACAATCGTCAATGTCTTTAAAACAAATGTAACCCCCCTGCAAATGGAGGTTCCCAAAAGTCTTCCAGAAGCTTGCCTAGTTGCTTAGAGCCTGGAGGTGTTCGGTGTTAAAGCCGTTTTAAATGGCAATGCTGTGAGTGCTTTTAGAGTCTCTGCGTACTGTCCCTTTAAGGGCTGTCTGCTTGCTGTCATAATTAATCCGAAGGGGGGGTTTGTGTGTTTCCCTGCTCGAGTCCCGCTCGAGCTGCTGCGTAAGCGCTCTGTTTTGCTGTCACTGATTGCGCAGAGGGAGCATGTTATAAAGATGTAACTACTTGCTGGGAATTGTTTAGGGTGATAATAAAGATGTAGTTTGTTCTAACCTGTTTTCTTGCAGCCTGGACTGTTTCTGTTATGCCCCACCATTTTGGTCCTGAACTGCTGAAGTGGACCAATTGGAACATGAGGACTCTCTAGGGATCCGATGGACCAATGAAGATCTAGCTAGTAATTGTGGGAAGTGAAGGCTAGACCATGGCGCCTTTTTCATACCACTGAGAGCAGGACTAAGTGACTGGCATCTGTAGCCAGCCAATGGGATCGGGTGGTGCCCGAGCAGAGAGGATGGCCCCATGCTGTAAAGGGGCAGCAGCGTTGTGGCTGTGAAGGAGGAAGGAACTCTGGGCTCCTGCGGTGTTGAGTGTTGGCAGGAGCGCATGCAAGGCCCTGAGGCTGCCGCTTGAATCGCCACAACTCTCGGACTAAACTGCAGGGCATGGGTCAAAGGAGGTTGTGCACAAGCGCAGCTACCTACCAGGCTCAACCTGTAGAGGACTGGAGAATCTGCTGAATTGCGCTCGGTCTGTCAGGAGAGTTGAAGCTGCAGTGAGACTCCCGATAGCTGTGAGTTCGGTTGGGCCATAGGAGCAGCTGCCTGGTATGGTACCCTTCTGTTACTTTTCATATAAATGTGTGGAGAAGTATCTGAAGTTCAGGCTTAGCCCTGCGAGTGATGTGAGAGCGCTTTTCCCTCTGGAGTCGTGAGTACTGAATCAGGGTAGCTCCCTGTTAAATATTCCAAGCAAGGGCAAGACTTTCTGTTTACTTTGCTGACTACACTAACTGAGCCTGCTGGCTCCATCAAATCATAGTAGGAATTAAATGCTCATCTGTGTCAGGGCCCCAACCAGTTGCATCGAGGAACCAGCCTTTAGGGCTTGGGTACCAATGGACAGTAGCTTATAGGTTAGGCCTGTGCACAGAGCCCTAGGTGAACCTTCATATATTGTAGTGGTAAGCTAATCAACCTGATTCCCCCCGGTCCTTGTTGTCTCCCCTTGAGTAAATCAGATTGCTTGTTTTGCAAAAGCACACTGGCTAGTTTGTGTATTAATGGGGAAATATTGCACAGTGAATGTAGTGTAACTGTACCTTGCTTTTCAGGGGGTTCCCGGAGTGAGCTGATTGGTTTGAGCCCGGGGGAGTAAGTGTATATGGTAAGGACACCGAAACTGAACTGTGTGGGCCACTAGTGGGAAGAAAGGGGGATTGCAGTGACCCAGAGGGCTGTGATCGAGTCAATCTCGACTGTTCTAACCCCGACCTCTGGGTGGAGGCACCTGCCAACGGATCTGGGCCCCTCACTCTGTCACAGTTAGGGCAGGCAGGGGTAGTAGCCCTCAGGATAGCGCCCCCTAGGGGTTACAAATTGGAGGCAAGGCTGGGATTAGCGTCCCCTAGTGGCCGAGTGGGCAAAGTGCATAACTATGGATAATTTAAAGGAAAAACTGGAAGGGGATATCATGGCTAAGATTAAGCTGGACCCTATTAAAACGATGGTACATAAATTGATGGGGTGGGGTGAAGCTGAAGAGCTGGACTCTCAGAGAATTGTGTTACTACTAGATGTACCTCTGGGGACAACGACCGCTGACATTATTTCTGCCGTGGAGCATGTCAAATGTTTGGGCAAGGTAGAGGTGAAGGGGCGTATGGCTGACCTGCTCGATCAGACTTTGCAGGTGTTACTCTTGTGTAGCATAGCCATCGACCCTGAGAGGGTACCCCCAGTGATTTACCCAGAAGGTGCCCAACCGGTGGAGGGTCATTCACGTTCAGAGTGGGTCGGTCACCCCGGGGTCTCCCCAGACTAATAGTTTCAAAGATAAGCTACTTAAATTGTTAGCTGGGGAAGGGAGGACCACCCAAGAGCTAATGCAGGCTTTGGACCTTTCCAGTGAACCCACCCCTCAGGCTTCCTCTGGTACCTCTCCGGAGCCCCCCAAGAGTTCTATCTTGGCTCCACCGCCCATAGTGGTTCCCTCTATACAGCTGGATTCTTACCGTAGGCTAAAACTTTTCTCTGGCACAGTGCCCGTGCCTTCAGGGGAGGATGATTTGGAGGCGTGGATGGACTACGCCACCCACCTAGTTCAAGAGTGACAATGCTCTGAGGGGGAGAAACAAAGACATTGATGGAGAGCCTGCGGGGTCCAGCTTTAGAAGCCATTCGGTTTCTACGGGCCACTAGCTCGGAAGCTACCGCCGCAGAGTATCTTTCTGCTCTAGAGGGAGTGTTTGGGAGCACAGAAACTGAGGAAGACTTATTGTGGAAATTCAAGTCTGCTAAGCAGTGGAGGAATGAGAAGTCTCGCCTTTGTCACTAGGGTGGAAAGGGCTCTACAGAAGGCCCATCGAAAGGAGGAGGAATCGCTGCTCCAGCCTTGAACCAGGTCAGGTTGGAACATGTTCTAAAGTCTGCCAGATTTTCCAGTGAGATACTGTTAAAACTTAAGTTGCACGATCGGCGAGCTGCCCCGCCTGAATACTGTCAATTGATGAGGGAGATTAGAGAAGTGGAGACTGATGAGGAGGGGTGGGAACCCTATGTGGGGGCTGTGAATTTGAGCCAAACCTCTGAGTCTAGTAAGCCTGATGAGACCCACCCTTCAGGATGGCCGGATGTATCCCCAGAGTTACAGGGAGGGGTAGGGGTGCACGCCATTTCCTCTGATCCCCAAGTAGAAAGCGAATTGAGGGCCGAGGTCAGGAATTTACGAGAACTGGTGAGGGACTTGAAGCGATCCAATACCCACCCTGTTAGGTCTGGGGAACCTGAGTTATCTAGAAACCCATGCCCTGGCCCAGGGGAACCCCCTCATTCCCCAGAGGGCCCCCAGCAAATGAAGTATCCCCCTCCCAATAGAGACCCCCAGGACCCTAAGTTCTGTTACCATTGTGGGGAGGATGGACACTTTCAGACTGAGTGCCAGTTGCCAGAGAATTTAAGGAAGGTCAACAGCAGACTAATCACTTGGCATCGTAGGGCCCACGTCTGACTCCCCAGAAAGGGTTTTGTGACCCGGGGCCAATGCCCAAGCAACTGTTAATGCTGTGCCCCCCAAGTGGTCTGATGTGGTTGGGCCCTCGATGGAGGCCCTGGTGCAGGTAAATGGGATTCCCACCCAAGCTGTATTGGATAGTGGCTCTCAGGTGACCATTATGTTTCAGGACTGGTATCAGACACATCTACCTGAGGTGCCACTACAACCCTTGGATGGCCTACATGTATGGGGGCTATCCCCGGATCTGGTTATCATTTCCTACTTCTGTGGCTGGAGTGGACGAATAGGTGGAAACTTTGGCTTTAGTCTGCCCCCCCCCCCACTGGACTGTATGATGGGGTGCCCTTGTTGATTGGGATCAATGCTCACATGTTTGGCCGATTAGCCCAGTTGTGTTCTGAAAAGCAGGTGTCCAGGACTGGGTGAGCCCTCAGGATACCCGTCTTGATCCAGAAGGCCTATGAGGCTCAGAGAAAAGCTAGTCAGGAGGAACCTGAAGGCCCGGGTGGGTGTTGTCTGGAGGAAGGATCCAGAGCCGTTGCTATTAGCTCCAAATGCCCTGTGTGTCTTGCAAGGGGAGATCCGGCTTAAAAAAAGATGTCAAAAATAAACTATTGATGCTGGATGCACCTGGAGAAGGGAAGTTGCCTGGAGGACTGCTGGTTAAACCCAGTATCTTGCCTGCTGGAGCCCATGCTTATGCCAGGAGAGTTATGGTTCAAGTTCATAATGTGTCTGACAAAGAGATTCGAGTAAATAAGGGGTGCACCTTGGCTAGTGTGCATTGTGTGGATACTGCAGTGCTCCCTCGCTGCAAGGGTTTGGGGAAGGATGAAAGAGTCACGCCAGACTTGTTTGATTTCGGTGACTCCCCGTTGCCTGCTGAATGGAAAGTAAAAGTCAGTGAGAAGCTTGCCCAAAGAGACCAGGTTTTTTCCCTGAAGGAGTGGGATGTGGGTTGTGTGCGGGGGGCCGAGCACCGCATTCACCTGCATGATGAAAGGCCCTTCTGACAGAGGTCTCGGCGCTTAGCCCCTGCCGATATAGATGATGTGAGATGGCACCTGCAAGAGATGCTTGCTGCTGGTGTGATACAAGAATCCAGGAGCCCTTATGTTTCCCCCATTGTCGTCGTGAGAAAAACGAATGGGGCTGTTCGGATGTGTGTGGGCTACTGTACCCTGAACCAGCAGACCATCCCTGACCAGTATACCATGCCATGCATACAGGATGCCTTGGACTGTCTGAATGGCAGTAAGTGGTTCTCTGTGTTAGATCTCTGCAGTGGGTACTATCAGATCCCAATGGCTCCTGAAGACCGTGAGAAGACTGCGTTCATTTGCCCCCTAGGTTTCTATGAGTTTATCCGGATGCCTCAAGGGATCTCAGGTGCCCCGGCTACTTTTCAGCACCTGATGGAATGTGCTGTGGGGGATATGAACTTGCTCGAGTGTTTGGTTTACTTGGACGATGTCATAGTGTTTGGCAGCTCGTTGGAAGAACATGAACATCGATTGTTCAAGGTCCTGGATCTGTTGGAGGATTTTGGTCTTAAGTTATCTATAGACAAGTGCCAATTCTTTCAAACCTCTGTGAAGTATGTGGGCCACATAGTATCCACTGAAGGCATAGAGACTGACCCCAGCAAGGTGGAGGCATTGACTACTTGGCCTCAGCCAAAGAATTTGAAGGAACTGCAACGGTTCCTGGGGTTTTGTGGATATTATAGGCGGTTTATTAAAGACTATCCTCGAGTGATCCGCCCCCTCCTCAACCTCACTCAGGGGTACCCTCCCACCCACAAAAAGTATAAAAAAGTTGTGCTCTCTGGAACGGAAAGAAAGTATTTTCGCCTGAATGATGTGTTTGGAAACCGCTGGACTACTGAGCGTGAGGAAGCTTTCTATGACACTATATATCAACTTACCCATGCCCCAGTGCTGGCCTATGCTGACCCGGCCAAGCCGTACATTCTCCATACTGATGCCAGCCTACAGGGATTGGGGGCTGTCTTATATCAGGAGCATCCAAATGGGCTAAGACCTGTAGCTTTCGCCAGCAGAAGCCTGACTCCCTCAGAAAAAAACTATCCAGTGCATAAATTAGAGTTCCTAGCCCTGAAGTGGGCCATTGTTGATCAATTTCACGACTACTTGTACGGTGCCAAGATATTGGTGAAGACTGATAACAGTCCTTTGACATATGTGCAGACCTCAGCCAAGCTGGATGCCACTGGCCACAGGTGGCTCTCTGTCTTGGCCACCTACGACTGTGCTGTTGAGTACTGAGCAGGCCTAAACCATATAGATGCAGATGCTCTCTCTCGGAGGCCTGTGCTCTGAAACAACTGGGTTAGGTTGTCAGAACCTGACATAGAGCCCTTTGCCAAAAATTTGACAAGGAAGAACAGGTGTCTTCTAATACTGTGGACTGCATGGTGGATTGCTTGAGGCCATCCGAGAACTGCATATCTGCTGCTTACTGTCATTTTTCTGCATTGGACACTAGTGCACTGCCCCAACTCGATAATGATAGTCTCCGACGGGCTCAATCCCAAGACCCCATGATAAAAACTGCTTTGGAGGCTCTGCAAGCTGGGAGAGACGTGTCTCAACTGCGGTCCGCTGAATAGAGAACTGCCCTGTTATAAAAAGAAGACCCAAAATTTAAATTGAACAATAGACTGTTATACAGGGAGACTGTGGACAAAGAGGGGCGGATAGACAAACAAAAATTGGTGTTGCCCACCGCTTTTAGAGAACTGGTGTTGTGGTCCCTGCATGACCAAATGGGGCATCTTGGCATAGACCAAACTCTTGACCTGGTACGGACTCGATTCTACTGGCCAAAAATGAGTGCAGATGTGGAGCAGTATGTCAAGACCTGCGGTCACTGTTTGCAAAGAAAAGCTCTATCTCAGAGAGCTGCCCCCAGGGTCAATATCACTATTAGTGCCCCTATAGAACTGGTCTGCATTGATTTCCTGAGTCTAGAAGCAGATCTGAAAAACATCAGCAACATATTGGTAGTCATTGATCATTTTACCCGGTATGCACAGGCTTTTCCTACTAAAGATCAAAAAGCAACCACAGTGGCTAAAGTACTTGTGGAAAATTTCTTTGTCCACTATGGGGCACCTCAATGGATTCATTCCAACCAGGGAAGAGATTTTGAGAGCCACCTGATCAAAGAAATGCTATCCTTATGGGGGGTGCGAAAGTCAAGGACCACCCCGTACCACCCCCAGGGGGGATCCTCAGCCTGAAAGATTTAACCGCACATTGCTTGATATGTTGAGCACACTGCAACCTAAAGACAAGCCTAGATGGAGCCAGCAGATTAGCACCCTGGTACATGCTTATAACTGCACCAAAAGTGATGCCACTGGATTTTCCCCGTACAGGCTGATGTTTGGGAGAGAAGCTAGGCTGCCGGTGGATGTATGCTTCAGGGATTCTCCTGATGGAGTTCAAGCAGACAACCATCTACAGTATGTGCAAAAGTTGAAGGCCCAACTCAACCATGCTTACCAACTAGCCCAGACCATGGCTGCTAAGCGAAACCTGGCCAATAAGGAACAGTATGATAAGAAAGTGAAAGCAGTGGAACTGAGAAAAGGGGATAGAGTGCTATTGAGGAATTTGGGACTGCATGGCAAACATGTGATTGCTGACAGATGGCATCACCTCCCTCATATTGTTGTGGGAAAACTGGCAGATTTACCTGTATATAAAGTGCGGCCTGAAAACAATTCAAAAGATGTGAAAACTATACACAGAAATCACCTGCTGCCAATTGGGCAAATTTTGATAGAAGCTAAACCTCCCAATGCCCCCCCGCCCCAGGTCTGTGACTAGAGCTGCTGCCAAGAAAGAACCCAGACCACTTGATTCTTCAGCAAGCAAACTAAAGGCCTTCTCCAACCCCTCTGATGAAGATGATTGTCAGTCTGTGTCTGAGGACAGTGAGAATAATATTGAATACTATCCCTCTTATGAACGGAGCCAACTGTTTCGGGGCAATCCCCTAATCAACTCTGGAGACGAAGTTGGGCTTTCTGGACTGTCTGAGCCCCCAGCTTTGTCTCTGGAGCCAATGCTCCCAGAAGATGAAGTGAGTGGCATCCAAGCTGAAGGAGTGGGATCCTTGAGCCTGGCTGAACTGTCTGGCCTGGCTGAACTATCTGACTTTTCCGAAGAAGGAAGTGATGTGGGAGAGCAAGCCAGTGATATGCCAGAACCTGAGGAATATTTTGAGTGTCCTGATGGTTCCTTGCCAGTACCCGAACTGTCCCCAGCTGAGCCAAGTAGTGTGGGTCCTGATATAGAGGGCCATGTCCCCGAAAGTACTATGGGCACGGGGTCCCCTTCTCCTGTGGAGGTTCCCTCTACTAATCTCAATGAGGCAGAAATGGAGCCAGGGCCTGTAGCAGATTTTAATGGAACCCCTAGACGCACTGGCCGAGAAGTACGGCCTGTAGTAAGGTTGAGTTATGAGCAGGGCCCCTACTTTTCTGCAGCACAGTGGGACCAAGTTCTGCAGCAAGACTACCATTTGCCGCGGAACTTCTGCGGCGGTGGTTTGTAATTTCTGCGGAAGTTCTGTGGCACTAACAAACTACCACATCACAGTGTCAGCTTGTCATCCTGACTTCACTTTCATGGCAGTGGTTATAGTCAGTCAGGATGGTGGAAAGCACAGTAACACTAGTTCAAAAAATAACAGACTTATAAAATAATTTTATGCCTAAAAAAGCAAAACAATGTCTCTCCCTTAAGGTCCTAGCCTGTTGCATAAATGTCATATGCAGATAGGATCTTACGTGATAAATAAGGTATTTCTATATACATGCTATCTATCCCACTAATGAAGTTTCCACTATCACTTGTATATTTGTATGTGCTTTCTACACCACTCACGAGGTTCCCACTGTGTATCACTTGTATATTTATATGCAATCTGTAACATACAAATATGCGTGTGTGTGTGTGTGTGTGTGTGGTGAGAGAGACAGAGATACTGTGTGTGTCTGTATATATATATATATATATATATATTTTTTTTTTTTTATTTCCAGGAACTTGCATCCTCATTCATACAGGTCCCATTGGAGATGGAATAGAGGAGTTATTGCAAAACCCATTTTTCATGTCAACCTGCTTTCTCTGACACACTGCGTAACACCATCAGGCCATGGCATGCATGTGAACCGATAGTGAAATAGTGCTCTCCAGCCCATCACAATGTGTCCACCATGTGACAGAACACTGCACCATACCTTCCCAGGCTCCGAGCAGTGATGTGTTCCACCAATCCTTGTGCTGCCCAGCCAGCTCCCAGAGCTAATCTCTGAACCTGAGTTGCCGTCATGGAAACACAGCATGCTACCCTCTGGCCCAACAGCTGTCCCTGCACACAACATTTCTCAATAACTTTTAGGTGATTCTATCAACCAATGACAATATATAATCAATAACCCTGGCAAAAATGCGTACAGTGCAATTATTTAACAGGTCTACACATTATTATATTTCACTTTTCTGGGCATCATTACTTTATTTTTCTTAAAAATTTAGACAGTTAAATTCATTTTACCAGTTATTCATTTCAGATTGTGACTCTATACCTTAAAGGCACAAATAGGTTTGTACAAAGTGAAGTATGGACTTAACAGGTCTGTGCTATTGACAAGGTTTTGTTTAAGTTGGCCCTAGTGCAATAATGAAGACTGAAAATTGTATTAGGCTGTAGTGCAGGTTGAGCAAATATCACCATGCATGATGTGCTGTGCCACCATCTCTGGCAGTGGGAGCTGTGGTAGATAAGTGACTGTTCATTTCTGTTGCAGAATGCAGCCATTTCATTAGCTAATGTATGATGTTATAGCAATGATAACATCACATTCTGAGCATATGGGGGGTTTTGGATGTAAAAAGAGGGGAAGGGAACCAGATTCTATGTATAAACAGAAATATTAATAAAAATCACCAAGAAGAGGAATTCTGTGGCACCGAAGAAGTTCTGCGGTAGATTGCAAGTTCTACGCAAAATTCTGGGGCCGCTGAATTCTAGGGGCCTTGGTTATGAGTCCCTAGGTCAGCCTGTGGACCATCCTTTAAATGTAGTCCATAAAGGGGTGTATGTGTCCCCGAGCTCCTTGCCCAAACTAGCTTTGGGAAATGATTCCAGACTGTTAGTATTGCCCTCTGAGTATGGTACCCCTGCCTCAGTTAGCCTGCAAGTAGCTGATAGGGAAGGGCCCCCTCTTTCCAGGTGTCATGGGCAGGAAGTAATGACCTGATTTAAAAAAACACAGGTTGTCTGTATGTGTAATATTGCATAACCAATAATAAACTGTAAATACATAGCCAATGTATGTAATAAAAGGTTTAATGTGCTGTCAATTTAAACTATGTTGCCTTAAAGTGATTTAAGGGTAACTACTTGGCACGGACGCCAAGTTCTTTCCAGGCCAGGAAGGGTGTAACCCTTCCTGCAAATGGGGGTTCCCAAAAGTCTTCCAGAAGCTTGCCTAGTTGCTTAGAGCCTGGAGGTGTTCGGTGTTAAAGCCGTTTTAAATGGCAATACTGTGAGTGCTTTTAGAGCCTCTGCGTACTGTCCCTTTAAGAGCTGTCTGCTTGCTGTCATAATTAATCCGAATGGGGGGTTTGTGCGCTTCCTCGTTCGAGTCCCGCTGAGCTGCTGCTTAAGCGCTCTGTTTTGCTGTCACTGATTGCGCAGAGGGAGCACGTTATAAAGATGTAACTACTTGCTGGGAATTGTTTAGGGTGATAATAAAGATGCAGTTTGTTCTAACCTGTTTTCTTGCAGCCTGGACTGTTTATGTTATGCCTCACCATTTTGGTCCTGAACTGCTGAAGTGGACCAATTGGAACATGAGGACTCTCTAGGGAGCCGACGGACCAATGGAGATCTAGCTAGTAATTGTGGGAAGTGAAGGCTAGACCATGGTGCCTTTTTCGTACCACTGAGAGCAGGACTAAGTGACTGGCATCTGTAGCCAGCCAATGGGATTGGGTGGCGGTCAAGAAGAGAGGATGACCCCACACTGTAAAGGGGCAGAGGCATTGTAGCTGTGAAGGAGGAAGGAGCTTTGGGCTCCTGCGGTGTTGAGTGTTCACGCGGGAAGCACGTGAAAGGCCTGAGGCGGCTGTTTGAATCGCCGGCGATCCCCGGACTAAATCCGCAGGGCAGCGGTCAGAGGAGGCTGTGCACAAGTGCAGCTACCTACCAGGCTCAACCTGTAGAGGACTGGAGAATCTACTGAATCGCGTTCGGTCTGTCAGGAGAGTTGAAGCTGCAGTGAGACTCCCGATAGCTATGAGTTTGGTCGGGCCATAGGAGCAGCTGCCTGGTATGGTACCCTTCTGTTACTTTTCATATAAATGTGTGGAGAAGTATCTGAAGTTCAGGCTTAGCCCTGTGAGTGATGTGAGAGCGTTTTTCCCTCTGGAGTCGTGAGTACTGAATCAGGGTAGCTCCCTGTTAAATATTCCTAGCAATGGCAAGACTTTCTGGTTACTTTGCTGACTACACTAACTGAGCCTGCTGGCTCCATCAAATCATAGTAGGAATTAAATGCTCATCTGTGTCAGGTCCCCAACCAGCTGCATCGAGGAACTAGCCTTTAGGGCTTGGATACCCATGGACAGTAATTTATAGGTTAGGCCTGTGCACAGAGCCCTAGGTGAACCTTCATATACTGTAGCGGTAAGCTAATCAACCTGATTTCCCCCGGTCCTTGTTGTCTCCCCTTGAATAAATCAGATTGCTTGTTTTGCAAAAGCACACTGGCTAGTTTGTGTATTAATGGGGAAATATTGCAGAGTGAATGGGGTGTAACTGTACCTTGCTTTTCAGGGGGTCCCCAGAGTGAGCTGATTGGTTTGAGCCGGGGGGGGTAAGCGTAAATGGTAAGAACACTGAAACTGAACTGTGTGGGCCACTAGTGGGAAGAAAGGGGGGTTGCAGTGACCCAGAGGGCTGTGACCGAGTCAATCTTGATTGTTCTAAGCCCGACCTCTGGGTGGAGGCACCCACCAATGGATCTGGGCCCCTCTCCCTGTCACAGTTAGGGCAGGCAGGGGTAGTAGCCCTCAGGATAGCGCCCCCTAGGGGTTATACAAAGGTGGATGATGTATAGTGGCAGTCAGACCGGTACAGTGCTACCTTGGCTCAGTATGCCAAGGGCTCAAAGCTTACCCCAAATAGACTGGAGTTTCTGGAAAACTAAATCAGATCAACTAACGTACGTTTTGGGGGTCAACCGGAAGGGGCAGAGGGTGACCACATGCCCCTGTTCCTCAAAACATGGTTAAAAAGAAAAATTGTGAGAGTCTCCTGGGTTTGTGGACTGGTCTGTTCTTAAAGCATACAGGATTCATTCTCACAGATGCCAAGAAGGTGACATACCCTGAACTGCAATAGCAGTATTGGACTCTATGGCTACCTGGGATCAAATGCTACAACTGACTCGATGACACCATCCCTTACTGCACAAGGGCAACACCATTCTATTATTTCCAGATTTATTTATTTAGTTTTTGTTAACTGGGTAGATACACTAGGAAGAGACTGCCTGTTTTCAGGTACGACCCAGGAGATAACATCACATACGAGCAGCATATAACACATACATTACATAATGACAGAGTTCAATAGACAGCTTTGTACAGGAATCCAGGTAGACATGTAACATGAGCATATTCAACAGAAACAGGCATCCTCATAATGGGTAGACATGTAACAAGAGTATATTCAACAGAAACAAGTATCCTCATAATGGGTAGACATGTAACAAGAGTATATACAACAGGAACAGGCATCCTCATAATGGGTAGACATGTAACAAGAGTATATTCAACAGGAACAGGCATCCTCATAATGGGTAGACATGTAACAAGAGTATATTCAACAGGAACAGGCATCCTCATAATGGGTAGACATGTAACAAGAGTATATACAACAGGAACAAGTATCCTCATAATGGGTAGACATGTAACAAGAGTATATTCAACAGAAACAGGCATCCTCGTAATGGGTAGACATGTAACAAGAGTATATTCAACAGGAACAGGCATCCTCATAATGGGTAGACATGTAACAAGAGTATATTCAACAGAAACAGGCATCCTCATAATGGGTAGACATGTAACAAGAGTATATACAACAGGAACAAGTATCCTCATAATGGGTAGACATGTAACAAGAGTATATACAACAGGAACAAGTATCCTCATAACGCGAGGCATCGACATAGGGAGTTAATGAAATGTAAGGGTTAACCCAGTAACGGAACGTCATACAAGAGTAGGGTAAGTAGGGACATGTACAGCAAATCAAAATTAAAAGTTACCACTCACATATCAGTCCATTTATCACTTATACCACTCGTCAGCGCATAAAGAAACTCAATGGCGTCTGAGGCATATTACAAGACCTGGCGGTACCACATGTACCTTTATTTCCAGCTAAACTACGCACTGTACATCAGGACAAGGTCTTTATTTTCACAGACCCTTCAGTTGTGGGGAAATGGGCAGCAAGCTTATAATAATCCAAACAGAGTTCCAAGAGGTGGCAACATGCTGTACCCGCAGAACTACAGAAGAGAAGAAAAAATTACTCACTTTAGTAATTATGTTTCTTCTAATGGAGTCTTGCTGTATTCTGACTATTGCAGTTAGCCCCAGCACTCAAACTGTCCTGGAGAGTAGAGGGTTAATTTTCTATGCAGAGCATAGAACGTTGAGCTCGAGCTCGGTTCAAACCTCTGTCTGCTGCACTTTGACGCACAACTGACATATTCTTACGAGCTAATACTAACTACTATGTGGAAATTTTATTTTTACTAGCCAAATGGCAACCAATTATTCTGGATCCCCAAAAGACTCAAGTCAAGAAATCCAAAATCAAAAACCAGGTAGTGAACAACTGAAGATTGTTAAATTAATAATATAACCCACTCCCCCTCTCTAAAAGGAGGGAGTACCCAAATGCACCCCTGGGGTGCAACACTGCACCTGCCAGCCCACTTCCCAAAAACAGGTTCTGAGAGAGGAGGTCGGAATACAGCAAGACTCCATTAGAAGAAACATAATTACTAAGGTGAGTATTTTTTTCTTCAAACAACATGAAGTCTTGCTGTATTCTGACTGTTGCAGACTACCAAGCAGTACTTCCATGGAGGAGGGAATCGAAGCTACCTTGGGAATAGGCTCTGCAGTACTGCTGTACCAAACACGAGCATCACTCCTAGCCTGGATGTCCAGAGAGTAATGCTTGGTACATTGTATGGACTGTTCCTCAGGTGGCTGCTTTACATATCTCTGCAAGGAATATTCCTGGCCGCAGCCAGGGAAGCAGCTATACCTCTAGTCGAATTAGCCCTCAGGCCTGAGGGAGGTATTTTGCCTAGCTTCTTATAGCAGAATTAAAGACAAGAGACAATCCACCTGATAATAGTTCTCTTAGTGGCAGGTTTGCCCTTACCCACTTCCCCATAAGTGAGAAACAACTGAAGGGAGTCAAACCTGTGAGCCTTAGTACACTCAATGTAGTAACTAAGGGCTCTTTTAACATCCAAACTGTGTAAACTTCTTTCTCCTGAAAAAGAATGATCAGTGAAGAACACAGGGAGAGACATAGATTTATTCAGATGAAAATCTGAAACCACTTTAGGTAAAAACCTCCTATTAGTTCTAAGGACCACCTTATCTCTATGGAATGAGATAAAATCAGGCTCCACTGACAAAACTTGCAATTCACTGATATGCCTGGCACAGGTAATAGCTACCAGGAACACAGTTTTCCAAGTCAAGTACTTAAACTCTGCTGAAGACAAAGGCTCAAAAGGGGGTTGCATAAACTGAGCAATGCAAACATTAAGATCCCAAGCAGGGGTAGGATCCCTAAAGGGGGGTGGGGTGGTATGAAGCAATCCCTTGAAAAATTTACAGAATTCAGGGTGAGATGACAGTGAGGAAGGCTTTCCCACTGACAGAAAAGCAGAAACAGCTGACAAATGTACTTGAGAGTAGCTGGTCTGAGGCCTAGGCCATTAAGATGAACCATATAATCCAGAACTGTAAACAATTCAGCAGTGTCTAGGAATATATGCTTCTTGGAACATCAAATGCTGAATCTTTTCCATTTGGAGTTGTAAGACTTTCTGGTGGCAGGCTTTCGAGAGGCTTTGAGAATATCCAGAACCCCTTGGGACAGATGCCAATCTGCATACTCTCTTCAAGAGCCATGCCTTGAGATTGAGAGACTGAAGATTGGGGTACCAAATCCTCCCTGAGAGGAGGTTAACAGGTTGTAATTCCTGGGAAGAGACAGGGGAAGATGGACTGCTAGAGACAGCAACAGGGGGTACCAAGGCTGCCTGGCCCAGTCTGGAGCAATCAGAATCACTTTGCAAGGTTGTGACCTTACTTTGACCAGAACCTTGAACAGTAGAGGAAAGGGAGGAAGGATATAGAAATTTCCTTCCCAGTTCAAAATCAGAGCATCCAGAGGACTGAGCCCAATACTGGGGGTCTGCAACAAAACAGAGGAAGCTGGTGATCATCTGGGGCTGCAAAGAGATCTATCTCTGGAGTGCCCCACCTTGAAAAAATCACTTTCAACAACAGAGGGTCCAGGGACCATTCGTGATGGTCCTGGGAGATCCTGTTCAATGCATCTGCTAGCACATTGTCCTTCCCTGGAAGGTGGACTGCTGTCAGAGAGGTGTGCAGAGAATACGCTAGGGACCACAATTTCATGGCTTCCGTGCACAAGGCCGTGGACCAAGTGTCTCCCTGCTTGTTGATGTACCACATGGTGGTGGTGGTGTCTGTCCTGACCTGAGCCACCTTGTTCAGCACTGACTGAGAGAAAGCTTGCAGGGCCAGAAAGACCGTCCCTGAGTTCCAAGAGATTGATATGAAGAAGGGATTCCTGAGGGGACCACAGTCCCAACAGAGAAGCATCTGTGGTTAGGACCACAGAGTGAGACTGAGTGACGAATGGGACTCCTTGCCTGAGGTTGCCCTGATCCTGCCACCACTGGAGAGCCTGGATCAGAGTCTGGGTCACTGGTACTAGTTTGGTTAGAGAATCTTTCTTCTGAGACCAAAAGGCCCTCAGGTGAAACTGAATGTCCCTCATCTGAAATCTGGCCCCTTGGACCAGTGCTGAAGAAGCTGCCATGTGGCCCAGAAGTTGAAGGAAGTGCCTTGCTGGCCGAGAGACCAGAAGGTGAAATGAAGAAGCCAGTTCTACAATAGCCCTTGCCCTTTCCAGGGGAAGAAAAGCTCTTGCTTTGACAGTATCCAACTCTGCCCCTATGAAGGTGAGAAGCTGTACAGGCTCAAGAACTGACTTGGGAAGACTGAGAAGGAATCCTAGGGAAGTGAGCACTTGCTGAGTCACTTGAAGGTCTGACTTGACTTGATCTGGGGACTGACCCACAATGAGCCAGTCGTCCAGGTATGGAAATATGGAAATATTATTCCTTCTTAAAAAGGCTACTACAACTGCTAGGCATTTTGTGAATACTCTTGGAGCTGATGTCAGGCAGAAGGGCATAGCTTTGAACTGATAATGACCTGAAGGCAATTCGAACCTGAGGTACTTTCTGTGGGAGCACCTGATGGGAATGTGAAAGTAGGCAGCTTTTAAGTCCAGGGAAGCCTTAGAGAGGGAAGGATTATTCCCAGAGTCAACATTTTGAATTTTGGTTTTAAAAGATGTTTGTTCAGGTATCATAAGTCTAGGATGGGTCACCACTCCAGTCTTTTTTGGGGTAAGGAAGTACCTGGAGTACAGACCTTTGCCCCTGTGCAATGTAGGAACTCTCTCTACAGCCTTTAGAGCCAGTAGAGATGAAACCTTTGCCTCTAGGGCAATGGTTTCGGAGATGCTTGCAGATGGAAAAGATCTGGCCCTCAGCTTTGGAAATTTCTTGAAGTGGAAAACCAGCCCCTGGCTTACCACCTCCAGGACCCACTTGTCTGAGGTAACAGACATCCAGTCCTGGATGAAGTAAGCCAGCCTGCCTCCTACAGGAATGGGGGAGTCAACCCGGGCTGACATATCAGGGTGTCTGCTTGGCAGGAGCCTTAGGTTGAGGGATGGATACAGCCCTGCTCATCCCCCTTCTGCCTCTCCCTCTTAAGAGCCCCCTCTGAGGAAAGGGAGAAGAGGCCTGTGCTTGGTAGAAAGGCCAGTGAAAAGGCCTGCCCCTGCCCCTAGCCTGCTGCCTTTGAGGAGTTGCCTGCCTTTCCTTGGCCTGTGCACTCCTATGCATGGTCCTATACTCATCCATCTTTTTCATGTAATTCTCTGTCTGCTCTCCAAACAGAGAATTACCCACCACAGGGAAATCCATGGCCTTAGCCTGGGTGTCCTGTGATAGACTAGTACATCTGAGCCAAGCCATTCTCCGAAGAGCCACAGATGTAGCCATGACTCTAGAGAACACATCACTGGAGTCCACAGCAGCATGGAACTGTACCTTAGATGCCTTAATCCCATCAGCAGCCACCCCCTCCAGCTCCGAGGCTAGCTGGGGGGAGGCCTGCTTAGCCAGTGCCAGTACAGTGTCCCACCTGGACTTCTGGTACCTGGCAGCACAGGTCATATAATTAGTTTGCCTGAGTCCCAAGGCGGATGCCATGTACTGTTTCTTTGCCATGGCATCCAGCTTCCTAGAATCTTTATCTGAGGGTGTGAAGCCAAGGGTATATTAGCCTTATCACAGGTTGCAGCCTGCACAACCCCAACATGGCTGCATTGTTGATACAAGTACTCTGTACCAGAACCTGATAAGGTGTACCTTCTGTCCACCCTTCTGTTGACAGCAGGTACAGAATTTGGAGTTTTTAAAATCTTTTGTGTCTGTTTCCCAAAAGACTTATGAAGGGGAATAGACAGTCTCGTGGACTCTGGGATGTCCAACATCTCCACATAATCAGGTTCCTCTTGTTCCTCTGCAGCTTCTTCCACAGGGAGCTGGAGGGTTTCTGCCACTTTCCAGTAAAACATGTAGTGGGAAGGGGACTCAGAAAACCTAGGAAGGGAAACACCAGGAGGCCTGTCTGGGGAGATGTCCGGTTCAATGGGCTCAACCAGACCTCCCACACCATCATCATCGTCATCATCATAATCTTCATCCCCCTCCAAATCCAGTTCATAGAAATCTTCAGGGGCATAATCTTGAACCGGAGGAACCGAGCGCCTGCCAGAAGGCGCCAGATTAGACGGAACAGGACTAAGCAATTCTACAATCCTTATCGCATTGGCAAACACTTTGGTGGTCGGAAAATGGGTCTCTGGATCCGAACTGGCCGATTTTTTTCTTTTTCTTTTTGTAGGAACCAATCCCTCAGGATCGGCTCTCCTCTTGCCCGAAGAAGTATCACTCTGGTCAGAGGGCACTCCCTCAGGTTCTGTCAGAACCAAACTGGGCTGGCCATCCGGGTCAGCAGACTTCATGACCTCCTTATCCCTGAGCCTACCTAACCTTTTTTTCAGGGCAGACTCAAGGAAATTTTTACAGATTTGGCAGTCTGAATCGAGGTGGTCACACCCCTGACAATAAACACAGGTGGTGCGAGGATCAGCCTTAGCAAAGACCTCCTCCCACACACACTGCAGTGTTGAAACCCAGTGGGCCAGGTTTTTCTTTTGGGTTTCTCAGATATAGCCATCCTAACCACAAACTTACCCTTTTTATGGCAAACAACCAGGCAAGACACCCTTATTGGTTTCTCACCATGCCATGGGTATAGGAAAAAAACACAAGAAAATGCAGTTTTTTTTAAAACCAATAAGAACCGGTAACCACACCATAAATTTAAAAACAAAAGACAAAATATATAAATCACTAAACGGCCGGTTCAGCCGAACCAGTCGAAAAATCAATTTTTACAATTTCCACAAATTTACTATGTGTAGTTCACTACCTAGTACGTACTTACTGTACCACAGACGGAGATCTGAACTGAAACTTGTGAAAAATAATCTGTAAAACCGAGGACTTTAACCGACTTACGAACCGTGAGTAAAGGAGAACTCTCCGGAGCGGCCGTTCAGTTAGGCGGAGTAAAGAATCTGACAGTTGCGCTTCAAAGTGTAGCAGACCGAGGTTTGAACTGAGCTCGAGCTCAACGTTCTATGCTCTGCATAAAAAATTAACCCTCTACTCTCCAGGGCAGTTTGAGTGCTGGGGCTAACTGCAATAGTCAGAATACAGCAAGACTTCATGTTGTTTGAATGGCTGAAACATTCTTGAGCTTTGCTCCCTGCATATCTGGCCTTCTGTTGAGAAGTGCCCGACATTGATTCCACCTTTGGTGGTGATTTAAAAGTGACAATTTTGTCTCTATTAGTCCTTTCAAATGAATAAAGTGTTTTGCGCTGTGTTATTAGTTTATCGGGATGTCTCCAGACAGGTGAGTACATTTAATGTAAAGGGTATTGCTTGTAGTAACCATTTTTTTTTTTGTGGTGGAGGGGCAAGTCTTCAGTTTCTGCTGAGCTCACTGTTAACTTTTTCAGATGCTCCGCTTGGACTTGCAGAGCGCAGAGACCCCTCAGATCTCACAGTCCCTTTTCTTATGTATTCTTATTTTTAAATACTGTTACTGTAATATTTCTATGCCTTTATTATAAGATGTGTAACCCCTAGATGGCGCTATCCCAGGGGCTACTACCCCTGCCTGATTTGCCACTAACAGGTTGAGGGGCCTGGATCCAATGGCGGGTGCCTCCACCCAGAGGTCAGGGTTTGCAATAGTTAAACTAACTTGGTCACAGCCCTCTGGGACACTGCAACCCCCCTTTCTTCCCACTAGTGGCCCACACGATATATCAGAATTACCTTCACAGTACACACTTACCCCCAGGTCTGGTTCCGCACTGGGACCTCCTGTGAAATGAGATACAGTGCAACAATCACAGTACAGTACTTTAACATAGACAAATACCTCAGGCAGTATAACTTTGCTGAAACAAGCAGCTCTGATTTATTTAGGGGATATAACAAGGACAGGGGAAATCAGGTTAATTAGCTTATCACTCTAATAATCTACCTATGGCTCTGTGCACAGGCCTATCCCTATCAGTTACTGTCCCTGGGTACCCAAGCCCTAGTGGCTAGTCCAAACCGTGGCAGCTGGTAGGGCCCTTTCACACAGAGAAAGGAGAATTAAACAGTCAGCAGTACAGTAATTTCATTTGGATTTAATGTGGCAATTCAACAGGAGCGACCCTGAATTAGTACTCACGACCTCCAAATAAGATAGGGTCCTTCAATGTCAGCAGGGCTCACTTGAGGTACACAAACCTCTTCACACATCCATATAAAAGAAAGCACTATACCAGGCAGGCTGCATCTGTATCCCGATCGCAATTACTGCACAATACCGGGAGAACACACAGCAGATTCAGTTCCTGACAGACCGAGTGCAATTTTCAGCAATTCTTCCAGTCTTCTACAGGGTGAGCCTGGTTTCTACTCTTCAGAGATCCTTTGATTCTTTTCACAGGACAGATTCAGTCTAACAAGCTGTTACACAAGCTGCAGACCGGAACTCTGGGCCTTACACACGTTTTTGACTAAAACTGCACACTGAAAAGCACAGGGCTCCTTCCTTCTTCACTGCCAAAGCTCAACTGAAACTCCAACCGACAAAACTGGGCACTTCCTTTGAGTTCCTCCCAGTTCATGACTGGATTGGCTGTCACTCACAATAGACTGCTGCTGTTGGTCCAAAAAGGCACTGAAGTCTAAACTACATCTCCCAGAGTCACTGCCTATACAATCCTCTTGTGGCTGGCTCAGATTATGAGTCCAAGTTCTGATTCGTCCAAGGCACCATTTTAGAGCTAGCTTACCCCACACTGATTGGTCCAGTTCAGCAGTTCAAAACTAGAATGGGGAACTAGCAGACACAGTTCTGACTGCAAAGAAAGCAGGTTAGACAAACTGTAATTTCATTATTACTCTAAATAATTTCTGGCAAACAGTTACATCTTTCAGATAGGTTCCTTTGCACCCTAGTGACTGCAAAATGAAGTGAATTAGCAGCTCGAGTGGTACTCAGAGAAGCACACAGTCCCCCATACAAACTAACTATGTCTGCAAGCAGACAGCTCTTAAAGAGACAGTACCAGAGGCTCTAAAAACACTCACTGATAAATGGCTTAAATGCCAAACACCATTCAGGCTTGGAGCATTCAAGCAAGCTCCTGGAAGTCTTTTGGGAACCCCCATTTGCAGGGGGGTTACACCTTTCCTGGCCTGGGAAAGCTTGACGTCCGCGTCAAGCAAGTACCCCCATAAGTTTCAACTGCAACCATATACATTTGCATTAGGCTCGCACATGTAATCATCAGTCAATATATCATTTTACCAAGAACACATTTCAAACATTGCAGTACGTCACTCTTTACAAGTATTACATCACATTGTACCATAACAAGCTATTACCTCTTGTACATGAAACCTGAAGAGAGGGGCTTCCCTATCAGTTACCTTGGGGCTGGATGGGACAAGGGCACCATACTTAAGGGCAACACAAGTAACTTGAGTTAGCACTGATGCTCAGTTTGGGCAATGAGCTCGGGGACACATACACTCCTTTATGGACAACATTGAGAGGCAAGTCCACAGGCCTCCCAAGTGAATCATAACTGAGGTGCACCACAGGCTTTACAGCTCGACCAGTCTTTCTAGGGGAACTGTTATAGTCTCTGCACTCTGAGCCTCATTTTCAGCATTGTCCTCACTTGTCAGGGAGTCTCCATGGGGTAGAGAGGCTAGAACTTGGGGCACTTTCAGCTCCAGGAGTTACAGTTTCTGAGTCCACAACATTTGGCTCGCATGGAGAGCTTTCGGACACTGGCAGTGGACTGTCAGGGCACTCAAAATACTCTTCTTGTTCGGGTGTATCACCAGTCTGCCCCAATCTATCATTTTCCTCCCTGAAAGCTCAAACAGTTCAACCATGCACAATGATTCCATTTCATCTGATCTGATGCTTTGCACTTCACTTTCTGGAGCATTGGCTCCAGGGATGAAGCTGGGGGCTTAGACAGTCCAGAAGGCCCAGCTTTGTCTCCAGTATTGACTAGGGATTGCCCCAAACAATTGACTCAGTTCGTAAGAAGGATAGTATTCAAAGTCACTCACTTTCTTCCGATATGGACTGACAGTCATGCTCAACTGGGACTTGTGGAGGGATTTAACTTTGGTTCTGTAGGTGCAGACTTCTTGATCTTTTCTTAGCAGCAGCTCTAGTCACTGGTCCAGAGGGGGCATCTTCTAGGGCTCAGACTCAATTAAGATTTGTCCAATGGGCAGTAAATGATTTCTATGCATTGTTTTTACATCTTTTGAATTATTCTCAGGCCTTACTTTGTACACTGGCAGATCATCTAGTTTGCCCACTACAATGTGAGGGAGATGGTGCCATCTGTCAGCAATCTTGTGCTTGCCATGCAGTCCCAGATTTCTTAGCAATACCAGTCTCCTCCTGGAGTTCCTTGCTTTCACCTTTTTATCATACCTTTCTTTGTTGGCAGATTTCTTTTGGCAGCCATGGTTTGAGCCAGTTGGTACGCATGAGTTAGCTGGGCCTTTAACTTTTGCACATACTGTAAATAGTTGTCAGCTTGAACCCCATCAGGAGAGACCCCAAAACACACATCTACTGGTAGTCGAGCTTTCTTCCAAACATCAGGCGTGTAGGGGAGAATCCAGTGGCATCACTTTTGGTGCAGTTATAAGCATGTACCAGGGTGCTAATTTGTTGGCTCCATCTAGGCTTGTCCTTTGGGTGCAGGGTGCCTAGCATATCTAGCAAAGTGCGGTTGAAATGTTCAGGCTGTGGGTCCCCTGGGGTGGTAAGGAGTGGTTCTGGACTTTCGCACTCCCCACAGAGAAAGCATTCTTTTTATCAGACGACTCTCAAAGTCTCTCCCTTGATCAGAATGGATTCTTTGTGGAGCCCCCTAGTGAACAAAAAGTTTTCTAAAGTACTTTGGCCACAGTGGATGCTTTCTGGTCTTTGGTGGGGAAAGCTTGGGCATATCTCGTGAAATGGTCAGTGACCACCAGCACATTACTGATATTTCTTTGATCTGACTCCAAACTCAGAAAATCAATACAGACCAGCTCCATGGGTGCACTGGTGGTGATGTTAACAAGGGGGGCAGCCCTCTGGGGGCAAAGCTTTCCTCTGTAAGCAGCGACTACAAGTTTGAATGTGTTGCTCCACATCAGCCCCCATCTTAGGCCAATAGAATCTGGATCTCACCAAGTCAAGTGTTCTGTCTATACCAAGGTGCCCCATGTGGTTGTGCAAGGACCCTCAGTACTGAGTCTCGAAGGCAGGGCAGCACTAGTTGTTGTTTGTCTACTTGTCCCTCTGTTCTACTGTTTCTCTGTATAACAGTTTATTGATCAGTTTCAACTTAGGACCTTCTTTGTATAACAGTGCAGTTCTCAAATCAGTGGAGCGTAATTTGGACACATCTTTTCCTGCATAGAGGGCTTCTAAAGCTGCTTTGATCATGGGATCGTGAGTTGAGCCGCCCGAATACTGTCATTGTCCAGCTGAGGCAGTGCACCAATGTCTATTGCAGAAAAGTGGCAATAAGCAGCAGGTATGCAATTCTCAGAGGGTCCCAAGCAATCCACCATGCAGTCCACTGCGTCCGTGGACATTTGTTCCTCCCTGTCAAACTTCGGCAGAGTGCCCGAATGTCAGGTTCTGCCAATCGGACCCAATCATTCTGGGGAACAGGCCTCCGGGAGAGCATCAGCATCTATGTGGTTCAGACCTGCTCGGTATTCTAGAGCATAGTCATATGTAGATAATGCAGAAAGCCACCTATGGCCAGTGGCATCCAACTTAGCTGAGGTCTGCACATAGGTCAAAGGATTATTGTCAGTTTTACTAGTATTTTAGCCCATACAAGTACTCATGGAATTGGTCAACAATAGCCCACTTCAAAGCTAGGAACTCTAACTTATGTACAGGATAGTTCTTTTCGGATGGGGTCAGGCTTCTACTGGCAAAGGCCACTGGTCTCAGGCCATTCTCGTGCTCTTGGTACAACACAGCCCCCAACCCTTGCAAGCTAGCATCAGTGTGCAGGACGTAAAGTTTTCTTGGATCGGCATAGGCCAGCACTGGAGCATGGGTAAGTTGATATATGATCTCATGAAAAGCAGTCTCACAATCAGGAGTCCAGCGGGCCCCAAATACTTCACCGGATGAAAATACACTCTTTCAGTCTTGAGGGACGCTTTTGACTTTGGTATTTTTGTGGGTTGAGGATACCCTTGAGTAAGGTTAAGTAAAGGCCGGATCACTCTTGAATAGTCCTTTATGAAGCACCGATAATAACCACAGAATCCCAGGAATCTTTGCAGTTCTTTTAGATTTTGGGCTGTGGCCAGGTGGTCAAGGCCTCAACTTTACTTTGGTCGGTCTCTATTCCCTCGGTGGATACTATGTGTCCCACATACTTTACTGATGTTTGAAAGAATTGACACTTATCAATGGACAGTTTAAGGCCAAAGTCCTCCAGTCGGTCCAATACCTTAAATAATCTGCTCTCATGTTCCTCCAGTGAGCTGCCAAACACAATAACATCATCTAGGTATACCAGGCACTCTAGTAAGTTCATGTCCCCACTGCACGCTCCATCAATCGTTGAAAAGTGGCTGGGGCACCTAGAAATCCTTGAGGCATCCTCAAGAATTCATAGAAGCCAGCGGACAGATAAAGGCCGTCTTCTCCACGGTCCTCTGGGGCCATCGGGATCTGGTAGTACCCACTGCGGAGATCCAGCACAGAGAACCACTTGCTCCCGCTTAGGCAGTCCAAAGCATCCTGAATGCGGGGCATTGTGTACTGATCAGGATAGTCCGCCGGTTTAAGGTGCGATAATCCACACATCCTTACTGTTCCATTCTTTTCCTCACTACCACAATGGGGAAGCATAAGGGCTTCTGGATTCTTGTATTACACCAGCAGCTAACATCTCTTGCAGATGCCGTCTCACATCATCTATGTCAGCAGGTGCCAGGCGTCGAGACCTCTCACGAAATGGTCTTTGATCATGCAGCGGATATTGTGTTCAGCTCCTTGCACGCATCCTACATCCCATTCCTTTAAAGAAAACACCTGGTCTCTCTGGGCAAGCTTCTCACTGATCCTCACTTTCCATTCAGCTGGCAGCGGAGTCGCGAAATCAAACAAGTCAGGCGTTACTCTGTCATTCTTCCTTGAACTCTTGCTGCTGGGTAGCACTGCAGTGTCTGCACAATGCACATTAGCCAGGATGCAACCTCTGTTTACGTGAATGTCTCTTTCAGACACATTATGAACTTGGACCATTACCCTTCTGGCATAAGCATGGGCTCTAGCGGGCAAAATACTAAGCTTGACCAGCAGTCCCTCTGGCAATTTTCCACCTGTGCATCCAACATTAATATTTTATTCTTAACATCCTTTCTGATACGGACCTCTCCCTGTAAGGTACACTGGCATTTGGCACTAGGATCAGAGACTCAGGATCCTTCTTCCATACAATTCGACCGTTCCTCTGGTTCTGTTTTTCAGCATCTCTCTGTGCCTCATAGGCCTTCTTAATTAAAGCCGAACTCTTAAAGCTCTACTAGTCTTTGACCCTGTTTTTCATAACACAACTGTGCCAGCCTTCCGAACATATGAGCATTTGTTCCAATCAACAAAGGGACACCATCATACAGTCCAGTGGGGGACACACTAAGGCTAGGGTCTCTACTTGTTCCGCCACTCCAGCCACGGAGGTGGGGAAAGACAGCCAAATTGGATATACCCGGAATAGGGGTAGGCCTTCTACTTAACCCCCATACATGCAGTCCTTCTAATGGTTGTAAGGGTACGCCTGACAAATGCTTCTGATACCAATCCTGGAACATAATTGTCACTTGGGAGCCACTGTCTAATACAGCTCTTGTAGACACTCCATTCACCTTTACAGTGGTCTCCATGGAGGGACCCACTATTCTGGACCAGTCTGGAGAGGCGGTAGTGGGGGCCTGGGCAACTGACCTTGCCACAAAAGGACGTGAATTAGCATTTTTGGTGCCCTCACTGGGATCATGTTGTGCACCTCTTAACCACTGATTTCTTCTCCCAAGCTCTCCTTGTAGCCTATATGCAACTTTGTCAGTGTCTTTGGAGACTGGCATCCCTTTTCATGTGCCCATCTTTCCCACAATTATAGCAAACATACTTTCTGGAGTTTGAGCTGGCGAGGCGCCACACTGGGAGCCAGGGTGGGGTATTACTAACTGGAAACCTGGTGCCATCTCTGTCTCATGGCGTGATAAGCATTTGGAGACATCTTGTCAGTTTCTCCACTTCCATGGTCAAGGAATTGAGTTTGAGCTGTTATCAGCAGGAGATACATGGGTGGGTACCCCACCCCATAGCAGATGCAGTCGGATATAGGTCAGGGGCCTGCACTTGCAGGCTGGCCTTCATAAAGGGACTGTTTTGAATTCCCGGATCTCTCTCAACAGTTCGCCCCATTGTGGCATATCTTTTTCCTTGTCAGAGCACTCATTGACTGTCAACCTCTGCCCTGAACTTCACTTGATGGGTCACCCTCAGTCACTCGGGTCGTAGCCACAGCTGTTGGTGCAGGTACCTCCCGAGGTCGCCTTTTCTCAACTCCTCGAATTTCTCTCATTAACTCATCATAGGAGGGTGGGGATTCCAGTCGATTTGCCAGGCGTAACTGAAGCAACAGCAGTTCTGAGAAGGGGGCAGACTTCAGGATTCTGTCCAGTCTGGTTCGGTCCAGTTCAATCGCTGGCAAACTACCCTTTCTGAGGCATTCTTGCAACAATTTTTCCAGCCAGAGACATACACAGACAACAACTCCCTTGGTACTGTTGTGCATTTCTTACTCTCCACCATAGGTCCTCATCAGAATCTGGGCTCCCATACACATTCTCCAAGGCCTCAAGATAGGCCTGTGCAGTCGCTTCAGGGTTACTGGCCCGTTTAGCACGGATGGTAGCCAGGGCAGGACCTCGGAGGCTCTCACTAACCCTCTTTCGCTTTTCGCCTTCTGAGCATTGCCATTCTAGCACTTGGGGGGCAACATAGTCTATCCAGGTCTCCCAGTCATCCTCCCCTTGGGGGGTGGGAGGTGCCAGAGAAGATCCTCAACCTTCGGTAAGAGTCGTGACTAATGGCAGGTGCAGAAATAGGAGTCTGCATTGGTTCAGCCACCATTACGGGCACTGGAGCAGGAGAGGGTGTTGGGGAGGAACACCCCAGGTGACAAGAATAGTTTCTTCAAGTCCTCCACAGTTTTCCCTCTCCCAGCAACCATTCAGCAAATTTCTCCTCAAAAGTTTCAGATAGTGGTGGGGCTGATTCTCGGTCTTTACTGTCCTTAGTTATCACTCTCCAAGCAGTGAGGCTCCTCTGGGGTAATGGTCTGTGGCACTTTGGCGCTATCTATGGGATCCTTAAACTCTACTAGGGCCAGGAAAGTGTGGGTGAGCAGATTAGCATGCCGACCCACCACCACAGGGTTTTGTAAACCTTCCACCTTGGAAAGTACTCCTGCACAGTGTCCGTATTGATACCGGGGATGTCAGGATAAGCATAGCATTTTGGGGTCGATCTCCTCCCCAGTACACCACTCCACCAGCCGGTGCACAGCCACTTCTGTCGGGTACCCATTTTTTCTAACAGTGGTTCAGAATATGGCCACTAGAGGACACACAATCCCAGCGGTGAGCCTCCAAGATGTAACCCCTAGATGGCGCTATCCCAGGGCTACTACCCTGCCTGATTTGCCACTAACAGGTTGAGGGGCCTGGATCCAATGGCGGTGCCTCCACCCAGAGGTCAGGGTTTGCAATAGTTAAACTAACTTGGTCACAGCCCTCTGGGACACTGCAACCCCCTTTCTTCCACTAGTGGCCCACACGATATATCAGAATTACCTTCACAGTACACCACCCCCAGGTCTGGTTCCGGCACTGGGACCTCCTGTAGAAATGAGATACAGTGCAACAATCACAGTACAGTACTTTAACATAGACAAATACCTCAGGCAGTATAACTTTGCTGAAACAAGCAGCTCTGATTTATTTAGGGGATATAACAAGGACAGGGGAAATCAGGTTAATTAGCTTATCACTCTAATAATCTACCTATGGCTCTGTGCACAGGCCTATCCCTATCAGTTACTGTCCCTAGGTACCAAGCCCTAGTAGGCTAGTCCAAACCGTGGCAGCTGGTAGGGGCCCTTTCACACAGAGAAAGGAGAATTAAACAGTCAGCAGTACAGTAATTTCATTTGGATTTAATGTGGCAATTCAACAGGGAGCGACCCTGAATTAGTACTCACGACCTCCAAATAAGATAGGGTCCTTCAATGTCAGCAGGGCTCACTTGAGGTACACAAACCTCTTCACACATCCATATAAAAGAAAGCACTATACCAGGCAGGCTGCATCTGTATCCCGATCGCAATTACTGCACAATACCGGAGAACACACAGCAGATTCAGTTCCTGACAGACCGAGTGCAATTTTCAGCAATTCTTCCAGTCTTCTACAGGGTGAGCCTGGTTTCTACTCTTCAGAGATCCTTGATTCTTTTCACAGGACAGTTCAGTCCTAACAAGCTGTTACACAAGCTGCAGACCGGAACTCTGGGCCTTACACGTTTTTTGACTAAAACTGCACACTGAAAAGCATAGGGCTCCCTTCCTTCTTCACTGCCAAAGCTCAACTGAAACTCCAACCGACAAAACTGGCACTTCCTTTGAGTTCCTCCCAGTTCTTGACTGGATTGCTGTCACTCACAATAGACTGCTGCTGTTGGTCCAAAAGGCACTGAAGTCTAAACTACATCTCCCAGAGTCACTGCCTATACAATCCTCTTGTGGCTGGCTCAGATTATGAGTCCAAGTTCTGATTCAGTCCAAGGCACCATTTTAGAGCTAGCTTACCCCACACTGATTGGTCCAGTTCAGCAGTTCAAAACTAGAATGGGGAACTAGCAGACACAGTTCTGACTGCAAAGAAAGCAGGTTAGACAAACTGTAATTTCATTATTACTCTAAATAATTTCTGGCAAACAGTTACATCTTTCAGATAGGTTCCCTTGCACTCTAGTGACTGCAAAATGAAGTGAATTGGCAGCAGCTCGAGTGGTACTCAGAGAAGCACACAGTCCCCCATACAAACTAACTATGTCTGCAAGCAGACAGCTCTTAAAGAGACAGTACCAGAGGCTGTAAAAACACTCACTGATAAATGGCTTAAATGCCAAACACCATTCAGGCTTGGAGCATTCAAGCAAGCTCCTGGAAGTCTTTTGGGAACCCCCATTTGCAGGGGGGTTACAGATGTATTGCAGTTCCAATTTCTCAGTTCTTTCAGTTTAATAATAGCTGCCTGATGCAGGCTCTGTACTCAATTAATGTTCTTTCAATACTTTAGCTTTATGCATGCCACCATGCTCTTTTTTCAAAGGGCAGGCTTTTTTGGACAATCAGCAGGATTATTGAACTTTAGTCACTAGCCATGCACACATTGGCTGTTATTTAATGGCATATTTCATTATTGATCATTATATATGTTTAGTATGCTTATCTTGACTCTCCCCTGCATTTGGTATTCATTGGGAGATGCGCATATCCTGTACAGTGCACCACATCTGTTACGTTTGTCTTATGTTTCCCAAACAGGAATGATGTTAAGTTTTATCCTGAAAAATGCATAAAATATAAATTAAAACAAAAAAAAGCATCCCTAGTGTTAGTGGTCTCCCTCCCCCTTTCAATTGCCAGCCCATAATAATGATGAGGTATCCCTGGTGCTAGTGGTCCCCCACCTCTGATGCCCATAATAATGATAAGGCATACCTGGTGCTAGTCGTACCCCCCTTCCTCCAATCGCCAGCCAATGGGACACTTGACAACCTCCCCTGATGTCTAGCACCCCCAGCGGCACCAAACATCCACCCCCGTCCACCACCAATACTGTCAATTGCCACGGGTGCATCACAGCAACAGCACAGCCCTCCTCACACCTCTTTGGCTGGCTGCCATACATCCAGGCAGGGAGCGCACATCTCATTTATAGGACAGGGTGATGTGCTCTGTCCTATAAATTAGGGGCATGCTCTCTGCCTGGACATACAGTGGCTGGCTGACGAGGTGTGAGGAGGGCTGTGCCAGTTGCCGTATGCACCCGCAGCACTGATGGTACTGGTAAGGTAATTTGGAGGGGGTGTTCTGTGCCACGGGGGGGGTTGCTAGACACCAGAGAGGGTTGTCAAGTGTCCTATGGGCTGGTGATCAGAAGGAGGGGGGCCACTAGCCCCAGGGATGCCTTAACATTATTACAAGCTGGTGATATGAGGGGTGGACCACTAGCACCAGGGATGCCTTATCATTATTACGGGTTGGTGATCAGAGGGGGTGGGGACCATTTGCACCCGGGATGCCTATCTTTATTACAAGCTGGCGAATGGAGGAAGGGGCACCACTAGCACCAGGGATGCCTTATCATTATTATGGGCAGGTGATCAGAGGAAGTGTGGGCCACTAGCACCAGGGATGCCTATCTTTATTACAAGCTGGCAGTCGGAGGGAGAGGGGCACCACTAGCACCAGGGATGCCTTATCATTATTATGGGCTGACGATCGGAGGGAGGGGGCCCACTAGCACCAGGGATGCCTTATCATTAAGGACTGGCGATCAGAGGGGGGAGGCCACTAGCACTAGGAATGCCTTATCATTATTATGGACTGGCAATCAGAGGGAAGGGGGCCACTAGCACCAGGGATGACTTATCATTATTATGGACTGGCAATCAGAGGGAGGGGGGCCACTAGCACCAGGGATGCCTTATCATTATTACAGACTGGCGATCAGAGGGAGGGGGCCACTAGCACCAGGGATGCCTATCTTCATTACGGACTGGGGATCGGGGGACCACTACTGCCAGGGACGCCTTACCTTTATTACGGGTTGGCGATCGGCGGGAGGGGGGCTGCTAGGCATCAGGGATATCTATACTGCTCTGGGACTGGGCAATTGGGGGGGATGATGCCTCACTACCCATGCAAATGAGCCCATAATGGGCATGCAAATGGCTCCTAAGTGCCTTGCATGCCCAATGGGCTCATCTGCATGGGTCCCTTTGAATACTGCAGATAGCACTATCCATTCTGGCACCGTACTTCAGGATCCATGTCAGGACAGCACTACATGACTTAGCGCTGTGCCGACATGGCCCTATATTCAGTCGAACAGTGCCAATGTGCTGTTCAATTGAAAATAGCATCCTCAGGCTCCCTGAAAATTGTAAGGCAAAGAGCGAAGTTCTGTGCTCCACTTTGCACTTTTTTGAATATTGGGCCCAAGATAAACAAGCTTCTCCAGGACCTTGGTTATTTTGCCACTGGTGAGGAGTGTATCATTGCCATAATATCTAAGCACTCAATACTCCCAGACAGACTTGGCATTTTCCCTTTAATCCCAGGGCAATCTTCTTGTGTGTTCCTGTAGATTGCATTATTTCCTATTGAAGTCAGAGTGCTCTGTTTTCCTACATAACCAATCATAACTGTCCTTGATTTTCACAGACGTCTTTGATTTTGCATTACAGATTTTCTCTGTCCCTCTAAATATGGCATTTTTGTCACTGAAGAGTAGAGATTTTAATCAGAAAATCATACCAAACAATAGTTTTACAATGAGGTTCTCTATCAGAAAATGCTGTTACCACTAAACTGCTTATTGTAACAGCTTCATGAGTAAGCAGTAACACACAACAGGGAGTGTGTTTATTGAGTAATTAAAGCACACCCCCACCTCTGTGGATTGGAAGCACGACACGTTAGCTAAGTGCCCTTCAACCTTGGGGTTGCAGGAGTGCGGAAATTACCCAATAACCGCAACCCTGAAGTGTGTTATTGCATTTATAACATGGAATCAAAATAATAAATAATGCAACACTAACTAAATCTTTAAATTAGGAATAAAGAAATCTTCAACAATGGTAAATCGGTTTTCACACCAAACAGCTAGGTATACTCCATCAAAGAGCTCAAATTGACTGCCAGGTAAGTCACTCACGTTGTTAGTCGAACCTTTTATTGTTTTTCACCCACAATTGTCAAAGTTGATGAGAATTTCAAAGCAATATAGTTCCAAGACTTGCAAGGCTCTTTTCAGACCTGTGTGGTTATTGGTCAATTACCATACAGGACTGGACAGCTACTGACCAATCAGAACACTGGATTTTTTTTTTGCCCAATTTCATGTTTGCCTGCACAGCGCAAAGTGAATATTCTGTTACACTAATGCCATTTCAGAGGTGTGTCACTGGCAGGTTCAATGCAGCTCAGGCTGCAACATAATCAGCAGTGACTGCCCAATAATCAGTTAGAATGATAACTACACTTTTTTTTTAACTTATATTTTATTGATTTTGTACAATGCAATACAAGTACTTACTTTCTGAAGTGAATAGCAGACACAGCATTTACATTAGGGATACATCATGCAATAACAGGATTTGATACACCCCAGAACTTTTTTACAACAAATGGGGAAATCTAATATAGAAGTCTCTAAAGAGATAGAATATTGTCCATATAGCGTAAACTGCCAAGAACAAGACCTGTACCCATTTTGGAAACACTAAGGGGAAATTATACATCCATATTGCATGGATTTAGAAATCTCTACTATAACATTTATATAAAATACAGTGGACATTGAGAGACCCTGCTCCTGAATTAAGCAAAACCTTACTCACGTTGCTATATTTAATCAGACTTGCACCTCATATCAGAAGAAAAAAAACACTTTGATATTCAAGAAAAACATTTAACTAGGGCTTGCAAATTATAAGGCTTCCCATTCGACAACTAGCGGCCTCAGATTGTATTCTTAGTCCCTTTGAAAGAGTGCCAGGATATGATGTGTCGTACCTCCTTCTCTAACTCAGTGTTCCTTGTGGTGGGGAAAATATAGAAAGCTTACCAGGAGGATGACCAGTTCCCAACTGCATCATGGCGGGTCTCCATATTACCCTTTCAAAATCAAACATCTGAGCAAGTTGCTTTGAAACAGTTAAAACGAATATAAATAAAACTATTAGCTGTAGTAAATATAGACAAACTATCCAACAGCTTGTTTTCACCTTGTAAACACACAGGTAATTGAGTTTTAGCCATTTGTGCTCTCCGATAAAGAAATACTGTGTTACCTCGTATCATGTCAGTCCCTTATACCTCCAATTCAGAGCTTGAACTTTCTTGATGGGCAGCAAACTCCTTTGCAATTTTAGCTGCTTGTTTCCCAGCTGCTGTAGGGTTGGTGTGCGCACAGATCTTGCCACCGTACGTTACTTTCAGTGAGCAGGCATCATTAAAATATGTTGTATTCCAAGGCTTCGGAGCTGGGCCCGAACCCCATCAAATGCTTTGTGTTTGGCTCTGGTGACATAACTCAGGTCAGGAAAGAGCAGGCCGTGATTTTTGCTATACGGAATTGCCTTTTCCCCTTTTCTTCATTTTCTCTTCTTTTTTTTCCCTTAAGCGGTGACACCTTCTAGGGATGGGGGGAGCGGGAGGAGGAGGAAGGAATATTTTGTGGTTTATATTCTATGTATTTTCTCGTGACCATCTGTTTATCTGGCTGCATTTGATCTGTGTTAATAATTGTTACTTTGTTGTTAAGTAAAATGAATAAAGAGAGAATTTCAAAAAAAAAAAAGGTCAGGAAAGATTTAGACCAGCGCTCCAATCAACTCCAGCCCGGCTGCTCATCGTGCTGCCTGTAGAAGCTCGTCTCTCTCCGAGGAGTCTACCAGAACCACCATAATAGTTCTAGGCTGGGGATCAGTTCCCATAGCCCGACGTGGGGTAATTCGATATGCTTTCTGAACATGAAAAGCAACTGTCTGTAGTTTGTCCTGCAACCATTGCCGGATGAACGTTTTAAGTTCTCCCTCTTCTGCTCCTTCTGGCAGGCAGACTATTCAGAGGTGCTGTGCCCGGGCTTGGTTTTCGAGTTGTTCCAGCCGCAGATGGAATACTAGATTCTCTTTAGTTTCCTCTGCAGCCGTGGCGAGTGCCCGATTAGCGGTATCTGCTGCCGAGTTGGCTTCCTCCTGAATGCCAGATACTTTGGCGTCCAAGACGGTGAGTTTGCTCACCAAAGACTAAATTTTATTATCCATACTCTGAATGGCTTTTAGTAAAGCCACATTAGTGGGCTGCGGCGAATCCGCATTTTGGGCTAGGAATAGATGGTCTTCACTCCCTGATGGCTGTGGTGACTTCTGGTGGGCCCCTTCTGGTATGCCAACCCATACTTGCCAAAATATAGTATGTACTCGACTTAGTTTTTCTTACTGAATTCAAATCTGCATCCAAAAGTAACATTTTTTCCTGTAGAAAATTTATTTTTTGGGGCTTTTTTGCCATTCAGGCTGCAGAGCTCCTCTCTCTCACGTCTGCTCTGTTCGGCAGTTGGCTCTGCCCCCCGACTACGCGTTTTTCTTTTTGTGGGGCGGAAACTTTTCATAGTTGAAGAGAGCCAACTGGTCCATTAACAGAGCAGCTGACTCCTTTCATTTGCATAAACCGACCCCTTCCAAACAAGTGCCCAGCTGGTCCTCCCCCCAACAACAAACGTTGCTCTCCTGGTTAGTTCCATTCAAACTCGCTGACTGCAAAGACCAGTAGCAGCAGCATTCAGAGCTGGAAATCTAGCTGCAGCAAGCAAGGGGACATCATCCTTTTCTCCCCAGCCATGTCCACATCTCAGTGCAGGTACAAGTACCACAGGACCTTGGACATAACAGCTCACACAATTCACAAGCATTTGGTCTTTCAGCAACTTCCCAACCATCCACCAGCAAAAGCAGAACCCCCACTCAAACAAATATTTTTCCAACTTCACTTTTGACAAAAAAAATCTCTGTTGTAATGCCTTTCAGACTTCATGTTTCCTAAACTTGCAGAAGTTCCAGCAATATCACCTGAGTGTCTGATAATCTGCAACCAGCCTTCACGTCTGAGCAGCTGCTTCACTCTACAGAGCTTCCCTTCTTCTAGCTCTCCTCTGGATTCTTGCTTTTTTTTTTCCAGGCAGGTCAGCAGAGCTGAGCTCACTGGCTTGTTCTGTCATTAAACTGACTGACACTCAGGGAGTCTTTCCCTTAAAGCAACGTTGTCGACTAAAGCAGGTGCTCCAAATGTTGATAAATTAGAACTCCACCCCTCCCCTTCACTGCCAGCTACAGAGGAGCCCCCACCTAGCCTGCAGCACTAGTTCAACTCCTGAATATAAATAATGATACAGACTCCAACATCTCACTGCTTGCCTTTTGACCTTAACTGACCACAAGGGCCACTAGCCAAACTGTTAAAACATACCTCTCAACTGTCCCATAAAAATTTCCTGAGGCCCCTCTGCTTTTTGGGATCCTACAAGACTTCACGCAGCACAGACTGCTATAGAAGGTAAGTTTGAATGTTTAGTCATTACTAGAAGTAGAGCTGTTTGAATTTAAAAAAAAAACATTCTGCCGCTTTCAAGAAAGGGCAGTTTGCCATTTGTGCTTACAAAACGTTTTAATCCTTACATACGTTAATACTTCATAAGTGCTCTCCAAAATGCAGTTATATGATATAATGAATATAAGTGCACATATCAGTGGCACTCATTATTTAATTAGAATTTATTTATATTTAAAACATATACGGTGACTCCACCCCTACCCCTTCATCGCCAGCTACGGAGGAAGCCCCGCCTGGTCTGCAGAATTAGTTCAACTCCTGAATGTAAATAATGATGTAAATGTGAATGTCTTACTGCATGCCTTTTTACCTTAACTGGCCACACAGGTCACTAGCTAAATTGTTTAAACACAACTTTCAACTGTCCCAGAAAAAAATCTTAGTTCCCCTCTGCCTTTTGTGGGATTCTACAAGGCATCATGCAGCATAGACTGCTATAGGGGTGAGTTTCAATATTCAATGATTACTAGCAGTAGTCATGTTTGAATCTAAAAAAATGCATCTTCCAAGAAAGGGTAGTTTGCAATTAAAAGTGTGCTTATAAAACTTCTCGTCAATGCTTACAGAACTTAATGCTCTATAAGTGCTCTCGAAGGATGCTGTTGTAAGAAGTAATGAATATAGGTGAGCATAGCAGTGGCAGTCATTATTTAGTTAGGAGTTTGTTTATATTTGAAACTCTTACTGTGAACTACGTATTTTTTCTTTACATGAACAAGAAGTTGATCCTAAGAAGGAATTGAAGCACATTATGCTGAAAATGAAATACAAATAAAATATAAGGACTCACTCCTAGTATCATTAAACGAAAAACACAATCAAAAATTGAGTCTGAAGTATGTTTATTTTATTTTTTTCTGTCCACCCATGGATTTCAGTAGATTCTGTTAAAATAAGGCAGAGAACAGAATATAAAGAATAAAAATAAAGGAGGGAAATGAATGAAGGTATGTTTTATTTGAATTCTGAGGATTCATCTAAATGTACTGATGTAAATAATTCTCATTGATTACTGAACCATAAAATATGAGTGTTACTTTCTTTTTATAGTACTCGTAGGCAGCATTAGTTGCATACAGCCAGAATGAACAACTGTTACAACAATATACAGACTAATGTGAGTTTAGATGTACAGCAACCCATTTAATAATGTATACATTTGGATTTATTTGATATGTATTTTATAAAAATGTTTATATTATATATATATATATATACACACACACACACACAGATTGCACAGTAGCCCTAGAAAAAGTGTACATCTTTTCACATGAAATGTTGGCTTGTAATTACCTGTACTAGCAGGTTACCTAAAAAAAAAATCTTGACTATTTGCAGCAAACACTGTTATGTGTGATCTGGCGGCTCCACTTTATAGTGAGAAAAAGCTGAAAAACATGTGATCAATGTCAACTGCTTGGAGTGTAAAGTGGCCAGAGTTTGTTCATTCATTCATTCAGAATACTTGGTCATGTAAATCAATGTGTTAGGTTTGGCATAGCCACCTACTCGTGTGCAGAATGTCACAATAATATAATGTAAACAAAATAACACATTATTAATATCTAAGATGGTCTATCCTGCGGAAAATACATTATAAAAGCAGAACCCCACTAATAACGAAATATTACATCTCACCTCTACCATCTTGGGTAAATGCAGTATAAACATTTTTTTAAATCAGGACCCCATTGCAAATGGCATATTACATCTCATCTGGTCTATCTTGGGTAGCTATAAGCAGGACCCAGTACAACAGCATGCAAGCAAACATTCCGCACAATACAATGGCAAGAAATGTTCTTGCTTTTTGATTGGTCAGTGTGTGTATGGAACAGTAATGTTATCAGAGCATATAAAATGGGCAAAAGAATTCTCGCATCTTGATTGGTTGAAGCCCTTTACAGCTGTGTCCTTATCAGGACATAACCTTACAATGGGCACTACTTGTGCCAACCAAGATGCAGCACATGGGGAAATCAATCCATGCCACTGCTCTCTTGCAACAGATCCTCAACTTGCATTTGACGAAACAGCTGCAGCAAGAGAGTGGTGGGAACATGACACAAATGAGTATCCAAAGTAAATGAAAATGTGAGCTAAATTTCAGGTACAAAGAGCAGTGTGATCTCTGAAGCTGTTCACAGAGCCGCTCCGTTCATGTTTTAAACATAACTGAAAGGATACATTTTCATGTCTCCGATCTCAGAGAACTGGAGCTGCAATGGAAGGAATAGGCAGTCAATAAAAGAACACTCCCTCCAACCCCACCACCACACACACACACACACACACACACACACACACATACATAGACACAAACAACTGCACATCACTTGGTGATGAAAACCAGCTCTGGGGAAAAAACATCACCAAATGAAAGTTTTAACCTGTGGTGCTGCAAGAAACAAGCTTGACTGCAATGAAGCCAACAGATGCACGTGCTCCCTGGATCCCCCCTACAATTGAAACAAAAGACCTGCTCTTGGATCCCACATAGAATGGAAACAATAGATCCGCTTCTTCACTTCCTCTGTTATACATCCGTTTAGCATAAAAAATAAAGATGTATTAAAAAACTTACAATGTAAGTTTTCCACAGACCGAGCAGCCACTATTACACACCACGATTGTAGAGGCGGTAACTACAGTGGCTGGCAAATGGCATGCATTCTCTTAAGGAAACCAAACACTCGCTATACAAGAAATGCCATGCTGTGCATGTTCTTCGCTACCAGAGACACCAGGTGTGTGCCAGTGGGGCATTAAAGCAGTGTGTGGGAAGGAGTAGGACAACCTCAGCACTATTCTGTGTGCGTGTGTGTGTGTGTGTGTGTGTGTGTGTGTGTGTGTGTGTGTGGTGGGGGGCGTGTGCCCTGTAATTGTCATCACACAGTTCACAAACTACCTTAACAGGGGAACTATTTTTACTGTTTGAAGTATTAAAGACTCAAGTTTTAAAAATTGTTTGGCATGTTTTTTCTTCTTTTTTTCCTTACTTACTTACTTTGGGGGACCCATTTTATAAGTGCAGTAAGACACTCCAAGGTGTGGGTTATGACCTGATAAGAGCACTTCCCAGGTGCTAAAGGCACTCTGCACAAGCGCCTCATGCCTCATAACGCACAAGGGACGTGCTCTTATTAGGCCATAACCTACACCTCGTCATGTCTTATTGTTTGCACAACATCATTGTATGAAGTCCAGGCACACACGACTGTTTTATAGGCTCTCTGTGTCATACATATCACTGCACAGACAACATAAATCCCTGGTGACAGATTTTCCCATTTTAGTGCTGCACACAAAATAAAACAAGCACCTCACTCCAACCTAGTCAGACACGGTGTTCAACCCCCTAAGCAAAACGTCTAGCTTTTTTTAACATTCTTTGCTGAATTGAAAACCTCAGGGAGGTCGTGAGGCGCTGGTAGCGCTGCCCTCCCGCCGTGGATCACTTCAACGGGCCCCCCCACACGCCCCGAGACACGGAGGTCGCGAGGGCCGAGTCCCTCCCCAGGAAAGCTGTGCAGCAGAAACGGACACACCAAACCAGGCTGAATTGAAAACCTCAGGGAGGTCGTGAGGCGCTGGTAGCAGTGCCCTCCCGCCACGGATCGCTTCAACGGGACACCCCCCACACGCCCCAAGACACGGAGGTCGCGAGGGCCGAGTCCCTCCCCAGGAAAGCTGTGCAGCAGAAATGGACACACCAAGCCAGGTACTGTCTTCCTCAGGCGACAGGCTATCGTGCCTGGGTGGACTGCATCCCTACAGGACTCTGGTCTTCCTCCTTAGTGAGAACAAAGGACTTGGGCCAACCTTGGCGCCTTTTTTAAAAAAAAGAAAAGCATCAGCGTACTAGTGGAGATAGTTTTTTTTCTTTCATTTTGCCTCCCAAGCCTGCCTTTCCTGCTATACTTTGACTGTTACCTTAATCGCTGACCTGCATAGCCACAGTGTTCTTACCTTATGTAGACAGTTACCTTTAAGAGAGAAAAATAAATAAATAAATAAAAGTATGGAAGGATAAATGTTAAATCGATGGGAACCCAAGGTTTGCCTGTACGACAGCCTGCCCTCTGCTAGCTCTGCTGCCTATTGCAGTAAGCAGTGGATAGTCGGTTAGTCAGTCGCTATCTCCAGCAGCAAAAGGTTCATTCGAGCCCCAGGCAGCTTTTATTTTTCGCCCGCGCCCTCGTACTGTACTGCTCTAAACACCCTGGGACCAATCAGATTATGTCCACTGCTTAATCCACGAACCTGTGCCCTATTTAAACTCACCATCTCTCCTTCTTCTCCCCAGGCTGAATTGAAAACCTCAGGGAGGTCGTGAGGCTCTGGTAGCGCTGCCCTCCCACCGCGGATTGCTTCAACGGGACCCACCCCCACACGCCCCGAGACACGGAGGTCGCGAGGGCCGAGTCCCTCCCCAGGAAAGCTGTGCAGCAGAAACGGACACACTAAGCCAAGTACTGTCTTCCTCAGGCGACAGGCTATCGTGCCTGGGTGGACTGCATCCCTACAGGACTCTGGTCTTCCTCCTTAGTGAGGCCCCGCCGGCACTGCATGCCGGCTCCCCACCACCCCCACCACCGCCCTTGGTGAGCATGTGTATTTATAGGAGAAGTCACGTGAGCTCTATATCCTATCAGCTCACTTTTCCATTTGCAGAATATCACCATGACCCACTAGATGCCGCTCTCTTAATCATCTTCCCTCCAACCTGTTTCTGTATAAATAAAGCAACAACACTAGGTGCTGCTAACTTTAGCAACCTCTTCTCCCATCCTCCCTGTTCCCCTACACTCCGCAGCTCTGTAAAAACCCCTACCATGTACCCCTCTCCCCCTTGGGATACCTCGCTCATTGAAATAATTACCCTGGAATGGCCTGGCCTCAAAAGGGCGACAGCGCTCTATCCAACAATGCTGTTGGCCCACCCACTGGCCCTCTCCTGCCTTAACCCCCCTCCCAGTCTTTCATGCCCTCTGCCCAGCACTCTGCTACTGCGCGGGGGTGATATCGAACCCAATCCTGGCCCTTTCTCCCCAAAGTGCGTGCTCAGTGACCCTACTACCCCCTCCTGGACTAACTCTGGGGGGCTCAGACTGGTTCATATGAACATTGGGAGCCTGCGGCGCAAGGTGGCCAACCTTGAGGCCTGGACCCAACTCTCACGAGCCGGACATCTTGGCGGTGACTGAGACTTGGCTAAAGCCCGACATCCTCCCTCATGAGGTCGAACTGACGAGATATCAAGCCAATGAAGGGACAGACTCTCAAAAGGAGGGGAGTCCTATTCTATCTAAAATCCCCCTTAAATGCCACCCCGATAGACCTACAAGTGGTAGATGATACTCAGGCTGAGGTATTATTTCTCAAACTTGTCCTCGGAGGTACAAAGCCCCTCTACATCGGATGTGCCTATCTCCCACCTCAATCTGCAACCCCCTCCCTTGAATCCCTTACCAGTGCCATCCTTCAACTCCCCCCAGGGAAGAAAATCCTTCTAGGGGATTTTAATCTCAACTGGCTTGCCCCTAACTCCTCTCGAGCAAAAAACCTTGTGCTGGACGCATCCCTTACCCAGGTGAGCAACATGCCAACCAGGCACAACGCGAAAACTGGCAACCATTCACTTCTTGACTGGGCACTTACCTCCAACCCCATTCGGATACTGTCCGCCGGGATAATGGCGGACTCCTTGAGCGACCACTGCCCTATCTACTGCATCTGGTCTAATAAACCTCCCAGGCCAGCTGCCAGGCTGATTGTTGCAAGAAATTACAGCAGATTTGAACCAGCAAGCCTCTGCGCTGACCCCTTCAAGGCGGAATGGTGGCCTATCATCTCCCCTCCCACTATTGACGCGGCCCTCCAATACTTTTCCGAGATGTTCCTGGGCATATTAAACTGTCATGCCCCCTGGAAAAAGCTAAGGGTTCAGGGCAAGTGCCATAAATGGCTATACCCAGAGCTGAAACACACCATGCGGCTCAGGGACAAAGCATGGGGACTCTACAAATCATCTGGCACAATATCTGACTGGGAGAACTACACGGGCTTGCGCAACAAGTGTAAACAGGCCACAAAACTGGCCAAATCTAAATACCTCCGTGACCTCCAAGTGACCAACCTAAGTGACCCCAAGAAGTTCTGGGGCCACATAAACTCCCTCCTGAAGGGTCACGTGCAGGAACAAAGTGCCGTGGTCTTAGCCGGAAACACTCCGACAGATGACCCTACTAAGGTGGCTGAAGCCTTCAGTGCCTCCTTTTCCTGTCCCCCTGCCTGCTCCCCAACTGTGCCGAGACATCCTCCTCCCACCCAGCTCGACGCAGAGTTCTCTCGTCCTTTATTCCACCTGAAACTTGTGGACCCCTGCACAGTGCTACCACTACTCTGCAAAATTAACCCTGAATCATCTACTGGTAATGATCAGCTGGAACCTCGCCTTCTGAGGGCTGCGGCACCTGCCATTGCCTACCCTGTTGCCCTACTCATTAACCGATCCCTTCAGGAAGGGTCAGTGCCCACCAAATGGAAAGGTGCCACCATAGTTCCAATCCATAAAAAAGGAACCCGGGATAGGGTGGAGAATTATAGGCCCATCTCCCTCCTCTGCCCTCTGGGAAAAATCCTTGAAAGAATAGTCTACGATCAGCTGCAATGCTATCTGGAACAGCACCTACTCCTCTCTAAGGTCCAGCATGGTTTTCGGAAAGACCATGGCACGGACACTGCCCTAGTCAGATTGACTACCGACATACTCAATGCCATGGACCAGGGCACCCCTACGGGAGCGCTATTCATCGACCTCTCCAAGGCCTTTGACATGGTCAGTCATAAGTTACTCCTCTCAAAACTTCAAAGGCTTGGCTTGGATCAGCTCTCTCTCTGGGCCACTAGCTACCTGACAAACAGAACTCAGACAGTACGGTGGCAAGGCGTCAACTCAAGCCCCAGACCGGTGATCTCTGGGGTACCCCAGGGCTCCATACTAGGACCCCTGCTGTTCTCCCTGTTTGTGAATGACATAGCTGAGGTGTGTGCACCCAGCAATCTACTGCTCTATGCTGATGATACAGTAATCTATCACAGTGACCCCCAATCCTCCGTTATCGCAACTGAACTACAAACCTGCCTAGCAAAACTTGAAACGTGGTTAACTGCCAACCAACTCAAGCTAAACGAGGACAAGACAAAAGCTGTCCTCTTTGGGACCCGGCGACTGGGTAAAGACCGTAGTGGTCTTCTCTATAACATCAGCTCGAGGAATGCGTATCGAGGTCACTGACCAATTTAGGTATCTTGGGATTACCCTTGACCAGGAGCTACCCTTCAAACCCCATATAGATGTCCTAACAAAAACCATCCACCAGAGACTGGGCTTGCTATACCACCTTGGGAACTCCCTCTCTGGAGAGGCACGAGAGCCATTGCTAACTGCAACCTCCTCCCCCATTTACTATACTGCTCCTCCAATATTACAGTCCCTCAGAGACTGAGCTAACCAACCTCTCCACCCTCTACCACCGCATTGCTCGCTTTGCAACCCACTCCTCCCCTAGGCGGCACCACTGCGAAGCTCTTAAGGATTTTAACTGGCCGTCACTCAAGCTTAAACTATCTGTTTCCCCTGCCTGCCTTTCCTACAAACTCCTCTCCACACACCATCCACCTCACCTCAGTGACCTGCTTACCCCTAAAGTCCCCCTCCACAACCTGCGGTCTACCTCAAGTCGACTCTTGAACATACCCCGCATCCGCACCAATCAAGGAAAACGCTCCTTCCAGTTCACCACCCCTCATTTCTGGAACTCGCTCCCCTCTTCCCTGCTTTACAAACCCTCCCTCTCCTCTTTCAAGGCCGGTCTCAAAGTCTACCTCCTAGAACTGAGCCACTGCTGCTGCAACCGCTAGATATACTCCCTACTCCTCATGACCTTACGTGACCATCTACGAATCCATGGCGCCCCTGGTACCAACTAACCTCTATCAACTGTATACTCTTTACAAACTATGTTATGTTCTTCTCTTTGAATGACCCTTGGACTTTTGAATTTTTTTTCCCCTGGGCAATGCAATTTTTCTCTGACTACTGGTACTTCCTACATGCTCTCTGTCTCTGCCTTACAGTTACGCAACCTCCTGTATGAACTGTATATATATTATTTTTTTATTTTTCTTTTTGTATCTGTATGCTGTACCTTATATACGAATTGTATATGTATTTTCGAAGCTGTATACTGTACCTAATGTAAAGTTGGTGGTGTATTCACCCCGGGTCGCCCCTGAAAAAGGGACCTTTGGTCTCAGTGGGTTTACCTGGTAAACAAAATCTAAATAAATAAATAAATAAATCTTTTGCTGTAACTATGAGACTAAACTAAAATACAGTGATTGGAGAAATGACCGCTGCATGCAGCTTGGCTTCAGTCTGAGTGTCGTAATGGAGCACACAAAGCGCACACTCAGACATTTCTTCAGAAAGATAAACATAGCAGCAGTTTCTAAAATCAATTTAAGTGTTAAATTAAACCATTTTACACTCTCACTCGCTTCCCCCACCTGACAACCTGTCTGTGCAACTTACCATCATGACCTGAAAACAGGAAGTCTCCACCCGACTTCATCCCATGTAGACTGCCGTTTGGGCAGATCAGGATTTCAGTGCTGACCAGCTGGTGCAGTGGCAGTGCTACTATTTGTATTGCTGATGACCTGGGTTTGTGAATGAGCCTGAGTCATCAGAGGGCCAGCCAGGGGAGGTGAGCTGAGCATCCCAGGGGATGCTCTCCACCTCGGGGAGAAAGGTATTTTGCCTCTGCTGCAGCATTGCCACCCGGGTGACCACAGGTGGCAGTGCAGGTGGAGTCGAGGAATAGGCAAGGATGTAAGTTTGTCACGGAGGTCACAGAAACCGTGAAATACAGATGCCTCCGTGACTTTCACAGTTTCGGTCCTCTCCCAGTCTGCGCATGTGCAGTACTGCTCTGGTCACTGAAATCCACCATTTTGAGAAGGGCCAAGAGTGGATCTGTGCATGCGTGTGTAACCCCTTTGTTACCCGGGGTTACTAGAATCCCAGTAAGACCTAGTGGTAGGCAGGGAAGGCAGCTTATGAAACTCCAGTTAAATGCGTTTCACACTGTCTCACTCTGTCCTCAGTCACAGTTGAGACTGGAGAGATGACATCATTATATAATTGTTACAGCTGCATGAGCCACATTTGGAATCTTCAGCTCAGAGTAGTTCTAGAACCTTGGGAATTTGAAAAGCCAGTCTTCCGTTTGTCCTTGAGCAAGAAGGAAGCATCAGTCTGTAGTTTGAGTTTTGCCTCCACACAGAAGGAAGTTTTTCTGTGTTTCACCATTCTTCAAGTGGTGGAGACCATCCCCTCGGTCTCAGTGCCCCCTTCCTCCGGGGGGGTAGGAAAAGGTCTCTGTGGGTTCCAGGGCAATCCCCTTTTCCCACCAAGGAAAGAAGCTGCCTGAAATTATTTTGTCTGTTTGGGTATACAGGAAAGGTTAAAGGACTTCGCCTGTGGGGCACCTGCAACGATTGGGTGAGTGTTTGGCTCCAGTTTAAGGGGCAAACAACTGTTTTTCAGTCAGAAAATGTTATTGGGGACTGCTGTTTGGAAGAACTATATACACTAGGATGAACAAATGGAGCAGTCAATTCAGTTTCAAGTTTCAAATGGTTTTATTGGTGTAACCCCTAGATGGCGCTATCCCAGGGGCTACTACCCTTCCTGATTTGCCACTAACAGGTTGAGGGGCCTGGATCCAATGGCGGGTGCCTCCACCCAGAGGTCAGGGTTTGCAATAGTTAAACTAACTTGGTCACAGCCCTCTGGGACACTGCAACCCCCCTTGCTTCCCACTAGTGGCCCACACAATATATCAGAATTACCTTCACAGTATACACTTACCCCAGAACTGGTTCAGGCACTAGGATCCCTGTAAAACAAGATACAGTACAACAATCACAGTACAGTACTTTAACATAGACAAATACCTCAGGCAGTATAACTTTGCTGAAACAAGCAGCTCTGATTTATTTAGGGGATATAACAAGGACAGGAAATAAGGTTAATTAGCTTTTCACTCTAATAATCTACCTATGGCTCTGTGCACAGGCCTATCCCTATCAGTTACTGGTCCCTGGGTACCCAAGCCCTAGTGGCTAGTCCAAACCGTGGGCAGCTGGTAGGCCCTTTCACACAGAGAAAAGGAGAATTAAACAGTCAGCAGCATAGTAATTCCATTTGGATTTAATGTGGTAATTCAACAGGAGCCACCCTGAATTAGTACTCATGACCTCCAAATAAGATATAGGGTCCTTCAATGTCAGCAGGGCTCACTTGAGGTACACAAACCTCTTCACACATTTATATAAAAGAAAGCACTATACCAGGCAGGCTGCATCTGTATCCCAATCGCAATTACTGCACAATACCCGGGAGAACACACAGCAGATTCAGTTCCTGACAGACCGAGTGCAATTTTCAGCAATTCCTCCAGTCTTCCACAGGGTGAGCCTGGTCTCCACTCCTCAGATATCCCCCGACTCTCCTCACAGGACGGACTCAGTCCCAACAAGCTGCTACACAAGCTGCAGACCGGAACTCTTGGCCTTACACACGTTTTTTGACTAAAACTGCACACTGAAAAAGCACAGGGCTCCTTCCTTCTTCACTGCCAAAGCTCAACTGAAACTCCAACCGACAAAACCGGGCACTTCCTTTGAGTTCCTCCCAGTTCTTGACTGGATTGGCTGTCACTCACAATAGACTGCTGCTGTTGGTCCAAAAAGGTGCTGAAGTCTAAACTACATCTCCCAGAGTCACTGCTCATACAATCCTCTTGTGGCTGGCTCAGATTATGAGTCCAAGTTCTGATTCGTCCAAGGCACCATTTTAGAGCTAGCTTACCCCACACTGATTGGTCCAGTTCAGCAGTTCAAAACCAGAATGGGGAACTAGGTAAACACAGTTCTGACTGTAAAGAAAGCAGGTTAGACAAACTGTAATTTCATTATTATTGTAAATGATTTCTGGCAAACAGTTACATCTTTCAGATAGGTTCCCTTTGCACTCCTAGTGACTGCAAAAATGGAGTGAATTGGCAGCAGCTTGAGTGGTACTCAATCAAAGAAACACACAGTCCCCATACAACTAATTATGTCTGCAAGCAGACAGCTCTTAAAGACAGTACCAGAGGTTCTAAAAACACTCACTGATAAATGGCTAAACAGAAACACCATTCAGGCTTGGAGCATTCAAGCAAGCTCCTTGAAGTCTTTTGGGAACCCCCATTTGCAGGGGGGTTACACCGGGGACTGCTGTTTGGGAGCACTATATACACTAGGACGAACAAATGGAGCAGTCAGTTTAAAGTTTAAATGGATTTAGAGTTCACAGTAGAGGGGGTGCATCAGTTCATCCACCATGCAATCTACAGTTTTACAGTCCTGAAGTTTCCGTGTGTTCAGAGAAATGGCCGGGTATGGGCTGTGGGAGCTGGAGGCGGATAGATCCCCATCTTTAGTAACCAGGTCCACCTCTACGGATTTCTTCTGTTTTTGCTACTCGCCTCATGCGCTTCGCTTGGCCAGTGATGGGGTGGGTACCCAGACGTGGGTCGCAACTTGAAAATCTCTCTAGGAGTCGCAGAGTTCAAGTGGTGTGGGGAGCCACAGGATGGGAACATTACCCCTTGTTTGATGGGAGTTTCGAATTGGAAATACGAAAACAAAATCTCTCTAGGAGTCGCAGACTTCAAGTGGTGTAGGGAGCCACAGTTTGGGAGCCTCCTTGTTTGATGGGATGTCTTTCCAAGTAGAGTTTGGGTTCATTCGCCAAGTGGACCGTCAGTAGAGTGGCCGGCAGGGGAGCCGGGCCAGTCAGGCTGTGTATCCAATGTGCATGCAAAGTCCGGGCTGAGTGCCTGGTGGGTCCAAAGCCAGACAACTGTTGTAAAGTGTTCATTCCTCAAATGGACCGCTGTGTTTAACCCTCTAATCTGCATTACAGTTACACATAGCCCTGTAGGACCATACAGAGCTTGTTTATGTTCAGTGAGTTAATAAATAAAGCCACACTGAAAAATCCCAATTCTGGTTCTGGACATTACAGTTATTGCTTCCTGTAGTTGGATTTACTTGGGTGTCCCTGTGCAGAGTAGTCAGACCTAGGCTTCTTGTGCCAAGTAGCTTCATCCTTCCCCGAACCCGTAGATATATAGCTCCCCACCAGGTATTGCTGCCAAATGCCAACAGCATGCCACCTGTCATTGTTTTGGTAAAAGGACAGGGGTGGGGAGGGTTACACGTGAGTTGTGCAACTTTACTGTATGAGCCGATTCCTGCCATCTTCCCGTTGTGCGACGTTCATTGATCTACCAGCCCCAAGTCATCCTGCAAGGGAAGCAGCCTTTAAAAAGGATATTAAAATTCTTGTACCAGTGCTGCAGTAGTGAGAAGCTGTCTGGAGAGGGAAACCCCACACTTAAGGTAAGGATCTCGATCTGAATCCTTTCTTTGCCACCAGTATCTCCCCACTGTCTCCCCCAACCTGTGCTTACCACATTGTAGCAGCCCCCCTCCCAAACCCAGCGATCCGTAACACTTACAAAAAATCCCTGGTAGTCTAGCTGTCCCCCCTCCCTAACCCGACTGGATGTTCTGCGGTTGTGTTAAAGACATTCCTGTATTGGTAGCCCTCCCCCACTGTCTAGTACCCAGCCACTGTTCAAGGATGGTTAAGCTTCTCTGATGTCTAGTGAACCCCCCACCCAGGCAGGCAGTGCCTACCACCCCACTCCCACCTCCTGTTTTCAGCAAAGGATCCAGTGACTGGCACAGCCCTTCCACTCACACCATGGACGGACCCAGGCGGAACTCTCTCTCAAATGACTGAATGCATTTGAAAGAGAGGTCAGTCTGGGGCTGGCCATGGTGTGAGTGGGAGGGCTGTGCCGGTCATCGTATCCTGAATTGGAAACATGGGGGCAGGGTAGAAGAGCAGTGCCTGCCTGGGTGGGGAATCCAGTAAACACCGGGGAAGCTACAACTTCTTTGTGTTTCATTTTTTACCCACAGAAAAGGCAGTATGGAGGGGACTGACTTCAAAGCATATCTCTCGAACTGTCCATGATTATGATGGAATCTTACCCTAACAGTTGTTCAGTCCGTCCTCTGTCCCTCATGAAAAACGTGTTGCTTACACAGAAAATATGCTACATAAATTCATAGCTAGCAGAAATTTATAATATTTTTATAGCAAAATATAAACTTTGCACAAGTAGTTTCAGTGGTTTCCACTTTCCACAGTGTTCTAAGCTTGTATTTCTCTTTTTGAACATGTGTCCCATGAGTCAGTGTCCTGAGCTTATCTCTCATTTTGAGTGTCTAGGGTTCAGGGAAAATTGTTGATAAAACTGTGTTGTCTGCTTTGTTTCATGTGCTTAAATGACTTTAATACTATGCTAAGTATGTTCTATAACACTAAAAAAGTGCCCATGACTTTATCATAGCAAATTTATCCACGACTACCCAGTGAATTCTCCAAAAACTGCCCACAACAAACTTACATCCTTGGGAACAGGAAATACCCCGATGCACTCCTGCTCACGAGCACATCTTGCATGCCTCGCACCAGGAGTTCAGTGTCCTAAGGGGAGAATAAACAACAAGAACATGGAAAAACATTCCCAACTGACGCAGGATGACATCTGCTCCTCACCGCAGGCCCCACACCCCTGACTATGGCACTCGCTCGTACCATACCTACCCAGCCTCCATTGGAGGCCTGGTCCCACCTCCGCCAGCTCTGCCCTTGGGGCAAGCCAGGGTGCATCAGGAGTCAAGGTAAGTCCCAGAGAAGGCGGATGATGGGGCTGGGTGAGGGGTCAGGACCGATGGGGGGTGGGTCGGTGAAGCAAGGGGGATACGGCATACTAAATGTAAAAAAATAAATCAGGGTTTCAGCAAAAAACAAACAAAAAAAAAAAAACAAACATCTTCACCAGGGCATAGGCCAATTAAACTCAAGAGGCGAAGGCAGTATCAGACACAAGACAAAGTAAGACAACTATTTTTTTGGGGGGGAGAGATCAAGCCCACAGTACCAAAAAAAGCAGCATCACCTACTGGGCAAAAGAATACAGCAGAATTATTTTTTATATGTACACCTACCTAGCAATAAATTCATTAAAAAATACTTTTAAACATATTTCTTGGTTGGTTTTCTATTTTATTCTCATACAAGCCACTGTATAATGGCAATAATGCACTCCAGCTTGCGTGTCATGCTGGGATAATGTCACTGTCAAATTGTTTACTGTACTGTATTCTGTCCTACCCAGGACCTCCTTGTAAATGAGCTTTGCTGAATGGAGCTTTTTCCTGGTAAAATAAATACTAATACAACTACTTCTCGGGTATTGGGTGCACTCAGCCTGCAGCCTCATGCCCAATCCTCCAAGACATGAGGTTATCACAGCAAGACATACACACCCCTGTGGTTCTTTATTGCTTAATTGATGAATGCCTGTTATAAACTGACAGGAGTGTAGCTAGAACTTTCCATTTTGTATTCACACTCTCCAACTGCTGCCCTCTATCATTAAAATAATGTACACATCCTCTCCAATTGATGCCCTCCTTACAAAATAAATCAGATTGTTGTCATTAATCTCTAAAGAGAGACTGCACACATACTGTATCTAAGTCGTAAACAATATTATTTTAAACAGAGACTGCTCAGTGGCCTACACTAACTCAAATACTCCAGATTAGAATGATAATGGTAACAAAAAGGCATATGGTTTAATTGTTTAATTATACAATGGCAAAAAATTTCCTGAACTCTAATTGGTCAGACTGGGACTGGACCCGTGATGTTATCCCAGTACAACATCACGGGTCTAGTCCCAGCACACAAATGACCGCATCTACCGTTATTAAAATCACTGAGCCTGCTCCTGTGATCCGCGCTCCACACTAGCGTTTGAACCACATACACAAGCTGAATAAACAGTAAACCCATAAGTGTCCCCCCCGCCTCCAAACACCAGTGTTGTTTCCTGCTGCAAGAAAGTTCATGTAAAAAATAAAAAAATTATTCATTTTCATGACAGTCTCACCCCCCAACCGAGCAGCTTCAGTGAACAGCGAGCAGTGTGTACCAGACTCCTCGTTCACTCGCTCTGAGGACAACAAGCCGAAAAGAAAATGACCCACCCAATTATTGAGAAACACACCTCTAAGCTTCTTTTTGATCCATTTCACTACACATTAAAAGAAACACGACAGCCGGTTTCACTTCCTCATTGAAACCGCAATCCTGAAAGCGCAAGGACAGATCAATAAGGTGCTTCTCATTCACAGCCGCACTACATGAACTGTTTAAATTAACGTACTTTCTGCTAAAAAACAAAATAAAATCTCAGAAGACACTGAGAGGACAACAACAAAAAAAAAAAAAGTTGTGAGGAGACCTACAAAACGAAGAGAAAAGTGTATGTGTGGGACATACATTTCAACAGACAAAGCCACTCACTTAACAACAGCACCACCTACTGGCTAAAACAGAACTATTTTTCTCCTTCATACTCCTCCACAGTGATAAATAAAGTAAAAAACTGTCAAAAAAAATGCACTTTTTAAGGTTGTTTTTTTTTCCAGCTACAAAGGAGCCATTGTATAATAGCAATAATGCACTCCAGGGTGTGTATTTGTACTGGGATAATGTCACTTCTGGGGTGATTAGTCATACTCTGCCTATGTATTCCTGCAGGCCTAATCACCCCAGGCGTGACGTTATCCCAGCACACCACACACCCTGTTGTGCATTATTGCTTAATTGTTTAATTAGTATTTCGGAACGGCCTTTGAGCGTGAGCTCTTTTACAAAGGTTCCACGTCAGGGTGGACAATAAGACAATACACATATTTAGTGGTTACTGAGGCCTGATCATTAGGCATTAAAGAGCGATTACATGACAATTAGACAAATAGGAGAAAAAAAACTGAGCAGTTGTAATTGAATACTAAGCTATTTCTAATCGGTTGCCCTAGGTAGCACACCCCTGGTAACCTCCAAATCCGTTGACAGACTATGGCAGAGTAACTGCATAGGGTTTAACGCTACGAAACAAGGGGGACTAGGTTTGAAACCAACCGCAGAGAGCAAGAGGTGGGGGGATAGTGAAACGGGGGTTGTGATGGGGGGAGCAGCTCCAGAGGGCTTTGTCGAGTATGGTGTGTGTGTGGGGAGGGGGGTTTGGGAGGGGCAGTACCAAGTGCGTTTAAAGAGGACTGATAGCTTACTTAAGCCCTTGGCTAGGCTGGAATGGAGGCAGAGTTCTTTAGGTAACCCTGCTGGGTGTTACCTTGGGGGAAGCCTATCAAGTCGTGCATGAGAAGCAGGTGCATTTTGAGTTAGACATTAGGCACTGTTTGAGGCCTACTTTGAGTTGAGATAGGCTGTTGTTTGTTTGTAATTTCATCGGAAGTTCATTTATCCAGAGGGGGGCCCGATACGAGAAAGCAAGCTGCCCTAGTGAGGTTCAACGGAATGGTATGGACAGTGCTCCATTCTTCCTCCGTCTGGTGATGTGTGTTGACAGAGAAGCCTCGAGCAGGTTTCCTATACAGGGTGGTGTTTTTCCGAGGAGTGCCTTCTTTCCCAGGAGGCAAGTTTGGTATTTGATCCTGTCTTTTAGGTTAAGCCAGTTTGTACACTCATACAGGGTGCAATATGAGTGTAGTGATCTGCACACAGGGTGAGGTGGCATGCCTTATTGAGTGTAATTTGGACCCTTTTGAGCACTGTATCAGTAGCAGCTCCATAGACCATCAGCCCGTAGTCTATCGTGGAGAGTATGGAGCTGGAGATTGAGATTCGGAGTGCTTCCGGGGTGAGGGATTTCTTATGCCTATAGAGGACCCCGATCTTTGTGTTTACCACTTTGACAAGGGAGTCTATGTGGTGCGTATAAGTGAGAGAGTTATCAATGGTGACTCCAAGGTACTTGAACAAGTGCACCTGCTCAATCTGCTCACCAGCCTTGTTGGTGATTACGAGAGCAGCATGCTTGTGTTTGTTGTAGGGGCTGGATTGTAGCATGGTCTTGGTTTTCTTGTAATTTAGTAGCAGCTTTTGCCTATTGAACCAGTCCTCAAGTTTATTGAAAGAGTTCTGTAGTTCTGTTTGTAGGGCAACCTGAAAGGTGTTGTTGCTCAGCAGCACGGCAACGTCTGCATACAGAATAAGTTTGGTGTCACAAACCAGGGATTTATTTAACTCTAAAAATTGATTAGCGTTTTGCTCATAAAAGTGTTAAATCTTTGTGCAAATGCATAGCTCTTGCCTCACTGTGTTTAACAAACACAGCACTTCTAGAAAATCTATATAAATACTTTTTGTACAGTTAGTATCATCCCAAGAAAAAAACTGCTAATCAATTATTTAAAACCCTGCAAACTGTGGTTAGGTCATTTACAAAGAGGTTGAAAAGCAGGGGCCCTAGAATTGATCCTTGAGGGACTCCTAGGAGTACATCTCTGGAGCTGGATAACGTCTGCCCAATTTTGACTCGCTGGCTCCTGTGTGTTAGGTAGTCATTGAACCAATTCACTGCGTTTGGTGCCACACCCAATCTTTGGAGCTGGAGAACTAGTAGAGAGTGGTTGACAATGTCGAAGGCTTTGGTGAGGTCAATGAAGATGGACCCCACCTTCATCCAGCGCCTTGTGCGCATAGTCAGTGTATTCCAGCAGTGCCATGGTGGTACTGTGTTTTTGCCTGAAGACATGCTGGTTTGGGCAGAGCAGATTGTACTTATTTAGGTATTCTGTGAGTTGATTTGCCGCAATTTTTTCCAAAGCTTTGGATAGTGGGGAGAAGATAGATATTGGCCTGTAGTTTGACACCAGCGCCTTGTCACCATTCTTATACACTGGAGTTACCAGGGCTTGCTTCCATACCTCTGGAAATTGAGCTAGGGGCCAAGGATTTATTAAATAGCATTGTTATGGGCATAATAAGAATATCAAGGGTGAGAGATAGTAACTTCATGTCTAGCCTGTCACTCCCCAAACTGGTTTTGCCTAGGACTTTCCTGACCATCGTTAGGGCCTCCTTCACCGTCACCTTCTTAAAGTAGAAGGCTGGGTGGTTAGTTATGAGCAGGTTGGCGCAAACTTGGTCCTCCACAGGCAGAAGGTAGTCTGGAGGCAGCACTGAAGACAGGTCTGTAAAGGCCTGGTTAAAGGCATCAGCAATGGCTAGCGGATCTGAAGAGGATGAGTTATTAATGTTGAGCATCTTAGGGTGCTGCTTTTGATCTTTACCAAGGATGTTCTTGATGTTGTCCCAAAACCTCTTTCCATCTCCCCATGCATTGTTAAGCTGGGTCTTATGGAAATTGGCTTTTGCGAGCCTGATAAGTTTGGTGCACCGACTTCTAGCTGTTTTGAAGCACTGTAGGTCATGCTTGCTGCCTGAGTTTAAGGCTTTTTCCCAGAGGCAGTCTCTCTCCTTTAGGAGGGAGAGGAGCTTGCCATCAATCCAGCCGTTAACCTCCCCCTGAATTTTCCATTTTGTGCGTGGTGCATAGATATCACAGATGAAAAAACTAAGGGCCTGGTCCAGCGTAGGTGCCATGTTGATGGGGCACCAGTTGTAGGCAGACAGGGCCAATTTGAGGGATCCAAGTCTGCCTTTCTGCAGAACCCTGCTCTCTATGAGGCGGGGTGGGCTTTTGGCAAGTTTAGTGGTCCATATAAAGGAGACTGGGGAGTGATCACTTAGCACGTCTGGGAGAACCCTGAGTTCGGAGAATCGAGTCTGTGAGCTAGCTAAGACCCAGTCAATGAGGGTGCTGGTACCAGCCTTGTAGTAAGCCTCCCTATACCCTTCGAAACTGATACTACACCTAATTTTTTTTGTAACTTTTTATTTATGGAATTTTATGTTCATACAGTAGGTACCATACCACATAAAATAAACATTGAGGTACGCAGACCTCCAGACTAAATGTACCGGCGTAGTTTAAACCAGGTTTATATTAAATACCAGATCAGTATGTCCATGCAGCATTGAGAACTGCCAATTAGGAATTATAGGTGTAAAGTCCAAACTGTTTATACTGTAGATCTAGTTCACTTTCACCTACAATCTGAAAAAGAAAAGGATTATGAAACCAGCATGACAGATCCCAAGCAGAACTAGCTTCTTGGGGAGGGCTGAAAAGCCCATAGATACAGACAGGCATTTACATCGATGGCCTGGTCTCAATTAATTTATTCTACCTCCCCACAACATAAGGCAAGGCAACCCTGCCTTCCGGGGAAACAGGATTTTCAACATGATTTAATTAATGTTCACAAACTGAGAGGTGTACTTACATACCAACAGTATTATCACTACATCATTGGGCCAAAACAGAACTCTGTAACAAAACTATCACTTGGAACAGCAAACGCAATGCACTTAAAAAAGAAAGATCTTACTCTGTCTTAACACATATAAAACGTGGTCTAAGCATGGTCTGATTTAACATAGAAACATAGAATTTGATGGCAAATAAGGACCGCATGGCCCACCTAGTCTGCCCATTTCCCTACCTGACGGATAAGCTGCAGATCCTAGTTAACCAACAGCCTACTTCCTCCTACCCCCCCCCCACTATAACTACCTTATGTCTGTCCCATGCATTCTTGAATTCTCCCACTGTTTTTGACTCTAACCCCTTCTCAGAAAGGATGTCCCATGCATCTACAACCCTCTCTGTGAAGAAATAGTTACTCACATTACCTCTGAGCCATTCCCCCTCTATCTTCAAATTGTGTCTCCTGTTTCTTGCACATCTCTTTTTCTGAAAGATGCTACACTCCTGGACTTTGTCGATTCCCTTGAGGTATTTGAAAGTTTCTATCATGTCCCTCCCCCCCCCCTCGAGGCTACACATCTTAAGCTTCTTTAGTCTTCCTTCATATGTCTTCTGGTGCAGACCCTGCACCATTTTGGTTGCCCTCCTCTGGACAGCCTCCACCCCATGTCTTTGAGGAGATGAGGTCTCCAGAACTGTACACAGTACTCCAGATGTGGTCTTACCAACTGTCTGTACAGAGGGCCAACAACTTCCTGTTTTCTACTGGTGATGCCTCTCCATATGCATCCCAGTATTTCCACTAGAAACCCTACAGAAAGTGGGAGTATTAGAAAAGAGAAGTGCAACAGGCACATGCCCGACTAATAAATCGATAGCAAACATGTTCATTTTAATTTAAGTTCTGGTTCACAAAGACAGCCACAGCAAGCAACATCTCTCAGATATTACTGTACATCACCCTTCGTCATCCTCAGGTGGATTCAGGTCACCAATTAGTTTCACTACAAAAGTAGCTGCTGACTCAGGATACACGAAAGTGTGCATTCTAGACTTATAACACACTTGCAGCTGAGCAGGATAAGTTGAGCCATGAAGCCATATTTTAATAGTTTCATCTTAGTGATCCGAAATTGCTTCTTTCTGGCCTGGGCCTGGGCCGACAGGTCCGGGAAAAAGGCCAGTCAGCTATCCTCCCACATAATATCCCCTCTAGCTTGAGCAGCTTGCAGCAGAGAAATATGGACCTACAGAGGGAATAACGTAACTATGGCGGTAAGTGGTCACTGCATAGGATCTCCTCATGGACGTGGTCACTGAGGGATGGCGAATACTTTTACAATCATAATTTGACAAGCAGGAGGCAGAAATCTTAGGTCCTGGAAGATCAGCCTGGTGACTGCAGACAACAGTTCTGCTTTTGCCGCAAATAGGGGAGGGAAGCCCACTATCCGGATGTTGGCCCGTCATAGAAACAGAATTTGACGGCAGATAAGGACCACTTGACCCACCTAGTCTGCCCATTTCCCTACCTAATGGATAAGCTGCAGATTTTAGTTAACCAACAGCTTACTTCTTCCTACCCCCCACTAGAATTACATTATGTTTGTCCCATGCATTCTTGAATTCTCCCACTGTTCTTGACTCCACAACCTCCTCAGGAAGGCTGTTCCACGCATCCTCAACCCTCTCTGTGAAAAAGTACTTTCTAACATTACCTCTGAGCTGTCCCCCCATTATCTTCAAATTGTGCCCCCTTGTTCTTGCGCATCTCTTTTTCTGAAAAATGCTACCCTCTTGGACTTTGTTAATTCCCTTGAGATACTTGAAAGTTTCCATCATGTTCCCCCCGCTCCCTCCTTTCCTCAAGGGTATACATATTAAGCTGCTTTAGTTGCCCTTCATATGTCTTCTGGTGCAGACCCTGCACCATTTTGGTTGCTCTCCTCTGTTGCTGCATATTCTCCAAGGTCTCAATTTTGGCCTTGGGAAGTTGAAGTCTGTCGTGTAGGTGGCATTGCATTCGGGCTGCCGAGTATTTACAGCTGTAAGTGCTTGGATAGCAGCCTAGTTCTCTTGTATTTTATTATCATTTTCGGTGAGTTTAGCCTTTACCGCAGCCAGATTTTTGTTGGTTTCATCTCCTGTGGCTTGGATTTTTATGACCATCACCAGGATTTGTGAGGAATGTAGTTCAGGCGTCACCACACCACTTACAGAGGACGGCCCTGCACTCTTTGAAGAGTTCGAAAATAAAAAGATGTCCAAACTTGGTGAAGTATGTTTGGTGTCTCGTTTTGGGCCCATCTTGCACCGGAGTGTTTTAGACATATATCGGACCCGGTTAAGAAGCACTGGGCTGCCCTGCCGGCACAGAGGCAAGGTGTGTGTCTGCGATGCTGACAACCTGAGTTTGGGAATGGACTTGGGACGTTGGAGGGTCGGCTGGGGGAGAAGGATCAAATGTCCTAATGACTGCTCTCCTTCTCTGGAGGTTGTGTGTCCGGCACGCTACGGACCCCTAACGGAGGCCGAGGGAACCGCAGTGCTGGTGCCGCATCAGTGGGGGGTAGGGCAGACGCTGGCCGTCACTGCACATCCCCAATGCAGCTTACAAAATTCTGGCCCTTAAAATGTGAAGCTCTGCTCCGCCGCCTCCACTGCCTACTGTGTCCACCAGGTGTGGCCCCACCCTGGGGGGCAAGCCAGGGCAAGTTACCGTTGACCTTGGGGGGGTGCCCGCCAGGCAGCCCTGGTCATAGGGGAGGCAGCATGGGTGGGACCAGCCCCGGTGGAGGGTCAGGAAAACGAAGCACAGCACAAAAAAAAAAAAAAAAAAAATGCAAAGTTGAAAAGTAGATGTAGTTCAAGGAGTTTTATTTTACAGTGCACAGAGCTTTCTCAGAAAACAGCCACCATCATGTGCTGCTCACGCCTTCGCACTATCCCTGATTTTGGTCAGGCGCAGGGCCTCAGTAATGGGGATGTGCAGGATGTTGTTCGGGCCCCCGAGCTCAGGAGGGGCCCACCTGAGGAGCTGGCATTATCCCTGGCATTAACTGGTTTGGGAAACGGGCCCATTTCAAGTGACTTGTCCTGGGCCCCAAAATTCATAGCTCCAGCCCTGGTCCTGCCTCCCTGATTTCTCAGGCAAGGTTAAGAGATATAGTAACCAATGCACTCTGTGGGAATGAGTTCCCTGTGGATAGCTCAATTCCCCAGCAGAATACAGGAATACCTGTAGATCCCAGCATACCTCTCAACCTCTTGTCTCATGAATCAGGGACAAGGCTTAAAAAAAATCAGGGACAAAGACCCCAAATCAGGGACATATCTTAACAACTGGTAATATTCACTCAGAAAGCTTATAGAATAAAGGAATCTGTGTTAAGATGCATTTTTCTGAAGAAAAACAAGTCTGTAACTTTAATGTTTGACATTATTTTGTGTTATTGATCTCTACTGTTTTTTCATAAAAACACAAATTGTACGAGGGACAGAGGAAAGTTTAGAGGCCAAATCAGAGACGTCCCTGAAAATCAGGGACAGTTGAGAGGTATGGATCCCAGAGCTGTAAGCACTATCCTCTGCAGGTGCCTCTGGTATAGACTTTCGGCTCACAAGCCTCGCCTTTTCACCACAGCAAGCACTCTATCCCGTTCTTCCTTAAGAGTTTTTCCCGCACATGTGGTGTACGTGTGGCCCCGCCCACGTGAGGCGGCGCTGCTGCTGGCTGGTTGAGAGGATGAGAAGGGGTGCTGATCTCTGCTACCGGATCGCTGCAGTAGCACAAGTAGTGTGTATGTGTGTAGTCTGGATTATGAGCTCACAAACGAGATGATCCCATCAAATCTAACCAGATAACAGGATCAAGTCACCTAGGGGAGGAAGCTGATGGATGCTATTTAAACGAAACAGACACGTTGTCTAAAGTTCTTCTGCAGCTGCATACATTCTAATATCCTCGGAATCGGTAGGTTGCGCTTTTCCTTTCTGGGGGCTGGGGTCGGGGCGCGCGTTTATTGCATTAGTAGGGGCTGTTAGTGCAAAATTAGACCGCTGTTGTGCTATCACAGAAAGCTGTATAGCTGATAATTTCGTGTCCCACACGAAGGGACAACTTTGCTACTTTTTGCATGCTGTGTGGAAATACGATTTAAATGTGCAGTTGTGAGATGTTGCAGGGAGAAGTCCTGTGCGAAGCTCAATGCAGAGAGAGGCAGCACACGCTGCCCCACTTGCTCAAACTCTGCTGCATATGGAAAGAAGAAACTGAATGGGGAAAGAACCCTCAGGGTTCTTCTGAAGCAGTTGTCTCGTTTGGGGGTTGTGTTTTTTTTTTTCTGAGCGAAAGCAAATGAGACTTGGCTGAAACATACAACCGTGATAAAAAGCAAAACGAAAGTGTTACTAAACAGTAGCCGTCTTTTCTGTTAAGAAACTGCTGCCATTTATTTACCCTCTACATCTGACGTGAAAGATTGTGAAGGTCTCTCTATTAAAAATAAATATGTGACCCTTCTGTGATTGGGAACGTGCTACCTAGCTCCTGGTTTACAGGGGGATCCTAGTTTGGACATCCAGTTGTCACTCAGGCTGCGCTTTTGAACTTATATATCGGCTTAATTTTAATTGGCAATTCGTCTGAGTACAGTCTCGTGCAGATTGTTGGAAACGCTTGGCAGTAAACAGTGGTAATTTCTTAGTCAGTTTATGTGTTTTGCTGCTTGATCTGTGCGCCCCGTCTAACATGGCACGAATGGGATATTTGCAAGGCACTGGCAAACTGAGAGAGGAAGGTTGTTCCAGGGTTGATTTACAGTTCTATAAAATTATCTTCCACACAACATTACCCCGACACTCACGTAGCAAGCAGAAAGTAGACAAGCTAGCCCTCCCAGTGTGACGTGATAACAACTATACAGCTTTTTGTGATATCGGAGCAGGGGTCTAATTTTTCACTATTACAGAGGGGAATTGCAACTGCAAACGCTTTGAACAAGGTAAGGTTTTGGCTACAGCTATCGAAAGCGAGCTTTGAGGTACATTTTGCTGTTTAAATTTTTGAAAACTGGCCATTTCGTTGGAATTTGATTATTAGGCAGACCAATTAAACAATGAATTCCCTTTTAGAAAGTGTGCTTTAGAGGGTTGCCTTTTGGAATTTTAAAATATTTTGGGTGTTGTGTGGATGGAGTATTTCCTTTAAGCCCTAGATTGCATTTCATGGCCCCTAGAATATGATCAGTAAAAGTATTTGTATAATGCATGCCAGAATGACTTTCTGCATTTTTTAAATGTGCAAAACCTTTGATTGCTGTGTCTGAGTGAAGGGCACAGGCCTGCACTTCATCTTGTATTTTGCTGAGAAATACTGAAAAATAAGTAAATGGGTTTGCAGCTATATGCAGGACTCCTTGGGCTGAACACATCTGGATGTCTAAACAGAAATACAGAACAAGGGATTCTCTTGATTTCTATTGCAGGTAATACGCATAGTAACATATTAGAATGTTGGGCACAGTTCTGAAGGTCTTGTCCCTCTTGTCCATAGATGGGCTTGAGTTTTAATCAGTTCAGTAGCCAGCATAAGCCTATGTCACCAGTTACGAATCTTGGCAAGTGCTAACGTGAGGTAGATATCCTGGCTTGAAAAACAGCCTCTGCACATTATGTCATAGAATCCTTGTAGTTGTGTAATGATTTTTAGTTTATAGCGTAGTGTTGTTCTGTATAGTGTCCCATCCCTTTCAAAATGCTGTTCTACCATAGTTCCAAGGTCATGGAATGTGATTCTACCCCACTGTAGTAGAACAGCATTCTTGAACCTCTAGAGACTGCATGAGGCAGTTTCATTTTGAAAGCAAAAGAACTCACAAAACACATTTCACAGAGCACTATATAAAAAAAAAAAAAAAATACAGGATGAGCAACTCTGCACAGCCAGTGTGTGTTGCCATCTCTGGGTTCTGATTCCCATGGACCTCTCGAGCTTCGCTCTCGAGGTCAGAGGGAATCAGAACCACTCTGTGGCAGAACACACTGGTTCTGCATAGTTGCCCATCCAGGATTTTCTATATAACCAGCCCTACATTCACAAATGATAAACCCACATATGATTAACTGAGGACGCAATTTGTTAATACTGAGCACAGTGATTGAGACATGAAACCGTGTGTTTGCCAGACTGCATCGGGTAACTCCAAGCAAATACATTTGTGGGCATGCAGTTAAGATTGAAGTTACCTGACTGGGTATCTACAGCTGCTAATATGAAGGCTAGCCACCAGGGCTAAGTATGCAGTAAAGGATTGCTTTATGGAGTCTCGCCAGGGTAACACTATGCAACTACAAACTGGTAGCTCTGGCTGTCCTTTCTGTCTGTCTGTTTGTATTTGTCTTTCTCTTGCAAGCTCCAGAGTGCTCGTGAGTGTGAACCATGATTTTTCCTCACACTGAGTATGATCAGGAGGAACCTGTGGAATTATTATGGTTGGAAAACCAATACAAAGCCAAGTACAGTATGAAATGGCTCTTTGCACTTAAATGATTCGAGTTCTGAAATGACTTCCTGGGTTTTAACTTGATTATTGTTTGGTGTCAAATATGAATTTGTAAGAGGAAGCACTGGAAAACATGCTGAGAGAGGTTGTTAGCAAACCCTTAATAGAGACGCTCCCATATGGTGTCATCTTCTGGGCACTGGATACTTTGGATAATGCCCTTTAGATAGAGTTGGTAAGAACATGCGGCATAATTTAACTTGTCTAAGCTGTTCTAGATGCCACAATCTGTTTCCCAAATAGAGTGGATCGTTTAGTACCTACAGTGTTTCCCTAAGAAAAACAAAGTTATTAGATTTCATGTCTGATACAGGGCAGATGTGGATACATGCTGAATAGTGTTTGATACAGAGTACGTATGGATACGTGCTAGACAGGCTATAGTGTCTGAGACAGGGCAGATATGAATACATGCTTGATACACTATAGTGTCTGATACAGGGCAGATATGCATACATGCTGGATAGACTATAGTATCTGACACAGGACAGATATGGATAGTGTCTGATACAGGGCTGATAAGGTTGTATGCTGGATAGTTACTATCTGATTGGGTTGGTGACTATACTGTAATATATTTTGTGATACAGTAGTGAATAGTTTGACTGAGAAAGGCAAGGTGCTAAAACTAACTTCCTTCACCATGTTAGGAGTTAAACACACATCAACCACTTGCGCTCGTTCCCGAACTTGGGTCGCTGGCGTGGGAGAGGTAAGAAGCTAAGCGCCACAGCCACTGCACCATGGGGCCTGCTAGATCGATCATATATATTTTTTATTTAGTATGCTTTTTTCTCTGTACTCAGCTGTCAGGGGTCAACTCTGGTCACTGACCCCGTTGCCTCCACCTCCGGATATGCATGCACTCACCCTGTCACCCCAGGCTTTCCCCCCAGAGGGCAGGGTCACGGCACCAATTCCCCCTCCCAATATCGGGGCCGCGACATGAGTAACTGGTCAGTGAGCCGGCTCTGGAGGCTAATTGAGGCCGGGGGCAGAGCTTAATGTAGATGCCAGGCACTGGATTTTTTCCTCCCCTGTAAGCAGGGGCAGTGACGTGCAAGGACGACCAGTATCAGCCCTGCCCCTGAGTTCAATTTGGCATCAGTGCTTGTGGTGAACCCAGCCTCCGCTAGGTGCCGCTGCTTCACTGAACACACAGATTTCCCCCCCCCCCCCGGAGAAGGAGAGCAGTCTGAGGATGCTCGATCCTTCCCGTCCCCCCTGGCCGGCCGTCCGACAACCTGGATCCATTCCTGAACCCGGGTCGCCGGCGCCACAAGCAGAAATCCAGCTGCTGTGCCGGCGGGCCAGATCAATCATTTCTAAGACATTAATGACTGATCCATTAGCTAGCTATTACCTAGTCAGTAGCCGATCAACGGCCTCACAAAGCTCATGAATATTTAATTACCTATACCACACAGTTGAAGACTGCATGGGTTATCTGCATGTTATAGTAACAGTGAATGAATAAAATGTGTTGATGGACCACACATCAAGACCCACACAGTAGTTCTGCAGATTTTTGTATCTTTTTTTTTTTGTTTTGAAATTGTATTTTATCTCCTCCTCTCGACATCGGAGCCCCACTCTGTCGGGAGTCGCTAAGGGTATTACCCCCACTGCTGCCTACCTGGAACCCCTGGTGAACCCCCATGGAGCTGTGGCTATATCCCCCAAGGTGGAGTGCAAGTGGGGCCCGTGACGATCAATCAGCTTCGTCGGGTCCCCTCTTGCGGTCAGGCAGGCAGCAGTTATTAGGGCCTATACCCAGCGCTCCTTCCCCTTGGCGCTCCGATGTATTTTTTTCCTTGTTCCAAGGGAGTGGCTGCGCCCAGACGTGAAGGCATCCCTACCGACGTCCTCACTCCCAACCCTCTCTGTGTGCTTGTGTGCTTGTTGTGCCACTGGCTTCCGCCAGAGGCCAGACAAGTGCCGAGTCTACACCCCCCACCCTCCCGGTAGAGGAGAGCAGTCCTCTGGATGCTCAATCCTCTCCCTCCCCTGCTGACCCCCAACGGCCTGGGTTCGTTCCCGAACCCGGGTTGCCGGCGTGGCGCAAGGTGTGGCGTCCAACGCCTCATCCCTCAGTGCGGCCGGGCTTGTATTTTTTTTGTTTTGTTTTCTACCAACTGTTTGACTTGCTACAGTTTGCACACCTTATGGTTTTACTGCGGTATTGTCCTGTGTATTTCTCACTGTATTGTAGTTGCATTGATTACTCTTGCAGCTCTGCACAGTCTGAGTGTTTTACCTACTCTCATTCTGGTGTTTGCACTTCGACTGTATTGCACTTGTCCTTAGTGCACTGTTCTTGTGCCTTTATTTATTTACATTTTTTTTTGGGGGGGGGGAGTTGTGCTAGTTCACCTGCCTGTCTAATGAGACTGCTCAACTGCTATATGTGTATTTTATTTTGTATTACTCTTGTACTTTACTGTATTAGCTTTTTATCTATATTGCACCAGCATTTCGTTCACTACTCCTTCTAACCCCCTCTCCCCTGACACATCTGGAAATGAGCAATTACCAGCTCAGTATCATTTTCCTTTTGAGATAAATATTTGTATTATTTTATTCTCCCCTCCCCCCAGGTTGCAAATGGGAACTAGCTGTATAGCTCAGTGCACCTTTCTGTCCAGCTCGTTTAAATAATAATAACATAAGAAAGATAAGTCCCACCACGGTACCTTGAGTTAGCACAGAAACAACCAGAATTTCATCACTGTTCCTATCGCTTAACACCCCAGTGTCTGTAATGAACTTAATTTTCATGTAGACGATTACAGTCTCCTTTCTGATTTACAGGCTAGGTTTGTTAGGTGGGGCTCTACGTTATTAGATCAGTGTTTTCATATTACGTCACATTTTAGAAAAATATGCAGTCATTAGAAAGCAAACGATATACTTCGCTTTCATAGAGCTGAATAGAGGTTTGATTCCCTAAATTATAACATAAACTATGTGATATTTACCTTTGCACTAATTTATTAAGCATCATCAGTAAATGGTACGTTAATAAGTGGTGTAGGGTCAGATATAAGGAAATCTGACTGTTTAAAATACAAATAAAATCCGGAGTAAAGTAAGAGTAAAGCGAATGTGTGTGCTTTGTTTAACATCTACATCAAAGTTGTTGTATTGTCTCTTGTCAACCAGTGTTTAAGTTTTCCCAAAATTGGATTAAGATGTATACCTGTCTTAGCATATGCAAATGACTTGGTACTGCTCTTCCTAACCCAGAAAGTCCTATAAAACCAGTTGAACCTTCTTTATAGTAAATGTACCGTACATGACTTGTTTATTTAATCAAACAAAAGCAAAGCCACGGTGGTTAATAGCACATACACTTACTAAAACACTGGGGAGTGGTTTATCAATAACAGAAATTTGAAAGTTGTCAAGGAATACAACCATTTGGGTCTAGTCTTTAATAACCACCATAAATGGGTAATAAGACAATCTGCTGGGGGGAAATGGTGGCATACTCCACTAAAGCTCCCGGGAGGTATACAGTTGACCTGCAATAAGGGTCTGTAATGCAAAACCATTAGCTCAGCCCTTGTATGGCATGGAAATCTGGGTTTATGAGGTTGGTGACAGATTAGAAAACACTGTGTCGGGGCTGAACTGGGCCAGATCTCTACAAAGTCTCGTGCTACCTGGTGTCGTCTTAACTTTTGGCAAATCATTCAGAATCATAACGGGTTAGCAAAAAAGTACCTTCCAGAAACAAAGTAAATATGTAAAAAAGAAAGGTTGCCATATGCTGGTGGTGGCCTATATGTGGCTCAAGATCCACTGGTGGATCTCAAGAGATTTTTGGTGGCTCTTGGAGCAGAGGTTGCATTTTTGAATCAATGAAGATCCTTACAGGTGATCATAATTATTGTACTTGTTGTTCACTTTATCGTTGGTGGATCTTGGAGCTTCTTGAGATCCACCCAAATGGATGCCAATACAAGGTGTATTGGCCACCACTGCCATATGCCTTGGCTAGTATTTTTAAAGAATACCCTGTTGGCAGTGGGAGTGGGATGTTTATAATGTTGGTCATTAAAAGGTAGTCATTTCTGTGGCTTACAGTAAGCCTTTTAAAATTAGACAGATGGACATATATAAGCAACCTGTGCTAGAATAATTATCATCTAATAGATTTCATCCGATGCTAATGTAAAAAAAAAAAAAAAAAAAAAAAAAATTGGTTGTATTAGAGACCTGTATGTAGTTGGTTAAGAACCCTGGTATGAGATAAGCCATAACAAAATTTAGGTTTGGGGCATACTCCACTAGGATCTTAGGATAAAAGATATCAACCAGAAAATAATTTTATTTTTCAGATGAATGGTGTGATCTAGGAGAACAAGACAATGTTATCCATGTTGTCTCACTTTGCCTTTCCTGTCAATCTCTTTAGGACGAATGGGCTGTTGAGAATTCTTTCATAAACGGTAGAGACATAACTATTTTTCTGTTTAATGAACAAAATATTTTAATCAGATATGCTACTTCTTAAAAATAAATAAATAAAAGTATAGCACAGGTAAAAACAGGGTTTAGTTTTTACATCTAACTTGTTTTATGCTTGTGTCCATTTATGTAAAGACGTTTGCATATCATTTATTTGCACTGATAATATTTAATGTAAAAATCTTATCTATGATATTTTTTTAACCCATCTGATTTTTTTGTTTTATGTAACTGACTTGAAATGTCTTTTATGACAGTTAACAAAATCTTGAACTAAACTGAACTCCATTGTATGTGTAGAGGTGCAGTTTAGAAGCAGTTTGATTAACCCAGCAACCTGTATCCTTTGGCTCAGTAAACTGGTAGCACTGGCCCCCATATGTAATCTGGAGACGTGCCAGGAGTCTGGAACAAATCAGGCTGCGGAGCCATGGACAAATGACATTGACGTGCTTCTCCCTGGAGATCCCTGGTGAAGAGCAGTTTGCAACATTTGGTCCCTAATGTCGCTCCCCGTTGGGATGAGTAGCATAGTTCTAGGAGTGCTGGAGTGGATGTAGGCCGACTGCAAGTTGTCCCAGTATTTATTTATTTTTTATGTTTCTGATGCCCTTCTTTCTCTAATTGTAGCAGGGTAGTAAGTCAGTTTCGTACAAAAGTGAGTAAATTGTCTGCTTCACTCCCCTCAGAACTCCCGGTACCCTAATAATAGGCTTGCATGCATGCAATATTCTCAAGGGCCTACAGTCTGTTTTGCAGTTGCAGATTCTACTGCCTGAGCTTTGGAGCTGAGTTTGACGGCTTTTTGATATCTTGTCACCTGCTTCCCAGGTGATGGAAGAGACTTGCTCCAGCTTTGTGTCTGGGTCATTCAAAGTGCTCCAGGAGCCACTTAATAGTTTCATTTAGGGAAGGATCACTTGGAATCCACCAAGCAGAATTGGATTTGTTGGATTCCAGACCGAGTTTTAAAGTTAGGATTTAAGTCTGTTTTTTACTTAGAAATGTAGGATTTAGGATTTCAGGTCCGAATCTAATTCTGATTTTGTGGTCCCTTTAGGATTTGAATTGAATTAGGATTCAGAATTTCATAAAATCAGATTGGAATCTACCAGTCTCGAGCATCCGTGATCTATGGCCTTCATGTCCATGAGGACTGGGTTTTGAGGTTCTCCCACTGCTGATCCTAGGTTGACAGCTCCAGGGCTGCTAGGGCTTTTAGTTGGGGCCTGGCCTTTGTTTCTGTCCTCCAAGTTTAGAAATCACTACCCAAACAAACACGTCTGGTCCAGTTAGGTGATCTCTGCCACCTCATAAATAGAAGGTTTTGCCAAAAAAAAAAAAACACTGGCATAGGGCAGTTGTATTTATTTATTTAGCTTTTGTTGACCAGGTAAGTACACTAGACAAGACATTTGTCTATTTCCAGGTATGACCCGGGAGAGTACAATGAAATACAAGTTCATACAGAGGACAACATGATACAAGTTAGGCATTACACAGAATCGGGTAGACCCAGATGAACATAACACAAGCTGTCAGTAAACACAGTTAGAATAGGAACAAAATATATACATAGTCACCAAGGCTATAAACAGTGCATTATACAATTCTATACAGCTCAGAGCCCCAAAAACAGAGCCACAGTGAAAGCATTGCCTGAAACAGAGAGTAAATACATTATATAAGAGCAGAACCCAAACGGGCAGGATGCATCGGCAGGACCTGCGCAAGGGTGCCAAAAGAAGGACATGCAAGTCCAGTGCAGGGGACCAAGGTTAATCATGGTGGTTTAGGACAACCAGATGCAGAGAAGAGCTTCAGGTAGTTCCACAGAGAGCTCCAAAGGCATGAGTGAGAGGGGGAGGAGCGGACCTGGCCGGGAAAGGAGTTCCATATTCTGGGGGCACATGAAGCAAAATCCCTGTCCTCTATTTGCGTTCGAGTGGCAGGAATTTTGAGAACAGCGGGGCCCAATGACCTAAGGGAGAAAGAAGAAGAAGAGGCAGCCGGTTTGAGGAGCTCAGCCAGTCCTGGGGTGCCAGTTCTGAGAACCTTCACCGTGAAGCTGCCCAAGACAAAATTCATGTAGTTGGGTGGGGAGAGTCAGTCAAGTTTGTTATACAGGTTGCAGTGGTGGGTGAGGTGAGGGGCAGCAAGTGTCAAATGTTGTTATAGGCTATATTCCACTTAGAGAGGTGAACTTTGGAGGTGCGTGCAAACAGGATGAGTCCATAGCAGAGAGAAGGGAGAAACACACCTCTGGCCAGTGCAAGGCGAGCAGCAGAAGTAAGACTGCTCTTTGCTTTGTAGGCCAGACCCAGTTTGCAGTTGACAGCTCTGCACACATTTTGGATATGAAGCCCAAGGTCAAGCTGAGGGGTCAAGTGTCACCTCAAGGTATTTGATGGAGTCAGTGATTAGGACTCGAGTACCATCAATACCAGTAATACTCAGTGGGGCAGGGGAGGCCTTTATCTTGGCCAGGGACCCAAAAAGTATGGCCTGAGTTTTTTTTTTTTAAGGTTGAGGGCCAGCTTGTGGGTCATTATCCAGGACTAGATATTCCTGAAATCCTCACTTAGTTGGTGGTTGACCCCAGTGTTACGGGAATGGGTGAGGATAACAGGTCATCCACATATAGGATAGAGCTACAGTTGGAAGAAGTAGAGGGGAGATTATTGACAGAGAGAAGAGAAGGGGGGGCCCTAGGACTGAACCCTGGGGGATACCAGAGGTCACAGGAGTGGTGGCCGAGAGGACCTTACTGAATTTAGTAAGTTGCTGTCTCCCCTGGAGGTAATTGGTGAACCATCTTACGGCAGGTGGGGACAGACCAAGGGACCGAAGTTGAGAGAAAAAGTAAGACATGGTCAACTAGGGGGAAGGCCTTAGATAGGTCAGTGAAGATGGCGCCTGAGTGATTACCCTGGTCCATAGCTGCCCTGATCCGAGAGGAGACCATGACAAGGGCGGAGGACGTAGTGTGCCCTTTGGGAAAGCCATGTTGCGTGGGAGATGGTAGCTCATGGTCCTGAATATACTTCCTGAGTTGCCCAGCCACAACTTTCTCCAGAAGTTTACTGATAGCGGACAAGATGGCTATCGGTCGGTAGTTGTCAGGGATCTTTGGGTTGCCCTGTCTGAGAACAGGGACAATCCTCTCCACCTTCCAGAGGTCGGGGATAACTCCAGAGGCTAGGGATATGTTGAAGATAGGGGCCACTGGGTAGGCAATATAAGAGGCACCAAGATGGAGGAGCTTGGGTTCCATGCTATTGTGGCCAGCACTAGAGTGAGGGGAGAGGCCAGAGAGAAGTCTCTGCGTCTCCTGTGCTGTCACAGCCCTGAAGTAGAGTAACAGATGGGAGATAGGGTCCGACTGTGGGACAGAGGCTGGGACATGACTATCACTCCCACCAGTGGAGAATAGGGAGGTGAAGGCAGACAGATCCGAGAAGTGGAAGTTGAATGCATTAGCGATGGTTAGTGGATTGTTACAATTAGATCCATCTATGAGCATGTCCGAGACCCCACAGTTGGAGGAACCACTTACTATATTTTTAATGTTCCTCCAGAAATTCCTAGGGTCCTTAGCTGAGTTTAGTAAGGCAGTTTTGAAGTATTCACTTTTGGCAGCCCTGATTGCTTTTTTGCATTCATTCCTGAGCCTCCTATATTGCTGAAATATGGCCTGGTCCATCATGACCTTGAAGTTGGCCCAGCACTTGTCTCTAGCCCTCATGAGGGCTAGGAGGCTCCCATGCGGCCACTTAGTGGCAGACCCCCTTATCCTCCGCCTGATAAGAGGGGCATGCTAGTTCTGTAGTGCCCCGAAGGTGCAGAGAGAATGACTAACAGCAGTGGAAGAGTCCTGAGCATTTAGCACCGCAGACCAGTCCGTAAGCCTCAGATCCTCATGGAAGAGACCCCAGGTCAAACCTGGAGAAATCCCTTACTTGAATGATTTTGTGGGGAATTTTCTGGGAGGAGATCTTCCATACGCAGTACACAGGGGTGTGGTCAGAGATGGTCATGAAGGGTACCAGAGGAGCTGATCCTCTCGGGTGTATTGGACAGGACCCAGTCCAGGAGGGAGCTAGTACCGCCAGTGGTAGACCACCTAGTGGGTTCCTCAATAAGTTGAGATAAGGAGAGGCCAGCAAGCAGAGGTTCATACAGCTTAGTGTTTCCTCCAAGCCAGTTTAACTCATTGTCTCTGGGAAAAGTCTGTAGGTGGCAGCAAAGCTGAGCCCCTTGTCTCCGAGAGCGAGTTGAGTCGGCAGCACAGCTCTTCCTGTTTGCCCGGGACACGTGTCAGGACGTTGGCAATATTTAAGGTTATTACTTGCCAGCCAGTCGAGTTGTGGCTTACTGGACTAGTATTATGTGTAGCACACATTGTAAGCCTCCTCTTAGTGGCTGGCAACTATATGGGTCGCATTTGGAAAAAAGTAGAAAACCGCGTGTAAACACTGGCGTGTCTCATCCCACAGGCTGAATGCTGATTGCAGTGAGCTCAGGACCTGCAGTAAGTTTACCTGTGTGCCATCAGCAGAAAACAAACCCGCTTTGCTGTGCAGCCTTCAGGTACAAATTCTTATTTTATGATGTGCAGTTTATTTGTTTCAGTCATTGTGTTGGGCTGTTTTTTTTTTTTTTTTGTTTTTTTTTTTGGTTGGAAGAGCCGCGATACATTGAGAAGCCTCGGAAAACAGGAAGTTGTGCTTCTTCTTGATCGCGGCTCCCCGACTGGTATTCTGGTGCATATTTTGTTAATCTTGTTTACCAGCTATGTTTTTTTGGGCCACAAAGTAATTTACTGGTGGTATTAGCGGCAGTGTTAGTTGCCGCAGAGAGCGAGTGTCATGGTCGGGTGGTGGTTTGCGGGTGGAAAGCATGCCAGCCCTCTGAAAGCATGATGCTGCTTCCCACAGTTGGACATCGCCAGGTGATACAGAACTACAACTGGGCTGCTGCTACTGACTGAGGATGTGGCAATTTGCTGGAAAATGGACCGATAATCAAATAAGGTAATTATTTTGTTGGCGGTTGGTCCAGCAAGCCACTTGCTCCTGTATCCAACTTTTGCCCTGTGACCCATTTACATTTACAGGGGTCCGTGACTATTTGCTGTTACTTGGTATCCTATTTGCCCCTAGTGATTATGTGTTGCTCCCAACAATAACTGGCAAATGAACAGTGTGTGTGGCTATCGGGGGACTGCCTTTTGGTGATGGGCTGTTTATTTGGGGGAGTATAAAAGAGGGTGGTGATGCTGTTTCCCAATTACGTGCCACGGCGTTCGTCCGGTCCAGCAATCCAAGCCACGTGGTCCAGTGTTCCATTCTACTCCCAAGACTCGGTTCCATTACTTCATAACGGAGGCTCACAGTTGTTCTGTTCATATTTGATTCCATTGAGATTTTGTGTGTATCATGTATACTTTAGGAGTTATTTGCATTTGTTTATGGCATGTTGTGTATGGCCAACATTTTGTCCATCAAGAACCACCTAAGCACTTTGAATAAAACACACATTCTGGGTATCTCGGCCAGTATAAAACAAAAACCGAACTGATTACAATTGATTGCATAGCACCGTTGGAAAGGTAATTTAGTTATGAACAGATTGTGTGCTGACATTTTGTGTGTATCATGTATAGTTCAGGAGTTATTTGCATTTGTTTATGGCATGGTGTGTTATGGCTGACATTTTGTCCATCAAGAACCACCTAAGCATGTTGAATAAAACACACATTCTGGGTATCTCAGCCAGTATAAAACAAAAAACACATTGAGCACAACCGATTGCATAGCATCGCCGGAAAGGAAATTTTGTGATGAACAAGTTTGCCACTGATATATTGTTTGTATCATGTATACTTTAGGAGTTATATGCATTTGTTTATGGTATGGTGTGTATGGTTCAGATTCATGCCTCAAACCTCGCCAAAGCACCTTGACTAAAATGGTAAAAAAATATATTTTATACTAAAGAAATAGCTGTCTTTTTAACAAACAAATTATTAAAACTACATCTAGTTTCTGCATGCTGAATTTGGTGTTGATATGTCACATACTTTCCAACAAAAAAAGGCTTAAAGTGCATTTTTTTGTGTAAAAATTATTTTTTTTGCTGTTTTGATCAGCATAGAAAAAAAATAAATTACATATTCTTAATTGCATATCATCATTGGAAAAGTAATTTTATGCTGAACAAGTTTGCTACTCATACTTTGTGCCTAGCACACACGGTTCTTGAGTTATTAGCATTTGTTTGCGACATGCCAATTATGGTTTGATTTTGCTTAGAAAGCCCCAGGATTTATTGTCATCAGTATACAGGATACAAGTGCTGCAACTTCAGAGAGCTCCTGAGGAGGCAATGAGTTAAATTAAGATCTTCCAAGATCATTAACTCATTATCCCCCAGTCTTGGCACCAACAGTATCAAGGAGGTAGGATAACCCCGACAGACCACCCTTGGGGGGATTGTATGTACAGATGATGTGCAGCTTCTTATTGTTCCCGAGTAATAGGACTGTGTGAAGCAGCTCACAAGAAGACAGTAAGGGCTGTTGGTGGGATACAACAGACAGGTTTAGGTGATTCTTGTAATAGACCAATATACCACCCCCATGCTTTTTCCCATGCTGATCTTACCTAATGAGGTCAAAGCCAGGAAGCTTGCAGGCCGAATCGGGGTGGAAGGTTTCAGCGAAGTCTCGGTAATACCAAGGATGTCAGGCTTATAGTGAGTGACCCACGCAGAGAGTTCAGTAAGATTGGGCAGAAGGCTGCAGATGTTGAGCTGAGCTATTTTCATCCCCCTTGCCTGACAGCCAGCCCATAGGAAATGAGGAGGCTTAATACGTAGGACCAGGCTTAAGCTCAGTGTCCCCAGCCAGGGCTAGTGTCACCAGGAGGAGCCAGAGAAGATGCCTTATAGGGGGAGAACTACCTCAGGACGAAGGCTTGTGAGCAGGATGCCTGACCACTATGGCAGGATACAGAAAGCACCTGAGGTCAAGACAGCAGATAGGCCAGAGGGGTTGTCTGCCACAGGCTATTAGATTGTAGAAGGTGAAGTCATGCTCCTCATGCTGTTCAAGTGCAACCCAGGGGCCTCCCGAGGGAGGGGAGCAATATGTAGAGGGAGGCATAAGGCAGTGAGAAGGCCATTGATGAGGGCACTGATAAATGTGGATGGCTCAGCACCCTCCCTGATGAGCTTAGGAACCTCCATGTCAAAAAGGACCTGTCCCTGGGACTAACCAGGGCACTGAAGGGAGAAGATATTGTGGACAGGTCAGATAGATGGGTCAGGGCTTACCAGAAGCCAGAGGGGCTATTTTGTCAAACACTAGGAAGGCCCTGAGGAGAGAACCAAACAGTGCTTGCCCACAAGACCCCCCCCCCCCAAGCTGTCCAAGTGGGCCCCAGAGGAGCACCCAATTTGTGGAGGCCTATCCTACAGACGCCCCCACAACAAGGGTCAGTAGACAATCCCCCCCCTTATGTAGGAGCACACCACCAGCTACTGGAACGCTTACCAGCTTCCGAGGTAGTAAGCCTCACTGGAAGCGAGGCTAGTAGAAATAGCTAGTGAGTACAATACAATAACAAGCTAATAGAGACATTTCCTGACTAAAGTTGCTGAGACATGATGGGTAGACAGGCAGAAATTATTCCGTAGATTGCAGTGGATTCCCACCACGATTAATTGCAGTTAGCTAGTCAGCAGTGGTTATAAAAAATATGCTCAGCCAGGCCCACTCGGGGTAGAATAAGTTGGGCTCAAGCCTGTAACCAACTCAGGATAAAGATTACACAGTACTGAATACACTAACAAGAATATTAGCTGCAGTAAACATCTGTCAGACAGTTTAGTTTTTTTTTTAGTTGATTGGGTAAGTGCACTAGACAAATCCTGCCTATTTTCGGGCACGACCCGGGGGAGGGGGATATAGATTAATGCCAACTGACCTTGAACCAGATTAAGCTATTGATGGTATTTTTAGTGAATGAGGGAAATTTGGCCAGGACGCCGGGGAAATTCTCCTACTCTTTTCGATAAGTGCCATGGGATCTTTAACATCCACCTGAACTACCACCAATCCAGGCAGATGGGACCTCGGTTTAATGTCCCATCCGAAAGACGGCACCTCAGAAGCACAGCACCCCTCATGCTGCACTACAGTGTCAGTACTGGGATTTTTGTTGTTTGTAATTATATTTTGTTTGAGAAAATAATATGAGCAGTGAGAGTGCTATATAATGTCTTCTATTCCACCTGTATCCGGTATTGTGAGAGAGTCCCGGAGGGTGGTTTTTAAATTATTTTCTCTGTTTATTATTTTTATCATTATTATGATTTAATTATTATTATTATTTGTTGTTTATTTATTTTTGTGAGAGTGTTTAATTGTTTTTAAGTACCAGGTAGTGAGAGGACCTGGGAATAATTTAAAATTGTTTTGGTTAATTTTTGGTTGACCCCCAGGCTGTGAGAGGACCTGTGGGTTAAATCAATTAATTAGGTTTTGTGTTAGAGAGTTGGTTAAGTCTTAGTTTTATTCTAGTTGGTTTTCTTAATTTGTAGTTGTATAATTTTAGTTGTAGGAAGTTTGAGGGTAGTTTTTATTATATTTATTGATTTAAATTGAGCAGCTAGATGTGCCTGCTTTATGCTATTCGGCCTCCGCTCTCCATGCCCTCCGCCCCTTCTCTTTGCCCCCCCCCCCCGCCTGCTCATATTTATCATCGTAGTCGGGCGTTAGGGATTGCTCGAGGGGAGGGGAATTGGGGTGGGAGTTGTGACAGCTGAGTGAGCGGGCCTTCCCATAGGGGTGTTAGCGAAGACGCCTAGCGAAATGGCTACTTGAACACGGTAACTCTGTTCTGGTTCCCATACCCAAGGGCACCTCCAGTTTTGGAGGGCAAGTGGTTGGGACAACTCGCCAACCTCGTCCAACTCGGGCGTTGTTGTGTAATGCCAGATCTGTCTGTAACAAGACTGGTCTTATTGCAGATTTTGTTGCAAGGGCGGATCTGGCTTGCATTACCGAGACCTGGTTGGACGGGAATGCGGCCCCCTTTTTAGAGGCCGCTGTTCCCAACGGGTACTCTTGTTATACATCGCCCGAGATTGGATTGCGAGGGGGGGGCAGTCTGTTTCAAGACCGAATTGGGCCTGACTGGTGCACCAGTTGAGGAGGCCAGGTCATTTGAGTGTACTGTGGTAGCTGGTGTAGGGTGCAGGATTGCCCTCATTTATCATCCACCAGGTGATGAGAAGCTTTTTCTGCAGGAAATAGCAGATTTTGCTGCCGACATGGCCTTGGAGTCACCCAGATTGATGGTTCTGGGCGACTTCAGTGCTTGGGTCGACGACGAATCTTCGCTTTTTGGTCAACATTTCCTCCAGGAGATGACATATCTGGGCTTTACACAGGTTGTTTCCTCAGCTACACACAAGGGAGGTCACTCTCTTGATCTGGTCTTCCTCCTGTGGATCGAGGCTTCCAATTTGGTGGTGGAACCAGTCGGTTGGTCCGATCACTACTCAGTTGGGTTCAATTTTTAGGCCCCCCTGGGTAGGTTGGCCCCTGTGGAGTTGGTCAGGTACCGCCCATTGCGGGACGTTGTCCCTGAAGACCTGATAGCGGTTATTGACCTCTCATTGTTTGACGAGTTCTGCACTGATCCTGAGCAGCTGGTAGTGGCCTATAATAGGGCCATATCGGTAGCACTCGATCAGATTGCGCCCAGTCCGTTCGCCTCTTCCGCGGCGTCAGTCTCCACTGCCCCATGGTTTGATGGGGCTCTGAGAGGTTGGGCGGGAGGTTGCATAGTTGGAGCATCATTGGAAGAAGACCACCACTGATGCCGACCACCTTATTTTGCTAGAGCATTATAAACTCTACCAAACAGCAATTTCCCATAAGAAGGCAGAATTCCTGTCCAGGGAAATTTCTGTCGCATGGAATCGACTGGCTCAGCTCTTCAGAACTGTTGACAGACTGTGCAACCCAGCCCGTCAGCAGAGCCGTCGAGCCTTTACTCAAACTGATTGTGAGGAGATCGCTCGATTCTTTGCGATAAGTTTGAAGACATCAGGAGGGAGTGCCTCCAACCTCATTCCAAGGTTGTTGCAGTTGATCGGTGTCCTGTCGCAGCGCCCGGAATTTCCTGGAGTACCTTTGACCTGCCGGATCTCGTAGACACTATGAGGATTGTCCAAGAGATGCGTCCAACATGCTGTAGTTTAGACCCTGGCCCTACTTCCCTGATTATGGGTTGTAGTGTGATCATCGGCACGGTCTTAGCTTGGATTATCCGGTGTTCTTTAGATATGGGAGTTTTTCCTAGCTCTCTGAAGGAAGGGGTGGTGACTCTCCTTTTGAAGAAAGCTTCTTTAGACCCGGATGATCTAGCAAACTACAGGCCAATCTCTAACCTCCCTTTTGTGGAGAAGGTTATTGAGAAAGTTGTGGCGGCCCAACTGGATAACCATTTGACCATCCATAGTTTATACGAACCACTCCAGTCTGGTTTTCGCAAGAGGCAGAGTACCGAGACTGCTCTGGTTCGGGTGCTCAATGATCTCCTGATGGCGAGAGATCGGAGACACCGCTCTGTCTTGGTTCTCCTTGATCTATCATCAGCTTTTGATACTGTGGATCATGGGGTTTTGCTCGAATGCCTGAGGTCCATTTGTGGACTATCGAGTGCAGTCCTCAGATGGTTTTCATCGTTCATCGAAGGGAGAACGCAGAGAGTGGTCTCGGGTTTGTATTCATCCGAGGCCTTCTCTCTGCCTTGTGGGGTGCCTCAGGGCTCGGTGCTTTCCCCCATGTTATTCGCAGTATATATGCTACCCCTCGGAGACATTGTAAGACTGTACGAGCTGAGGTTTCACTGCTATGCTGCTGATACCCAGCTCTACCTGTCTTTTGCACCTGACCAGGTTAGTGCTATCTCGGTACTGAACAACTGCCTCGCAGATATCCAAGACTGGATGAACTCCAGCGGTTTAAAGTTGAACCCAGGAAAGACTGAGGTTATGGTTGTGGACCCAGGTCGCAGGGTAGAGGGTTTGAGGACTGGTCTCCCCTCTGGATTATTCCTGGGGGTGGACCAGATCCTCACCTCTGAACGGGTGCGTAACCTGGGAGTAGAGCTTGACACTGGTTTGACCCTCGGTTATCAGGTGTCTGCAGTTGTCTAGCTGGCATTTTTCCATCTTAGGAACATTGCCAGGATTAGGCACCTTGTTCCATCCAGTGACCTGCTGGTTTTGGTGCATGCCTTTGCGACATCTCGCCTTGATTACTGTAACCCCCTTTACCTAGGACTTCCTGGGGTTGATATCTGCTGCTTGCAGCTAGTGCAGAACGCGGCAGCACGCTTGTTGACCGGGCATCTAGAAGTTCATATTACCCATGTGTGCCGCGCTGCCGCTGCACTGGCAGATAGTACAGTGATGGATCACCTTAAAGTGGGTATTTTGACCTACAAAGCCCTACACGGTCTGGGTCCCGACTACTTGAAAGAGCTCCTGGTGCCCTACACCCTCTGAGACAGCTCTGGCCGGGCTGATTTAGGGGTTGCTTGAGATTCCGGAGGTAAATTTGAAGTCATCTGGTGCTCGCATTTGATTTGCTGCACCTACCCTCTGGAATTCTCTGCCCCATCAGCTTCGGGAGTGTAGGATGGTAGGGAGCTTTAAGCAGGCACTGAAGACTTTTTTATGGGAGAAGGCGTTTCCTTTTTTGTTTTAATTTCGTATTGCAGTACTGGAATATATGTTTATATTTGTTTTATTGAATGTATTGAATATGTGTTATGTTTGCTCTTGATGTACAGTGCTTTGAAATTTTGAAAGGCGCTTAATTAATTAAATTTTTATTATTATTATTATATTAACCCGAGTGCCAGATGTGGGACCTGAACCCACAGCCCTCTGATCTCCTGGCCTCAGAGGCGTGTGTGCTACCTACTGAGCCACTGAAACTGCTTTAAATGTGAATATGGTCAGATAGCAGTCGTATATTTACTGGGGCAGGGGTGCGACTCCTAGCTGTACATATCCAGCAGGTTAATTAAGCACACTACTGACCACCCAGGAGTCCCACCCATACAACAATTCAGAGTGGATGAGCACCATACGGAAGTCTACAAGCAGATGAGAGTTGGTTCTGATAAGAATCAAACAATTATATTACCAGCACCCCCCCACCAAAAAAAAAGAAAACAAGCTGCTCCAAAGCATGCAGATCATTTAGAATGGTTCCATTTTCAAACTTTCTGTCTTTACTCCATCGTTTTAAAGGGGTTCTTAGTCTCATCATTTGACTGAATCATGGTCAGTCTGAGCACCAGCGGCAAGGGGACCCTACTCGTAGGTCAGGTGCCTAACTTTAAATTTTAACATGCCAGTGCAAGCTGAGGGCCCACTGCCATCTCTCTTGCTTTCTTGTGTGGAAACCTCTCTCTGTCTTCATCTTTTTTATCATGTGCTGGCCTATAAGAGGCTCATAGGTGGCTGTTGGGGAGCTTATTAATTAGAAGGGCGCACTTCTCCTGTTCTTTGATGCAGTGTTAAAAGTTTAGCAAGCTCAGCCTCGGCTACTTGATTGAGATTTAATCTCTTTCCTTAAACATCTTTCTTAAAATCTGTAGGGTAGCAATTGGGTGTGGCCAGAATTAGATGTTTATAGTAATTAATAAAAGTATCTCTCAAAAAAAAAAAAAAAAACGCAAGCTGTTTTTAAAGGATGCAAAGCTTTTGAAAGAATTCCATGTTCTTACTTTCTGTCTTAATTCCATCTTTTTAAATTTTAAAGGGGTTCTTGGTCTCATCATTTGCTGAATCATGATTAGCCTGATCACCAACGGCAAGGTGACCCCCCAATAGGTCAGGTACCCACACTTGTGTAGTGATAAGGGCAAAACAAAAAAATGAGTTGTTTCTGGGGAAAAAATCATCTATTACTGATTCAGAGAGGGGTGAGATGTTCTGAGATTTATGACTTGCCCTTGTTTTAAGCAGATAAAAACATAGCAGGTTTAAAAAAAAAAAAAAAAAAAAAAAAAGAGAGACTAGGATTCAGTAAGATGGGGCCTGGGTTGACTGGCGCTTACTGTGAAAAGAGGCGCTGTTTTAGTTATTGATTTTGTGAAATTGGACAGGGCAGTTTTGTAATGCAACAATTTATTTTTAGGTTTGTCTTAAGCCGGATGGTCACTGGTGCGTGAAACCATGGTATTTGTTCATTTCTGAAGAAAACTGTGTTTTATCTTTCAATGAACTGAGTTGTTTAAGATAATTAAGAGCGCTCTGACTGAAGTGACTGTGTCAGTCTGTAATGAGAGTGTTAAATAGCCAGTGCAATTTAGTGTTTCATTAGGTGTTTAGTGACTTCAGTAATGGATGGATTTTCTTTTTTTCTGTGTCTGACCTTGCTCTTGTACACCATAGTAGGCTCAGTGTCATCGGATAATAAAATGTAGCAGCCTCCATTGCTTTGTGTTTCTCCCGAGAGGACAGAAAAGCACATTGCTGTATTTGTGGTGTACAGTAGTTAGCTGTACATTGGGGGCATTCAAATCTGTAAATTTTGTATCTAAGCGCTTGCTAAAGGAGAGAGAGAATATCTTCCAGATTGAATGATGTGGAATAGAACTGAGAAATAAGGTGCAACAGAGTGTGAACTGTTGTGAACACCACTGCAGTGTTGTGTTGCATGTATAAAATACGCCCCCCCCCCCCGTTTCACGTTTAGTATTGGAGAAATATGTTTTGAGTTTTTGTAAACCAAGAAAGAAATGCAGTTCAGATTTACCCTTTTTTTTTTTAACTTTTAGTAAAAAGTCTTATGCCTGTACTGTTGTCATAAAGGTGAACAAGATGGATGCCCTATCAAATGAGGTGAGAGGCTAAAGAAGGGTATTCCAGTCTGCAAAAAGAAGTCCTACACGAGCTATTAGAGCTGGTGCTTGAGTTAATGCATTGAAATCCTCTCTTGGCTCCTCAGAACTAAATAGTTTTGACACCTGTTGGGGAGATGAGATATCACCCTGCCACACTGTACTGACTGGCCAGGTATGGTCTTGTATTTTAAAAATATATGACTGAGGTCGCCCTCATGGCCCAGCGCATGTAGGTGACTCTGGTTTGGGAGAGAACTGTGGACGCCCCATTGGGAGGCAGGCCCAATTACAGCAGCTGCCACTCAGTAGTGTGCTGTGGTTGAGGAGGGATGGCATTAGCTGCTGGTGCCACAGCATCCCCTTCCCTGTGGTGGGCCAAGGGTGTCTGCTTCTGCTACAGGACGTTGCTGTGTGCAGCCGAGGCTGCTCGATAGGCAGCATCTATTCCAGGGGAGAGGGAGGAACCAGGAGAAAAGCTGTGAGAAAACCCACGACCACCTGTATGATGGCCTGGAATTCTAAGGCCTCCCCTGGGTCCTAGTGCCCACTGATGCTAGATTGTAGCCCACACAGTGGACTGCTGGGGGGGGGGGGCTCCTCCCAGTTGGAACCCCTGCCACCCAGGCAGAACTGTCTGGGGGGGGAAGGGACTCTGGGAGAATGGGGTTAACAGGCCAGAGCAGGGTATATCGTGGGAGCAGAGTATATACCTGATAGATATGGCTGGGGAGAAAAAGCTGTAGGGGAAAAAATACATGACAGCACCGCATACTAAAAGTGCACTTAAAGTATTTTTCAGCTCCTGTACTTGTCCCCATTTTGACTAATTTATTATTTTCCTTAGAGTAGAGGGCTGCAAATATAGGCTTTCCTGATTTCTGTGAAAAAGTGCCTCTCTGGACAGGGATGTGTTTTAAAATACCTTTCCTTCTGGAAATGCCTTTTCATAATATCTACGCTGGCAGTTTCTTGGGACACGCTGGTGGCATAACGAGGACTCGACTGTTGGAGGAGGTGAGATTGACAACAGAGACTGGGAGCCACTCTTTTTCTGTTTTATAGCCAGTATTTGGGGACAGCACGGTCAGGACTGCAGGACAAGAGTAGTAGTCCCATGTGGAGGTTGTGCATTATGATGCATTGTGGGAAGAGCAAGACTTGAGACGTACATAAGAGTGGTATCCTGAAGAATGAGACAGGAGTGCATCATGGGAGTGGCATGTTTACAAAACTAGGTGGTAGAAGTAGATTGCGGGTGTGGCATGGGGAAGATGAGGGCAGAAATTGATTGCAGGCGTGGCGTACTAAAGGAGGAGGCAAAAGTCTGTCGTGGGAGCAGAGGAGGCATTAATGGATCATGGGAGCGGTGTGCTGAATGAGGACGTAGGAATAAATTGTAGAAGTTACACAGTTGGAGTAGCAAACTTAATAATCGAGTCCTGTTTATCTGGCAGGGTGCAGTAGGTGGCACTTAACTCATTCATCCCGAGCAGTGCTGCATTCTTGTGGTGTGTGTCAGGTTTGTTCTGGCTCCTATGTTGTGGCTTGGGTTTCCATTGAAATATAGAAACATATCATAGAATGTGGCAGCAGATAAGGGCCGCCGGGCCCATCTAGTCTGGTATCATTGCTATGCCCGTAATACCCAGCTGTATGTATCTTTTGCTCCTGAAGTAGGGCTGTTGTCTTGGAACAGGGTGAGCACTTTAAGGAAATATAGGACTGGATGGCAGCCAGCTGGCTTAGGCAGAACTATTGAAGACAGAGGTGCTACTGGTGGAGCCCGGTCGGTTTGGTTCATCGGTGACAAGTAATAGCGCAGTGCTGCCTTCTTTGGATGGCATTGTACTGGAAGCTGCAGAAAGGGTGAAGAATTTGGGGCACATTGTGGGCTCCAAGCTGACATTAGAATATCAAGTGTCAGCTGTTGTCTGCAGTGACTTTTACCATCTCTGAAACATCGCCTAGATCAAGCCGCTTCTTGACCTGACCTAGCAACGCTGGTGCACGCCCATGTCTCATCAAGACAGGATAACTGTAATGCTCTATACCTTGGGTTATCTGTGAAGTTGCTGTGTGGCTTGCAGCTGGTTCAGAATGTGGCAGCCTGGCTGGTGGCTGATACCTTGCGGTTTGAGCATCTACACTAGTTCTTTGACCCGCACTGGCTGCTGGTGCAAAGGCACATTAGCTACAAGGTGTGCTTGTTAATTTACAGGGCCCTGTATGGTCTGGGCTACCTAAAAGTCCTCCTGATCCCATATGTTCCTAACTGCCACCTTCAGTTAGTAGATGCTGGCCTCTTATCTGTTCCACGAGTTTGTTTGAAGTCATGGAGGAATAGGGTTTTGTTCAGAGTGGCTACCCACATTCTGTTGAGCACCCCTCCATCGAAGATGAGAGGTACTTCGCCACTGGTCATGTTTAAGTCACATTTGAAAACACGTATTTGCATTGTGTTTTGGGCCTGGTGTTGCTGGTTAATGTCATTGTTGAATTTAATTGAATTTAAGAAAATCTGAATTTACATTTTACTGGTAATGTATTTTACTGTATGAATTTGTTTACTGGGAGGTACCAAGAACCAGGGCTCTTGGTAGGATTTTTTGATTGGGGGTCCGGGACTGTCCATGGAAAAAAAAAATAAAGGGGGCCCACAACCGAAAAGTGGGAGTCCTCGGAAAATTTCTAGGGGTCCCCATTCAAATATATGCGAGCCGGCCCCTGTGCAAGCACAGCTTTTACTGTAGTATTCTGCAGAAAGCTCCATTAGTTTCTGTTGGGGCATTTTAATCTACATTATTTTATGTTTCAGAGGGTATATCCAAACAAATTATGTCCACTGCTCAACTAACAGGAGGTTTTTTAGTTGAGCAGTGGCCCTAATTTGTTATACCTCCCCCTCTGTAACATAAAAAAATGTCCTAAAGTGACTCCCGTGGCTTGGTTGCTGAGAGTCTCAGGGACTCCTCGAAAAGTCAGAGTGTCCCGACACTCAAAATTTGTATTAAAGGATGCCAAGGCCATGTCCCCCGAGAGCCCTGCCAAGAACCCGCAGGAATGGGTGGCATATAAATAACATTGCCTTGCCTAATAAGTAGGGAAGTAGAAAGAGGAGCACTAAACAAAGAAATGAAGAGGGGGCAAAAAAAGGAAAAAGACTTGAGTGAAGTTAACATACATGGATAGTGAGTACAAGGCAGTGAACCCAAAGAAACAGTTTAGTAGCAGAAAGTGAAAGCCTAAGGAAATAAGAACCTGGCAAGACTGAATACAAAGTCATAATAAGAAAGTTGAAGTGGGATTTTGTTTAAATAAGACTGACAGTTTAAAGTGTTGATGGGCTCCAGTTCAGAGCAAGGAAAACGAGAGGGAGATGAGAGAGGAATGTTATGACGACAACCAGAACTGAAGACCAACAGCAAAAAGTGGATTGCTAATTCAGGCTGAGAGAAAATAGATACTAGTCCCTGAATATTATTTTGTGTGAATGTGGAAATGCAGGAGAGTCACTGGCAATGTAAATGGGCAGAGTCACATTTCCAGTGGCAATGAGACTACAACTTGATTGTTTTTGGCCTTGGAGCTTTTTCTCCTTCGGCCTCATCGTCTGGGATATATCCTGATCAGCTAAGCAAAACAGAAAGAGTAGCAGACAAGATACTGGAAGCTGCCAATGTAGTAAACTTTTTATTATTTTATTTTGTGCAAATATGAGCCACCACACAAATACAGTAATTCTTAAAGTGCACAAAGTTAAACTAATATCAGGCTGTCCGGCCCGCAGGCACAGCAGTAGTACTACCGCTCATGATGCCGGTGACCAGGGTTCGGGAACGGACTCTGGCAGGGGGGGAGGAGGCTGAGCGTCCCATGGACTGCTCGTCTCCTTCGGGGGAGGGGTACCTTAGCTCGGTGCATGTCCGTCCTCTAGTGGCTGCTGGAGGTTCAGAATGCCCAAGCTGTACAGAGGGGTGGAGCATGTCAGATGCCAGTGTTAGCCTTGGGGTCAAGCACATGCCATGTCTCGGGGGATAATCTGAAAATGCCCTGGCCAGCACGACACCGACTAGAGAGCTAGGTAAACCCTTGCCACCAGCTGGAGTGGCTCAGGAGTGAGGACCCCGATGAGGACTAAGATACAGAACTGGGAGGAGTGGCTTGAGGGGCCCGGCTGCCCACTCCTCTGTACCCGCCCTGGGGTGTAAGTCATGGCCTGTGGGTCCTTCCGAGCTTGCGCTACGGTGGTTCAGGTACAGTGCCAAGGTTTGAGGTGGGGGATAAATAGAAATTAAAAAAATAAATAAATATGTGTGTGTGTGTGTGTGTGTGTGTGTGTGTGTGTGTGTGTGTGTGTGTGTGTGTGTGTGTGTGTATATGTGTGTGTGTGTGTGTGTGTGTGTGTGTGTGTATATGTGTGTGTGTGTATATGTGTGTGTGTGTGTGTGTGTGTGTATGTGTGTGTGTGTGTGTGTGTATATATATATATATATGTATATGTATATGTATATATATGTATATATATATATATATATATATATATATATATGTATGTGTGTATATATATATATATATATATATATACACACACACACACACACACACACACACACACACGATATGTGTCAAACTTACACAGCAGCACTGAAAAGAAGTGGGAGACCACAGGCAACCGAGCAGATCACCCCCATGTTTTGCTTTGCATGAGGCTTCGACTAGGGGCTGATGTATCCTGTTCTGGCCTCTGGAATTCTCCTGTTCCCCAGGTCCAGTTGCCACACGTCTGCTCCCATGGCTTCCCCTCTGTAAGTATGGGCACTGAGGGAAGGGCCATTCCCTCCCCCAACAATGTAGCCCACCAAGTGGACACGATTCAGCATCAGGGACATCAGCCGTCATGTAGACAGTCATCGAATTTTCGCTCCCGTTTTCTCCCCATCCTCCCTTCTCCTTTTGCACAGGTGGAGCCTTCTGGTGGCCTTGGATGCAAACAGTGATGCCTGTGGAAAGAGCATTCTCCCCAGGGCCACCACAGGAATTGCTGTAGCGCTAGGTGCTTGTCTTCCCCCATCTGCAGTGCACTTCCCACTGGTAGCTGCAGTGTTGTAGCCTGCCTCCCAACGCGGCTACTTGAATTTGCTCACAAAACTTTGTTACCTGGACATCTGTGCTGTGCGCTGCCACTGGGCTAACGAGGCGGCGCTGACTTTGTTGCACAAAATATCACTAGTTATAAGGCAGTCTGAAGAAATGGGGTCCCACAGACACTAGCTACTGTATCTTATGGGGGCCATTCCACTATCTGCTTGATGCAAATTTCAAATAAATAACAAGTATTGGTCAATAGCGAATATTCTCTGCGGATATTGCTGTTGTACCGAGTCTTACTTGTCCACATTTTTACTAATATTATTTACCCAGGATAAAAGAGATGAGATGCAGTGTCTCATTTTCAGTGGTGTCCTGCTTTTGCACATTGTTTGATTGTAATTACCCAGAATAGGCCTGCTGAGAGGCAATATTCTACTTTTAAGTGGGCTCCCACATTTTGATCCCAAATGTCCAGCAGTTATGATCAAGACAGGTGGAATTTTTAAAATCCCAACCAGAAAGTGATCTCGCTGTGTGACTGTGGAAACAGGTTTTGGAAGGGATTTGAAAAATGACACATGCCATGTTCAGGAGGTGGGGTAACACAAGGGATATGATGAACATTAGGGGCCAAAATCTGCAAAAATAAAGTTATGAGTAGATGTTGGAACAATTAAATGTTTCTTCATAAGCTAGTTGGTTTTTCACTTTTTACCCCACATTTTCAACATAAACTTTTTATGACCACTTCTTCTGAGCATGACAGGTGTCATTTTATAGAAGAGGGGAGCTACCAGGGGTCATGAGTGGAAGCTGGAGGGGGGAGCGTAGGAGGCATTTTTTCACTGAGAGGGTGGTGGAGCCATAGAATATGCTGCCTGGGTGGCTGGTGGAAGAGGGCACAGTGGAGGGCTTCAAGAAGGGGTGGGACAGGTATAAGGGAATTCTGAATAAAAAGAAGACTCTCTTGGGGGCTGGGGGGGTGGTAAGGCGAGCAGCCACTAGGTTGCTGGCTTTCGAGCAGACAAGACAGACCATTTGGCTTATTCTGCTGGCTCTTTAGTATGTTAGTATGTTAGTATAAAACAATGGCCAAAATGTTGTTTTGTGCCACAAGTGTGAAAACACATTTTTTTTTGGGGGGTTGAGAAATGACAGCTGTCACATTCATGCGGTGATGTGAAAAAATGAGTACAGTGCCCCCTCACTATAACGAATGCAGTGGGAACCACATCAGCTGTTCATTATAGCAGTGTGTTTGTTGTATCGAGGGGCGCACTTGCATTGCTCAGTAAAACTGATGAAGACACAGTAAACAACTGTGAATTCATTAGAGCCTTATTAACACTGGCTGAATCATTTCAGTTTTGGCAATCAGTTCAGTACCGAACTTTAGTTAGTGTCACTCACTGCATTTGAGGCTTTGAGGTGAAGTACTCTGTAACACTGACAAAATCCAGGAGATGGCACACTCTTAGCAAATGACGCATGGACTGCAGAATTCTCGAGGCAAGTACAGCATGTGATGTACTTAATCCACTCAAAATGCATTCACAGGTGCCTCACAGAGGAAAGTCTACACAAGTGACAACACATTTAAAAAAAAAAAAAATCTGTTGTTTGTGTTCAAACAGTAACCCCAGCGCTTCAACCTTAAGTAGCACGCTGGGGTTATGGTTCAGACACAGGAAGAGCAGAGTGCTTTTCTTTCTGGATTATGTGCTGTCACTTGCATAGACTTTCCTCTGTGAGGCACTTTGTATGGATTAAGTAAATGACATACTTGTCTCTAGAATCACCATCCTGCACCGGCATTCGCGGTACCTGCTTGGAGGAGGTCACTCTTATCACTGACAGCCTATTTCAGTACCGGGAGCCACACCCTGCGTTTGTTATACGGTGGGATTCATTATAGCGACGGAGCAAACTCGGGGGTCAAAATACTGAAATTTACCACAGTTACAGGTGTGTGCTGAAATATTTCAATGTAGGCTCATAACTTTGTTTTCTCATATTTTTTTACCCCAAGTTTTCAACATAGCCTTCTTATGACCCCACCTCATGAACGAGAGTAGAAAACATTTTCAAATCCTGCCCAAAAGGTGATTATTTTGCATCACAAGTGGAAAAACACGTTTTGGCCAGGATTTAAAAAATGACAGCCATCACAGTCATGAGGTGCTGTGAAGAAATGGCTGTGCTGAAAATTTGGGGTCAAAATATTGAAAATTACCAAAGCTATGAGCCTGCATACATGCATTTCAACGTAGGCTCGTCAGTTTGTTGTTTATTAATATTTTTACTCCACAGTTTCAGCATAGCTTTCTTATGACCCCACCTCATGAACAAGGGTGGAGAAAATTTTTAAATCTTGTCTGAAAGGTGATTTCGTGCAGTGACTGCGAAATCACCTGTCTGGACAGATTTTCTAATTTCATTTTCATTGTTCATGAGGTGAGATCCCAAAAAAGACGTTGGAAAATGTGAAATTTGGGGCAAAAATATTCAAAAATGACTGAGCTATGCCGATAGGTTCAAACCCCCACTGAAATACATTTAACCCTATACCTGATTTGCTCCATTTTCGGACCGATATTGAAGAATGAAGACGTGTCTTCGGTCCAGAGAGAATTACAGTGTTGGACCCCTAGTAGGTAAGTAAAGGCTTGAGGAGGTGTGGATTGGTGGGCACTGAGTAGGAGGGTCAGGTGGAGGGGACAGTAATGGCGATAGCAGCAGACGTCAATGGACTTTTTTTTTTTTTTTTAACGGGGTGTTTAAGAAAAAAAAAACTACCAGGGATGATTTTCTTTATTTCAGGTACTGACACTGGGGATTTGGCATCCCAGTATCGGTGTCATATTTGGAGGCACTGGGGGTTGACTTCCCAGTATCGAAAATCAAAATGACCAGGATGGGGGGGTAGTAGCCAGCATGGGGGATTGGGCACCCAATGCTGGAATAGGCATTATGTTGGTGGGTACACACTGTCAAAATGGGCAGGGTGGAGGGTAACTGCCAGCATGGGGGATTGGGCACCCCTCCGCGCATGGAAGGGGCAGGAGACATCGAGGGAGGGTTTTCTTTATGGTTGGTGGCACGGGGTGAGGGACTTCAGCACATGGTATTGCATGGGGGGGGGGGGACCACAGCAGGCTGCTCATTACAGATCAGCTGTGCTTGCTGGACAGGGTTATGTAGATCAAAGGAAAGAGCCGCCCTATGATTGAGCTGGCTGTCTCCTTTAAACTACACAAAGTTTCTGCCCAGCAAGCCAGAACAGTGTCATAATCAGCCTGGCTGATGTTTGGTGTGACACTGATGAGCCCCTTGCAGATTGCTCTGCATTGGACCGATAGTGTCACACCCTTTAAAACCAACTCTTATAGCAAAATGTTTGCAGCCCGTGTACACACAGTGAGCATAAAAAGTGTTTTTGCTTAATTTATTTATGCTCCGTCCCAGCTGCTTGGCTGTCCACTTGCTCATGCCACCTAATGGCCCTCCCGCATTAGCCGTGACATACCCCCCTTGCCATCCGCTGCCATCCTGATTCCGTGCCCCCACCTGGCATGTCTGGCATATCCCTTCATCAGAGGGGCCCCCTCCCTGGGCCCGTGAGAGGGGAGACAGGGGTTGAACCTTGACCTGGTGCACAGGGCCATGGAAGCAGCACACAGAAGGCGTTTTGTTGAGGCTTCATGGCAGGAGGGGACCCAGCGACTGTCATCTGGTCGACCGTGCAGCCATTTTCCCGTTTTCTCCCACAACCCCCTCCCCCCTGCCCACAAGACAGCTTCATACACGCGGTATACTGGCAAGACGCACTGCGGCATGTGGACACCCATGCCGCAAAGTGCACCACCACAATGGGCCGCCAGGAGCTGCTTCAGAACGATGCAGGGTTGTACCCACCCCCCCAAGGAGAAGAGTGTCCGGACGCTCCAAACCCTCTCCGCCGGTCTCCGCTCCTGCTGTCTCGGGCTCGGGCACGAACCTGGGTCCCAGCATGCCGAGCGATTCCCCTATCACTCTGTGCCATGGAACCGGCATAAAAAGTGTGATCTTGTAATAAAAGTCAGCAGTGCTGCACAATGGCTGGAAACCCAGGTTTACGAGTGGACCCGGAAAGCTGGGAATCGAGTGGTCATTGCAGTGCAGTGCTGCCGGAAGTGAGTTCCAGCTTAAGGAAGGTTCCAGATGTGGCCTGCCACTGCAGTGACCCTCAGTGGTGGGCCAGGGAGTCTGGGGTACACTGTGTACGTACAAGGCCAATTAAAAGCTGTAACAAAAAAAAAGACAGAAACCGAGCACTCACCGGAGTAGTACTTAATTCCCTGAGTTAACAACTGCCCTATGTACTGTCCTTCATATGGTTCATCACCTGACAAATCCCCGTATGAAGGGCGCTATGTAGGGCAGTTCTTCCTACCATGTTTGTTATTTTTGCATGGCTCTTTAAATAAAGTGAAATAAGTCTACTTCTCGGGTGGGTGCTCCACTTCTCTTTTTCTTGTTTTCTCAGTAAAGTACCATGGGTACAATGGTGGTAGCACCCTCAAATGTGGGTGTGCTCGAAACTCATTTTCTTTATGGTGAAAAGCTGTAGGTGGCAGGGGCCAGAAAAATTGGGCTAGATTAATAGGTAGATAGATAAAAAAATTTTATTTTTTAACAGGAGTTAACCCTTAGGACTGCAAAGCCCTGTTTACAAAGTTGTTCTGTATAAGCAAGTGGTCACAAAGTACAAATCTTGACATACTTTCATACGTACAGATACAAAACACATGATATACAAAAGTATAAAAAAAAATGTTTCAACATACAACAAATACGTAATATAAAGCATGAGATAGCAGTGTTTTGCTATCTGAAAACTGTAGTTATAGATTAAAACTAGCATAAAAGTGCGTATATAATAACTAGCCAGCAATTTTTCACAATGGGCTGACTGAGTTGATATTTGCAGTAAGAACCAGTGGGTTATTATGGCATTCATGTGCATTGCCATTAAAAATTAGTGCTTCCTTATTGGCTCTGCTCTTGTTTGTGGGTGGGCTTAACACTTCCGAAAACATGGTGGCTCCGTCCCTCTCTCTCTCACCTTGGAGCCGCCACAACATACTAACATACTAAAATGCCAGCAGAATAGGCCTAACGGTCTTTTGTGTCTGCTCGTTTGGTCAGCCCCCACCCTGGGAGCTGACCTTGCTGCCCCCCTCGCCGTCTCTGGCTTATCCCTTCCCAGTTCTGGATATTCTCGCTGCACTGTTTTTTGCTTCCAGAACCCTTCCCCTGTACTTGCCTCACCCCCTCTTGAACCCCTCCACCGTCTCTGCCTCCACCAGCCCCCTGGGCAGCGCATTCCATGGCTCCACCACCCTTTCAGTGAAGTAGCACCTCCTCCTTTCTCCCATGAATCTTCCCCCCTCCAGCTTCCACCCATGCCCTCTAGTTGCCCCCTCCTCCTTCCTTCGAAGCACCCTGACTGCTCCTCCCCTATTTACCCCCTTCATGTATCTGAAGACCTCATCATGTCCTCCCGGTCCCTTCTCTTCCAATGTGTACATATGTAGCTCGAGCCTCTCCCCATAGGTCCTGTCCTCAAGCCCCAAATAATTTTGGTTGCCCTCCTCTGACCCTCTCCAGGAGTTTAATGTCCCTCTTTAAGTGTGGCCTCCAAAACTGCACGCAGTACTCTAAGTGTGGCCTCACCAAGCAGTTATACAGAGGGAGTATCACTTTCCTCCTTCTGGAGGTGATCCCCCTAGCGATGCATGCAAGCATCCTGTTGGCCTTGGCTGCTGCCCTCCTACAAGTCTCCGAGTTGTTCATCTTGACATCCCGGCCGCAACCCATCTTTATAACAAAAAGATCCTTTCGCAAATTCAGTGCAGTAAACTTCCTATCTGACCTGAGCATGATCAGATGGCAAGGTCTTTACCTAGTCAAAGATGTCAACAAGGCAGCTTGCATCCTTAATGACAAACTCACTACAATAATAAATAAGCATGCCCCTTTCATCAAAGTAAGGGTACGGAACAATTCCAACCCCTGGTTCACCTCAGATCTCAAGGCAGCCCTTATAGCTCGAGATAAGCTCTGGGCTAAAGCTAGACATTCCAAAGAATCTTCGGATTGGCAGGCCTTTAGAACAGCCAGGAATAACTGTGTGAAAAAACTTCGCTCTGCTAAAGCTAACTATTATATTTCTACTCTCGAACAAGCTAAAGGTAACCCTCATAAAATATGGAAGATTATCAAAGTTGTAGAAGGACGGCCCATGGCCCCTCTGTCCCAACAAAGATAGTTGCAAGTGGCAAGATTGTGGAAAACAAGTCCCTTATCCTGAGAAACTTAACTCCCACTTTGCCACAGCTGGATTAGCTTTGACTCTCACCTTATGCTGGTGCTGCGGTGAGCCAGCATACCCCTCCCACCACATCTAGTCCTGCACCCAGCCCTTCCAACTGCGCCGAGATAACTTATAAAGAAGTAGAAAATTTCTTCTAACTTAGACACCAAAAAGTGCAGGGATGATGGCTTGGAACCCTTTTCCTAAGGTCAGGCTACGCCCATCTCACTGCCCCAATTCTCCACATCTTCAATCTTTCCATTACATCTGCTACTGTGCCGCCCTGCTGGAAATCAGCACATATCCTCCTCTATTTAAATCTGGTGACCCATGCGATGTAAAAAACTATAGGCCTATCTCCATATTGCCTATCCTTTCTAAAGTTCTCAAAAACTGATCCATATTCAGTTAAAATCACACTTGGAACCTTCTCTTCATTAACCCAGCTCAATCTGGCTTCCGGCTAATCATAGCACAATCACTGCACTAGCAAAAGTAACCACTGATTGGATCTCTGCTATAGATGCTAAGAAGGTAACTGGTGCAGTCTTTTTGACCTCAGCAAAGCTTTTGATACTGTTGATCACAAACTATTAGTCAATTGCCTTGCAAAGTTGGGTGCCACGTACCATACCACCCAGTGGTTCTCTAGCTACCTAACTGGAAGATTCCAAAAAGTAAAGGCGGAAGGCTTTTTTTCTGCTGCCTTGCCAGTTGCAAGAGGAGTCCCCCAAGGATCCATCTTAGGCCCTATCTTGTTTTCTCTGTACATTAACGACGTAGATGCTAACATATCTACGTCCAGTCTGCACTTTTTTGCAGATGATACTGTGTTATATGCTTCTGGCTCATCGTTATCTGAAGTCAAGGGAGTGCTTCAAGCGGACTTCGCACAACTTGAGCATCATCTAATAAAGGCAAAGCTTCTGCTCAATGCTAAGAAGACTAAAGCGATGATATTCTCCCGCAGTGCTGTCACAGGCCCCCCCAATACCCTTGTTCAAGACTTCATTGTCACCACGCTAAACGAGCCTCTGGAAGTTGTAACCAAATTTAAATACCTAGGTATCTGGATCGACAATAAATTATCTTTCAGTGACCACGTGGAAGATGTCTCTAGAAGGTTAAAAGCAAGGTTAGGTTTCTTCTACAGAAATAGGCCCCTTTTCCCCCTTGAAACTCGAAACAAGCTTGTACAGGCCACTTTTTCTCCCCTACTCGACTATGGCGATGTAATCTATTCCTCCACCACTCTTGCAAATCTAAGTAAACTGGACATCCTTTATCACCGTGCATTACTGGTTCATTACCAACTCCTACCGTTCAGCACCACTGTGACTTATATGCAGCTGTTGGTTGGACATCCCTTACTACTAGACGCCTGCTCCATGCTGGGCTATGGACTTAAACTGCACCTGCAGAAATTGCCAAGCTATCTCTCTTCCCTTATTAGTATCTCACATAGTGCATACTCTAAGAAAATCTGACTTTATTATGCTTGGACATACCAAGGACGCTGACTTCCTTTGGTAAACGTATATTGCATATGCCCTTCCTCCATTTCCATTACAAAACCGTATGAAACTAACTAGCACAGTTTCAATAAACTTCTACAAATCGCTAAGTTCAGCCAAAATAAAAGGCACCTGTAACTGTCATTAAGCTCTTCCTTCCCCATGCGCTATATTTATCCACTGGTAAGGTATAATTGATTTGTCATATTAACTGCTTTCACTTCCCTTCTACTCCTGGCTTTATCTTTGCTTACGCCCACTGCTACTGTATCAAATCACTCCCCCATATCAGTTGTAGACTGTTGTTTGTTCTAGCTGCCAAAATACTGTATATGTGTTGACACACCAGTCATCATGTTTCATTTATCAGTATGCAACCTGTAAGTCGCTTCCCTGTCTCATATCAATGTTTACCACCTGCGGTCACCCTATGTGGTACCCTTGTACGTATATCCAGCCTGTATCATGTTTCGTGCATTTCATGTATATACTGTTATTACCCATCTGTGTTTGTACTTTAAGTGTTTATGTCACAGGACCTTCTTGTGAATGAGTTTGCTCAATGGAGTTTTCCTGTAATAAACTTGAACTTGAACATCCACCACCACCCCCAGGTCCCTCTCAGCCATCAAGACTTGTAGCATCCCCCCCGCCCCACCACAGGGTGTACACTTGGCCCGGGTGTCTGGCCCCCAGGTGCAGTACCTTGCATTTCCCTGCATTGAACCTCAGCTTCCACTTTCTAGACCATCTTTCCAGAGCCTCCAGGTCCCCCTGTAGGGCCACCCTTCCCTCCTCCCCATCCACTACCGCCCCCAGTTTTGAGTCATCCGCAAAGAGACTTATCTCACTCCTGATACCTGTCCTTATGTCAGAGACATAGGCATTGAACAGGAGGGGCCCAAGGACTGATCCTTGTGGGACCCCACTAATGATCCTCCTTGGGGATGAGACTATCCCACCAACTACGACCCTCTGGGTCCAGTCCTGGAGCCAGTTGTCGATCCATCTAATCATCTGGTTCCCCACCCCCATTTCTCCCAGCTTATCCAACAGGCCCTCGTGAGGAACAGAGTCAAATGCCTTGCTGAAGTCTAGAAAGAGGACATCCACTGGTCCAAAGCACTCGTCACCCAGTCATAGAACTCCACAAGGTTTGTCTGACACGATTTCCCAGGGACAAATCCATACTGTCTATCATCCAGGCACTCTGACTTTTCCAGGTCCCCCCCAGCCTCTCCTTGACAATGCCCTCCATCACCTTGCCCACTACCGATGTCAGGCTGACAGGCCTGTAGTTCCCTGCCACCTCCCTTGATCTCCCCTTGTGGATAGGCACTATATGTGCCACCTTCCAGTCCTGGGGCATGACCTCTCTGTCCTTATTTTTATTATTCTGAAGAAATATAGCTGGTTGATCCTACCTTTTCCAGCTTTAAAACGCTGTATCTGCGTGGCGCAGAGGGCTGAGGCACTGGGCGCCTTACTTCGCACCACGCCAGCGACCGAGTTCAGGAACGAGCTTGGGCCATCAGAGGCCGGTGGGGGGGGGTACAGAGCGAGGCTAGAGCGGCTGAAAGGCAGCTCACCTCTCCGGGGAGGATCTGGTGCATCTCTCGGTGCAGGTCTGCCTCCTGGTAGAGGCCGGGATGTGGAACAGCTGAGGGAGCACAAGGCAGTAGGCCGTGGGGTGGGTGGATGGGGCTGTCACCAGGGCTGTAGTATGCATGCGTGCTTCCACGCGCATGCATCTCTCCCTAGGGCCCCTGGGCTAAAAGGGAGGAAAGCGAAAGGAAAAAATTCACAGCGGCTAGATATAGCTCACTTCGCAGGCACTGCCCGGCCAGGGCATAAGGTAAGCCCCGTAATTCCAGGAGTCGGAGCTGGGGAGGGGGGCAGTCGGCAGAATGGTGTCCCGGACAGGTACATAAATCAATATATATATATTAAAAAAAAAAAAAAAAGTTGTATCTGGTCAGTCCTCTTGTTCGTCCACTTTGGAACGTTGCCAGCGTGCGACTGAAAAACAACTGTGGCTGACCCTTGTAGTTTCTATCGCACCCAGCAAGCTATAAGTAAAAATAAAACGGGAGACAAAAAAAACTCCAAAAAAAACTAATGAAAAAGTTTATTCTGACAAACAAAAAAATGCTTGTGTGTGTGTGTGTGTGTGTGTGTGTGTGTGTGTGTGACTGTCACTACAATATTAGGAGACTCACTTTACTCATGCTGAAGAAAAATTGCTGACCAGTCTATTATAAAAAATAAAAAACGTGAACGTGTGCCTATGAGAATTTAATGCACACTCTCGGTGTGGGATGCTTTGATAAACCCCTTTGGCTTCGCCCTTGGGGTTTATGTAGCATCCCACACCTTGGATGTGCATTAAATTCTCATATCACACACTTCCCCATCCTTCATTCTCTATATAATCTGAGAAGAATCTCACAACAAGGTCTAACAACAACTTTCCAGACTGTCCACTAATAATAATTTAACGAGTGCCTCTTTAGATAATCCTATGCCCCTGGACACTGGCAATTTATTTTCCACATTGGATTTAGACTTTTCTTAAAATGACCCAAGCTGCTTGCATTTCTGGATTCTAATTTTAATTAATTCCAGATCTTAGTTAAATAATACCTCCTTTGCATCTGACTAAAACTTATTCTTAACTAATGGGCTCATTAGGCCTCTACTTTGTATGACCCTCAGAGTATTAAAGGAATAATGCACGACAGGGTGTGTCGTGCTGTGATAACGTCATGCCTGGGGTGATTAGGCACGAGGCCACAGGCTGAGTGCGACTAATCACCCCAGAAGTATTATCCCATGCGACACACATAGCGTGCATTATTCCTATTATATGATGGCTTGCTGTTATATATAAAAAAAAATAATTTTAAAGAATGTTTTATTAGTGTAGAAAAATATTTTGTTTTTAAGAGGAGATGCAAAAAAAAGAGTATGAGCTCTATGTGGTGCTGCATATTATCTCATAGCATGGATGCTATGCTGATAATCACACCCGCGGATGTTATGCTGGGATAACATCACAGGTCCAGACCCAGACTGACTGGAAATTTTCTTGCCATTGTATAATTGTTTACACTCTTGGGTACATATGATGTTACATTTATATTACCTTCCCAAAATTCCATATATGCCTTTTGCCCCAACCATTTCTTTCTCCGTGTCTCCAGTGTGTCCCAATGTAACTTCTTTAATATGCTGCAATGGTGAGTATTAACATGGCATTTTAGAACATATCTGGCTATCTTAGTATATACTTTATGTAATTTCTCCAGGATTTAGTCGCATGTTGATAGATTGAGCTCCCATACTCCAATATTGGCAAAAGTTGTTGCTGCGCTACTTTATTTCTATCCTCTCTTGCCAAAAATGAAGATGGAGCAGCTTGCTAGTGTGATGGTGACAGTACACTTGGAACTTTTGAAACTACAGTTACTGGTATGCCTAGTGTGCTCTCCGTTTGATGTAATTGTAAATGTTGTCAACTGTGATCATATTACCCTGTCTTTTGTCGTATTATCATTATGTATTATGTTTCCACTGTTTTTATTGTATTGTACTTTTCCAGGCCTTGCTTAATGAAAAAAAGTATATTTATAACTAATGCACTTAATTAGCAAATAAAACTTAATTAAATAAATAAACCTGCCTTTCCTGCCGCTCCACACCAATGGAGCACGTACCTCCCCTGGGTTGGTGAAACACCTCTTGAGGGCCTCGCAATAGAGGCTTAGCAGTAGAGAACACAGAGGGGCAGTTAGGGGAGTTGCTGGGGTTAGATACCTGCCAGGCAGAAAGCCTGATGTGTGGCATTCTGCCAGGACAATAACATCGTGTGTGTGTGTGTGTGTGTGGGGGTGTCTGTAAGAGTCTTTACTGCAGAAGGATTACTGCAGCTTAGTACACTGTAAAAACTCAGTTGGGTACTTCTGGAACACAGACCGTTAGATTCACCTTTCTAGAACATCATTTCCACAGCAACAAAGGAGGGATGTCACAGACTTATGATAGGGGGATTGTCACATAAACAGATGCTAACACTAGGACTAGATAAACTGTAGGGACAGAGAGCCATTTTAAAGACTAGCAGGGTATGCTTTGTGCTTGGATTATGGCACACCTCAGGTGGGTAGAAGCAGGTGGCCAAAGGCCAAGTGCTTCCACCACCCAAGAAGTTCCTCCTGTTGCAGCACAAAGCACACTCTGGAGTACCTTATTGCGACTGAAATGCTTCCATTAGGATAAGTAAATAAATTATTAAAAAATAGAACTTGAATAGGTACAAATCTAAAAAGGCAAAAAAGGAGAAAAAAGAAAGGGTAGTTCTGTTGAGCCATTTTCATTTTGCTGCTTGGCTGGTAGATGGCAAATACTGCATTTTTTTTTTTTAAATACAAGTAAGTGAAAGTGTATATTGATGCAATACAGCTGTGCCTGCCTTATGTAAATAGATCCATGAGTTCACAGATTTTTTTTTTTTCATGTGTTGCACTGAGATATCAGCACTGGCTTCTGAGCACTTCAGTCAGCTTCAGCAAGTCAGGTTTCTGTGTTTTTTAATGCCCATATCATGAGTAAACAATAATACCCTCCAAGGTTGGCAGTATTGGGTTATACCAGGCTGCCCAGGGGTGTAATGAGGCCCGACACCGCAGGCAGAGGACCTTATAGCCCCTGGAAGGTTCAGTATAGCCCATACCACCCACCCTGGAGGGTATCAGTGCTCTTACAAAATGGTATTTCATTACTTTTTTTTTTTTTTTTTAAATAATGATTTCACAAGGAAAAAGATACAGTATTAATAAAATTAAAAAAAAAAAAAAACAGCTTCTATAAAAGAATCCTTTTACTGGTTTAATTGCCACTGGAAGGTGCTGTTGCTTATGAGATCATTTTTTTTGTTTTGTTTTTTTACATTGCAGTGTCACTCCTACTTTTGTATTCATTAATTTTGAGTCACCCTCCATGAGAGATCGAGACTGAAAAGGGTCAAAGCTTTTTCATGGTGCTAGCACTACACATTGGCAAAAAAAACCTTTTTTTTTCCTTTAAAAACAATCCGAACGGGGAGCAAGCAGCTCAGCAGTGCAGTGAGAATGGCGCGGTGTCCGTTTCAGGGGCGATCGGATGGCAGTACTGCAGTCGGCTAATGAACTCTGCTACTGAGGAAAAAAGAGGTACAGTACTTTGATTTTCTGCACAAATGTGTACATTAATGCCAGTGAAGTCGTGGGGGTAATTTCTCTGTGGTCGACAGGCAGGGCTGAAAGTTGTGGGTGGAATGGAACGGTTTGACGGGGAACGTATGACGCACTGCCTGGAGCGTGCGGCTTAATAAAAAAACAATAAGGAAAAAAAAGTGTGTGGCTCTCCCTAGCCTGTCAGCTTAGAGGGAATTGATGTTGCACATATATCACATGGAAAAGATTACAGTTCAGCTTAATAATCAGTATCCCAAATTTGAATTATGTTGGAGAAATTGGATGTTGCACATTTCAACAAAAACTCTACACTTTGTGCCATGAAGACAATTTCTGTTTTATCTACCTGAGCTGTTACTAAGTCAGCGTAGTAGACTGGAATTGCTGTCTCTTAAATGACTTACCGCCATGACTCTGTATGTATGTTGTTGTCTAGTTTATTGTTGTGTATTTTGCAATCTCTCAATAAATCTGAAATTTGAAAGAAAAAAAGTGTGTGACTTGTTAAGCTGTTTTAGAAGACAGTGCAAAGTATTTTGTGGATGTTTTGGTTCTGTGTACAGAGCAGGAGAAGTGATTGGTGCTCTGTTTTGTCAGTTAGGAGTTGGGGGCGGGGTTTCACTCGCTAACCCGACAGGCAGACTATCACTTGTTAACTTGGAAATCCAGTGGCACAGTGAGACCACTTTAGTACTGAGGTAGGCTGGGCTGGTGCTTTTTATTTCCTGGTCTCTCGTGGGTAGCAGCCAATCAGAGACCAGGAAATCTAAAGTCCATTTTCTAATTACATGTAATTTAACCTAGTAATAGTAATGAAGGAAAAAAGGAATAGAAATAAAGACACTCTATCAAACATAAGCTGAATTGGCTAAATATTTTTTCAACATTTACCATAAGGTGACAGTCTCACTTTACCAATGCTCATTTTCCTTCCTTCCATATCCAGTACATAAAGTTAATGCACTAATCCCAAAAGTCAGTAGTAATTCAAGTGAAACCTACTGAGGAGCTGTTCCATGGAACTTGTTAAACTCTGAAATCAAGAAGGCGTGCTGAGGAAGAAGGAGAGGGAGCATTGCTGTGCGGCCATAGCTGCATATGAGTTGCTGTGCAGTCATAGCAGCGGGGGATACTATTGGCGGCCATTGCCACCAAAAAGAAAGAAAAGGGAGAGTCAGCGGCAGGAGCCGTGGGAGCATTTGTGGCCGTAGCTGTGAAGCAACAGTCTGAGCGACCGCTGTCCGCAGCGAACAGGTCAGCGGCTGTTGCCGCAGAGGAGATTGGCTTCAGACAATCAAAAGGAAGGGCGCAATCATTCAAATCTGTGAGAAGCCTGTATAACAAAGGTTGCTCGCACAAAAGGGCAGTGCTGAGGAAGAAGGAGGGAGCATTGCTCTGCGGCCATAGCTGCGGGGAGAGTAGCTGTGCAGCCGTAGCCGCGGTGGATACCATCGGCGGCTGTTGTAAAGACAGAAAAGGGTGAGTCAGCGGCAGGAGCCGCTGGAGCATTTGTGGCTATAGCAACAGTCAGAGTGGCTGTTGTTGCAAGGAACAGGTTGGCAACCGTTGCTGCAAGGGAGATTGCGCCCTTCCTTTTGATTTGCTGGAGCCAATCATTTAAATCTGCGAGCAGCCTATATAAGCAAAGGCTTCTCATACAAAAGGACAGTGCTGAGGAAGGAGGAAGCAATGCTGTGCAGCCACAGCCGTGGGAGAGTTGCTGTGCAACCGTTGCCGCAAGGAACAGGTCGGTGGCTGTTGCCGCAAAGGAAATTGGCTACGGCCAATCAAAAGGAAGGGTGCAATCCTTCAAATCTGCGAGGAGCCTATATAAGCAAAGGTTGCTCACACAAAAGGACAGTGTTGAGGAAGAAGGAGAGAGTATTGCTGTGCGGCCGTAGCTGCGGGGGATACCATCAGTGGCTGTTGCCACCAAAAAGAAAGAAAAGGGCGAGTCAGCGGCAAGAGCCCTGGGAGCTTTTGTGGCCGTAAGCAAGGAACAGATCGGCAGCCGTTGCCGCAAAGGAGATTGGCTCCGGCCTATCGAAAGGACAGTGCTGAAGAAGAAGGAGGGAGCATTGCTGTGCGACCGTAGCTGCGGGAGAGTTGTTGTATGGCCGTAGCCGTGGAGGATACCATCGGCGGCTGCCAGAAATAAAAGGGTGAGTCAGCAGCAGGAGTCATGGGAGCATTTGTGGGCGTAGTCGCGGGAGTAACAGTCGAAGCGGCCGTTGCCACAAGGAACAGGTTGATGGCAGTTGCCGCAAGGGAGATTGGCTCTGACCAACCAGAAGGAAGCGCACAATCATTCAAATCTGCGAGCAGCCTATATAAGTAAAGGCTGCTCGCACAAAAGGAATTTCTCCCACCCTCCTGCCACCCACCGTCTCAATATTAAACGGTCTTACGGGGCCCCTTCCAGTAGAGGCTACACCCACCTGGAGGGAACAGGAGGCAGAGGAAAACATGGGGAGTGGCAGCTAGGCAGTGACTTCATCTGTTGGGGAGGAACAAGACTGGTAAAGGTCCTGGTGGTAAGAAGGACTCAAGTAATGTAAGGGTGGGACAATTAATGAGTCATGGAATCCAAAATAATGTATTTGTAGGCATTGTTGTTGATGGGGCATTCCGTGGAAATTGCATTACGATTGGGGGGATTTGGAGGGAAATTGCATTGTGTAAAGAACTATAAATGTGGGACATTTTAGATAGAAATTGCATTCAAGTGTTGTGAAATTTACATTTAGAAACTAATTGCATTCAAGCTTTCTTGCAAGTGGGTCGGATATCGGAGAACTGGTGGAACATGGACAGACCTGGTATAGGAGCGGGGGAGACATGGGGGGGATGGGCATCCTTCATCTGTAAGTGTGAGGGGACGCTACTGGGTGAGTAAAGAGTTGGGAAGGGATGATAGGCTGCAACAGTTGTGGAGCTCCAGTCTTTCTTAGAATTGCTTGGAGAGTGGGGGGATGTTTGGTGTGCAAGCAAATGATGCAGCTCAGGAATGAGATTGGGGTGCATGGCCTGGCTGGCAATAATAGCGGAGGGCTAATTGGAGAACTCCGCTTGGATCTGCTACAATTTTATTTAATCCTGCCTTAAATTGCGACCAGCTCTAAAAGTTTTTATGTCTAGCAGTTTACTAATGCCTTCTACACAAAAACTGGGCAAAAAGCAATCGAAATTAAGATTTCCTAACCTGCAGTGCCAACTACAAGATCGTGGCCCGAGTGGGCCACCCGTGCCAGCTCCCCAAGTATTCTCCATGGTGCAGACCTCAGAGCCCGAGTCCTCTGGTATGGCTAAAACAGGAGTGGTTTATGTGTCACTGGAGTGCCTGATAACAGATCTAAAATGCGACCTGGGTACTAAAATGCAAGCTGGGTTCAACAGCTTAATTGCCCAGCTGCAACACTTGCAGCAAACAGTTAACTCTGTTTCAAAGACAGTCGATGCTCATTAGAAGAGGCTTGTGGAGGTGGAAACTCTTGTCAGCACCCAGGAAGCTCTTTTGTCCTCCATGTCAGCTGATATTTGACAAGCGCTACAAGAAATAGAGAGGCTGAAGGACCTGATTGATGACCATGAAAATAGGGAGTGGAGGAACAATGTTCGAATTATTGGGCTCCCAGAGGGTCAGGAGGGGAAAGATTGTGCATCTTGTATACAATCCTGGGTGAAATGAACCATGTCCCTCCCACAGGACTGTAGTCTTGAAGTGCAGGGAGCCCACCACTCCCCCGGAATGCGTCCCCAGCCCGTACAGCGACCTCGGCACCTGCTAGTGAAGTTTTTATGCTACCAAGACTGGCAGAGGGTCCTAGATGCTGCCTGGAAAATGGTCCCTATTCTGCAGGACAAAAATTGAATTAGTATCCCACACTACTACTCCTGAGCTCTGCAAGTCAGGAGACAGGCTTTCATGGAGGTCAAGAAAAAGCTCTACACATTGAATTGCATGTTCTCGCTGGTGTACCCTGCTCGTCTTGTGGTGAGGCCCCCGGGGGAAAAAACAAAGAGCCTTTATGGACCTGATGGCGGCTGTGGACTTTCTTAAAGAGTGGGAAGGACTCCGGAGCCCAGCAAGGGAGATTCCAGCCGAAGAAGATAATTGTTTAAGCGGATGCCCTGCATACTAGAGCGAAGTTTCTCTTTTTCTTGCGGTGTGGGGGGTTGCCCTGGGGGGGACGTAATTTAGGGTGCAGATGCCCAAATGGCCCATAACTACCAGGTGGTGGCCTATCAGGGTGGGTACTGAGTTCTGCGGTCTACCCTTGCCACTCCCTCAGAGGAGCCCCGTTTTGGACTGCTGTTCGTAGTTCGAGGAGCCCTGGGCCTGAACTTCTGTAAAAAGGGCCTTGAGAAAATTAGTATATGTCCCAGATGGCAGTCACATTCCATCGGGAAGGCATTGTGACCTTTTATGCTGGATACAAGCATTATGCATCTCAGAAGCACATATAAGATTACCTTCAGTCGATTCCCTCCAGATCTCGTGGGGCCTATTCTGCAAGTATTTGCTTCAGTGAGAGGGAGACTGACGTTCTGCATTTCGAATAAGTTCTTTTGCTTTTTGTCTCAATTCAATGTTGAGACTTTACAAGGACATTCTTTGGATAACTTCTAAATATTTTATACACTTTGGATCGTTTATTTTCTAAAATGGTTGCCCTGTTTGTTATAGTGACTTCATTGGGGGAGGAGGAACTCTGGAGTGATAAGATAATAACTGGTAATTGCGGGTCTCAAGAACCCTTTTTGTAATTGTTTGGGAAGAGCTATTGAATCAACACTGAACACGCATGGGTTGAGGGTCTCAAGACGTTACCACCACTCTGGGTGGACATTAACCATGATTCCCTTGCTGGGGGTGCTCTAATCAGACCGCAGTCATGATTCAGCAAGCTGTAGTTCAGTGATGCTACCCGGGGGTTCCCCGGCACTAAACCTGGGGGTAGGTCCTCCGGATCTTTTCTTCTAGTCTCCTTTAGACATGATCAGGCGGGATCAATATATGCAAAAGAGACTGTCTTGTTCTTTCTAACGGATCCCCAGCCCTTACCACGAAGATTAGTGGGATGTGTTATTTACTAAAGCTTGTTGGGGAGGGTGTAAGGGTTCTATCTTTAATTGTTTTGCTTTTGGGATGGGAAATTGTGGGAGGGAGAGGAATTGGATGGGTAGGAAGTTGTTTAGGGGGAGGAGGGACTCTTTCAAAGTAGTTTGGGGAAACTTGAAAGTTGGTGTAGATTTTCTCTTGTCGGGGGGGTCCTTTTTTTTTTTTTTGTGTTGCTTTGAAAATGTTAAAGTTTGGACGCCATAGCTATGCCACAGTTAAGGACTTTATATTGAATTGTTATGCTATGAGGTGGGCTTGCTTAAATTTTTCTTTTACCTTAAATTATGGCTGATTTTTGTTGTGTTGTTGCTTGGAATGTCCACGGGCTGTGTACTGTGGTGAAGAGGAAGCGGGTTTGGACACAGCTCAAAAAGATGGGAACTGACATAGCCTTTTTACAGGAGATCCACTGTACAGAAGAAGAGGCCTCTGCATTGGCACAAAGGAGGGGTGGTTCGTTGCTGGTATCCCCCTTTACATCTAAAGTTAGGGAGGTGGCAGTCTGGCTCTATCCTGGTCTTCTGTACAAAATTATTTCTATTTGGTCCAACCCCCAGGGCAGATTTTTGATTGTGGAAGCTGAAGTGGGAGGTACCCATTTGACATTGGCCTCAATATATGGTCCAAATTATGAGTCACCTGTGTTTTTTTTTTTTTTTTTTTTCACATTTGCAAGTCACACTAGCACCTTACCATGAACATTTGGTAATTGGGGGAAACTTTAACACCCATTTGGATCCAGTGCTTGACTGTTAGGGGTGTAGGTTGGGCTCAGTCTCCTGGGGGGGGGGGCGTCAGCTTTGAGGGGAATGGTGGAGGTGAGAGCTCTGGTGGAGGCCTGGCGCCATTGTCACCCTGGAGAAAAAGAATATTCTTTTTTCTCCCATGCCCACCAAATTTATTCTAGACTTGACTATGTTTCTTTCCCCGACACTAGTAAAGGAGGATCTATCCGCCTCATATAGTCCAATTCTCATCTCCGACCACACTCACCTGCAGGTGACCTTGCCATTGGGACCCCCCTGAGTTGGCTCCGACCCAATGGCGACTAGATCCGGCTCGGTTGTTAGACCCTGAGTATATTAGTTCCATCAACGATAAGATTAATGAATTTATTGTTAATGTGGGTTCCCTGATTATGATTAAGTATGTGTGGGATGCCCTTAAGGTATATATCAGGGGTGAATTTATCTCATATTCCGCACATTTGAGGAAACGGAAAAGGTAGAAAGGGACCTAGAACTTAAAATACGTGCTCGCGAGCATACAAATATGGTGACCCCCCCCCCGCTAATATTAATGAGCTGAAAAGCTGGTACTGCCAGACGTCCACTAGGCGATTGGAGAGAGATCTATTACTTACCAGATCCTACTCCTACTTTAAGGATGATTCTGCCGGCAAATGGTTAGCTAACTTAGTAAAGCAAAAAAAAGGCGGAATGCACCATTTTTAGAATGGTCTCCACATCAGGATCAGGGGGAGATCAATAAGGTTTTCAGGGACTATTATACCTCCCTTTGTACCTCACAAGTTCCGGCAGGCTCTGAACCCTTCAGCTTCCTAGGGGAGGATCTGCACCTCCCTAGGCTGAATGACTCCCAACGTCAGAAGCTGGGATCCCCTATATCAACGGAAGAGGTCAGAAAGGTAATTAAACTTATGAAGAGGGGTAGGGCGCCGGGCCCAGATGGCCTCCCAGCTGATTTTTACAGACACACGTGGGAATCATTAGAGGACCTGATGGTAGAGATGGCCCGAACAGCTCTGGAACGAGTGCGTCCTGCCCGACTCCCAGACCCTAGCCACAGTTGTAGTGCTGCCTAAACCTGGAAAGGACCCAGAACATTGTGGATCGTATAGACCGATCTTGCTTCTTAATTCGGACTATAAAATAATAGACAAGGTGCTGGTGAGCAGGTTGGACCCTTTTCTCCCTGACTTAATTCACAAGGACCAGAGTGGCTTTGTGAAGGGACGCCAAGGCGGGCAGTGAATATCATCCACCAGTGGTCCAAGAGGGGAGATAAATTGAGAGGCCTTTTGGCTCTTAACGCCAAAAAGGCGTTCGACCGGGTGGAATTGTCATTCATGTTTGCCGTTCTGGAGAGATTTGGCCTGGGAAGAGTTTATCTGAGCTGGCTGAGAGCCTTGTATAGAGCAGCGAGGGCCCAGATCCTAACTAACACCCTATCTCACCCATTCCCCCTCTTCCGAGGCACTAGGCAGGGCTGCCCTCTCTTGCGCCTGTTATATGTTCTAAGCATAGAGGCCCTTACCGCAACTATTTGCACCAACCCCAAGATAAAGGGTTTCATTCAAGACGGAACTGATCAACTGATATCGCTCTTTGCAGATGATGTCCTTTTTGTTTCTGAATGATCATGGGGTGGCTCTGCCACAGCTAAGTGCTATTTTTGGGGTGTATGGACCTCTGGCGAGGCATAAAATAAATTGGAGTAAAAGCAAGTGGCTTCCTCTAGGGCAGAGAAAATCACCAGTGTCTATTGCTGGGGTGATGATACCGCCTTCTGACTGGATTAAAAATCTAGGCGTTATCCTGACTAATAAACTATCACATACTATTAAGGCTAACTACACTCCCTTGGTGTAAAAGATTAAACAAGACTGTTTCCGATGAAGAGCCCTTTCTTTGTCCCTAATAGGGTAAGTGAATCTAATTAAAATGTCGATCCTCCCTTAGGTGCTCTACATGTTTCTGTCAGTCCCTATCTCATTATCTATAGAATATATAAAATCTATAAAGGGGGCGATTACCCAGTTACTGTGACAAGGAAAGAGACCACGAATTTGTAAACAGGCTATGTGGCAGAGTTCATCTGAAGGAGGCCTAGGCCTGCCTAACATCCATTCTTATTACTTGGCCGCCCAAATGGCTAACATCTGGGATCTCCTGAGGGAGGACCCTACTAGTCGCTCACAGTGGCCAGAGATGGAATGGAGAGGTGGGACCTCTACGTACCATTCCCTTTTAGTGAGCTCGTCCTTTTGGAAGGAAATCCCCCAGATCTCTAATCCCTGTACAAAAAATGTATTGAAAGTGTGGAGATCCGCACATCAGATTGTGGGGGAACAGAAGTACTTGTCTCCTGATGCGTCTCTGGAGGTACTGGGGGGGGGGCGCTAAGAATGCTGCCCCTGACAATAAAGTTACACCTGCAGATGTGGGCCAGTAAGGGCCTTACCACAGTTGGTCAAATGTGGGATGGGAGTCGGGTGTACCCTTTCCCTGTTCTTGAAAGAAAATATAACCTGAGCACATCCCATTTTCTGACTTTTATTTGGCTCAAGCACAGTATGGAAAAGTTGTTCACCACAGGGGAAAACAGACTGGACATGCACTACCCCCCTTTTGAGGATCTCTTTAGGAAATTCTCATATCTCTATTCCTTTAAGTCTCTGGGGAGGTGCTATAAAATACTGGTGGGGGCCTTGCCTAGCCCTATGGAGGTGATTAAAAATAAATGGGATTTGGATTTGTACCCTAAGAGTATAATTTGTGGTGACTGGGTTTAAATACAAAAAAATGTACTCCGTTGTTCTGTTAATAACAAACTGAGGAGCACACAATATAATGTGATGATGAGAAAATATTTTACTCCAGAAAGGGCAAATAGAATAAACTCAGAAGCCTCACCATATTGCACTAAATGTCAGGTCCAGGTATTACTTGGTTTGAAAAAGTGGGAGAAGGCACCAGGCCCATTGAGACCACTTTCCCTACAACAGTGGGGGATATCTACAAAGTGTTGCCTAGAAAGAATTTCTCCAGTCTACATGATGACTGCTCCACTATATGTTGAGGTAAGGTATTACATAGTTCAGCTGACCTAAGAGTGAAATATTTTTTTTGTTTGTAAATGCCCTTGGAATTTGAAGTGCCTGTTGTTACATCGTAGCCCATGCATTTTATCTGTGAATTTTAAATTACAGACGTTCTTAAGATCCGCGTCCTTTAAAACATTAAATAGTAATAGAATATTCCCTCTATCCCGTCTCTTTTGTAGATCATATAATCCTAGGGATGACAGCCTTTCTTGACAGGACAAACTCCTTATTTCTGGTATTAATTTTGTTACTGTCCTCTGTAGACTCTCTACCATCTTTTTATCTTGTTCTAGGTAAGGAGCCCAGAAGTAGACTGCTTAGTCTGTATGTGGATGAATATAAGACTTGTATAGTTTAGTAATGCATTTCTTGTTGCGTGTTATAAAAGGTTTTTTTAATGGCAGATATTATACGAGTGCCCACTTAGGTGACTTTATTGCATTGAATACTCCAGTTAAGTTTATCATTTACAGTGACACCCAAGTCTCTTTCTACTTGCACTATCTTGATATTAGAATTACATAAGATGTAATCAGAGTTTGGATTTCTTTTCCCTAAATGTATAACCGAGCACTTTTTGGTATTAAAAGTCATATTATTTTTCCTGTGCCCATGCCTCAATGATTTGGAGATCTGTTTTAAGTCTATTGATTTTCAGATCACTATCCACCTCCAATGATATTTTGGTATTGTCCGCAAATTTACTTATCTGACTGTATGCTGTACACCCAGGTGTAAGTCCCCTAGAAATAAACTGAAAAGTAAAATGCCCAGTACAGATCCTTGTGGAACACCACTGGTCACTAGAATGTCACCAGAGGTAGTATCCATTATTCTAACATTTTGCAGCCTGTTATTTAACCAACCCTCGACCCACCTGATGGTATAACTATTGATTTCCATATTGATAAGTTTTCTAATTAACAAGATGTGAGATACTTTATCAAAAACTTTTTTAAAGTCCAGATAGATGATATCCACTGGACAGTTCTTGTCTAAGCTGTCACTAATGCTTTCGTAGAAGGTCACCAGATTTGTGGTACATGACCTTCCCCTTCTAAAACCATTTTGGGTATCATCTGTCAATCCCTTACTATTGATTTCATAATCAATTTTGTGTTTTAGTATTCTTTCCATGATTTTACACATTATTGTTGTTTCTGTGTTAAGGCTTCTGGGTCGATAGTTTTCCATATTATTTTTATTTCCTTTTTTATGTATAGGGATCACTATTGCATTCCGCCAATCTTCAGGTACCTCACTGTTTTTATAGGATTTGTTGAATATATATACTTAGTGGGCTCAGGAGTTCTTCCAGAGAATGTTTTATGAAGAATGTATTAATATTATCAGGGTCTGTTGCTGAATTGTCCTTCAAGGATTGTACTGCATCTTTTTTGGTGCCCTTCTTTCACCAGATGTGGCTTTCACAAAATCCAGCCATTCTGGAGGGGGTTAGGCGAGATTCTCTCGAAAACCCTGCATATGGAATTAAGAATGGACCCCTTGGAAGTTCTTTTGGGTCTCCTGGGAACTGGGGGCCGGACATGAAACGATGGGCATGCCCTCAGATGAATAGGCCTGGTAGTGGGCCTTGGAGAAATAGCCCTACATTGGAAACACCCACACCCACCTACAATTACTTTATGGCTAGCCGAAATGTTTCGTATCACGAAACTGGAGCGTACCCAATATCTTGTAAGAAGACAATTGTATAAATATGAAACCATCTGGCTCCCTCTTGAGAAAGCTCTGACAGAGGGTTGGTTCCCCTTATTCTAGCAACTTTAGAATAAGTGGCAGCTCTGAGCCAAATCAATTCATTTAAAAAAAAAAAAAAAATAAGCCATATTACACTCTGTGGGGTTTTTCTTGAGCCTGTATCCTCTTCGCCACGTATGCCAAGTATGAAACATACATCATAATTAAGGATAGACTTGTCCTCAGATAGGAGGGCAATGAAGCCCTATATATTTTGATTGTATTTCATGGATATAAATTGATTGTTTTTCTCAATGTAAGCTGAACGTACACTTTGATATAGCATGTGATGTCCAGTTGTTGGTATTGTCTGTGTGTGTCCTCTCTGTTAAAGTTTACAAAAAAAAAAGAAAATGAGATCAGATGTCTACAGGAGGAGCCAAGGAGGGGACGGTGGGCTGCAGTGGAGAACAACCCAGTAGCTGGAGTGGGTAGGAGCATAACTGAGGAGGGAGGACAAATCGAACCGGTAGGGTGGCGGAAGGGGTACTGAGGCAGGGAGACCCAGGCCGCTAGGCAAACAAGAGCAGAAAAAGGGAGGAAAGAGCAGAAGTGGAAGAAGGAGAGGCCGGCCCGCTGGCGCAGCGGTTGGATTTCTGCTTGCGATGCTGGCGACCTGGGTTTGGGAACAGACCCGGGTCATTGAGGGGTCGGTTAGGGGAGAGAAGGATAGAGCATCCAAGGACTGCTCTCCTTCTCCTGGGGGAGGGTGGGGAGTGTGTCCAGCTCTCCACGGACCCCTGGCGGAGGTCGGGGGTGGGGCAGACCCAGAACGTCATTGCACGTCCCCACCCCTGGAAAAAGGAAATAGAGCAGCTGCCGGCCACCCTTGATGAAGCCTGCCATGGCTTCAGTTAGCCCCCAGACCGGCCCTCCGACCTATCCCTTTGTCTGCAGTGCTAGGGAGTCTGGCGCCGCAACCCTGTCCTGGGGGGCAATCCAGGGGTTATCAGAGAGTCGTGGCCATTGTGGGGGGTTGAAGCCAGTGGACCGTGACCCGGGCTGATAGTACCAGGCAGCTGGCGGCAGGAGGAAGAAAATAAAGAATTAAAAAAAAAAAAAAAAAAAAAAAGGATGGAAGGAGGGTGATGACGGTCACAGAGTCAGTAAAGGGGTAGTGGCTAGCAATAGGAAGGAGGAAGTAAGAGTTAGTGAAGGGTCAACGACAAATCATTTCACAGTATTGGCAGGACTGGTGGATAAGATGGGGGGTGAGCTAGGCAGAGAAGCTGAAGGCAATCCGGAGAAGGATAGAATGGGTGGAGCGAGACAAGGGATGGGGGAGATGGGGGTAGATCGGGGGGGGGTTGGAGTGAGGAATGAGATGGGATGGGTAAGGGTGTATCAAGGGGAGGAGGCAGGTAGCACAGGGAGATGGGGGAGTTGGTCAATGGGAAAGGGGGGAGGGAGAGAATGGGGGATATGGGCTGGGGATGTTACAATAAGGGCGGAATGGGGAACAACTGTGCTGGAGGAAGAAGAGGTACGAGGAGAAGGGGTGGAATATAGGGAGGCTAGGGAGTGCGGCACATGGAAAGGAAAGTGGAATCTTAGTGCTGGGAGACTCTGTACTAAAAGGGGTCAGATGGGGAAGCAAGGGTGAGAGGCATAGTTGCATTTGGGTGAAGACCTTGCCAGGTATGACAGCGGATAGGGTGGGTCAGTTTGTTCTGAAATATGGTAGAAGGGGTAGGGAGAAACCTCGTATAGTTCTGCATTTGGGAACAAATGATCTGGCAGAAAATATGGTAGGTGTGGTTCAGAGGAAGTTTGAGGACCTGGGGCTGTTATGCGAGGAGGCAGGAAGATCAGTAGTTTTCTCGATGGTACTTCACGTGCCCAAGGTGGGCACTGCAAAGAAACTGAGGATTGAGGATTTTAACAAATGGTTAAGAATGTGGTGTCAGACCAAAGGGTATGGGCTGGTGGGGGAGTAGGGAAGGATCTGGGAGTACAGTGAGCTGTACACTAAGGATAGGCTTCACTTAAGTGAGAAGGGCAGAAAGGTATTGAAACAAGGACTGGGAGAATACATAGTAAAAGAAGGGAATTTAAACTAGGAGTGGGGGGTGGCAAGTGGACAGAAGTCTGCAGACTCCATAAGAAGAGAAGCCAATAAAGCTTACCCCATACCAGAGGCAAGGGACTAAGGGAGCGTACTAGAGGGGATACTAGAAGGGGAGAGCAGGAAGGAAAAGGGGTGGAAGGTGGTCACCTTGAATGCTAGGAGCCTGGGGAACAAAATAGCAGAGTTGCCGTCTCTCATGGCATAAGGGGAGGTGGACATGGCGGCAATCACCAAAACATGGGCCACCAAGCACCAAGACAGACCTGGCGGTACTAGGGTATAGGATATTTAGAAGGGATAGGATAAATAGGAAGGGGGGGTGGCGCTGTATGTGAGGGAAGGACTGAAGTGTATTCGAGAGGAGGGGGAAGAGGGCAGAATGGAGTCACTATGGATGCAGATCCAGGATTCCAAAAATAGGACTCTCAGGATGGGAGTGGTGTACAGGCCACCCTCTCAAACAGAGGAGTTAGACAGGGAACTAGAGGGACAGATAAGAACCTGCATGAAGGGCTGCACGGTGATTGTGGGGGACATCAACGTGCCGGGAGTGAATTGGAGTACCCACCCACCACGAATAGAAGGGAGCAAGTACTTTTTGGATGCCTTCCAGGATAGCTTCCTGCTGCAAATGGTCAGCAAATGGACACCTTAGACCTCGTGCTAGCTAATGGGGAGTTTGTGAGGGAGCTGGGCGTAAAAGAACCGCTGGCGGGGAGCGACCATCAATCAGTGTGGTTCACATTAAATATGGGTAAATATGGGTAAGGAGGAAGTAGAAACGGGTACAGTGGTGTTAGATTTCAGGAGGAACAGCTTCGGGAGGATGGGGGAAGTAGTATATGGGTATCTGGTACAAATCCATCCTGATATGAACACTAACCAGAGGTTGGAGGCCATTAAACTGGGGGATTGAGGCGGCAACTAAAACCTGCATCTGGGTCCAAAACAAGAGGGCTGAGGCCAAGAAACCTAGCTGGGTGAGCAGGGGGGTCATGGAGAAAATAAGGAAGAAAAGAGATGCCTTTAGGAGACTCAAAAAAATCAGGGAGGAAGGAGGACAGAGAGGATTACCTGAAGAAATTGAAGGAGGTGAGAAAAGTAGTAAAGGCAGCTAAGTGTCTAAGGAGCTCAGACTGGCACAGGGCATTAAGAAGGGGAGATGGACTTATTCAGGTACATCAGGGAGAAAAGGAGCAATAAGGATCAAAGGGATGGGGGGTGGATGGAAACGCGGGAAGAGCAGGCAGAAGCGCTCAACGAATACTTCTGCTCAGTATTTACTAAGGCGAAAGGAGGGGTAATACCCACGGGGATTGGAGAGCAGGCATGAGGTGACAAATGGGAGGAATCACAGTGGACAGAGTACTGGAGGGTTGAGGGCATTGAGGGTGAACAAGGCATCAGGGCCAGATGGGATACACCCCAGGATGCAGAAGGAGCTGGCAGAAGTCCTGGAGGGGTCTTTGGCAGACCTGTCCAGTGCCTCCCTGGACTGTGGGAGGGTACTTCAGAACTGGAGGATGGCTCACGTGGTGCCCCTCCATAGAAGCGGCCCCAAGGATGAGCCTGGGAACTATAGATCGGTAAACCTCATATCCATCGTGGGAAAGCTGATGGAGATAATCCTGAAGGAGAGGCTGGTGTCCCTTCTGGAGACTAATGGGCTGCAGGACAGTAGACAGCATGGGTTTGTTGCAGTCAGAGCCTGCCAGACCAACCTGGTAGGTTACTATGATTGGATTACTAGACAGTTGGACATGGGCCATGCAGTGGATGTCCTATACTTGGACTTCAGTAAGGCATTCGACTCTGTGCCACATGGGAGGCTAGGAAGTAAGCTGGAAGATACAGGGTTGGGGTCGAAGATGGTGGAATGGGTAGTGAACTAGCTGCAAGGGAGACGGCAGAGGGTGGTGATGGGAGGGGAGCTCTCATCTCTGAGGGTGGTGACAAGAAGGGTACTGCAGGGCTTGGTGCTGGGGCCGGTAATGTTTGGGATATTCGTAGCAGACATCTCGATGGGTATCAAGAGCAAGATCAGCCTGTTTGCAGGTGACGCCAAGATGGGAGCAGTAGTGGATGAAATAGGGGGGCTTGCAGGGGTTGCAAGATGATCTGTCCAAATTAGAGACCTGGTCGGACACCTGACAGCTGGGGTTCAATGCCAAAAGTGCAAAGTGCTATATTTCGGAGGAGCTACCAGCTTGGGGAGGTTCAGCTAGCCGTGACAGAAGAGGAGAAGGATCTGGGGTGATCATTACAGGCTCAGTGAATAACTCGGCACAATGTAGGAAGGCAGTTGCAAAGGCCAACAGGATGCTGGGTTGTATTGCCAGAGAGATATTCTCCAGGAGTAGGGAGGTAATCCTGCCACTGTATAGATCGCTGGTTAGGCCGCACCTGAAGAACTGTGTGCAGTATTGGCGCCCTTACCTGAAGAAAGATATTAAGCTACTGGAGGGGGTGCAGTGCAGAGCAAAAAAAAAAAAAATGATCCAAGGACTAGGGGACTTACCCTATCAGAGCAGGCTGGGGGAGTTGAACATGTACTCACTGAAGAAAAGGAGGGACAGGGAGGATATGATTGAAACCTTCAAATACATGCAGGCAATAAACATAGAAACATAGAAGCTTACGGCAGATAAGGACCGCAAGGCCCATGCAGTCTGCCCATTTCTTTTTCTAACTTATGAACGCGCCATCGGCCTTTGCTCTGTCAATGGCCTATCTATTCATACCCATCTGTATTGCTCCCATATGCCTATCCCATGCCTGTTTGAAGCCCTGCACTGTATTCATATCCACCACTTCCTGAGGTAGGCCGTTCCATGCATCCACCACCCTTTCTGTGAAAAAGAACTTCCTTAAATTACGTCTTAATCGGCCTTTCTCTAATCTCATGCTGTGTCCTCTTGTCCTGCTATTTTTTTTTTTTTTTTCATTTCTTTTTCCTTCCTGACACAGCTTAGGGAACCTCTCTTAGGCATCCTCTCCTTTCTGCCTGCCCGCCTGAGATCTGTGTTCTAGTGCCCTTCTCTCTCCCCCACCCCCACTGCCAGTACCCCCAGTTTAACCCGCCCGGGGAGGGTAGCCCGACCACTTACTTGAGCTCCTTAGGAATACAGACCCTGGCAGACGGGTGGGGCCCAGGTGGAGGAGTGATGACACATGGGCCAGTGAGATCCAGCGCTGGGCATGGTGGAGATGTGCCGTTGCCTATCCCCGCAAGCCGGGTTTTTCGTTTTCTGTCCTGTCTTTCCCGCCCTCCCTTGCGTGCGCACTCCTTGACGCTTAGCTCACGGCAACCCTGCCAGCGTCTGGTACACTGTAACGTGCTGCCCCGAGCTACTGCGGCATCCCCCTGGTCTCCACCAGGGGTCGCCGGAGCTCCGGACGTCCAAGTGCCCTCCCCCTGGGATAGGAGAGCAGCATGGCGGGCGCTCAATTTGATCCCTTCCCTGCCGACCCCCGGCGCCCGAGCTCGCTCCCAAACTCTGGTCGCCGGTGTGGTGCAAGGTGTGGCATCCAGCGCCTCAACCATCTGTGCCACCGGGCCGGGCTATATTTTATATTGAAACATGTTAGGCTCTTTCACCATGTTAATGCCCTTAAGGTGTTTGAATGTTTCGATCATATCACCTCTCTTTCTCCTTTGCTTTAGGGTATACATATTGAGTTCTGTTAATCTGTACTCGCATGTTTTCTCTTGCAGTCCCTGCACCATTTTGGTTGCCCTTCTCTGGACTGCCTCAATTTGGTTCATGTCCTTGTGAAGGTATGGCCTCCAGTACTGCACGCAGTACTCCCGATGGGGCCTAACCAGCCTCTTGTAAAGAGGGATTATTACCTCCCTTTTACGACTTGATACCCCTATTACTACACGCCAACATCTCCCTAGCCTTACCTACTGCTTTAGTGGTCTGCTTGGATGATTTCAGGTCATCTGTGGTGGTGATGATGATGATGCCCAAGTCTCTTTCTTCCCTTGTGACTGCCAGCAACTCCCCTCCCAGCCTATAGGTGGCTTCAGGGTTTCTCTTCCCTATGTGCATGATCTTGCACTTCTTTGTGTTAACCCCAGTTGCTACTCTTCTGACCATTTTGCCAGTTTATCCAGATCTCTTCTCATTCTGCTCACCCCATCTGGATCATCTACTCCGTTGCAGATCTTGGTGTGATCTGCAAACAAACAAACTTTATCCTCCAGTCCATTTGCAATGTCACTGATGAAGAGGTATTGAAGAGGACTGGCCCCAGGACTGATCCCTGAGGTACCCCACTTGTGACTTGTATGTTTTCTGACTGTATACTGTTTACCACCACTCTCTGTTTTTATGTCCGTCAACCAGTTTGCCACTCAGTTGACTAACTTCTGACCCACCCTGAGCCTACCCAGCTTACTAATTAATTTTCTATGTGGAACAGTATCGAAAAGCTTTGCTGAAATCAAGGTAGGCGACATCAGCTGCTCTCCATTGGTCCACCACTCTGGTTACCCAGCCAAAGAAATCTATGAGATTAGTTTGACAGGACCTTCCTGTTGTAAAGCCATGCTGTCTTGGATCCTGTGCTCCTATGGATTCTAGGTGTTGCACTATCCTTTCCTTAAGGAGTGCTTCCATAATCTTGCCTACTACTGAGGTAAGACTGACCGGTCTGTAGTTCCCTGCCTCCTCCCTGCTACCACTCTTGTGGAGCGGGATCACATGAGCCCTTCTTCAGTCTTCTGGGACCTCTCCTGTGCTCAGAGACTCACTAAACAGTTCTGATAATGGCTCTGCTAGTTCCACTCTTAGCTCCTTTAATACCCTGGGATGTATGCCATCGGGTCCCATTGCCTTGTCCACCCTGAGCTTATTGAGCTCTAGTAAGACCGTTTCGTTTGTGAAGGTACTAGTGCACACCTCCCTCCCCGCTGTGTCCATGGTGCTGAGCTGTGGGCCCTGCCCTACCTTCTCTTCAGTAAATACTGAGCAGAAGTATCTATTTAGGATAGATGCTTTTACATGGTCCTCCTCCTCCTCACATACACCCTTATCCTCTTTGATCTTAGCAATACCCCCTCTGGACTTTCTTCTTTCACTAATGTTTCCATAGAAAGTTTTTTCACCTTCTTTTACTGTTTGTGCTAGTGTTTCCTCGGTTTGGGCCTTTGCCTGCCTTACTGCCTTCCCTGCTTCCCTTAGGGAAGTTTTGGTATGCCTCCCTACCTTCATCCCGCTGCGTTCCCTTATTTCCTGAAGGTCAGCCTTTGGGCTCTGACCTTTTCTGCTACTGTTTTTGAGAACCAAAGTGGTTTCCTTCTTCTTTTGCACTTCCTTTTCTCTCTAACACAATGGAATGTTGCTTCAAGTATTGCATCCTTAATGCTTGCCCACTTTGCCTGTACCCCCTCACCTGTATTTCTTTTTGCCAGGGCTAGCTTAACTCTGTTGGCCATCTTATCAAAGTCAGCTCCATCGAAGTCCCATATTTTTGCTTTGGAATGGGATGATTTAGTTCTAGTGGCCAAATTGAACCATACCATGTGATGGTCACTGGCCCCCAGGTGACCTTCTACCTGGAGATCTGTGATCCTTTCCCTGTTAGTCAGTACTAGCTCTAGGATAGCCCTGTCTTTTGTGGGTTGTTGTACCAGTTGTTTGAGGCCCCCCCTGCAGGGAATCCACTATGTGTCTAGTTCTGGCAGATGTTCCTGCTCTGATTGACCAATCTGTATCTTGTATGTTGAAGTCTCCCATTATCAGAACCTCCCCTTTAGCTGTCATGTTTTGTATATCTTCTAACAGTAATGTGTCTATGTACTTCCTCTGGTCTGGAGGCCCGTAGACCACCCCAGTTCGTATGGCTGGCCCATTTCCTGTTTCCAGGGTGACCCTCAGTTCTTCTGGCTGCTTAGTTGTATTCTGAATTTCTGTAGCTTTGATATTTTCATTGACATAAAGGGCCACTCCACCCTTCCTTTTTGCACCTCAGTCTCTTCTGAACAGTACATAGCCGGGTACTGAATTCTCCCATATGTGGTTACTGGTGAACCATGTCTCGCTAATGGCTACTGTGTCGAGTTTAGCCTCTGTCATTATTGCCTGCAGGTCTGGGATCTTGTTTTCCAGACTGCAGGCATTTGTGTACATGATTTTCCATTGGCCAGATTTCATTGTGTTTAGTTGTTGGGCGAGGTCTGGCGTTTTCCCTGTGTGTCGTATGGGGAGCTGTACCTGTTTCCTTACCTGGTGTTGCAAATGAACTGCAAACATGCTGAACTCCTGTTTGACCACTAGCTGAGGGGGGAGGGGTGTTCTTCCCATTCGATGTACTGGGTGCTGCACCCCCTTCCCATTTGTTAACCCCCCCACTCTCTGTAGTCCCCTGGGGTGCACTCCCAACAGGGAGCCCTTCCTTTCAATCTCATTTCCTAACTTCTAGCATTCTATTCTTCCATTTTTCCTTTCCCTTTCTGGTTAATTTTTGAGTGCTTTCTCTTCTCAAACTTCACAGTCTTCCTCTTTCATCATCAGCTGAACCTTACTGGGTAACCTGTGCTTTACTAAACCATACCTACTCCCCCCGCCCCATCTATTGCCTTCCTTAGCTTTCCACCGTTCTATCTCCCCTTTCACTACATTTCTACTGTCTATCACTTGCTCTCACAGCACTTTATTCCTCATTGTTTGAATACTGCTCAGTCACTTTAAAAATTTGACCTAATCGTATTTGTCACTTGTAAATTTAAATGCTCTATTGTTTTTGTTATATCTACCGCTGTTAATTGTTCAGCATCTACATGTAATGTTGTATTATGTACAAAAATGTTTCTCTTGAAGTTTGTCTCTGTACCCTCCTGGGTCGTGCCTGAAAATAGTCTTTTTGGCTAGTGCACATACCCGGTAAACAAAAACTAAATAAATAAATTTTCTGCAAAGTCATCAAATTTCTGCCCCAATGCACTGACTCCCTCCTTAGTCAGATGCAGTCCATCAAATTTAAAGAACTTTCCCTCCCAAAACTGTTGCCAGTTCCCTACAAATTTGTGTCCTTTTTCCTGGCACCAGCCCTTGAGCCACATGTTTAGCTCCCTTATCTCCACTTCTCTGACCTTCCGTCCATCTGCCCCCCTCTCCCAGACTGGCAGGATCTCAGAGGAGGAGACAGGCACGGGGAGGCTTTCCAAGGTAAGGGGGTGCAGGGACACCCGAGGCCATGATCTGATTTTTAGGGGGGAAGGTTCAGGCAGGAAATGAAAAGACACTTTTTTACAGAGAGAGGGTGGTGTCTGGGTGGAATGCATTGCCTGCAGAAGTGGTTTGCTTTAGAACAGTGGGCTGCTTCAAAAGGGGATGGGACAGGGTAAGGGGGGAGTCATTGAAGGAGGGGAGGGAAGGGCAGCTGCAGAATAGGAGCTGCTAGCTGCACAGTCAGGCAGACTCTATGGAGCATAAGGCCTTTATCTGCTGGCAAATTTGTATATTCGTATGCAGTGTTAAACACAGTGTATTTATTCCATGATCAGGAGAGATGCACTGAGCCAGGCTTGTTTCCAGGCGCAACGTGGGCAGTGGGAACCGGGAAGGAGGAACGAGTACAAATGAGATAAATTGAAATGGCCTACTTTCTGGCTGTAATCAGGCAGCACTGTATGCAGAAATATTTTAACCAGTTGTAACACCTTCTGGGCCAACGGCATCTGCTAGCACATTGTGTTCCTATGCTGGTCGCCAGGATATGGGAAATGAGCTCTAGTGCTTATGAGGGTGACTAGGGTGGCACTGTCACAGTGCTTCAAGTTTGGGGAGGGTTCTGCCCCAACAGCGACCCCTGTGTTAGGCCAGTGACCTAGCTCCCTTGCAGAAAGACATTTTGTGTGTGTGTGGCTGCAAGAAGCATCTACCAGTGCTGTATGGGATGATGGGAGGAGGAAACTGGGAAAAACTGTGCACTGAACTGTCTAAATGACGTCCACCAGGACTTTTCCTGCCCTGCGCTGTGTGGATCCCTGTTGGCTCAGATTTTTTTTTTTGGGGGGGGGGGGATCCCAGGCAGGGCTGAAAGGTTGCTGTCACCAGACCTGACTGGAAGAGCAGGCAGTGGCTTGGAGGCCAAACAGCTTAATGGGGGAGGGTAAAAAATCATCTGTAACAGCAGCATTTCTGTTTGGAAATTGGTAAGTAACAAAAGCGTCTGGTTGTGTTGAAATAAATGGACACCTTGGGTGCGTGCGCCAACAACCCACCCAAGAAGTTCAAATATTGTTTTGCATGATTGGACACCTTGTAAAGTGGTATTGCCCTTTGTAAATTGTTGTAAAAGTTTAAAAATAATGGATAATTGGCTGCAAGAGTCGAACATTCCGGTTATGCTGAAATATCGACATCATGTGGCAGTTTTCAGCCAATCAAATTGCTTGTTTTTTGAGCCTGTTTGAAATGCGCTTAATGTTACTATTTCCATGTTTTCAGCTCTTGTACTCAATATTTGTGTCTTGAACGTTTATTTTACCTAATTGTATCACTTTTGTATGTTATTGGAAATGAAGTCCCATTGCCTCAGGCCCTTCATGAAAAATTAGCACTTACGTCCAGGGGGTTGCTGTCTGAATATCCTAATCTGAGCCTTGTTGTTATGAACTATATAATTCTGGGATATATTCAGAATCTTCAGGTTTAGGCAATTTAAATGTTTTTGTTGATGTTTGAACTACCTAGTGGGACCTGTACTTTTCTAATCAAATGTTACGTTTCTTGGTTGAACTACACCACCTACTGCGGTTAAATGCCTCTAACTGGGATTGCTGCATCCTTACACAGCCAGTACATGCTGCAGAATGTAGCACTCCACTTTGACTTGCTTAGTCATTAAATCATTTGGTACTCCTATGTTTTAAGGTTTAGGCATATTGCTTCCTTGACTACTCTGGGCTAATTTGCTGTACTGCTTAACTTTGCATGCATCTCCTCCTGGCGTTGTAGCACAAGTGTGGAAGTTTAATTATCCTGTAATAATTGCTGTTTGATGTGTATTATGTAATAAGTTTCCTGCTTGGAATGCTTCTGTTGTGTTGCATAAAACTCTATAAATGGACTGTTTATAGAGCAGGTAGCTGGAAAAATAAAAGGCATAAAGCTATGGCATTTACAACCATTATGTGTAACTTTGGTGTTTGTCTTTTTTTTTTTTTTATTATTTTCTGTTTATTCCCCCTTCTAACTCCACAACTATCCCTGTCTCTCAAGGACTCCTGGTGTCCTGTGGCTTGGCCAAACTCCCGAGTGTCCCAAAGGACCATCCCCCATCCAGCCACGGTTTACCCCCTAGGCGGGGAAGGGGAGAGCGATGGCCTCTCTCTCTGCCTGCACAAATCATGTTGTGCGGTCCTGTCTGGGCTTCTTGGGGTCAGTCCGGTTGCTAGGCACTGGGGCCCATTGCCAGGGATGGAAGCAGGGATCCATTTTTCCATTTTCTCCCTAGCTTCGAGGACAGGGGCATACTAGGAGGTTCAAGGAGATATGTGCACGCGGAGGCATGCTGCCACTCCAGACCCCAGCCGACATCCTCCCTTCCCTCTTGTCGTTCCTGACTGCACTGCCACCCATGGTCACCCAGGTGGCAGTATTGCAGCAGGAACAACAGCCCTCCCTACCTGGAGGAGAGCGGCCCTAGGGTGCTTAATCCTCCTCCCCTGGCTGGCCCTCCTCTGACTTAGGCTCATTCCTGAACCTGGGTTGCCAGCATTGTTTTGTTTTATTTTAGATCATATTCTTTATCCCCCAGTCAGCGTACGTTCCGGCTCCAACCTCCTTCTGTCGGCTGCATATAGCCTTCTGTCCACCTTGCTGTGGACCTCGATCTCTACTACAGGTTCCTTGTCCAAGCCAGGCATCCCATGAGGAACACCCCCAGAAGACTGGGACTATACAGCACGCTCAGCTAGTGGAGTCATGGGAGCTGGGACAAGATGAGGGCATGGTGATGTGGGAGCTAAACGCTTAATACACTCACCCCTAGTATTGTTTCCATTGTTTTGGCCCTCTCACATCCCGTAGTTGACCTGCTCACACAGCTTTGAACCTCCTTGGAGGAGGTCCAAAGTCGCATGGTCACTCACAGCATCAGGGTCTCCCCGCCAGTTCCACAGGAGGATGTGCTGTTGCACCAGGCAGGTGGATCCCTTTCACTGGAGTTCATACATACTGCCTCTGCAGGCCTCCCGTGACTTAAGTGGCTGAGTACTGGGAGGGAGTCTGGCTTGTGGTTCAAACCCAGGTCTCCAGCATGGGAGTGCAGTGTACTTCTCTGACACTGTGGAGTGTGCCAACTTTACTGGTTTTCTAGTGTTTGTTTCCTTTCTCCCTTTATTGGTCTACTAAATATTTCAGAAAATGTGCTATTTTCATTCTCTTTGTTACGTTTCGTTTTTCTTTTTTTTTTTTTTAAATCCCCATCACCAAACATGCCCCCTTCGTGCCGACCTTCCCCAAGCAGTCACCTGGCTTCTCTCTGTTTTATCGTCACTACATTTTCCCCCATGGCAGGGGTGGTGGAAATTCCTAATTCCCGTTGCAGAAATGGATCCATATTGGAGGAGGGCCGAGTCAATGGTGCGGGCCTGCGAGAGGTAGAAGTAATCATCCTGTGCTGGCTGTGGTTTTCTACACTTGTTGTTTTCAAACCTGCAGGACACAGATGGCTAGGGTGCACATACAGTCAAGCATAGCGTGGCACCAGAAGGCGTCCCCACCTTCCTCCCCACAAAGCTGCTCTGATGGCGTTGTTACCTGGTAGATTTTGTATTGGACCAGTAAAATTTCCACTAATTTGACCTGCTGGCTTGTGTTGGAGAAGCCATCAGACAAATCGGATAGCCGGGTGGATAATGGCTGCTAAAATAATTGGTTTGGTTACTAGATTTTGAATGTTTGTTTATCGGCCAGCTGGCTACCTTGCCATAAAGTGATTTTGAGCCTTTAAAAATGATGGCCACAAGAAATATTGATTTTGGGCTACTGAATTTTGAAAGCTAGTGGCCAGATTGATTACCAGCTCACAAACTGTTTGTTTTTTTCCCACCCTGGTAAGCAGCTCAATAAGCACACCAGTTGGGCCTGTGGAAAATCTGTGGGGCCAGTGGATTTTTCCCTAATCAGTAGTTTTGCTGACTAGTAGCTGCAAAACTTAATTTTGACCCTTGTAGCCTGCCCAGTGGCACTGAGGCACTATGTCTTACCTCACACTACACCGGCGACCTGTGTTCAGGAACGACCTCTGGTCATCGGGGTGATGGCATGGGGAGGGGAGTCAGAGCAGGATCGAACTGCCTAATGGCAGCTCTTCTCTCCGTGGGTGGCTGTCGCCCCCCTCCCCCCCCCGTTGTTCAGCTGCCACTAGTTGGTGGTCCGGTGGCGGCATAGGTGGGATGGGGCAGCAAGCCGGGAGGGCATCTCGGAATGTGGCGTGAGCTGCTTCCACATACGCACGTATGCTCCCAAAAAGGGGCAGGGCAAGAAACCGGGTGAAAAAGCACTACAAAATGTCAATTTAAAAAAAAAAAAAAAAAAAAAAAAAAATTGACCCGTGTAACACACCTACACTAAACCTACAGTACCTGTTCAAGCTGTAGTTGTGGAGGCTTCAGGCATGCATGGGATAGACATAGGGGAATAGCGATAGCTGGGCAGTGAGGGTCAACAGAGACCAGGTAGGGTCTGCAGAGACAGAATAGACGGGGAACATCTGGGCAGACTGGCTGGGCCATTAGGTCCTTTTCTAGCGACCTATTCTATGTTTCTGTGTAGGCAGTAACAGGGCGTTTTATTTATCTTTTTTTTTTTTTTTTGTCCATGTTCTTCCCTCCTCCCAGTGGTGTGGGCAGTGCATTAGTTGGTCTCTCACATGCACAGCACACCCCTGCAGAAAGTGCAAGCTCCTTGGTCCTCCTCTAGGGGTTGCTGTGTTGCTACCACCTGCCACCAGTTCACCCCAGCTGAGATGCACCACCTCCTGGAAGCTGCCGAGCCTGACCTGCCTCCTCATGCGGCCACCCAAGTCTTCTCCCAACATGGGGTTGCCTGAACAGCAGTGCAGTGTGCTGGCGCTGTGCTATCAGGCCTCCCAGTTTTTATTAGGGACTAATGGGTGGGGTGTTAAAGGCTATACCATCCCCTTTACCACTACTTGTTATAGTATACTCCTGTTTACTATCTGCAGAACAGTTAATTTTTCCTGGAACGTGGAATCCAGGATTTTTTAGATGGACCTTAGCAAGTCTGCAAGAACTTGCCAGGAATAGACTCCTAGAAACACACAGTTGTCTTTACTGGCCTGTGTTTATAAATGTATTTGTCACCTTCAACCCAATTTAACAGACCAGCTGTAGCGGTTTCCTATTTTTATGAATAATTACAGCGTTTCTGTTTCTTAACACTGGCATCCCAGCTAAATAAAGAGATTACAATTAGTGCACATTTGGTTCAGCATGGTTCTTGGCTGATTCATCTGGATTGGTGCCTGAAAGCAGTCATTCATGCCTTGGTTGCCTGCTTGGCTCTGCAGGTTAGTAGGACTCCAGTCCCTGCAGTAGGAGCAGACCCCCTCTTTCCCCCGCTTCATTTGTGTCATCTGGTCTGACCAGCAGAGAGACAGCCAGATCTGCTGAGTTACAAGTTGTTTTCCTATCTTTTAATTAGGTTTCAGTAGCTGTCTTAAGATAAAGGATCAGGTTAGCCTCTTGAGAAGAATGTTCTTTTAAGCTCAAGAAGATATCCTGGATAATTAAAAGTCGTTCATACTTTCTTTTTTTTTTTTTTTTCTATCTACAGTTTCTGGGGTTTTACTTTTTTTTCCTGGCCCCTACACCCACGCGTCCCCGATGTAGCGCGCGGGTGTGGAGGCACGTGCAAGCACGCTGTTCGGGACACCTTCTCTTCCAGTTGCACCGTTAACTGCCTGCGCCGGCATCAAACCTCCATTCGGCAGGACTACGGGTGGGTGACCCCAGCCCTTACCCAGGAGAAGAGAGCCAATGCTCGATCCTGCCCCGTGCTGGTAGAGGTTGTTCCCGAACCTAAGTTGCCGAGGTAGCGCAAGATGTGCCGTCCATCACCTCAACCGTCTGTGCCACCAGGCTGGCAGTCTTTGTACTCTTTCTTAAGACAAATTTCAAGTCCAGCCTAATGGTGGTGGCATTATGCTAACTTGTGAGAGACATTGGCTTGGGCTGTAAGACTCGACTCGACTCAGATGGGCTGCATAAGCAGTGCTCACAGACACCCAGGAGCAGGGAGTAACGGTTACAGACTTCTGCTGCTCTAAGACCTCTGATAGTAGCCATCAGTGTGCTTGACCAAAGATTGCCAGCCTCAGTCCCAACTATAGGTTGATGTGTAGATAACAAGGCCTGATGTTGGGTGGGGGCTGGGAATAGCTACTGGGAGAAAAGGGAAAAACAGTCTGGCTCGCCTTGTTGTATGATGGCGTCATACCCCCCACTGCAGTGTCTTCAGGCCTCTTGATGCACTGAGGCTCCCTCTCCCACCCACCACCATGTGCAGTGAACACTCTCCCCCACCCCGTGGCAGCACAGCAGAGGCTCTCAGTGATGGGATAGATTGGAAATCTCTTCTGGTAGAATCTTTGACCGATCAGGAATGAACTTTCAGAGGCCAGCGGGGAGCCCAGATATGAGGAGAGGTTTAGGTGAAATTGAAGGTCATCAGATGCAACATAAAATGTATTTTGTTTTTTGCACTTTTAAAATATATTTCAAGCGATGTAAGGCCCCTGTAGAACAAGCAGGCACACCAGTTTGGTTCCAGGAGCAAGGCACCACTGCATTACTCTGCCACCAGGCTGCCGTGGATGCCCCCCCCCCCCAAATGGTATGCATAAGGGTGAGGTAGTCAACAATGAACAGGTTTAAACAGTAAAAAGACAGATTTACTAATGGACCATGCAGTGGGAAAAACGGTTAGTGCAGGCCCTGATAGGATGACACTGTTTGCCTTCAGTTCTGCTTGCTGTCATTATGGGGTGTCCACACATTGCCTGTCAGCTTTTTATTTCAGTCCAACACTTCTCCTTTGTGCCTTCTTCTGGATCTGGTCTCCTGGTTCCTGCAGGTAAGATCTCCTATAAGCTAGTCTCCAGCAGGAAGCTGAGGAGTGATGGGCTCACGTTATATAGGTGATGGTGACGTTGCACATCATTGTTTGCAGCCCCCAGCTAGCAAAGGTTAATTAAAGGTCCTGACGTCGACCTGCAGTACCAGCGGTGTGGCCCTTAGATACCAAAAGTTAATGAAAGGTCCTGATGTTGACACTTGCAGTACCAACAGTGTGGCCCAGTGGAGAAGATTGTCTCAAAGATCTACTGTTAAGTAACAGTTCTTTCCTTAGGGGGTACTCCAGGATAGGAAGTTTTGATTGAGGAGACCCAAATCTCCTTGCTTCCTCTCCTCTGGGACACCTAACCTTACAGGCTGATCTTTATACCCCCAACCCCATTATACAGGATGATCTTTTTCTTTTTTTTTTGGCAGGCTGCAAACTTTTTCCAGTCCTCCCCCCAGCCAAGAAGATGCGTCATGTGACCTTGGCGATCAGCAAATTAACAAACACGGGGTTGTCTCATAATATACACTATACCACTGAAAAAAGGCTCTCACCGGGACAATAGTGCTCTGGCAAACAATAAATCGTTGCAAGCAAAAAAGCCAAGCATCCACCACCTCTCATTCACATGGACACCTGGGGTCAATAAAAACTCATTTTATTATTAAAAAAGTATACAGACTAGTAGCATGCAACAATTCGGGTCATGACAGATCCTTTAACACACGCATCCATATAAGTACTTTACAACTGCTGACATCAATATGACGTGTACAACTCAAATTTAAATCCATTGGTCAGTAACAATCAGTGTGCAAACCATTCACCAAATCCACTGCAAAGATAAATTACGTGTAAGAAAGGAGGGAAAGGGATGGGGGGACTAAAAACAAGAAAATGAAAAACAGGCAAAGGGGAAGGAAGAAGGAAAAACCAAAAATTCAGACTCCATTTATCACAGTAATCTCTCTTCAATTAGATCATTGCACATATTCAATCTTCTGTTTTAGTTACATTTTTGGATATAAGGCCCGACATCAATCCTAGTATTCAGCCCTGGTTTTTTATTTGCCCCTAGTGTTGTAATCCAGAAATTTTCCCTCAACAATACTGTGTCCTTATAATTTCCACGTCTGGCTGAAGGTAATACCTTCTCAATGGCCTGCAAAGGAAAGCTGTGACTGGCATTGGCTACTTGTACTGTATGTAGCGCTGTGGCATATGTACAATCTGCCCTTTGAATGGCCCGCACATGTTCCCCCACTCTTGTCTTGATGCCACCAGCTGTAGTGACAGACACGACAACGGACATGGTGTCGGTCCTGGGTCCAGTTCTCGGTGAAGTACTAGTGACAGTGTTGTGCCTGGTGTTATCCCTAACTCTATGCCGTTTGTGATGGCAGAGTTGGGGGTGATTCTAGGGTTGACGTCTAAGCAGAAGACTGCACAGAGGGCAGTGCTGACCACGGTGATGGGGCTGAAATCATCTCTGAGGTTGTCGTCATTGACCCGGACCTGGAGGCGATAATGACTTGATATTGGATGGTGGCCTGGAGGAAGAGCTCTCCCCGGAGCCACTGGATGACACTGTCACCACTGAGAAACAGGGCCCACCCCCCACAGGGACTGTATGGCTCTGCTGTGCTTACCTGGGGGTTCTGCCCCCATGAGCATCGATCGGATGACTTCTTGTATATAGCAGGACACCCTACATTGAAGGAGGGTGTCCTCCTTCTGTCGAGGTGTGACCCGATGTACACCCTTTAGGTGACTCTTTCAGGCTTTTCCCTTGGGTGAGGCCCCCTGCGCATTTCCGTAGCCCAGGAGAAGGCCCTTGAGACTGGGAGTCTCTGACCCTTCTAGCAGAGCCTCACTGCTTCTTGGAGAGAGTGCCTGCATTCATAGGCCCAGCACAAGGAATGTGTTGGTGCTTTAGACATTTTCATAGGAAGTCTGATAGTGCCCAATTCAGGCCCTTGTCTTCAGCACCAGCAGTATCTGGAGTCAGTGCCTAATCCCCAATGATGTCCTCCTCAGAAGACAGTGAGTTATCAGTCCATCTGGTGTCAGCGCTGAGTACCTGCTGTATCAGAGATTCTTGGTGGAGATGCTCCAGGCACTCTCCTTGAATGCATTTACAAGTCAGGATCTGGCAGCCCTGCTTTTGGGACTCCCTGGAGTTCCAGTGTTGACTCAGTTGTTGTTCCTCCATGGTCTACAGCTTTTGAGGAGGCATCCAGAGCAGTGTGGAGGCATCCCTTCTCATGTCCAGCCATCCCCAGGAACCTCTTCATGTGATATCATGTATCCACAGGGTCTGCAGATGAGGTGCTTCACCCATCTTTGGCGCTTGATGTGCTACAGACCCCATCAGGTCCTTGACATCTCACTCATGACCAAGCTCCAGAGGTAGATTCTACTCAGATGGATGCTTTTGACAGGAGGCCTTTCACTTCAGCGCACACCCTCATGTGCATCTCTACTCACCAGGTGCATATGCTAACCTTTAACAATCGCCTGTGGTTGCAGCCAAGTCAGCTCTAAGTTATATTGCCTCAGAGTGAGTGAGTCAGGCAGGCCATTATCCTTTCTGGTCAGAGCTTGGAGGTAGCTTGGCGCCAGTTGAGGACATTATATGCTGACAAGGTGGCCTCCAGGTTAGCAAGAACTGCAGTCAGCATCAGGTGGATGGCATGGGTGTGTGGCTTCAGACTGGCACCTTTGCTGGTCCGCCAGTGCAGCGGAAAAATTTACTGCTGTGACACGGGCAATCTGAGTTTGGGAGCAGACACGGGACACTCAAGGGCCAGCCAGGGCAGAGGTGGATTGAGCAGCGATCGCATGGTCTCCACCTCTGGGGGAGGTAGAGTGTCTCAATCCTGGGCTCCCAGATGACCGCGAGATTCACCGGAGCACCAGCTAGTGCTGGCCTGGGAGGGCGTGTCAGACACATGGCATGGCTGTGCAGCAACATCTACTTGACATGCCCCCAGAACACCAAAATATCTTTATAAATCCTCCCCGGCGAGCCCAGTGATGCCCCCCCATCCCGTAGTGGACCTGGGTCCTGTCGCAACTGAGACCTAGATGTGACAGGGCTAATTGGGAGGGCTCTGGAGGTTCTGCCCTGGGGAGTAATCCAGGGGGCACTGTGGCAGAGATCCCAGGATTCATCCACGAAGGTGGGGGGGGGGAGGAGGCTGAGGGAGTGTCCACTCGTGCCAAAAAGCATTGTTTAAAAAAAAAAAAAAAAAAAAAAAGAAAGACTGGCACCTTTGGTCTTACTCGCACTTCCAGGGGACTCATTTCTTTTCCCCAAGGCAATTTGAGAACCGTTGGGGAAAATTCCTGTCCCTGTGCCCCAGAAACCCCCGCCTGGCCCTAACCAGTGTGGTGTCTTGCCATATCTGTAAAGAGCACCTGCTGTCAGGTGCTCTACCCCACGCAGAGGGCTGTGGGGATCTTTCACCCTCTGAGTGATCCAGCTCCTCCCTCAGTAGAAGGGAAAACTTGGTAACTCTGAACCATAAGTGGGAATAAATGGTGAAAATGGATTCTTGGAAGATATGAAAATTACATGCTGACCATAATTGTTGATCTTCCAGAATATCTTAACCATTAATTATTACACCCGTCCACCATCCACTACTGTAGCAGAGCCAGGGCCTCTGGGCAGCACACCTTACACTTGGCTAGAATCACTAGTGCTAGGGCATCCTCCCAAGTTACACTCCCTTGGAGTAGCTTTTTAAAAACTACTAAAAAGGGGAGGTTGAAAGCTCATTGTAAGGCCTCTACTCAAACCAAAAAAAAAGGAAGGCAGCTCCCTTCCATTTGTTTCTTTCTTGTCCTCCTCCTCTCTGCCCAGGGTATATTCCCTTGTTGGGGTGTATTCCTGTTAGATGCTAAATGCAGTCTGTGTCTCTGGGCAGTATCTAATCTAACTCCAGGTGGCAGTTGCACTGTGTGTGGGAGGTGCTATGTACTGGACTGGATCAAGTACACTAGCTGTTACACAGGGTACATCTCTGTGGTGGCAGCAGAAATAGGTTGTTTTCTCTGATGTATTTTTCTTCTATGTTAGACAGTCTTTGATTGGTATGCCCCTTTTTCTTCCTTTATGCCAGCTGGGCTTTTAGCTTACTACCCTCAGAGGTGCCTGGGGAGATGAACACATCTCTGCTCCTTTGGACAGTGACCGTGCTACTGTGCGCTTAAAGGGGAAAAATGCAGAATGTTTAATTTGGACACTCCCCAGCCATGACCGCACCTGCAAATGGACACACATTTTTTGGGCTGCAGTGGGCAGAGACCTGCAGACCTATTGCTTTCAAAAAAAGACTCCACATTCCTTGTATTCTTTGCGATCGAACAACATGTTGAAGTGCCACCACAGTCGCCTACGCATCTGTGGAGCACTCTGGTCACACTGCACTATTTTTTACTTGGGGGGGAAAAAAAATCGGGCCATCCTGATAGGGACACTGGAGGATGGGGCACCCCCAGCGTCACTGCAACTTTTTCTGGGGTAGTGTGGGGTGGTGGGTGCTGAGAAGGAGGGTCAGGTGGGGGGCATATTCGTAATTTTAAAGAGAGAAAAAAACTGCGGTCATGGTGGAACATGGAACACTCTGCCATGTCCTGCACTCTACTCTTGCCGCACTAAGCGTAAGCATTTTAGTCAAACGCTATCTTGGTCACGTTGGAGTGTGCTAAGCCCGCCCGTTACTGTTGTTTTTTTTCTTTAAAATTATACATATCCCCACCCAACCCTCTCTCTCAGCACCCTCCCCTGAATATAACGGGTGACACTGGTGGTGCCTAATTCCCCAGTGTCCTGATCCCCAGAAGCATAAGAGTGACCCTGTGGGTGCCCAATCCCTCAGCTGCTCCGATCAGGATCCCCCATTTCCCCACCTGACCCTCCTCTCAGCACCGACCCCTCCCCCGAAACAGAAGAGTGGCACTGGGGGTGCCCAGTCCCCCAGTGTCACAATCTGCAATCCTCATGTTTCTTTTTTTTATAAAAGTAAAACCCTGGGAGTCCACCAATGTCTGTCTTTTTTCCAACTGTTCGATCCCCTCACCTGACCCTCCCACTCGGCACCTCCTCAGCCCTTACTTACCGATCAGGAGTTCCGCGCCATAATCCTCTGTGGGCCGTAGACACGTCTTCACTCTTCAAAGCCGGACCATGAACTGACGAAACAGGTATGCGGTTCTATGTATTTCAATGGGATTTTAAACTTAGTGGCATAAGTTTGGAATTTCTGCATATTTTTGGGCCAAATTTTCAGCATACCTTCTTTGGGACCCTACCTCATGAACAATTGAACTGTCATTAGGTAGATCTGTCCCGAAAGGTGATTTTGCAATCCCTGTATGAAACTACCTTTCAGGCACTAGTTGAAAATTTTCTCTGCCCTTGTTCATGAGATGGGGTCATAAGAAGGGTATGTTGAAACTTTGGTGTAAAAATAATGAACAATAAAATTATGAATCTACGTTGAATTTTGTGAACGCAGGCTCATAACTTTGGTAACTTTTGATATGTTTACCCCAAATTTACAACAAAGCCATATCTTAACAGCACCTCAAGAATGTGACAGCTGTGATTTTTCAAATGCTAGCAAAAATGTATTTTTTTTTTTACATCTCAAAAGGTGATTTTGCGGTCCCTGCACGAAATCAGCTTTGTCTGCCATTGTTCATGAAGTGAAGTCATAAGAAGGTTATGTTCTCGGTTTGGTGTAAACATATTTAAAAACAATAAAATTATGAACCTACGCTGAATTTTGCAAACGCAGGCTTGTTAGTTTGGTAATATTTAATATTTTTAACTCAGATTTTCAACATAGCTATTTCTTTACAGCACCTCATGAATGTGACAGTTGCTGTTTTTCAACTCCTGCCCAAAATGTGCATTTGTGTCCCGAACGCTGATTTCGCAGTACCTGCGTGACATTACCTTTCAGCCAGGATTTGAACATTTGCTCTGCCCTTCTTCATGAGGCAGGGTCATAACAAGGCTATGTTGAAAATTTGGTGTACTAATATTGCAAAAACAAATTTAGGAGCCTGCATTACATTTTGCTAACAAAGGCTCATAACTTTGGTAATTTTCAATGTTTTTACACCAAATTCTGCGCTTGCAACCCTATCGACTCTGGCCAGAGTTTGTTGTTACTCTCTGAGCTGTCCTAACTGCAAAGAGGCATGCACACTGTTTCCATTTTGGCAAGCCTTGTGCATGCATAGGAAAAACACCTGACCGTGTTGATGCTGCATGTGAGGGGAAGATCACTGGAGCAAGAGCTGAACAACAGTGTGTCAGTCTGATTAGGGGCCTTTGGTGTCTGTCGGACTGACTGCCCTTCAGCCTATTACAGCTGTAGCATCATTACTCCTCAGCTCATTCCCACCTGCTCACTTGTCTGTTTTCACGTGGTACTGGCAAATTTGGAGCTCTGTTCCAGTTGTCATCTTACAGCAGCAAACACAAGTCTACTTCTCTGGACAAATGAGAGAGAGAGAGATCGGTCACAGACTAGGAACGCTTGGATGTCTTGTGTTCTGATCAAGTCAGGCAGATTTGACTATCCTGTTACGATATCTGAAATCTGGCTGTGAACTGGTAAAGTTGTTACCCGTGTCCCCCCCACCCCCCACCACAGCATTGCACTACTGTGCTGACCCAGCACAAACACCCTGCTGTTTATTACTTGACTGACCTCCAAACACCCTGTAGCCACCAGCCTTCCTCCCCCCAAAGTCTGAAATTTAGTGAGGGGGCCCGATGGTTTCTATAATAAAAGAAATGGCTTCTCTAATAATAAAAAGTCCTGTCCCCTGCACATGCTTTAAAGTTGGCCTCCACGGCAGTCCCCACCCACCCAGCATGCCCACTGGCCCCCACTTCTCTCTTACCCAAAGTCGGTTGGGGTCAGGGTGAAAGGCAGTGGGAGATGGAGATGGTCCCCTGTGAAGCTGCTTGCACTCATCTTAAATTCTGACTTGTGAATGAAATGCTTGATATCATTGTTTAGCAACACCTGATTGGTCAATCACGTATACTGTAGGAGCAGGAGGACGTCCGTGTTTGTTCACGACAAGTTGGAAGACGAGTGCAAGCAGCTCCATTGTGAGACAGATCTCAGATTCCTACTGCCTGGCACTCTGACACGTAACTGCCTTTGGGTCATTATTTGGGTGCTGTGTGGGGGCGGGTGAGGACTTGGAAGGAACTGGGGCCAATGGGTGTGTTGGATTGAAGGAGATCTGTTGCTGCCATGGGGTGCAGGAGGGGGGGAGCAGCCATAGAGGCAAACTGTAAGAAGCACAGGTGGGGATGGGATTTAATTATTTTTTTTTTTTTAATTACAGGAGCTGTTTCTTTTCATTATAGAAAAGGTTGTGGGCCATCAGTTATTTCTTACTTCATGGGATTGGCAGGGTGGTGGAAGGAAGGTTAGGGGCTAGAGAGTGATTTGGGAAGTGGGGGGGGGGGGGACTGATTAAAGGGTTGGTATGTGGAAGACCTGCACAGGGTGGGAGAGTTTTGTTTTTAACATTTAGGATTTTGGATTTTTAGCACCTCTGTTCAAAAATCTGAAATCCTAAATTTTTGCTAAAAAGACAAGGAATCTTTTTTTTAAATGGATTATCCAAGCACCCCTATCACAGACTCCAGAAGTTACACTCGGCCAGGCATCTATGATGACTACATCAACAAGACTACAACCCTGTCTGATTTATTAACAATGTGAGTCTGTGTGTAAGAGCGCCTTTTTTTTTTTTGTAGGAGACTAGTCATGACATATGCAGACCAGTTGCAATGCTAAAATAATGTTGGTGAGTTGGCAACGGCTGTGTACATGAGGAGAAGCAGAAGGCTGAAAGTGGTCACGGTTACTTCAGTTTGAGCCTTTTGTTCTTTTTCTGCCTATTTCAGCTGTGGCCCTTTTTGGTTTCTCTCGGCCTCTCTCTCTCTAGCGCATGTTTAGCTGCATTTCCCATGCCCTCTCGAGTGTCTACTCAACTCACTACAAATTGACTTCCCTTATCTTTTGAAAGGACTGCTGCTAGCTGCGGTATTTATTAGGATCCCTACTCCTTGCTTGTGCTTTACTCTCCAATTCCCTGCCTGTGCCTTCCATTGCCTTGGTGAGCTCCTCAGACTGAACCCTTTCAGTATCTTATCAGCAGGCTGCTGGCTTAGACTTTTTTTTTTTTTTATTTAGTTGTTTAACCAGGAGTAGCACACTAGACTGAAAGCTTTTTTACAGGTGATAGAAGTTAAGTGACTTGCTCAGGGTCACACAGTATGCAGGTGGAAGCTGTGGGATTCAAACCCAGGTCTGGTCAGCTGGATGTCACCAGATTTGCAGCTCAGAGCCTTAAACCACTGCACTGTACTGCCTCCCCATGTTACAAGCCTGCTAATTGCTAGCAAGTAAGAGTATGATATGGATGGGGTACGAGGGTAGCAGCACATTTGCTCACGGTTTTATGTGCACTGCTGTAGGCGGAGTTGAATGTGCACACAAAGCAGCAAGCCGGTTCCAAACAGCATCCGAACTGCAAGGTACTGTATGAAAATAAACGAGGAACACCTTGGTTATTAATTTGACAATAATACTCTGACTGCCCCACCACCGCCACCTTGTTCTGTCTGCAAACTCTTGAGATACACAGACATTAAATATAGTTTGAAATGGGAAGCTGAGATAAAATGAGTCTGGAAGACAGATGGTCAAGATTATTAAAACAGTGGGCTGCTTGACAGCCTAGGAGCTGGGGGTTGCACTGGCATGCAGAGCGCGAGCAGAAAAAAAACACCATACGGCAAGCCATTTGGGCTGGCAGTGCTAGCAGGCCCAGCTGCCCAGCACTTGCAGTGAGCGCTCCTGCCATGTTTAGTTGCTCTGTCAGGGCTAGTGAAAGATGGGATGGTCGTCACCATGTTAAATGGCCACCTGAGGAAGGGGGGGGTATACCATATGGAACAGCACAGAGTGGATGACAAGCGATATATTAAAACCAATTGCAGTAGGAAACAGCAGAGAACCAGAAAACCACGGCACTCAACACACACCAGAACTGCTGCTTGGCACAAGTATGTGTGTCCAAAAAACACTTTATTCACGCAGTTAAAAGCCAGTATGCAGCTAAAATAACAGCCCAGGATACCACCTTGGTGTTTTGCACTTGCGCCCTCCCCCCCAAGAGGTCACTGTGGTCATCTGTTGGTATCCCTTATAAACCCTTAAGGAGGCTACATAATTCCCACCACATGTAATGAATTTGCCCGTTCTCACACATAAACAATATACTCAATAGATATACACAGTGCTGCAGGAAAAATACAAAAAACACATATTCACAAAAAGCTGATGCCCTGGATAAGCAGCAGTTCTTCTAGAGTGTTTTGAGGGCCGTGGTTTTCTGGTTCTCTGCATGTTCCTTTTATCACAGGCACTGCAGCAATGGTGAATGGCTTTTTGGGGACTGGTTTACAGTAGGAAATACTTTAATAGCAATATAAAGTGCTTTAAATACTATTAACAGGGAGACAAAATGCATCTTTGTATGGTTGTTTAAAGGCATACAATATTTTGAACAAAAAAATCGTGTTTGGACTTGCATTTATAAGGCTGGTGTGTCAAATTGGGCCCGTGTTTTTAGACCCCTGCCACTGTCACTGTCTTTGGACTATCCAGTCTTAAAACTCCAAGTGTACCTGGGCTCCTCTTTATTTATTTGAAAACTGGTAACAGGAGAGGCACACTGAACCAAGGCGCATTTCCATGTGCGACCCTGGGGAAAGGGAATAGGAGAAGCAGAAGTACAAAATACAAACACAAGACAGTTGAGCAAACATTTGGAAAACAAGTTGGTACAGAAATAAAATGCGGACACACCGCAGTATGACATGCCTGTTCAGGTGCAAAATAGCACAGCAGCAATACATAGTATACAAATAACAATACTGAAACAGACAGAAGGCATGCAAGATGAGTGTATGCCTAGCTCCGTGGTGGAGGGAAGCGCAGAGGTGGTGTGGAAATTATACTGGTAGGCAGGTAGTGGAGACTCAACTGGATGCCCCACCAAGGAAAGTTGAGGCTTGGGCTGGGAAGTGTTGGGGAGGGTAACAGGAGCAGGTGGTGTGGGGCTGGAGTTTCAACTGGTGCCTGAGGGAGCCGGGGAGGAGGAGAGGTGGAGGGAGAAGGGTGTAGGTTCCAAGTGAGGGAAGCCGATAGGAGAAGGTAGATTGCCTAACCAAGGAGCGGGGGTGACGGAAGTGTAGTGTTCCCCGGAATGGAGGGAACAGGAGGCAGAGGGTATTTGGGAGAGGAGAGGGGAAGCAGTAGGAGAGAAGTGAACCAAACCCAGTATTTGGGTATTAAGAAGGTACAGTGAGCCTGGCAATGTGAGGGCAGAGGGAGGATGTATAGGGAGGAATAGAAGATGCAGTGGTGAGTATGGGGGGGGGGTGTAGCAAAGCAGCAAAAGGCATAGCAGAGGGGGCTCAGTCTGGCGTGAGTTGTGGAGAGGGTGGTGCCATAGACCACGTCCTCGTAGTTGAAGATAGAACATTATTTTGGTAGCAGGCTTGCTGCAGACCAGCACAGATAAGCAGTCTGTTGCAATACAGGGTACCGGGCTTGGGACGAAGTTTTGCATTTATGGCATTAGTGTAGGTGAGAAGTTGAGCTTTCTGTCAAGCCATATACCGAAGTACTGCTTCACCTCAAGTGGATGCCATCCAGTGTGGTGAAAACCTGGGAGTGGGGGTGAGTCTGGCTAGTTTCTGAGTGGTACCAAATGTCATGTACACTTTTTTTTTTTTTGTTAATTTACTGACTGTGGACAGTCCATGAAGTAGGAACTGAACCAATCAGCAGCAGGAGTTGATAGTCCGGTAGAGCTAGCTTGTCCAGGAGGAGTAGATGGGACTTGGAAATGGAATCAAAGGCTTTGGCCAGATTGATGAACATGGTAGTCATAATGTGCCCTAATCCATCCCAAAGAAGATGGAATCAGTGACGTGCAGCAGAGAGGAGATGGTAGAATGGTGCTTATGGAAACCAGACTGGAAGGGGAGAGGAAGTTGGAGGATGAGAGGTAGTCAGAGTCTGGAATAGACTAGTTTCTCTCTTGGAGCTTTGAGAGTGAGGGGATGAGGGATGTGAGACAGAAGTTGCAAGGGGAGGAGGGAGTCACCACCTTTATGAAGTGGAATAACTTTGGCCAGCTTCCAGGACTGAGGAACAGCACTTAGAAGGAAAGGTTGAGCAACTGAGTAAGGGGAGATGCAATGGTAGGAGCTGAGAGCTGGAGGAGCTTGGGGTCCAGCCCATAAGGGCTGGACTTAGAAGGGTTGAGGGAAGAAGAGGGCAAACAGGGGTTCCAGGATGGTGAAGGCGGAAGTGAAAACCCTGGGAGGAGTGGGGATGGGAGGAAGGTGGAAATGGAGGGGAAGAAAGGAGGGCTCAGGTAGTAAAGCATCCTCTTCTCTCCCGGAGGGTGGGGGGATAGTAACTGACTATCCAGTCAGTCCTCTGTCTGATGGCATGGTGGTGTGTTTTTTTTTTTTTCTTTTCAGGAGTCAGTGTGTTTCATTAGTATTTTGGCACAGTATGCCATCTCATTTACAAGAGGGTCCCATTTCTGGGCAGCCCCCTCTTCCCATTTACAGAACTACATGCTTCAGGGCTGCTCCCCATAAGATCTCTACCTACCTCCTGTCTGGCTAGTGGTGTGAGACTCTGGCCCCTTATTTAACTACCCCTTTGTACCACCTAGTGTGCCCTGTTTATCTGAAGGTTGGCAGTCTGGTTTTATTTTGTTTATTTATAGTCCTGTATCCTTTCCTATCCTATTGGGCTAGGAAATTTATTAGCCTTCTATTGTCTCTTTTTTTTTCCCCCCACTTTGTTTCTCTCCTGGCTAACAGAACTGAGGTGAGTGAGGGAGCCGGCAAGGTTAGTGTCTGGCACGCAACACCACGTAGGGGTTTGTATGCACTGTGCTCAGTAGCCCTGGCCAGCTCCCTCCCAGGAAATAAATTTGCTCCTGTAGGATCCTGGTATCACTGGCACCAGTTACGGTAAGTACATAATTTTCATTTCTTGGGTCAGGCCAGGTGGGCAAACAATCCCTTTTCTAGGCTGGGCTAGCACTGGAGATAACTAAAGCAAGTCCCTTTAATGAGTAGCTATAGCACCAACATCAAAACAGGACTTCTGACTGGGGGAAAAGGGCAAGGAAAGGAAAGTTCAGAAACAAAGGCTGCCTATGTCCTCCCTGAAATAATCAGACTTCACTCAGTTTTTGTCATAAATTTGTGTTTATAGACAATCATTGACAGAGTAAAAATACAACTGATTAGCTTGGGGGCAGGGCGGAAGTGCCACGGCAGTTTACATATAATGTGCCAACCACCACGTATATATTTCCACCATGAGTCTTCTCAGCTTTGGATTTAAAAGAAAATGGGTGCTTGATGTTATGATGGAAGTAGCAGATGATGTGGCTACTATGTCATCTGCACCTTCTCCAGGCAACAATAATGCCACAACCACCATAAAAAGATATAATTTGTCAGCAGGGAGAAAAAAAAAAGAAAAACACTTGGCCCACCCAGTCTGCCCAGATAATCCCTGTCTAGTCCGTCTCCGCAGACACTAACCTGCCTCTGACGGTCCTCCCTGCCTATTTACTAGCATTCCCATACGTCTGTCCCACGCATGCTTGAAGCCCCTACTGTTTTTGATTCCACCACTTCCGCTGGAAGTCTGTTCCAGGCATCTACAGCTCTTTCAGTGAAGTAGTACTTCCTTACATCCCACTTAAAATCCCTGCCCCCGGCTTCAGTGCATGCCCTCTTGTCCTGGTGCTTTTTCTCATTTGAAAGAGACGCCCCTCCTGCATGATGTCTACCCTTGTGAAGTACTTGTATGTTTCTGTCATGCCCCTCTTGCTGTCCTCATTTTCAGGGTATACATGTTGAGATCCCAGGTAGACAGTTCAGAGCACCCGCCGTACCAAATTAAACATGCTGACCAAAAGTACGTCAGTATAAAATTATTTATTGTAATAATTGGCCAGATGGCTCAAATGCGAGTTGAGAAAACTGCCACGCCAGGAGAAACGTTAGTTTTCTCAACTCGTATTTGAGCCATCTGGCCAGTTATTACAATAAATCATTTTTATACTGACATACTTTTGATCAGCATGTTTAGTTTGGTACTACGGGTGCTTTGAACTGTCTACCTTGCATCGTGTGTTCTATCTTGCAGCACTGTAGCAGCTAACTTCCTGGTGCTTGGTCTACTTTGCTTGAATGTTGAGATCCCTCTGTCTCTTTTTGTAGGGCTTTTGGTGCAACTTCTGCACCATTTTAGTTGGTCTCCTCTGGACTGCCTCCACCCTGCCTATGTCCTTTCTGAGTTGCGGTCTCCAGAACTGGGCACAATACTTTAGGTGGGATCTCTCCAGTGAGCAGTACAGTGGCAACAACACCGCCCTTCTGCTGGAGACACCTTTCCCTGTGCATTCCAGCATCCCACTGGCTCGACCCACTGCTTTGTCACACTGCCCTGTCACATTGTCCTGCCACTTTGAAGTTATCCGATATGATAAGCCCCAGGTCTCTTTCCTGTTCAGTGACAGTACCTCGCCTCCGTCCTGTACTCTGTATCTAGGTTCCTATGCCCTTGGTGCATGATTTTGCACTTTTTGCCATTGAACCCCAGCTGCCATGCTCTTGACCACTCCCTGAGTTTCCCAAGATCCCTGTGCATTTTCTCTGCCCCCTCCTGAATGTCCACCCTATTACAGATTTTGGTGTCTTCTGCAAAAAGGCATACCTTCCCTTTCAGTTCTTCTGCAGAGTCCTTTATGAAGACATTAAAGAGGACTGGTCCCAGTACTGAGTCTTGCGGCACCCCATTGGTCACTTTCCCTTCATTAGAGTGAGGCCGTTAACCAGGGCTCCAGATAAGGTGTGTACCTGCCTATTTTACTCATCTCATTTTAGGAAATAGTCTTCAGAAATTTTTTTAATGAGTACAAGTACTCACCCAACATTTGTAAATACTCCACACGTCAAAGAATAGTGCTTCATAACATAACTGGTGATTCAAAAGGAACCGTTTTTTGCCAAATTTACAGCACTTGTATGCATCCCACTTTTGTTTTACTCACCATGTTGTAAAACTGGTGAGTAAATTCCTACCTGCCAACATTATTTGGAGCATTCTTGGCACCTGAAATTCTTATCTAGAAAAAAAAAACAAATTTTTTTTTTTTTTTTTTAAATAAATGTACCCCTCAGTCCACTCTAGCAGGACATTTGTACAGATCTGAATTTCATTTTACTCACCTCTCTTTCAAAATGAGGAACACAAGTACTCATCCCAAAAAATCGTATCTAGAGCCCTGCCGTTAACTACCGCCCTCTGTCTCCTATCTGTTAATGAGTTTCTAACCCAATTCATAACTTTGGATCCCACCCCTAGACAGCTCAGTTTCCTTGTCAGTCTCTGGTGCGGCACATTTTGAAGGCCTTGCTAAAATCCAGAAAGGCCACTTACACTGCCCATCCCTGATCTGTTTCCCTGGTCCTCAAGTCACAGAAATCAGGCAGGTGTGACCTAACCCCCCTCCCCACCACCACCACCACCACCACTGTGAATCCATGCTATCCTGTAGTCAGTCTTGTAGCCTATTAGATACCACCAGTGATAGTCCCACTCTGGAGTACTTTCCAGAAACATGGAAAAAGGCAGACCGTGGCTGGCAAGCAGTGCAGAAAATGTGTAATGTTTTGCACTGTGCGTGGTGTCAGCAGTTTCATGACATTTAAGGCAAAAATCATTTTTAAACTGGCTGCAGTGCTTTCAGAATATACATAACCTACTCTGCCAGCACATGAAGCCTTTTTAAGAGAGAGCATATGTAACCCTCATGCCACTTTTGGCAAGTTGGCACCCCCATTAAAAGCACTAGTACCCACATATGACATACTATTTACTTTTAGCTGAAATACTCAGATTGGTACCACCTTAGCTTTAGAGTGTATACCAGGCTCATTATCTAAAGGAAGGGGGTTGGGGTACAGTTACCAAAATGAACCTTTGTGTTTACAACCAGGTACAGGGGAGAGGATGCTAGGCGTATGCTAGATCTAACTGCTGAGGAGGCCCCGTAGCAGCTGGGATTGTGCAGTATGGCTTTATTCACAGATGTTACCAAAGCACAAGTGGACCCCCAATTGTTGGTCATGTCTAAACAAGTACACTTTTTTCCAGACACTCTTTGTTAGACAGTACAGTTTTTCCACAGAAACTCTGTCCATTTTCCCAAAGTGCTCGTGGCCTGAACCACATTCTTGAGCCATCTCCAAAACACATTTCACAGTGTAAACTCGTGACCTGAGCCACATATTCCAGTTTCATCCTGGACACTGGCCTCTACCCAGGGGACCTGGGTGCCCATCAACAAACCAGTTAGCCCTGCCTTGTAGACTCCAGATGGCGTTCCTCCCACCCTTTGGCCCAACTGACAGTCTCTGCCATTACTTCAGGGTTACACCAAAAGAAGCCTTCCATCCCCACTGAATTGCTAAAGACTCCAAACTCTAAACTTTAAATTTGACACCAGAGTTCCAGGCCATCGGTGCAGCGGTTGGATTTCCACGTACAACGCCAGCGACCCGTGTTTAGGAACGGACCCGGGTCATCGGAGGACCAGCCTGGGGAGAAGGATGGAGCATCCTAAGGACTGCTCTCCTCCGGGGGGAAGGTGGAGAGTGTGACCGGTGCTTGACTGACCCCTGGTGGAGGCCAGGGGGAACCACAGCAACTGGCACCAGAATGTTCAGGGGGGCCGGGTGGACACTGGACGTCATTGCATGTCTCCACCCCCAGGAAACGGGAAAATACTGCTGCCTGCCACCTGGATGAAGCCTACCCTTCCGCTCCAGTGAGCTCCCAGGCCGGCTCCCTTACCTATCCCGTAGATGAACCCCGCCCTGGGGAGGTAAGCCAGGGGGTATCAGGGAGTCACGGCTAATGTGGGTGTGGGAGCAGAGGGGGTCATGACAGTGGCTGAGGTAATGGCGACGTGAAAAAGTAGAATTAAAAAAAAAAAAAAAATTTGACACGAAAGTGTATGAGGGGTCCTGACAAGTGTGATCTGGCCTTGTCTAGGGCACACACACTTCAGCCAACTCCCTAATGAGACAGTTTCTGCATCCATACTCATATCTGTTGCTCCTTCCTTTAGGCATGGAAACAACCCATAAAGCACCCTTTTTCCATGGCAGCTTGTCAGAAATTCTCACACAATGTCCTTCTCAAAGGCAGCTATACACACTCTAGGATCTTCATGGGATTGCCCCTTGGATCCACTGAATTAGCAGTTCCTCTCACTCCCCCGGAGTGAAATCAAGGAATCCTTCTGAAAAAGGTCACCACTTTACTGGCAGTTGTAGATTTAATCCAAACTAGGGTGAGAAACACAGGGCTCCCTGTGACAGAGCCCCAACTGGCAGATCTTTTGCCACTCTGACTTTCCAACTCAGACTAACTGAACATTCTAAACTTCCAGAGTAGCTGACTCAGAAATGGTTATGCTGCTGCGAGAGTTCTAAATGACATAATGCTAGCTGAGTAAACAGTGTCACTATGTAAAAGAAGAGTGACTACAGTCACATTTTCTGGCATCAGTACATTTCAGAATTTGGATCAGCATAGCCCCAAGCAGCCTCATACCAAAATGAGATCTCTAAGTTACTTTGTTTAAAAGTTACAAGTCCTTTTACACCCCTGAATTCACTGCCTGTTAAAAAAAAAAAAAAACAGTGTAAGAGCTGCTAATGCTGTCATCTCCAGAATGGAGTCTGGTCTTCCCTGTCAGCAAGCTTATATAACCGGTTTCTTCAAAGGTTGGAGCTCATAAGCAATAGTTTTCACAAGTAAAACAGGCAGCAACACTCAGAAAACATTGCTATAAAATTGTATGTTTCAGGTTTTGTAAAAAAGTTGGCAAACGTGTATTATTTATTTATTTTTTTTGTATTTATATTGGTGCCTTTATGTTGTGGTCCTTTTCTCCAGGGTTGCCGAATGCTGAATCATAGCACACTGCAGTGAGGTTTATTTTCAGTTTATTTTTTGTATTGGAAAGGCATGTGAGCAACATTTCCTGTTTTCACTGGTGAGGTTTGTAGACTGAATAGTTTTCTGATGTGGTGGAAAGCTGTGATCATTTACACTTGTTATTCAATTGAGGTGATTTCTCAGGATGGCACTTTAAAACAATTATTCTACCTCCCTGTAAATGGGGTGAGACAGACAATGCTGTTTTGAAACCTTACTGTGAATTTCTATGCAGTAGCCACCCTAGGGCCAGATAGTCAAAACTTTGTCCCGGGGCAAAATTAGCACTGCACGGCAAGCAAAATTAGCCTGGAACCATTGGCACGCCATATTCATAGGAATAGCCCTGGGGTTAAATGAGTTGAATGTAGCATGCAAACATGGCTGAGCGTGCAGTGCAAAAATAGCCAGCAAATAAGACCGCACTGAATATAGCAATTGAGAGCAGTGCAAACTGCAGCAGCGGCCCAGTGCACACAATGGTGGAGTGAGGTAAGGCTGAATAATGTGGGCAACGTGTGTGCTAGCAAGGCAATAGAGCACAACAACAGCAAACAGTGCAGAACCATGTAATGGAACATTACAGTACTGTGCGGCGCTAACACATTTGTGCAGCACTGACACATTTGCCTGGCGCTAAAGTTTGTTATATTCAAAACTGCAATGCAAATTAGCCTACTTAGGCAATCCATGGGCAAACTGCCACATTAGCATCTCATTACAGCCTGCTTTGCATGTGGACTGCCCGGCCCTATAACATGGTGCACACAGCTCCATGTGTAGGTCCAACTGAAATTACAGGTTGGTAGCCATTTCTTTCTGTGCTCACAGCTCCACCTGTAGGTCCGACTGGTATTACAGGTGCTCACAGCTCACAGAACATTAGCTGCAGTCTTGGTTTGGACACAGATGCAAAGATTAATGTGGCCCAGAGGAGTAGCACTACAAGAACAGGTGGTCGTAGTGCATGCCAGAGTCAAATCGTTGTTCCTGCCACAGTGTTATCAGACGGTACAGTACTATAGTAGGCTCTACTGTGAGGTGCACAGCAATGTCTAGGGTGTGTCAGGCAACAGTGACTGGTGCTATCTACACAGTGACAAGCATAGCTGGAAGGTGTGGTCTGACAGTGGACACCACAGCCATACTGTCCTGTGACCCTCATGTGCTGCACCAGTGGCATGGGATCCCCACACTACCATACACATGGCTGTCCATGTATGCAGGGATCCCAGACAGGTGTAGGGTATGTGCCCCGGGGGGAGGGGCCACACATACCATCATACTGACACACTGCTGTCAGGAGCAGTCCCATCAGTGAACATGTGCACTGTGTGGATGGTCCCAGCCATGTGGCAGTACCTACTATGTGGTGCAGCCTGGCCACCTGTACACCCTCCATTCCCCCAGTGCGGCATGTGTCTGCAGGACTGTGTTGTACCCAGTAGGGGAACTGGAGGTGTGTGCTGCATGGATGCACTGCCATGGTGTCCACTGGGCGCTGGGGCACCCACTGATGCCTGGCAGGATTGTGACTGGTGCCAGATGATGGCGACATGGGCGGTGCCATCTGTGTGCAGTATGTCTCTTTCATGTATGTGTTCTGTTCGTTGTTTTTCATCACCTTGTTCACCAGGTAGGCACACTGGGTCGAGGCCCAGTGTCAGGAATGACCCAGAGAAACTAACTGTGGCCGAGATGCAACAGTGTACAATAAAGACATACAATGCACAACAACACACAATACGCAAATATCACATTAGGTACACGTTACAGTACATTATAGTACCATACAAATAGTTTGTTGCTGCAAGTGGAGTTCTAGCTCAGTTCTAAGATTTACATGAATGTTCACTTCACAGTACTGTTGAGGCATTGCATTCCACAGCCTGTGTGCCTCTGCATATGGAGTGGCCCAGGGTGGCCGTCTGCCCGCACTGCCTCCTCACTGGATGCATACAGCCTTGTTCTCTGTTGCTGCTGTGTCCATGCCCTCACCCATCCTGGGTTTGCCTGGCCTTAAGATCATCTTTTCATGGGCAGTAATTTGCGCCATGCTACATGTTGTGCTAACACACATTGCGTGGCACTATACTTTGAATATACAGCTACACCTGTATGCATGTCCCTGCCCCTCACTTTACGCCATGCATACATTATCTCATAGCATTGGTGCTATCACGTTGCGCCTGCGCTATTTGGCCTTTTGAATATAGCACTCCAGCGCAAATGTGGTACAATTGTGGTACAATCGATTTTGCGGCCAGGCGCAAAGTTTTGAATATCTGGCCCCTAGTGTTTTCTCCCTGACAGGCTGTTATTTAACCTATATTCAGAGTCATCTGTGTTGTATTCCACATTAAAATGATAATTTTACCAGGGCTAACACTTCACCACTAGCAGGAATTAACAGATATTAGGCCCCTGTTAAAACTTGTTATAAAGCAGACACTGACAAACAGTAGTGAAGTTACCAACATTATGCAATACTAATAGCAATACAATGCCCTAACAGACACAGTAGAGTAGCACCACAAATGGTATCAGCAGCCTGGAGGCATGCTGACTCAGCATTCAGTAACCCTGGAGAAATGGACCACATCAAAAAGGCACTAAAAATATGATTTTGTCTACTTTGTTTCAAAATCTGAAACACACATAGTTTTTATAGAAATGTTTTTTTGAACGTTGCTGCCTGTTTTACTTGTAAAAACTATTGCACATGATTTTTAAACTTTGGTGAAACAGGTCCTGTAAGCTTGCTGACGGGGAAGACTAGACTGTGGGTTCTGGAGATGACATCAGCAGCAGCTCTTCACTGAAACTTGCTTTTTTGAACAGGTAGTGAAATCAGGGTTACAAAATAGCCCATAACTTTAAAATGAAGTAACACAGAAACCTAATCTTTGGTATGTGATTTATTGGGGGTGTGCTTATTCTAATTTTGCAAAGTAGCACGTTTGGCTGGAGTCCCTCTTTAAGTCTTGATGAAGGAGGCTTCTACTGGGGAATTAATGCGGTCGAGTGCCTACAACCACCCAACCATACATTCCCCAGTAGAAGCCGACTTCGGAGTGGCTTAATGCACTTGTAACATGGCAAGAGCTGTTAAGGAGTGATTATTATTATTATTATTATTATTATTATTATTATTATTATTATTTTAATAAAATATAGAAATAAAATGTACGTGGATTCTATATTTTAGTCTTCAGAAGGACAACACATCACAAACACAGCAATATTTAGTATACTTATGCTGCTAAACATATACTGTACAGGCATAAACAACATATGAAGTGTGGTATTACACATTTCACATGTTTTTTCACATTTCCAAATAGTTCTTTCTAGGGACATGGATATGTTGTTCATCCACACTTATTGCAGGTATCCTTGCCGCTTTAAATCTTGCCGGAATGTCTTCAAGCTGGCTCCTCCCACCCACCCGAGTGATAAAACTCTCGGCTCCGCCCCATGACGCCAGATCTTCCTTACCACTTGGAGGCTCAGGTTCCCTCCTTTTAACGCTCTGCATATAAGACTGGTTCCTAATTCTTCGGTTTTCCGAATTTAAAAGTTTTTTGCTTAAAAGACTTCGGTCTTCTATCCCTCGCGGCTGCGATGGACAAATCGACTCCCGGTTTTCGGCGGTGCCCTTGCAGCAGAAGATGTCTCGGACGGATCCGCACTCCACGTGTGTGTACTGTTTAGGCCTCAAGCACGACCCGCGGGCTTGCGACCTGTGCTCTTCCTTCTCTGCCCTCGTCACCGAACCGTGCCGCCCGTTTACAACTAAGGCGCGGCGTTTCCTCGGTTAGTCAAAGGCCCGGTCGGTGGTTTCCGGCGGTGGGCTCGGTGGATCAGCTACAGCAGATGATCGCCTCGAAGAGGAGGCGGTCGCAGGCCGTATCTTCCTCGACCCTGCATTTATTCCACTTTCCTGGGTTCCTCTTACACAGCTTCCTTTAGGAGCTTTGTCTGTCCCTCTCCACTAGGGAGAGGGACCAACGTCTCTGGACCTTCTTCTTCTCGGTCCAAGAAGAAAGACAAGGTAAGTCTCTTATCGGCAGCTCTTAGGAGGCGGGAAGGTCCCTCTCCGGTTGTCGACCATCGACTTAGTCGATCGTTCGGCCGACCACTGGTCTCATGGTGTCCCGTCAGGTCAGTTGACCTTGACTCCCGTCGATGCAGTCGAGATCTTTCTCGACCCGTTGGATGGGTTGTTGACCCGGTGACAATCCCTCTCCCGGTTCCCCGGTGAGGAGTTGAGGATCCCGTGGGCTTGCCAGTGCCTCGGGTCCGAGCCCTTAGGTGTTCCCTGCGAGTCGAGGGAGGCCGGTTCCACCGTCCCCTCACTGCGACGTCCTCGGAAAAGCCGAGGGTTCTCTATCTCCAGTCTCGAACTGCTTGGCGGTCCAGCCGATCCGCCATGCAAAGCGGTCGGTCGGCACCTTGTTAAGCCAGCGCCGCCGCTCGTCCCTCTTCCTCCTGCTCGGATGAGGGAAGGCTTCACGCAAGTTGCATTGACATCTGAGGACCTCATGTGGCAACTCCTTCTGACCGGGAACAAGCGAGCGCCGCCTTCCCGGCCATTAAGTGGCTGTCACGGGCGGCGAAACAACCCCCCGTTTTACCCGAGGAGCCTGTTGTCAGGCCGGTTGTTCGGCCAAAACGAGCTGCTCCACCGATTCCGGTGGAACCTCTGCCTCCACAGCCACGGTTTGGGGCTCCAACCAAGAATTCTCGGTCGGCTCAGGGTCTGCCCCATAGGCTGTTGGTCACCCTCACTCCCGATTACCCTCGGCAGGTGGAGGGTGGCTCAGGCCTGAGGCAGCTCTTTGCGGACTCTTCCGAGTCTGACGATTCCTCCTTTTTCTCCAAGCGAGTGGACTTGGAGTCCTCTGGAGGTCAGTTGCTGGACGACAGCTCTTCGTCCTTCCTGGGGTTGCTCAGACTCATCTCTGAATCCACCGGGATGCAGCTCAAACCCGTATCCAAGGGGGCCAAGTATCCCCTCACGAATATTGGACAAGGGATTCCCCCTACGGAGGCCTTCCTGTGACTGAGGCCATTGTGGGCCCAGCCTTGGAGCTCTGGCAGCGCCCTGCTTCCTGCCCTGCGCCTTCGGCCAGGATGGCCAGGAAGTATCACGATCCACCGGTTCCCTATCTGGTTTCTCTGAACATCCCTCGGCCAAGGGTTAGTTACCGACAGCGTTTTCCGGCATGCGAGCAGCTGAGGGCGATGGACAAACCTCCCGACAAGGTCAAGAAATTGGACTATGCGAGGCGAAAAGTCTCGCTGCGTCCTCCCTTGGCCTTCGTCAGGCCAGCTCGGCCGTACTGATGGCACATTTTTCTCATGCCCTGTTGGGCTCCCTGGACGAGGTGGTCCCTCGTTTTCCGGCTGATCTGCAGACCACGGTTAAGCAGGTGCGGGACCAGTGCAGGGCAGTGGCCAAGCAGCAACTTCAGACTGCTTTGGACATCGGTGATTCATGCGCTAGGTCAGTAGCGGCTGCAGTGGCTATACGCCGTCGGGCATGGCTGAGGATATCCACCTTCACAGCGGATACCCAGCACAAATTGGCGGATGTCCCCTTCTTGGGGACCGACCTCTTCGGCCCTGGAGCGGAAGGCCACCTCCAGAGGATCGTAAAGTCCAATGCCACCTTGGACTCGGTATCATCCGCTCAGAGGGACAAGGGCCGAAGACCTCAACCCAAGCCCTTTCGTCCATCTGCGCCCCCCAGCACGCCCAGCCCAGCAACACCAGGGCCAGCAGGCTCGCGCTTAGTGTCCCAAACCCAAGCCTGCGGCTTCCTCCTCCAGGAAGCAGGGAGGTAAAGGCCCAGGTGGTCCCTCGGCCGGTCCCTCCTCCAAGCCTGCACAGTGATGGGTTGAGGGGTGTCGCCCGCAATCTCGTCACCTCACCCCAGGTTCCCCCCCCGTGGGAGAAAGGCGGCCTGATACTTCCTTTCCACCTGGTCTGCTATTACCACAGACAGGTGGGTGTTGGAGGTGGTAGGAAAGGGCCTGCCTCTGGAGTTCGAGCAGGCCCCACCCTTAAGAGCTGTCGCACCTCGGGGGGGCCTCGGGGTCCGAAGCCTCGCTGTCGGCTCGCCGAGCCGACATTGCTCTCCTCCTCGAGAAGGAGGTGATAAGAGAGGTGGCGGACCCTCCCTCAACCCGGGGTTCGTGTCCAGGTACTTCCTGGTTCCGAAACGGACGGGGGGGCTGGCACCCCATTCTCGACCTACACGACCTAAACAAGTTCCTAAGGTCTCGAACCTTCAGGATGGTCACTCTGGCTCAGATAATCCCATCCTTGGAACACTGCGTGTGGTTCTGCTCTCTGGACCTACAGGATGCGTTCTTTCACGTTCCTATCTGTCCGTCCCATCAAAGGCTTATCTCCAGCTCCCAGGGTCTTCACCAAATGCATGGCAGTGGTGACAGCATTCCTGCAGCGCCGAGAGGTCCGGGTTTACCCTTACCTGGACGATTGGCTGATAGCAGCCCCCTCCAGACAGGAGGTGGAGCGGTCCAGCGATCTGGCCCTCCAGGTTTGCTCTCAGGTCGGCCTCCTCATCAACGAGGCTAAGTCGGAACTCGAGCCGAAGCAGGTGATTCTTTTCATCGGGGCAGAGCTCGACTCTCTTGAGCCAGAGCACGGCTCCCGGCGGACAGGGCCGAGGTTCTTTCCTCCTTTGCCAGTCATTTCTGGTTGGGCAATTGCGCCCTGCCCGGGACTTCCTGCGCCTCCTGGGTCTCATGGCGGCCTGTACCAGCGTGGTCCGTTGGGCCCGCTGGAACATGCGCCCCTTCAGTGGGGGCTGGCCAGCCAGTGGTCCCAACACTGCGATCCATTGGACCAGCTAGTGACAGTGACCCAGGGGATGTGGAACGCTCTCCAGTGGTGGACCATTCCAGTTCATCTGCAGGAGGGCATCCCGTTTGTCCGCCCCGAGCCGACGGTCTCTCTGTCGACCGATGCCTCTCTGATGGGTTGGGGTGCCCATCTGGGGAACACAGCGCCGCGGCCTCTGGTCCCAGCGGGAGTCCGATGCCACATCAACCTGCTGGAGCTCGGCGGTCCGCTAGCTCTCACCGCCTTTGCTCCGTTTCTTGGGTCAAGTGGTCCGGGTCAGGCGGACAATACCACGACCATGTACTATCTAAACCGCCAGGGCGGGGCGCGCTCCATGTTCCTATGCAAGGAAGCTCTCCGCATCTGGTCACTGTCTGCAGCCTGGAGGCGGATCTCCTAGCCATTCATGTGGCAGGAGCCTCCAACACCCTGGCTGATGCCCTAAGCCGGATAGGGGCTGCGTCCCACGAGTGGTCTCTCCTGCCAGAGGTAGTACGAGATCTATTCTCCCATTGGGGCACACCTCAGGTGGACCTGTTTGCCTTCAGGGAGAATGCGAAGTTGAGGCTGTTCCATGCCCACCCCTCAGCAGGGCTCTCTGCAGGGGGATGCCTTCTCGAGGCCGTGGACCCCGGGCCTCTTCTACGCCTTCCCCCGTTCCTCTTGATGCACAAGGTGCTACTCAAAGCAAGGAGGGACAAGGCGCAGGTGATTCTGATAGCCCCAGACTGGCCCCGCCAGTACTGGTACCCAGATCTCCTCAGCCTCAGCTCCAGGCTTCCGAGGCAGCTTCCAGCTCGCCCTTACCTGCTCTCAGTCAGTCAGGGGAAGGTATTCCATCCGGACCTTCAGTCCCTGCACCCTGTGACGGCCTGGTTCCTGAGCCTAGGTTCCAGGCCTTGGGTCTTTCCGACGAGGTCCTCAACGTAGTTGAGGCGTCCCGTAAGGAGTCGACCAGAAAATGCTACGCCTTCAAATGGAAAAGGTTTTCCATTTGGTGTCAGGGCAAGGGCCTGGACCCTTCCTCCTGTTCCTTGGCGAGCATATTGGCCTACCTGTGGTCCCTTTCTCAGCAAGGGCTTAGGTCGACGACCCTTAAGGTGCACCTGGCAGCCATCTCTGCTTACCGGGTGCGGGCCGGGAAGCAGTCGGTGGCGCAGGAGAAGGTGGTCTGGCGCTTTTTCAAAGGCCTTGATCACATTTCCCCTCTGGTGCGAGAACCTCCACCTCCGTGGGATCTACTGCTGGTACTGGCAAAGCTCATGGGCAAGCCATTCGAACCAATGCACAGGTGTGAACTCTCTCACCTGTCGTGGAAGACCGCCTTCTTGGTGGCTATCCGTCAGCCAGAAGGATGGGAGAGCTCAGGCGCTCTGCATAGTCTCCTTACCTGGTCTTCCACAGGGACAAGGTTGTCCTGCACCCCGCCCGAAATTCCTTCGAAGGTGGTGCGGAGTTTCACTTTAACCAGGTGTTGACTCTGCCGGTGTTCTCTCAGTCACCTCGGAGGCCGAATATAGGCTCCATACTTTGGACCCTAGAAGGGCTAGCTTACTATAAAGGCGCCACGGCTGAAATTGAGGAGAGTTCGCCAGCTGTTTGTCACCTACACTGAAGCCACACCTGGCAGACCTGCAGCCAAGCGGATGATAGGCAGGTGGGTCACCTACTGCATAGATCTCTGCTATAAGTTGGCGGGCATGGAGCCTCCCAGAGGGATAAGAGCTCATTCTACCCGCCATACTGCTGCATCGGTGGCTGCTTCCAGGGACGTCCCTATCCAGGAAATCTGCAGGGCTGCTACCTGGAAGTCAACACACACCTTCATCACCCATCACCCATTACCACATCAACCTTGAGTCACGCCGGGATGGTGGTTTTGGGGCCTCGGTTCTACAGTCTCTCTTTCCCAAGTAAGTATCGGGGGTGTGCGCCTTGCCTCCCTCCTCCCGGAGAACTGCTAGGAGTCTGCCAATAAGTGTGGATAAACAACATATCCATGTCCCTAAAAATACAGGTTACTCACCTGTAACAGGAGTTCTAGGAATGGTATATGTTGTTCATCCCCTAACCCCGACCTCCCCGGCTTGACGCACAACCTGAGCTTCCAGCGGGCCAGATCTGGCGTCATGGGGCTGAGCCGAGAGTTTTACCACCCGGGTGGGTGGGAGGAGCCAGCTTGAAGACCTTCTGGCAAGATTTAAAGCGGCAAGGATACCTGCCAATAAGTGTGGATGAACAACATATACCATTCCTAGAACTCCTGTTACAGGTGAGTAACCTGTATTTTTACACTATATCCCTCGACATTTACCAGGAAGACAGTTTTCCAGGGTGCTCAGTGCTGCCATGCTGAATGCTGGGATGTATGCGGTTGCATTTTTGCATAGGTTACATCGGAATACATTCTACTGTTCTACAAACACGGCACTGTACTTTCTTTACATTGCACAGAAATGTGAGGCTTTTCTTTCTCCATTTTAAACAGCCCACTCTTTTTTTTTTTTTATTTTTATTTTTTTTTTTAAGTTGTTTAACCGGGAGTAGCACACTAAGCTGAAAGCTTTTTTTACAGGTGTGACCTGGGAGCACAGGGAAGTTAAGCGACTTGCTTAGGGTCACACAGTATGCAAGTGGAAGCTGTGGGTTTCAAACCCAGGTCTGGTCTGCTGGATGTCACCAGATTTGCAGCTCAGAGCCTTAAACCACTGTCCTATACTGCCACCCCTCTCTGAATCGTGTTTCTACAGCGCTGCTTACGGGTGTGTCAGTCTGCTCCGTCGTTCTCTGCAGCGCTGCCGTTTGTATCTCCACATTCACATTTAACTAGAAATGGACAACTGAGAGCAAGAGGGCCACTTTCTTGTGCCGTGTGGAGCTCCAACTTTTTATTTAGTTCGGGGATTTTACGGCCAAAGGGACAGTTATCAGCAAAAGGGGCATTTTATTACCAGCCCTGATACAGAGCGGATGCCTGTGGCATTGCACTGGCTTTTTTTTTTTTTGGATGCTCCGCTTTTTACAGCATATTTGATTTAATACAGCTGAAAGCCTCTCTCACTCCAATGTATCCCGCTGCTCACCTATTTCCCATGGAATGCTGTCACGCTCTATGCAGGATTGATTAAGCCTGAGCACATGATACAACTTGGACATGGCATTAATAATTTGGAGTGGGCATTACTTGGGAATTAATGCTGTGTCCAGCTTGTGTCATGTGCTCAGTTTGAGCCAGTCAGTCAGTTTACTCATTGTCGGACTCCTTAATTTTGCCATGTTACAAAGCCCCTTAATGATTTCCTTACCAGCTGTCTTTTCTACCTGCCTAAGACTAGTACCAATGGAATTCTAGTAACCCCAGGGGACTGGGTAGTTACACCTACATAGAAATAACACAGAAGTGTGAGAGAGAGACCAATAGAGCGATCCATACAGTTAATGAAGTACAGAGAAATGGGATCAAATTAGTACATTGTTCCGCATGGCTTAAGAGCCTTTCAAGGATTGTTCTGGGCTGTCATTACAGAAAAGAAATCATGGGGCTGATGTCATAGGACAGAGTTACAATGGTGTTGTAAGATATATACAAAATATGATTTCTTTTTGTTTTTACTTGATTTTGCACAGGTAAAAGTGTGATTGAGTAGGATGACATTTATGTCTGTTTTTGATAATGACCTTCTAGTAACAAGGTTCCTCCTGCTAAAACCAGTCGGTGTTCTGATGCTAAAAACATTGTAAAGGTAGTTATTTCATTTCATTTTATGTGTTTACCAGATAAGATCACTGACATCACAGTACCTTTTACATGGTCGACTTTGAGGTTAGTACATCAAACACAGTGTAAACTCGTAGCATATACAAGTACATGACAACAGGACACTATAAACAATCCCATTAATAATGCATTCTAATTTAAAAACATTTACAAACAAACACGGGGGAGACAGGACTCGGTTCAGATAGTAATTGAATCACTAGAAGCGAAGGTGGTTTAGTTGATGGTGGTTGGAAACAAAGGCTAGTAAGTGCAACTTCTGACGGTGCATCTATAATGTTAGAGAGTACTTCAGGTGTCCTTACCAGAATAAAACAAGCATGCCAATATTGCATAGAACTTGCCACAATGGCAGGGCAAATTGAGTTGTTAGGTGCCCATCCCAATGACGCTGGGTGCCGTGCAGTAAAACAAATGACAAACACTGCTGTGAATGAGGTTGGTACATCCAGAAGACTTGAGGTTTGATTCCCACAACCTCCGATTGCGTACTGTGCGACTCTGAGCAAGTCACTTGGCTCCCCAGTGCTCCCAGGTCACCCCTGAAAACAGGCATGTGTGCCTAGTGGGCCTTGCCTGGTCACCAAAGACTAAAATAAAAATAAAATAAATAACATAGCAAAAGAAAAAAAGAATGGTAGCAACTTGGAACACTAATAACTGTCAGCTGATCTCCCCGAAAGGACTTCTGATGGGACAGCGAGGATGCCTGCGACAGCGGAACGAAGGTGCAGATGATATTTGGATAGAAGGTCTTTTGAAGTAGTCAGGGCCCAGCTCACGTAGGGCCTTATAGGTTAAATTGTCTTGAACCGGATATGTCACCATACTGGCAGACAGCGCAACCCATGCAGCACTGGCATAACACGCTCAGACGGGGGGGGGGGGTTCAGTGATCAGCTGGGCTGTCCATTCTGCATGAACTGCAACAGATGTAAAAACTCCACAGCTGTCCCTGGGTATAAATTATTGCAGTAATCCAGTGTTATGGGGACAAATGCTTGAACCAGGATTACCAGGTCAGATGGCACTAAACAGAATTTAATCCAGGTGATAAGGAGGGTACCAAAGACTGTCATTACTTAACACGCATAGAAAAACTCTTGATGTGCCTTATTCATTTTATCACAGATCAGAAAAGAGCTGGAGAGGCCTACAGGAAACAGGATTGCTTTAAATGTGACCGTTGTCAAGACCTGCTGACTCCGGGGTGCACGAGGTTGGTTGCTGATAGAGAATGTTAGTTGACTAGTGGCTTTCATTAATCTCCAGCTCACCATCACAATATATTTAAATAGTAATGAAAATAGACTCCCATTCATTTCGCTGGGGCACCTCCCCACGCTGTCCCTTACTGTACTTCGTAACATGCCTCAGTGCGGTGGCATGTACATGAATAGGGAAGCGGAAGGGATCAACTGGCCACGTAGTTGGGCTAAACTATGATTCCTTCCAATTACATAAGGCTGCACATAACATTTTAAAAATGCCAGAAACAGACTATCACCAGCATAAGGTACAGTATCCTGTAAGTGATAACATATTCTACAAAAGGTGAAGGAATACTCTGATCATCCAGTCCAAATCTGAGACTCCAGTTCCTGTTTATTTCCCACTCCAGTATTCAGATCTCCCGCAAGCAAGCAAGTTTATTGTCGTTCGATATAAAAACCATTACAATTCCATACATAAATGGCACTTCCTAACGAAGTACCCACAATCATTAGAATGACAACATTATAAATCCACAAATTTATAAAATAAATGTTGAGCGTACAGTAATTAAAGGTACCACATTGAGGCAGTAGCCAAATTACCAGTTAACAATTCTACTTAATTTCATGATATTCGGCTCAGAGATCTGGAGTCCCGATACCAAAATTGGCTATTAAGTAAATAAGAGGCACTCTACTGTATATTCAGGGGTCCAACTTTTAAATGAGAACCATAAGGTTCCAGATGTGCTCAGGAGTCCGTTAATGGTTTGGAGGAGCTGGGAGCCCCAACTCTGCCCCAGATACTGTGTAGCCCATGTGGATTGATCATCTGTATCATTTTCCACCAACCACAGACGCTACGTCTTTAAGAAAAAACCCTTCAAGCAAAAAAGCAGCATCTGAAAATCTGTGCAACACTAAAACATCTTAGGAAGCTAAAACTTCACGATGAAACTTCTGGCTGATTTATATGACACTTTTGAAAATAACAAAAAGCCCATTCTTTCTTAAAGGGTAGGGCAATACCCCATAATTTGTCTTCTTAAGTCGCTGAAATAGCGCCTGTGATTTAAAAAAAAAAAAAAAAAAAAAGGCACATTGTCAGGGAGCACATTATTTTATAAAATTTTGTAATCTGCGCCATAGCTGCCTGGCTCAAACCCTCCGGAGTCCTTTTTACTTTTAGTTTTCAACCTCATCTCCTCTCCAAAATTGTATTGGAAGGATTCACCAAAATCCAACCATTTGCAGAAGAGTTTTAGTATATCAAAGCAGTATATTTTCCAAACGGTATTCTACCAGTATGGTAATTTACTGGCTCAGGCAGTTTAGTCTCAACAATCTATGGAGTCCATTCTGGCAAAACCTTTGGTTAAGTTTAAAAACCCATCACTCTCCCCTTGCTTAATTATATCAGCAGACGACTGCAACTTCTTCACTTGGCCAGCATTACCTGAGGAGGAGAGAAACACACACAAACACTCCTCTGAGCATAGTAACTTTGGCTCGAGATGGACAAATAAAATTTGCAATAGCCCCCCTAGGCAATGATATCATACCTCTTTTATATTTCAAGACAGCATTTCAGCACTTATCAGTGCTCAAGGACAAGCACTACAGAAGTCTCCGGCAGTTCCACACTGTTAGTCCCGGGTCTTCTGTTCATAACTGCAGCTTCGGTATCCCAATTCTCATGTTGCTCGAACTCTCCAGGCTTTTCAGTGAACTCAAAACTTTGCGATACTCTATTCAAGGCACTTCACTAAAATAGTGTGCCCATACTTTTACATATCGGCATTCCAGCTACCCAGCAGGATTCCAAAAAAGAAGCCGCTTTATTTAGAAAAGGGCTTCCTTTATCTTTCATCTTTCTTGCCCATTCTCTTTTCAGTTCAGTGATTACTCAAAAAATGCCATAGTGAACGAGCAGCCAATCCAGTCACTTTGCTGCACAGTGATTTTATTTGTAAAGGCACCAAAACACCAACCTTAATCTAAAATACTTCGCGGAACGCCAAATACCAACGTCCGACTGCAGATTACAAGGCATATATGCCTTACTTGTGGCCTCCGGAATAAAATTAACTTGTATTCAACAACTTCTCAGCAAAGCAGTTAAGGTCTCATTCATGAGACCAAATAAAATGAACCTTAAGTCCAACATCCGAGAAGCAAAAGACATACTATAGGAAGCGTGTTGCAGGGAGCGGAGCAGCATTGCGGTCATTTTGCTGCTCAGCCCTCTCTCACAGCTCCAAAAAAAAAAAAAAGTGCAAGTGAAGAATCGATCTCCCACAAAGATTAGTGTGGTGCCAGTAAAAATTTTTTCTTGTAATTCAACAATCACATTTTTGACTATATCCATTTTTTTTTTAATTTTTGACCTTTTACATGTGGGGAAATGTATGAGTTAATGCTTACTCGGATTCTATTTTTTAAATACAAGGTATAAGGAATAATGTGTGGGCACCCATACACAACAAGCCTGTGATTTCATCAAGGGGTTGAGGTACCAGTGTATAGACCTTGAGAGGTGAGGCTCGAGAGGTCCATGCTGGTATCTAAGCCCGAGATGGAAACACAAGAAGGTGTATGTGCACCTATATTTTATTTATTGAGTGCATGGTTAAAAAAAAAAAAAAACGAGCTGGCATTTTTTATGTTTGTTTTGTTTTGTTTTTTAACCACATGATAACGCTGAGGTACAGTGAGCGTAAAGCCAGGCAGTGTGAGTCTGTGCTAGGGAAATGCAGCAGCAGTTATTGATAGAACGTGCTCAATAAGGTTTTTAGAATGTGCGTAATAACTTTAGAATGTGCCCAACAAGGTTTTTGAGCTGTTTGAGTTCCGTGCACGATAAACCCTAACCACGCACTATGCATAAATAATATGGGTACCCACGTGCCAGTAATTTTGCTTCAGAGTTCAAACTGCATGATTTTTCCTTACTAGCTTAAAAAAAAAAATTGCAATGCTGATAGCCTTCTAATATAAAATCTTTTTCATCTAGTAGCCAGGTTCCTTGGAAGAGCAAAATATAGTTAGTTACCTTTTTTATCCAGTCTTTGTCATCTTTTTTTACTGCAAGCCCTGCAACATTTCTAGACAGAAGGCCAGTCTCTTGATTTATGTTCCTGTTTTGTCTGTCTGAAAGTTATATATCTGATTCTGAACTTGACTCGGCAGAAGTGTTTAGATCTGTTAGGTTAACAGAATCATCAGATACCAATGTTTCCTCACAGCTACTCTCTAGAATTAAGCAAGCATTAATTCGAACTCCCTTGCTTGTTCTACCTTTTAATTACTGAAATATCATATGCCTCCTCTGGGGTACCAAAGGAGTATTCCATCTCCACAGGTTTCAAGTAGTTGGTTATTCTTGGTTGAGATTTATTTGTTTTATTTTCTTCTTTCTTTTCCACTTTAGATTACTTTCCAGCTTCCTGATTCTTACCGTTCTTGTCATTCCTTCCCCTTTGTTCCTTGTTACTAGAAGTACAACAGTTGACTTTAGTTAACACCCCCACCAAATCTTTAAATTGTTTCTTGGAGTTAATCGGACCTCTCCGATTTCTGCCGATCCGACGGTTACGCAAATCCAATCCCCTATTGGGGGGAGCAGTAAATCCATATACTGAGCTGATGTCATTCCATTTAAAGAGAATTGCTGACCTATCTTAGAGCAACTACCACTCGCACATAGTGCTGGCTGCCCTCATCAGCCATTATTCTGTCCTGGTTTTACTCCATAAAAGCAGCCCATACCTTAATAATATGCCTTGTAACTTTAATTAATGCACTGGAAGCCCTCCGTATTCTGAGTATCTGGGTTGATCCACCACGCCCTCGTGCTCAAGCGCATAGAGACGTGTTGCCAGAGAGAGCGTGGGGGCGCACCCTATTCAGATGAATGGGGCTTGATTTCTCATTTGATTTTAAGCTTAAAAATGGTCACTTAGTGATTGATTAGTTAAGGACACTGCTCTACTAACGTGGCCCTTGTTAGTCGAGCGGTGTCCTTTATTAATCGCTAAGTGACCATTTTAAAGCTTAAAACTGAATGAGAAATCAAGTCCCATTCATTTGAAGGAGGCGGCCCCCGAGCTCTCCCTGGTCACACGTCATTATGTGCTTGAGCGTGAGGGTGTGACGGACCAGCCCGGAGACTCAGAATACGGAGGGCTGCATTAATTAAAGTTACAAGGCATATTATTAAGGTATGTGCTGCTTTTATGGAGTAAAACCAGGACAGAATCACGGCCGATGAGGGCAGCTACCACCATGTGCGAGTGGCTGCCTTACATCGGAAATTTCCTTTAAAGTTAGATGTCACTAATGTCACTAATGCATCAGGAGCAGACAAGGCAGTTGCCCATAGGTAGCTCCTTATAGTCCAGTATAAGTTTAGATCCCACTGCCCCCTTACAGATACTATATGTCATTACTTTTAATGACGTATGGTTTTCTGTTTTAGTTTTTGGCAGAGCATACATATAAACAGTGGATAGTATATTCCCTTTCCATAGTAAGTTTTCCTTTTTCCACTCCCCTCCCCCTGACTGGGGTCTTGTCATTTTTAGTGCACTTTTTTATCTCCCTGGTCCTTTTGGCTTTCCCGTCCGTTAGATGTATATGTAGCTTGCTTAACACTGAATTTGCATTTCCCTTGGTCCTGCATGTTACCTTTCTTGTTCATCAGAGCTATCTGAATGCTTAACTATACTTTTACCCCCTTTTTTTTAACTCTTTTTCATCAGTGTGGTATTTACCACCTAGCAACACTTAGTTTCATTCAGATAAGTTGTCCTAGCGGGGCCCTGCGCCAGTTTCTTACTTGCAACTTTTTCACCACCCTGTTTATTCACTTCCTCCAATAATTGATCTAATTCTGTGGCTTCCTGATTTGCAGCCTGTTCCATTATTTGTTATACCTTTTATGAACATTATTTTCCCAAGTGTGTGTTTATTTTTTTTTTATTTAAATTTTTTACTGTCTGCGCACCGGGGGCGGTAGACTCTGCCCGAGCCACCCAACCCTGAGACCCCCCTCCCCATGGCTTGCCCCCCGTGGCGGGGCCGGGAAGGGAGCTTCCTCCCCCTCCCCCCCGCCCGGAGCACAATCAAAATCTGGGGAGGCAGCGGTGGAAGACCAGTGGGACGGAGTCGAGGCTTCATGAAGCCCCCCAGCTACCATTTTCCATTTTTTCTGGTGAACCCCTCCCAATGCAGGGGTACGCACATGCCCGTTTGCTGGCAACTTGCCCTCCCAGTCTGCGCCAGCCCCCACCAGAGGGCAGCCAACAGGCAGCATGACAGTCCCTTCCCGAGAGAGGAGAGCAGTCCTCTGGATGCTCAATCCCCTCTCACCCCTGCCAAACCTTGATGGCCCAGGCTTGTTCCTGAACCTGGGTCGCCGCATGGCACGAGGTGTAGCGTCCAGTGCCTCAACCTCCAACCTCCACCATCGGGCCAACTATCTTCCTGAGTCTTTCTAGAATTTTTCCTGTCCCCCATTCCTTTAAGCATTCAATTATTTCCTTTACCAGCATGTTATTTTTTAATTAATTTCTTATGTCCTACAAGATAACGTCTTATTTGCAGACACACGAGGCAGTAAAGAGCCACAGATCCTCATGACTCCAGCATTTTCCCTCAATTCCACACAAGTCCCTAGAGTTAGCTTGTTATTTTACATGCATCCTTATTCGATGTCGTAATCTCTGGTTTACCATTAGTAGAGTTTACCCACCATGACCATTAGCAGTGATTTTGTTGTGAACCATCATTCTTAGACAGAACTAATAACTTAATTAAATAAATAAGCAGGTAAAAACAGACAAACTCAAACTGTGAATTAAACTATACCACCAAATAACTATAAAAATAAATGTGTCTGAAATTAATACCTAATAAATACGTGCTCTACTTAAAAACAAAAGTGTGTATAATAATAAGTCTTTTGAGAATTGAGAGATCTAGTTCATGAGAATTACTATAGTTCAGTGTTATAATATGTTTTCGTTGAGATAGACTGACTCCTGTTGCCATCAAGTCCACACAAGAAGGAGCAGAAAGCATGTTAATACAGTGTTTCCTGTGGCTTCAAAGCTGTGCAAAAGGGGAGTCGTCTCAGGACAGAAGAATCACATTCAGTCCTCTTCCTCCAGCATTTAAATTTCAACTGGATAGGATCATAAGAATGAAAAGTTTGATCCACATTATAGGTAGGGTACATATGGGTTATAAAATGCATAAAAAAAGAATACAGCAGTACAGTTATTTACTTTGCTGGGTCCGAGATACTTCTCAGCCAGAGTAGTAAACTCCAAATCTCTGGTACCCAGTTGTATTCAGTAGACTCTAAAGACGAAGAAGAATCTGCTTTAAAGCAGAGGCTACCGCCATAAAAAACAAATCATTTAAGCAAATAAAATCGTGCTGATTACTTGGGTGGGGGGGACTATCACTGTTGGTTTGGACTCCTTGGTCTTCTCATGTTCAGATGTCTACTGTGGTAGGCAGAACACAATCTCCTATCTGTATCGATGATGTATCTGCAGGGGTCCATGAGCACCACAGCAGACAGGCTCAGTAGGCACCACATCCTTCGAAAGGAATGGTCTTCTCCATCGTCTTGTTTTTCTGGACCTGATGAGGTGCTTCTTTGGACCACAGATAGATTTGTTTGTGAATGGTCAGAAGAACAATCTGTACAAGTTTTGTTCACACCTGCCAGAGCTGGGAACCTATGCGGTGGATGCTTTCAGCCTTCACAGGTCAGGGATCTTCTTCTATACCTTTCCACCAAGTGATATCCCCCCAAAGTAATCAGCACGATTATCTGAGGCTTGTCTCAAGTACTCCTCGTAGCCGGTCACTGACAGTGAAGTTCACAGCTCGTCTCTCTTCTGTCTCTCTCTTGACCGGTACTCACTACATGCTGCTTCTTAGGAAGACGTCTCTCACAAGGATTACAAGGATTAACTAGTCCATCACCACAGACTGTAGCACCTGAATCTTGCGACTTGGACCAGGGAACTTTGTTTCAATATGGTTACTCCAAGGACATACCAAATACCTTTCATGTTTTAATGTATTTATATTACTTCAAGATGGTTATATTCTGTATACTGTACTTCTGACTTTCTTGTTTCCCATCCCCCAGGTTACATTTATAAACAAGATTTGTTCTTCATCTCAGTATGTTTACCTGGTAAAACCATTTCTTTTAAAGATTTTTTTTTTTTTGGTGCATGAATTTAGTGCTTGTGAATGTGTTGACTTGACAACACTGGAACCTGAAATCCTCTATTTATCCACTGACGGGAACAGCATGGACAATGGCAGTAAGAGCTTCCTCCACACTGCCCAGCCAGTGTGCCTTAACCCTACCATGGAGGGCAACCATGTAGGTGAGAGGGTAGTTCATACTCAATGCCCATTCAATTCTTGGCCTCTCATGTGAGACTGCCAACAAGGGTGTCTGTTAGGGGCAGTTGTGGTTGTGGTTTTGTGATGTGAACACCTGCTCACTGGGAACTGGACTGAGACCACCACAACTCATTTCACATTGGTCACTGAACAGCCCTCAGGTGATGGTGGCTTTCAACCACTACCAATTTGTGCCGGGTTTCAACCCATGATCTAAAGGTGAAACCGTTTCAATAAATAAAAATATGTTGGCCCAGTGGCGCAGAGGGCTGAGGCGCTGGATACTTTACCTCGCGTCACACCGGCAACCTGGATTCGGGAACAAGCTTGGGTCATCGGGGGGGTTGGCAGGGACAGGAGAGGATTGAGAGTCCGGAGGACTGCTCTCATCTTCTTGGGGTGGGTGGGTTGGGCTTCCCGCTGTTTCACAACTCCCAATGAGGAGACTAGGGTATCGCCACTAGTGAGAGCAACACGTGGGGTATGGAGGCACTGGCAGACGTCCTGCGGGTGGGAGCGGAGGTCACCCGTTGCGCGCTGGACGTCCTTGCATGTCCCTGCCTCCGGGACCGGAAACAAGGAAAAACCCTGGCACCTGGACAGGTGAAGGTGGGGCCAGTGGACGACCCCCACACCCTCTGCTGGGTCCGACCTGGCTGGTCTCTGACTCTCCTCCACTCCCAGCAGGCCTTCTAGATCCTAGATAGAGCACTGGAGGAGTTAAAGGTGGTCCCACCCCAAGGGGCTCGGAGTCGGTGGGCTGGGCAGTCAGTGGAGTCGGGGGAAGAGTATTTCCAGTGGAGAACCAGTCAGGAGGCCATCAGGCTGGACGGGACAAGGTCAGTCCGAGTGCCTCACTGGAGAGAGGTCTAAGGGACCGGCAATCGGAGGATTAAAAAAAAAAAAAAATGAATAAATAAAAATACCACCGGATCTGGAAGTACTGTCTTATGTGTGGGTCCAGGAATCCTCTTAGGTCTTCCTTGCCATGGTGACTTCTTTTTTTTTTTATTATCTGTTTTTCCGCCCCCGTGCTCGCTGGTCCTCCACTCCTTCAGGCTCCGCCAAGTTCCTCCTGACCTCTTCTGTCCTTGCCCGGCCCTCCTCTTGTCCCCAGATCGCAGCCGATCCCCGGGATATCCCGGTGTGTCCCTTCACCGGGCGGGTCCCTCTCCTCCGAGGGGGAAAGCACCGGGGGGGAGGACAGCCCAGCATGTCCTTTGTCTAAGGCCCGGGGATGCTGCTGGGGAACAGGAGGCACCGGGAAGGCACTGGAGGCCCCAGGACTAGAGAGCCGTCATCTTGGAGGGCCAGCGAGCAATTTTTCCTGGCTTTCTGTTGGGGGCAGCGTAGTGACGTCATGGCATACGCCGACGTCCGCTCCTCCCCCAGTTAGTACTAAGTTGTGCATCCTGCGATGCTCCCAGCCTCCGCTAGGAGCCAGCAGGTGCCGGACCAGACCCCTACCCTCCCCCCGGAGAAGGAGAGCTGTCCCTGGGACGCTCGATCCTTCTCCCCTGGCCGGCACTCCAGTGACCCGGGTCCGTTCCCGAACCCGGGTCGCTGGCGTCGCAAGCGGAAATCCAACCGCTGCGCCGGCAGACCGGCCATGCCATGGTGACTTCTGTGCTGGCTTTTCTCCAGAGGAGCTTTGATTTGGGACATGCACCTGCCACTATTATGGCACATGGAACAGCTCATGGAGCTCTCTAATGCTGCATGGACAAAACCTTTAGGATCGCACGCTCATATGACCGTTTTTTTTAAGACAATTTTACTGCAACATCCTGTGATCAAGAAGAGGGTACCGTCTTGGGATCTTACCTTAGTACTTGGTGCCCTTGCCAAGGCCCCCCTTTTCTCTGAACTTTATTTTCTCCCCAGCTTTGTTTATCCCCAGAAACATAGATGCTGTCGGCAGGAAAGGACCTCCTGCCCCACCTAGTCTGCCCTAAACTCCCTACCTACTGTTCTGCCGTACACCCGAATTTATCTTTGACTGTACCACCCCAGCCCTGTTTCTAAGGTCCTGCTATGTCTATCCCATGCATGTTTGAAACCTGTTACTGTTTTGGTGCCCACCACCTCCACTGGGAGGCTGTTCCAGGCATCCACCACCCTTTCGGTGAAGAAATATTTCCTCACACCCCCTCCAAGTCTCCCCGTTACAGCTTCATATCATGCCCCCTTATCCTTGAGCATCTTGTTCTGTGCAACATGCTACCCTCCTGAACCTTATTGATACCCTTGAGGTATTTGTATGTTTCTATCATGTCCTCTCTTTCTTCCTTCCAGTGAGTACATATTTAACTCCCTGAGTCTTTCCTTGTAGGGCTTCTGATGCAGGCCATGTACCATTTTGGTTGCTCTTCTGTCTACCGCCACCACCCGGTCTATGTCCTTCCTGAGATGGGGCTTCCAGAACTGGACGCAATAATCCAGGTATGGCCTCACCATTGATGTGTGCAGGGGTAACACTACTTCCCTTTTTTAGCTGATGATACCCTCCTCATGCACCCTAGCATCCTACTAGCCTTTCCCACTGCCTTATCACACTACTTTGTTAACTTCAGGTCATTGGATATCATGACCCCCAAATCCTTTTCCTGTTATGTGGTTGATAACAACCCGCCACAATTGATATGTTGCCGTTGGGTTTCTGTGTCCTATGTGCTTAATGTAAAATGTTTTGGTGTTGAAGCCCAGTTGCCAAACCCTTGACCAGTCTTCCAACTTTTTAGATCTTCCTTCATTCCCCCCATGTGTCCAACCTGTTGCAGATTTTTGTGTCATCTGAAAATGGGTATACCTTACCTTCCAACCCCTCTGCAATGTCACTAATAACGACATTAAAGAGGACCAGTCCAAGTACTGATCCCTGAGGCACCCCGCTGGTTACCTTACCCTCCACCAAGTGAACTCCATTTACCACCACCCTCTGAGTTCTGTTACTTAGCCAACTTGGTACCCATTTTACTATCTGTGGACCCACTCCCAGGCTGCCTAGCTTGTTTAACCAGTCTTTTGTGTGGAACAGTGTCGAAGGCTATATTGAAATCCAGGTAGGCCACATCCACAGCTCCTCTCTGATCCACCTCCTTGGTAACCCAGTCAAAAGACTCTTATCAGGTCAGGGCGCTAGAGAGCCAAGCATCAGTCTGGACATGTTTCACATCGGCTTTTCCTAGGACATGACTTTTGGCCTTAATATCCTAATTAAAATAGCCTTTTTCCCTACTTCAGCTGCAAATTCGGATTCCGCTATCCAAAACAAACAGATCGGTACCAGACTTTAACATGGGGCGCCAGAAAGGAATGGCAAGTGGTCAAACTTCAAAAACTATGCAGCAGTCCCAAACTTTGATGCAGCAACCAGGCCTGGACCTTGCCAGTACTTCAGGGGAATCGCCGCCTTGGGAACGTGTTTTGAAGGCAGTAGGCCACATAGATAAGAAAGTTGAAAATATTCTGGAAACACTGGGAATGCAGGACAAGAAACTTGAAACAGCAGTCACCACAGCAAAGGATGTGGACGAGAGAGCCATGCGTACACAGGCAGCGGTTGCCCAACTTACCACCAAGAACTCGCGCCTCTGAGCCTGCCTCGAGTCACTGGAGAATACTGGCCGGACCATGAATATCCGCATGATCGGCCTCCCCGAGCGTACGGAAGGTAAAAACCTGATCACTTTCTTGAGGGCATTGCTTATGGACACTTTAGCGAAGATATAGGGTCTGATGGCTCAGACATTCAAGGAGCCTGTCGAGTTAATTTCAGAACTCGCCAGTTAAACCACGAAAACCCCACACATCATCATAATTGTCACAGCGGGAATGGAGATGCAGGATCGTCTACTAAATTAGGCTAGACTGAACCATCCAATTCAGTATGATGGTTATGAGATCAGATTTTTTCCGGACTGATCATTTGCTACTCGCAGCCACCGGAAGATGTTTGATCCATTAAGGCAGCAGTTGAAAGCTGTGGGAGTTGTAGACTCGCTCCTTGCTCCTGCGAGGCTTCACATAACCTATGGTGGAAAAACATTTCAATTTTCAGACCCTAATGAAGCAAAAAAGAGTGTGGACAAGATTACGGCCAAATTTCGTTCGGTGATACCAGATTCTAGAGTGGAGGAACTCGACTCAGAATCGGATACCTAGGGCTTCACTCCGAATTCTTGCTTTCTGTTTCAATCTGGCTGACTTCTGTGCATTTGGAGCTGGATTTATTTATCTTTCTATTTATTCATCTTTTGGATCTTTTCACTCACTAAAATAGTCGGACTGACATACAGAAATAATATACGAGCCTGAAGCTTATAAGGGCCTCTCCATTGGTGTGGTATGATGACCTCTCCTTTGTAACTCGAGGAAGTCCAACCCCAAAATCCTTTTTAGGAACGAGTTGATTTCTTAACTGGGGTAGTGGAGGAATAATGTTGAGATTAAGCACTAAAAGTCACATGCTGTTCTTGCTTCTAGTTGAAAATTGGGCATGGAACACACATCTCCTATGTGTTGTACGTTTGGTTAAGTGGAAATAGTGACTATTGTTGGGTCACATTTGTCTTCTGTTTTACACACATTCCTTAGTATTCCACATGACGTAGCTTGGTTGGCATATCTGTTAACAATTAGTACTAATTCCAAATGATGGTTTCCCGGAATGTGGTATCAATTGTAATAGGTTGTTCTATCTGGGTGTTAACATGACTGTATATGGTATGTTCTGTCCTGGATCTATTAATGTACTTGTTACTGCTTGTTCAGTGTTTTAAAGCTCAATAAAAAGAAAGATGATTAAGAAGGTCCTGCAATCCACTGTTCTAGGGACGTGGATATGATGTTCGATCCACACATTTTGGCAGTGTCCTTTCCCCTTTAAAATGTGCCGGAAAGTCTTCAAGCTGGCTCCTCCCACCCTCCCGGGTGGTAACTCCCCTAGCACCGTCCTGTGATGCCAGTTCTTCCTTTCTGCTAGAAGAAGAAGGTTCCCTCCTTATTGCTCTTGCGTATGGCCCTTTGCCTTTTTTTTTTTAATTACTCTTTATGCTCCTTACCCTGCGTCCATTCTCCACTCCTTCAGGGGACACACATCGCAGTATCCCCGCTCCACAACCTGTCTGGTCTCCCACCAAGTCCCCATGAAGCCTTGGCTATACCCCCGGGGCAGGTACACCCTGAGACGGTCAGCTTTCGTTGTACTTCCGACGGGTTGCCAGGCAGGTGCAGGCAATCGGGGTCTCTGCATGGTGCTCCACCATCTAGGAGACTGGTCGCCAATTTTCCCTTGTTCTGGGGGAGTGGTACGCACCCTGATGTCATGGCGTCACCGCCGACATCACCACTCCCCATCCCCTAGTTGTTACTCTATGCTTGCTGTGTCCCCGGTTTCCGCCAGAGGCCAGTCAAGTGCCGAGCGCAGACCCCCCCCCCTCCCGGGAGAGGAGAGCTGTCCATTGGACGCTCAGTCCTCTCCCTCCCTTGCCGATCCCCAGCGGCCCGGGCTTGTTCCCCAACCCGGGTTGCCGGCGTTTTGCGAGGTGTGGCGTCCAGCTCCTCAACCGTCAGCTCCACTGGGCCAGCTCCCTTTGCTATTTTTTTGCTTTAGTCATTAAAAATTACTTGTTCATTTATTGTTTATGCCGTCACTATGGACGACACAAAGTCCTCTCCGGGGTTCTGGAAATGCAGTTGTGGGCAACTTGTTCACGATCGGATCTGCACACCTCATGCGTTAACTTCTGGGTCACGAGTACGATGTCCAGGCTTGCATCCATTGCTGTTCGTTTCTACTGGCTACCTTGGAATATCACTTCACCCGCCTACTCCTTGGCTATCCGGTCGACAGGGATCTGCCTGTTTGTTCGAAGGACGCTCATTGGGTGGTCTCCACGGCTGCGGGTGAGCAACTTGCAGCTTTTGAGGAGGCTGCGGCCCAGGCCGCAGCTCAGTCCTCCTAGGCTTCGGCCTTTTTGCTGCTCCCTTTGGGTGCTTCCTTTTCGGGGGCATTTAAGGACTTGTGCCAGTCCCTATCCACCCTTGGGCAGGCTCCTAAGGGCATGAAGTTGAAGAAAAAGGACAAGGAGAAAAGAGACCAAGCGGTCTTGCTGACGATGCATTGGCATCGGGGCCGCTCTTGAGAGCCTCCTCCGATAGCTGGAGCACCCGGCTTTGGCCAGTGCCTCGCATTTTGCCACTGGCTCCACGGTCTCCCCATCAGGCCAGCTGGCTGAGACTTGGGTTGACATTGCGGCCGAGATTTTTCTTGACCCAGTCAATACTTTGTCTGCTGAGGAGGTTGAAACCTCCCTGTTCGGGACTTCGGTTCTGACATTCTTGGGGGGGGGGGGTAGGGTAGAGACAGGGTAGCGTGCTGTTCTGCAGCTCCCCACTCTGGAGCCTCAGGACCTGGAGAGGGCTTGGTCTTCACCGGCACACTCTGAGACCTGCCGGCGGTCTCGGTTGAGGTCCCACTCCATAAGCCCAGACTCAGGCAGCCGACGTCGTTCGTGACACTTGTGCTCTAGGCGTTCGGGCAAGTGGCACTACTGCTATTCCTCATCCTCCTCAACTTCGGGCGAGGAGAGGCAAGGGCGCAAGTTGTGTCTGTGCTATGAGGATCTTATTTGGCAACAGCTCTGGCTGACCTGGATCAAGCCGATCCTGGCTTCTCCGGCCCTTCCTTGGATGCCACTACTGGAGCCGCAGCAGACCACACCCCGGCAGGAGCCGGTTTGTATGGTCCCAGCATTGCCCTCTCCTGCCTCTCTGCCAATCCTGGAGGAGCTGCTGTCTAAACAGCCGATGACCGGCATTCCGACTGAGGTCACCTGGCTTAGCAAAGGATTGCCACATCTGCTGTCAATCACCGTCACCCCACACTGCCGTCGCTGGGTGACTGGGAACTCAGGCAGTCGACCTCTTTTTTTCATGATTTTTCAGAATCTGAGGGGTCCTCCCTCCACTCTCATCTATTGGATGTGGAGTTAGGGGGAACTTGTCAACAGATCAGGGCCCTCACTTCCTTTATGGGCCTGCTCTGTTCGATTTCCAAGTCGATGGGTCTCAAGCTGGAGCCCATAAGCGGAAACAGTACCCCACTCACTGAGATCCTAGGTGAAGCTTCTATGGAGGCTTTCCCAGAGCAGAATGCCATTCTCGGTCCTGCCCTGGAGCTGTGGCAGCATCCAGTGTCTTGCCCTGCGCTGTTGGCCCAGATGGTCTGCAAGTATGCGGTCCCTACTGGATCCCTATCGGGATTCATAGAGCATCCCTCGGCTGAGGGACTAATAGCTGACTCAGTTTTTCAGCACACGGGCAATGAGGACGTGGAACAAAATCCTGACAAGGAGTCCAAGAAGCTGGACCATATGGCAAAAAAGTGTATGCTGCCTCTTCACTCAGCCTTAGGCAAGTGAGGTCAGCCCTTTTTGAAGGCTTATTTCTCATATGCCCTCTTGGGGTCCCTGGATGAGGTGCTCCCCCACCTCCCTGCAGACCTGCAAACCACAGTCAAGCAGATACGGGACCAGGGCCACACTGTTGCAAAGCAGCAGTTCCAGACGGCCATGGATCTTGGTGATTCTTGCGCTCGGTCAGTGGCCGTGGCAGTCTTGACTGCGCATCTGCACGTTCACAGCGGATACGCAGCACAAGTTGGCAGATGTGCCCTTCATGATAACTGACTTGTTCAGGCCCGGGGTGGAGGGGTACCTCACCAGGATTGAAAAGTCCTGTGCCACCTTGGACTCGGTGACTTCTACCCAGAAGGACTCTAAGGGCTCTAAATCCTTCAAGAAGAAGCCCTTTCAGTCCATCTCTGCCTGTGTGGCCAAACCTGCTCAGCCCCAGGCTGGTCAGCAGCAGGCCTGGTGCCCACAGCCCAGGTCCATGGCCATGGTCATAAGGAAGCCTGGAGGTCGTGGTTCCGGTGGTCCCTCAGCCAGGCCCTCTTTCGCTTCCAAGCCTGCCCAGTGACTGGATGGAGGGGTGCCCACTCCACTCGCATCTTGAATGTCTTGGGTCCTCCCATAGGTGGCCAGCTCTGCCACTTCCTTTCTGCCTGGTCCGCTGTTACCATGGACAGGTGGGTTCTTGAGGTGGTTGGACAGGGTCTGCCTCTGGACGTCAAAGCTTACCCACTCAGCTGAGCCCACGCCTCACAGGAGGACATGGTGTCCTCGACATTCAGTTCGGCCCTTTGGGACATCACCCAGCTCCTTTGCAAGGAGGTAGTGGCTTCCATCTCAGACTCTCCACCTCAGCCAGGGTTCGTCTCCAGGTACTTCCTGGTACTGAAATGGACGGGAAGCTAGCACCCCATCTTAGATCTGCATGACCTGAATAAGTTCCTCAGATATCACATCTTCAGGATGCTAGCTCTGTCTCGGATCATACCATCTTTCGAGCAGAACATGTGGTTTTGCTCTCTGGATTTCCAGGACGTGTTCTTCTACGCTGCCTCACTGGCAGTTCCTCAGCTTTTGAGAGGAAGGGATTCTTTACGAGTTCCAGGCCATGCCATTCAGCCTGTCCTCGGCTCCCAGGGTCCTCACCAAATATGTAGCAGTGGTGGCTGCCCACCTAAGGTGCCGGGAAGTCTGGGTATAACCCTGCCTGGACAATTGGTTCATTGCGGGTCCCTCTGGGCAGGAGGTGGAGTGGTCCAGGGATCTGGCCCTCCAGACCTGCGTCTTTCTTGGCCTCCTGGTCAATTCCTGGTCAGTGAGGCCAAATAGGAACTTGGGCCCTCGCAGGTGATCCACTTCATCTGGGCAGAGCTCAACTCTTGCAGAGCCAGGGCTTTGCTCCCGGCAGGCACAGCAGAGGTTCTTATCTCCTTTGCCCGATCATTTCTGGTTGGACAGTTTCGCCCTGCATGGAACTTCCTGCGCTTATTGGAATATATGGCGGCCTGCACCAGCATGGTCTGTTGGGCCCACTGGAGGATGCGCACTCTGCAGTGGGAGCTGGCCAGCCAGTGGTCTCAGTGCAAGGGTCACTTCAACCATCTGGTCACTGTGACCCAGCGGATGTGGGACACACTGCTATGGTGGTTAGTCTTGGAGCATCTGCAGGAAGGTATCCAGTTTGTCTGCCCAGAGCCAGTGGTCATCTTGATGACCACTGCCTCTCTCATGGGCTGGGGAGCCCACCTGGGGAACCACAGAGTCCATGGGCTCTGGACCCCTGAGGAGTCCAAATGCCACATTAATCTGCTGGAGCTCAGGGCGGTTCAGCAGGTGCTGACCAAGTTTGCTCATCTTAGGGGTCAGATGGTACCGGTCCAGATGGACAACACCATGACCATGTATTACCTCAACAAGTAGGGTGGCAAACACTCTCTTCCGCTGTGCAGGGAAGCTCTCTGCATCTGGACCCTTGTGCACCTCCTGGGGGACGATCTTCTGGCCATCCATGTGGCCGGTGTCTCCAACCAGCTGGTGGACGCTCTCAACTGGGTGGGCGAAGCGTCTCACGAGTGGTCTCTCCATCCTGAGGTAGTTCAGTCTGTTCTCCCACTGGGGCACCCCTCTGGTGGACCTGTTTGCCTCTCAGGAGAATGCCTAGCTGAGGCTGTTTTGTGCCTGCCTCATTCAAAAGGGAACGCTGCAGGGGGGAATGCCTTCTCGAGGCCCTGGACCCTGGGCATCCTCTCTGCCTTCGCTCCATTTTCCTTGATCCACAAAGTGCTGCTCAAGGCGAGGAGGGATGAGGCACAGGTGTTCTTGGTGGCTCTAGACTGGCCACACCAATTCTGGTACCCCGATCTCAGCAGCAGACTCCCGATGAGTCTCTCTCTCTCAACCCGGACCTGCCCTGATCCATCAGGGGAAGTTACTCCACCTTGACCTTCAGTCCCTGCATCTGACAGTCTGGTTCCTGAGCGACTAGAATTCCAGGCTTTGGGTATCTCTGAAGATGTCCTCAACGTGGTAGAAGCTTCTCGGAAGTAGTTGACCAGGAAATGCTATGCCTTCAAATGGAAGAGGTTCTCCATTTGGTGCCAGGGCAAAGGGACTGGACTCTTTGTCCTGCCCTGTGGCTAGCATCCTTGATTACCTCAGGTCCCTCTGTCAGTCATGCCTTATGTCGATGACCCTTAAGGTGCACCTGGCAGTCATCTCTGCCTGCCGGGCGTGGACCGATCAGCAGTCAGTGGCACAAGAGAAGGTGGTCTGGTGCTTTCTTAAAGGCTTTGACCACATTTCCCCTGTGGTGCATGAACCACCACCACCTTGGGATCTGTTGCTGGTTTTGGCAAAGCTCATGGGGAAGCCATTCAAACCGATGCACAGGTGTGAGATGTCTCACCTGTCATGGAAGACCGCCTTCCTGTTGGCTGTCACGTCAGCCAGAAGGATCAGTGAGCTCCAGGCGCTTTCAGTGGAGTCTCCTTACCTGGTCTTCCACAGGGACAAGGTTGTACTTCACCCCAAACCGAAGTTCCTGCCAAACGTGGTGTCAGATTTCCACATTAATCAGGTGGTTAATCTCTCAGTGTACTTCACCAACCACACCTCGGAGGTCGACTCCATACTTTGGACCTGTGGCGAGCACTAGCCTATTATAAGGCGAATGTGATGAGCAGGGTCCCACAGCACTCAGTTCTGGGACCTTGTTTGTTTAACATGTATATCATCCATAAGGTGTGCAGGTGACGTAGGATTAATAAAATTTGCTGATGATACCAAGTTGGGGGCACAAGTCAAAAACGTATGTGATGCTCAAAACTTGCAGACAAATTTAGATCAATTTGAACTAGCATTTGTCAATGCTGAATGTTCACTGTGTGCACTGGTGTCATGAAGGTGTGTGTCTGAAAATTGCTTCAGTAAAGGAATCATTTTATTAACATTTAAGAATGCAAAGTAGAAGTAATGATGATAGGTAGTGTAACTGTCTTGTTTGTAGAAAAATGTTAACTCCTGCCCGGAAGGGGATTTCGCGCAGCGTCATGCGAAATCACCTTTCGGGATGGAAATCAAACATTTTGGCCAGGATCTGAAAAATGACAGCTGTCACATTTCATGAGGTGCTGTGAAGAAATGACTATGTTGAAAATTTGGGGTAAAATATTGACAATTGCTAAACTTACGAGCCTGCGTTCGTAACTTTCAACACAGGCTCATAACTTCATTTTTTTTTATATATATATATTTTACACCAAATTTTCAACATAGCCTTATGATCCCTTCACACGATCAAAGGTGGAGTAAATTGTCAACTCCTGCCCGAAAGGCAGTTTTATGCAGCAAGTGTGAAATCACCTTTCAAGACAGAAATGTTTTAAAAAATTTTTGTGTGTGTGTACTCTTTATTCTCCTGGAGGCCTAGGGCATCTCTCCAGGATACCTGCACAAACTTGCCTCTGCTCCCTTCCTGAAACCCCTCCTCTAGACTCCAACCCCACGGCTCGTCCTGCCCCCCCGCCCCGGATCACCCCCCCCGGGGTGAGGGCTTGCCCACCTTTGGTGGCCTGTCTGGAATTAGAGGGACTGCCATGGAGTCGGGCTAGGAGAGGAGATCCAGGGAGGTAGGACCGGCTGTGGGGATGTGGGCAGTTCCCTGGGGCCCACTTCGCCTCCACTAGGCCACCAGGGTATTTTTCTTGTAAGCTTCCCTGGAGGCTGCGGCAGTTATATGCAACACTCAAGTGCAGCCGGCCCGCCACTCACTCCTAACCCCGACATTGCGTCAGGCTGCGCTTCCTGTGGGGTTTCAGTCTCCACTAGGGACTGCACATGGAGCGAGGCTAACTCAGATCCCTCCCCGGGAAGGGAAGGCAGTCTGCTAGATGCTCAATCCCTTCCCTCCCCTGCCAACCCCCGATGACCAGAGTCCATTCCTGAACCCGGGTCGCCAGCGTGGCGCAAGGTGTGGCATCCAGCACGTCAACCCACAGCACCACCGGGCCAGCTCGCAATGCCACTTAATTGTTCATGAGGTGGTGTCCAAAAAAAGGTATGTGGAAAATTTGGGGCAAAAAAATATTACAAAATGGGCAAGTTATAGCACTAAGTCGAAAACCCCATTGAAATGCATTGAAACTGAAAACCCCTTTGAAATACATTGAGGTGCTTACCTCAGTTTGCGGTTGGGCTTTGAAAAGTGAAGATGTGTCTGCGTTCAAAGGAAGATTATGGTGACGGACGTCTGGCGGGTAAGTATGTGGTGGGGGGGTTTGGGGTGGTGGGACGGTAACAGTGCAGCAAATGATGGACGGTTCTCTCGGTTTCAGGGGAAAAAGACCAGGAGGGGCACTACTTTATTTCAGCCAGTTTTTTATTAATGGAGGACACTGGGGGAATTGGGCACCACCAGTGTCGCCGGACAGTATTTAAATCATTAAAGACACTGGGGGAATTGGGCACCCCAGTGTCACCGGCCAGTATTTACATCATTAAGGACACTGGGGAATTGGGCACCCCAGTGTCACCGCCAGTATTTAATCATTATGACACTGGGGGATTGGGCACCCAGTGTCAGTGAGTTATGTTTGGGGGGGGGGGGGCACAACAGACGTCAATGGATGGTTCTGTTCTACACTGGGGGGATTGAGCACTCCCAGTGTCACTGCTGTTTGTGTGTGTGTGCAGGGTGGGGGGAGGTGCTGACAGGAGGGTTGACTTGGTGGACAGTAAGACAGACATTGATGGATGGTTTCCTTTGTTGCAGGATCAAAGGGACAGCAACTTCTTTTGAAGTTGGTGTCGTACTCGTCCAGCAAGCCAGAAACTCTGTCATAGCCACCCTGGATGCTGATTGGTGTGGCACTGTCAGGCCCCTGCAACACTACTCTGCATTGGGTGGACAGTGTCACACCCCTCAAAGGCTCACTCTCATACCAACATGTTTGCTGCGCTTGCACACACGGCAAACACAAAAACAGCAGACAAAGGGAAGGACATACTAGGAGAACACACACCCACATCCACGTATCAAAACACTCCAAACATTCTGCACAACATATGGTTCTACAAATTCTATCATTAGTACTTTAAGTTACCCAAGTCAGGCCCCTGGGGTGATGTGGAAAGATGAACCCAGAGGGCTCCAGGCAGGTCCGCTATATGAGTGAAACTAATAAATAATAAAAATAAAAAATAAAAACACACCATGTGCAACCTCATCTCAGTCCTGCAGAAACCAGTCATCCACTAAAAACACTGCTTACATAGCAAGGAACCAACTGCTGCATGAATGAAAGAGCTGAAGTTTGGAAGCACAAATTCCTCATCTCTTGGCTCACTCACCACCAGGCTTGTATTGATATCTTGGACTGTCCATCATGTGGGTTTGCCGCTCTGCCTCCTACACTCCCAGCTCTCTCCCTTTTGGACAGCAAGCAGCAGGGACTGAGCCTGCAACCACCCCAATCCTTTCCACTCACTGAAAGCAGGGCAACCATGAGGGAGGAGACAGGAGCCCCGTGATCCAAATACCCTGAAGAGCAAACTACAGACCCTCTAACACACCCACGGTTCCGTCCGATTAATTGCTTACTAACAGGCCTGAGAAGAGAGTACAGCGCATGGTACAACTAAAACAAGCTGCACTCCTTGTAACATGCCCCGCTGTGTTTACTACAGACAGTTCCCTACTGTAAGCCTCTCTCACGCTCCCACACTTACTGCTCTTTCTGCCAGGCACATAAGTCAACAGAGCCACATGTCACCTTGTTAAAAAGCACTTCCTGCCTAGACTTGCAGCCTGGTGAGTAGCGAGCAGAAACAGACAGCAGCAATTCACAACACCACACTGTTTTGCATGATAACTCTGGGGAACCAAGCTTGCAAAAGACTGTCGGTGTAGTAGCAGCCAACAGGTTACATCCCTCAGCCTCGATTAATAAGTCATGTAGTCCGTAGCATGCACCCTCTGCCCTCATGCACTTACCCTGGATGATGACCTGTCCCAGCTGTCCACACAACTCCTGAACCACACCAGTCCGGTCTGATTTGACTTTCCTCTTGACCGCTCTCTTTGCCCTATGATGCTGCTCTGCTTCTCTTTTCTGCCACCGATACACACAGTGCTAGCACCAAATCCATCATCACTGCGGTCCTCGGTGCCACCTTCTATTCCAGCAGGGGCCTAGGGCACAGGCAGCTGATCTCTATCACCGTGCCACAGCCTGACGCTTGATCCCTCGGCGGCAGTGTGGTGGAGCCCGTAGTTCTGGGAGTGGTGGCCCCAACGCCCGAGTCCACTGTGGGATCCTCATCCATGGGCCGCCAGACTGCAGCAGCAGGAAGAGAAATCAACCTGTATGGAGGGGGAAATATCCGGAACTTGGGGCTGCTGCACGGTATGACCCCGCCTGCTACAGCTCCAGCAGCGCCTGCACAAGGATAGCACGCGTATGTGTGGGGAGAGGGTGAGTGTTGCAAGCAAGCATTCCAGGCTGACCATGACAGATCAGCCTGGCTTGCTGGGCAATGCGGATCAAAGGGACGGTAACTTCTTTTGAAGTTGGTGCCGTCCTCGCCCAGCAAGTCAGAAACTCTGTCCTAGTCAGCCTGGGTGTTGGTTGGTGTGGCACTGTCGGGCCGCTGCAGCACTACTCTGCATTGGGCTGACAGTGTCATACCCCTCAAAGGCTCACTCTCATACCAATGTGTTTGCTGCCCTTGCGCACACGGCAAATACAAAAACAGGCAAAGAAAGCTCTCCAAAATACAATCTGTCAGGACTCTACCTGGCAGATGTTCCATGACACTATACCATTACCTCCCCTTAGTGATGAACATACAGTCTATGTTTTTCATGCTCTTTGCTCCCACGAAAACAGTCCTCCCCTTAAATAATAACCAGTCAGTTCATCCGTGTTATAGCACGGAAGTTTAATGTTGCTCAGATTACCTGTAACTAGTGCTACAGTCATGGTTCCCCCCCCCTCCGAAGTTTGTGCTTTGATCATGCCAAGCCATGTAACAATTTTGTTCATGGGAAGGGAACAGAAGGGAATAGGAAACAAACTCAAGAGTCCAATATTTGAATTTATTACACTGTTTATACTGGTCTCTCACCTAATGGTCCAGGTCTGGGGGCTAGAAGCAGCACTGCAAATTTCAGTTTGCTTAATCGAAAGAAAAATCTAGCAGGATTATGGAGGTGACTTGGGAGCTGATTGAGGGGCAGTTGTAGCCAATCATGGGGTCGTTGCAGCTCAGTGGAGCGGTCTGGTCCTGGAATGGTTGAGTGAGCTGATGTCAGGCGGTGGCTGTCAGGTAGCAAACACGATAGGACGGTAGCACGTTGCTTTGGAGGGAATCTCAGGGTACTATGTCACGGGTAGTAGCAGTAGAGCTAGCACTCTGATTTAATGGTGTGGGAGCCCCCATCCTCTGCACTTTTTTCAATGGATGTCAGTTATTTAACAGCTACAGGGACACAGTAAAGCTTGTTCCATCATGATTTAATTAATAATGATAAAAAAGTATCCATCTTACCTGACCGCATCCAGACAAACTGTTATGTGGGACAGCCGGAACCGTTGCCCTCCCATACCATTACGTGTTGCTGTCCTTGTCTATTATATACGATTTAAATCTAGCAACACTCCTGTGGCTCCACTCAAACGACCGAACCTGGAACAATTGAGATTATCAAGCACAAAACAGAAACAGTCCAGCACCAAACAGCAGGCTAAGCAAAGCACCTACACTTTATTAGGAAACTAAGTAAACTCGCATGAGCATATTTTCATCAATGCCATGAACTTTCATCGAGGAGGGGTTGCACGGGCGACCTGGGCTTGGAGGGCCCCCAGCACCCTGCTGTGAGATCGCCGCACTTTGCTGGTGCGAGTTGAGGTGCTGGCTCGCTCAGCTGAGCACCGGTGGGCCTCCTCAGCACGTCTGGATGGAAATCTTTCAAAATCGGCTAGAAACTGAAGTTACCTGCCCCTGCTGTTGCAGGTGTTGAGAAGGGCTGCATGTGAAACGGAATTTTGGCTCTGGGGATTTGTTTTTGCCGTCCCCCCACCCCGTTTTAAATACTCTCAAGCGCCTCCCCTCAAAACCTGTGGCTCCTATTAGCTGGATGGGCATGGCTGAAAAGAATAGAGGAAAAAAAAACATTTATGCCTTGACATTGTTCTCAGTTGTTTGACCTCACTTATTTGTTTAGGGTGTTGTGTTTGGGCTGCTCATCTCTCCCTGGTCACGAAATTACTAATGATTGCATATCTTCATCCATGCTTATTGTATATTTTTGCTTGCTCCTGCTGACTTTCCTAATGATATTGCTCAGAGTGTTGGCTGGTCTATCGATAGTAAATTAGTGCTCTCTGGGTTCTGACAAGCATATCCCTGTCTGTCTGCAGTCTTCCGGGGGGGAGCGATCTGGCAGCTACTTCTGAATTTTCTGACTGCTTGCCTAAATTTTTATACATTTACCAATGCTGAACCTATCCCATCAGGTGCTCTAGCACTCTGTACTCGCTGTCCAGCCTCCTCCAAGGCCATCCTTCTGGTTCTTTACTGTCACCCTGTCGAGGGTGGGTGTTCCCTGGGAATTGCTTAGCTCTACCTTGAAATGATGACTCCTAACCCTACCAGGGATGGCGTTATGCTGTCCTCACCTAGAGCTGCCCTTCTCATTGGCCTTCTGTGCGGCCTCCTCCTCTATCTAAGGGTTACTGCCCCTGCCCAGCCAGCAGAGGACCACTGGGGTATATCTGTCCCCTATGAGGTGTCTGACTTCACCTGCTGTAACCTCCTAGCCCTCGATAGGTTGCCCCCCTGTCCTACCTACTGCCTTTATCTCAAATGTCTACTATGTCCCCCCTTGGTGAGGAGACGTCCTACCCGCAAGCCCTTGTCCAGTGGTATCACCTTCCATTGGCATCTTCTCTGACTCTTCCTGGTTGTACTGGCCCTGGCCGGTGATATTGAGCTCAATCCTCGTCCCAGCCCCCCACCTCTGCCCTCTTCTACTCCTGAAGAATGGAGGTCGGGAAAGGGGATAAAACTTGCTTACCTTAATATTTGCAGTCTCTTGCCCAACCTGGATGAACTCACCGTCTGGGCTGCACACTGTAAGCCTGACATTCTCGGTATTACAGAGACCTGGCTGAAACCCTCAATCCCTGACTCTGCCTGTGCACTTCCTGGCTTCAATTTCATTCAACAGGATCGGCCGGGTAACGAGCAGGGCGGAGGCATTCTAATATACTTCAAGAGTCATCTTAAAGTGTCTTTGGTGACGCATCAGCAGACCTCTCTATCCCCATGTGAACTGCTGCACACAGTGTTGCTACTTGGGAATACAAAGAAACTGCATGCTGTATGCACATACAGCCCGCCCAGGGGTGGCCTACCTGGCCTTACGCATCTCCTGGACACTGCTGGTCCTAATGTTGGGGGTAACGAACTACTAATCCTAGGAGATGTGAACCTGAACTGGGCTGGAGGCAATTCTAAGCAATTTGAGCCCCTACTTGCGAGCTTAGCCCTGACACAGCTTATCCAGGAGCCAACTAGATGGTCGACTGATGGTGTCAGTAGCTCTCTACTGGACTGGATTCTGTCAGATCGTCCTGAGAGGATCAACTCCACCAGAACTCTGCCTGACTCCATCTCGGATCACACCCCGGTATTGTGTGTGTGGAAAATCCCCATTCCAAGAATGCCCCACAAGATCATTCATGTTAGAGACTTCTCTAGGTTTGATCAGGAGGCATTTCAGGAGGATCTGACGCACATCAACTGGTCGGGGGTGATTAGAGCCCATGACCCTTCTGCTGCTGTCACCCAGTTTCTCAATGTCTTTGGTGCCCTGCAGGACAAACACGCTCCCCTCATTAGGCGGAGAGTAAGGGGGTCTGCTACAAAATGGTTGCACGGGAGCCTCTTGGCCCTCATGCAGGCTAGAGACAAGTGCTGGGCTCTTTTCAAAAGCACGCTAGATCAGTCTATCTTTCAACAATATAGAAAGCTCAGAAATGAGTGCAAAAAAATTGATTAGGTTGGCAAAGAGCGAATAGTGCCAATCTGCCCTATTTAGCTCTGCTAAGGACCCACGAAGGTTCTGGTGGAACATAAAAACCTAGTTAGTGACTGCTCCAACTCAAGGGTATCTGATATGATCGTTGGTGGGTCCACCTGCAAGAACCCACTCATGATCGCAAATGCTTTTAATTCTCACTTTTCAGACCTGTCTGCATTCACCTCCCTTTTTCCTTGTGGTACAAATACCAGTGGCCCCTTGGCCTCCGCCCCACAGGAGGGTCACCCCTCCCGCATGCTATTTTATGCCAGGGCTGTGTCTGTCCTGGAGACACAGAGACTCCTCTCTGGTCTCTCCCTGCACTCTAGTACTGGTCTTGATAATATGGAACCCAAGCTTCTGAAGCTAGGTGCCCCCCACATTGCCCTCCCAGTGGTGCATATCTTTAACCTGTCCCTTGCTACTGGGGTTATCCCTGACATTTGGAAGGTGGCGAAGATTGTCCCTGTTCCGAAGGAGGGCAATCCCAAAATCCTTGATAACTATCGGCCGATCGCCATCCTATCGGCTATCAGCAAACTCCTAGAAAAAGTAGCGGCTGAACAACTCACAGAGTGCATTCAGGTCCATGAGCTGCTGTCCCCTGCTCAGCATGGTTTTCGAAAAGGGTATAGCACGTCCACGGCGCTTGTCTCGGTTTCATCTATCATTAGGGCGGCCATGGATCAGGGCAAACTCTTTGGAGCCATATTCATTGACCTATCTAAGGCCTTTGACCTTGTGGACAATGCATTACTTTGCACTCAGATGCAGTCTCTTGGCCTGTCCCCACCTACCCTGAATTGGCTTACAAACTACCTTCAGGGCAGAGTACAGCGGACCAAATTCAACAAGGTCCTCTCCAGTCCTACTCTGGTGTCCCTCAGGGCTATGTCCTGGGGCCCCTTCTCTTCTCTGCATTTGTTAATCTCCCAGCCACTGTAACCAACTGCAGTGCCACCCTATATGCAGATGATCTGGTCATCCTGGCTCACTCCTGGGACATTGGGGCTCTCAACCATCAGCTGACTGAGGACTTTAAGAATATTCAGTCCTGGGTTACATCGCACAAGGTCGTCCTCGACCTGAAAAAAAAACCAGGCCATGTTGTTTGGGTCATCAGCCAAGATCAAGGCCTTCCCTGTCCCTCTGTGTATTAGTGGTGCAGATGGTGCTCCCCTCCTAACCACAACTTCCATCAAATGCCTTGGGGGTGACACTTGACCCCCAACTGGACCTAGGGAGTCGCATCCTAAATGTCTGCAGAACTGTAAACTGCAAACTGGGTCTTGCTTACAGGGCAAAGAATAATCTGACGTCTGCTGCCCGTCTGGCACTTGCCAGGGGTGTACTGCTTCCCTCGCTCAGATATGGCCTACCCCTATTTGCCCACACCACCAAGGTACTCCTCACTCGGTGGCACATGACCTACAATAAGATTTGTCACTTTGCCCTGGCTGCCCCTCGCCTCACTCACCACTGTGATTTATATGATAAACTTGGCTGGCTTTCCTCGGCAAATCACTTGAACCTTGGGCTGTGCTGCTTCGTGGGTAAAGTGATCAGAACTGGCACCCCTCTGGGGTTAGCACAGCTTCTCATGCTTGCGGACCTCTCCTCCTACTCCCTCAGGTCTCAGGGTCTTGGGGTGCTAAAGGTCCCCCTTTACCCGAACCCTTATGGGGGACAGGGACTTTGCTGTAAGTGGTCCTAGGCTTTGGAACACCCTTCCTGCCCATGTTCACTCCTCCCACTCCCACCAGTGCCTCCAGTATTCCCTGTGGGAGCATCTGAAGCTGACCTCTGTGTGCAAGTATCCCAAGCCTCCTTAATATATGGTCTCAGTGCTGGACACCCACTTGGCTGCACGAGATCCGCTTAATAACATACTCAGGAACCAACGTTTTCTATGGCTCTGCCACCGGCCTTACGTATACTGTGGTTTCTGTCCCTACTATTGAATGACCTAGACCATCAGTCATTGTATATTTATTTTTTGTATATATATGAATATTACCCATTACTGCTTTCAGTAGACTATCTGTGTTAGCCTGTGTTTTCGATTCAATGCACTTGCGCCACACATTATGTACTCTGCCTGTACCCGTGTCATCATTGTACTCTCCCAGGTCGTTCCTGAAAATAGGCACGTAATTGTCTAGTGCACTTACCTGGTCAACAAAAGCTAAATAAAATAAATTAAATAAATGCAATAAGACAAAGACTGGGGACAGAAAGTGCTGTTAAAACCACTGGTGACTCAACCAGTTTTGCCTTAGCTTTTACAAGACTCTTTTTCAGCACTCTTTATCTTATTGCATTTGCATTGCCTTGATGAAAATACTCATAAGTGTGATTTTTACCTGGTTTCCTAATAAAGTGTAGGTGTTTTGCTTAGCCTGTTGCTCGCTGCCGGTTTTGTTTTGTGCTTGATAATCTGGCTTGTTCCTGGCACATACATTTAAGTGGAGCCCCAGGAATGTTGCTAAATTTTTCAGCACTTTTTATATTAATGCATTTGTACTGCCCTGATGAAAATATACTTGTAAGTGTAATTTCTTTGTTTCTTGATAAAATGTACATGTTTTGCTTAGCCTGTTTGGTGCCGGTTCTGTTTTGTACTTGATAATCTCGATTGTTCCAGGTTCGGTCATCTGAGTGGAGCCGCGGGAGTGCTGCTAGATTTAAATCATATGTAGTAGACAAGGACCACAACAAGTAATGGTGTGGGAAGGAAGCTGCTCCAGCTGTCCCACATAACAGTTTGTCTGGATGCGGCCAGGGGAGAGGGTACTATTTTATTTATTATTATTAATTGTATCATGATGCAGCAAATTTCTCCATCTACCTGCTTGTTTTCTCAGCCATCAGAATCCCTGTCATCTCAGCCGACTGTCAGCACTGTGGCGCCCATCTAATCGGGGGGGAGGTGGCACCGCAGAATACCAGAGTCCACTGAGGATCCTCCGTCCATGGGCCGCTGGACTGCAGCAGTAGGAAGAGAAAATCTACCTGTATGGAGGGGGAGATATTCGGAACTTGGGGCAGCTGCATGGTGTGACCCCTCCCACTACAGCTCCAGAAGTGGCCACACAAGCATAGCACGTGTGTGTGTGTGGGTGTGTATATAGAGAGTCCATGTTGCAGGTGAGCACTCCAGGCTGACCATGACAGATCAGTCTGGCTTGTTGGGCGACACGGATCAAAGGGACAGCAACTTCTTTTGAAGTTGGCGACCATCCCTGCCAAGCAAGCTGAAACTCGTCATAGTCAGCCTGGGTGCTGATTGGTCTGCCACTGTCATGCCCCTGCTACACTACTCTGCATTGGGTGGACAGTGTCACACCCCTCAAAGGGCACTCTCAAACCAATGTGTTCACTTGCGTGCACGGCGAATACAAAAATGGGCAACAAAGCATTTGCTGGAATTCAGTTTAAAGAAGTGTGCGGTGATGCACCTGGGGAGCTCAAACATGCAGGCTCAGTATACCATAAGGGGACATACAATCAGGAAAACAACGGAAGAAAGAGACCTTGGAGTACTAATAACTAATGATCTAAAGATGAACAGCAACTGTCAGGCAGTGGCAAGAAAGGCGGGGAGCATATTTGGGTGTATATCTAGTCATATCACTAGTAAAGACAAGAGAACTCATGCCTCTGTATTCATCTTTGGTGAGACCACATCTAGAATACTGTGCACAATTCACTTCCCCAGCGACTAGAACTACTGTTGCAGATGAGTAACCCCTTTTTTCTAGGGACATGGTTATGATGTTTGTTCCACATATTTTGGCAGTCTCCTAGGAGTTCTCCTGGGAGGAGGGGGCAAGGCGCACACCCCCTACTTAGGGAACAGAGATTGGAGAAATGAGGCCCCAAAACCAGCATCCCGATGTGACTCAAGGTTGATGTGGTAGTGGGAAATGAAGGTGTGTGCCGACTTCCAAGTAGCAGACCTGCAGATTTCCTGGATAGGGACATCCCTGGAAGCAGCCACCGAGGCAGCAATATGATGGGTAAAATGAGCCCTTAGCCCTGAGGGAGGCTCCCTACCTGCCAACCTATAGCAGAACTCGATGCAGGATACAATCCACTTGCCAATCGACCGCTTAGCTGCCGGTCTGCCAAGTGCGGCTTCAGCATAGGTGACAAATAGCTGGCGGAGCTCTCCTCGAACTCCAGCTGTGTGCTCCGTATAGGTTTCACAGTAGTGATCGAGCCAAAAATGGGCTTTAGCCCTTCTGCAGCTCGCCCTTAACTCAAAAGGAATATCCATTGATGTTATTCGTTATGCAGAATTAATCCAGATTTTTCTTAAAAGTTTCCATGTCCCCACTACCTCCTGGGGAGACCATTACAGAAGTCCACCACCCTCTGCGTGAACCATGTTGCTCTCTTTGTGGTGTGGTACATTTAACCCTTGAGCTGGAACTAATACTTCCTAAGTGCATAACTATGGTTCTTCAGTTCTAATCCGAGGCATATCCATATGTCTAGATCTGAGAACGCTCTGTACACAAGGCAAGTGTCTCCTCTCAGTCTTCTAAACTCCAGTGAATACATTACCAGTGTTTGGAGTCTATTACCATAACTCAGATTTTTTTTTTTACTGATTTGATCATCTGTGTGGCCTTTCTCTGTACCCCATCCAGCAATGCAATACCAATTCTAGGAGTGGTATGCGATGTTCATCCACAAGGTCCCACCCGACCTCCCCTGGCAGTAGCGCACACTTCTGCTTCCAGCGGGCAAGACCTGGCGTCACAGGGTGGTGCTTTCTGGCACACCTTAAAGGGGAAAGGACACTGTCAAAACATGTGGATGTGCGTCATATACCACTCCTAGAACTACCATTACAGGTGAGTAACCTATTTTTTATTTTTTTTATTTTAGGTATTCCCCAATCCTTTCTTTGAGTAATGTTTCCATAACCTTTCCCACCACCGAAGTCAGGCTTACAGGTCGGTAGTTTCCTGCCTCCTCCCTATTCCTACTTTTTTGTAGTGGGACCACATCTGCCCTCCTCCAGTCCCCCGGAACATCCCCTTTATCTATTGAAAGATTGAACAGGGCTGTCAGTGGCGCAGACAGTTCCTCCCTTAGTTCCTTCAGTATCCTTGGGTGTACCCCATCCGGTTCCATTGCCTTGTCTACTTTTAGTTTTGCCAGTTCCCTGAGGACTATCTCCACTGTAAAGGGGCTAGTGTCCACCTCCCTTCCCCTAATGCCCTTCTCCACTATTTGTGGCCTGTCACCTACCCTTTCCTTTGTGAATACTGAGCAAGAGTTGTTATTCAGTATGTCAGCTTTCTTCTGGTCCTCTTCCACACTCCCCCATCCGTCCCTGTTAGTCTTACTATCCCTGTCTTGCTTTTCTTCTTTTAGCTTATGAACCTAAGGAATGTTTTACCCCCCTTTTTTTTTTTGCTGATCTGGTAATGTTTTCCTCTGTTTCTGCTTTAGCTCTCCTAACTGCCTCGCCTGTCTCCCTTTCTTTCTCCTGATAACTCTCCCTATCCTCTTCCTTCTGTCGTCTTGCAGATGGGGCAGCACTGCATTCTCCAGAAAATCTCCCTGAAGACTGCCGCCCCACAGCCACTGCACTGCCCCACTCGCGTCATAGTTACTCCCTATATCTAGACCTTACCCGCTATCCCCTAATTATTTTCCTGTTCCACTAATTAACGTACAGGCTATCAACTCCCAGTTGCACTACACATCCCTTAAGAGCTACCCCCCTTTTTTGTTTTTTATTTCTTCCCTCCTCTTCTTTATTTCTCTTCCCTCTCCCTACCTGTAGATACTTTCTATCCCCACTTCAAGCTTCAGAAAGTAAGAACACCCACCAGAATGAGTCACACAGCAAACGGAATAATGCTGGTGTCATCTGCATCACTGAACTTGATTATTTATTTTACTTATTTAGTGATTCGGAAAAGACCTTTGAGCACAAGCTCTTTTGCAGAGGTTTCACGTAATAGATTGCAATACAAAGTACAACAGGAGAAAGCAAAGGTACATTACGATAAACGATACAGCTTGGATTCAGAACTTACAGAATTACTCAAAACGTAGGTACAGGTTAAATAACAAGAAAAACACTTTGAGGGTGGGGGAGGAATAAGCAACCACAAAGTGCCTTGTCAGTAGTTCAGAGGGACGGGGAGAGTGGCGGTGGGGTGAAGAAAGGAGGTACGAGAGAGACTTATCTACTGCAGTGAAGGTGAAGAGTGGGGGAAGAAGGGCGATAAGGTATAGGGAGAAATGGTGGGGTGAGGGGAGGCTGAGTGGAGAGGGCATACTAGAGTAAGATGGTGGGGTGTGAGGGGGGCATGGTCAGGCAGCCTGCATTAGTAGTGACTGTTAGGGAAACTAACGGGACTGTGAGTTGAGGGAGGGTGGGTGGCGGGTGCCGAAGGAGCATGTCGCAGACTGATTGCTGGGGCAAGTCATGAGAAGGGACAGAGGGAGGAGGTACCTGAGGCCTGCCTAGTGCTTTCTGGGGGCAGAGAGAGCAGGTGTGGCCAGACTCGGGGGCAGGTGCACTTGGAGTGTGTTATTAGGTGCTGTTTGTTGAACCTATAACTGAATTTTTGGTGAAGTGACCAGGCATATGGACAGTTTCAAATAAAAAATAAAAAAAAAACAGTAATTCACATATATTCAGTTTGCTGTTTGACTCATTTTGGTGGGTGCTCTTACTTCTGAAGCTTGTTGCATATTTTTGAAGCACCACCTAATCCCGGCGCTCATGATTTTTGTCTTGTTTCTATCCCTACTTCACCAGCTCAACCTACTGTAAACCCCCGATGCCAGATCTCCCAACCACCAGCTATCACCTCCAGATTCACTATTTACACACACTCCCTTAGAGCCACCTGTTTTCCCACCGCCTGTGATGTCAGTCACAGTCACTTTGCCAATTTGTCGGCTAGATAGTTATTGGGCGGGTAGGTCAAAAAAATGACATCAAAAATGTCCTGTGTGTGTTATTTCCCAGAGACTTGTCCCCGCTGTTCTTCCCCGCTGCCTGTGTCTTGGCCCTGCTGTGTGTTTTGGCTGAAACTGCAAAAAAAGGAAATGAAATACCCTGACCCCAAAAAAAAAAAAAAACAAGTAGAAACTTTCCTTTGCTTCTCTGCCCCCGAGTCTTGTCCCCACAGTTCTTCCCCGCTGCCTGTGTCATGTCCCCACTGTGTGTTTTGGCTGAAACTGCAAAACGGCTATTTAAATACCCAGAAAAAACAAATAAAAATAAATTAAAGCTCACCTTTGCTTTCACTGTCTTCACTTCAGGTACACCTACAAAGCACACTGAAGAGAAACCATCAGCTCTGCCTTCCGACTCGGCCGTCCCTGGAGAAAGAACTCCAGAGAACACACAAAAACCACGCACCCTGGAAATCTTCAGTTAGTGCTGTGAAAAGACAAGAGCAGGACAAGGCACAAAAACAGCACTCGATCAGCATAATCAAAAACAGTGACAAAGTGGTTTATTCCCCACCACATGAGACCTCCCTCCACCTCCTTTCAGTGCTCATTCCCACTCATTGAGGTTCCACCAATCTGGGATTTCACGGCTCACCCCTGGCTTACCCCCCCCCCCGGGCCGGGGTATGCCTTCAGCCACTTATGCATGTGTTCCCACAGTCATCTGGCTGCCTGCAGCAGAGGTAAAGGCCATGGGTGTTCCCAGAATATGGTGGCTGGAATCCGGCGTAGAGTGTGGTGAGCAGATAGAGGCTTCGTCTGCCCAGCCTGTGCTGGGTTGTGTTTTGTTTTTTTTCCCCTCCTGTAACTGCACCCACCCCCCAGGAGCAAGGCCCTATTAGTTGAGTTGTGGCTTTCATTTAAATTAAAGGACGCTGTAACACTTATAAAATTGTTTGGAAAATTACCTTCGTAGACTACAATGGGTCACACCCTGCGCTGTCCCTGGTTAGATGTCATAAAATGTCTGGGGGCAGGGTTGGAGGACTGGGAAGTGAAAGGGATTGACAGACTGTCAGTCCAGCCCGAATTATGGTCACTTACCTCCCAAACTGTGGTGTAAGAAGAATTATCAATCAGGCACCATAGGACTGTCGTCGCGCTAAGGTACGGGGTTATAAACCCCAAATCGAAACTAAAAGATATTGGAAATTTACTTTAAGGCACCATAATGGAACATTTTGCGCAGTGCAATATTTTGAATAATGCAGTGTGTTTGCGCAGTGCAAACAACACTGTGACCAGGTTTGCATGCATAGGGACATAATGGAAGGCATGTACTTATACGGCTCAAACAGTTTGCACTCCAGTGCAAAGGCAATAGTTTGCACAGCAAAACAAGGGATAGAGTTGTACCATGCGCAAATACATAATGGAAACCAGTTTGGATATGTTAAGTGTGTGTTAGCATGGGCAGTATAAGGAGTGCAAAATCTGCCTTTCAGCAGTGCACTGAAAGTGCAGCCGGAGCAGGAAGAGATACAGAAACGTGGAAACAAGCTGGTAATGGCCGTCTACCTAGCACTACTGTGACAGTGTATGTCCATCACACTCCTGCACCCATCAGTCTCATAACCCTGCAGCAGCACAGGTTTGGGCAGGGATTTTTACCAAACCCCAAAACCTCTCAGTTGCCCATCATTATACCTCTCCTGTGTGCTCTGTTCTTGATCTGTTCCACATTGAAAAGGTGCTACCTACACAGAAGAGATGCTGTAAACTCAGACTTTAAAGCAGAATTTTTTAACATTCTGTGATTTTGAAGCAAAATTAAACTTTGAGCAAAAGGAAATCATGGTTTCCACAGAGTTTTGAGCTTACTACTTTATGTTCAATGATGTGTTAATCATTTTGAGGGCCAGTGCCCCACATTGTCCCTTCTTTTGAGTGTCTTTGCCCCTCATTGCAGTGACAGAAGGTTGAGAGATAATGCAAACTCCTCTTGCTTTAGAGTTGATCTCCGCAGTGTTCGGTATGCTCTAAATGCTGGCTGTTTCGGGGGGTTGGGGGCACTGTTAACTAGCAACACCTGAGTCCAGTAAAGGGGGAAGGTGCAAAAGGGGAAAAACAAAGAGGCTTCTTTTTGGTTTTGGAAAAAAAACAGACACTCTGCATGATTCATGCAGACTGCATGATTTTGTAAAGCTGAATGCAAGCTATTTTGAGTTTTTGTTTGCTGCTGAAAGTAAAGCGGGTTTCAATTAATATAAATTGGTGTCCAGAGTTTTCTCTCCATGAGTGTTCCCCGAGAAGCTGCCAAGTTCGCTACCCTGTCACACCTACAGGAAAGGAAAGGAAAGGGGAAATTGTTTAACCAGGTAAGGCACACTAAGCTGGAACTTGTTTCCACGTGTGACGTGGGAGCACAAGGAAGTTAAGTGACTTGCTCAGGATCACACAGTATGCAAGCGGGGGTTGATGGGATTCAAACCCAGGTCTCCAGGTTTGCAGCTCAGTGCCCTTAACCACTACGCTATACTGCCTCCTTACACACCTACAGTGTGCACAGTTTAGCTTTGCTTTGTCATATTTACATTTTATGAAGTTCTACTATACATTGTTACATTGACAGCACCTACTCTGTGTGGGCAGCACCATTCCCATATTGGGTAGATGTGGAATGGAGCATTTTTTTTTAGGAGACAATGAGCAGGCCCAGTGGGAAATTGCGGAATTTTTTAGCAGATTTTGTGGGGAATTTGCGGGACTTTTTTCTCCCAAATTTTGCGGGACTTTGCATGTATTTTGCAGGCTACTGGGCACACATTTTCCTTTGTGAGGTACAAGTATGGGGTTTTCAATTTCAATTGCTTTGTGATACATATCAAAGTCAGCCATCAAAAAGGTATACATTTTTGTAAAAAAAAAAAACAAAACACAGACACACACAAAAGGTATAAGTTTTTATTAAAACACCCACGACTGATCAAAATACAACATGCATCATAATAGTAGCATCATTGTCAAAGCAGTACCACCACCACCTCTAATAATTCAAACAATAAATATTATTAGTATTCTACAGTAAAAGTATAGTACCACCACCACCACACCAGATCGTCAAGAAAGGACTTTTACATCATAGAATGAGCAGCAACGGTTATCCAACTAAGATCTTTAACATTTCTTATTGTACTTCAACATAAGTAGTCTTGTGTTGTCATCTGTCAGACTTCGCCGATTGTGTTTTAAAAGGTCTGTGTACAGCGAAAAAGTCCGTTCAACATCTGCTGTGCTTACGGGAAGCCAGACATACCTTTTTGCCACAGCAGCAAGATGTGGAAGTGTATCCCTTTGTGCTTCCCACCACTCAGCAATATTAAAAGCGACACTGGGTACTAACTGGGTGAAAGTTCTATACCCATGCCATTCAAAGTTTGAAACCCCAGCCAGAGATGGTAGCTCCTGGGTGTGTTTTTACTTTGTCCTTGTCCAGTGTTGGCAGCTGCTTTGGGTCAGAGATTCGGGCTAGCTTTGAATGTGTCGACTGAGGGATGAGATTTTAAAATTTTGTCCAGTTTCTCACTGCTGTCCAACATAACCTTCTGAAAAAGGTTCACACAATTTTAATGTTCATGTAACTGACAGCAGGACAACATTTCTACTGTATTTGGTCTGTATTCAGTTTCCCCTGCAGTGGTACAGAAGTCCAAAAACGTATGCACATTTTGCACCCTTCCAAATATGGAGTGTCCCTGTGGCTGGCTGCTTGACTGCAATTGTAGAATAAGGTTAACATCATGGGTACAATGCCCTACTTGGATTCCATGAAGGCAAAGTATTGATGCCTACGCATTGGGCTCTGGCAAAATATTTTTTTAACAAGGGAAACAGCAGTGTTTAGGTCTTCCAGTGTGTCCGCCCAGACCTCCAAGACCAAATTGAGGAGGTGGGCAATGCTAGTGACATGCACTGCATTTGGTAGGACACAGGACAGCACAGTTTCAAAAGCCTTGTGCGTATAACTTGCACTGTCCGTGACAATGGCAAAGACTTTATTGAAGTTCACCCCATTGGTGTTTAACACTTTTAGTAGAGCTTGGGATACTGTGGTGGTGTTCACATGATGCAAAAACTCCACACCAATTAGGAGTGGCTGCTCCCCAACATTATACAAGGGTTGGGCCAAAATAGCCAACGCGCTACACCCACAGGCATCTGTTGTCTCATCCAGAAAAATGAAGACCTCTTGATCCTCCACCACCTCTTTCAGGGACTGTTCGTGATCAGGCCGAGGTTCTTGGAGGTACATGCTCCGAAGCTGTGCTGGTCCCGGAAGACTACCATCTTGTTTTGTGTGCTTCTTTAAGAACTCTTGAATGCCAGAAGCCTTCTCCAGTGGTATGTCTGCACGGGTCAAACAGAGGATGAAGTCCAGAACAAATTCCTTCTGTTCAGTGGAAGATTCCGTTGCTCAACTGAAACAAGAAGTCAGCAACTGCTGCCGTAGAGGTGCGCCTAAAGAAAAAAAAAAAAAAAGAAGATATCATATTTCACAGGGAAAAAACAAACTCTAGGCCAGCCCAGTGTCATGGATGGCTGAGGAGCTGTGAGCTTTACCTCCTGTACACTGGCAACCTGTTTGGGAACAAGATTAGGTCAGCGGTGAGCGAGAGGATTGAGTGTCCAGTTGGCTACTCTCCTCTCCGAAGTGGGGGTGGGAATCTGCTGTCTTGCTCTTAGAGGCCAGGTGATAGTATTGAACTCTAGCAGCAAGGAAGGGGGATGCAGGAACAAGGCACATGTGCACTGGGGTGGGGGGGAATGGAGTTCCACGGTGCCAGAGAGATGAGATGGACTTGGGAGGCAGGGACGGAGCAGATAACAGTCACCCAAAGGGAAAAACAGACTATATAAAAAAAATAAAATAACTGCAAACATCTGTGTGACTAGCACTTACCTTGCATGTTTTTCTTTGCAGCTTCTTTTCTTTCTAGATGTTTCTGCGACTTCATGTGCATGTCAACTGTATGCTTCCGTACAAAATCGAGTGTGTGGGTGCAAGCACGACAAAACAGCAATTCTCCATCCTCGTAAAGATCCTCCGGATATAACTTAACCCGATTGTGGGCACGCACAAGATAAGAGACATTCTAGGGACATGGATATGTTGTTCATCCACACTCATTGGCAGGTATCCTTGCCGCTTTAAATCTTGCCGGAAGGTCTTCAAGCTTGCTCCTCCCACCCACCCGGGTGGTATAACTCTCGGCTCCGCCCCATGACGCCAGATCTTCCTTACCGCTTGGAAGCTCAGGTTCCCTCCTTAACGCTCTGCGTTTGTGACTGGTTCCTAAATTCTCCGTTTGCGGTTTAAAATAAATTTTGCAAAAGACTTCAGTCTTCTATCCTAGCTGCGATGGACAAATCGCTCGGTTCGGAGATGCCCATGCGGGTAGAAGATGTCTCGGACGGATCCACACTCCACGTGTGTCTACTGCTTAGGCCTTGAGACGACCCGCGGGCTTGCGACCTGTGCTCATCTTTCTCGGCCTCGTCCTCGAGACCGTGCTGCCGATTGCAACTGGAGCGTCCGAGAGCGTTTCCCTCCGGTGAAGTCTAAGGAGGCCGGTTAGCGGTGTCAGCGGCCGTGACTTTCGTGGATCAGCTAGAGTGGATGGTAAGCCCTCGAAGAGGAAGGCGGCGCGGGCAGTATCTTCCTCGGCAGCGGCATTTATCCCGCTCCTCTGGGTTCTTCCTACGGCTTCTTTTAAGGAGCTTTGTCTGTCCCTCTCCACTAAGGAGAAGGGCTCTTGCGCTGCTGGACCTTATTCTCGGTCCAAAAGAGGGACGAGGTAAGTCCCTCCGTCGGCGCTCTTGGGGAGCGGGAAGGTCCCTCTCCGGGCGTCGACCGTCGGCTTTGAGTGCGACGCCGGCTCTGACCACTGGCCTCACGGTGTCCCCTGGCAGGTCAGTTGGACCGAGACTCCAATCGATGAAGTCTAGATTTTCTCGACCCATTGACGGGCTGTCGCCTTTAGCAGCCGAGATTCCTCTCCCGGTTCCCCGGGAGGAGTTGAGGATCCGTGGGCTCGCCTGTGCCTCCGGTTCCGGAGCCCTCGGATGGACCATCGAGCCGAAGGGAGTGCGGTTCTGGCCGACACCTCCCGCACCGACCTCGGAAATTCCGGGACTCTCGGTCCGTTCTGGACCTCTTCGGCGGTCAGCGATCCCACCGTCATGGCGGTCTCGGTCTCGGCACACAAAGCGGCGTCGCCGCTCGTCCTCGTCCTCCTCCTCGGATGAGGGGAGGCTTCGGCGTAAATTACGTCGACGGTACGAGGACCTTATGTTGCAACAGCTCCTCCTGGCCGGGAATAAGCCGACCCCGTCGCCTTCCCCGGCCATTAAGTGGCTGTCACCGGAACGGCCGACACAACCCCTCGACTTATCCGAGGAGCCTATACCCAGGCCGGTTGTTCGGTCAAAACCAGCTGCTCCACCGATTCCGGTGGAACCTCCGCCTCCACAGCCACCAATTGGGGCTCCGACCAAGGATTCTCGGTCGGCTAAGGGTCTACCCCATCGGCTGTCAGTTACCCTCACTCCCGACCGACCTCGGCAGGTGAAGGGTGGCTCAGGCCAGAGGCAGCTCTTCGAGGACTCTTCCGAGTCCGAAGATGATTCCTCCTTTTTCTCCAAGCGACTGGACTTGGAGTCTTCAGGAGGTCAGTCAATGGACGATAGCCCGTCGTCCTTCCTAGGACTGCTTGGCTCATCTCGGAGTCTACGGGATGGAGCTCGAACCGTTCCAAGCGGGCCAGGTATCCCCTCACGGAGATTCTGGACCGAGGGATTCTCCGGCGGAGGCCTTCCGGTGGCGAGGCCATAGTGGGTCCGCACTGGAGCTTTGGCAGCGCCCTGCTTCCTGTCCTGCGCCTTCGCCAGGATGGCCAGGAAGTATGCGGTCCCTACCGGTTCCTTGTCCGGTTTTGAACACCCTCCGCTGAGGGGTTGGTTACCGACAGCGTTTTCAGCCCGGCATGCGCCAGGGATGTGGACAAACCTCCTGACAAGGAATCCAAGAATTGGACTATGTCGGGCGAAAGTCTACGCTGCGTCCTCTCCTCGCCTTCGTCCAGGCCGGTTCGGCGTCCTCATGGCACATTTTCTCATGCCCTGTTGGGCTCCCTGGATGAGGTCATCCCTCATCTTCCCGCCGATCTGCAGACTACGGTTAAGCAGGTGCGGGACCAGGGCAGGGCAGTGGCCAAACAGCAGCTCCAGACTGCTTTGGATATAGGGGACTCGTGCCAGATCGGTGGCGGCCGCAGTGGCTATGCGTCGGCGGGCTTGGCTGAGGATATCCACCTTTACTTCGGATACCCAGCACAAGTTGGCGGATGTTCCCTTTTTGGGGACTGACCTCTTCGGCCCTGGGGTGGAAGGTCACCTGCAGAGGATCGAGAAGTCCAATGCCACCTTGGACTCGGTCTCTTCCGCTCAGAAGGACAAAGGCCGCAAACCACAGCCTAAGCCCTTTCGTCCTTCTGTGCCCCCGGCGCGCCCGGCCCAGCAACGTCAGGGCCAGCAGGCTCGGCCTGGCATCCCAAACCCAAGCCGCGGCTTCCTCTAACAGGAGGCAGGAGGAAGGGCCCAGGAGGTCCCTCGGCCGGTCCCTCCTCCAAGCCTGCCCAGTGACAGGCTGAGGGTGTCGCCCCATCCCGATCCCTTCCCCTGGGTCCCCATTGAGAGGCGGCTCAGCACTTCCGTTCCGCCTGGTCGCTGTTACCACGGACAGGTGGGTCTTGAGTGGTGGGAAGAGGCCTGCCTCTGGAATTCGAGCAGGCACCACCTTCAGAGCCGCGGCCTCCGGGGCTTCAGATCCCCAGCTCACTGGCGCTCGTCGAGCCGACATCGCTCTCCTCCTCCAGAAGGAGGTGGTAAGAGAGGTGGTGGACCCTCCTTCAGACCCAGGGTTTGTGTCCAGGTACTTCCTGGTTCCGAAACGGACGGGGGGCTGGCGCCCCATTCTCGACCTACACGACCTAAACAAGTTCCTAAGGTCTCGAACCTTCAGGATGGTCACTCTGGCTCAGATAATACCATCCTTGGAACGCGGCGTGTGGTTCTGCTCTCTGGACTTGCAGGACGCGTTTTTTCACGTCCCTATCCGTCCGTCTCACCAGAGATTCCTTCGCTTCCGAGCGGAAGGATCCCTCTTCGAGTTCCAAGCCATGCCCTTCGGCTTGTCTCCAGCTCCCAGGGTCTTCACCAAATGCATGGCAGTGGTGACAGCATTCCTGCGGCGCCGAGGGGTCCGGGTGTACCCTTACCTGGACGACTGGCTGATAGCAGCTCCTCCAGGAAGGAGGCGGAGTGGTCCAGAGATCTGGCCCTCAGGTCTGTCTCAACTGGGCCTCCTTATCCACGAGGCCAAGTCGGAACTTCGAGGCGAAGCAGGTGATTCTATTCATCGGGCGCAGCTCGACTCTCTCCGAGCCAGAGCGCGGCTCCCGGCGGACAGGGCGAGGTTCTTTCCTCCTTTGCCCGATCATTTCTGGTTGGGCACTGTTGCCTGCCGGGACTTCCTGCCTCCTGGGTCTCATGGCGGCCTGCACCAGCGTGGTCCGTTGGGCCCGCTGGAACATGCGTCCCCTTCAGTGGGGACTGGCCAGCCAGTGGTCACAACACTGCGATCCCTTGGACCAGCTTGTGTCGGTGACACAGGGGATGTGGAACGCTCTCCAGTGGTGGACCGTTCCAGATCATTTGCAGGAGGGCATCCCGTTCGTCCGCCCCGAGCCGACGGTCTCTCTATCGACCGATGCCTCTCTGATGGGTTGGGGTGCCCATCTGGGGGAACACCGGGCTCATGGCCTCTGGTCCCCGTGGGAGTCCCGATGCCACATCAACCTGCTGGAGCTCCAGCGGTCCGCCTAGCTCTCACCGCCTTTGCCGTTCCTCCGGGGTCAAGTGGTCCGAGTCCAGGCGGACAATACCACGACCATGTACTATCTAAACCGCCAGGGCGGGACGCGCTCCATGCTTCTATGCAAGGAAGCTCTCCGCATTTGGTCACTCGTGCGCAGCCTGAGGCGGATCTCCTAGCCATTCACGTGGCAGGAGCCTCCAACACCCTGGCCGATGCCCTGAGCCGGATAGGGGCTGCATCCCACGAGTGGTCTCTCCTGCCGGAGGTAGTACAGCATCTGTTCTCCCTTTGGGGCACACCTCAGGTGGACCTGTTTGCCTCCATGGAGAACGCGAAGCTGAGTCTGTTCCATGCCCGCCCCCCTCAGCAGGGCTCGCTGCAGGGGGATGCCTTCTCGAGGCAATGGACCCCGGGCCTCTTTTACGCCTTTCCCCCATTTCCCTTGATCCACAAGGTGCTTCTCAAGGCGAGGAGGGACAAGGCGCAGGTGATTCTGATAGCCCCAGACTGGCCTCGCCAGTTCTGGTACCCAGATCTCCTCAGTCTCAGCTCCAGGACTCACGGCAGCTTCCAGCTCGCCGGACCTGCTCTCAGTCAATCAGGGAAGGTGTTCCATCGGACCTTCAATCCCTGCACCTGGCGGCCTGGTTCCTGAGCTGCTAGAGTTCCAGGCCTTGGGTCTTTCCGCGAGGTCCTCAATGTAGTTGAGGCGTCCGTAAGAGTCGACCAGAAAATGCTATGCCTTCAAATGGAAAAGGTTTTCCATTTGGTGTCAGAGCAAGGGCTTGGACCCTTCCTCCTGTCCTTGGCAAGCATCTTGGACTATTTATGGTCCCTTTCTAGTCAAGGGCTTAGGTCGGCGACCCTAAGGGTGCACCTGGCAGCCATCTCTGCTTACGGGCGCGGGCCGGAAGCAGTCGGTGGCGCAGGAGAAGGTGGTCTGGCGCTTTTTCAAAGGCCTCGATCACATTTCCCCTCCGGTGCGAGAACCTCCACCTCCGTGGGATCTACTGCTGGTACTGGCAAAGCTCATGGTCAAGCCATTCGAACCGATGCACAGGTGTGATCTCTCTCACCTGTCGTGGAAGACTGCCTTCTTGGTGGCTATCACGTCAGCCAGAGGATGGGAGAGCTCCAGGCGCTTTCCATCGAGTGTCCTTACCTGGTCTTCCACAGGGACAGGAGTTGTCCTGCGCCCCACCCGAAATTCCTTCCGAAGGGTGGTGTCGGAGTTTCACCTTAACCAGGTGTTGGCGCTGCGGTGTTCTACCCCAATCACACCTCGGAGGCGAATATAGGCTCCATACTCTGGACCCTAGAAGGCGCCGCTTATTATAAGGCGCAACGGCTGAAATCGGGGAGAGGTTCGCCAGCTGTTTGTCACCTACGCTGAAGCGCATCTGGCAGACCTGCAGCCAAGCGGACGATAAGCAGGTGGGTAACCTCCTGCATAGATCTTGCTATAAGTTGGCGGGCATGGAGCCTCCCAGAGGGATAAGAGCTCATTCTACCCGCCATACTGCTGCAGTGGCTGCTTCCAGGGGCGTCCCTATCCAGGAAATCTGCAGGGCTGCTACCTGGAAGTCAGCAAACACCTTCATTACCCACTACCACATCGACCTTGAGTCACGCCGGGATGCTGGTTTTGGGGCCTCGGTTCTCCAGTCTCTCTTTCCCAAGTAAGTATTGGGGGTGTGCGTCTTGCCTCCCTCCTCCCGGAGAACTGCTAGGAGTCTGCCAATGAGTGTGGATGAACAACATATCCATGTCCCTAGAAATACAGGTTACTCACCTGTAACAGGAGTTCTAGGAATGGTATATGTTGTTCATCCCTACGACCTGACCTCCCGGCTTGACGCACAACCTGAGCTTCCAAGCGGCCAGATCTGCGTGCCATGGGCGGAGCGAGTTATACCACCCGGGTGGGTGGGAGGAGCAAGCTTGAAGACCTTCCGGCAAGATTTAAAGCGGCAAGGATACCTGCCAATGAGTGTGGATGAACAACATATACCATTCCTAGAACTCCTGTTACAGGTGAGTAACCTGTATTTACAGTCCTTGGTCTCTTCGCGAGAAAGATGGAAGCGCTTTGGTGGCGGTGTAGACATAGTGTAGTTTAACTAAAACAAAATTCAACTCCAAAAAATTAAGACTTGAATAAGAGCATCAGTGCATAGAGGGAGGAGAGCTTTCCTTGGGATGCTTGATCCTCGAATATCACACCACTAGTTTGCATCCCACAATGTTCTAAGCTGGGCAGATTGGTTTCAAAACCTTAGCTCCTGGAGTTGCCTTGTCATGGTGCTGAGCTTCCCCATAGACTTGCTAGTATCCATGGAACAAAAGACTCCAGAAATTCAGTTTTCTTGCTACCTTTCAATTTCTTTTTAATCTGGGCACTATATAGAACACAGGAGCAAGGCATTGTGCCGTGTCGGCTCAACCCACCCCTCCACTCCATCTCCGAGGAGTCACAGCAGCGAGTCAAGGACACACCACGGCAGTGAGTGATGGACGCTGAAAAAATTGTTCTGTGCCATTCTGGTCTCCTGCCCCACCCTGCTCCCTTACCAGAGGCCAGAACAATTTTTTTTGCTATGTGTGCCAGTCCGCCAGGCCCACTCCTCCACTGCCATCACCGAGGTACCACAGCAGCGATCGAGGACACACCACGGGAGTGAGGGACAGACCCAGGCATACATGATGGAAAACATTGTTCTGTGCCAGTCTGCTTGCCTGCTCCACCCTGCTCCCTCACCAGAGGCCAGAACAATTTTTTTCCAACAAGTGTACCAGTCAGTCAGGCCCACCCCTCCACTCCCATCTCCGAGGAACCACAGCAGTGAGTCAAGAACACACCACGGGAGCGAGGGACGGACCCAGTCGACTGCCATACTTTTTGGAAAAAAATTATTCTGTGCCAGTCTGCTTGCCCGCTCCAACCTGCTCCCTCACCAGAGTCCAGAACAATTTTTTCCAACAAGTGTGCCATTCCGCCAGGCCCACCCCTCCACTGTCCATCACTGAGGAACCACAGCAGCGAGGTATGGACACACCATGGGAGCGAGGGATGGACACAGGCCACTGCCATACATGGTCGGAAAAAAACTGTTCTGTGCCATTCTGGTCTCCCGGCCCACCCTCCTCCTTCGCCAGAGGCCAGAACAATTATTTCCGACATGTGTGTCTGTCAGCCAGGCCAACCCCTCTTCTTTCCATCTCAGTTTGACATGTACATTTAAAACAAAACATTTTTCACAGAACTGTACATTTCATGTCTCTTTCCTCCCTCTTTCGCAGACCCGCCACTATATATTTTTTTTACACCACTGCATCCCTCTCCTGTACCCTCTGGGGCTCCCACCTTCCCTCTGAGACCAATTTGGATTTTTTTTTTTTTAAACCACCTGCACCCTTCACTTGGATTCCCTGGGGCTCCCACCCTCCCTCCGAGAACAATACTCATTTTTTACACCCTCTCTCCTGGACCCTGCGGGGCTCCCACCCTCCCTCCTTCCAAGACCAATATGGATCTTTTTAAACTACCTGCATCTCTCGCTTAGACCCTCTGGGGTGCCCACCCTCCCTCCAAGACCAATTTGGATTTTTTGTAAACCACCAGCAGCCCTTGCCTGGCTCCTACCCTCCCTCTGAGACTAATATGGATTTTTTTTACATCACCAGCAGCTCTCTCCTGGAACCTGCAGGTCTTCCACCCCTTGCTTAGACCCTCTGGGGCTCTCACCCTCCCCGAGAGACACACAGTAACATTTTTACCCTACTTTACAGACCCTCCAGGGCTTTCATCATACCCCTACAACTAGCATTACAACATTTTTACATTAGCTTCACCTCAATAACATACCTGTTAGTCTGTGAAGATGACAGCAGGATCTGGTGAAAGCAGGCTGGCGGAGGAGCCCACTGCTGGCAAGGATTGCAGCTTTTTTTTGAATAAATATATGCTAGCAGTAGACAGCACTGGTGCCAAAGGAACCTGTCCCTCTCATCTCGAGCAGCAGAAGGTGGGCTCAGGAAACCGTCAGATCACTCAGGCATACGATGGGCTCAGCAAGTCATTAGGTAAGTGAACCAGGGCAAGGTGAGCTCAGCAAGCCATCCGGTCACTTAGGCTGGGCAGGATGGGCTCAAGAAGCAGTCAGATCAGCTCACACATGGAGCGCAAGGTGTGCTTAGCAGGCAGTCAATCTGAAAGACGCACGGAGGTTCCAGCTGTGAGTTCTGTGTACCCCTCTCCTGTCCGCTTGCATTTAAATTGGTTTGGCGGACCTGAGGGGGCACAGAGCATTTAAATAGTCCTCCAAAAATACAAATCTAAAGACTGGCTGATAGTGGCATGTGACGCACATAGAATGACGTCAGTAGCGCGTCACACGCCAAATCGAACATGCGGCCCCTCGGTGCTTTAATTTAGTAGGGCGTCGAGACCCAGCATCATGGAGCAAAGCACAGAGCAGATCAGGGACACAACTGGGGAGCAAAGCAGATTAGGACCACAATGGGGGATCAGAATTGGTGCAGTGCTCAGGGAAGCATTAAAAAGGTACATTCTCTTGGGGGATTTTGCGTGGGCCGCGATTTGTAGCAGAGGTGACCGAAAATCGCGCATTCCGTGATTAAATGGCGGCCACGATTTTCCAGTGGCCTGAACAGTGAAGGACATCCCTCATAATGAAGGAACATTGAGAGGTGTGGTGTGTGCTGTGTCCTTTGTTGGACCAGTACCACTGTCCTACCACAGGCTGCAGTGTGGAGCACTTAGCCAGCACCGGGTTGGAAGAGCAAATGTTTGCTCCTCATATTATAATGAGCTTATAATGACATGCAAATATTCTCCTTGCCCCATCTATGGGGAAAGTGATCACTTGTATATCATGCTTCCATTATGGGGCTGTGTGCCTCAGGAGGAAACCACTCTGCCCTGTGCAAACACTTGTTTATTCCTGTGACTCCTGCCTATGCCTTTCTGGCAGCTGTCTCTCCTTCCTAGGCCAGCAGGGGGCTTTGGTATAATGGGACAGTCTTTGCATGTGGAAAATTGGCTGTGCACCTGTTCTGTTATACTACTCTGCACATGTCGGGCAACTGCTTGTGGTAGGTGACTTTGCTCCAGCTTCAAAAATTCTGCCCCCTGTGTTCTAGAAAATTAAATGGGACTACTTTGGCGAGGGGTTGGGGTTTGCTAGTGGTGATAATGCATACCTCTCAACCTTTTGTCGCTGAAGTGAAGGACATGGACTGTCAATTAGGGACACAGACCCTCATAATGAAGGACACATCCACAGACATGACGATAAATGCTCAGAACACTGGAAACCATTGGCAACACATATTTTATGTAGCATCTTAGAATATTATGAAATTCTGCTTTAAAGCCTGAATTTACATAACCTTTTTTGTGTAGGCAGTACCTTTTCCATGAGGGACTGGTGATGGGGCCAAAGCAATTTTGAGAGATACAGGTATGACGCTAATAGTTGGTCTGCAGATGACGAAATAGAAGGGGTTTGTGACGGTAGAATAAGACCCTGTCCCATTCGTTTTGGAGAAAGTGTTTGAATGCAGAGATCTGTATTGTTTCCTTTTCTGACTCTTCTGTCTGGTTGCGCAACCAAGTTTTCCTGTGAGGCTTCGGACTTGATCAGCCAGAACAGTCTCGCAATCCTTTGCCTCTCACTGTCTGTTTTGTCTTGCTGTCTTTCTTTCTTGCATATCTATATCTGCTAAAATAAATTATGAGAATCAATGTATGGAAATGTAGCTGATATTGAGATCACTTTTGTTTAGAAAATTGTGTTACTGCTGAAATGTATATATTTATAATTTGAGATAACTATAAAAAGCTAGAGGTTATTTGAGGGCAAATGCCTGAGCCTTTTGCAAAGGCTGGAGGGACCTCAGGAAGCTCTCTGTGTTCTAGCAGCTCCTGAAATTTACAAAGAACAGGATGGTTGCAAAGGATGGGGGTTGAAAAGACTTATAAAACAGCTAAACTGAGCTGCAAAGAGGGATTACGAGATTTTATTTTGCTTCTGTATATAGTTATTTTGAATAGGTTTATTTTATGTTACTGCAACTACAAATAAACACTTTTGTGAGGGACTTCCAGTGACGTCATGCACCACTGCAGAGCTTAGGCTGAGAGCTCCCGCCAAGATTGCTCCTTATACCTCCTAATTCCAGCTTTTCACAAAGAATTGCAGCAAAATACTATTGCGGGAGGTTATAACATGCCAAGAGGTAGGGAACGAACAAAAATGAAGCAGTTGGCGATTCCGGATGATGGTGGATTGTCGGAGGGTGGCTCGGAGAGCGAGGGCTTACAGGCCTCATCAGCCTTGCACCGAAGTACAACAGCCCACAGCCACATCCCAGCTGAGCAAAGGCAAATGGCCCAAATATTGACGGAGCTTCAGGATTTCCGCAAGGAGATGCGCTCCACTACCACCGCGCTTCTTACGGACATCGGCAAGCTGGAAAAGAGACAAGAGGCCCTGGTATCCCAGACCACCGATACTGATGGCAGGGTAGACTGTGCCGAAAGGGCTATCGTGCAGCTACATCAAAATATCAAACAACTACAGGAGAAGGGCGGAAGACTCAGAGAGCAGAAACCGCCGTAACAACATTCGCATTGCGGGCATCCCTGAGAGGGCAGAGGGTATGGATATCCTCCACTTTCTACAGAGCACCCTCCGTGAGATCCTCGATCTACTGGCCCATCTCTCGCTTGAGTTTGAGTGGGCTCACTGCACTCTAGGCCCGAAACCAGCCCCTGGGGCTCGGCCCCGAGCAATATTAGTCAAATTCCTGCGCTTTCAAGAGAAAGAGAGCGTCCTGCATGTTGCAAGGAAGAAGGGAACAGTACTACTACAAAACCAGCATCTTTATTTTGAGAATGACTATGCCCCTGAAGTAATGGCAAGACGGAAGGCATATATACCGGTAATGAGAATTCTCAAGGCGGCTGGCATAAGATTTAGAACCCCCTACCCAGTGAGGATGACTATCTTTTTTTAAGGAGGGCAGCGTTACTTTTGAAACAGCTACAGCAGCTATGGAGGAAGTCAAGGCCAGGAAGATGGGCACCCCATTGCAGAACAGCAACCCCGACCTCCCCGGCTCATCGCTTGCCTCCAGACTCTCCCAGAAGATGTGGAATAGCGGCCGGCATGAGGCGAGGCGCTGACAAGGAGCTGAGGCAATACAGGACATTGTCAGTACCCTGAAGGCTCGCCAGCCATCCCAACCGCACGATCAACAGTATCCCACAAACTCCCCAGGATGAAAATAGCAAGTATTACTAGATGTAGGGCTACCTTTACCTAATTACTAGCTTAAATGGACTCTCCTCTTAACAGGGGGATTTTTACTTGACACTTATTAGAGACTGTAAATGCAATGGATCCTAAGAAATAAATGTCTAGCATGTGAGGCCTATATTTGAGTATGTTGGGCTCTCATATGCAGTACACTTTTCCCCGGGTGACAATCTCGACTAGCACTGTAGTGGCCTGGAGTGTTGGGAGGTTGGGAGGGACTTCTCTGATGAATGTTTAGACCCTCCCCTTCCTGTTTCCCCTCCCTCCCTTTCCTTCACCCTTTTTTTAGACTACCGCCGCCGCTTGAGCGAGGGCTGCTAGGCCGCTACAGCGAGCATGTCTCTCGGCAATGCCCTTTCTCCGATTGCAGTCAGATGTCACTTGATGGCCTCAAATACTCCTGGGGGCAGTCTCGATGCTCTGGAGGGGAATTATGGCCCTTTGCGATTGCGGCGGGGAGTGGGGGGAATGCCCGGGCCTGCTGTGGGGAAGTGCTGGAGGTATTAGGGGAGATTTTCAACCTCTGCATCCTGAACTACACCCTCTCGCAATGTAGACACCTCAGACTGCAAGTGGGTACCCTGGCGGTCCCTAGAGGATCTATCATGGTTACACCGCAGCATCTCTCAAGTACAGTATACATGGGGATCCTTGGGGGCGGGAGCTCGGCAGGACCTTGTTGCCCCGGGGTGGGGGGGCGGCGACATCGTGTTGACCTCCTCCACTCTCACTCTGACGTCACCCTGTTGAATGGCCTGGAGGGAGAAGTTTGGGGTCGAGTTGTCCTGATCGCTGTTTTCCACCCTTCTCACCGGTAGCAATGAGACCAGGGCCGCTGCCTTGTTTGGGAGCCTAGGGATGGGACAACGAGGACTGCCCCAGTGTGCTGGACATCCTTAGCTTCCCTCTTGGACCTTTGGATAGTGGAACATAGCACACTATGCATCACTTGGGCTACTTATGCTGACCTAGATGGTACCAACAATAAAAGAAGCTGCTGTCTTTTGCTGGGTGGGGGAGGAGGGGGGAAGTATTTACTGTGTTGTGTATAAAAATCAAAACAGCTTGCTCAGACCTCCCGTATGAGACATTGTCTCGGAATGATCTTGTATTCACCAATAGACATAAATAAGTGATACATCGGCAAAGCTGATAGGAGATACGAGTACTCCTGTCAGACATGGATTAATTTCGGATCACAAGGTCTGAATATTAGAGCTAGGGGGCCCCCCTGGGGGGGGGCGCTGGAGATTTGCAGTGCACCTGCTTTTGTACCTCTGCTTCCATCTCGTCCCCTTTACTCCCCTCCTTTTTACCTCAGTGCTGCAGAGGTTCAGAGACTTGATGACTACCGACTTATATCCCTTTAAGGCTGTGGGATGGTGCCTTGGAAACGGGGGAATTGCTAGATTACTAGAATTCCCGAGTTTGGCACAAAATGGCTGACACTCACCCTCCTTCCATTCTCCTGAGTATCTTTTGGGGGGGGGGGGGTGGCCTGGCCTCTCCACCCTTCCCATGTATATTCACTTGGCGCCCTCATCAATATTCTACAACTGAATCCTACCCTACATGGTACAACCCTCACGTTGAGGATCTCTGCCTCTCAGCCTGACGTACTATATTTCACTTCTTTTCTTGATCAACCTGACACTATATGTGTCAGGAGGACTCCCGCACTCGGGAAGTTACCTCCCAGTAAGGTCTTAACCTTACACCAGGGTACAGCAATGACCCTGCCCTTTGGAAGCATCAGTTATAGTTCTCCTGCTGGTGGCACCCAGTTGGCCCCACAGTGGACTATGTAACTGGTTATCTGTATATTTAAATTACATGTTATGACAGGTTTACATTTATGTGTGTGATCTTGTTTGTGTAGCATACAAGTAGACAACAGAACTGGAAAACAAGTTGTGAGGGAGTTGATGGGAAACCTGCCCTGTCCCGGGGGGGGGGCGGGGGGACCTCCCATAGCAGCGCTTCACCTCAGTTGAGATAATGACTACCTCTCACCTCAGACTTTTATCCCAAAATATAAATGGCCTGATCTCTCCAATTAAAAGATCAAGAGTATTAGCACACCTGAAGAAAAGTAAGTCAGATTTGATTTACTTACAAGAAACTTATTTAAACTCTACAGAGCATGCGAAACTAGCTAAGCTAACTCGCGGCGAGGTCTTCTACTGCTTCAGTCACAGAGGCAGGCGTCGTGGAGTGGCTATTATAATACCACCCCACACCCCCTTTATCCCTGGATCGAGTTGGGCTGACCCCAAGGATAGACTGATCTTAGTGCAGGGCACAACTGCGTCCAAACAAGTTACTCTAGTGAATGTATATTTTCCCCCTGGCCTCCCTGTTTCCCAACTTAAAGCACTCCTTGACAAAATAATGCAGATGACAGTGGGGACTCTTCTAATGGCGGGAGATTTTAATCTCCTCCGAGACAACAGGCTGGACTCCTCCAACCCATGACTCCTAAGACAAACAGTGAGTCACAAATTCTTTAAGAAATTCATACAAGAGGTGGGCTGGTGCGATGAATGGCGCCATACACACCCTCAGACATGTAACTACTCTTATTATTCTGCAGTTCACTGCACTTACTCGTGTATTGACCAAACATACACCCAACTGGAAAATTTATCTATACTACAAGATGCCCGAATGGGTGATATAATCCTCTCAGATCATGCCCCCCTAACCACCCTTTGGGACTTGGGTTTGCAACCCAAAAACACCCACTGGAAACTAAATCCATATTATCTCCGCTCGAAACAATTTCAAGAATATCTCATAGATAAAAATTACAGAAATCACAGGAAATAACCGCCCGGACATAACGTCCCAGGCAACACATTGGGATACAGTGGAAGCAGTCCTTCGTGGATATATAATTCAACATACAGCAGAATTAAACAGGAAGCGACGAGCACAGAAGACTAAACTGGAGGACACATTGCATTTTCTCCAACTGGCCCACAAACAGGGGGATACCTCTGTCTTTCCCCAACTACAACGTACTAAGTCAGAGCTTGATCGCCTAGCCTTACAACAAATCGAGATAGCCTTGACATTTCTAAGACAGAGATACTACGAGGTGGGCCCTAGAGTGACAAGACTTTTGGCCTATCAGATTAGAAAACAAAGGAAGTCTGCTGTTATAACTACCATTAATCACCCCACTCAAGGCCTCTCCTTAACCAAACTACATGATATCACTGAGGCTTTTACCACCTATTACTCAAGTCTATATACCCTGGAACATCCCCCCAATCTACAACAGATGGCTGACTACCTCAGCCCAATTAACATGCCCAAACTATCAGAACTCCAGAAAGAAACCCTAACCACCCCGATAACAGCAATGGAATTAGCCTCTGCCTTAGCTAGAGCCAAAACCATTAGGTCCCCAGGCCCAGATGGGTACGGAGTAGAATTTTACAAGGTAACCAGACCCCAGACTTTTAATAAACTTCTTCTCTTCAACACGATTCTCGAAGGAGATCCACCCCCCCCCCTTGGTCCTATGCGACCATCTCAGTAATCCCTAAACCTGGGAAAAACCCTCAACTATGTAGCTCGTACAGACCAGTTTCAGTCCTCAATGTGGACTATAAATTATTTATGAATATTTTAGCCCACCGCATAGATGCATATCTCCCCCAGCTCATACATAAGGATCAAACAGGTTTTGTTAGAACTCTGTCTACTACTGACAACATCAGTCGTACCCTCCACCTATCTCACCAGATGTATACCACTAACTCACCTTCAGTCCTGGTGAGTCTTGATGCTGAGAAAGCGTTCGATAGGGTATCTTGGCCATTTTTATATCAAGTTCTACAAAAAATGGGGATTCCACAGACTCTGATTAGGGTCATTCAGGACATATATTCTTTATTTTTTTATTTTATTTTATTTAAACAGCAGTTTGGAAAACCTTTGAGCCATAGGCTCATTTACAAAGGTACCTTGTCACCTTGTCACATATTCTGCCCCCCAGGCTTGTGTAAAAATAGATGGACATCACTCCAAACATATTTGATTGGCCTAAGGGACCAGACAGGACTGCCCCCTCTCCCCACTCCTATTTGCTATATTTATTGAGCCCCTGGCACAAAGTATACGTGACTCACAGAATATTACTGGGGTTTCCTTGGGTGGTGTGGAACACTGCATAGCATTGTACGCAGATGACATATTGCTCTACCTTCAGGACCCTAAGAGGTCCCTACCAGCAATTCGACAACTCCTGGATTAATTTGGACGGGTATCCAGATATAAACTCAACATATCCAAGACTGAGATCCTTACATACCACTGTTCCCCCTTCCCCAACATACAAGATGTATTCCCCTGCAACTGGTCACTGTCTAAGCTGAAATACTTGGGCATTGAACTCTCCCAATTACATATAGATTATTATAAAAACAACTATATCCCTTTCGCCCACCAACTTAAAACCGATCTGTCCTCATGGAACACCTTACCATTAAGCCTCTCAAGGCGAATCAAGTGGGTTAGAATGGTGGTTCTCCCCAGAGCTCTCTATCTATTTCAGAATGTCCCCATTTTCTTAGCTAAGAAGACGTTTCAGGCATGGAACCACTCCATCTCTAGATTCTTACGAGCAGGGCAGAGACCTAGGGTCCGCATGAAGGTCCTTACTCTCCCTAAAGCAGAAGGGGGCCTATCACTTCCTGATCTCCATCTGTACTGTAATGTGGCCGTTCTTACGCATTTGATGGCAAGGCAGTACACTACAACCAACCCCCACTGGGTGGAAATGGAGAAATCCCTTATTAACAACAGGGATTATTTTGGGAAAATATATGGACAACACAGGGAACCTCATCCTCCCGATCTCACTGACCCCTGGGTAATTCACTGTTTAGATTCCTGGAACGCCATCAGATGTTCACAACACCTAGAGCCTTACCTTCCTCTCATATGCCCTATAGCAAGCCTAAGTCAGTTCCCCCCTAACAGGATGGACCACGGCTTTGCGGTTTGGGAGCAGGTAGGCCTACGATATCTCCCGCAGATATTGTCACAGGGGAACCTGTGGGCCTTCACGGAAATTCAAACTAAATACAACATTCCCCGCAGGGATTTCTGTAGATATTTGCAATTACGCCACTACTGTGAAAGTTTACCAGCTCCCACTTGAACACCTGCACAAATTTCCTCACTGATAAACCTCCAAACACGTTTGAATTCCTCACATGAACAGAGACACTTAGTGTCACTGTACTACCAGGCCCAGAAATCTCAGCAACCATCCATTACAGACAAAGTAAGACTGCAATAGCAAAAGGAGCTCAACCTCCCACTTACCTCAGAGAAATGGCAAAAAGCATGACAGTACATCTCCAGGGTGACCAGCTCACATCAGTGGCGTGAGTATGCGTGGAAAAATCTTATCAGATACTTTAGAACTCCTATAATCACTAGCCACTACACCCCTAACAGTTCAACTACATGCTGGCGTCAATGTGGTGAGGTTAGGGACACCCACACACACATCTTGTGGGCTTCCCCCAAGCTTCAGCCCTTCATGACAGCACTGCACACCCAACTACAAGAACTTTTTGGTCCCCACCTGCAACTAATGGGTGAAATGTTTCTTTTATTAATACTTTCCAGAGAATCCCAAAATCCCTCCACTAGATATCTTCTCCACATTCTCCTTACAGCGGCCAAAAAAGTGAAAACCAAGTTGTGGCTGACCACAAAACTCCCATCTATTCCTGACTGGTGGCAAGTCACTAAGCAGATGTATTATATGGAACAGATAACCCATAACCTCAACGACCAGAGAGACTAATTTACCTCCAGATGTACTAGGTGCAACTATATTACATGCTGCAGGATAGCACCTTTGTCCCTTAATATCCTACGTGGCTCGCCTCCCAGTCTCTCTTGATATCTGCGGGTTTATTTACCCACACTCTCCCTGATGCTGAATGGGCGCTGCTGGGTCCCCCTGCCTACCCTGTTTGTCTTTCCCTTGGCTCCTTCTCTCCCCCCCCCCTTTTTTGGGAGAGGGGGTAAATACTTAGGAACATGGCTATTTGTGATCAAAGTGGAATAAGAGCTCCAACCATATAGAACCTGCACTCTTCTTAACAATCTCCAGTCTTCTTGCATTAAAGGTCTATTGCCAATGGAATAAGTTAATTTTAATAGAAAATGATCAGTTCAGCCTTATTCTATAGCTAAAGAAACTGCAACTTCTGGTTCCCAGATTATATAACTACTAACTTGAATATAAGAGACAAGCTGAATTAATGTTGCTTTTTAAGTGGAAACATTTCCAAGTTTGTATGAAATTCTGGAATATTTGTAAACAACTGACTCTGTCGACTATGTATGTGTGTTTAAACTCAATAAAAATGAAATTATATAAAAAAAAAACCAAAAAAAAACACTTTTGTGGAATTTTACAACTGCTCCTGGGTTTTCTGTATGCTTCCTGACCTGTGCCTCGACGACAGGGTCCTACTGAGCAGGTAGTACCCCCCCATCCAAATTTCAGACCTTACCTGCTGCCTCCCTTCTCCATAGCTATAACCTCCTCCCCCATCATCCTGAGCTGCCTGCTCACCTCCCTCTGCCCCCATGGTGCCTCCAACTGCAACTCCAGCCTGGCAGTGCTCCTCTTGAGAGTATTGACCAGCATGCAGTAGCTATAGACATACCTGCCCTGCATAGGTAGGATGGTGTACAGTGCACAGCCCTTGCAGCCTGCAGGATGTTCAAGTTCAAGTTTATTTTGTCAGGAAAACTCCATTGAGCATGCTGATTTGTAAGGAGGTCCTGCAAGGGACAATGCCTAATGTACAGAGACAACAATACAAGGTTTGGTAGGTAATACAAAGTAATACAAGGTATAAGGAAGATACAGGAGTAGATACATGATACAGGGAGCTACATAAGTACAAAGTCAATACCGTACATAAGAAAGCGTAGGCAAGCAATTGTACTGGGTTGTGCTATATAAAACAGGTTATAGATAATTTGGGGTTAAGTGCTAACTGTTGAGATAAGTGCTGACTGTTTGCATATAAGAGCCACATGTATGTAAGGCTTATTGGTTGGCGTGGCAGTCATCTCTGAAGGAGTTGCTAAGTAAGGATGTGAAAAAGTTAAGAGGCAGTGGACTTGAGAGTTTTAGGGAAGTTTGCCGTTTGTTCCAGGCTGAGGGAATAACATAGCTGATGGCAGCTCTTGCATAGTGGGTGCAGAATTTTGGCACATCTGGAATGATAGAATTTTTTTTTGAGGGAATAACAGCTAACTGAGCAACGGAAAAGGGTTGATATATAGTGGAGGAGTTTATTATAGGCCCAAGTTCAAGTACGGATCATTCTTCTGGTGATAAGGGACGTTCAGCCCACTGCTGTGTAGAGGTCGCAGTGGTGGGTTCGGGGAGGTGCCTTTGTAATAAAGCGAATGGCATGATGGAACAATATATCCAACTTAATGGAGATCAGAGAATGCACAGCTGTAGTAGATTATAGCCGCATAATCGAGAAGGGGAGAAAGGTGACTTGTACTAGCCTTTTCCTGACTTGTGTTGAGCAGCAAGATTTGTTCCTGTAGAAGAACCCTAACCTAGTTTTATGTTTCTTGGTAAAGGTTTCAGTATGCATCATGTAGGATAGGGTATTGTCTAGCCAGAGACCTAGGTATTTTAATTTATCTACTGCCACATCTAGAATGTCTCCTAGTAAAGTTGTGTTGGGTGGAGGGGTGCTATGTTTGAGTAGCATGGTTGCGGAATGAAGGGGCAAGAAGAACATATTTTTTTATTTTTTTTGCATTTAATAGTAGTTTTGATCTTAGTAGGTTGAGTTGAAGCTGGCTGAAATCTGCTTGAAGGTCTGTGCCAGCGATAGTCAGGGAGGGTTTTGAAGCACAGAGGAATGTATTGTCTGTGAAAAAGTGCAGTTTGCTTTGTGCATATTGTAGCTTGATGAACTGATCTAAATTGAAAATAGGAGATGGCCTAAGATGTATCCCTGGGGTGCTCCTCTTGTTAGAGGTAGAGGAGAGGGCAGTATCCCATCCACTTTGATACGCTGGAGTATTCCTGCAAGGTAGCTATGGAACTAGTTTAAGGAGGTGCCGTGTAGACCATGTTATTTAAGTTTGGTAAAGAGGAGAATGAGCCTCCCTCCCAGTGTCATGGATGCTAGCCTCTGCCACCTCACCCACCCCTTCATATTCCCTCCCCCCCCCCTTAGCTGCCAATTCTTCTGGCCGTATGCCCTCACTGCACAGCCAGTTACCATTATAGACTGGCAGCATACCTCTCTAGAGCAGCAGCCAGTTCGCGGTGGCAGCAGATGTAACCTAGCCTGACTTCTGCATGCAGTATGGTATACATCTTGCAGCCCTGGAAATGCTCCAATTGTGTCTCCATCCTCCCTGGTAAACCTGCACTCTTAGAAACACTTGTTTGCCTCAGGCCCACTCCCCTTTATACCATCTCACACTTCAGCCTACTCCTTCTTCCTCAAGACTGTTCCCCACTGGTACCGTTGGCTGCTGGCTCACATCGTGTTAGATTTATAAGGCTGAGCTTCCACATTCCAGTTAGGATTGTAGCCAGAAATTCCAGTTTTGTACAGACTATTCAACTGCTGCCTAGCCCCTAACCATGGCCCCTGTTACAAAAAAATAAGATTACTGGCTGCTGATTCATCTAATCTCCAAACAGGCTGTACACAGATATCTATGTCCTTATAA